>OW964825.1:10605832-13005832 GCA_943142095.1 Ophonus ardosiacus | reverse complement strand
TGACACGTTTTATGTTTTACACCCTACGAAAAAACTATATGTTGAAAGTAGGCATTTCCGCTCGCTTTTGTCAACGCGACAAAGCTGAAAAACGCTCGCTGTCCGAACTATAAAATGTTGAGAAATGTCACGTGCCTATATACGTAATGGGAACGTTTAGTCAGGAACTAATGGCGCTGTAGTCACTTACACATTTACCACCTCCACAAGTCAATCTGACATATGACTGCTCTGTCGGTATGTTACATAACCAAACAAAATGATGTACTGGTGTGTAAAGGAATAGGGCACTCATTTACATAAAAGAAAGTAAAAAATTCTTAGTCTGGATTGAAGCAATAACTCAAGAAAAATGGAAAATAACGATTAATTAAAATTAAAAAATATAATCGTTATTTAGTGAGTACTGTAAGTACAAGGTGTACATTTTATATTTTTTTGTTATGGTGGAAAACCCCATTGTGGCGACTGTAGAAAAAATCTTGTGTATGTTTCGAGCACAAATAGGCATTGTTGATTTCGATGTCGCGCGGCAACAACCTCTCAATACCGTGAGTATTTTTTAGCGTGAAACATGGGGGGTGCCATATCCATGGTCACGACTTGATATTTGATTGACAGCAATGTATTTGCGTGTCCCATTTAATATGAAACATAGGGAACGAATTTGACAGAAGTATTATATTTAAATATTGTAAGAAATTTAGCCGAGTCAGAAAACCACTCGAGCGCACTAAACATATTTCGGGCACAAGGTACACACAATATTTTTCTACAACTAAATTTGATTTTTAGAAAACATGTATAATTAGTTAAATAAAATTAACCTCTAATGACATCTTGTCAATGTGACATTTGATTGATAGCTTGCCTGCGTTATTTAAAATAAAACATAAGGAATGAATTTGGCAGAAGTACGATATTTAAATATTGTAAGAAATTTAGCCAAGTTAGAAAATCACTAGGGCACAAGTTGCACACAATATTTTTTCTATAACTAAATTTAATTTAGAAAGCAGGTACAATTATTTAAGCAAAATTAACCTCTAATGACGTCTTGTCAAATGTCAAATTCGTTCCCTATGTTTCATTATAAATGGGACAAGCAAATACATTGCTGTCAATCAAATGTCAAGTTGTACCCACGAATACGATAAATCTAATGTTTCACGTTAAAAAATACTCATGGTAGACAATATTCCATTTTGCTCTCTTAATACACATTTAGCTGTTTTGTTTGGTTTATACTTTATGAAATTGTAAAAAATATTTTATAGTGTTTTTATAATATTTGTTTGTTGTTTTTTATTATTAAAATTTAATATATTAGTATATATTTTACTATTGTAGTTGAAGGATCAAAAATAAATCATTTGTATTTGAGGAAATAATGAAAGTGCCCCAGAAAAATATGTTTATTTCTCCATACCTTACAATCACCATATCAACGCTGGTTTAAACAAAATTTTTAAAGATTATAAAGTAAAAATAGCTAATTCTAACCTCAAAACTACAAAAATGCTGTTCACTAATACCAAAGACAGTATTCCGAAGGAAATAAATAAAAATGCGATTTACAAAATCAAGTGCTTAAATTGTAACCAAATTTACATCGGAGAAACTTCACAATATTTAAAGAGACATATATATCAACATAATTACCACTCTTCACGAGGGAATCCATCCCATAGTGCATTATGTGAACACTCCCACAATACTGGGCACAAGTTTGATTTTAAAAATGTAGAAATAATTGAAAAGGTTGGTAATTATAACAAAAGATTGTTAAAAGAAACTTTATATATTAACATAAATAAAAATAAAATTGTCAACAATCATACCAACTACAAAAATAGCTTACAGTATGCTAAACATTTTTTAAACAATTTAGAAAAATAAATTTAACTTCTCTTCTTCTTCTTTTTGCCTCTCCCTTCCATTTTCATTTGCGCAGGTGCAAAACCTTATTTAATATAAATTTTTTAAAAATGTTTTTAAATAAAAATTTTTGTTCGTTACATTGACGAACTTACAACAAGTTAATTGTAAACAAATTATGTTCTTCATATTTGAACATTATGTAGTGCCACGTGCTAATTTTTTTCATAATGTTGATTTTTATATTATTTTACAACGATGACTTTATTACAAAAATGTATTAATGAATTTATTTAACTATATCACTTTTTGAAGGTGAGTGTTACCGTTTTTTGTAATTTATAATTCATGGAATTATAATGTATTAAAATTTATTATAGCTGATGATGAGCCACTTGGGCTCGAAACGTCCGAAATAAAGAAAATTTTATCAAAAATTCTTTGCTGGGATCATTAAGGCCTACCTTCATATACAAATTATATATTTACTGATATTTGCGCTTTCCGTTTTTAGATTAATATTGCTAGAATCATTATTGATGTACAGCATTTCAAGTGCCAGTCTTTTATGTAAGTTAACTTCTGTGTCCAGTATTTTAACATTGTCAAAGTTATACTTATAGCCAAGTGATTCCACATGACTAGCTAGAGCGCATTTGCCATTCTTGGAGTTTCTATTATTGCAATTTTTCTTATGTTCGATTATCCTTGTGTTTAGATTCCGTTCTATCTGGCCAGTGTACTGCTCTGAACAGTCATCGCACCGTATTTTGTATATTCTTGTATAGCGTATTCTTTTTATTATGACTATGATTTTCTAAATTGTTTAAACCTGACTCAGATATAATAATATCAAAGAAACAATAAACTGGAATAAAGAAATGCCGTCTAACGACAATTATTGACAAATTGCTATACAAACTATATTTCATATTAAATTATCATCATACATTATTAATATTTTGATTGGAAGACTACCGTCAACTAATGAAAAGTTCACGCAGAAGATTGTGCCATATTGTTTACTTTAAATTTAATTGTATAATAAACAAGGTACATATTACTCGTATAGGTTTAAATATCACGGGATTAACTATGCTTCAGAACGTATTATTCGGGGGTAGCATCCAAAATTTCTGCAATGTGATACAACAACGCATCTAAACAATCAAACATGTGCTAAAACAAACTCTGTTGTGTTCTAGTTTCATAGATCTAATTTGATTTTGATCCGAGGTTTGCAACCTGTACTCTGCAGACCACTGGTGGTTCACAAGCTTATTACCTATACATATGATTACGGTATTCCTAGAAAACATTATTGCAATCATATTTATGTGAAATTGATTTTTCAATGAACTCATTATATCAGTGTCAAACGGTCAGTTTTTTCTTATTTAGATTGACAAACTTGTATCATGTAACTGATGTTAGTTGTTTCTGCCGAACTTCCTAAATATAATTATTTCCAATGACAGTACGACAATGGGGTCCTTTATCATACTAACAAATTAGAATATTGATCATTAATATAAGCTTTGTTCATAGAACTATTTGCAAACGACTGGAATTTGAGATCCAATGCGCATGTCCGGTTTCAGACTAGTTGCAAATCAAACGGTTTGAATTTTTCTGTGAACACTTAATAAAAACTAGTGCGCATTTATAAGTATCTAGTTTTGCAGTTTTCTCCAACTCGATGATGGAAATACTGTGAAACGGTAAATCTTACTACAATATCATTTGCAATTTGTTTACTGACACGAAGTGTTCAACAAAATCTTCAGAATACTGGATTATTGCCAATTCAAAATAATTCTCATTTTTGGTTTTTTTTTCTAATAGCCATTAGTTCAAAATCGTCACCTTCACTAGAAGAATCATTATAAAGTCAAAATTTTAATATTATAGGTATCTAATTATTTAGCAATAATATTCCCACACTAAAATAATAAATATAAATTTATTTTTAATGTGTCAAACAGCAGTTTCACAAATAACCTAATTTTCTGCAAACGAAACAAACTCGAGTGGAAATGTCAAAACTTCTGAAAAACATAAATGCGCAATGCGCATGTCTCAAACTGTAAATTTCCAGCCGAGTTGGAAATTACTCTGACCGTTGGCAACTAATCCCCAATCAGTCAGAAAACTTGTGTGAACAATCAGCTAGTAGTCAGAGTTTGAAATTTGTGACTCTGTGCACGCGTCTGATTGTTGCTGACGGTTTCAAACTGTTGTATGAACAAAGCTATTACAACTAGAACTTAAATATTTATGTTTTGGTGCATTTAATATCTACGTTATAGGATTGCTATCTCTTTTCGCCTCTTTCACTCACATATCTACTCTATTCCAAATTCTTACTACTTTCAAGTCTTTTGCTGTCGCCGTTTTGAATTTCAAAATTTAACACGTTAACGACCAGCCCTAAATTTTGTAACTTTACCCCTAGACCAAAATAATTTTTTGTTAAATTTTGGTAGTCGGGGGTTCAATAAATGTTTATTTGAACAAAATAAGTTGATGTGAGGGAGTATTTTACAAAAAAAAACCTGTGCACCAAATAGGTACACGATTTAAAAAATACATACTAAAAATACAAATAGTTAATATTATTGCTTAATAAAAGTAGTGTGGCTTTTAAAAAAACAACTTATACACATATATGTCACATTTTCGGAGCATCCAGGGCAAAAAGTATATACTTTTTTGGCATTTTCATTGCTGATTAGCGCCCTTCTAGTTCTGAAAATTTAACTGTTGTGACTCGATCACAGTTTATTGGGAAGTTATTTTGATATCTATTTTGAAAATTTACAGTTAAAAATTCAATATCAAACTATATAATATACCATATATTGATAAAATTAGCCGTCATGGCTTTTTTTTCATAAATACTGTAATATAAAATAAAATAAAATTAATTTTACCAACCCAATGATATTTTTTATTTCCCAGGGACCAGACCAACTAAACGCCGTATTTAAATACATTGTAGGTGCGTTCCTGTCAGACCCACATGACTTGCAACATTATCGTTCACTGTGCCCAAATAGGGGCACGCGGTCTATGCAAAAAACATGGTGCGCACCACTAAGGTGCACATGGTCGTTAACGTGTTAAATTCAAGAAAATGGATGTAAGAAATAACGAAACAAAAATAAATATATATATATATATATATATATATATATATATATATATATATATATATATATATCATCACGGCATATTACCCATTTCTGAGTGTGCCACAATCTGCTTTATTGCAGATATCGGTAATGATGATGACATATTTGTACCGTGCGGGCGCTTACCAGGCGTCACCTCACGGGCACTCATTTCTGGCGTGGAGAGTGCACCAAGGGGGTCATTTTTGTGCCATTTGAAAAATTTGAAATATTTGGCGTCGGTCGGGATCGAACCCGGTTCCCCAAGTTCGCGACCAGACACTCAGGCACACGGCCACGGGACCCCATAAACGAAACAACAAAGAAAACTACAAATTTACAAAAGTACCTATACAATATCGAACTCTAGGTGAAACAATGTCTAAGAAACAATTAGAAAACACTCGTCATGTTTCACAAGATTTCAGCATCTGAATCAACCTTTCGGTCCCATTAGATTGTATTTTTGTTATGTATGTTTGCTAGAATTTATTTTGTGTCAGTTTTTGCTTATATTTATATTTCCCTGTAATTGGATTTCTGTTGGGAATAAATCATTATTATTATTATTATTATTATTATTATTATTATTATTATTATTATTATTATTATTATTATTATTATTATTATTATCAGGTGCCAGCCGTGCCCAGCTAGTAACCACAGACGCGTTTTGCTGTTATTGCAGTTTATCAGTGTGGTGTAACTGCCGCTTCTTTTCAGAGACAATTCACCAAACTGGGCACAGCGAGAGATATACATCTCATGAAGATATAGCTATAGATATAGATATGGCTTAAAAGGTAACTAACCTCATATATAGTCATCTATCGAAGAGTCGCTGAAAAGTATTGACTTTTCGCAGTTATTGCAGCACTTTGAATATAAATGCTTCAATTTACAGACAAAGGAATGATGAAATATTTATTTAAGAAGTGCAACACAAACAATAAGTATTTCTTTCAAGTAAAATTTACTGTAAAACTTTAAAATTTCTGCCAGATCTCCAAAGTTAAAGATCAAACTCTCAGTTGTTTACCACGTATAAATAAAGACTAAATATATCTGACTATCCGGTTATTTGTGAATTTGTACGAAAGAAATAAAAATGTTATCAGTGAAATATTTGTTTAAAACTTAGATAAATCTGAAATAAAAGGAACCTTGCAGATACGACGAATGTAGTTTAAAAGTTTTATTTGTCTTTGGGATTGACGTTGTTAGTATAAAAAACTTACGTGGACAAACTTTCAGATACTTTTTGCCAAGTAACTTTGCGAAATCAACTTACAAAGGAAATTTACAGTAATGAAATTTAATAATCGTGTGATATCTTTCACCGGGTCTTTTCTACATTTTTACTGTTTTTTCTCCTCTCTAAAATTTTATTACAAAACTTTCTATGTGCCTACATTCTCCGCATAGGAAGATGAATAAACACATACTCAAACTGTTTTCATGATGTTTAACAACGAATTTTATTATTTTATTATTTTTTGCGTAAAAGGTAAAAATAATATAATAGTTCAGTTTCAATTCAGCATTTTTAATTCTTGGCTATTGTATAATTTTATATTATTTATTTATTTATTAATTTTTGACGATTTTCAACTCCAGAATAATTCCTCGACAATATAAATGTAAACTGCACTCGCAAGAACGCAGTAGGTAAGTGAAAAAAAATAGAATTAAATTTTTTGATCCGTCCAGCAAAAATGCAATATATGCAATAGTTTTCGAGATATAACAAGAACACCCGCTGTAGTGTCTGCACACTTGGCCTCTTTCATAAATAAAAAAGCAGTATCTATTATATTTTAAACTAAAACGCAACTACATCTAGTTACTGTTTTAGTTTAAAATGTTCTTGCTTACGACTACAAATCAGAAACTGCGTTTTAGCTCAAGATTCTGTCAAATTTTAATATGTTTGTTTGAGATTTGTTATTTTATACCCACGCTTGTAGTTCTTCAACAGTTTGTTGTTAATAATTTAAATAATTACATAAAGAATTTTGGGTTATATCAAATTTTGACAGATAAAACGACAAATATTTATCTTTTTGTTCAAATTACTATTAATACAAAATTATATAAATTTAATAATTAGTTCATGGGACAAAAATATACATATTAAATTTCCGTCGAGAAATCTCGGCGATAATCTCGGCCGAGACGAGACTCTATTAAACGAGACGAAACATAATTTTATGAATTTGAAACGAGACGAAACGAGAGAGTGAATTTCTCGTCTCGTCTCGTCTCGACCGAATGACTAAAAACGTTGGCATTGTAATAAAATCATTGTATTTATTGCTAGTCCGATTATATTTTCACCATTCCTACATTCGATAATCGTTCTGATAAAAAATAGTATTTTTTAGTATAAATTTCAATATACGTTTCATATGTAAAAAAGATTGTAATAAAACTCATATATAAATGTAATTAACCCAATTTGTTTTAATTAATTATTTATAATATGAGTTTTAAAGCGAACTCTTCAATCGGATATTTTAACATAGTAATTGTTTCAGTGAAAAGGGATGAACTGATAATTTTGTAAATAAAATGCAATTTCATTATAAAATCATTAATTGGATTACCTGTTATTTATACCTAGTATATATATATATATATATATATATATATATATATATATATATATATATATATATATATATATATTCATTTATTTTATTTTTATATTTACAAATAAAATGAATGAATTATTTAAAATATAATATTTGTACAATTATTTTATTGTTATATTTTTTCGCTAATAATCGTATTGTAATTCAATTTATTGCAATTAGAAAGTTTTTCTCAATTTTTATTTGAATTCTGCAGTACTTTTATGCTAACTGGATATTCTACATTGCAGAGAATTAGTCAATATCAATAATTATATCATACTTTAATTAAGAATTTTAGTAGTTAGAAAATTGCGAAATATTGCTTTACTAGGTATTGTAATCATAATGTCACTAGCCCAAATTTATGGTGGGTTTATGCTGAAAAATTTAAGGAATAAAAATAGGAATAGGAATAGGAATAAAAATAAGAATAGTGTTAAAAATAATTTTAAACATAACGATAAGTGGTGTTTATGCTGCCAGTTATAAGAATAAGCGTAAGAATAAGAGTAGTGATATTAAAGTTTTTAGGTTAGTGAAAAGTAGATACATTTATTATTATTTTTTAATTTGTTAAAATGGAGGACAATCAAAATATTATTTTGTCTGCACCAATTCAATTAATTGGGAAAGCAGAGAATCCATCACTAAATTTGACATAATTATGTTTCACCAACACCGATTATTATGAATGAATAATGAATGTCCATTGACGTATTATAACTAACGTATTATAACTAACGTTAGTTATAATACGTCAATGTGAATGACCAGTTTTTTTGTTTGAAGTATTTGTCAGTTGACACGCATGCGCTCTTCGCTTACAGGAATAAGAATAAGGCGTAAAGTTAAAAGTATACGAACTTTGGCTTATTTCTTATTCCTTATTCTTATTTCTGCAGCATAAACCGAGTCGTATGTTATAACTGTTTTAACTTTATCACTATTCTTATTTTTATATTTATTCTTAAATTTTGCGTGCAAAAACCCACCATTATTATTATTTATTATGCACTTTTTAATACATATGTATGTATATAAGCGATGATTATATGGGGATGAGACAGTTTTTCGACGTAATATTTATATCATTTTACTTGTTGCACGTTGTTGATGAGGATGAAATTATGAAAGGAACACATACAACAGCCATGTCTTATCCGAGATTTGAACCTGGGACCCTTGGAGCGTAAAGCGACAGCGCTACCGCTACTCCACCTGGGTCGGCACTAGCCCATATTCATTATTATCGTAAAATTTCGGATGAATTCGGGCGAACTAGGCCGGATATTTGCTGCTTTTGTTTCAATTCAAATGTTGCCTCTAGCAACAGTAGCGCCATCCTATCAATATTCTCATAACACTTCATGAAATACATAGAAATAACCGCCCCTATTCTGATGTAACTCAAGTGATAATATACGTGGAGAGTAATCAAAAATAACTGATTCAGTAGGCAAAAAATTTAATTGAAAGTAGTAAGTAAATTTATTTCCTGTTGTTAACACTGTTCACAGTGACATTTAAAAATTTAAATTTGAGTACATTTACAAAATTTCATTAAAACCTCTTTGTTTCTCTTAAGCACATCATTTTATTTCTTATATTACCCACAAAACATTAATCTATTTTTTCATTACTCGAAATCGTATTACCTATAACTTAACCTATTTGTATTTATTGTAAAAGTGACATGTCAAACAATATTGCCGCCTGCACTTGCTTTTGAGTGAACTGTGGAAAAGATCCCCAGAATTGTATTGCCAACTGAATCAGTTATTTTTCTATAATAATTTTTGACAAATAGAAACAATAGGATTGTTGCAAGAATTTTTATATGACTTCTAAGTATTAAATTTTAAAAGATATTGTTCTTTAAAGAGCTTCAAATTTGAAAATATCACGAAATATCCTTTAGATATTTTACAATTAATTTTTGAAATTTGGATAAAATTTGGAATAAGTCACGTGATCTGAAACAGAATGTGACGTCAGAGTACATACATCTTCAGCGGTTCTCAGGTGTCAAGTGTATTGTCAAAGTTGTCAAACAAGTGTCAAATTTTTAGATTGGTTCAAGTTGTATAATATGTAGGTAATAAAAAGTTCAAAATGAAATGAGTAATTTACGATATTGTGTTATGCCTTCTTACAAATATACTGTTAGGAACAAACCTACTATAGAGTTTATAAATTTTACAAAAGATGCGAAGAAAAGAAAATTGTGGCTAGAAGCAGTAGGTCGAAGAGCTGATAATTTGTCAGAAAAATCGTGTCTTCATGTTTGTGAAGATCATTTCAACTTTCATCCACCTTCACGATAACAGTGTATTTTTGTAGCTTCACTTTATGTTCAGGGCAATCTTTACATCTGACCATAGATATTTTTTTCTCGACATAGATCTACATGTCCTATAGCATATTCAATGTAAGAATCACGACCAGAACTTTAAAGTAAAATATATTATCAATTTATATAGTAAATTCAGTTTTTATATTTTATTTTACCTCAACTCTTAAACACCCCTTATTTCGATAGCAGTAAAACAATAGTTCTGAAATAAATTCAACCATCATCCAGCTATTGACCTTCGGTAAATTGTCCGACTTAGCTTGAGTGTAATTTGAATTAGCCATTATTACTTTATTATTCATTTACAATGAGCAATGTCAACGTCAAATGTCAAATTAAAAGATTTTAGCCTACGTTTATTTATATAAATAATATGAATAAACGTAGGTGATGGAAAAACTATTTTCCTATTGGCTATTAATGATATAATGTATGTGCTTCTACGTCACAGGAGTGGGGGTAGTTTTTCAGGACGCCAATCTTTTTATTTAATTATTTCCACAAAAACCAACAAATTATTAAATTAAAAATTATTACTAAGAAAATTATTCCATAAACTTTCATTTAAAATAGTTTTTGAAAAATGTGAAACATGCTCATTGTTTGGGTGTGAACAAGATATTACCCAATTAGACACATAAATCCTACTACGGAATTTTGAATTCTTTTCTGAAAAATGTTGCATTACAGCCCTCAACTGTATGTAGGTAACAATTCATATGATGATGATAAATTTTATGTAAATATAACCTAGAAAATAATGACACCACCGATATGTCATAATTATTGTTGCAAAGTCAAACAAAACATTTATAAATAAAAGTATAAATACTACATGACATTGCAACGTCATCAGGATCGTTAATTATAATTACACCCTCTGTTCCGGAATCATTAAATTAATTATGCCTTCACGTGGAAAAATTCATCAAGCGACAGTCGAAGCCAATGCCAACTATGTGTGTTGTGTTCATTGTTTTCGGAAGAGGAAATTTTTGCTGATGTTGCTAACAACCCGTGGGCATTATGTTAATTAATGAGTGCTAGTTAATTTATTATTTCATTATAGAGAATTGACAATATAAACATGTGCTCTTTGATGTTGATTTTCTCCGGGGTATGGACATTGTTATCCTTAAACATGAAAATTAACAGGTTCAGACTTTCAAAAACGGAGTAAAGAAAGGAACAAAATTGTTTGACGTCATGAATTTGCCTTGCATCCTGTACTATGTATTACTGTCTTTAAATATCGACTGAATATTTTATACAATAACATTTTTCAAAACGAGCTTTTAACAAAAAATCTGATGTGGCCTGCACAATACCTTCCGTCAATGGGGGATTACACCATTTTTTTAATATAATTTCATCTGAAAATATTAGGAAAACTAAGACTATTGATGAAAATCCAGTGAAAAAATTCCTATTAATAAGCGAGTTATGGTCTCCCGAATTTTTAAAAGATTGACGTGACGTCACATTTATGTGTTTTTATATCAAACTGTTTTCATCATGGACCTAAATGTTCTTGAAATATATGCTATTTTAAGTTATATTTACATAAAAATAAATTAATATTATAAAACTGTATAAGTATACATACTTTATAATTACAGGTGTATTTAAATTATTAAGTTTAATGCAAGAAATTTATGTTAAAATAAAAACTGTTTGGAAACTGTAGTACAGGAATGTTAGCCCCTCCTTTCGAATTTGAATTTCTTAACTTCCATTGGTAGTAATCCCACCTCCTAACACGCTATTTGTAATGCATGTATAGGCGGTTTCTCGGTCGCCAATCAAAATATTTTCATATTAGGGTCGAAGCGTTATAACAAAAAACACTTTATTTCCGAAATATCTCAATTATACCATTTCATTTTTTTTTTTTATTAATATTCGTTATTCAGCGTATACATTCGTATTTTTTTACTATTTTCCTTTAATTCGATTGAACCGTAATCCCCCATTCTATGTATTTTGTACAAATCCCATACTAAAAGTTCCTTCGAAATGATTCTCTATATCAACTTACAGTTGACCAGTTATAACCAAAATCTAATCAGTTCTTCATAAGGATGTAAAGAAGAGGAATACGAAAGAATTATAATTTTTAGAATGACCCGGTTTCACATTTTTCAAAAGTATTTTAAATTAAAGTTTATGCAATATTTTTCATAATAATTATAATAATAATAATAAAAATAATTTATTGTTATTTTCGTAAATAATTAAATAAAAAGATTGGCGCCAGAAATAGTCATGAAAACAACCCCCACTCCTGTGAATACATACAACACGTCATTCATAGCCAATAGGAAAACAGTTTACGTTATTTATATAAATAAAAGAAGGCGATAGTTTGTCATATGTTAAACTGTATGTACTCTGACGTCATATTTTGTTTCTGACCACGTGATTTTTTCAAAATATTACACAAATTTCAAAATTGTAAGGGACTTTTTGGGCGAGCGGTTTGATAAAATTACAAGAGCTTTTACAATACGTTTTATTCATATATTATACATCAGTCATTATTATCAATAATTACAGAAACATTCATATATTTTTATTAGTAATATATGTAGTCGCCATTTCGTATATTCTTTATTTTTCTGCGAGTTCTATGATTCCTACAGTTCGGCCCCTCTTGACGATCTATTGTCCCAATGGATTTTTCATTTTCGTTGGACCAACTGTCTTCGGAATTACTTGGTCGGGATCGGGAACCGACGGGGATGTCAACGTCCTGCTCTACTGCAGTTATGTCTTCTTCTTCATCGCTGTCTCTTGGAATTGGCCAGGGCTTCATACGTTCAGGTGGAAGTACATTTGAATAAATTTTCTGTTTCTGCTGACGTCCGGGAACATCTGTAACTACATAACGGTCGTTTTCTAAAACTTTACTTACTATGTAAGATCCAAAAAATTTCTTTGACATTTTTGGTGTGACATCTTCGTCACAACTCTGTTGTTTTACTGCAACAAGTTGATTTTCAGTAAATTTTTGTGAATCAGTCTTGTTTTTGTCATAGTAGGTTTTGCAGTATTCTTGAGTTTTCTTTATACGTTCTGCAGCTTCACGTCGACATTTTTCTCGACTTTGAAGGTGTTCATGTTCTTGTAAATTATGTTTTAATTGATCATCAATTACATGACTTTTCCCATCTCTTATTTCATATCCAAACATAAGTTCTCCTGGACTACGATTTAAACTTTTCTGTCGCTTGTTCTCATAAGCAGTCGAATCTAATCTTGCTTCCAAATTCCTTATAACGCTCTTACATTTTTCTAGTATACTTTCTAAGTCAGCTACGGTATTATCTCCCGATATGATAGTAGATTTCAAGTTCTCGCTTTGTGTTTGTTCTTTATCCTTACCTTCTTCAACTAATCTGCGAAGATTTTCAATTTCAGCGGCTTGATCTTGAATTTTTCTGTCACGTTGGTTTAGCTCTTTATCTTTAAATTTAATGTCGCTATTCTTAGCAATTAATATATCTTCTAACGTTCTAATTCGTAAATTGCATGATGATATTATATTGGCGTTAGACTCAAGTTCAGTCGAAAGAGTTTTAGTCTTTGCATTAATAGTATTAACTTGCAATTTTGAATTTTTATCATTTTCAGATGTCTTGTAAGTGCAAAATCGTGAAGTGTGACCTTGTTTCCCACAATTATAGCAAGTAATAGTTGATTTGAAACTTGCTTTGGACACATTTGACAGGTGTGGCTTCACGTCAAATTTTGATGAATGTGACACATCCACATCTGACAGGTGTGGTTTCATGTAAAATTTTGATATATTTGTCATATACCTGCAATCTTCCTTAGAGTGACCTTCTTTTTTACATACTATACAGCTTTTGCATCTTCTAACTTCTGGGGACAAAACTTTCATCGACTGTAAAAAAGATTTTAACGATTTGTGTTGTGCAGCTATCATATGGATACGGACGGTAAAATTATCAATTCCCCTAATCATGTGCGAAATAGCTTCTTTATCTGACATTCCTATCTTCCGGATTATTAACAATTTTTCATGAAAATAATTTTCAAAAGATTCGTCTTTATGCCACCTTCTTGCACGTAATTTGTCCACTAATGTTCCAATATCTTCAGTTATTGAAAACATATCAATCATTTCCTGTTTTAAATCGTCCCAATTTTTCTTGACATTTTCATTTTCTGACTCGTACCACTTTTTTACTCTGCCTCCTAACTTGTTAGTTGCTAAAACTCGAATTATGTCATTAGTAATATCATATATTTTTCTTATTTCGTCCACTCGAGATACCCATGACTCTATACTTATGTCTTCCTGTTCATCACCACAAAATTTTGGTATCTGGTTACAAATTTCTGAAAAGGGTAGAGAAGGAACAATATCTGAAACAGGTTTCTGAAAAATAGATGATGATTCAGTTCTCAATAAAGCAATTTCGTCATCTTTGGCTTTTATCATCTCCATCATGGTTGAGGTTTGCAGTACTAAGCTTTCTATCTGTAGCCTATGTGTTTCTCTTTCTCTTCTTATTGCTGTCAATTCTTCTTTAAATTCTTCAGACATTTCCATTTTTCTTTTATAATTATATTTAATATATGTCACAATAATCTTCAAATAATAGCGTTTACGTTTATCTAAACACGTTAACTATCAACTCGTATCCCACTTCTGAAATTGTAAGGGACTTTTTGGGCGAGCGGTTTGATAAAATTACAAGAGCTTTTACAATACGTTTTATTCATATATCATACATCAGTCATTATTATCAATAATTACAGAAACATTCATATATTTTTATTAGTAATATATGTAGTCGCCATTTCGTATATTCTTTATTTTTCTGCGAGTTCTATGATTCCTACAATATTTAATTGTAAAGTATGTAATGGATATTTCGTAATATTTTCCAATTGGAGGCTCTGTAAAGAAGAATAACTTTTAAAATTTAGTACTTAGAAATCATATAAAAATTCTTGCGTCAGTCCTATTCTATTATTGGACTTATCGTCGAAAAATTTGTCACACACACACACACACACACACACACACACACACACACACACACACACATACAGAAACTAGTAAAATCATATTCTAGGGACCCTAAAATGTGTTTATGTATTAAAAACTCTACCGATTTTTTTGATCAAAGACTATATATATACAGGGTGTGCAACGAAACGCGGAACATAAGGACTTTAACATAGGATTTTAAAAATGTGCGAAAATTGGCTCTCCTGTACATTTTAGAGCAAAAATACAAGAATGAACATTTGTTTAGAACTAATTTTTACTAATTCATCAATTAATACAATAGAATATTTGCAGCACTAGATATTTAGAAAGTAAAATATGACATTTTCACCAAATATCAGATAGCTATGGGAATAAAAAACAAATAAAACAAAATATCAATTAAAATCATTATACTTAAATATTTAATGCTTAATTATAACATTGTAAACACATTGATTTACAACAAGATTAATAATACTGAAATGAACTATAATTTCAGTGTATATCAAAAATGATGAATTATCCTAAAATTTAAGTCAATAAAATAAATCACAAATTCTTCGGTACTAAATAAATCCATTTTATAATTCACAAAAGCACAGTAAAGTAATTTATGGCCTATAACAATGTAGACACAATTATTATAACAATTAACATCAATAACACTAAAATGAACTGTCAAAATGAGGTTTTCTTCTATTTCTTTTATTTCCATGGCTAATTCTAAACATCTTTTTATTCTTATATTTTTGCTCTAAAATGTACAGGAGAGCCAATATTCGCAAATTTTTAAAATCCTATGTTAAACTCCTATGTTCCGCTTTTTTTGCACACCCTGTATATATATATATATATATATATATATATATATATATATATATATATATATGTATATTCCTTAACTAAAGGTGACAGAAAGTAAAAATCTCGGATACCCCTATTACAACCAACATGGTACGAATTTGTTTTTTATATTGTTAATTAACAATTTGTACGTATATTCCGTACACAGAAAAAAAAGATTTGAAATTTTGTCTAATTATAATTAGATATTATTTTATTAAGCAGTATGTCTAATAATTTAGTATATTTTACAAATCTTAATTTAGCATTTAACTGGCCCGATATAGATAATAAATATTTTGTAAAAATTCGTTAATTTAAATTTGCAAGTAGTTATTTTAATTACATATTTTATTTAATTTTACTATATTTTTGCTTCATTATTTTTGTCCTACAATTTTTGGTGATTTATCTAATGAATTAAGTAAATAAAAAATTTAAATATACATATAGTTAATTTCTTTCTTTGTGTTTAGTTCAGTACTAAATGTACTCCTTTAATTTGATTTTGTATTTAATTTTATTATAAGTTGTTACTACAAATTTAGAAAATTTAACTAAATCAACTTTGACAATTTAATGGTAACATATTAGTAGGCTGAAAATTAAAAATTTGTTTAGTTAGTTTAACTACTATTTAGATGATTTGTTTTTTCTGTGTATAATCAGAGCAAGACAACTAGTTTTATGAAACAGATATAGAAAAAATTTTCATGTCTTCTTCTTTATTTACTGTTAATACCCCAAAATTATTTCCGCCACAGTATTCAAACAAGTTTGCAAACAAGAATTTCACGTGAAATTAGCCTTTAGGCTGGTGTGTAAAAACTTAATAATCCTCCGATTTCTCATGTGAACCTCTGATAATAAGCTGTAATCCTGATAAAGTCCCGCACGAGAACTGGTTGAAGGGTCGAGCTTCCACATAGCAGATCCGACCTAATGCAAAACGATTAGCCGCCATGCTGCCGACACGTGTGAAAAATATACTCTCATAGGCCGAACGAATAATTCAGAACATTACTCACAGATTTCGGAGATTTTTGATAATCTCGAATATAATACCTCATATTTTGATAATGGATACAATTTTCTTTTATGTGGAACATAACACAAAAAGCCTGTCGGTTGCATTTTTGCCTAATGTTAATATAAAGAAGGGGGAAGGGGGGCTATGGGAATCCTGATAACAATCGCTTATATATTTTCATGGATAAGAACGTTCTTTAGAATTAGATTTTTATTCTTTAAGCGTATGCTTCTATTAAGGAAACCAGATAGCAAAATTGAATATTTATAATTGAAATAAACGTGACAGTCAAAAATTAAGGGATGATTACATATAAAGTTTGTGACTAAGGCTGTGTCCGGTGTCGCATTTTGGCATTTAGTATTTAGGATTTAGATCTTTTTCACATAAATACAACTCCGAATGGCACACTAGTGATATCCATTGGAACAACAAAAATGAATTATACAATTCGATTCAATTTGATGCTTGAGAGTAAATGTTAATATTGTATTTTATAAAATAAAAGCTAAGAAGCTATTCTTTGTCAGTAAATTTGACGTTTTGTACAAATTATAGCAACGAATGTGATTTATTTAAATAGTATCCGTCAACTTCAAGACTAATGCCCGTATTCATAGTCGATGCTCAATCTCATACTTGAGTATTACTTGGCCAAGCATTACTCCGGTCGTTCTCAACCTCAAGCACATCATATGTTTCATAGTCGAAACTTCATGAATTCTCGGTTTTCTAGGGAGTATTTTAGAGTATTTGTAACAACTATGTTGGTATATTTGTAAATTTTACTATTTTTCTCTCAAATCGTATATTTGACATCTACATATATGTCACAGGTTACAGATACATGAGTCATATCACGGATATATCTTCTTGAAGCAACCATTTTTCATCGTTATTATTAAGGTTTCTTCTGCTCTGTCTATAAATTCTAAAAATTGTTGTTTATCTTCATGATTCATTATTTAACCTATACATATGTGATGGAAATGACAGTTTGACAGTTTTTTTTATATGTTGATCAAGTCTACCTATTTTTTTACCTTCCGTCACCTTTAGGTAAGGAAGGTATTGTCTTCGGTCAAAAAATTCGGTGGTGAGTTTTTAATGAATAAGCACGTTTTAGGGTCCCTACAATACGAATTTACTACTTTTAAGATGATGTCTGTATGTATGTATGTATGTATGTATGTATGTATGTATGTATGTATGTATGTATGTGTGTGTGTGTGTCCGTGTGTGTGTGTGTATGTGTGTCCGTGTGTGACAAATTTTTCTCCGACGATAACTCCAATACTACAATTCTAAAAATTATAATTCTTTCGTATTCCTCTTCTGTACATCCATATGAAGAGTTGATTAGATTTTGGTTATAATCGATCCACGGAAGTACCCGTTTTTGAAATTTTTAACAGTTTTTCTTAAAAAAAAACACAGTTAAATATTATTTTTTGACATTTTGTTATTATATATTAAAGAAAATACTCTTCTGTATACGGTTTAATTATACATTTTCCTTCATATTCAATAGATGTAAATTTAAAGCATTATAAAGAAATTAATTTTCAAAAATTAGTCAGCTTTGCAATTTATCATGGAAACAGCTGACATAATTATTCAAAAAAAAATGAATTGACATGTCAGTTGCAAGTGCAAAACCAAATATGGAAAGTATAGGATCTAAAATTGGTATGTCATATTGTTACTCGCAAGTGACATGCAGAGAAAGGCCAAAGAGAAGATGGAAGGACATTACTTAGTGTAGTTTATGTTATAATTTTATTGGATTTAAAGAACCTTTTCAAATGAAATTTTAGTATGGAATTTGTAAAAAATAGTATGTGTTCGTGTTCGATTTTACATATTATATAGAATCTGTTCCAAGGACCTTTTGGTATGGGATTTGTACAAAATACATCGAATTGACGGAAGGTCTTGTGCTGGCCACAACAGATTTTTTTTTTTAAAGCATCAATCATTATTTGAGCTTTACTCAAGGTTGCTTGGAACTCGCCTCAAGTAAACCTTCGATCGAAGTACGAGTAAAGAAACAAGTACAGACTATGGAACGAAATCTGGTACTCAAGGCATACTCAAGTATGAGCCGAGGCGAAGTACTGACTATGAATACGGGCATAAGTGTGCTCCTGCAAAACCCTAAAATCTAATTCCTAAAATCCTAAATAATCATTAGATTTAGGGCATATAAATTTAGGATTTAGATATTGGGGTAATAAAAGTGCAACATCAGACACAGCTATATTTTTTTTTTTTGGAAATAAAAATTGGCAAAATTTGAGTATTTCTATTTATCCAATAACTTATTGATTAATGTTCTCCTAGTGGGACAACTTATGATTAATTATTGATTACCAACTTCGTATCTTTTAAAATATGTAACCAAGATCCCTAAGGAAAGATTGAAAAAGGAGTACACTATACAAAACGAATTGAAACTGGCGGGAGGTAATCTACAATTATATATAAAACATTTACACAATCCAGTGAAACCAGGTTCGATTTTATAAACAATTTACTACCAAAATAAATACGTTTAATTCACAATTGCGGTTGAATCAGTCACTAATTGAAATTCGAGCAGTATTAAAACATTACAAAACCTAAAACAAATACAGTTGCTGAAACTTTCCATGTCTGTTTTCAATGTTATTAACATTCATATTCGAACTGATTACATCCCTGCAAGGACGCCCTGCGCCGAGACGCCCTACAGCGTCGTCCTCGTCACATCGCAGTAGGCTTTGGATGTCCTGCGTTTTATTTTTAAAACGGAATTAATATCAACGATTAATAAAATTCTGCGCTCTTGAGCGGTCACAAATAAATCACGGAGATTTGTAAAAGGATACCTCTGTATAAATGTTTTGTTTGCTCATAAATTATTGTTCAAAATTTAGATGCTTTGTATATTTACGCACGCGATAAGTTTCAGGGATTTATTTGGTTCTGGATAATTTTATTAAAAAGGGCCAACATCGAGGAAACAGTATAGGTAATAAATTGTTAAATAATAATTAAAAAGCTAATGGATATGTAGACTTGTGCTTGTTTTATAGATACGGTTAAACATATTTCGAAGGATAACTATTTGAGATAACCTAGTTCCATTGGCTTTGAAAAATTGCATTGGCAAGCACAGTACCTCGCTCAAAATCTACTTTTGTCTAAGGACCAATCTTGCAAAACTGGAATGAAATAAAATGTCAAATGGCAAATTTATCATAGCTATCAATAATTCGATTTAAGACCAACCTTACAATCTCCAGTTAAAATTTTAACTTCCAAATGTTAAATAATTCTGGTTTTTCATTTGCACTTCTTTAAGGTAAAGGGATTTTTTTTTTTGCTTTCTAACGATGTGTAATTTATCTACGTTCATTTGTTTCAAATAACAAAAATGTAACAATTATTAAATAATGGTTGTGATAACCGTATCTTAAATGTTATAGAAGAATAGAAATTTGCCTGTAAGTCTTGCCTATTGAATTTATATAATGGGCTACTTGCGTACCTTTTTTTTATTTAATATTTTTGAAGAGAAGGTAAAAACTTGCTACCCGTATTTTTTCTTTTGACAAATTTTTTATTAATTAGCCAGAAAAAAATAATGAAATTTGATTATTTGAATTCCCGCCACTTATGACGTAGAATTACGCCGCACCAATGAATAGTCGTAAAGCCACAGCGTGGTGCCGTCCCATAGTAATGGTATGTTTGTGCGGGTAATGTAGATCACCTGTTTGACGTTTCAATAATAGTTTAGAGGTTAGTATTTTAGTTTATCTTTTTGGTATCGATATTTTAAATTACAACTAACTACCTATGTGTTTATTTATAAAGTAATTAATGTATTTGAGAGACCAGAGAGAGAGAAAAATGAACTAATGTCAAATTCAAATTAAAACTTTCTCGCACGCCATGCCATCTATTGATAACATTCTTAAACATGCTTCCCCTCCCCAGTTAAATATAAAGACGTCACAGAAAATTTTGTTTCTTAATTTAGTAAAAAACAAATAATTATTTTAAAATAAAATTTATATTTTTATATATGTTTTCAATATAATATTACATATATAGTGACAGAAATCGGATTTTCAGTACCACGCAAGTAGCCCATTGCTTCCAAATTTCTTGGGTGGTTTTCAAAATCCTGTAAAGTATAAAATTAGAGAATTATTTGGGAACCTCCTTAGAATTTAACGTGGAATGAGTTGTAGGCCTTAATGTTCCATCAATTTATTTAAAAATACGTACAGGATGGACGTTTCGGGCAATAATTAGCCCATCGTCAACTATGTATGAATTATACGTATACCGTGAGTATTTTTTAACGTGAAACATTGGATTTGTCATATCCATAGTTACGATTTGACTTTTGATTGACAGCAATGTATTTGCGTGTCCCACTTAAAATGAAACATAGGGAACGAATTTGATAGATGTATTATAATTTAAATATTGTAAGAAATTTACCCAAGTCAGAAAACCACTCAAGAGCACTAAACATATTTCGGGCACAAGGTGCACACAATATTTTTTCTACAACTAAATATAATTTTTAGAAAAAAGGTATAATTATTTAAACAAAATTAACCTCTATAATGACATCGTGTCAATATGACAGATAACCGCTATAAGTTACGACTTGACATTTGATTGACAGCTATGTATTTACCTGTCTCATTTATAACATAGGGAATGAATTTGACAGAAGTATTATATTTAAGTATTGTCAGAAAATCACTCAGGAACAAGGTGAACACAATATTTTTTCTACAACTAAATTTAATTTAGAAAGTAGGTAGAATTATTTAAATAAAACCTCCACTGACGTCTTGTCAAATGTCAAATTCGTTCCCTATGTTTCATTTTAAATGGGACAGGCAAATATATTGCTGTCAATCAAATGTCAAGTCGTAACCATGGATGACAAATCCATTGTTTCACGTTAAAAAATACTCACGGTATGTTATGTTTCCCGTGGCCGCGTGCCTGAGTGTCTGGTCGCAAACCTGGGGGAACCGGGTTCGATCCCGACAGACGCCAAATATTTCCAATTTTAAATGGCACAAAAGTGACCCCTGTGGTGCGCTCTCCACACCAGCTATGAGTGCCCTTGAGGTGACGCCTGGTAAGCGCCCACATGGTAAAATATATCGTCATCATTACCGATGTCTACATGTGTTGTAGATACTGCCACACCCAGAAATGGGTAATATGCCTTGATGATATATTTATTTATTTTATTTATGTTACAATAAAATAGAATGTAATGCAATGTTTTCAATTCACCAATAATAAACAGTTTTTTCTTTTAAAAATCCAGTGAATATTATGGTTATACATGGTTCATTTCAAAATCCAGATTTTATTGATAATCGTAGCAGGAACGAAGATAATAATTTTTATTAAAAGAAAAATCTTTTTATTATGAGTGAGTTGAAAACATTGTATTACATTCTATTTTATTGTAACATATATAATTCATCCATAGCTGATGACGAGCTAAATATTGCCCGAAACGTCCTTCCTGTATGTATTTTTAAAAATAAATTGTTGGAACATTAAGGTCTACAATTCATTCCACGTTAAAATATAAAATGTTAAGCTATCTGACTGCAGACCTGTTAAATAATTAAAATTAAAAAAATACTTTACAATAAATAATCAAAAACAAACAAACTTTAAAAACTTGTTATACTAGACCAATAATATACTTAGAAAAAAAATTGGTATTTGAAAAACAATAAAACACATAAAACATAACTTGAAAAGAATAATGTGCTGGTATTAGAGGTATTTAAAATTAATGAAATTGTATTCTTTTGACTGGTTCAACATGATAATTCATTTAAATAATACAGTAGCATTGTGATGCATGAAATAGCCACTTTTAATTGCAAATCGGCAGAAAATTCTCGTCATGACAATCCCAACAAAACAGTATTATAATTCAGCAACTATTTGAAAACTCCCGTTTTGTTTATAACCTGCAAACAATTTCATTTTATCGGCAATGAACAGCCGTGAAAAGCACAAACAGTTTCAAATTTATTTTTAATTTCCTGTTGTTGTTCGCTATTTAATTATAAAATTTAATTAAAATAACGCGAGCGAATTATTGCAACGAACAGCTTTGTGCAAAAATTAATCTAGAATAAACGGTTCGGGTGCTGAACGCGCGCGATGCACCTGAGCGCTCTCTCAGTGACAGATAAAAAGAACAAATTTTGTTTGCTGACAGTTCTCGCTTGTTTTTGTTGCCAAGTGGATCAAATGTAACGTGTTTCGCTCGAAACTTGCGGATAAACAATAACAACTGTCGGTTTGTTCTCCGTAAAAAAACCACAGCTGATATTTCCTGAATTTTACACATATTAAGCTTCAGGTGATGCAGTGGAAATTTACCGCCTGCATATAGAGCAATGTTTTAATAAAAGTGCAGTAGTTGGTTAAAAATGCAAAACAGAACTTTTTAAATTGCAGATGTTATTTATATCTTAAACATAATAAAGACTGTTCTGCAGATAGTGCACGGTGTTAATTATTAGTATACGTTTTACTATTTACATTTTTAGAATTATTTATGTATTATACAGTATAATTAGTTTTCTGGTTGTCATTTTATTTTATAACATTAAAATAGAGCTTGTTTTATTTCTTATTTATTATTCATCTTCAATGAGAACTGGGATTTATTTTTATCAAATGATCATAACGAACATTAACAAACAAACAAGCAAACAAACAAACAAATAGTAGATATTTGAAATAATAGCAATTTTTGATCAAAATCTAGCCACATATAAGGGCCTATTCTGTAATAACGTGGTTAATTTTGAACTACTGGTTAACGTTTTATCCAATAGATATTGATTTAACAACTAAAAATCCAATTTTTTGTTATATACAGGGAATTTATTTTAACATGCAACATAGGTCAATCACTTCCATGGTTACTCACTATTGTCAAAAATGACAGCAATGTAATATTTGTCCATTTTAAAATGCAACATACAAAATTTGTAGTTTTGTATTATCAAAACTAATTTCCAATAAATTAGCCTACATACGATTAACAAAAAATCAAAACATGAATGTTGCACATCTTAACAAACTTTAGCTTACAAAAATTCATTACTTTTATGTAATAAATGTTAAAAAATACCCCCATTAACAATGAGGCAATATTCTAGTCGGTCGTAATAAGAATTGACACCAATTATGATGTGTTCTGGAGGTATCTTCTGTGCTGCAATACTATTTATAATGTTGCATTTTAAAATGGACAAATATTACATTGCTGTCATTTTTTGACAATAGTACGTAACCATGGAAGTGATGAACCATAATGTTGCATTTTAAAATAAATTCTCTATGTATCAATATACTTAATTGGTTAATTTTCTTAATCAGTTGTTAAGAATTAACCACTGAGTTACAAAATAGGCCTCGAGAGCGTTTTGGTTAAGGTACGTTTACATTTAGAAAAAAAAAAAAATTGTGTGAGCTTACAAGTGGTAATAATTGTCAAAAAATTAGAAAAAATGGTGGTTATGTAAATAATTTCTTATACATTTTAAGAATATACTTTGTATTTGTATTTTAATTTGTGTTATTTTTTTAAAATTAGTTGTTCAATTAATGTTAATTTCATTCCTCATTCTAAACCGATTTTTACCTCTCGTTAGGAGAGGTATTGGATTCATGCTAAAAATAGCATATCGAGATTTCAGTGAATAAGCTCGTTTTAAGATCTCTAGAATCCGAAACATTTTTACGATGATGCATGTGTGTGTGGATGTCTGCATGTGTGTGAGTCTGGATATTAGAGGGACGGTTTTTGAAAGTCTATAAAACTAAAGACCAATTTAACTACGTATTCCTTAATCCGATATTAATGGAAAGAACAGAAAAGATTTAAGTAACAATTGGACTACCGGAAGTAGTAGTTTCTTAAAAATAATCTTATAAATATTATTTTTTGGAAATTTATGTTATTTATATAAAATTCCCTATTCGATACATTTAACATTTTTATTATATCTTCTATAGATTTAGAGATAGAGATTATTAATATATAAAATTGTAATGAATCTCACAGCCCGAATAACTCCATGGAAACCAGTTGAAAAATTAAAATGTTTATAATTGACAGAAAAATGTCGGTGTCAAAAATCCAGATACATTACTGAAAGCTTTTTATGGGAAGTACATTTAATATTTCTTATTTTGTTATTAATTAAATATTTTACATTATAGATACATATTATTACATATACCCATCAGAAATACCGCCAATCTCGTCAATGTATTTGAAGAATCTCGAACATTTAGAAGAGTAGGTGGAAACTAATTTATAGAATGAATTAAAAAAATCTGTTGTGGCCAGCACAAGACCTTCCGTCAATTCCATGTATTTTGTACAAATTCCATACCAAAAGGTCCTTGGAACAGATTCTATATAATATCATGTAAAATCGAACACGAACACAAACTATTTTTTACAAATTCCATACCAAAAGTTCATTTAAAAAGGTTCTATAAATCCAATAAAATTATAACATAAACTACACTAAGTAATGTCCTTCCATCTTCTCTTTGGTCTTTCTCTGCGTGTCACTTGCGAGCAACACTATGACATACCAATTTTAGATCCTATATACTTTTTTTCCATATTTGGTTTTGCACTTGCAACTGACATCTGTCAATTAAATTTTTTTGAATAATTATGTCAGCTGTTTCCATGATAAATAACAAAGCTAACTAATTTTTGAAAATTAATTTCTTTATAATGCTTTAACTCTACATCTATTGAATATGAAGGAAAATGAATAATCAAACCATATAGAGAAGAGTATTTTCTTTAATAAATATAATAACAAAATGTCAAAAAATAATATTTAACTGCGTTTTTTTAAGAAAAACTGTAAAAAACTTCAAATAAGGGTACTTCCGGTGGATCAATTATAACCAAAATCTAATCAACTCTTCATATGGATGTACAGAAGAGGAATCGAAAGAATTATAATTTTTAGAATTGTAGTATTGGAGTTATCGTCGGAGAAAAAATTGTCACACACGGACACACATACACACACACGCACACACACACACACACACACGGACACACACACACGGACACACACACACACGGACACACACACACACACACGCACACATACATACAGACATCATCTTAAAAATAGTAAATTCGTATTGTAGGGACCCTAAAACGTGCTTATTCATTAAAAACTCACTACCGAATTTTTTGACCAAAGACAATACCTTCCTTACCTAAAGGTGACGGAAGGTAAAAATATAAAGTGTATTAATAATAGATGTAATTAGAATTAATAATAGATGTAATTAGAATTTTTGTGTGTGTACCAGAAATGTTAAATACAATATGTACTTATATAACCTATATATAAATGGCGAGAGGTCTTGTGCTGGCCACAACTGATTTTTATTAAGTATGTTGTTGTTACTGTACTGGCCGCACAGTGCGTAGCGCAGGTTTAGTATAAAACTTGGATGAAAATCGGATCTAATTTGAAAAACAAATCATATGAAATTTGGAAAGTTCTTTGTATTTTTTTCATACTTTTTTTCTAATTAAAATCTAGTTTCAATTTAGAGTAAGGAACTGAGGTAGATTTTTGCCAGTAAAAGTATAATGTAAAACAAGCTTAACACAAAATTTATTTAGATTCTCGAAGCATCCCTCCACTTGAAAGAATCAAAGTATTTCCGTATTTCAATATTCTTGAACGTTCCCTTTTTATATTCTCCTTGCATTGTCTGAAACCAAGCTCCCGAACACGAGTAAACACCCACTAATTTACAATAAAGAGGCAAACAAAGTATCGAATCCCATCCCTTGTGCAGCGAACTGATAAGAACCTCATCTCTAGGGTGTCCTCTCACCCTCGATATCGAGTGCATTCGAGACATGCTCATTATCAGTCGAACAGCCGCTATATTCCCTCAGCAAAAGAAGAGAAAAAGAGGAGTTTCAGTGTTTTATAATGACAGTGAAATAAACGTTATAAAGCCGTAAAAAGTTTAATGCAACTCGGAGAAAGGTTATAGATTCAGCGGGATTCTGTGGAAAGGTTGCGAAAATAGATAAACAAGATAGGTAGAAGATATTACGCTGATTGATTTTCCAAAGGTGAAAATACCGGGCTTTAACATAATGTATTAATGTTCTACAAATATATATATACCTATAGAGGGTATTAAAAAGCGAGCCGTATGCATTTAATATAGGAAATTAGTTTTTCCTTGTGCAAAACTTCCCATTTCATTTCTAAACAAAAATTACAAATCAGATTTTATTTTGCATGTTTATTAACCTGTAAATTCCAATTTAAAATTTTATGAATATACATCGTTGAAAAGCTTATAAAATATGGAAAAAGGTGAGACTATTTTCATCATGTGTTCCCATTTAAAAAATATGGGGTGGTAGCATGAACAAGTGACTAAGGGTGATTAGCTAGGTGATGACTAGCAGTGATTTAGCGCTGTCAATCGTTTATGGATTATTTTATAGAAAATAGTTCAAATAGCAGTTATAGAAAAATTAATTGTACGCAACTTTTGTTTGAACTATTTTTCTCTAAATCCATAAACGATTGACAGCGCTAAAACACTGCTAGTCATCTCCTCCTTGGTTATCTCCTAATCACCTTTCATGCCACTACCCATTATCTTTGTGTTATATCTCTAAGAAGTATCTAAACGTCTTTTCTTTATCTTTTATAATAAACGAGTTGAGGTATTTTCAAAATATGTGAAAATCAAATTTTAGACTGTAGTTCAAAAAAAAGAGAGTTGAAAATTCCTGTGGTGCCCATTAAAGTTGTCTCTAAAAGTTGGCATTTAAAGACTTACATCAATTTTCTGTAGCGTGCTTAGTGATGCTGCGAGACGAGATATGGCTAGAAACAATCCACTCTCGTCTCGTCTCGAATTTTTGAGACGAGATTTCTCTGCATCTCGTCTCGTCATATTTTTTCCTACTTTCTCTCGATCTCGATTCGAGAGTCACGAATTTCTCGCATTTATAATTAGAATAATAAATAAATTATCATTAAAACATTAGTTTACCAAGTCTGGTGTTTGAATGGTAGATAAAAAAATCTGATGTGGCCAACACAAAACCTCCCGCTATTTAATTTTTATTAATTTAAATACATACCTACGTATTTAGAAATGCTTCAAACTATATTATGTATTTCGACAATGATGTTTACCTGTCAGTTACATTCATTTGAAAAATAAACTGTGTAACACAGGAATTGTGTTTATCTTAGGCTTCGGGATTAAAAAAAGTAAAATGATTTTTAAATTTATCTGTAAAATATATAGAAAAAGTATTAATGTATACCTGTACAAAATTCAATAATCTATAATTTTCCAATAACATTAAATGCGAAAAATGGCATTTAATGGTATTTTTTGAAGAAAAACCATTATGAGGTTCAAGTAAAGTACCATTTCCGTTTATCAGATTTACACCAAAAACTAACGGCTTCTATTCCTATTAGAATAGGGTAGAAATAGAAGGTTTCAGAATTTTCTGAATGATAGTATTAGAGTTAGAGTGCAAACAAAATTCGTACACATACACACATACACACATACAGACATCATCGTGAAAATGTTAAAATTGGATTCTAGGGACCTTAAAACGTGGTCATTTACTAAAATCTCGATATGTGATTTTTAGCACGATCCCTATACCTCCCTTACCAAGGGTAGCGGGAGGTAAAAATAGGTACTCTATAATACCATGGCTTTATTACCCGTTATTGGGTACAAAATCTGCTTTGTTCGCTAATATTGAGGCTGGCATGAAGAGTATACTACAGATGTCATTTTTGTGTATTTTCTTTTTACTAAAACTCAGTAAATCTAAAATTAATTAATAATTATGAATGTAATTGAAAAAGCAATTAAAATATATATTTTTATCCACAACATTTTGTTATTTTTATATTTTAATTAGAAATATTTACGTAGTATAAAAAAATCGTAAAATCGAGATCTCGAATTTCTACTCTCGTCTCGAGCAAATCTTGCGGGCATTACTCTCGTATCGTCTCGAAATTTCGAGACGAGAATAAAGTTAATCTCATCTCGAAAATTCGAGAAATTCGAGACGATATATCGAAAATGCGAGATCTCGTGGCATCACTGAGCGTGCTTAATAAGAAAGTTTGTTAAATAAGAAACTCAAATTTGTTCCACTTGTACATATTGTTTTTCGCACTAAAGCCCTTTATGATTTAAACGTTTTACATTGGTTGTTATTAGAATAAGTAGGTATATTTTCTTTTTATTTTATGACATGATATTAGTATTGATACAATCGATGCCGAATCATACAGAGGTTCCTTTACCGTTTTAAAATACATTGATGATTAAAAACCAACAGAATTTGTTACCAATCACATGTTTTATTACTTGAATTCACAATCAATATCATTTTGGGCAAAACCTGACACTGGTTGTTCTTTCATCATCTTTCACAGAATTTAATTTGGAAGCATTTGAAGAAACGATTTATTATACGTACAATATTTGGTCGAATGTGTTGTTCAACGGTGTAGAAAACAAGTAAAGCCTGTAGAAAAGAATTTGGTTGGGATAACATTTGAGATGCGATGTGATCAATCATAGCAGAATAATTGAATTAAACTGGAAGGTATCTGCCAGCTGACCTAGATGCAATCGAATTGGGAACGAGTGGCGTATGGTTTGGAACCTTATCCGTATACGGGGATCACACATGCAAATATATGCGTAGCCATAACAGAATACCGCAAGAAGTACGCTCCGCTCCGATCCGCACCTTTTCTCAATTCGATTCAGCTAGGCACAAGTCGCTTTTTTACCGGTTCGTTTCCTATTCGGCGAGAACAAGAGAAATATCCGGGCCAGGCGGCTTGCAAATGCGCGCTGCATTTAAATTTCACACTTTCCAACGGAGCTAACTTTCCCCACCAGAATGGGAAATCGCGGAGTTGAGGTCAGGAGTCCAGGGCTCACGCCGCAGCAGGCACAAACATGCAAATTCCTCAAAGGAACAAAATTCTGCTGTAAGACCAAGTTATCGACTTCGACACTACCGCCGAAAACATAAATTTATAAGTGGACATCAGATTTATAAAATTAAAATATTTTTAACTTACAGTAATGGACAGAAAAAAAATAAGACAGTATCTTTTTTCTAGTGTAAACTGATCCTTGATAATTATTTAAAACTACGACTTTTGTAATAAATGGCCATTGCACTATTTCGATGAGTCGCGTGGCACGGAATTAACCAAATTCATACAATATTCGACGGTAAAAACATTTTCTCAAATGCATTGTTAACTATTTCTAATATTTCTTATTATCTCAATCTTCTTTATCAATTGATACTCTGTGTCGCAATGATCCTGGATTCCTTCTGCCTTCCTGTCTCCACTCATTTAAAATTTTAATGACAGAATTTTAATATTATAACGCTGGGCAATTTCTTCCGCTCTAAAAATTACCAAATACTTCACAATATCGGTAATTCTAGACATTTTTACTTCTCGCTAAGAGAGGTATTGGAATCATGCTGAACATCGCATATACAAATTTTAGTGAATAAGCACGTTTTAAGGTCGCTAGAATCCGATTTTAACATTTTTACAATGATGTCTGTGTGTGTGTGTGTGTGTGTGTGTGTGTGTGTGTGTGTGTGTCTGTGTATGTGTGTATGTGTGTGTGTGTGTGTGTGTGTGTGGTGTGGATGTATGCATGTGTGTATGTTGTAGACACGGTTTCTTAAATTCTATAAGTCTAAAAACCAATTTAACTACGTATTCCTTAATCTGACATTCATGGGAAGAGCTGAAAAGGTTTTGGTAACAATTGGACAACCGGAAGTAGTAGTTTCTTAAAAAAAATCTTTTAAATAATTATAATATATTGAAATACTCGGTTTTCTTAGTTTCACAAAAACCGAGTATTTCAATTTATTATAATGAATAATAAGTTTCACCATGTAAGAGCTGAAATAATTAAAGAAATTCTTTTAAATAATATTTGTTAGAAATTTATGTTATTCCAAATATTAAATAATATAAAATTCTCTATTCAATACATTAAACAATTTTATTATATCTTCTATAGATTTAGAGATAGAACTGAATTATAAATATATAAAATAATACATTGTATGATGAAACAATCAGCCTATAGAAACCAGTTGAAAAATTAAAATGTTTGTAATTGACATAAATATCAGTGTCAAAAATCCAGACATTACCGAAGACTTTTTCTGGGAGGTACCTGTAATATTTCTTAAATTTTATCATTAATTAAACATTTAAAATTATAGTTAGATATAGAATTCGTACATGGACAAGTCGAAATGTAATAGTAATGTAATATGAATATGAAAAGACTCCGTCAACATCTAAAATTGGTATAAAAAGAAAGGGGATTCAGTTATAAACCAAAGTAAGTACAGTATCACTGTCAACTAAACACGTGCTTACTATACATATAATTCATCATATACCCTTCAGATAATACCACCAATCTCGTCAATGCATTGGAAGAATCTCGAACATTTAGACGAGTAGGAGGAAACTTGTTCATTGAATGAATTGAAAAATAAAGAATAGATGAAATTATTAAATTTTTGTTTGTGTACCAGAAATGTTTAATACAATTCAATTTTTAACAATTCAAACAGACAAATGTCATAATTGTAAAGCCAAACTCAAGCAACTAAATCTTATAGAAGAAAGATTACTTGATTTTTCGACTTGACCGAAGTTGTCAATCGAAATGGTGCTATGACCAAGTATTAGAAAAGATGTAGTTTTTAAATAATTAAATCGTTTCCTAAATTGAATTATTCTGTTTAATGTTGCTCAATTATTTACTTGCCTTCCAATTACAGTACTTCTGGGATTGTCAAGGATCAGTTTACACTCGAAAAAAAGTGTCCTATTTTTTTTCGTCCATCACTGTACTATAAATATCTATATTCTCTTTATTTCAATACTGGTTTTAAATAAACTATTATTATCTGTCAAAAAATTGATAGGAAATAATAACACGAAAAAATATCTATGTCATGTCATAATATGTTTCCGAAAAAATGCAACCATAGCACAAATAGAAACAATAAATATACAATAAATTTTTGTGTTCATGTAGTACTCTTCGTATTTTATGTGATTTACATACAAATAAACAATTTTTATCATCTCTTCCTCTCGAAAATATCCAAATCATACAAATCACTATATTTGAACAATAATCGAAATAAAATTTTACTACGGCGCAAACAAAAAATAGCAATAAACTCTAGGATTCCACATTCGGATAGAAGTGTCGGCTGCCTCGCATCGAAAATCACGAGTGATTTGGGAAGTTTATCAAAGGAGAGTTGTCTCCGTGAATGTTTATGATATCGGCGACGCTGGCGCCCAGACGGCCATAAAGGGAACCAGATACCAATGCAATGGAGTGAATTTAAAATCATCCAACGATATTGATTTCATCTCACCCCTGAGGAAGACTTACAAAAGTAAAGGATGCTGTCAAAGATTTCATAAATAAATATATTTCGTGTTGATAGCAATAAAATATGTATACAGAAAAATTGTAAAATCAATGGAATTAGGTTTGATAAATTGATAAAAGAATGAGAACAAATCGTTTATGCTCGTGTGTCGTCCATTTTACCTCCCGCTTCCCTTGGTAAGGGAGGTATAAAGATCGTGCTAAAAATCACATATCGAAATTTTAGTTAATGGCCCGTTTTAAGATCCCTAGAATCCAATTTTAACATTTTCACTATGATATGTGTGTGTGTGTGTGTGTGTGTGTGTGTGTGTATGTCTGCCTGTGTGTGCGTGCGTGCGTGCATGCATTCTGTTAACGCTTTAACTCTAATACTATCAATCGAAAAATGTAAAAACCTTGTACTTCGACCCTGGTCTATAGGGAAAGAAATCTAAATCGGATAACCGGAAATGACATTTTACTTGAAGCTCTAATTTGTTTTTCTTCAAAAAATACATTTAAATGCCATTTTTTCGCAATTTATGTTATTATAAAAATTAAACATTATTAATTTTCTACAGATATGCATTCATTCATTTTTACCTCTCGCTAAGAGAGGTATTGGATTCATGCTAAAATTCGCATACCCAGATTTTCGTGAATAAGCACGATTTAAGGTCCCTATAATCCGTTTATAACATTTTTATAATGATGTCTGTGTGTGTGTGTGTGTGGATGTGTGTATGTGTGTATGTGTGTATGTGTGTATGTGTGTATGTGTGTATGTGTGTATGTGTGTATGTGTGTATGTCTGGATGTTGTAGCCACGATTCCTCAAAAACTATAAGACTTAAAAAATATGTAACTGCAGTTTCCTCAATCTGACATTCCTGGGAAGAGCTGAAAAGGTTTTGGTAAGAATTGAACAACCGGAAGTAGTAGTTTTTAAAAGAAATTCTTCCAAATATTAATTTTTGAAAATTTTTGATATTACTAATTTTGAAGAACAAAATTCTACACCTGATACATTTAAATTTTTTATTCTATCTTCTATAAATTTAGAGATAAAGACGCTATAATATATAGAATATCGGGATATAACAAGTCGAGTAGGTGAAACTACACTAAGGAAACCAGTTGACAAAGTCAAATGTTTATAATGTAATTTCTAAATGACAGATTTCAGTGTCAAAAATGAACAGTTTCAGTGACATTTTGATAGCTTTTTCTGGGAAGTACATTTAATCTTTCTTATTGTTTTATTAATTAAATATTTAAAATTATAGGTAATATGCATATATCCATCAGAAATATCGCCAATCTGGTTAATGAATTGGAAGAATCTGTGACATTTAGAAACTCCCTCATACAATGAAAAATAGATATAATTAGAATTATATGTGTGCAGAAGACATGTTAAATACAATAAAAAACAATATTTGGGTAAAGTCCTGTAATATTTTGTTATAAAACGACGGTTCGATAGCAAAGTGCAATACAATACTTATATAGCCTAATATGGAAATGGCGAGAGGTCTTGTGCTGGCCACAACAGATTTTTTTACCTGGATTCATCTTAAAAATCGCATATCCAGATTTTAGTGAATAAGCACGATTTAAGGTCGCTACAATCCGATTTTATCATTTTTACGATGATTCTCTCTCTCTCTCTGTGTGTGTGTGTGTGTGTGTGTGTGTGTGTGTGTGTGTGTGTGTGTGTGTGTGTGTGTGAATATGTGTGTGTGTGTGGATATGTGTGTCTGTGTGTTCAGGTCCCTAGAATTCGATTATAACATTTTTAAAATTATGTCTGTGTGTGTGTGTGTGTGTGTGGATGTGTGTATGTGTGTGTGTGTGTATGTATGGATGTTGGAAGGACGATTCCTCAAAAACTTTAAGGCTTAAGATCTGTTGAACTACGGATTCCTCAATCTGACATTCCTGGGAAGAGCTGAAAACGTTTTGGTAACAATTGGACAACAGGAAGTAGTAGTTTCTTAAAAAAAATCTTCTAAGTATTATTTTTTTGAAAATTTTTGTTATTACTAATATTGAAGAACATAAAATTCTACATCTGATACATTTAAAAAGTTTATTATATCGTTTATAAATTTAGAGATAAAGACGCTATAATATGTAGAATAACGGAATGTAATAAGTCGAGTAGGTTAAACTAAACTAAGGAAATTAGTTGACAAATTCAAATGTTTGTAATATAGTTTGTAAATGACAGATGTTAGTTTCAAAAATCAACAGTTTTGGTGATATTCTCTAAGCTTTTTCTGAGACGTACATTTAATCTTTCTTATTGTTTTATTAATTAATATTTAAAATTATAGGTAAAATGCATATATCCATAAGAAATACCGTAAATCTTGTTAATAAAATGGAAGAATCTCTGACATTTAGGAACTTTCTCATACAATGAAAAATGGAATAATATTTGGGTACAGTTCTGTAATATTTTATTATAAAACGACGTTTCAACAGAGAAATGCAATACAATACTTATATATCATAAAAGGAAATGGCGAGAGGTATTGTGATGGCCTCAACAGATTTTTATATATTTTATATATAAATTTATAAAATAATCTAATGGTAAAAAGGAATTTCAGTTTAACCGTACTCGTAATACAAATTAATTTAACTTACACAGAGCAGTTATTACTTCCAGGTACGACAATTCATTGAGTGAAAATTAAACTTTTAAAAGTTTAAGTGTGTACTTTAACACTTTGAAGAATTACAAAACGTGGAAAGCGAGAATAACGAACCTCGTTCTTTTACAACGCAAGATGTAGTTCTTGGTCCTCAGAACTAGTGATTTTTATCGTAAGAAAATGTAAAAACAAACTAAAAACTTTTAACAATTGCATACTTTTAACGATCACAAATTCCTAACAACTTCCATAAAAATCGACGCGCTGTTAACGTACGCTAAAATGACCACTTGTCCTTCAATAATATCTAATTGGTTGGAGATTCTCATGTTTCATAAATGTTCAGCATTTTCATTTTGATAATATAAATTTACATAGCAAAAAAATTCTGACGTATTTATCTGGTGGATAGTTAAAGTTCTTTTTACCTCTCGCTAAGAGAGGTATTGGAATCATGCTAAAATCGCATATCCAGATTTTAGTGCACAAGCACGTTTTAAGGTCCCTATAATCCGATTATAACATTTTTACGATGATGTCCGTATGTGTATGTGGATGTGTGTGTGTATGTGTGTATGTATGTGTGTGTGCTTGTGTGTGTAGCTGTATATGTGGATGTTGGAACCACGGTTTCTCAAATACTATGACTTAAAAAATATTTAACTATAGTTTCCTCAATCTGACATTCCTGGAAAGAGCTGATTAGATTTTGGTAACAATTGGACAACCGGAAATAATAGTTTCTTTAAAAGAATATTCTGAATATTATTATTTGAAAATTTCTGTTATTACTAATATTAAAGAATATAAAAATATCTATCCGATACATTTAATTTTTTTATAATATCTTCTATGGAGTTAAAGATAGAGACATATAAATATATAAAATAATAGGTTGTAAAATTATTATATATTTATAATTATAGATATATATATATATATATAGATATAGATTAAGAAATACCGCCAATCTCATCAATGAATTGGAAGAATCTTGAATATTAGAAGAATAAGAGTGAATAGAATGAATTAAAAAATATGAAAATATATAAAGAAGATATGTGTTTTTGTGTGTATTAGAAATGTCAAATATGTACAATACTTATATAGCCAAATGTGGAAATGGCGAGAGGTTTTGTGCTGGCCACAACAGATTTTTTATAATAAATTGAACACTGTACTTAATTCAACACCTAAATTTCGTTAGGCCATCAACACTATAACACTGTATCCACACTATTCCACACATTCAGGAATCTTGGGACACCCCAACAGTGCTTTTAAATATTAAATAATTAGAAAACACTCGCCATGTTTCACAAGACTTCAGCATCTGAATCAACCTTTTGGTCATCATCAGATGCCGCCCATGCTCAGCTAGTAAACACATGCACGTTTCGCTGTTATTGCAGCTCATCAGTGTGGTGTTACTGCCGTCTCTTTGCAGAAACAATCCACCAAATGGGCACAGCGAAAGATAAACATCTCATAAAAGTAAGATGGCTCAAGAGGTAACTCTAACCACATTCAGAGCCATCTATTGAAGAGACGCCGTAAACCATTTGCAGCTATTGAAAAACAAAAGTACAATAACAGCGAAACGGGTTAGTAGTTACTAGCTGGGCTGTACCGACATCTGATGATGCCTGAGCTGTTGATTCAGATGTTGAAATCTTGTGAAAAACATGGCGATTGTTTTCTAATGCTTTATTAGACATTCTTTCACATGGAATTCGCTGTTGTGTTTTTGTTTTTCTTAAATATTAAATGGTTCAATTGTAGAGACCTATTACCGAAATACAGTGAAAGCTCTCATAAGCGGACACCGATGGTTCCAACTTTTTTATCCCCTTATGGAAGGTGTCCGCTTATAAGAAAGCTCTATTTAAAAATATGAAAAATTAATAAAATTTACTGGGAATTTTTTTATTGAAAAATATGTACTTGAAGAATATGTATATGTACATACATCAAAATAGTTCAAATATATCTAAAAATAATAATAATAATAATAATATGTACGTATATAAAACTTAAGATTGAACACAAAGCAAAACAACATATTTAAGCATATCGAAAAAAGATTATTTTTTAAAAAAATCTTTTATTTTTAACTGCTTCAACTTTCTATAAAAAATAATATTGATAATGCGACTCATTATTTTTTAGATGTTCAAACGCAATAAAATCTTCTTTTGAAAACTTTTTTAGGTTTTCAACAACTTCAAGGCATCGGCATAGGAAGTTATGGGACCAGTATCTTCTTCTTCTTCTTCTTCTTCTTCTTCTTCTTCTTCTTCTTCTTCTTCTTCATCATCTTCATCATCATCATCATCATCATCATCATCATCACTCTCCCGAACAACACTTATTTCTTCAACTACATCATTTTCGTTTTTTCTTCCCATTTTCTTCTCTATTTTCGTCAAATTTTTCTTCAGTTAACAATCTTTCATCTAAATTAATGGTCTGCAAGGTTAATACCTCCATTTCCTGCTTTAATGTAAAAAACGTTTTCCTGGATGCCATTGTCACACAAGTTTCAAACTATGAATCTCGGAGACACGTAAAATACTGCATTTCTGTAAAATAGGGGAACCCCCGAGAGCGTCTCGGGCCTGTCGGGAAAAAACTATGTTGTCCGTGTCCGTCCAGTAGAGAGTGCGCTTATGAGAGCGTGTTTTATATAGGAATTGATACCCAAAAATATGGTTCCAGAAAAACTGTCCTGTTATAAGAGATGTCCGCTTGTGGGAGCTGTCCGCAAAGGAAACTTTCACTGTACATACATTGAAAAAATTCGTATAAAAAATTTAAGGAAGTTTCTTATAAATTTCTGATGAACTGTGTACTTTTTTGGTTCATATATTGATGTTTCTTTCGATATTTACATGGTCTTTGATATCTTCCCATTGTAATATGTTGGTTCGGGCTAAAATCGATGGTGTAATAATTAATATCCTTATCTTGTTTCGACCTCATTTTTCGTAAATGCGTAATGAGCTAAATAATTTAAGAGGGCAAACTAGCTATTTTATCGTGTCCCAGAATCAAACAATGTTAATGTTTACTCTTATGCATAATGTAGCACCTTTGATGTATCACTTCTAAATTTTCGGGCTGAGCAGTGAACATATTATCAATATTTCAGTCTAATATATTTTACATCAGGTGACAACTGATTGGTAAACAAAAGCTAGGAATTAACATATATTATTCACTAACAAACATAAGGCTGAGTATCTTTAGTAATATTGTAATATAAATTTTAATTGATGTACTTAATTAATTAATAGTCAAATGTTATTTTAAATTAGTTAGAACATAAAAAACTTGTATGATACATCTTTCATATTAGTATTATTTATTTAAATCAGTTTAACGTAAGGGGTACAACTTTACTTACCCCATATTTTTGAATAATTAAAAAAAAGTTTGTCAGGGTTTAAAAATTTATTTTAACTTCATTTGAAAGTCATTATTTTAAAGAAAAATTGTACTCTTATTCACTTTCCTTGCCTAAATTATATCTTTTTCAAGATAATTTAATTTAAACAATTATTTTTTTCATTTTATGGCCTTTTGCACCAACGTAACTTAAATATTAAACTTGACTTTAATGCATCGAAATAATATGCCAAATGAATTATAGTATATTGATGTTTAAATTTCGATTTGTATTTTTTTTTTTTTTTTTTTGTTTAGGCCGGGCTTAAGTTTTAAGCAGGGCATCGAACCCGCCAAAAATTGGGTTCGGTTTAGGTTCAGATTAATTTGTTTTTTGAAAGATGGGTTCGGGTGCGGTTCTGGTTCAAGCATTAATAAAATTTGCGGTTTTGTTCGCGGTTCAGGTTCGAAATAATGTAAAATGAGAGCCGGAATTTACGCAAAACGCAGCAAGAAACGAACACAATTTTCACGAAAAGTCAGCCCAGACAGCAACGCAAACACCTAAGACGTCGATTATCGGCTGTATTTACTTTTCGAACTAAAAATTAACCTGAACCGGAGTTGAACCCCGAACCTGAATTTTAATACTCGGTTCGGTTTCGACTCAGGTTCAATTAAAAATATATCTGAGGTTCGGTTCTCGGTTTGAGTTCCCTAAAATGTTACGGTTTGGTTCCGGTTTTGGTTCGGTTCAGGTTCGGGTTCGATGCCCTGGTTTTAAGCCTTGTTGGTGCAACTGGACATTAGTGAATTTTTTATACATTATTTAAAAATTTGCTATAACTGAATCCTTTTGACAATAAATATTATTAATAATAAAAATAACAGTTTAATAATGGAAGAAAACTACTAAAATGTAATATTTTTAATTTAAAAAAATATCGTCCCTCTCTTAATAATTATTTATACATTTTTTCAAGGAATAGTTTAAATACAATTATCTCAAAAATTGTTCATTTTATTGAATGTCAACAAAAGTATACTCGATTTCGTTGCAATGGGAGTGACGTTGTATACATTTTTATTTAAAACTTTTAAGACTTTAAAATGAAGTAAAAAAAATTAATTATTTTTACCTTCACCAACCAATTAGGGAGTGTTGTAAAAATTTGCAAAATGATGTTTTTATATGATTTATTAAATATACCAAGTTGTATAAAAATTATTAAAATTATTTTTATTTTCGCGCTAAACAAGTAACGCCGTTTTATACAGCACAGCCGAATATAGGATTTTAACATATAAAAACAGACTTTCGTAATTTCTTGCTTCTTTAGCAATGGAATTTGAAACTAAAATCATTTTCTACATTTTCATACCTAATATCTTTCGTTATAAAGCATGCAAATAATTTTACTTATTGATTCAAATGAAGAATTTTATGCCCAACTTTAATTTGAAGTTTTTTTTTCTTAAATAATAAAATATTAAAGTTTTGTTCGGTGAATGCACCCGACAAAATTTTTATTGAAGAAGAGATCGGGAATACTTTATTTGCACTTTTTTATCCAAAATTATTCAAAAAAATCTGATGTGGCCAACACAATACCTCCTGCTATTTAGTTTTGATTAATTTAAATACATACCTACATATTTACTAATTACTTATTACTATTTTTTTTTTATTTTTTATTTCCTAATTTACACCAAAATCTAATGGCTTTTGCTCATATTAGAATAAGTTAGAAATACAAGGTTTTAGAGTTTTATGAATGATAGTATTTGGGTTAGAGCGTTGATAAAATACATTCACACACTCACATACATACATCGTTGTGAAAATGTTAAAATTGAATTCTAGGGACCTTAAAACGTGGTCATTTACTGAAATCTCGATATGCGATTTTTAGCACGATCCCTATATCTCCTTTATCAAGGGTAGCGGGAGGTTAAATTGTGATTGAAGTATAGACATTTTTTCTTGGGACACCTTTATAATATTTTTTTACTTACATCCCTTTCAACTTAAACAATTTCAATTTTGTAGATAACGCTGTTTGACTTTGAAAGTTGAAGTTCTGTAAATCATTTAATGGGCAAAATTCCTGCCCTACACTTTAAGCAAATTAGGAACCCATGCGATGAAATCTGAATTTTAAATTTGCTTTTTGTATGCAAAAAATTGATTAATATTGCTTTATAATTACAAATCCCTTAGTATATCAATCAATTTCTTTCGCGTGGTAGTTACGTTCCATTAATTAACAAATTAATAACAAGGGCTGCCATTTTTCTAACCAGTAGTTAACAAGTCTTGTCAAGTGTCGCCGGTGCTGTACATGAGTGGGGTTTGGGGGTAACTACTCGTTGGTCACTGTACCTATCAACCCCTCGTGACGGGCGCTAATGATGGTCGTGCGTGCGTGCACCACGTAATCAATTTTCAATTTTGCACTGTACCGGTCTTTTAAACTTTCTGACCCAATTGCCACTTACCTATCACGGAATTGATTTTGCCGGGGAGATAAATGTATTGTAAGTGGTGTTACCTAAGGAAGTAAAAGAAAAAGTACAGAAGGCTTTGCTCTTTATTGAAATACTTGTTTTTTCTTCATTTTTTCCTTTAACAGCATAGCACGACTTGTGTTACATTTTCCACAGTCTATAAAAATACCATTCATTTTTCTTTCACATGAGTGTGAAGTACCTACATAGGTAAGTTCATTCATTAAAAGATTCTTGCGGAACGTTAAAAAATTATAGAATATGGTAGATAAAGATATCATCTTAAAATTTCAATAGGGTAGATCTATTAAATATACAATGCTGGACAGAACAATGTGGCACTAGTTTTTATTTTAATTTTTATTTTGTTATTATAAGAACAACGAAATCCGTTAATTAGACAAAAGTTTTCCCATATTAGGATTACATTTTAGCAATGTATTGTTTATTCAGAAGAAATGCATAGGTCACTAGATACAAACAAATATATAAATTTTGCAGTTTTTACCTCCCGCTATCCTTGGTAAGGGAGATTTTAGTAAATGACCACGTTTTAAGGTCCCTAGAATCCAATTTTAACATTTTCGCGATGATGTCTGTATGTGTGTATGTGTGGTGTGTATGTATGTATGTATGTATGTATGTATGTGTGTGTGTATGTATGTGTATGGATTTTGTCCTCGCTCTAACTCAAATACTATCATTCAGAAAATTCTGAAACCTTGTATTTCTATCCTATTCTAATATGAAAAGAACCCATTAGATTTTGGTGTTAATCGGATAACCGGAAATGGCACTTTACCTGAAGCTCATAATGGTTTTTCTTCAAAAAATACCATTAAATGCCATTTTTTCGCATTTTATATCTGATGAAAATTAAAGATTATTGAATTTTCTACAGGAATACGTTAATACTTTTTCTATATATTTTACAGATAAATTTAAAAATAATTTTTTTATTAGTCGCAAAGCCTAAGATAAACACAATTCCTTTGTTACACAGTTCATATTTCAAATGAATGTAACTGACAGTAAATGTCACTGTCAAAAAACTAATCATTTCAAATTAATAATAATGACATATTAAAAAGAAAATAGGAAATAAAGCAATAGTTTTCTGCAATGGAACAGTTTGCAGCGTTAGTAAATACGTAGGTATGTATTTAAATTAACAAAAATTAAATAGCGGGAGGTTTTGTTTTGGCCACATCAGATTTTTTTTTAAAACTTCCAAGTATGAAATAATTCCAGATTTTGATTTTTACTTCTTTAGAATACTTGTTTAAGTTCTTTCGAATGGAGATATTCATTTTTTGTCACTACTGGAAGTAAGAGCAATTAAGGTATTTTTGAAAAATTTACATAACGTTTTCTATCGCTCATTTTCACTATCCTGCCAACGAAAATAATAAATAGTAACCAAGGTTTTCGGTATGTTTCATAAATGACGTGAATACATTTATTTTTAACATAATTACCAACATAACATTTACTTTATTCATGTGTCAAGTAACTACCAAACAGATAAATAACAAATGAAAGACGGAATTATTTGTTGACAGATCTTACCAGACAGGTAACCTTACTCAGCAAGTAGTTACTTGGCAGATAATATCTATGGATGGAATTCAGTGGGTTGTATTAAGGTCTGTATTAAAACTTGTATTAAGTATATGGCAACATTGTAATATTTTCCACATGTATCAATGAGATTCAATTGTGATTTAGAAATTTTACCACAGGGAAAAGTAATACAGATATCCTTTAGTCAAATGAGGAAGTATTATTGTAAATGGAAGGTGTAAAAGGAAACTCATTATTGCAAAATTAGATTAGAAATATGTCAAATATTTCATACCTGAATGTTAATGAATTTTCAAATATTTTAACCCCCGTTTTAACCAGTTTTGACATTTGTCCTTTTTTTCTTACTTCTGTTAATAATATTTTTTTCTTTATTTGATCCTTTGGTCTCTTCCTTTTTTCTTACAGGTATTACAAAGTTGCCAAAATATTTTTGACAAAGGACTGTTTTAGCTGAAAACACGCTAATACAACCCACTGAATCTCACCTAATATGTTTGCTACACTGATTTTGTTAACAACCCTGAAGTATGATCTAAGTCGTTGATATGGGTTTAATTGACACCGGAGTTAAAATCTCGTTCGTGCTACCAGCCTAAAGGGTTAATGTTATTATTAATAATGACCAACTACTTAATAGAGACAACAAAAATATTTCTTTACTTTGTACTTTCTTTTGTTGATTTTATCTATAAAAATAAAACAAACCCACGTTCAGGACTAAAGGAATCCATCAGCAAGACTGCCAATAAACATCTCCTGTTTACACCCTTCTATTTCCTCCCCCTCATTCACATGCATGAGTCTTGGTGCAGCTCGTGTGATGTGGTGTACTCAATTCTAGGAGCATCCACATTCCACCGCACTTGAGCCACTACATCTGTAGGTGGAGGCAGACATCTCAGTTCAATGTGTTCCGATCCGAACGCGGACAAGTCGGCTGCCGTCTGTAATTGAGTGAAAGCGAATTGTGCACTTGTCCGTATTGCTTCTTATTTACTCCAAGCTGTTGTTTTGCTGATGCCGAGGTAACTTTGATCTCGGGATAAATGAACACAAATTTGGTTCCAGGCTTTATTTTGATTAAACTTGAAGAGGATGGAATTCTATCAGAAGTGATGTGTTACATTTAATTTAATTAAAACCAAAATTTAATTCAATTCTCCCACTCAACACTGTTGTAAACTTTTAACTTAGGTAACAATTTCCAAATACAAAATAGTAACAGAACACTTTCTATAATACCCCTACATTGTTGTATATATGACATAGCTTTCACAATAATTACAGTAATATACCAATTCCTAACCTTTTGGAGGTTGGGAAATACATCATTCCTAACTTTAATCACAATCTCTTGGGTTGGAAATAACAGATTTCACTCCCGTCTCTTGGGTTGGAAATGTATATAAGTAGGGGTTGCCGAGCAACATTGCCATAGATCTTTATAGTTAAGTAGGCTAAACAAATTTTAAGAGAGCTGCCCAAAAAAAATTGATAAAAAGGGTTATAACCAGGGATTTGTTAACTACTGGATGGAGCGAGTGAATCTTTACCATGTACCCGGCCAGATCGACAGAGATAGTCATACATAATTCCGATTTGTTGTCTTTGTTTCCGTTACTTGTCAAATCTTTTGTTTGACAGGTTTGACAGATTTTAGGTTATTCTTGATATCATTATTGAAATATAATTATTTTAATATATGAGAATGGTTCGAAGGTGTTGTGTTGAAAATTGTGTATCAAAATATGTGATGAACGGTGCTGTGTCGTTTCATTAGTAAGTTATGATTAAAATTATGATTTCTTCAAAAAAATAATTTGACAAATAAGCGACTTATATTCTTATAGGTGTTCTAATTTAGCGTTGAATTAGATGTATTCGTACTTATTTCATGTTTCATGATTAAATATACTTAAACACAATTAATTCTTGACGTGAATTTGACAGATGTGAATATGACAGACATGAATATCAAATTCACTTGTCTAAAGTGGAATTATCTACATCTTTCTCAGTCACACTTCCTGTGTTCTCTCTTAATCTAGCCGGGTACAGAAGAAATACATATATCGATATACACTTGCTCCATCCAGTAGTTAACAAATCCCTGGTTATAACTCATTGATTTATTTTGAAAATTATTGATTTAAAATGAGGATGAATGCGAATAAAATAGTATACATAACCTCAGTGTGAGTTTCAGCACATCCTCGCTCTTTATCTCACCTAGGGCTTCGCCTCTCGGTAATATGCATACGCCCTCAGCTGTAATGAAACATCTCCCACCTCGGATACATTATTATTATTATTATTATTATTATTATTATTATATTATTCTTTTATTGAATTATAAACTTATTATAATAATAAATGTAAAAAGCACAATAATTGCAATACTTGCTGAAACTGTTCTAATATAAAATCATACTTTACATGTTTTACAAGATTTCATTTTCTGTCTCTGGAATCAACCTCTCGGTTATTTATCTGAGACTGGCCTACTTAACCAGACCAGACACCCGTTTCGCTTTTATTGGAGTTCATCAGTGTTGTATATTGATGTTTCTAGGAGGCACTGACTAGGTTGAGTGGACGACCATATATGAAACCGGCCCTTATGCCCGGTTTCATATACGATTGTTAAATCTTGTGTTAGTTAACAACTTTTCAAAATTAACAACTTCTTCAATTTTTATGATGTTTCAAGAAATTATCAAATCAATTATAACCTGTTGTTAGTCAACATGCGTGTTAAAATTTGTTTAGGGAATTATTGTATTTTTTAGTAATATAAAAACCAATTTCATAGTTATTCATAATAAATGTCATTATTGACAGACTGGAAAGTACCAGTTGCATAGAACCTTAATGTTAATAATAACTGATTAATTGCATCAATTAGATGATGTCTTTCAATGTATGATGTCAAATTTTCATATATATGATCCAAAATTGACAAAATGGGGTCCCGTGGCCGCGTGCCTGAGTGTCTGGTCGCGAACCTGGGGGAACCGAGTTCGATCCCGACAGACGCCAAATATTTCCAATTTTAAATGGCACAAAAGTGACCCCTGTGGTGCACTCTCCACGCCAGGTATGAGTGCCCGTGAGGTGACGCCTGGTAAGCGCCCACACGGTAAAATATATCGTCATCATTACCGATGTCTACATGTGTTGTAGATACTGGCACACCCAGAAATGGGTAATATGCCGTGATGATATATTTATTTATTTTTATTTAAATTGACAGAACGGTGTCCTTGTTCTTAGATAGCCGATATCTCATTTTAAATTGTACATCATCAAAAAATTCAAAAGGATTTCCTCGATCTCTGAATACTCTTTCTCTTCGCAGAAATCGAATATCAATTTCAAAAAATTCTTCTTCGGACTCATTAGATTCCGAAAACAGTTGAATAATATTTCCTATGACATTAATGTAATGAATATATTTTTATTTAAATTACACAGCTAATGCAACTTGTACTTACTAATTTTCTTGTTGCAAATTAATTTATGATGGAAAGGACAAAATAAATATTACACATATGTGACAGATGTCATAAATAGCAACTGGTTAGAAATTTAACAAGACCCGAAACTGTTGTTAAAATAGCAAACCATTTAACCATAGTTTAAATCTAGCATTTGTTGATGAAACAATAGTTCCAACTTAATCAATTGCTAAATTATTTAACAAATTGTTAAGATTTAACAAGCGGATGTGAAACTGGGCATTAGTGTCTGGTCGCGAACCTGGGGAACCGGGTTCGATCCCGACCGACACCAAATATTTCGAATTTTAAATGGCACAAAAGTGATCCTTGTGGTACACTCTTCGCGCCAGTAATGAGTGCCCGTGAGATGACGCTTGGTAAACGCCCGCACGGTACAAATATGTCATCATTACCGATATCTGTGGGAAAGCAGATTGGTATACTCAGAAATGGGTAATATGCCGTGATGATATATTCATTTATAATGTTAAGCGCCTATATAGTACATACATACATATTTCCACAAAACAAAATAAACAAATATACTTGTCTTTTAACTTAAATTAATTGTCTGGTACCGGGTTCAACTAATACAGTATGCCCAAAATAAATTATAATTCGAAGTAAGCTATGAACAAAAAACGTATATCAATTTGAAAGTATTTAATTGAATGTCAATTTGACACGAGATATAAGCTTTTCTTCTTGAATTCTTATTTTAGAAATAGAAATAAATTAGGAAACGGTGAATGGCAATATTCTATATCCTTCTTTATTATCTTTTCTCCTTAAAATTACATTTCACGATCAATTTTGACAACTAAACTTTTGAAATGCGTAATGATTAGACATACATTTTTGTGTTCATAGCCCACTCCGAATTAGGTTTATTTTCTGAACACACTATACTTTCCTTTTGTTGTACAGGTTCCCTTTTACTTTATCCTTTTCCCGATGAACACTCCACTGCAAAAAGGAAAAGCATCCACACCTGCACATGCACATTGCATGCACTCAACGTGTCAAAAGACTTTAATAACAACCTTTGTGACGCAAAGGGACACAAAATTTGCACTGAATGCACTTTCGTGCGTGCGGTGCGGCGTGCCGTATCGCTCGCCAGCATTTGTTTCTACCACCAACGCCTGCCGTGACCAAGTGCACATTGTATTTTACTCAACTTGGTTTTAAAGAAAGTACAAAGTAACCTCTGGATTGGTTTTTATTTGTTTTGTTTCGTTTTTAACTGAAAGTTTTTTGAAGATGTTATAACTGAATTATTTTGATGTTTCTCAGAAGAATTATAACATTTGATGGATTGGATAAGAAAAAATTAGAATAAAAGCACTTGAAAGTTAAAAAAGTAATATTGAATAAACGGCGTAAGAGGAAGTGTACTTTATGGCAAAATTTAATTATATATAATAATAATAATAATAATAATAATGTATAATATCAGTTTGATATATGAATGGTTGGGGCGTGAGTTTTATCTTTTTATAAAATACTCAATCCAACAATAGCTATCTGTCAATGAAATTCAATATTAGGTAGATTTGTTAGCTACTTCAACTATACTTGCCGTCAAATAAATATGTACTGGAGATTTCTACACTGTTACCAATTCCATTGGTCATGTTGAAAATGCTAAGTTATGAGGAAGCGGCAACACCGAAGGCAAAGGACAGAGTGGGTAAAAGGGCAAAAATTGAGCATCAATCCATATTTAGTTGACGGTGAGTATAGCTAATAGTTTACATGTCAAATAATAGTTATTTATGTATCGGGGCACTAAAGTTCTCTTTTTGGATCTTGGCAAATAAACCATATAAGTGATCATCCTGTATAATTTAATAATGTATATATATAACTTTTCTTAGTTCAAATTTTTGATTTGGTGCCCCGGTTCGTGGTTATTGGAGTGCTTTTTTTTTCGAAAAATCGTCATAACTCCATTACTTTAAAGACGATTGAAACAATTTTTTCTTTCAAAATTACCTTTAGGCTTACTAAAATATTTAGCATTTACAATTATTTTTTATTTTTTAAAATGACAAAATGGCGATTGATCAAAAATTTCAATACATGATATGTTGATAACCACTCCATCGATTTTCGAAAGTTAAACATTTATAAAATCCTTATACTATCTACTACAATATTTGTCATAAACATTTTTTTTCAATCTATCCAAAAAAAGTATTTATTCATTTACTTGACTTACATAAGTGCAGTGTGTTCAGAAAGAAACCTAATTCGGAGTAAGCTATGAACACCGAAACATAGGTACATATGTCTGATCATTATTGATCAAAAACAAACAACTATTCTTAGTTCCAATTCGTTTTTGTGTTCAAAATTGTGGCTGTATACCGACTTCACTATATATCTATCTATAATCAAAATCTAATCAGCCTTTCATACAAAAATAAATGTCACACTTTTAAGAAATTTTAGCTGTGCAAAAACCGATTTGGTAAGTGGTGAAATATATTAGTGTAAAACCCAACACTAAATTTTGTAAAAATTACTAATTGTACATAATAAAATGTAGTAAATATTAGCTCTGTTCGATGAGAAGTGCTTGAAGTGTAGAGCAGAATAGTGCAGTGCAGTGTAGTGTACACTAGTACAGTCTAATTCTTGTGGTTTCATAAAACACACTAGTGTATATTTGGGCAAGTTTGCTCAGCTGTGAGTAATCAAGCCGAGCATAGCCAAAGGTGTAAAAGGTTAGGTTGTTTATAAACACAGTCATATCATAAAGCTGCAAAAAAAGTGACTGCAGAAATGTCTGTTTTAAAGAGCATAGTGAACTAATAAACGATTCTAACGAAGATCAATCATCACTTGATTCTTCATCAGATTCAGAGACAGATATATTAATTAATTCTTTATATAGCAAAACAAAATTTTAGGTTAAATAAACAGATGTGTAGATAGGATAGAATTAAAATATCTACCGAACAACATTTAGCTACCCCCACTCCTAGTTTGCACTTTCTACACTACCTGGCGAGTCAGGTCAGAAAAGTGAGCACTAGTTCTTAAAATTTTTGTCATCGAACAGCCTGCCAGAAGCTGCCCGTTTCTCATAAAACATGTTAGTGCAAGAAAGTTAACACTAGGGCGACCTAGTACATGTCATCGAACAAAGCTATTGTAGTGATAAATAATTTATAAAAAAATACGTTATTTATAGTAACAATTTAAAGAAATTTCATTCTACGCTCTATGATCAGTGTGGAGACCGATAAATAATAGTAATTAATTTAATTAAATTTAATAGCTAGAAAAGGTATACATAATAGTTGTAGGCTTTATAAGATGAACAAGATAGGAAGGGGGGATTAGTTAGTGAGTAGTGAACGCCAGGGTTGTATTGTATGATTTGTTTGATTGTTATATTTATTAGAGAAATAAATAAATAGTGCATAGTTGTAAAGCAGTGTTGTCTTAGTGATCCCCGGCTAGCACAATCAGTGTTGCCATGTTCCTAATGAAACAAGTTAAAAATCGCACGGTAGTTACTTTGTTGTGATATTTGTAAGTGTTCGGATGTATACTTCTGTGTTTTGTGAATTAAATGATAATGTAGATATTAACATTTAAAGTGAAATACTAAAATTTGTGTAAATGTGTTTTTTTAAATGAAGGCATCAGGTATGACGATTTCCCATTACCTGGTAAGTACTATATCATCAATTAATCTATGCAAAATGCTTTCTTTATGAGATCTTTGAGCATATTATTTTTATTTATTTATAATTCATTCATTCATATATGTATCTCGATCTCGTAACATCATTGCATAGTTAAAATACATTAGTTGGCGGTATGTTATGAAATATTCGTATACAATTTTGAACCACTTCAACGTGTCCTTTTATACCAAATTAATAAGTGGTTAAATTTACAAAAAAAATTGTGGGCCCATATAAATCAATTTCAGTGTTCATTTTTGAAATTGTAGTATTGGAATTATCAGAGACGATGCACTCAATAACACAAGTACTACGGTAAAAAAAAAATAGGTACATACCTTCCTAATGGAAGATTAAAGTCTGACTAAAAAAAATACTATTATATACTCAAATCGGATAAGCAGCCAAAACAAATCTAATTAGCGATTAAATTAATTAATGCATACATAACCAAAGGACGTTACTGCTCATTATTTAATTTAATTGAATCGGTAATTAGATTAGTTTTACTGATGACGAACACTGGCTGCTTATCCGATGATTTGAGTATAAACAAAATGATATCAAAGTTATTTTTACCTCTCGCTACCGTAGGGAAGGGAGGTATAGGGATCGTGCTAAAATATCATATAGGGATTTTAGTAAATAAGCACGTTTTGATGTCCCCAGAATCCGATTTTAACAATTTTACAATGATGTCTGTAGGTATATATGTGTCTGTATGTGTGTGTGTGTCTGTATGTATGTGTGTGTGTGTGAGTGTGTGTGTGTGTGAGTGTGTGTGTGTGTGAGTGTGTGTGTGTGTATGTGTGTGTGTGTGTATGTGTGTGTCTGTTTGTGTGTGTCTGTGTGTGTGGAGCGTGTGGAGAATATAATAATAATATATTTAATTCTAATGAAATTAAGGTTTGTAAAAATAATATAGTTTCCATCATACATAAATATTAGAGGAACAGGATGATCTGATTTAATTTTTGTATGATTGTAGCACTATAAATCAATATTAATTTATAACTACATACACATTTACGAAATGGTTCTTGTACGACGAAGAATTTACACAGATTGCGTTTAGAGCACCTGGAAATTGATGCTGATTTTTATAATAATGTGTGTGTCATTAAAATTTATTAAACTATGATCCGAAACTTCTCAATTTTAATATTTAAAACTCATTTATAATTTGAAACAACATAGTAGATTTTAATCATATATACGAGCCCTGTCCCATAACTGTTGGCCCAGTCATAAAAAATGCATTTCTTATACTTGTGCTCAACTGGAGAAGCTGCATCTAATTGCATTAGTTGGTGTAGATCAGTTATTTCCAGTATTTAAGGCATTAAGTTATAATTCAATGGAAATAAATTAGTAGGTGTTTTTATTTTTTGCTTAAATAAGTCATTTCAATGATTTTATGCAACTAGGCCAACACTTATGGGACAGGGCTCGTATGATAAATCGGATGTAGTACTTAATTTGGAAGTCTAACAGGTTTTTGAGGAACAACAATAAAACATAATCCAAAATTTCGTATTACAGACTTTTCTATTAATTGGACAACAAATTATATTTTATTTACAAACGATCAACCGGAAGTGATACTGCTATTTTAAACATGGAAATGGCGGGAGGTCATGTGTTGGCCTCATCAGATTTTTATATTATAAGTTTTAAACCTAAATTCATGCAAATAATGTTAGATCTTGTATAGTGCTTTAAATATTTGCTTTAAACCAGCGAAGGTATTTGAAGGATAAAATATATGGGTATATTTTTGTATATTTTGTGCTCTGTATGTAAACTGTGAACCCTTGGTAGTAAATAATACCCGCTCGGCTCGATGCTGATTTCTCCGGGCTCTCTGGAGCATTTGGAGCTGCGCCAGGAACTTAATAGCCGATTATTACATTTCGTATTTTTCCTAAGCGCTGTAGATTGGCCATGCTGTAGAAATAACCGACTTCCGCGATATATTTTAAAGGGATATTACTCTGTGGGATTAAAAAACGCTCCTGAGATATACGATATTCCAGTTTTGGATATTTCCTGCGGTTTTGGAAAATGAAACCACTGAGGGAGGCATTAGGAATTATCCACTAATTTAAAAAAGAAAGAGAATGTTGCTTAATCCGCAAAAAAAATAGAAGTTTTTACATTTTTGTCGATAATTCTTCCTAATATTAATACATACATAAAATCATGCGTGTCCCCCTTAGTGGGTTAGCATAAATCTGAAAGAAATAGTAACAATAATACGAAATAGGATAAGAATAAGAGCATAAACTCGTTAACAATATTCTTCTTTCGTCTCGTCCACATTTATCATCAAATTCATACATATGAACATAACTGAGTCACTCCATTCTCTTAAAAACATTCTTACTAACTATACAACTTCATACCACAATTTTAACGAAACAATCATCTTTCGCCACATAGTCCTATCCTGGCACACTTCTTTCGCCTCAGCCACATTCATAATCGTATTCATACATGCTCTTCTTCTCTTTCCACTTACGCTCCTTTACAATACTGCCAATCACATCCATCCATTTACACACTGGACGGCCACTCAATCGAACACCTTCAACTTTACTAACATATATGCGTTTTACAAGCCGTTCACTCGCTATTCTCTCCACATGACCAAACCATCTCAACTGATCACTCCAACTCTCTTAACAACATTCTTCTTAACCATACATTCTTCATACACCAAATTATTCCTCACGCGATTCCGTCTTGTATACCCACAAACATCAAGTAAATACGAGTACCTCATTTCCACGGCAGTCACTCCCCTTTTATGCTTTCTCGGTTATGCCAAACATTCACTTCCATCCATCAAAGCAGGCACTAGCACTCCATTATATACACTTCACCGAGCCTCTCTAGATACGATTACGGTTAAATCCCATCTTATATTTGATTAGAAAGAATAATAATATGAATGCTTTCTTTAAGTGGAGTTCCTATGGATCACTTTGTTAAATCATTTCTAATGATTCAAGAATCAACAAAATAAAAATAATAAAAGAATAAATTCAGTTTAACTACAAGCACCTATTTATGACGCCAGTAGAATATATCCCTAGTTGGTATAAATTTCATTTTAATCTTTTTCTTTTACGTGCGTATTTAGACAAAAATTTATGAGGTACTTTACATCAAAGTACTTGGTTTACTGTACGTATGTTGAGCTTGTACTGTGAGGGGAATTTCTTATTCTTGAAAAGTTATTTTATTTTCCATTAACTTATAGCCCATTATTCTACTTGAATTTCTTCTTCTTAAACATTACAGCGACCTAAATTGCTTGCACTTACATGATAATAAATCAGCAATGCAAAAAGTGAGACACGCTAAAAAGAATTTTTCTATTAAAATATTTTAAAAAATTTAACGAAAAGAATTATGTTCTTAACAAATAGTTATATGAATAATATCAAAAAACCGTTTCGTTGGTTTTAGTTTTATTGTACCACCAGTGGAATTTCAAATAGAAAATATTACAACCATTTTTGCATGGAATTTATGTTTTTAAAAAAATAAAGTTTGCAAAAATTTAAAATGTACTTTGCATTTTACAAATTTTGATTTAAGGCTGGTTTATGTAAGCTGTAAACTTTTGCATTTACCTTAGCATTAGCATCATGACTTTGCATTCAACTTTACATTACGCTGTCCGGTTCACAGGGCAAACCAATAAGAGCAGGCCGGTAATGTCAATTTTTGTGAAATCGGCACGTCTTTTTTATCATAAATATATGTACATTGTTCAATTAACTGTATTAGTTGGACATCTTTCTCACAGACATTCATTTTTAATCAAGACAATGTGACAGAAATATTAAAAAATAACAAAATGATGACAGATGTCAATTGACTGTCGTAAATATCATCAGAATCAAGCTGTCGTCCACGAACATATTCTATTCTGATTGGTCGGCATTAGCATCATGACTTGAAATTTATAAATGTCATATTCTAATGCAGAGCTGTAAAGTAATGAATAATTTTGGTAATTAATTACCGTATCATTACCATTACTCAGTATTTAAAATTTTTAATTACAATTACCATTACACGGTAATTGTAATTAAAAAATCAATTACAATTATCAAGTAATGATAATGGTACTTAAATTACCATGAGTTAAACGCAAGAAATGCAATGTGTTAACTTTTGGGAATTTATATTTTTCAGTGACATTTGTAAGTAGAATGTCGAAGTTTGATGTAGGATAAATTATTGTAGGTACCTACGTAGTACAAATAAGAAGAAAAGACCTAAACTAACCTAACCTAACCTACCTGCAAATAATAACAAAAATATTGTCTTCGCAAAAAATAATACAATCACACAGTGTCACTCGTAATCGATAGAAACTCGTAAAATAGAATAAAAATATTAGTGGCAAGCGTTTATATATGTAGTCAGTAAGTAATGCTGTAAACAATTAAATGTAATTAATTATCAGTTTTAACTACAATTCAACTTCTTTCGCATAATTCTTGGTATTTTAAATACCATTACCATTACTTGGTAATTGTAATTGAATTTTTAATTACAATTACCGAGTAATGGTATTGGTAATGAATTTTTTTAAGTACCGAGTAATGGTAATGGTAATGTAATGGTACTTGAAAATTTCCAGCTCTGTTCTAATGTAACGGCATAGAATACATTTATACAGAAGCGACACTCCTTGCCGGCACCATTGTTGTTGCGATTTTACGTTTATGACCTTGAACTTTAAATTTGTTGGCAAATTTACGCGCGAAATTTAAATTGTTTTAAATGGTAAAAGAAAAATTAGGACATAAAAGTACTAAAATTTTAATTTTATTAACGAATTAAAAAGAAATCAGATAAAATAATCACATAATTATATTTTTATTAAACAAATACCTGAATTTTACAAATTTATTACAATGCAGAATTTTCTATATCTTTGATGTGGGAAAACAAACGTCAGACTCGATGAATATGTCCCATATATCCTTCTCCATCAAATCTTCTCTTCCACAGGCTTTGAGCCACATTTTACACCTATATTTATTAAATGAATATACATTTTAAATGATACGGTAGTCGTTTTACATAACTTAAATTTCTGGATCTTTCGGAAACGAAAAAAACTTACATTTCCCTTTCTCCATTTTTTAAATATATTTATACAGTCTTTATATAAACAAACAAGTCCTCCCGATTTTACTATCTTCATTTTATCTATTTAATTAGAAACTAACACCACTTCTAAAATTCACAAACAGTTCGCAAAATGACATATGTCAAAAGTGAGAAGACGTGTTTGGTTTGCTTGAATTAGCCATAACCCTAAAATACATGGGCGTGACAAGCTGAGACAACAGCTCTTTCATAATACTTGAAATATAATGTTTTTCCTTATGATAATGATTTTTCCTATCGTTTGTTGAAAAAATAACATATTTGTTTTTATTAGAAATCAATTTGTGTTTCTCAATATACTTTTATTATTGACCCCTAACGGAAAATGTTCACGTCGAGATAATGAAAAGAAGAAAGAATTGTAAGATACGAAGATATGCCGAAACAATCCGATTTTATCCGATTAGCCCTTTAAATTTGTTGGCATACTCTTTCTCTCTCTAATTTTCGTTTCTCTGTCTGATTGTCGCTTCTGTATAGATGTTTATTCTGTGGTAACGGCATGGCATAATGCTAAGGTTAAGGTTATAGCTACATGTACCGCAGCACGCATTTGTCTATACTTGAATTATTAATGCAGTCATAATGCTAATGCCAAGATAAATTCATAAGTTTATAGCTTGCATAAACCAGCCTTAATATCTTTTCAATAAGACTTTACACAGATTACAAATTACATAAATATAAGAAAATTGATAGCTTAGTCCGTGGCATGTTGCAAGCATACTAGTCCAGTGAATGAAGCATTTTACCCTACAAAAGGTCGGGTAGTTCGCAGACAAATGAAAGAAGGAAGTGCTGTTTAAAAAAAAATTTCTAATAGTCCCATGAGACTCATTGACGTTTGCCAACTCATAATTACGTTCATTTTGTATCTATACAGATTATTTTGTTTGAATAATACTTATATAATTAGAAATAATACACCAAAAAGTGTTGCTGCACTGAACTAGAAAAAAATATTTTTATCGTTTTTTTGCAAATTGACCCCCACTCCGTTGCATTGATCGTAAAAAAATAATTGGATTATGTAGGTAATTAAATTCTCTACAAGATTGACTATGAGGACTTTTACGCTAAAATGATGTGTTACGGAGCTATTGCGATGTAAAGTGGAAAGAAACTCAAAATTTTGCTAAGTACGCAATTTTAACCTTTTTTGTCAGCATCATAACTCCGTTGTTATTAATCGTACAAAATAACTTCACATAACTATTTTGCAGGAAATTTTATCCTCTACAAATCGGCAAATAACTTTTGTTGTGCTAAAATGCACCAGAAAGAAGTTCTAGGCAATAAACTGAAAAAGTGCCGATTTTCGGTTGTTTTTACAAGATGGCGAAGGAAGCTAAAGGTGGGGGATTGTGGAAATTTGGATTTTTCACTAACCAACCATCCTATACAATATATCAAAAATTCAGAACTACCCGACCTTTTGTAGGATACCCCCCTTTTTCAGCCTCCATTTACTGGACTATACAAGGCAACGCTTTCAGTGAGAGTGAAACAACCAGATAGCGCCGAGATATCCACCTCTTAATATGGAAACAATTGTATCAAAAATTACTCCCATAGCAATTACTCACCAAATAAAGTTATTAGGAGGTAGATATTTCGGTATATTAAATATCGTGTTGAAAGATAATATTATGCTGGTTACATCATATTTGTTATATTCCATTCTTTCTCCAAAAAACTCATTTAAGATCGTATTTCGTGTCGTGCCAAAAATCCAGGCAAATAAAGAAATCTATCCTCCATACGCGTGAAATATATAAAACAAAGAACAATTTCCACGATTAATATTTCGTGTTTGAAGTGCTAGAAAAGCCATAAAAAGTTAAAAATTAATGTAGTGTGAAAAGAATAATACTCGCAACGAAATATCGCTGACCCTCGAGAGATATGGGTTAAAAGTCGAGTTCACACAACATAGCCTCGCAGAGACAAATTAAATTGCATTACCAGTTCCAGAGTAATTAATTTAACCCCCGTTTAGCACAAATGACCAAGAGAGACAGCCAGAGAGCTTTTCTTGCTTCTTATCCAGATCATCAACACGGGAACAGACTTTGTGGAAGTACGGGAAGTACTTGAGCCGTGACCGTTTCACCCTTTTGCTGTCAAGGATTTGCGGTTTTAATTTTGAAAATAACAGTTCAACATTTTTAAATGATCCGCACCTAACCTTTTTCAATTATTGTTGTTCAGAAATGTTGATTGTGCATTTATAAGGATCTAGTTTGCAGTTTTCTCCAACTTGATGATGGAAATACTATGAAACTATAATGGCCGATTTCACCACCGATTCCTAAATTTTAAGTAATGCCTATGTACGCGATGTGCACCATATAGGCATTACCTAGCAAAATTTCGTTTTCACCAGCCGCTAAGCATTGCCTATCTCGATTTAGGAATTACTTAGCTAGGTATCTGTTTTTCGATGCCCAAATCGCTAAGTATTTCCTAACGTTTGACTGTTTGACAGCTGACACTTCAAAATGAAAATTGTACAATTTTATTGAATATGTTGATAGTTATAACGAAGAAATAGAAAGACTTGCACAAGATAGAAAAGAAAGAACAAATTGTTTTGAATTCTGTGATGAAAAATAGTTTTGGAAAAAATGTCCATTTCATTACAAAACAGAATTTTATATAACTATACGAGTTTATATAATATAAAATTAATTAGTAACTACATAGATATATCGTTTTTATTCTTTATTTTATATTTTGGGAAATTACAATGGGTATTCACATATAATTAAATTCATAATTTCTACAAAAATGCCATAGTCAAATATCATAAATATGCGTTACTGTTGTCACATTTTAAATTTTTACTTGAAATCATAGGATTCAGTTTCTGTTTTTATATTATGTATTTATTCTATATTTTGCCATTTACATTTTTTTTCTTGTTCATTTTCATCTTTGTTTTATTTATATTTTCCACTTCTGTAATACCTACAAATTTATAAATATATATGTAAAGAAAATTTCTTTAAAAATTAATTATTTTGCATACCTTAACGTAAATATCTGCACATAATTTCCAATGTCAATGTTGACAATTGACAAATGTCATAAATTATAAAAATTATTCATTTATATCCAGTGTGCAAATATAACAAAAGTAACTAATAATCCGATGCCTACGTAAGTAATTCCTAGCTGGGCATTGCTTTGTTTGGAGAAATCCAAAATGGATAAGTATCAGTTTAGGCAGTTCTTAAATTTAGGAAATTCCTTGCTAGGCAACGGTTTAGGAATCGGTGGTGAAATCGGCCGTAAATCTTACTACAATATTATTTGCGATTTGTTTACTTAACGAAATGTTCAACAAAATCTTTAGAATGCTGGAGTATTGTCATTTCAAAATAATTTTCATTTTTTTTTAATAGCCTTTATTTCAAAATAGTCTCCCTCACTTGAAGAATCATTTAAAAAGTCAAAATTTCCACTGGACATGCCTTTATCCGAATCCGTCATCTATTATTACGTGAATTTTAATATTATAGGTACCTTATTATTTTTCAGTAATACACTCACACTAAAACAATAAATATAAATTTATTTTTAATAATAATAATAATAATAATAATAATATATTTATTCGTCATGTATATTGTACAGAGCCAACTGATGACATGTCACAAATTCAAAAATTATTGGATTATCTAATATAAATATACATAAATATGTACAGTTACAGACATAAAGTTTAAAATCAGTAAATGAGGAACACTGACTTGAGAAAGGTTTATACTGAAGTGTTTAAATATTCTTGGACTGAATAAAAACAGTGATTTTCTAAGAAACTCTTAATTTTTCTTTTAAATAATGTGAACTCAAGTCTGGTTATTTCGTTAGGTAAATGATTATACAAATCAACATTAATGGAATTTCTCACTGAAATTTCACGTGTAAGACGTATTTTTCTAAGATGATCTTTAGCTCTGGTGTTATACCTGCAAACATCGCTATTCCTTATAAAAGATTCTTTATTTTTATGTATAAATAGTAGCGACTCCAAAATATAAATACAGGGCAAAGGTAAAATTTTTAGATTTTGGAAAATTTTGCGACAATGTTCTTTGGGACCAACATTAACTATCACTCTTACAACTTTCTTTTGAAATTTAAAAACTTTGGTACTATTTGTACAGTTACCCCACAGAATAACAGCATAACGCAACTGACTTTCAAATAAGGCCATGTAAGTAGTTCTAAGATAGCTTAAAGAAAGTACATTTTTTAAATTTCGAAAAATGAAAATAATAGTCGCAAGTTTGCAACATAGTTTGTTGTATCAAACAGCAATTTCACATATAACCTAATTTTCTGCAAACGAAAGAAACTCGAAAATGAGGAAATGTGAAAACTTCTGGAAAATATAAATGCGCAATTTTTCCAGTCGAGTTGGAAATTATTCTGACCATTGAAAACTAATCCCTAACCGGTCAGAAAACTTCTGTCAACAGCCAGCTAGTAGTCAGAGTTTGAAATTTGTGACTCTGTCACTGCGCATGCCTCTGACAGTTGCTGACGGTTTCAAACCGTTCTATGAACAAAGCTTTTCTTAGTAAATTTAATCAAATGAACAAATGCAAATTTTTGACAGTAATGCATTAAGTTTCATAAAAAACATGGGGATTGTTTTGAATTAGTTCACTTTATTAAATTTACTATGGAATTAATGGCTGAATTCTGTAACTGTACGTCTTACAAATCTTAATCTTAATGTCCGTATTCTTAGTCAGTACTTCGCCTCGACTCATATTTCACTATGTCTTGAGTATCAGATTTTGTTTCATAGTCACTACTTGTTTCTTTACTCGTACTTCGATCGAAGGTTTACTTGAGGCGAGCTCCAAGCAACCTTGAGTAATGATCAGTAATGCTTGATGTTTTTTCTTTTTAAATTTTAGATAGACTTCATCAATATATAGAAAATTGTCAAACTGTCATTTCCATCACATATGACATTTAAGTTAAATAATGAATCATAAAAATAATCTAGAATTTTTAGAATTTATAGGCATAGTGGAAGAAGCCTTAAATAATAACTGTGACATTATGTAGATGCCAAATATACTATTTGATAGAAAAATATTAAAATTTACAAATATACCAACATAATTATTACAAATTGTATAAAATGCTCCCTAGAAAACCAAGAATTCACGAAGTTTCGTCTATGAAACATATGATGTGCTTGAGGCCGAGAACGACTGGAGTAATGCTTGGCGAAATAATACTCAAGTACGAGATTGAGCATCGACTATGAATACAATCATAAATATGTAAATAATGAACAAAATCTCATCGAAAGCTGCTACTCATGGCCATTTATGTAACTGAACATTTAAAATACTGGGCCTTAGACTTGTATAATAATTACAGGTGTTGTAAATCACGCGTCCGTAGACTTACTGCAGAAATGTTGTCTCTCTATAACGTCACGGGATTGTTTGAGTGGTAAGCTGAAATATTTCTAAGTTCGTTTAAGCTTAGATCGGTTATTTAACTTATTGGTGGTGTATTAAATCTACGAAATTTTACATTGATGGTTTGTTACTGCTCTACTTCATGACTAGTAGACTCTATTTCTTAACAACAAATAACTAACTTATTCTACTCTGGCTTCACACTTGCCTTCCCGACCTGCTTCCGTTCTACACCGCGGGCCCATTCAACTAAAGATGAGGTACGGTAAAAATGATGATCTAGGATTTTAAACAAAGGAAAAAAGAATGTTCCAAAACGTCAATTGAAGTAAACAATTCTAAGAACGGATGTAGCGAATCCAGGTGAATAAATAAATATAAAATGCTGAATTACGTCTAAAGAATTATGAAAGTCGAAAACAAGGGTGAGAATAAAGAAAGATTGAAATAAAATGATGTCATAAGAATGAAAGCAAATGAACCCTGGAATTTAGATTCCTGTGAATGACAACTAACTCAAAATTTATATTATGTTCAGCATTTTAAACAAATCTTATAACATATATAATCAGCCTTATTCTGGTGTCCATGGTATTGAATACAATATTGTATAAAATACCATTATTGTTTTCAATACAATAATTTTCCAAAATGGTATTCCGGTAACCATTGGTTTCAATACAATGTTGTTTCCAATACAATAATTATATTCTATACAATATGATATGAAATTAGTATCCAGGTAACCATTTATTATTAAAACGTCATTGTATACGACGCAATTATCGTATAGATTCATGGTTTTGGTAAAGTCAAATTTTAGTTCGCGTTATGAACATTGTATAGTACAAAAGTTTTACTATTTCATGAAATAAACTCGGTAACAGTATTATTTGGAAAGTCTAGTGAAATATTAGTAAGTAATAAAGAAATGATAATAATAAAAATTGATAATAATGGTTTTATTTTAATTTTTGACATGCTCGAAAATGAAAGAAATCGGTAAGTTATTAATTAATAAAAATGTAATTTGTTATAAAAAACCCGTATTCAGGGACACGACGATTACGCTTCTGCATGGCCCATTTCAAAGTACATTTTAATCTTGACAGCTGTCAATTTCATCTTCAAATTGTTTTCCAAAATTTTTTCTTCAGATTTTTGTATATATTTCTTGTATTTCTTTCTTTCGCTTTTGATATTACTTTTATACTCGTTTATACTACTTGTAATTGTTGGATACGATAAATAAATAAATTTGAAGTTGTCTTTGAGAAACCTTCTTTTGAGATGAACTCATGATTAGACTACACTATTACACACAAATTTCTCTTTGTGGATGTTTCACTTGACACAAACACTTTTGTCATGCTCTAACTTCAAAATGTAAGCAAATGCTAGGTTAGGTGTCAGTCAGTCAGTGTTACCAATTGTCGCATGAAATTCATCATATTTATTTAATAAAATTTATCAATATACAAATTAATATTTGCGTTATTTTACTTCAAATATCAATCCTGCGAATGTAAATGTACTAACATTATAAAATTTATTTATTTAAATAAAATAATATAAAGATTTTATTACAATTTTCTATAGAGTGACATCACTGCAAACAGGTGAATACAATATTGTATTCATTACAATACCACTTTCATACGATTACAATGTGGACACCAGAATACCAAATCTATACGATGTCTTATAGAACATTGAAATCATTATTGTATAGATTACAATAATGCTTCGGATACAATGGTCACCAGAATAAGGCCGAATATCTTATTGCAAGCACTGGTTATTAATTAATTAATATTGATTAACTAATTAGAAGAATAGGGTTTACGACACAAGTGTCCCACTTCGACCATGAATATACCTAAAAATAATATAAAAGTTTCTCGCACTCGAAAGGTTAAAAGATGAGTATGTGTATAGGTTTTTGATAGAAACATAATTCATAATTCATTGTAATAATCTCGCTTGGATCGTATACATTAGCATACAAAGTAGTGTTGTAATAAGAGCAAGAGTATTGTTATCAAGTGAAGCTTGTGATAAGATCATTAATCCCAGCTTCCATAAATGAATTTAATTTGACAATTAGCCAATTTGCGCGTAATATAAGCGCAAATTACACGTGTAGGTAACAAATGAACAGCGTACATTACACGCACGAGGCATACATTACCTCGCGTCGGCACTAAGAAGCGAACTATAAATTCCCTAAACCTATAAAGCAGCCCGAGATACACCTACATGCTTTCATACCATTACCCACCAAGGCAGGCCAAACCGACTATATGTATGTGCAGGTGTGCGATATTACTTCCTGGCGTTTTGCACGTCGCTTTTAATTCACCCAAAAACACGTCAGACTGTATTAAGATTCAATTACGAAGTTTAACAGAAAGGGTACGCACTAATTTTGAAAGCGGAGAGCTCATATTTTCTACAAATGAATTATTATTTCATCCGTTTTTGTGTAAATAAGACATATTTCATATTTGGGTGTTCTGCTGACCCAGGTATGCGGGGTTTGTGTTCGTGTATACGTTTCATATTGGAAGCTATTCTCATAAAAGTCGCCCAAATTGACAGAGCGATGTTGAAAATGTAGAAATAAATAGATGCGGAAGAACAGTTTAAAAAATATTTTATGTCTTACTAGTATGTTATAGTTTTATAACAACCTCAACATTAGGTCCGTTATTGAGTAAATAATGCCCTAGGGCGTATTAAGTTGCTATGGTAATGTTGACAACAAACTGAGGTTAATAATACTGATACTAACATAAAGTTGTGAATTGTAATCGTTTATAATCTTATTTGTTTCATCACAAATACAAACCAGCATACTTCTCATTCTTAGCAATAACATTGCTCGTCCATAGTAACAGAAAAATACCTCAAGAAATATATTTTTTGTTTGAAAAAATGCTTTGTTTACAGAAACAAAATATTACCTAGATACCGCATTCACAGGCTACTTTGTAAGTTGTATTAAAATTTTGTAATTTATTATTTTTGTTTGATAAATTCTAGTCAGACAAAATGTTTATTATGAATTTCTAGTAAGACATAAAACGTTGAAGGCACCACGGGTGTTAAACGACAATAATGCCTTCGTCAACGTACTCGCCTCGGGCCAGAGGCCCTCGACAGTACACTGTTGACCTCAGGCATTATTGTCCTTATAACAACTCTTGGTACCTTAATTACTATTATTTAAATATATTTTCCAAGTTGACACTTGACAATATTTTTATATCAATAATAATTGAATTAGTTTGTAACATATAATTCATAGATAACTATTAAATTGGATATTTAACAGAAAAGTGATTGCAAACTTCATAGAACGCCTCCAGCTCTGCATTAATGATAACAGACACCACACTTGATTTTGTAAAATGCTATGTCATTAAATAAATAAATAAATATATCATTACGGCATGTTACCCATTTCTAGGTGTGCCAATCTACTTTGTCACAGATATCGATAATGATGATATATGTACCATGGGAGCGTTTACCAGGCGTCACCTCATGGGCACTCATTGCTGGCGTGAAGAATGCACCATAGGGGTCAGTTTTGTGCCATTTAAAATTCGGAATATTTGGCGTCGGTCTAGATCGAACCCGGTATACTTTTTATCGTTTACCAGGCGTCACCTCATGGGCACTCATTGCTAGCTTGAAGAATACACCATAGGGGTCAATTTTGTGCCATTTAAAATTCGGAATATTTGGCGTCGGTCTTGATTGAACCCGATTCCCCAGGTTCGGGACCAGTCACTCAATCACGCGGCCATTACGAACTCAAATCTGTCAATAATTTTTTCTTAAGCAAAAGGTATAATTTTTCTAATATTTTAAAAAACGTCCGTTCTTTCTTGTCAACTCTGTATAAGAAATGTTTAGAATTACAAAATTAATAATTAATTTAGGTTATGTTAAGGTATCTTTAGAAAAATTACTAATATCCGTAGAAGGAAATTAAAATTTTATCCAGGATTGTAATATAATAAAAGATAATCCTGGATTAACATTTAATTCCCTTTTATAAAACCGAGCATAAGTCACTTTTGAGTAGGTAAATTTTCTGTTGCAAAGAAAATCCACTAAATTGTAAATGTGCAAAATTTTCGGTCGCCCAGATGACCGTCGCTCATTCAACCATCGCTCACTTGTTTCTCGCCCAGTAGTCCGTCACTCAGTTAGCGCGTACCGAACTTGTATTAACAAACATTTCATTTAAAGAATTAATTACCGTGATGGCAAATAAATAACACAATTCAGAATTAAAAGAGAAAAGTACATATTTACTAAAAGAAAAAAGGTTTTCATTGATGAATTTGAATTTACAAACTTTTTTCAAAAAAAAAGTGGAGGCGCACTGAATACAAAATTGGACTGGCACTCTATCAGTAATGTATGGAATTTAATATGTACTGTAATATAGTTTAAAGAGAAGTTAAGTCATAATTTAAAGTTTGACTTCCATGCATCAGTTACTCAAAGTGGTTAACCCCACGAATAAACTTTCCTGTTAAACTTTTAGATAGACTCAACTACTAATTAAAGCAAACATTAAATTTAAATGCTGCTGAACTTTAAAGACGAAAAACGATGACAGTAACAATGTATATATTATGGGATAATCCCAACAAATCTCTTTAGCAGTTTTACACATTTTTTACGTAACGCTTTTTAGGCAAATGCAGATGTGACATCTGTTAAACGAATTGTAGTGGATGGTTTATTTATATTTTTCTCTACGAGCATATTTAAGGACCGATAAAAATTTCTTATCATATGCGAGTTTTAGTTCGATCCCTATGCCTAGTGATTAAATATTTTTGAGACAAATAAAAAAAAATCTGTTGTGGCCAGCACAAAACCTTCCGTCAATTCGATGTATTTTGTACAAAATGTTATTTATTATTGTCTTATATATGTATCCATGTTTTACAATCTAAAAATTTTCACGTAAGTTATACATGTTTGTATTTTTTAAAAATATTTTTTTCAAAATCTGTAATATTATTGTAGCTCCTGAAGAAGACACATGAGGTGTCGAAACCGGTAGAGGCGGAAAATATATTTAATAATTGACTGAAATCCAGTAATTCCTTCATCACCTTTCCAGTCAAGAAGTTCTTGCAGCCATCTCGTTATAAAGTTGATTTTTAAGATAGCGCTGCTCCAATAAGAAAAACATGAATATCTCTGAAACAAAGCATTTACGGACATTTGCTCAAATGAACTTGTCACCTTATTTTTACTTGTTCAATTCATGGTTCAAGTTATGCCGTTTAAATCTGGGACACCCTGTATAACTATTTGTGCCCCTTACGCCTTCTCATGCGAATATACGGTGAGTTTGTGCAATTTTGTTTATATAAACAAGTTGTTCAAAGATTTTTTCTCCAACACCGACTCATAATATAATTATACATTATATATTAATATTAACATTTATGTTATAAAATACTTATGTAGGTTACTTATCTTTATCTAATTCCGTTTTAAAAAGTTGAACTTTACCTAACTTTTTGAAGTTATCACACGTCACTTTTTACGTAATTGAGAAATGAGTTCTGTAAAAATCTTTACCTAACTCAGTTACGTAAAGAATATTATACAACTAACAACTGATAAAAAAAAAGAAACAAGAATATATCAATAATGATTTCTTTAATATCAGTTTATGAATTCCTCTACATCAGAAGGAAGATGTATTTCGGTTTCAGAAGACATTCAGCACTAATTTTCAATGATGACAAGCATGCACTGACATAAGCAAAGCATTAAGTTAAAAAAAATCATTTATTTTCACGGCAACGCTTTAGTAAATTGATTTTGAAATACATAATGTATATTGAGCTGTCATTGAAAAACCTAGAATTTTGCGAATTTTAAAATTATTTTAGCGGAATTAGATAAAATTTTGTACATAATACATTAAGAAAACGTAATATTGTTTGACTCACATAATTTGCAAAACTCGCTACACTCGTTTTGGCAAGTATTATGTTCATCAAACAATATCACTCTTTTCATAACTGATTATGTAAATAACTAATTCATGATGACAGCTGTCACCTACGGCTAATGAAATGAAAACAAGTTAGTACACGGTAAAAAATTACATTGATATTCCGGACAAAATTTAGTTAGCTGCATTTTTTTTGTTATTTCAACAATAAGTTTTTGCCGTGTATACGAAGAACTTTGTATTTTAAGTTTCCAAAACTAAACATTTTTTGTTGTATATAAAAAGTATTATTTGCTGCAAAATATTAGTCATGGCAGCAATTATTATTAGTAGTACTAAGCAGTCATTTTGTTACTTTGTTCCGATTACAAATTCATTTTGCAACAATTAAAAATATTTCATCTGTTACTGGGACAAATTTTATTTTTTTTCCTGTGACATTATATTTTGTAAAGATTACAAATTATTTATTTTCCCGCCATATACTTTGTACAGGTAACTAAAACACTGTTCGTGTACTATACTACGTCGTGTCGCATTTGCTTTCGCAGTTAAGTTTAGCCTGTCGAAAATTGTGTTTTAAAAGTGCTTGTTTCTTGTGCCCGTCAATAAAAATGGATGATTTTGTAAAAGATATTTTAAAACAATGGCAATTAGAATGTCTTATTGAGAAATTTGAAGGTATGTATAGATTACTGATAAATCTATATAATTTAAGTGACTATTGTTTCATATCTTATTTTTTATATAATATTTGTGACGTGTATATAGATTATAATTAAAAATAAATAAAAATAATACAATACGCATGTATTTAATTTTTACCTTACTACCTCATTCTATATATCAATCAAAATTAATTAGTTTCTAAAACAAATTTATAGTTATTAATGGTAACTTATTTTTTTTGTTCGAATAACAAATTTATATTTCTTAATGGTAACTTAATTTATTTGTTCGCATAACAAATTTATACTTCTTAATGGTAACTTATTTTATTTGTTCGCATAACAAATATCTTTTGTTATATATAACAAAACTGTATTTGTTGCCACAATAATTTTTTACCAGCAAATTTACCTTGGTAATTGTAACAAATATATTTGCTGGTCCTATACTGACAAAAAAAAATTGCTACTGGAACTTATTTTTAGTAATCACAACAAAGTTTTTATTTACCGTGTATGTTCCCCACTCATATAATAAATAACTATTATTTAAATTTTAAATTTGGTTGTTTAATCTTGGAACATTCTGTATAAATGAGTCCATATTAACATTAACACAATAAACGCACCACTGTGTTATCTGTAAACAATGTTTTCTGATGCTAACAAATACCAATACGCACTCAGGAGAATCAACATCGGAATCAGCATCTCGGATGGGTAGGAGTAGAAAGATGGAGCGCTCCCCAGCGGCGAGTGTCTGCTCGGCTTCGCTGCTTTGCCTGCGAAACCCATTCATTTTTTCCTGCTTGTAAATTTAAGCTGCGGAACGGTCGCAGTTTATTCCACGCAGGAAAAAATTAGATGGATGGGCTCGAGAACGCTGGCTTTATTTCCACGGACTCGGGAATAAATGTTATTGGGAGATAATACTCTACCAGTAGAGAACATAAATTTCACCAGATTTGAATAGTTTTAATGGTTATAGAGATTGAAATGAATGAACTGTGTTTGAAGACAGACGTCCTTAGAGAATTCACATTTTCCGCTACGTGTTTTAGGATACTCGAACAAAATTTAAACTTGCATGATATTTTTTAGGTGCATTTATAATTTTTTCTTTCTTTTTATATTTCAAACTCAATGGTGCAATTACCAACAAAAATAATTTACACATGAAAGGGCGAGAGAAAAAACACACTTCGCTCAATCTATGCAATTTTTTTCCTGACGTCAAAATTTAAAACCAACAATATGATGAATAACATAATAATTTTCTTAAAATATTGTACTTATAATACTAAAATAGCTTTACCTCCCGCTGCATTTGGTAAGGGTGGTATAGGGATCGTGCTAAAAATCACATATCGAAATTTTTGTCAAAAAGCACATAATAAATTCTCTAGAACCCGATTTTAACATTTTCGCGATGATGTATGTGTGTGTGTGTGTGTGTGTGTGTGTGTGTGTGTGTGTATGTGTGTGTGTGTGTGTGTGTGAGATATTTTGATGTAAATTGGATAACCGGAAGTGGCATTTTTCTTGAAGCTCAAACTAGTTTTTCTCAGAAAAATTCCATCAAATGTTATTTTTTCCCGCTTTATGTTATAAAAGTTATTAAATTTTTAAAGTCGTTGTATAAATACTTTTTCTATATATTTGATAGATAAATTTATAAAATAATCTATTATATAATAATCCGGTAGTCTATATTTTAAAGATAAACACAATTCCTTAGTTACACAGTTCAGATTTCAAATGTAACTGACCGAAAAATGTCAAAAAACTAATCATTTCAAATTAATAATCGTAACGTTTTAAAAAGAAAATCATTTCTACGAAATATGCCGTGAAAATTATTAAATATAAAGTAAGTCTTCTTTTATAGGAATAGTTATAAATAGAAATATAAATTGTCGTTACTGTCATTAAAAATTAGTTGTTGGACATTTGGACCTCTAGATAAAATTTATTTTAAAAATTTAACGGTACACTCACTCAGGTTTTATTTTTTCTTTGTGAACCGTAGCAGATATCACAAATTAAACACAGAGAGAAAAGTTTACTAATGAATGTATCTTTCTAAAAAAAAAATTCACGTTATCAGCGTGGCCATTAAAATGTTACTACCTAATCAATGTCGGAACACCCAAGTTTCATACACTAGTGGTTCACTAATAATAATAAGTATCATCATAAAAGATGACATAACCATATAAAATACCATACCAAATTTCACCCAAATCGAATAGTGTTCCGTTATTATAAGCAAAATTAATTTTTTCTCGAAGAACTTTGAAGCAGAATACTGGCTAAACGGTACACTTTCCGGTAAATGTAAGTTTAGTTAAATCGTCTTATTTTAGCCTCAGGAATCTGTGGTTAAGCCATGTCCTCCCTTTTTAGAGACACCTGTATTACATGCTAGGGCAAATTATACCGTATTTTTTAACGTGAAACATTGGGTTTGGCATATCCATGGTTACAACTTGACATTTGATTGACAGCAATGTATTTGCCAGTTCCATTTAAAATGAAACATAGGGAACGAATTTGACATTTGATAAGACGTCAATAGAGGTTATTTTTGTTTAAATAATTATACCTGCATTCTAAATTAAAATTAGTTGTAGAAAAAATACAGTGTGCACCGTGTGCCCGAGTGGTTTTCTGACTCGGATAACTTTTTTACAATATTTAAATATAATACTTCTGTCAAATTCATTCCCCATGTGTAATTTTAAATGAGAAATACAAATACATTGCTGTCAATCAAATGTCAAATCATAACTTATAGGAAAATTCAACGGTTATCTGTCATATTGACAAGATGTCATTAGAGGTTAATTTTGTTTAAATAATTATACCTATTTTCTAAGAATTAAATTTAGATGTAGAAAAAATACTGTGTGCGCTTGTGCCCGAAATATGTTTAGTTCTCATGAGTGGTTACAATATTTAAATATAATACTTGTCAGATTCGTTCCCTATGTTTCATTTTAAATGGAACGGGCAAATACATTGCTGTCAATCAAATATCAAGTCGTAACCATGGATATGACAAACCCGATGTTTCACGTTAAAAAATACTCACGGTACTTGGCTTAATAAAGTAGGTATGTTTAATTTAGTACAAATAAACCTCGTTCTAATTTTGCGACTTTGTGAAAAAAGTGAAATCTTTTACAAAAGTAATCTAATTCATCTGTACATTGGTTTTCCTCTGGTGTAGGCGTCAAGCATAGCATGTATTTTATTAGTCGCTTCCACATCGCTTTGCCGTTCGCTTACTGAGTAATGGAACATTTAATTGTGTAATTCATACGCTTTTACCTTTTAGAAGCCTTCGTACCTGTCCGTTGTCCCTTGTGCTCGCACAAAAATATTGTTTCATTCAATTTGCGACAGACTTTGTTTTATTAAGTGGGGTTTTCATGCGGAAGAATTGAATTTTTCAATATTTCTTTTTTTAATCTCTTGATATTAAACAAAGGACTTTTTTCCATTTTAGAGAAAAACAAGCAGTGCACGGTTACATAGGGAATTTATTAACTGAAAATTTATGGATTTAAATGAACGATTTTATAAAAATGTAACATAACTATTTGTACCAGTATAAAAATATTAATAACGATAAAAATACAATGTTTATTGAATTTATGAGTTAAAAACAATTTGAGTAGGATGTATATAAATGAAGAAAGAATTTTCTCTCATTGGCGCTCAATAGCCACCCAGTACTATTTAACAAATATGGCGCGAGGTTTTTTTTTATAAAATAGTGATTATAGAAAATAATCTGCTTAATAATGTGGCTGGATATGAAAAGTATGAGAAAACTAATTAATTAACTGCCAATTTTTAAAAATGTTATGTAATTTTAAGTTGATTTTGTCTATAACAAAAAGATTATATTTTGTTTGAATTCTCGTATGTACCTAACAAAAAAATTATAAAAATATCTATTTAGATATTTAGATAGGCCTCTAGTTCTTGTAGAAAGTATGTTAAACAAAAATTATTGCCAGATTTACTATCTTTGGGGTCAGTTCTACCATGGGTTAAGCGTTGAACACTTACTTACATAACACCCTGTATAGGTTGGCACCCCTATACCCAAATCATTCAAGCAGCCAATGCACGTCATTAATAAAAATTGAATAAAAGAAACTAGATGTGTGACGTTTGTCACTGTCCATTTCTATTTAAATTATTTTATAATACTAACCTTATTTATACTTATGTATGCCATATAAAGGCAATAAATGCCGAATTTCATCGAATTCTTCTGATTGATTAGAAGTGCTACCTTTGGGAGATTCACAGATTTTGTGTTTGCGTTAACGGTCACGTTGCGTCGTTGCGTTGCGTCTAAATTACTTTATTATAAATAGACCTTTACAACGCACAAAAATATTTCAAACATGATACAAATATTTTTCAAATAATAACTTTTACAGTATGAACATACAAATTATCAATGTTGCCAACTATAGCAACAATTAAACGAATAATATGACGTTGATGTACATTATTTATATATTATTCATGTCATATACGATAATTAATGAATTCTACTATTCATCTTAATAATAATTATATAAGGCTATACACTTTTTGACGGTTAAAAATGATTGAAATTTTATTTAATTTTTCACTATTAGTGATTTTAATGCATTAAGGTTTAAGTGATGACGTGCATTGGCTGCTTGAATGATTTGGGCATACCAGCTCCGAACTGAATGTAAAAATGTACTATCCAGTAAGTTGAATCCAATATAAATATCTACACTAATTTGTTATTAATACCCGCGAACATAACAGTGACATTCAGTTATTTATAGCTAAATCGTTCACGGTAACTGAATGTTATAGACCATAATTCCGGAAAAGTGGAATACACTTCGAACATTTAAACAAGTATTTATTTCGTAAATAATAGCTAATATAAAAAAAATATTTACTACAAAAGTTGTTTGTTTTTAGAATACACAACGATACTACAAATGACCTAGGATCTCATTTAAAATTCTGAACCTAATGCCCTTTTTCATATACGATTGTTAAATCTTGTGTTAATTAACAACTTTTCAAAATTAACAACTTGTTCAATTTTTATGATGTTTCATGAAATTAGCAAATCAGTTTTAAACTGTTGTTAGTCAACATGCATGTTAAAATTTGTTTAGGGAATTATTGTATTTTTTAGTAATAAAAACCAATTTCATTGTTATTAATAATAAATATCATTATTGACAGACTGGAAAGTACCAGTTGCATAGAACCTTAATGTTAATAATAACTCATTGAGTGGATAAATTGGATGATTTCTTTCAGTGCATGATGTGAAATTTTCATATATATGATCCAAAATTAACAGAACGGTGTCGTTAGATAGCCGATATCTTATTTTAAATTGGACATCATCAAAAAATTCAAAAGGATTTCCTCGATCTTTGAATACTCTTTCTCTTCGCAGAAATCGAATGTCAATTTCAAAAAATTCTTCAGACTCATCAGATTCCGAAAACATAGTTGAATAATATTTCCTATGACAATAATGTAATGAATATAATTTTATTTTAAATTACACAGCTAATGCAACTTGTATTTACTAATTTTCTTGTTGCAAATTAATTTATGACGGAAAGGACAAAATAAATATTTTGTTCTGATTACACATACGTGACAGATGTCATAAATAGCAACTGGTTAGAAATTTAACAAGACCCGAGACTGTTGTTAAAATAGCAAACCATTTAACCATAGTTTAAATCTAGCATTTGTTGATGAAACAATAGTTCCTACTTAACCAGTTGCTAAATTGTTTAACAAATTGTTAAAATTTAACAAGCGGATGTGAAACTGGGCATAAGTGTATTTATGCCTACTTCCATTAAATTCCGGAAATCAAGACTACTGCAGTTAAATTCTTCAGATAGGATTATGTTATGCTAGTTTTCTCTTTGAACCTCTAGGACGTCGTAGTTCTAAAAAAAGCTTGGGACAAGTGGCCTGAAACACCTGTACACTCATATATAAAAAAAAACTTTTAAATTTTCTACTCCTTTTTATACAAACAGACAAGCTAAATTGATATGAACAGTACAGCCAATACTAAGTTTCATACTCTATTTATACTAGGGCTGTCAAAAGTATTCGGTTAACCGGTTAACCGGTTAATCGGTTAACCGGAAACCGGTTTTTCAATAATGAAATATTCGGCTAGCCGGTTAACCGGTTTTAGCCGGCTTTTAATCGGTTTATAGCCGGTTTTTAACCGGTTAATAGCCGGTTTTAACCGGTTTATAGCCGGTTTTTTAACCGGTCAATAGCCGGTTTTTAACCGGTCAATAGCCGGTTTTTAACCGGTTAGTAGCCGGTTTTTAATCGGTTTCTAACCGGTTCATAGCACTCTTTTTTAAAAAAAAAAAATTAACTATAACCTAACGTCTAAATAGCTCTTGACAAAATGCCATATATCAAAATAAATAAATTTCAAATGCTTATTGAAACTGTCAAAACCTAACCTTAATTTGTTATTATTTCTTTTAATAATATTTTTGAAATAAAAGTAAATTACATTGAAATAGGAAATAATTCATTAGTCACGTGATATGTTTTCCGCCAATCAACATTCAGAATTTCCATAGTTACATGTCTATCACAGCGATGATAAAAAACAAAGAATATCACCTTATTTCTATTCGTTACTAACTGATATGGCATTTTTACAACATTGACAGTTAATTTTAATAAAAATTCATTATATTCTCTCATTAAATATAAGCTCGTGATATTAATAATGAAGAAAGGGGTGAAAGGACCAAGCATTGAATGGTTTATAGATGAAAACAAGACATAAATGGTCCACGTGCATTGTAAAATTCTTTATTCACAATCATTATAGTAATATACCGATTCCTAACCTTTTGGAGGTTGGGAAATAAGTCATTCTTAACTTTAATGACATTCTCTTAGGTTGGAAATAACAGATTTTACCTCTTGGGTTGGAAACGTTTATGTAGAGGTTGCCTAGCAACATTGTCATAGATCCTTATAATAAAGTAAGTTAAAACAAATTTTAATAGAGGTGCCAAAAAATATTAATAAAATTAAAGGTTAAAACTCATAGATTTATTTTGAAAATTATTGATTTAAAATGAGGATGATTGTGAATAAAATAAGATACATAACCTCGGTGGGAGTTTCATTACAGCCTCGCGCTTTATCTCACCTCGAGGCTTCGCCTCTCGGTAATATACATAAGCCCTCGGATGTAATGAAACATTTCCCACCTCGGATGTAATATACTATTATTACGGACGCTTCGGGCTTAGGGAAAGCCCATCTTCAGCAATCGTTGAATATACAGTAATAATTAAAATTTTTTTAAAGTTGTATTAGACGCGATGATCTATATGAACAACATCGAAAACAATTTTAAATACAGCATTTCAACAACCTTCCGAATCAATACGGAGTTGGTGAAATATGAATAATAATCGAAGATATTGCTCGCATACCATATATACGTATATCATATACCATTGCTAAACAATAAATTGTCAAGATTTTAGTGCACACAGGGAAACTTTGCAAAGTTTACCGAAATTTATTTCCCAAAGAAGAAGTACGATGTTTCCTAAAAGTTAACGGCGCCCTTAAAACTCGATACGTTTTGAGGAAACTTTTGAACATGCACCAAATTAAAGGTTATAAACCGGTTTTCTGACCGGTTAAAAACATGTTTTCCGCCCGGTTAAAAACCGGTTTTTGACCGGTTAAAAAACCGGTTTTTTGACCGGCTAAAAACCGGTTTTTTGACCGGCTAAAAACCGGTTTTTTGACCGACTAAAAACCGATTTTTCTGACCGGTTAAAAATCGGCCGGTTATTGACTTAAAACCGGTTATTCGGTTAACCGGTCTGTAAACCGACGGTTAACCGGTTAGCAATTTCAGCAGATTTTGACAGCCCTAATTTATACCAACTTTAAATCCCTAAAATGTGATGTTCAGTTCCACAAATGAATTAGAATCGCTTCCGCTCGCTTGTGTTTCTTTCTGTGTCACAGCACCATTGATTACATCAAACAATTTGCTTTCTTGCATTTCTTGTGCCAGGTCGATTGGAATATTCGCGTTGCAAATGTTTTCGATGGTTTTCTTTTTGCGAAACGGAGGAAAAATGAAATTCTTTCGACAAAAGAATTGCAGTCTAGATGAAATATTCTAGTTTTGCAAACAAACAATTTCAACGTTTCAGTGCAGTGCGAACATTATTAAACATTTGACAATTTTGATTCATATCCACAATGAGGTTTAATACACAGACAGTTATATCATTTGCCTGCGCGCTTATTTGTTCAATACACAACACGTCCAACAAAAAATAAGATGTTTATACCGTGAGTATTTTTTAACGTGAAACATTGGGTTTGTCATATCCATGGTTACGACTTGACATTTGATTGACAGCAATGTATTTGCCCGTTCCGTTTAAAATGAAACATAAGGAACGAATTTGACATCTGATAAGACGTCAATAGAGGTTAATTTTGTTTAAATAATTATACCTACATTCTAAATTAAAATTAGTTATAGAACAAATATAGTGTGCACCATGTGCCCGAGTGGTTTTCTGACTCGGCTAAATTTCTTACAATATTTAAATATAAAACTTCTGTCAAATTCATTCCCCATGTGTCATTTTAAATGAGACAGTCAAATACATTGCTGTCAATCAAATGTCAAATCATAACTTATAGGAAAATTCAACGGTTATCTGTCATATTGACAAGATGTCATTAGAGGTTAATTTTGTTTAAATAATTGTACCTGTTTACTAAAAATTAAATTTAGATGTAGAAAAAGTACTGTGTGCACCTAGTGCCCGAAATATGTTTAGTACTCTCGAGTGGTTTTCTGACTCCGCTAAATTTCTTACAAAATTTAAATATAATATTCCTGTCAGTTTCGTTCGCTATGTTTCATTTTAAATTGAACGGGCAAATACATTGCTGTCAATCAAATATCAAGTCGTAACCAAGGATATGACAAACCCAATGTTTCACGTTAAAAAATACTCACGGTATAATATTTCTAATACTAAAAAGTTGTACAGAAATATCAAAATGGTTTATCAGCAATAATTATTTTTTTTTACATAAATAAAATATCTCGAGAAATGAATTTTTCATCTAGCGAATGAGAATAACCAGAAAAATTCAAAATCAACCCGTCAATTAATTGTCTTTATTATTTATAGACAAAAAGTTCCAACATTACATAAAACTAATACTGTTACGAATTGCTGGAAATTTCTTTTCATAATTTAGCAACTTCAGAAAACAGTACGAAATAAAATTATGTATGTACCTCAGACGAAAAGTTTCTGTACGGTGGATACTCGCAAGTAAACAAGGTAGGTATTTGTACCTTCACCCTTCGTGCTTGATACATAATTATTTTTTTTTCATAACTCTTAATCTCTATACAATATACATAATGAGAAATGTATGTAAGAAATGAAGATTATAATATTCTTTTATATTTGCAATAAAATAAATTGTAAAAAATTTGATGTGGCCAGCACATTACCTTCTTTCAATTCTATACATTTTGTTCAAATCCTATACCAAAATATCTCTAGAAAATGTCCAATTTATCCAGTAAAATTGTAACAAGAACATATACTATTTTCTACAAATTACACATCTAGAGTTCCTTGGAAAAAATTCTACAAATCGAATAAAATTATAACAGGAATATACACTATGTAAATTGCACATGGCACTGACATCTGCCATTTAGAATTATTTGATTATATAAGCTGTTTCCATGATTATAGCAAAGCTGGCTGATTTATGAAAGTTAATCTCTTTATAATTCTTTAACTCTATATTTATTGAATATGAAGGAAATTGTATAATCAAACCGTATAGACAATAAAATATTTTATCATATTAATAATCACATAAAATGTCAAAAAATTATATTTAACTGTGTATTTTCAAGAAAAACTGTTAAGTACTTCAAGTAAGAGAGTTTTCGGTTAAGCAATTATAACCAAAATCTAAACAACTCTTCATATGGATGTAAAAAAGAGAAATTCCAAAGAATTATAATTTTTAGAATTGTGGTTTGGAATTATTGTCGGAGAAAAATATATCACACGGAATCACAAACACACATACTATTCTAGGGACTCTAATACGTTTATTCATGAAAAACTCACCACCGAATTTTTTACCAAAAACAATAAATACCTTCCTTACTTGAAGGTGGCGGAAGGTGAAAATAATATTTTGAAGATTTTTTGAAGAAACTTCTACTGCCAGTTATCCAATTGTTAACAAAAACTTATCAGATTTTCCCTTTAACATTAAATCGATGTTAAATTAAACAATACATAGTTTCACAAAGTTTTTAGTTTTATAGTGTTAGAGAAATCATCCTGATATCCAATAAGTTTCCAAAGACCTTAAAAAGTGTTTTTTCACAAAAATGTTATTTTCAGTATGATTCCTAAACTTTTCTTACTTACGGTGACAAAAGGTAAAAAGAATACTTTTTGTTTTTATTCAAAACATAATTCTTTAAGAATGTTACATCCAATAGAAAAGATGCAATGCAATTCGTTTGATAAAAATTCTCTTTTATTGACCTGACTCAAAACTATTTTGCGTCGAGAATAATTTAAATGAGCTACTTTTTCCAATGTTGGAGACAGTCTGCAAATGAATTAAAATAGTCCGCCTGGTCCTTATTTTAAAATGCAGCATCCGATAGCGATAACATTGCCTGGGATAGCCAATAAAACAAGTAATATTTCAAGATTTTACTGCGTCGTTTATCATAAACCGTTGTAAAAAATTCAGCGTCGTGTGACGTAGAAGCGGCGTGACGCGGTCTCGCGACGTCGAGCGTAATATTTGCGGATGCGGACACCTTCATAAGATGAGCTCTTTACGCAAAAATACAGCGCACGTTTCATGCACGTATAAAAATATACAACCCAAAATCGCCCAGGTAGAAAAAAGGTTTTCCACTGAATAAATATAATAATTTAGAAAAATTACAAAGATGAACATTCTATTATTTTTACCTCTCGCTAAGAGAGGTATTGGATTCATGCTAAAATTAGCATATCCAGATTTTAGTGGATAAGCACGTTTTAAGGTTCTTAGAATCCGATTATAACATTTTTAAAATGATGTCTGTGTGAGTGTGTGGATCTGTGTATGCGTGTGTGTATGTGTGTCTGGATGTTGGAGGGACGATTCCTCAAAAACTATAAGACTAAAAATATTTAACTGCAACAATTGGACAATCGGAAGTAGTAGTTTCTTAGAAAATTTTTTCTAAATATAATTTTTTGGAAATTTTTGTTATTACAAATATTGAAGTACAAAATTCTTCATCTAATACACTTAAAATTTTTATTATATCTTGTATAGATTTAGAGATAAAGACACTATAATATATAGAATATTCTAATCGCAGAGGCTAAGGCACTAAGGAAACCACTTGACAAATTCAAATGTTTATAACATAGTTTGTAAATGACATATGTCAGTGTCAAAAATCAACAGTTTTAGTGACATTCTGATAGTTTTTTCTGGGAAATATATTTAATCTTTCTTATTATTTTATTAATGAAATATTTTAAATTATAGGTAAAATGCATATATCCATCAGAAATAACGCCAATCTGGTTAATGAATTGGAAGAATCTCTCACATTTAGTAACTTCCTCATACAATGAAAAGTAGATAGAATTCGAGATAGAATTATATGTGTGCAGAAGACATGTTAAATACAATAAAAAACAATATTTGGGTAAAGTTCTGTAATTTTTTGTTATAAATCGACGGTTCGATAGCGAAGTGCAATACAATACTTATATAGCCTTATATGGAAATGGCGAGAGGTATTGTGCTGGCCACAACAGATTTTTTGTCATAGTTTACACATCAATAAATGTTTAATGGCTTTGGTACATAACTTGATAATTATTAATCCTGAAACATATCACTAGAATAGCAAGGAAATTTTAGTGAGAAAATAATTAGAACGTTGTGTGAATAATTGAAATTTGATGATGTAATATTTGTTTTCCGACGACCACTACGAAAAGTACATAAATTCACACGCTAAACTATTACTGAAAGTTGGTCATTGCACATCACTACCAAAGCTGTGTGAAATGAAAGCTCGTTAGCCAATCAGATGCGTCCGCAACTGTGTGATATGATTTTATCACATTATGTATAAATGAAAAAGTATAAATAAACATTAAATTTGTGCACATGGATTTTAAGATCAAAATAAATTTATATCAACAAACAAAACTACAATATTTTGTATAAAAATCAAAAGCGGGTTGTCTAATTTACATTTTAGTTCTATTCCAACCACCAGGTGTAATGTTCAGTGTAACTACACATAAGTTTTCGGTCTGAAGAGCATTATTTGTCTATGATTTAATGCTTATGTCAGTGCATGCGTATCATCATTGAAAATGAGTTATGAGTGTGTTCTGAAACCGATGTAGAGAAATTGGCTGAGACAATATTTCATAAATTGATATTAAATAAATAATTATTGATATATTCAGGTTTATTTTTGTATCAATTGCCAGTTGTGTAATATTCTTTACGTAATCCAGTTATATAATATTATGTTAAAGAACGAATGTCATAATAGTCATTAAGTGTCGTGATCCAACCCTTTAAACAAAATAATCGACAATTATGAAATGAGTTTTGTATACTATTTTTTTTTCTATTTTGCGCTTTCTATGCCTTTTTTAATTAAAAAATAGTAGTGTCAAAATTTAGGGAATTTTGTCATTTGGTGGTATTAATGTGACGTTTGAAAATTCCTTTGACAATTGTAACCTTATTTTTTTTACGCCATACCTACGATATTTTCTATTTTTTCTCTCTTTACTACTTTATTTCTTCTCTTCTTCTTATTCTTAGTTTTAAATTCAAAATTACATAAAAATAAAATTCTTAATAGAAAAAGGTTTTTTACAAAACTCATTTTGTTTCAATTATGTAAAAAGTGACATTTCAAAACGTAACAAAGTTAGGAAATATTCAATTTTTTAAAACGGAATTAGATAAAAATGCTAGTTGACATTATTTTTAATAAATGAGTTTTGAGCATTTTTATAATTTAGTAGTACCAGATGTCATTATAGTTTGGCCTATCTAACATCTTTAATTCATTATACATCTTAATCTAAATGACAATATGTACAAAATTGTGTGTGGCATATTGCATACTACTGAAATAAATGCAAATGTATGAATATATAACATTGGAAATAATTTGTCTTTATCACTATTTACTAATTATATATAAAGTAAAAAAATTTGAAATTTAAAATTTATTTTGAATGGTACATGCTATTACCGCAAACAACCATTTTTACTGCATAGACAATGGAGAGCAACACTTCAATTCAACTTCAGATTTATTTAATCTCACATACGGACGAGTTGGAGATGAGAATAGAGAAAAAGTAGCGTTGATTATGTGATATTTGGTGGGTAGTTTATTCCGTGCGAACAATAGGGAACCCTTCAACGGAAAAAATCCTAGCGAATTTGCATAGAGTAGGTGGATGAAGCACACTGCTTCGGCCATTACCGTTACACTTTCCGTTATCCAGGCCCATGAATATAAAATACGTTGAGTGGTCTTTTGCTTTTCATCATGACAAGGTAACCCCTAACCGTACCTACACACGGTGAGAAAAAACAAAGATCTAGTTAAATAAATATGAGATTTTCTTCTAGTATTTGTTAGCTGATTCATATGATGATGAATACAGGGTGCTTTATGTAAACGTCGATTGTTTTATTTATTATGGAGAATAGAAGAAAATAATCCAAATGAAAGTTGTAGTAGATCAAGGGAAACATTCACTTATTGAAGAAAAATGTTCAAAACAAACCAGAAAGTATAACATAAAGTTATTGGGATATTTCACTAGTAGAGATAACGCTGTGTACCTACGTCAAATCTTCGACACGGGAGCACTTTTGGTTAACTTCCTTAAGCGTATCATTGCTGTTAGTAGCTTTTCTTTGATTTTTCTTCTATTTTGACTTTTTTTCAGTGTTTATTATTATTTTAGGTGGAGTTTATATCCTTGTTTCCTATTTTATTAGTTGTATCAGTAGATTAATTCTTATTTTTAATTTTAAATACTTTAGTTCCTAGTTATTAGATTATATTCACAGTTTAGTTTAGGCTCAGTTTTACAATAAATAATAGATTTTAGTAGATTGATTAGTTGTAAATATTAGTTCTATCTGTTTTCCACTATACAGGGTTAGTTAAAAGTATGAAGACGGCGATTTATTGTCGTTAATATTCATTTTAGGAAACCATGTTTAATACAAAAGCTTTTTAAGAAATTTTGATCTACATTTGAGAATACTTGATTTTTACCTCCCGCTACCCTTGGTAAGGGAGGTATAGGGATCGTGCTAAAAATCACTTATCGAGATTTTAGTAAATGACCACGTTTTAAGGTCCCTAGAATCCAAATTTAACATTTTCACGATGATGTCTGTATGTGTGTATGTGTGTGTGTATGTATGTATGTGTGTGTGTATGTATGTATGTGTGTGTATGTATGTATGTGTGTGTGTGTATGTGTAGGGATTTTGTCTTCGCTCTAACTCAAATACTAGCATTCAAAAAATTATGAAACCTTGTATTTATACCCTATTCTAATATGAAAAGAAGCCATTAGATTTTGGTGTAAATCGGATAACCGGAAATGGCACTTTACCTGAAGCTCATAATGGTTTTTCTTCAAAAAATACCATTAAATGCCATTTTTTGGCATTTTATGTCTTATGAAAATTAAAGATTATTGAATTTTCTACAGGAATGCATTAATACTTTTTCTATATATTTTACAGATAAATTTAAAAATATTTTTTTTTTATTAGTCGCGAAGCCTAAGATAAACACAATAATTCCTTTGTTCCACAGTTCATATTTCAAATGAATGTAACTGACAGTAAATGTCACTGTCAAAAAACTAATCACTTCAAATTAATAATAGTGACATTTTAAAAAGAAAATAGTAAATAAATCAATAGTTTTATGCAATGGAACAGTTTGCAGCGTTAGTAAATACGTAAGTATGTATTTAAATTAATAAAAATGGATAGGGATATGTGTGGAAGGATGATTGTTGCGTAACTATTATTGTGGTCCAGATGCGGTTATTCGCTACCGAAAATCAGTCACTTTAATATGTTCTTATGTATGAATGCTATGTTGATTGTGGACAAGGCGAAAGAAGAATGTTGTTAAAGAGTGAAGTGAGTCAGCTGAGCTCTTACTCTTATCCCTTTTTTTATTGCTACTATTGTTTCCGGGTTTTTGCTAACCCACTAAGTGGGAAACGCGTGATTTTATGTATGTATGTAAAAATTAAATAGCGGGAGGTTTTGTGTTGGCCACATCAGATTTTTTTTTCTTCAATTGTTTTTGAGTTACGCTTGTCCGCGTAATTTTTTTAAATGGGAACCTGCTAATTTTACTCTACCGTTCGATAGAGCGTTTTTTTCTCTTTAGAACAGTATTTTTGTTTTTTTGTTTTTCAATTTATTTTAATAACATTTTTACAAGGAAAAACACCGGTTCAAGTATTTACGTATAGTAGGTACATCTAAGATAGACAAAATTATTTCCAATAAAGTTGTCGGTCACAATCTTATCATTAAAAACAAATTAATAACTAAGTAAAATACATTGCTCGCGTTTGTTTATCGCTTTGCTTTTGACTATTTAAATTATGTTAAATTATACTGCAACATGAAAATTTTCTTCGCGTTGAAATATTTAGAAGTTTGCTTTCAATTTCTACAATTTCCTGTGGAACATGAAATTAGGCACAGAGATTTTAATCTTTATAAATGCAGCCATCAGGCGGTAATTCACTTCTCTCCGAAGACGTAGCCTCTCTGGCAGCCTCGCAGCCGAAATAGATTCTCCTCCCCCGCAAAGTTGAAATAACATTCGTTTATCTAGTGAGCCGTGGTCGAGAGCATTCTAGAGACTGAGCTCTTCGCTTCAAAGAGATAGTTTGGCTGCACGTAAGAACGTTTAATTGAATGTATTTGAGGATAGCGAAGAGAATAATTACTGTTTTAGACATGTTGACAGGTTTACGTGAAATTATGGAAATTTCATTGTGCCGCATGAATGTGAATTGAAATTCTGTTTAATGGAATAACGAAATGTGATAAAGTGCTCCAACTACCGGCAAATGAGTTTTAGTGGAAGTAATTATTATTTCATTGTTACTTACTTACACAAGTTTCAATTATTTTATATCAAAATGTCTTATGTTACTTCAAGCGAAACGCTTCAATTTCGTAAAATACTAATGAAGAGATTTCACAAAACATATTCCATGATTATTCAATAAGAAATTTTTCGATGTTCAACGGTAGGATGAAAAGTAGTGCGAACTATATCTCAAAGATGGCACTAGTGAAGGAATTAAAGGTCTGTTTATAATAAAGTAACGTAAAACGCAACGCAACGGTGCAACGTAACTGCTAACGCAAACACAAAATCTGTGATTTATAATAAACACCAAAGATAGAACTTCTAACCAATCAGAAAAATTCAGTACATTTCGTTAAAATTCGGCTCACTTTTATTTATTATCTTTATATGACATACATAAATATAATTAAGGATAGTACATAAAATAATTTAAATAGAAATAGACAGTGACGAAAATATAGTATTTAATTTGTAGTTGTGACACTTCACGAATATGTCGATAATACAGATTTTTTTAGTAAAACTGAAACACTGAATTCTGATTGGGTAGTTACAGCAGTAAGGTAGTTGGTCATCTTCTGCTTTGTGTTTATTGCATTTCTGATTGTGCATATAGGAATACCATGCACTCTTGCTTTGCGTTACCAACTGCGTAACCGCTTGCGTTACTTCATTATAAATAGGTCTTAAGGCGTATTTATAATTAAGTAACGTTAAGTTCAACGCAACGGCGCAACATAATCGGTAACGCAATCACAAAAATCTGTGATTTATAATAATCAAAGATAGCAGTTCTAACCAGTCAAAAGAATGAGGTTTATTTCGTTGAAATTCGGCTAAGTAACTTTTATTTATTGTTTTATATGGCATTGGTATAAGGTTAGTATATGAAATAATTTAAATAGAAATAGAAATTACAGTATGTCCACCATACCACAGGAACAGTTTTGGACTCCTGGTATGATGAACATACTAAGTAATCTAAATCTGCTCTGTTTTCCAGATTTGTTTTGGGATTTGTGGCATGGTTGACATGTTTAGTAATCCAAAACTAATCTGTTCTTAGACGTATGTTTACTGATGATGGCAACTTAATTGCCGAAATACGTATCTAGTTTCAGCGCTTTTAGTTAAGGTTTTTGGATTATTTAACTATTAAAGATTATTTCAGCCATCGTGATAGTGCAGCCAATAGCTTAATTGGTAAAAGTGAAGGTCTTGGGTTCGAATCTCGGTGGCTGACATGATCTTTTCACAATTTATTTCTAATATTTATAGACTGTTAACTCTTCCTTAATTATAGCAATACACAAAGCAACTTAAATTGTCGATTTAGGTATTCTAGTTATTTTGGAAAAAAATTGACCCTTTAATTGCTTGTAGCAGTTAGTCCAGTCAATAGAGGTTTTTACCCAACAAAAGGTGGGTTGTTCTGGTTACCTATTTTTGAACATAACTCTTTGAGAGTTCATCCTAGGTAAAAAAATGCACGAACCCTTTTTGTACAAAAAGTAACGAGCTTGTAAAATTTTGATACAGGCCACTGTTTTTGAGATAATAGCGAAAAACTCATTTTTTGCACCTTTGATCCAAGATGGCCGCTCACGCCGAGCCTCCCCAAGGTCACAAATTTTAATTTTTCATCTTCGTCTCTACCCAAACAAAATCGTTTTTTCCCCATCTTTTGCAGGGCAAAGATCTTTTTTGATCTCCATTGACTGGACTAAAGGTATAAATCAATAAAAAAATATGAATGTAATCCAATAATTTTTATCTTCATTCATCACCCAGTCAAGCAGCCATTTTGTTTCATAAGTAATATTGTTGTTTCATTGTTAGTCTCACTACTTATCATCCAACCCTTATTTGTTCAAAACAATGATGTGGAAATTGAGGTCAACAAACTGAAAGGTATAAACCGAACTAGGTTAAAGTAAATCTCCCAATAATTTAACGACACATCTGGATATTATTTAACAACCACCGTCGTCCCAATTTCCCAATTCTAATTGAGTGGATGTAACCCCTTCCCGCAACAAATCTTTCCGTAGCTGGCTTAGCTTGTGCGCAACGTGCGAGCGATGAGTTATGCGATAATAAAGATTAAGGGCAGGGTACAAACGTCAAGTAATTTTATTACCGGGCGCCAATTAGTATGCGAAGGCGGAGAACTGGTGGCGAAGCAAATGCCGAATCTTGGCCCGGCTATATAGGAGAGAATTCAATTCCGAACTTAGACATATGCATACTGCATCTAAATTACTTTCCCAAGATACCATCACACATATTAATATATAGGCCAGGAAATCAGTGGCCCAACAAATTTCGCTACGGACAAGACAAGATTTATTACGGTATTTGATAGCGTAAAATATAAAAGTACAGGGTGGCTACAATAAGCGGGCCACTATTGCTAACTTTCATATTTGAAGAGATAAAAAGACGATTAAATGGATAAAGTTTGGCAATATTATACGATAAATTTAACGGCAAAAATGAAAAATAATTGAACATCAAATATGCGACTTATTTATCAACATGTACTATTTTCTATAAATTCCATACCGAGAGTTCCTTAAATTATAACACGAACATACTCTATGTAAATTGCACTTGCACATATAGCAAAGCTGGTTAACTTATGAAAGTTGTGACGGTTGGTGACGTCACTGTTGTGCTCCCTTAATTCCCGGGTACGAACGGTATGCTCGGGCGCCATTTTTACAGCGGTACAAAAGGAGAGTGCCTTCGGATAGCCTAGTGGAGGTGAGGGCGCAGGGTTGGTTGATATCAACAGAAAAAGACGTGTAGTTTAAATAAATATTATGTAACATACGAAGATATGTAAAACAAAGACACACAGTTTATAAATAAATAAATACATCACCCTTCTTTGCAGAACTGTGACCAGAGTTATTACGGTAAGTACGCGTATTGCAATTTACTACTTTAGAAAAACTCACAATTTCTCTAGCGGGCAATCAGCGGCGCGATGTACACGGCGGACTCAGCCTTTACACGCGGCGGATTCTTCTAACGGACGGCGGCTGACACACAGCACTCAACTTCTCGGCGGTTCGAAAAAGCCTTTTTCAGGACTCTCTTCTCACTAGAGGCGTTTAGGAGGACCTATTCAGAATCCTAGCCTGCACGACTCTGAGAACGGGCGAAGCCCGCTCTGGCTTCACGGACCTCTGCAGCGGCTTATAAACCCAATCTAACGGTACTTCTTATTAAAATTGCGGCGGGGATGATTTTACTTAGTACAGGGGGTCGCTACTGTCTCAAGTGATAAATAATATTTTTATAAAATTTACACAAATTCTCTGGTCACTTTTCTTTACCCTGAATCCATTTTACAACTTCAAACAATTTACAAATATTGTTTCAAATAAAACACAATTTCATTCACATGTGCAGTGCGCCATGCACGGGCATGTTGTGAATCACGATTCTTCAAAATTTGCAAGGTTACTAAGGTCAGAATATTCTAGAATGCAATCAAATGTGTAAACGAGAGTTACATTGTTTCACAACACTATTGTAAGTTAAATTATAAATATATTATTATTATTATTATTATTTATTTAATTTGTGAGCGGGAACTCGTCCCATACAAATAATTGACAACATCCATTTTATATTATTAAAAGTATACATAACAACTATATTACTTATTATTATTGTTATTCACTCATCACAAATCCTAACCATTCTTAATTAATTAAACATATTTTACATACATAAATGAAGTATATTAATGATTTAATATAATATAGAGCCAACAATTCATTCGTTTAGGCAAAAACTGCGTAGCATAAAAGCATTAATTGTATAATAGAAAATACTGTTAATTTTTCCTGGGTCTAAATTTCTCAAAAGAGAGATAAAATTATCTTTATTGACTTCGTTATTAGGGAAATATTTTATTAAATGTGAGGTTCTTAAACCTTTATAGATTGGGCATTGCAAATAAAAGTGATATATATCTTCATTTTTATTAAGGTTACATATTAAACATATGTTTGAGCTAATTATTTCGTACTTTATATTTTTATAAAATATTTTTAAGCCTCTTTCCCAAGATAGTCTAATTTGGCTCATTATTTGATGCTTAATTATCGGTAGGTTAAAATTTAGATATGTTTCAGTTTCTGAGTCACTTTTTAGCAATTTATATAGCGAGCTATAGGAAGAAAGCTGGAGTCTGTCGAGATCTCTCTGTTTTAGTGAATTCTGATAAAGTGTAATAATTTGATCTATCTTTGTTTTAGTTAAAGCCTGATCACTCCATACAGAGTGGAAGCCCTGCTCATAAAGGAAAATTTTGATTTGGGAGCTCCAATTGAGATCCACTATGTTATATTCACATTTATCCAAATTATACAGTCTTTGGTATAATATTTTAGGAAGACGCTCCTGTGACATTTTCATTATGGTTGCCCACCAATTTAGTGTCCTTTTCCACATTTCTGTCGCCAAATGCGCAACGCCTGTTTCCAACCTAACGTAGTAATTTGGAGTGTTTTTTGGTAACCTTAAGATATTTTTTAAACAATAAACTTGTATTTTTTCTAGACTGTCTAATTGTTGAGGCCCCCAAATTTCTACCGCGTACATTGAAGTAGCTTGTACTATAGAGCTTATTAGTTTCATTTTTTCTGCCCATCCCTCGGATTTACCCTTGCTTAAAATATTTTTAACTTTATGCATCGCTATTACGGATTTGTTGTAATTAGCTTTTGACGCTTTGTTAAATTTGCCTGAAGATGAGAAAAGGACTCCTAAGTAATTGTAGCTATTCACTATTTCTATGGTTGAATTATTAAATAGAAAAGGGCTTGTAATTTTTTTTGGTCTTCCCTTAAAGAAATGCATAATTTTAGTTTTATTAGAATTTACTTCTAGGTAATTTTCAGAGCAATATTGTTTTAAAATGTTTAATTTTCTTCTTACGTCTACTGGTGAATTACACAAAATCACCAGATCGTCGGCGTACGCGAGTATGTTAACGTTATTGTGGCCGTCAATGTTTATACCCTCTGCCCCAAATTGATTAAAATAACTCCACATATCATTTATAAACAGTGCAAACATTAGAGGAGAGAGAATTTCCCCCTGTAAAACACCCTGTGTTACTGGAATGGGATTTGAGAATTGATTTTTTATTTTTATTTGCATTACTGCATTATTATACAAGTTTTGTAAAATTCTAATCAGTTTACTTGAAACTCCTGAGTTATATAATTTATACCAGAGAATTTTTTGATTAACGCTATCGAAGGCCCGACGGAAATCCACAAAAATCGCGTAAATATTATTTCTTTTTAATCTTAAACTTAATTGAATTGTTGAAACTAAAATAAAGATATTATCCCTTGTCCCTCTGTGTCTTCTGAACCCCGTTTGACATTCATTTAATATTTCGTTTGTTTCACACCAAATTTGTAACCTGTGATAAATTATTTGTGTGAATATCTTACAAATTGAAGCTAATACGGCTATTCCTCTGTAATTCGTATGTTCTTTAGTATTACCTTTTTTATATATTAACGTAGTATAAATATTGTACCATGTGTCGGGTATCTTTTCTGATGTAAGGATAGTATTAAACAAATTTAATAAATAGTGTTGCCATTCGGGCGTGAGATTTTTGTAGAATTCATTTGACAAAGAATCAAGACCTGCTGCTTTATTCAATTTAGATTTTTGTAAACTCATTTGTAATTCATTTAATGTGATTATTGTGTCAAAATAAGGATGAAGGCAATCCACGAACTGGGTGTAAGATCTTGTATTAGTTATAAATGAATTTTTAAAGAAAGTTTCCCAGTCAGAAATATTTATATCATTTGTAAATAATGGTTTATCTTTTAGAGACCTAACTACTTGCCAAAATTCTTGATTATTATTTACTTTGGCTAGACTTTCTTTTATTTGCTTGTAGTAATCGTTTTTGTTTTTCTTAACAGTGTTAATATATATTTTCTTATCGGTAAGATAATCTTGTACATTAGATTCAGAAAATTTATGTTGCAATTTTCTTAGGCTCTTTTTAGTTTTACGTTTTGTCTGCAGGCAGTCTTCATTAAACCAAGGTTTATTAAAATGCATATATTTTTTACATGTGTTTGACACTTTCATCATACCACAGTTATTGGAGGCTTCTTTGATAGCTATTTCAAGATTTTTTGAAAGTTCATCTACATTATTGCTATGAAAATAAATATGATTTAATTGAGTAAGGTTTAATTGAAATGCCGGGGCTTGATTCTTGTCAAATTTGAAAGTTATTTGGTATTTTTGGGTGCTATAACTGAAACTATTTATATAATTTTTTAATTTATCTTGTCCTTTAAAATAAATAGAACAAATACCATGATACGAATTAGCTAATGTATGACTTATTTGAAATGATTCTATTTTTTCTAGTATTCTAGTATTGACATTCAGCCAAGCCATATCAATCGTACTATGTCCATTTTTCGATATATATGTAAATTTACCGGGTATATCCAAATTAGTCCTCCCGTTAAGTATATAGTATCCTAGACTCTCCATAGATTCTACTAGTTTTTTACCTCTAGTGTTTTCAGATAGGTGTAAAGGTTTTCTACATTCATGCACATTTGGCGACAGAAATGTTTCATTATAGATTTGGTTCAATTGACCAATATGCGCATTAAAGTCCCCTATTACGATAACATCATGAAAGTTATATGCATCTGTAATATTTTCGAGTGCATCATGTACAAGATCAATACAGTACAGGGGTAAATCAGGCTTTAAATAAGTAAAGAATACTATATACTTACGTTTATGATCCACTAGTTCTATAATCAACCACAAATTTGAGATATCTATAATTTTACTTTCCAAGAAGTAGTTTTTCTTCACGAAAATAGAGAGACCTCCACTCGCGCGTCCAACACTTTTTTCCTTGGTTGCTTTGCTACAACAAAAGATTGTATATTCAGACAAGAAAGTAGGTAATAAAGATATATCGTTTTGTGCCCAAGTTTCGCAGATACAAATCACAGCCCCGGCTAGCATTATGTTTATTGTATCATCATCTAAGTTATATAGGTTATTAATACCATTTATGTTCCAGAAAACAATAACGAACCGTGATTCGTATTTGCTATTTATATTGTTACTATTATTATTAGTATTTTCTATTATACTTTCCTCGTCTAGTGAAATGTAGTTATTTGTTGGCTCTACATCATTCTGGTTCTGAATCTGGATCACTTGTTGCGAATCGCTGCTGGCTGGGCTGCTAGTTGCGATTGGTCTAAAAAAGCTGCCGGAGGGTCCTCTAAGTTGTTCGGGTTGTCTGCTACGGGTTGATTTAATTTGAAATTTTTATGTTGTTGTTGTAACTTTGGAGATGATTCGTCAGACGAATGACGCCCACGTTTTGATGTTCCAGGAGGATGATTACCCACTATTAGTTGATTACGGTATATGTGGACCTTTTTGCCTTCTTTCCTCAATTTTTTCATTTGAAGAACCAAATTTTTAAATGCTTCGTGTTCGTGTTTTGGGAGATCTTCGTTTAAAAAACATTTTGTTCCCGCTAAAAGTTTTCGGTTTGAAAAAATCAAGTTTCTGGTTTTTAGAGAGCAGAATTCAATAAGAATTGGTCTAGGTGTTTCCCTTTTCTTTCCTAGGCGGAAGGTGTTTTCTATGTCCTTGGCGGAGATATTTACTTTAAGGATATCGTTTATAAAGCTAATAAGGATTATCTCTAACTCTTTGTTCGTTGATTCACTTTCCTTGAGACCAGTGAGGATTAAATTTTTCTTTTTAAGGCGTTTTTCCAGGTATTCGATACGTTTTGCTTGCATATCACTCTTAGTGTTTAGTTGATTTATTGATTCGGTATTATTATTTAACTGTGTAATGAAGTTGTTTATCTCTAGTTTCATTTTTGCCACATCCTCTTTAATATCGTCTAGAATATTCAGTCTTCTGAGTATATCGTTTAATTTAGCTTCCATATTTTTTCAAATGCACGTGTTTGATTTAGGTTATGATATTTTTATTCGCAGAGGTGCTGTTCTAAGAGTAATAACACCTAAAATTTCACTTTTATAGTTTTTCACTGTACAGGATTTTTTGATAGTGTTGAGATTATTATGAATTTATGCTTTTTTTTTTTAAAAAAAGTTATTTTTAAAAAATTATTTGTCAAATTAACTGTTTGTTCTACCAATTCAGTGTTGCCAAACAAAAAATTATAAATATACACAATACTATTTTTACATAAAATACATTTCTTGTAGCTGAAACAATGATAGTGCGGTTATGTTGAACATCTGATTATTGTCTTTTCACATCATGACGCTCGGATATTGCCTTTTACAGGTACTTATTTCATTAAATATTTTACCAATATTACAAATACATCTTACTTTTCAGATTAAACAATACATAAACAATAAATAAACAACGCATATTGTCAAAAACACGTTACTAAACAATCTAACTGTGACGGTGCTACTACATATTTACAAAAGGAGGGAAAACCCTTGCTGGACGAAAGGGCCTATCGTCACAAAGTTAATCTCTTTATAATTCTTTAACTCTATATCTAATGAATAAAGAGGAAAATTTATAATCAAACCGTATAAACAATAAGATATTCTTTCATATTGATAATCACATAAAATGTCAAAAAATTATATTTAAGTCCGTTTCTTTTTACCGACCGAGGTGGCTAGGTGTTAGCATAGTAGCTTTAGGTGCCAGCGGTTTTGGGTTCGAATCCAGGGTAAAGTATGGAAGTTTGTGTGCGTCCCTTTCATCATTTCATCTCCATTAATGCAATGTATACTACGGAAATGATATAAAAATAGTTGCAAAAATAAACTTATCCCCATTAAAATTGTAATAAGATGTAAAATCTTGAATACAATAAAGAATTATTATTATTATTATTATTATTATTATTATTATTATTATTATTATTATTATTAAAACTGCGTCTTTTCAAAGAAAACTGTTAGCAACTTCAAATAAAAGAACTTCCGGTGGATCAATTATAACCAAAATCTAATCAGCTCCTCATATGGATGTAAAAAGAGGAATACGAAAGAATTATAATTATTAGAATTGTAGTATTGGAGTTATAGTTAGTAAAATTGTATTCTATGACCCCTAAAACGTGCTTATTTATTAAATACTCAATACCTTCCTTATCTACAGTTGACGGAAGATAATAAGCACACACTTTAAAATCTGTAATGAAAGAAAAAATATAACTTTTAATTATTTCTTTCGTTCGATCCGAAAATTGGATATCATTTGCAAATAAGTTTATTTTTATTATAGAACCTTCCTATACTTACTATTTGTTTACATTTGCGTATAATATTGTAATAATATTGGGAAAAGGATGTAGCTGAAATGTAATATGAAATTCAGTTTAAAATGAAATGCAAACTACGAGTGGAAATGAATATTAGATTTACAACAGCTCTCATTCTATTTTCATTATCTTTAACTACATACAGAGAATGAGATTTTCATGTTGTTGTTGATATCACTATAAACTATGTCAGAAGAGAATGCAATCCCAACAGCATGTAGAATTGCAGATTCACAAAAAGAGAATCCTTTTTTATAAGAAAAAAGAAAAACAAATACACTCAGGTGCAAAAACCGGGTCACTTTTTATTTTCATTTTTTTTAACAGCATGCATTGTTTTGAAACATTATAAATATAACTTTTAACTTTATACAATGAAAGACAGACTATTAAGGTGTACAAAAAGATAATAGATGGTAATTATCGATTTATTTAATGGACAATAATAATTATCAAACATGAAAATGTAAAGTAACTTTGGTACTGCAGCTTGAAATCCAATAGTGTCAAAATATTGCTATTCGGAAGGACTTAAAAAATGTGCAAGTGCAAATCAAAATCTAATTATTTCATACTTGGAAGTTTTGCAAAAACAAAAAACTGCATAATTTACATATTTGTCTGTTTCTAGTGACCTGTACATTTCTTCTGAATAAACAATACTTTGCCAAAATGGCATCCTAATATAGGACAACTTTTGTCTAATTAACTGACTTCGTAGCTTTTGTCGAGAAAATTAACAAAAATAAAAATTTAAAATAATGGCCCGTTTTTTTAAATGTATATAATAATATGTAAAACTACTACATTTTGCTTAAATTTCAGTAACTAGAAACCTGGTTTAGAAAATTAGACTCTAAATTCAAATCCAGTTACTTGCCATAGTTATATTTGTATATAAAATTAAACCTCATTTCCACCGAATGTTTTATTGCTTAATGCATAATGATTAGTACATAAGACTTAATGCATCATGACAATTTACCATTTCCAGCTATTTTGTTTGGTGACTAATTCAACAGAAATGTCACAATTTTTTCCCTAATTACTTGGTGTCTAGCAGACTGCAATTGCGGCAGCAATTCTTCTTTTTAAATATGTGATATACATAATTTTCTGTATCTATATCCATACCGAAAATTTAAAAATTTAATAATTATAAAACAGATTGACAGTTAACAGTTCAGGTTAGAAGTTTGCAATCTTTTGTTCTTACGCATTGCTCTTAATTCTTAAGCATTAATTATAGCTCATACGCATTAGGATAATCGGTGGAAATTAAGCTTTAGTCTACTAATTTGATTTATTTCTGAAATAAAGTCAAATAAAATTTGTAATTTAAAATGATAAATCAAAATAAATTGTGATGATTAAGAAAACAAATGAATAATAATTTAATCATAAATATTTATTTAGTATTTAAATTTGTGACATAAAATTGCATGTAACGAAGGACAAGGTTTACAAAGATATGTATTGTACAAAAGTTACCTTATGACCACATTCTTTAATTTGTTACTTAAAACTGCATGTAAGAACGAGGTTTAGGAATATGTTTAGCAAAATTATCTCAGGGTCAAAAAAGCAAATGAATAGTAATTACTAATTACATAAAATTTAATTAATTAATTTCAACCAACTCTGTAGATTTGAACCGAAGTGATTTGATTATATAAATCAAGAAATCCTGATTTTGCTGCTTGCATAATATACTGCAGAGTTTACCATACTGGATATCAATTTCACTATAGTTTTAAATCATTAAAGAGTTTTACTACGTGTTCACATGGAGTGAAACTTTTATAACATTTTGAGCAAAGTTGGTGTGTGTAATACATCCCATTATTATCTCGACGTTATAAACATGGCGTATAAATAATAATGTTCCCTCATCGTTGGCGTCTTTCTGATCGTTCATCAAGGCTGTGATCGGCGCAATCCGATCGAGTTACGGACTTTCCTCGATGTCGGCTCTCAACGCCTTTGAGAACACGGGATAATAGGGTATTCTATACTCTATTTTTTTAAAGAATTCAGTAACTAAAAACCTGATGTACACTGTGACAAACTGTTAATCTAGAGATATGATCTAACCCATAGATTGTACCCATATGTAACACCCACAAATTAATATAAAAAATTTACCTACCTTGGTAGCAATGGTAAAACTATAACCAAGAATTTATGTCCAATTCTGACCGAGCGGAGTCAAAATTGTTAGGAAATTTAACAATACAAATTTAACTCAAACAAAATATAATTTCAAAATTAGAAAAAAAGTATATATAAAAATATTGATTAAAATACGAAATAATTGATCTATTACAAAATAACTGAACTGTTACGTTCAATTGTTACATCCAATTGTTACATTTAACTGTTACGCAATAATACATTAACAATAAAAATTGTAAAAATATACAAAAGAAGAAAACCTACCTTAAGTAGATTCTAGAAGTGAAAGAAGTCTCCTGGATTGATTGGTGATCACAGGGATTCGGTTTCACCTGGTAGTAACTTCTTTTACGAAATTTTGACCCAGCCCCCACGAAAGAACTTTAAAGACTACCGCGCCCGTATTTATGCATATGATGCGTCGCGCTTTGTTTATATAAATAAAAAAATGTAACATTTACAGTCATGACACTAGGTAATTCAAATTATACTTACACTTAAATATAATATTATTAATTGGGTTCGACTTCGTACTTTTGTACATTAATCCGGAGCTATTTCTTTTTAATAATTTAGGACATACACAAACATCCAAGCCCGTGATGGGAATCGAACCACGACCCCAGGGCCGAGCAGTGAAGGTCGCTTAGCACGTTCACTGCCTATGACACATACTTTGTGTCATCTGGTATTTTGCGTGCTATGCCGATGACACAACGTCTGTGCCATCATTATATACATTCTTCTATTCTTCATTATCTCACAGGCATTAGGAACTTAAAGTTACACTTTATACAAGTACATAGTTGGTTTTGGGTTTTGGGCACTCTGAGTTCTACAATGGACAATCAATTGCCGGGACCATCGGTGCAAAAGAAAGTACGTTCTTGTCGTGACAAAAAGCTTATATCAAATGCAGAATTACAGAACAAAAAATTTGGAGAAGTATTAGAAAACCAAAAGCGATCAATATATGTCGGGAGTAAATTGCCAGGACTAAATGCTGACATGCCAGTGAAAGGAAAACCATGAGCTGGTATAAAAAACTCATAATACATCTCACATCACTAATTTTTAGAGTCCCATTACCAAAAATGTAATGACACAAGGATTCTGTCATATGGCATAGTAAAAATAATTGTGATATAGTTAGTTTCCACAACTACGACCCGGCATAACAGGCAATAACAGGGCAGATGATCGGCAGTGAACGTGTTAAGCGCTGCCTTTACACGCTCGATCACCGAGGCGGAAAATATAAAATTGGCAATTTGGTATTTAGTTAATTGTTAGAATATTACAACAAAATGAAGACCACATAAATATTTATATTCAAGAAAAATATTCTAATTTAATTTTTAATTTAAAATGAATGACTGACAATTAAATCACAAATACTTCCCGAAAATATTACATAAAGCAAAAAAATAAAGAATGAAACACAGCAATTTAAAACATTTAAAAATTTTATTCACTGGTAACATTTTCTCTTGCGAAGATCATCTTCAATGCTTTCCCGCTCATGTTTAAATTCAGCTGCTCAATTTTTTACCATTGTCTATAAAGAAGGCTTCAATTTTTAAACTAACAAATATTTTAAATTTTCTTTTAATCTTTTGTTAAATGTATATTGAATTTTTTATATTGCTTGTATTTATTTTGTTAGGTTAGTTAAAATTTTGTTAACTGTAAATGAGATACTGATTTAAGTATTCCTTACTGCTGCAAAATATAAAGTCCTAGATAAAAAAAATTCTGGAACCACAAACGAATAAATCTCGCTAATGCTATAATCTTGTTCCCTTTCCAACTGTCCGTAGAACAGTGTCCATCTACAGTTACTTCATTTATTTAAAGAAAAGAATTCGCTGAAAACTCTTATTAAGATAATACGAGTAGCTTTTGTTAACTATATAAATAAATTAAATACGTGTATATACTCGTACATGGGGCCAGACACTATAAATTTAAAACGAATTATGTTTATTAAACATTACTTTTTTTTTCAACACATAAGATGAATAATTTACATTGTTATGATGAAATGTATAATAGAATTAGAACAGACTGTTGAAAAATAAAATATAAAATAGAAGCTAATGTACCTATTTAGCGAGGGGTGAACCACTGGTGGGAATCCCTGTACATTTTTTAAGGAATACATTTGGAAATACTGTCAATACGTGGCAGTATTTGGGAATAAATAGCAAAACTCGGGAATACTCGGCAATAAGTGGTAATACGTACAGCAATACAGAGAAATACATAATTTCTCTGCGAAAAGCGAGGCATAAAGACTATTAATTTCAAGCTTTAACTTATTTGAGTGGACTATGCAGTGAATTAAATATAATTAAACGTGTTATAGTAGTTATTTATGTATTTTATTGATTTACTAAGAAAATATGAAAAACATCTTCATGAGAGTAAAGTCATCTTTAAAACAATTTAGCACATGATGCTTCAAAATTTTATTTTTATTTAGTATTTATTAAAGTGAGATTAAATTTTTAGCACATCCCACGTGATTGGGACGTCCCACGTGATTGGAACGTCCCACGTGATTGGGACATCCCACGGGATTTAGGGATCCTAAAACGTGCTTATTCATTTAAAAGTCACCATAGAATACCTTCCTTACCACCTTACCTAAAGGTGACGGAAGGTAAAAACAGCTGACGATAATAAAAAAATTTAAAGAATTAAAAAATTCTTAAATTTTATATAGCCTCTGTATACATGCATACGTATAATATTCTTTTATTCTAAATAATTCCTTTTTTTTAATTTAATGTATTATTTATTTATTTATTTTATTTATATGTACGTATTGCCGACAATGTGAATACATTGGCAATACAGTCAATACGCTAACAATACTAGCAATTTTGGAAATTCTTTAGCAATATCGGCATTATTCTAGTCATACTGGAAGTATTTTGGTAAAACTGGCAGTATTTTTAAAATACAGGTAATACTGACATTAAATACCTCAGTACTGCCAAAAATGGCAATCCCTGTACATTTTTACTAGGTGGTTCACCCCTCGCTATTTAGCTTCTTGAGGAGCAGTGATAAAAAAAGTATATGATGAATTTAATTTATAAATATACATACATTTAGAAATTTTTATTTAAAATTTACAGTTTTGTGTCTGTTTTATGTTCGATTTTGAAATTCTGGATCTGACCAATCAGTATCTATCACGTGACTTATCACTGCTTGTCATCAGACGTTTCACCAGTTATCAGTTTGGATTTTAGGTCACAATTTTATTTTTGTAGCCATGAATTTGTTAGACGCTAATGAACAAGATGATTTTTTAATAATATCGGGAATGGTTTTTACTATTGTTGATTTGTATAATAAAGAAATAATACAAACGCAAACTTAAAAAACGAAGATGGTCTGTTCGGCCATGGTTAGGCCTATGAACACATTGATTTGACAACGGGCATTATCATAGTTTGTTTCTGACAGTGAAATAACAATTCTTCAAATATGCTCATATGAGCGTGCCTGTCTTTAATTCCTTGCTATCCCACGTTGCATTGAAATTACGTAAACGTTTTTATTTTTGTACAATTCATTTGCTCTGTCGTACAAATTGCAATGTTCGCTAATACTGCTTATTAACAAAAAACAAAATATCAGTTTGTTCCTGTGCATCCATCTTCAAAATGTCAACAACTCACAAATAGAAAAGACAGCTTGACGAATGAAGCAAAGTTATATCTCACCGCCATGTTTAATAACTCTGTCTTGTGATTGATCGAATTTGAAATTTACATTTGGAAATATAAAATAGTTATATTCCAAATTCCAAAATATTTCAAATTTCTAAATTTATAAATCGTTTATAAACCATCGTATGCGTTTTAAGTAAGTCTATATTTTAAAATCTAAATTATAAATTATAAATTGGTAAGGGAGGTATAGGGATCGTGCTAAAAATCACATATCGAGATTTTAGTAAATGGCCACGTTTTTAAGGTCCCTAGAATCTAATTTTAACATTTTCACGATGATGTCTGTATGTGTGTATGTATATGTGTGTATGTATATGTGTGTATGTATGTGTGTGTGTGTGTGTGTGTGTGTGTATGAATTTTGTCTTCGCTCTAACTCAAATACTATCATTCAGAAAATTCTGAAACCTTGTATTTCTACCCTATTCTAATACGAAAAGAAGCCATTAGATTTTGGTGTAAATCGGATAAACGGAAATGGCACTTTACTTGAAGCTCTTAATGGTTTTTCTTCAAAAAATACCATTAAATGCCATTTTTTCGCATTTTATGTCATTGGAAAATTATAGATTATTGAATTTTGTACAGGTATACATTAATATTTTTTCTATATATTTTACAGATAAATTTAAAAATCATTTTTCTTTTTTTAATCCCGAAGCCTAAGATAAACAAAATTCCTTTGCTACACAGTTTATTTTTTAAATGAATGTAACTGACAGGTAAACGTTATTGTCAAAAAATTAATCACTTCAAATTAATAATAGTGACATAATAAATAATAAAGAAAATCGTAAATAAAGCAATAGTTATATGCAATAGAACATAATATAGTTTGCAGCATTAGTAGGTATGTATTTAAATTAATAAAAATTAAATAGCGGGAGGTTTTGTGTTGGCCACATCAGATTTTTTTTATTAGTCGCGAAGCCTAATATAAAAACTATTCCTTTGTTACACAGTTCATTTTTCAAATGAATGTAACTGACAGTAAATGTCACTGTCAGGAAACTTATCACTTCAAATTAATAATAGTGGCATTTGACTGATGTGAATAAAGTTTATTATTATTATTATTTTAAAAAGAAAATAGTAAATAAAGCAATAGTTTTCTGCAATGGAACAGTTTGCAGAGTTAGTAAATACGTAGGTAGGTATGTATTTAAATTAATAAAAATTAAATAGCGGGAGGTTTTGTGCTGGCTACATCAGATTTTTTAATATAAATTACGTAAACTGTTTTGCTATGGGCTACGAATGACTTGATGTATGTACTCCGACATCAGAAAAGTGGGAAGTTGTGTTTCATGACAATTTCTGGCGCCAATCTTTTTATTTAATTATTTCCAAAAATAAAAATATATTATGATTATTTTTGTATTAGGTACTCTGAAAAATATTGCATAAACTTTCATTTAAAATACTTTTTAAAAAATGTGAAACTGGCTCATTATCCTGTTAGACAAAGGATATTTATATTACGTATATGAGTATTTGTATAAAGTGAATAAATTATTTCAATACATACAAACGAGCAGAGTAACATCTTGTTCGTAATATCTCTTCTCTTCTCTGACACTGATGCGACCGTTTTCCTCGCTGACATATTTCTATCCAGTTATAATTGTGTGTGCTTAATATGCAATTACGATGAAGTGCGATAACCAATACACTCGGCGCGGAATGAAGCTTTTACTTACATTTTCTGAAAGTTGGCGAACTACATCTACATGTAATTAAATTAGCAACATCAGTTGAAGCTCCGCTCTCGGTTCAACGAACTTGCAATCTTGAAGAAGCATAATTTAATCAAGCGAGAAGTAAATTAAAGCTGCCATTCCTTCACAAAGCAAATCGCCAGGATTCTTCACCTTCAAAATGCGATACTCTAACTTGACTCAAGAGCGAGATATTGCTTTCTTACAGCACTCAATTCGTTCTCACTTAATTGGATTGTTTGATAATGCTTGCAATCATAACACAAATATTAAAACGAAACTTTTTCACAATTTTTAAAAATATATATTTTTAGTAATAATAAATGTACAATAAAGTACAATGCAATTGTGGTACTTGAGGAAACTGTTCTAATATACTATTTAAAAAATCATACTTGAGATGTTTCACAAGATTTCATTTAACCTAGTTATTGCCTCTTAGAGGTTACAGTTCACCACTCCAATAAGAGCGAAACGCGTCTGTAGTTCTAGTTAAGTGGGTCAGTCTTTAATATGGAATAGACCAGGGAGCATTTTCAAATAATGATGTTTAGTTTTCTAGCAGGTATATTAATGTTGGAAGAAGCTTCATTCTTAAATGATTTTTGGTAGCATTTTATTGTTTGGGATTGGTATGACTGCAGTAAATACACAAATATCTTGGCAACGGACAGAATAAAAACGCAAATAAATGTTACCAAAGTAACTATACTACCAAAAATTTCCACTAATAGAAATGAGCCTGTTTCACATTTTTCAAAAACTATTCTAAATGGAAGTCTATGCAATGATTTTCTTAATAATAATTTTTATTTTAATAATTTCTTGTTATTTGTGGAAATAATTAAATAAAAAGATTGGCGTCCTGAAAAACTACCCCCCACTCCTGTGACGTAGAAGTACATACATTTCCATCACCTACGTTCTACGTTTATTCATATTATTTATATAAATAAACGTAGGCTTATAGTTTGTCACATGTTAATAAAAAATCTTTTAATTTGGCATTTGACACTGACATTGCTCATTGTAAATGAATAATAATTACACTCAAAAAAAATGTCGGACAATTTACCGAAGGTCGATAGCTGGATGGTGGCTGAATTTATATCAGAGAACGATTGTTTTACTGCTACCGAAATAAAGGGTGTTAAAGATTTGAGACAAAATAAAATATAAAAACTGAATGCACTATATAAATTGATAATATATTTTACTTTAAGGTTCTGGTCATGATTCTTACATTGAATCTGCTATAGGATATGTAGATCTATGTCGAGAAAAAATAACTGTATAGTAGATGTAAAGTTTGCCCTGAACATAAGTAAAACAACATAAATATACTGTTATCTTCAAGGTGGATGAAAGTTGAAATGATCTTCACAAACATGAAGACACGATTTTTATGACAAATTATCAACTCTTCGACCTATTGCTTCTAGCTTCAATTTTCTTTTCTTCGCATCTTTTGGCAAATTTATAAACTCTATAGTAGCTTTATTCCTAACAGTATTTTTGTAAGAAGGCACAATACAATGTCGTAAATTACTCATTTTATTTTGAACTTTTTATTACCTACATACAGTGGTGGCTCGTGCTATAGGGCACAAGGGCGCAGCCCTACCAAATAAAAAGACAAGAAAAAAAGAAATAAGCGAGTACATATACATTTTAAAAATACATTAATTATTATTTATTTACTTTCATTATTATGCAATTCTTACTACACCGCCGATAGCTAGATAGCCTATATACTGACGTGTGCACGTACCGATATGCTGCTAGAAGCTAGGGCACAAATGTTTCTGCCCCGGTCTCCCACTATTTTTACTCGAATTTTGACCAATAGCAGCGAAGCGCGCGAAGCTGCATATGACTGCATTAAGCCTGTTCCGGGCACAGCCCAATTTAAATGAAGATGCCCGAGTATGTCCGGCATTTTCCGAGGTAATCTGTTATTGTTGAATTGTAATCGTCTAGTACTCATTTAATTACGAAGATGGCTTCTGTATCTTAAAGATTAAATAATTTAATATACTCTTTTTACTTTTTTAAATTTTTGTGCCCTACTATACAAAGATATCACCAGCCGCCACTGCCTACATATTATACAACTTGAACCAATTTAAAAATTTGACACTTGTTTGACAACTTTGACAATACACTTGACCTTAGACCGCTGAAGATGTATGTACTCTGACGTCACATTCTGTTTCAGATCACGTGACTTATTCAAAATTTTATCCAAATTTCAAAAATTAATTGTAAAATATCTAAAGGTTATTTCGTGATATTTTCAAATTGAGGCTCTTTAAAGAACAATATCTTTTAAAATTTAATACTTAGAAGTCATATAAAAATTCTTGCAACAGCCCTATTGTCTAATAATTTATTACAAAATATTTAAATGAAAATCTAAGCCAAAAGAATATAATGACCCAGTTGCACCAACAAGGCTTAAATTTTAACGATCGTTAAACAAAAAAATGCATATCAAAATTTTGACGCAATGCATAATAATTCATTTGACATTTTATTTCGATGCAATATTGTCTATTTAAGGAAGGTTTAAAATTTAAGTTGGGAGCTTTAAGTAATGAAATGAATGAATTGTAGAAGGGAGCTATTCTAAACATATCGAGGGCTTCATAACAAAGGGACGTATCGACATGTTTTACGAAAATAAGTTTTTGTTGTATACGCCTTTGAAATAATCTGTTCGTCATAACAATTTACTGAAATAATTAATTCGTTCTTACTCTTCTTTGTTATAAAGCCTTGGATATTTAAGAACAAATCCTAAACAATATACTACGAGTATTTCTTATACTGAAATTATTCTAGGGATATCCTCGTACAATGTTGGTTGCTATAATCAAAAGACAAAAAATATTTTTTTGGATATTATAAATTTGGTGTAAAATAAGAGTTTTCTGATAACAGCTACAAACGAACGTAATAATTATAAATGTTGTGAATATCAAGAAGTAAACCACATCTTTCAAGTTTTGCCGTTGATTAAAGGAAACAAAATATTTCATTTGATGTAAATTTTAAACAAAACAATCAGAAGGTAATTAGGTCATTTTTTTAAAAAAAGAAAAACATGTTATTAATAGAGTATTCCGAAATTAAACCAGGGTAACCACTGAAAATTTTTACGGTTTAACCGCAGTTACAGTGTTATCGACACCGGTTTGGAAAAACGGACTAGCTAACAGCTAACGTGACAAATTTAAAATAGTTGAAATCTATGGAAGCTTGGTATTATTGCTCATCTGTCATACGCCAAAAAGTAACCGCTCTAAAACCACCGATCTATCGCGGTTAGCATAGGTACAGAAAAGTTACCATTTTGCAGTAACCGCGTTCCAAATATAACCGGTTACTGAAAGCGTGGTTTAATTTTAGAATACACTATAAGGGCTGGTTTGATGAATTTAATTTACAAATTTACAATTTAGATTTTAAAATATAAACGCATTTTAAAAAGCATACGATGCTTTATGAACGATTTACAAATTTAAAAATTTAAATTTAGATTTGGAATAAAACTATATTTTATATTCCCAAATGCAAATTTTAAATTCGACCAATCACAAGAGAGAACTCTGTTTGTGAATTGTTGACATTTAGAAGAGGTATACACAGAAACAAATTGATATTTTGTTTTTTGTTAATATGCAGTATTCGCGAGCATCGTAATTTATACGACAAAGCAAATTGTTCAAAAAATAAAAATGATTGCGTAATTTCAATGCAACGAGGGATAGCAAGGAATTAAATACATGCACACTCATATGAGTATATTTGAAATATTGTTCATGATCTTGTTATTTCACTTTCAGAAACAAACTATGATACTGCCCGTTGACAAATCAATGTGTAACAGACTATCTACGTTTTTATGATGCGTTTATTTCATTTCTTTATTATACATATCAACAATAGTAAAAAATCTGTTGTGGCCAGCACAAGACCTCTCGCCATTTCCATATTAGGCTATATAAGTATTGTATTGCACATCGCTTTCGAACCGTCGTTTTATAACAAAATATTACAGAACTTTATCCAAATATTGTTTTTTATTGTATTTAATATGTCTTCTGTACACATATAATTCTAATTATATATACTTTTTATTGTATGAGGAAGTTTCTAATTGTCAGAGATTATTCCAATTCATTAACAAGATTGGCGGTATTTCTAATGGATATATGCATTTTACCACAATTTTACCTATAACTTCAAATATTTAATTAATAAAACAATAAGAAAGATTAAATATACTTCCCAGAAAAAGCTATCAGAATGTCACTAAAACTGTTGATTTTTGACACTGACATGTGTCATTTACAAACAATGTTATAAACATTGGAATTTGTCAACTGGTTTCCTTAGTGCTTTAGCCTCTGCGATTAGAATACTCCATAATTTATAGTGGCTTTATCTCTAAATCTATACAAGACATAATAAAAATTTTAAGTGTATTAGATGGAGAATTTTATGTTCTTCAATATTTAATAAAAGAAACTCCCAAAAATTATATTTAGAAGAATTTTTCTAAGAAACTACTATTTCCGGTTGTTCATATGTTACCAAAACCTTTTCAGCTCTTCCCAGGAATGTCAGATTGAGGAAACTGCAGTTAAATATTTTTAAGTCTTATAGTTTTTGAGGAATCGTGTCTACAACATCCAGACATAGACACATACACACATACACACACACATCCACACACACACACACAGACATCATTTCAAAAATGTTATAATCGGATTCTAGGGACCTTAAATCGTGCTTATTCAATAAAATCTGGATATGCGAATTTTAGCATGAATCCAATACCTCTCTTAGCGAGAGGTAAAAACATTCCCGATATTATTTACTAATCATCTTGTTTGTTAACGTATTATAAATTCGTGGCTATGAAAATTAAATTGTCATGTGATAGATACTGATTAGTTAGGTTAGGTTTAAAATCGTAAACAAACTAGAGACAAATTTGTAAATTTTAAATAAAAATTTCTAAATGTAAATTTATGAATGAAATGCGTCATAATCCACCCCTAAGTGTGGTGGTATAGGTGATACAGGAAAATCGAATACATTGTATATCACTGATTCTCATAGTCACCTGTATCCAGGTTGTCCAGTAACGTGTCCCCATTTTGACATATTATCCTGGGCACCACACAGAAAAAAAGATTTGAAATTTTGTCTAATTATAATTAGATATTATTTTATTAGGCAATATGTCTAATAATTTAGTATAATTTACAAATTTTAATTTAGCATTTTAACTAAACCGAAATAGATAATAAATATTTTGTAAAAAATCGTTAATTTAAATATGTACATAGTTATTTTAATTACTTATTTTATTTAATTTTACTATATTTTCATTTCATTATTTTGTCCTACAATTTTCGGTGATTTATCTAATGAATTAGGTAAGTAAATAGAAAATTTAAATATATATTTAGTTCGTTTTTTTTTTATGTTTAGTTCAATACTAAATGTAGTCATTTAATCTAATTTTGTATTTAACTTTTCTATAATTTGTTATTACAAATTTAGAAAATTTAACTAAATTAACTTAGATAATTTAATGAAAACGTATTAGAAGGCTGAAAATCCTAGATTTATTTAGTTAATTTAACTACAATTTAGAAGGTTTGTTTTTTCTGTGCGTGTATGTACACATATAACATATAGCTACTTTTACTGGTGCTATAAACTTCTGGATTATATATATATATATATATATATATATATATATATATATATATATATATATATATATATATATTTTGTAAATCTTAACTTTTTTCTTTATGACCGAAGAATATCCAGAATGTACGAATCTAATTTTGTGTTTCTTTGTTCTAGGTAAGAATTGGAATCTTGTAAAAAAGGCGAGCGTTCGAGGATGATTCGTTCTCCATCTACAGTAACAGGTATCTCTCTGGAAGAAGTATAGACTAATTTAGACGTAGTCGTAAGCTATAAGGGAAATTTTCCCGTACGTGGTTAAGTGTGTTTGGAATACTGATTCGTATTATTCACATTTTCGGCACGTTTGCGAAAAAATCGAATCTACATTATTGAGTATATTTTTCAAATCATGGACGTACTCGTACCCAAATATATCACCCTTCGGGAAAATAAAAACTACCATTTTTCATTCCCTTTCAAAACATTCTCACCGCAAATATCTACATTCGTTATTCTGGCATCATCATTACTGCATTTATATCATTTTTCCAGTATTAATAATTCCACATCCGTAATTTGATTCATTGCGGCTTGTCACTATGCAAATAAATGTTATTTTTCTGCGGACACCGATTATTTTACAAAAACAAAAAAAATATAACAAACTCTATTTGGTTGTAGCAGTGATTAACGATAATTTTTATCACTTTCATTCATAATGATAAAAAGATAATTTATATTTTTAATCTATTTTACAAAGAAATTTCAATCTATTTTCAATGTAACAAATTAATGGGACTATTTTATAATATTTGATTTTTAACCCCCTGCTAAGACAAGTATTGGATTCATGCTAAAAAGCACGTTTTAAGGTCACTGGATTCCGATTTTAACATTTTTACAATGATGTGTGTGTGTGTGTGTGTCTGTGTGTGTGTGTTGGAGGGACGGCTTCTCATATTCTATAACAACATAATTACGTATTCCTTAATCTGACATTAATGGGAAGAGCTGAAAAGGTTTTGGTAACAATTGGACAACCGGAACCGGAAGTAGTAATTTCTTAAAAAAATCTTCTAAATATCATTTTTTGGATTTTAAAGAATATTTAACTCTCTATCCGATACATTGAACATTTTTATTATATCTTCTAGATTTACAGATACATAATTATAAATATATAAAATAATCCGTTGTAATGAAACTCAAATCCCAAATAACTCTATGGAAACCAGTTGAAAAATTAAAATGATTGTAAATAACAGAAAAATGTCAGTGTCCAAAATCCAGATACATTACTGAAGGCTTTTTCCGGGGAACGCAGAAAAAATTAACCATCTAAATTGTAGTTGAATTAACTAAACAAATCTTTAATTTTCAGCCTACTAATATGTTTTTATTAAATTGTCTAAGTTGATTTAATTAAATTTTCTACATTTGTAATAACAAATTATAATAAAATTAAATAAAAATTAGATTAAATGACTACATTTAGTATTGAACGAAACATAAATAAAAAAATTAACTAAATATATATTTAAATTTTCTATTTACTTAACCAATTCATTAGATAAATCACCGAAAATTGTAGGACAAAAATAATGAAATGAAAATATAGTAAAATTAAATAAAATAAGTAATTAAAATAACTTTTTGCATATTTAAATTAACGATTTTTTACAAAATATTTTTTATCTATTTCGGTTTAATGGTCGTAAAGCCATAGCGTTTGTTTCTACAGGTAATGTTGATCTCCTGTTTGACGTTTCAACAATAGTTTGGAGGTTAGTATTTTAGCTTGTCTTTTTGGTATCGATATTTTAAATTACATAGTGATAGAAATCAGATTTTCAGTACCATGCAAGTAGCCCATTAGACAAAATTTCATTTATTTTTTTTTCTGTGAAGTACGTTTGATATTTCTTATTTTATTATTAATTAAATATTTAAAATTGTAGATGCATATATTTACATATATGCATCAGAAATACCGCCAATCTCGTCAACGAATTTGAAAAATCTCGAACATTTAGAAGAGTAGGAGGAAACTTATTTTTAGAATATATAAAAAAAATATATTAATAACAGATGTAATTAAATTTTTGTGCTGGCCACAACAGATTTTTCATTTGAAATGACCCCATTAGGTAATTACCTATTCACTGAACCATCATACGAGGAGTCTTGAGCAGGAAGTCTGTCGATCGCCTTGGTCGAATCAGTTAATTTATCGCAATTAATTTTTAATTATGTGTACATGTTCCCACTGTTTGATTGTTTGGTAACTTCTGCTTTAATAATGGATAGTTCCCGTGTCCTGTGTCCTGTACTGTCCCTGCGTCCTGTACTGTCCCTGCGTCCTTCGAATGACTAATCACTAGGAGCGACAGATGCCAATTTAGATGTGCACTTTTACTAAGATAACAATAATCTCGAGTGGCGCTATAAGTAACCCGGATTAGCCGCCCTACACTATAAACCATTCGGGAACTCCCAACTCCGGACAAGGGACAGCAGTTGTCCCGTGCTGATTTACACCAGAAAATATTGAAATCTGCATTAGTATTTGTTATAAAAATATCAAAACGTGAGTCATGGAATAAATATATACATAATATAATTAAATTGTGCAAACCATTGTTGATCATAATGTATATTCATCAAAAATATCTTTGTTAAATAGTGAACTAGTAGAAGAAAGATTACAATATATTTTGCAGTATTTTAATAGAATTATTGACGGTATTGATAAATAACATTTATAGTTTCATTGATTTTACTATTATTTATCCCCTTTACGCCCACATTCATAAACACTCGTTAAATTTCAAAACGGCTTGTTATAATTTTTGATAATTAGAATCAAACATGACAAGTTACATATCGATTTTTCTAGCAGTGCCTATTGTTTTTACTGCAAAATAGTTATTAACGTCATTAGGCAGATATGAGGCAAATAACGGACGAGACTGAGGTTTATAATCAGTCGAGTTCGTTATTTGCATATCGGCCGTGTGGCGTTCAAGGTTTTTCGTAATAACTTAAAATTTAAACATTTAGGTATTATAAAATTCTTCTATATCTGTCATACTGAACAACTTTTCTGGATAATTTATAAATTCTTCTAGACAACAGTCCATCAATATGCTGTTATTTTGCGATACAGTGTCCCACACTCTATCTTCAGTGTGGCAGAGATAGCCAATGTTATTCTTATGAAGATTTTCTGTACCATGTAATATTGAAACATTCATAAATTTTCATTGCTATACCAAAATTAGTTAACAATGTACAATTTAAGTTTTATGAAGGTCTCTTATTTACCCAAGGGCTTATTGTATACACCCAATATTTGTCTACATAGTTTTATATACAGGGCTATTTGTACCTGCAATAAGTAATATTTCAATACAATATTTTAAAACCGCCCAGCATACTAATCTTGATTAAATGCATTAGAAATTAGAATTTTAAAATATTATAAATTCAAACTGGAGATTACAAAGAAAGAACAAAGACTTATGAACTATGTAAAACATATGCATTATGCAATTATCAAATAAGAAGGTATAAATTAAATAAAAAATATGTATTATTAAACTGACCAGTGTGTTATTCAATTTCATTTCTTTCTTCGCACCTATGCTATTTTACATCTATATATTGTACTCGTATATGTATTAATTTTATATCTTTTCGTAGAATGGAAATATGTAACATAGGGAATTTATATTGTTGACGACGATTGTAAAATGTCCAATTAAGTACAAAAATGTTTTATATTATTTACTTTAAATTGACTAGAGTTTATATGTTAATTCATTTCATTTACCTACGCTTGTTATAATTTTATATCCTACTTACATTTGTATTATTTTATATTTTTTGTAAATTATTAAACTGATCAGTTCATTATTTAATTTAATTTTTTTTTTCTTTTCACCAACCGGTTCAGATACACTGAAAGTACACCAGTCATAAATACATTCAATGAAGTACTCAGAATATTTCATCTCTTTTTGGGCATCTATTTTGTTCTTTCTATCTTGCAGATTTACAGCAGGTAAATATGGCAACATGGTACTCCATAAGACTCTATACTGAACATAGAGTATGGTATACTGTATAGGAACACCTGATACTTAATTCTGGGCGACTGTTATAAAAAATAACGGCCTAGGCCATTATTTCTATCTTTTCATAACAAAATAGCACAGGACGAAATAGGGTGCGATGTACTGAACTACAAAGAGGCGGTACGTTACACTTTCCCTTACATTGCATAGAAAGCAACAATTTATATAGTGCAATCTTCATCTCGCGGATTTGTCCAGCATTAGGGTGAATAATTTTCCGATTATATCTTTCGACCAAGATTAAGATTAGATATGAGGAAACGATAGCTAGTTATTTTATTTATTGTTTTCATCGGAGATATTTCCTTGATACGAAAGTCGTGAAAGGAAAATGCGGGCAACTAAGATTTATTTTTATTGGAGGACTATTGACTAGATTTTATGGTTCCATAAAAGTGAGAATTGCGCTTATCGTATATTTGTAATGGATCTTGATGTGCTATATCAATCTAAAAGCAAGGAAATCACATATTTGTAGCTAGGATATAATGGTACCCTAGAGAAAATTGTTAAGGAACATACACTTATTCTTTAACTATACTGATAATACAATAATAAATGTGATTATGTAGTTGAATTCACCGTAGAAGAAATTTTTAATATGATGAAGCCACTAACAATGTTTAAACATTGCTGTGAATATCTTGCTCGTATTTAAAAATACAAAATAGTGTTTTGTAATTTACAGATTGATAAAAAAACTGATTCAGTTGGCAATAACAATACTTGAAATTGGTAACACTGATACAAAAATTTATTTCCTGTTGTAGACAGTGACATTTGAAAATCAAAATTTGAGTACATTTACAATTTTTACCTTCCGTCACCTTTAGGTAAGGAAGGTATTGTCTTTGGTCAAAAAATTCGGTGGTGAGTTTTTAATGAATAAGCACGTTTTAGGGTCCCTACAATACGAATTTACTATTTTTAAGATGATGTCTGTATGTGTGTGTGTGTGTCCGTGTGTGTGTGTGTGTGTGTCCGTGTGTGTGTATGTATGTCCGTGTGTGACAAATTTTTCTCCGACGATAACTCCAATACTACAATTCTAAAAATTATAATTCTTTCGTATTCCTCTTCTGTACATCCATATGAAGAGTTGATTAGATTTTGGTTATAATTGATCCCCCGGAAGTACCCTTATTTGAAGTTTTTAACAGTTTTTCTTAAAAAACGCATTTAAATATTGTTTTTTGACATTTTGTTATTATACACATTAAAGAAAATATTCTTCTCTATACAGTTTAATTATACATTTTCCTTCATATTCAATAGATGTAGATTTAAAGCATTATAAAGAAATTAATTTTCAAAAGTTAGTCAGCTTTGCTATTTATCATGGAAACAGCTGATGCTGATATATTAAAAAAATTCTAATTGACAGATGTCAGTTGCAAGTGCAAAACCAAATATGGAAAGTGTAGGATCACAAAATTGGTATGTCATAATGCTCCTCGCAAGTGACACGCAGAGAAAGGCCAAAGAAAAGATGGAAGGACTGTATCGCAGAAGACTGAAAGGAATACCTGTGTCAAGAAGATGTGTTGGACAGGAATGAGTGAAAGAAAAGAGGAAACAGCTACCTCTAATAAAATAGGGGAAGCTGAAGAAGAAAGAATAAAGTTTCAAGTGCATTTTACTTAGTGTATGTTTATGTTATAATTTTATTGGATTTATAGAATAGAAATAGTATGTGTTCGTGTTTGATTTTACATGATATTATATAGAATCTGTTCCAAGGACCTTTTGGTAATGGATTTGTACAAAATACATCGAATTGACGGAAGGTTTTGTGCTGGCCACAACAGATTTTTTATTAAAATGATTGTTTTTTCCATACCCACGTACTTTTATTTTTACATTACCCATAGAGCAATAATCCAAAACTTTTCAATTACTGAAAATCGTATTAGCTGTCAGGCCTTTGCTCTGGTATAACCTATTTGTATTTATTGTCAAAATGACATGTCAAATAATATTGCCCCTTTCACCTGGTGTTGTATAAAATGTGGGATAAAAGGATCGCTGGAATTGTAGCAATAGCCATAGAATTTGTTTTCTTTTTCTCTAGTTTTTATAAATTATTCATAAAGGTCACACATCAATTTGACTTATGGAAAATAAATTCCATATTCTTTTGTAACTATTTCCATTATAATATTCCTTTGATACAATATACACACGTTTCTCATTCGAATGAACATTCATAATGTAATTTATATTTTAATGCAGAGGGAGTCTATAATCCATGCTATCATTTTTGACCACCGTTTATAACTGAATAACCGTTAATACTTTTGAAAATATGTGGATATATATGCCTGTCTAGATATTAAAGAACGGTAAAAAGTTTGTAAGTGCATTAACAAAAATCCTTTATACATATTTCAAAACTTTTTTTATCAAATTCTCTTTATAAAAATTTGTTATTATGCATATTAATCCCTAAAACATAAATATATAAATTTGCTTTGAAACGAACCACACTTTAGTATAAGAAATAAAGATATTGGAGTATGCATATATTAAGAGGTAATTATTGTTTTGGGATGGTAGTGCTTTAATAATGTACAAAATGTTTGATTGCAACCACAATTCTAATTGCAAACCTCAGAGGTAGATTTGAGATTGATTATGTTGACAAATTGACAATCAACTGTTTGATATTTGCTTGTTATTGTTATTGAACGTCAATCAGCTAGTTAATAAATATTTACAACACGTGTACCTTTATTTTCCATTTAACTATGACGTTAATAATAATAATAATAATAATAATAATAATTTATTTAAACTAGGCAGTACAGTGAGGGTATAAATGGAATATGTCAATAATAAAATGCATGAAAATTCAATGAATAACGGGTAAATGAAAATATAGAATTTCAGTAATTAAAAGAACATGTAAAATTAAGAATAATACTGAAAATATAAGAGAAATACAGTCATGCAAATATTGATTAAAAAGTTAATAAATATAAATATATCATCACGGCATATTACCCATTTCTGAGTGTGCCATAATCTGCTTTATCGCATATATCGGTAATGATGATGACATATTTGTACCGTGCGGGCGCTTACCAGGCGTCACCTCACGGGCACTCATTGCTGGCGTGGAGAGTGAACAAATAAAAATTTAAATTATAGAAAAAAAAAACCATTCAAATGAAAAACTTGAGCTATATATCATTAAATGTCATATCTAATTAAGGGGTTTCCCACAAAAATCAAACAAGTCTACATATTAAAGTTTCTATGGTTGATGATGCGTTATATTGCTAGATTTCGCTTGCGTTACATTGTGAGCAACTGGATTTTGTCAAAAGACTAGCGTATATGAAAAGTTATTTAAAAAAAAAAATTTGGTGAGGCCAGCACAATACTTCTCGTCATTACCATTTTATGTTGGTATATAAGTATGTATTGTATTGCACGTACTGCCGAAACGTAGTTTTATAATAAATTAAGAAATACAGAACATTGCCCAAATATTGTATTTTTACTGTATTTAACATGTCTTGTACACACATAAAATTCTAATTATATATATATATATATATATATATATATATATATATATATATACCCATCCCCACACACACACACGTACATTCACATCCACATACACACACACATCCACACACACACACACACACACACACACACACACACACACATATATACACTCACTCACACAGACATCATAGTAAAAATACCTACGTGCTTATTCACTAGAACCTGAATATGCGTTTTTTGGCATGAATGCAATACCTGTCTTAGCGAGAGGTAAATAGGTAGGAGATTTTTAAACAAAGTATTAATAAGTGAAAAGATATATGTACCTAACTACTTATTTGGAATCATAGATGCAGAAATAAATAATAAACCATGATAGCATATTTATATTGTTGAAAATGCTAAGGCCCTTATAAATGCATTAAGTGTTAAGGTCAAACCATAAACAAAGTTCAATGAATTGCTAAATAATTGCAGAATAGAACAAGAATTACTTTTGTAATTACACATGTGAACATAGCGTTAAATTAAAACAGAAGCTGATATACTCCTAGATAAATTCATTTAACTTCCGCTTGATTCCACACGGTTTCATCCCCTGTGCATATTGTGCACCCTTTCCTGCAATGACCACACGAGGGTTGGTTTTATGCAGGGTAGATAATCCTTAAACTTGAAATGGATACTACTAAGTATTACCTACGCATTACATGGAATTTTACTATCTTAGTAAAGACAGATGATCTGGTTACGATGTATGCACGATTATTTTCTTTTTCCCCTAAAGTCTGACAGATGGAGTGTTAGTTTTAGCATTTAATCCAAGCTAGGTGTCGTACTATATTAATTTACTGCATAATTTCATTAGCTTAGTTTTAATTTTCTATACATACTTGAATATATAATTTAATTTTAAACTGAGTTGACATAATAGGCCATTTACGAATACGAGGGTGATTTGAAAAGTTTGTAGCTTAATTTTAAAATTTTAATATAAATTATTTTTTGTCTGTTAAAGAAAGTACATTTTTTCATTAAAATGAGTTCTTAATTTATGTCTTTCTTTAAAAAATAAAAGTGTGAACAACAGTGCACTTTTTTTAACGCAAACGAGTGAAATGATGAAATGTTATGGTACTTTTTCTTATACTGTTATTGCAGACGTAAAAAAATTGTAGGAACTGGAGTACAAAGTATAGTCTTATTTCACGAGTAAGAACGATCGAACGAGCTGTAGGCGAGTTCATCAAATCCTATTCAAACATTTATGGTATTAACAAGTTACCGAATAGAATTAAGATACTAAATGTTAAACAGAAATTAAAATATATTAGCTAAATAAAAATTATTATTAATACAAATAGAGCAGCACTAAACGCACAACTATTTTTTGTGAGATTATGTGAACTGCCATTATTGTCTCTAAGACTTTTAAATTAAACCGCTAATTTGTAACTTATGGCTATATTCTGTAATAAACTTTAACTCTTACAGAACTGTATAGCTGTAAATAATGAACAAAATCGCAACGAAAGCTCTCACTCATATATAATTTTACACTAATCAACAAAAATAGATGCGTTTTTGTACTGTTTCCTTAAAACAGTGTCACAAAATTGACTTTGTAAACGAAAATTAGAAAATATTTGTTTTTAAATTTTGCGTTCATAATGAAGTCATTACGATACGCAATTGCGTAAATTTGTTCGTAAATATGAAATGACATTAACCTTTATATTCACTGTTACCAACTAAAATATTTCACTTACAAATTTCTCTAAATTAACTCGGTTTAATATTAGCAGTTTTTTAAACATATTTTAGTATGAAGAAGGCGCAAAATATAAAAAATAGTACAAAGAACTCATTTTATGACTTTTTTTGCACAAGGCTCGTTTTCTAAATTTTGACTCGCGCGAAAAAACATGTCTTAAAGAACTTGTTCTCTAATATACTATTATAGTACCTAAAATCTTTATACTTCATCCGAATTTACACTCCTGTTACGACAGTAAGAATCAGACATCGAATGCTTCTCATTTTTATATATTAAAATTTAATATTGTATATTATCATTTATCATTTTAATACATAGTAAAAATGTATTGCATCTGTAATGGTTTTTGATGTTCTATATAAAGTTGAACATATAGTGACATTCACAGCATTTTAGCTCAACATCTAGGCTGTGGTACCCGGGAATAGGGCAGGATTTGTAGAGATATAAATGGCGGGATCAACGCGTTAGATTCTTCACATCTCTCACACTGGTTGGTACTCCTACTCCGGCAGCTAGTGCGGATTACTTGTTATCGGAGTATGCACGTCCTCTAGCGTCGTCTCGTGAACAACCGGAATTGCTACTTTTACTGTTATACGCGTGAATGGAGAAGGATATTGCCTGATACCCGCCCTATTCATACAAGATATATGTAAAATACATATTTTTAACGAGAATACATGTTTCCCCTTTTGTTTTCTTTCCTATATTGAAAACGGAATCGCAAGAAGTCTTCATTGCAACATCCAAACACAATCTTATTTTAAAAAGTAGAATATAAAATCTGTTGTGGCCAGCACAATACCTCTCGCCATTTCTATTTTATGTTGTATAAGTATTGTATTGCACTTCGCTATCGAACCGTCGTTTTGTAACAAAAACATTACAGAACTTTACCCAAATATTGTTTTTGTTGTATTTCACATGTGTTCTGCACACATACAATTCTAATTATATCTATTTTTCATTGTATGAGGGAGTTCCTAAATTCCTAAATTCATTAGCAAGATTGGCGGTATTTCTTATGGATATATGTACTTTACCTACAATTTTAAGTATTTAATTAATAAAACAATAAGAAAGATTAAATGTACTACCCAGAAAAGCTTTCATAATGTCACAAAACTGTTGTTTTTTGAAACTAAGTTAAAGACATTTGAATTTGTCAACTGGTTTCCTTAGTGCCTTAGCCTCTACGATTAGATTATTCTATATATTACAGTGCCTTTGTCTCTCAATCTATACAAGATATAATAAAATTTTTGAATGTATCGGATATAGAATTTTATATTCTTCAATAATAGTAATAACAGAAATTTTCAAAAAATTATATTTAGAATATTTTTTAAAGAAACTGTTATTTCCGGGTGTCCAATTGTTACCAAAATCTAATCAGCTCTTCCCAGGAATGTCAGATGGAGGAAACTGCAGTTAAATATTTTTTAAGTCTTATAGTATTTGAGAAACCGTGGTTCCAACATCCGCACATCCACACACACACATACACACACACACACATACACACACACATACACACACATACACACACATACACACACACATACACACACACTCACATTCACTCACACTCATACGGACATCATCGTAAAAATGTTATAATCTGATTATAGGGACCTTAAAACGTGCTTATCTACTAAAATCTGGATATGCGAATTTTAGCATGATTCCAATACCTCTCTTAGCGGGAGGTAAAAATATAATGTGACCAACACAATACCTCCCGCTATTTAATTTTTATTAATTTAAATACATACTTGAAAATTATATTAAGTTCCTTTTGCGTATATCTATTGCTTTAAAATGTCACCATTATTAATTTAAAATAATTAGATTTTTGACAGTAACATGTATCTGTCAGTTTCATACATTTGAAATATGAACTGTGTAAAAAAGGAATTATGTTTATCTTTGATATATAAGCTCCTGGAATTATAAATTAGATTATCGTACAAATTTAAATGCAGCGCTCAAGCGACCTTCACCGCTAGGTTCCGGGGTCGTGGGTTCGATTCCCACCAGGGGCTTAGATGTTTGTGTATGTCCTAAATTATAACACTCAAATTAAATTGTCATTGGCCCATCGGCACCGCACCGAAGTCCAGGGTGGTAAAAAAATATTCTAAAATATTTATAATTAATATTTAATTGCTTATCAATGTTTAATATTTTATTACTTAACATCCAGTAAATAACTTTCTAATATTTACACATGATCCTGAGTTAATGTGAATTACAGAAATCTTTAATAGTAAGGAAGCTATTTTTACCTCCAGCTACCCTTGGTAAGGGAGGTATAGGGATCGTGCTAAAAATCACATATCGAGATTTTAGTAAATGACCACGTTTTAAGGTCCCTAGAATCCAATATTAACATTTTCACGATGATGTCTGCATGTGTGTATGTGTGTGTGTGTATGTATGTATGTGTGTGTGTATGTATGTGTGTGTGTATGTATGTATGTGTGTATGTGTAGGGATTTTGTCTTCGCTCTAACTCAAATACTATCATTCAGAAAATTCTGAAACTTTGTATTTCTATCCTATTCTAATATGAAAAGAAGCCATTAGATTTTGGTGTAAATCGGATAACTGGAAATGGCATTTTACCTGAAGCTCATAAGGTTTTTCTTCAAAAAATATCATTAAATGCCATTTTTTCGCATTTTATATCTTATAAAAATTAAAGATTATTGAATTTTCTACAGGAATACATTAATACTTTTTCTATATATTTTGCAGATAAATTTAAAAATAATTTTTTTATTAGTCCCGTAGCCTAAGATAAACACAATTCCTTTGTTACACAGTTCATATTTCAAATGAATGTAACTGACAGTAAATGTCACTGTCAAAAAACTAATCATTTCAAATTAATAATAGTGACATTTTAAAAAGAAAATAGTAAATAAATTAATAGTTTTATGCAATGGAACAGTTTGCAGCGTTAGTAAATACGTAAGTATGTATTTAAATTAATAAAAATGGATACGAATGTGTGGCGAAGGATGATTGTTGCGTAACTATTATTGTGGTCCGGTTGCGGTTATTCGCTACCGAAAATCGGTTACTTTAATATGTTCTTATGTATGAATGCTATGGTAATTGTGGACAAGGCGAAAGAAGAATGTTGTTAAAGAATGAAATGAGTCAGCTAAGCTCTTACTCTTATCCCTTTTCTTATTGTTACTGTTGTTTCCGGGTTTTTGCTAACCCACTAAGTGGGAAACGCGTGATTTTATGTATGTATATATGTAAAAATTAAATAGCGGGAGGTTTTGTGTTGGCCACATCATATTTTTTATTGATGCTCTCATTAAAAAAAGGGCTTAGTTGGATGTCTTTGCCAAAAACTCAGTTTCGTTCATGACAAACAACAAAACAAATATACATTAGATACATATTTCGAGTACCTATAAAACAGTAAACCAACGCACTCACGCTCGCGACTTTCAGTTAATCCACTTAAAATGATCATGTAGGTGCTTGTATTTTATAAATTCTGTATATACGTCCCTTTTAGTTTTATCTTCTTCTGGCAGAACTTGTTCTTGTCATTTCCCCGATTGCCCTGCGCTATTTGACGTTTACTGGAGGACTGATTTACACGCTTTTAGCTTGTGGTGGATTGGCTGTAGCTGCACTCGACTTCATGTTGGCGAAGCTAGTTTATGACTCTGCTGCTGTGTTTAGCTTTAGTACCGGGAAATGGGGATAGTTTAGCTTCAGCTGCTGAAACTTTCATATCCCGTATAATAAGTACACAGAAATAATTCATCTCAGCGTTTTACAAACTGAGCTGGGAGTGGGAGACATTCAACTTAGGAATGAAGACTGTGTACAATGAATAATAAGAAAATAAGTTGATACAAAATAAAATAAATACATGGTGTTTCAAGGAATGTGTGTAAATTGAGTAAAAAAGCCATGGGTCCGATCTTCAATAGTTTCCGAGATATGAGGCAGTGAAAAATGAGTTTCTGTGGGGTTTACCTCTGCTATCTTGAAAACCATATCTGTATCTCAGAATAAAAGTGTATTAAATCACAAAATTAATATTTTACAGGAAAGCATTTAAATGATTTTTGAAAGAGATTTATGTTTTTAATTTCGAATTATTCTATCAATGAATGTTATTATAAACTTTTTAATTATAATAATTTATAATCTTTCAAACCTAATTTCTTTTGTAAAATATTATTCCAAATTGTGTGCTCGAGATGTAACAAATTTCTTAAATTTGCTAAATACTGTTTTCATTTATAATGAAATTACTGCTTCAAATAGGACTTACCACAGTATCCCGTTCGAAAGAGGAGTTAAGGTTATGTTTATTCCTAGAGAAAACTAATTTTCCGAAAATATGGACTTAATACTGTTTTATCCTGGGGTACAGATATAAGAGTTACGACTTTAATTAAATAAGACTTTTTGTTTACCTTTCAGAGGTCATCTTAGATGTGCTTTTGTTTTTTGAAAAAAATCAAATTATTGTACTAAGTTAAATGTTGTGGCGACCTTGGCCAATATTTAATTTCCACATAACTTCGTAAATATTAGAAAGTGAGAAAAATGTTTTGATATATTTTATTGTTTTTTTATAGTCTATTACTGACATTGACACAATTTTGTTCGATCATTATCATTGTCAGGTTTTTTTCGATTTTTCATTTATCTCGGAAACAGTTGAAGATCAGACCTATGTCGATTAAGCCTTTTCTTCTTATTTTTTTCAGATCTATATGTCCTTAATTTTTTTACACTTTCTTTGAAACAGCCTTTATATTATAAGGGATATCTCAATTTTTACTGAAGTAAATGGCCACAATTTCTTTTTTCTTTCCTTGTCCAAAATGGGTGTAGGATTTTTGAGATTTGTTTAGTTTCCTACGAAATCCTGTAGGTACTCGTTTCGAGTCCGATAGTACTAAAGCAGTTGGTGTACTTAACCCGTGCGACAAACACTGGTTGCATAGCGGCAGCGGAAATATTCCTTCTACAGCTAGCACCAGCTATATTTAACATGGATACCCGGTCGGGTCGTCGCAAGCGAGTGCGATTAATTAATAATATGATAGATTCGGAACGAGGAACCTCAGATTCGATCTGAACATGTAGAGAAATAGCGCCTAATGCGCACGGCCACTACGCCGACACAGTACTATTCAATATCTTTAGAATGGGGGATTCCACCATTTTTTTTTTATAATTTCATCTGAAAATATTATGAAAACTAAGACTATTGATGAAAATTCGGTGAAAAAAATTGTATTAATAAGCGAGTTATGGTCTCCCGAATTTTGAAAAGATTGACGTGACGTCACGCTTATATGTTTTTATACCAAACTGTTTTCATCATGGACCTAAATGTTTTTGAAATATATGCTATTTTAAGTTATATTTACATAAAATAAGTGAATATTATAACACTGTATATGTCTTACATACTTCATAATTACAGGTGTATTTAAATTATTAAGTTTAATGCAAGAAATTTTTGTTAAAATAAAAACTGTTTGAAAACTTCAGTACAGGAATGTTAGCCCCTCCTTCCGTATTTGGGTATCTTAACTTCCATTGGTAGTAACCCCGACCTCCTAACACGCTATTTGTTATGCATGTATAGGTGGTCTTTCGTTCGCCAATCAAAATATTATATATTGATTTCATATTCGTGTCGAAGTGCTATAACAAAAAACCCTTTATTTCCGAAATATCTCAATTATACCATTTCATTTTTATTTATTAATATTCGTTATTCAACATATACATTCGTTTTTTTTTACTATGTTCCTTTAATTCGATTGAGCTGGAAACCCTAAAATCTAAATCTTATATAACATAACTTAGAATTTCGAAATTTTATGAGTTAATATGACAGTTACTTTGGTTACCTAATTAGCTATCCACTTACCTATGTCTCCTCTCCCTATATAATTCGAGTTCTCTCCCTTTATTCCTCAGAGCTGTTTTGACCTCTGGCATGGTTTATATGCTGAGTAATCTTAACTTCTCTGTCTTATTATTTTGTAGTTTCTAATGATGATGAGAACGTAGTTCTCGAAATATGTAAATCTTTGTTTTTAATTATTGTTAAGGTAATTTTTGTTTTTTAGTTGTAATTTAACCTTAAGACTCGATTTTAGTTTTTAATTATTGCTACCAGCTTATTCGAGTTTTTAATCTTTATATCCTCTATAATTTCTAAACAAAAGAAAATCTGCATCTACTTTATTCTACCTAAATTTGTAACGAGGATAATAAACTATCTATACGAGTACATACATATTTATTAAAAGAAATGTAAAAAATAGAAGTTTATAATAGATTCCCATCAATTGTTCACGATAATATTTTCAAGTTGTTTTTGGATGATAAAGTGAAAAGCATTAAAATTAGTCAATAACAATCACTATTGCTATTATTAATTTTCGAAGCATTTGTAACAAAAAAGTATTTCAAATTTCAATAAATGACTTTGCTTTCAATAGATATTTGAGTATTATAACAACGACAAATATTTTTCAATAACTGATTTTAAAAGTGTGTACAATAACCTATTATGTTATACTATTATATTCGCACAATCCATAGAATACCTAATTCTATAGTACCTAATTGAAAATTCCATTTTCAAAGAATAAATAACGCTTTATTCCCAAACTCCGTTGATCGAACAAATAACCTATTCAATTAACCCTATTTGCGAGTCTGAACTTGTTGTAACGTGCTTTAACCCGATAACCTAAAACCTGAATCCGAATACTTCCAAAACAGAAGTCACTAATTGCAAACACAAACGCCGCGAATTTTTCCCGCGGTCGTTTTATTTCACAACATTAAATAAGCATTAGGGGACAATTGCGGAGCATTCCTTGTCAAGGTTGGCAGTCCTGGAAAGCGCAGCAACCCGTACCAGGGCGGGTAATTCAATCTAGAGGCCTGCATAATATATCAAGCAGGCCGGGATCTGTCACAACCAGTGAAAGGAGATTTCGAATCTGGTTCAAGTTTCTTGGCTTTTTTCGAACGCGGCTTTTTTTCATTCATTCGCCGCCATTATCTAATGAAGAAGACAATTAATGCGATTATTATTTAGCGTGGAAGGAGGATTTTTAATTTATTTATCGCTTTATATTCGTTAAGAAATAATTTCACGGATAATGACCTTTATTATGTGACAAGACGAGTTTTAGAGCAATAATCACTTTATTATAAACTCTTCTAAATTATGGGTTCGATAACAATACTTTAACTTGGTTATCTTTGTAAGTCAAAATTCTATTTAGAAATAATTATCATTTTTCCCACAACTCTCTGTTTAGTCTGGATGTCAGCCGCTTTTCCACTTAAACATTTAGTTTGTTGATAATTTAGTCTGTAAGTTATTGGTAGGTTACGTGCAAGGTTGATATTTGGCTATGGATACTGTATGTCACCCCTCAGACATGCTTTCCTGAAGATTTTTATTTTTTAGTTAGTCGGTGACTGAGTCTCATGTCAAAGACAAGTAGAGTTTTAGTTTTAGCTCGCGTTCTGCGCAACGCGAGTATACTGGCCTAAGGATGTATCGGCATCTTTAGGCTGGATACACACATGTACAAATTATCGTAACAGAACACCGTCGCGTAACAATTTTCTGCCACGCGTCGATATCACGTTATTTTTTAGTGTCTAATCGTAACGTAAACTCGCCACGATCAGTTACTCGAACATTTCTCCGTTCCACGTCAATAATTTGGTTCTGACTTGTCCACACTCGCAAACAAGGGATGTAACATGAGCGCGTAACATTTCTTTGATGCGACGCTAGAAAACCGACAGCGGGTGGAACGCTGTTCTGTTACGATGTTACGGTGTTACGCTGTTACGATGTGCCGTCCACACTGTTACGCGTTTAAGTAACGCGACGGTGTTCTGTTACGGTAATTTGTACATGTGTGTACCCAGCCTTAGGATTTAAGTATGTTTAATGTAGTCGTTAATAATAATTTGTAAATAAATATGTAAATAAAAAATTTAGTATAAAAATATTAAGTGTGTCCGTCTCAATCTATCAACTAGTTTAAATGTTAGTGTGTGTGTTGATCATCAATGAAGCAGTGGTCATGTCATCATCGGTAAACAAGTGAAGCACCACCATCCTCAAATCAAACAAGAACAGCTTAGCAAAATGACAAATTAACAGAAATTAGTTTTGTTGAAATTTATAAATCATATAATAACATAAAATAATGTTACTGGAGTATAACACGTTAATAATTTTTTTTTATTTTGCCACGAGTAACAGGTATGTTGTGAATAATTTTCATGAAAAATAGATTGGAAAATGTATGAAATATGGTTTTTTAAATCTATTTCGCAACACTATGCACATTTAATTTGTTTTTACTTAAAATACATGTTTACACATTTATGAATAGATTACAGAAAAACCGATTTACGTTATGACAGCCCTCCCTCCCTTCTTCTCCTTCTTTGAATTACGTTTTGAACCAACTACAGTGACTTATCTATGTTCATTTGTTGCAAACAGCAAAAATGTGATAACTATTAAATTTGTAGGTTAAAGACAATGGTTGAAACAATGAAACAAATTTGATCATCAGTAAAGTATTATCATCTGTTTATTTTCATCATTTCCATTAATACTTTTAACTTACTTAGCTCAGAACGATTTTCAAATTTCGTTAAATTTATTGAACTGAACGAAATTTTGCGAATTAAATTAGGAAATTTGCATCGAAAAATGAACAAATTATAATCTATAATTGTGATTTCATTTGTTTCATTCTCTTTTCATTTGTGTAGGCATCCATATAAAAATTATAAATTTGACTTCAACAGTTATAAAAAATTTATTATCATTGTTCGAAAGAAAATAAGAAAATGTCCCGAAGAAGTGCTCTAATTTAACTGATTCCATATATCGCTTGCTTATATTTTCCGAGATCCCGATGATGAGGCTCGAGAAGGGGGTGAAGGGGTGGGTCAAGAAGGGCAGTTTGGTCCCTTCCGTCTTTGGGGCAAGAAAGTATCTAATGTTTTATTTCCGTTCTATTTGTAATAATGAGACAAAGAAACTTTTGTTCAAATATAAATATGTATAATATTCTCGAGTGGCTTTCCAGAGAAATAATCAGCTCCCTTGTCCTTGTCAATGTCTAACTAATATCTTGCTGGAATTCAACCATGTATTATATTTGAAGATTATATTCAGACACATGAGAATCTTTGGGCAATTAGAGTGAGGTAGTATGGTAACCCAAGCCATTGTAACAAGTTGCGATTCAGATTTCTTGTTCTGGGATATTCAGACAAGGTTAAGTTCATACCCTACTTCAATGTTCAGTATGTAGTGCACTTCATTTATCAACAGGGATGTAGAGTATCCTAGATAGTTGAACTATACGAAGTGTCCAGAATAACGTGTCTATCGAGAGATCTCGATAACTTAAAGTCGGTGAAATTACATAAAAACCCTGTTAGGAGACCATTACGACGGTCCCAACGTAAAGTATTATAACTCAATAATTCACATTTGGCAGAAAACCGATTTAACTTTCTAGATAAAAAATACAATACATGTGTTAATTTTTTATCCCATATGAGGTATAACGTTAGTTATAACCGCATAGAGTTTAATTTTTGAGATAATATTTATTTAAGACATAAGTAATAATAGTTTATTTGGAAACTTAAAAATTACTTTGTATGATTACTACAGTAACAATTTTTTGCATCGGAATTGTTTTCTTAGATCTGATGAGCACCTAGAGATAGCATAGTTTTACACATATCATATTTTATAGAGTGATCAGTATTAGTAGTTAGTACGTTAAAAAGAAACTAAAATATTTTTTGAAAACAATATAACTTGTGTTAAGAATATATAACTAAAATAAAAATTCTATTAAAAATATTGTAACTTGAGATATACAGGGTGTTAATATTAAGTCGTTACACCTGAATATGGTATTATAACTCATTAAGGCAAACAACTTTTCTTAGTTCCAATTTTTGATTTGATGCCCCGGTTCGTAGTATTGGAGTTCTTTTGTTTTTCGAAAAATCGTCATACCTCCATTATTTTAAAGGCTATTGAATTTTTTTTCTCTCAAATTTACCTTTGGGCACTCTAAAACATTTCACATTAACAGTTTTTTATTTATTTTTTAAATGACAAAATGGCGATCGATCAAAAATTTCAATACATGATTTTTTGATAACCACTCCATCGATTTTCAACAGTATAACATTTATAAAATCCTTAAACTATCTATTACAATATTTGTCATAAACATTTTTTTCAATCTATCCAAAAAAAGTATTTATTCATTTACTTGATTTACAAGTACAGTGTGTTCAGAAAAAAACCTAATTCGGAGTAGGCTATGAATATGTACACAGAAACGTATGTCTGATCTGTATTCAATTCAAAAATCAATTTGTCACAATTGACCATGAAATGTAATTTTAAGAAGAAAAGATAATAAAGGAGGATATAGATTATTGCCATTCACCGTTTTCTAATTTATTTCTATTTCAAAAAAAGGATACAAGAATATTTCTTTAGATAACATTTTTGACAATACCTCGTGTCAAATTCACATTTAATTAAATACTTTGAAATTGATATACGGTTTTTTGTTCATAGCCTACTCCGAGTTAGGATTATTTTTGAACACACTGTACTTATAAGTCAATTAAATAAATTTTTGGGATGGATTGAAAAAAATGTTTAGGACAAATGTTGTAGTAGACATTTTAAGGGTTTTATAAATGTTTTACTTTCGAAAATTGATGGAGCGGTTATCAAAAAATCATGTTTTGAAATTTTTGATCGATCGCCATTTTGTCATTTGAAAAATAAAAAAAAAAATTGTAAATGCCAAATGTTTTAGAGGGCGAAAAGGTAATGTTGGTAGAAAAAAATTATTTCAGTAAGCCTTAAGATAAGGGAGTTATGACGATTTTTCAAAAAACAAAAGAACTCCAATAACTACGAACCGGGGCACCAAATCAAAAATTGGAACTAAGAAAAGTTGTTTGTTTTAATGAGTTCTATCATTTTCGGGTGTAACGACTTAGAATTAACACCCTGTATAGTTATAAATTTTCTAAAATTTCTGACATAAATCATTGTATCTTTAGTTACGATTTACTGCATTGTGTTAAAACAAGATTATAATACTTTTCATGGCAGAAACATATAAAAGATAAATTTATAGTCACTTTTCAAAAAATTCTAAGTCCTCTAACAATTGTTACAATATTTTTACAGGACAAAATTATTGAACAAACGGACGCGTAAGTGCGAAAACTGGAAAACGCTTGTAACTCGAGTTATAATACATTACATTGGAACCGTCGACTTGTGGAGCATCCTTATTTAAAGAAAAACCGCACACATTACTAAATATAGGCGAAAATATAAATAAACCCAAGACAGGTAAAATGTCATAAAATTTGTTTGAGATTTTATTTCAATACCATAGCTAACAAAGAAGAAACTTTGATAAAATTTTAAATTCATTTATTTCGGTATCGAAACATGCAAAAGAAAAGGCCATGACTAAAATAAATAAAACAAGTTCATATGCGTAAAAAGTACACAAACCAGCTTACATTGTCTATTGATGTATTCTAGTTATCTTAAAACATAAGTTATCAACAAAAAAATACCCTTTAATTGTTTTGAACAGTGTACTTGCCAGAGAAACTGAATTTTTAGGTTATGTTTAACGTAGATGTTGTTTTATGACACATTAATATTATTTAATACATTATTTCCATCTATAGGTTACGTCTAGACTTCAGAGCTTAAATAAAACTTGCTTTTGTTATATGTTAAACTAATGGGGTCCCGTGGCCGCGTGCCTAAGTGTCTGGTCGCGAACCTGGGGGAACCGGGTTCGATCCCGACACACGCCAAATATTTCCAATTTTAAATGGCACAAAAGTGACCCCTGTGGTGCACTCTCCACACCAGCTATGAGTGCCCGTGAGGCGACGCCTGGTAAGCGCCCACACGGTAAAATATGTCGTCATCATTACCGATGTTTACATGTGTTGTAGATACTGGCACACCCAGAAATGGGTAATATGCCGTGATTATATATTTATTTACGCACAACTGTATTGTAATTGTTTGTTTACATTTTAGTTACCATGGCGGAAAATGAAAGATTACACCCTGCGGGCGGTAAAGTGTAAAGCAAAAGCCCGCCGGGCGGTAAAAAATATATACGAGTAATATTGATGTATCGCCATTGAAATATGCGAGCAACACAGTTTCGTTCAAAACTGTCACATTTTTTCTGTCAACCAGGCTTGCAACACATCGTATTCGTTTTGATATCGGTCCTTTGACTTGCCAGAACATAAATCCGCTAAAGCTTCATTAGCTTCTAGCAAATTTTTTTCAGAAATTTCAGTATCATATTCAGGTTGAAGCTTCATGCTTGACATTTTTAATTATTTGTTTACACAAAACAAATGGTTACCAATACAACGCATCGCCTAAATGTTTCTTGGCATAGCCATCTAGCCATCTAATATTTTGTACATAGCAACAAGCTTTTAGTCATGCAATTAAGAATTACTTTTCATTTGGTTTCAGTTGTGCGTAAAACGTTGTACGTACCTCAGGCCGAAAGAGGTTTACGCCCTTGGACGAATAAAAATTTCGTCCGCAGGCGTAAACCCTTTCTTTCGGCCCTCTATACGTAAATAACTATTATTTATTTATTTAAACTAATTAAAACCATGTGTTCTCCATTTAAAAATCGGTTTGTCTAATAAAGAAGTGACAGAAACTGAAAATTTGAACCAGTTGAAAGGTCGAAAAAGGCGTTAAAGTAAATTAGTATTGTATTTGTCGTCGTGCTCCACGTGGGGTTTTTGCATCGCGCGCCGCTTTTAAATGGGCGAATTTCGAAAAAAGAGGAAGCATAATTGAATGAAATGACGAGGGGTACGATTCCCCGCTCCGACTCGGCGCTTTATTTCCTTAAGAGCAAAAAACGAAATACCACATTAGACGCCGGCCAAATATTACGGCACGGATAATTCAACGAAGATTACAACGTTTCCGGATGATAATCGGTTTTACGAAATTTATCTGCGCTGGGAATTTTTGCTAATGTCTTACGGTTATTTTTCCCACAATAGCGGAAGTTGGTGAAAATGGAGGTCTGGATCACTGCCGGATGTTCTGACTACGCGGAATATGAAAACTAAAGCAGGATTTACAATGGGGAGTTTCTTTCATTTCTATTAGATATAACGTTAATGTTGCGTCCATTAATATATCATATAAATCATTTTATGCACTAAATTTTAAGTATTAAAAAAACTATTATGACTCAGTTATAGTAAGTTCGTTGTGTAACTAACAATTAACATAAACTATCTTCTATTCAAATTATTCAACATTTTTATGTTAATATGAAACAAATGTTGACTCTAATTATTTCATATAAATATTTTTCCAGTTTTGGAACGTTTCCAAATCCTTCCAAATTCCAGCTGTCAATGCAGACCGGTAATTTAGGCATAATAAACAGAAACCATAGTAAATTGAATTCCAACTATACATTTCAGAAGAGATGATTAATAAAACATTTATTAACTCAATCGTAGAATATCAAATAATAATAATAATATTTTCCTAATCAAAATTACAAAAATCCATATAATCTATTAAGAGTAAATAAAAATACCTGATGTCAACTTAAAATCTTTATAGGGAATACAATGTTAATTATTTTTATTTTGTTGTAGGTACGAGTAATTAGTTTTCTATTAATTTTCGACAAAAATGTTTCTAGTAAAGGTTGCAAATAATAAAATTCAGATTTTGTTTTACACGTTTAGTAACTTGTTAAATCGAATTTAAAATTTTATAAATATTACTCATTTGAAGTGACATCCATGAAATTGACACAAAATTAAATGCATAAGTTTGAACTATCAGATTGAATTATTTGTAGTTTTCTTCTTGATAAAAACATTTAAAATGGTATCTAACCTAATAAAATAATTTTCTAAGAAAAACGGTAATATTGCACTTTGTAGTAGTATTTGGTTAGTAATAGAAAAAAAAATGGCATATATAAAAGTTTTATTATTTTAAATATACTATTTGATGGTAGAGGTAGATATTTTTATAAAGTCAGGTTTAAAAGGTACGACTAACAACTTTTATTTTTCAAATGACAACGTATAATTATTTTATTAAAATAGAAACCGCCATTTTTTCTCTTTTTAACAATGTATTAGTTTTTATTAATGTATTTGAAAAAATTCGAGAAAAATAAGAAAATTGAGAAATATTAGAAATAATTTTTATATAAATATTATAGGTGGCCATGTGAAATTAACAAAATGTAACAGTATCATATAACTTAACAAACTAAAACACAACTTCAGTAACAAAAACAAATGTTCAAAACTACGACCATGACATGTAGACGTATTTCGTTTGGATTTTTCAACTGAACCTGTTTCACGAAATCGGGTAAAAATCCTTCTCAGTGTTCTTAAACCCGGGTGCCAATGTTTAGGAAACTGCTCCTGGTATATTGTTTTTGCTCTTCTTATAATCCCAGACTCACCCTGTATTTCGTGAAAGATTTATCAATTTTATGTATCAGTACCTATGGATATAATCTGAAAACCATATTTTATTAAATTTGAAAGGCGTGGGAAGTTCACTGAGGAGCTTATATATCCTTGTAGATTATATTACAAAACCTGCTCCAATGAAATATGACTAAATATTTCATATAAGACGTATTTATTTTATATTAGAAATCAGAACCGGAAAAATTTATAGAAATTTTACACCATTGTTGTACATATCGAAATGTCTGTATTACTTTTACTTTATTTTAAAACGAATGAATAAATGCACATCAAATTCTCAAAAAATGATGTAGTTTTTTAATAAGGCCTGTTCTACAATTGAATAAGTCGTTGGACGTTAGCAGCGCACGACATTCCTCTCTACCATAGTCACAAGAGTCGTAGGGAGCTGTTACTTTTAAGTGAGGTTATAGATATTGTATCTCTTCCAATTTAATTTAATTTAATTTAATTGCATTATGGTTTCAAATAATAAAACTACGACGGCTGATGCAAAAGAGAAGGCAAAAACTTAAAAGACGATGCTGGATTTAACCTCATATAACCGTTGATGTTACGCAAAATTTTGTGACGCACAGAAAATTATTTTCATGTTTCAAGTCAGGTGATAACAAAGAATTTTTCAAATTTATAAGAATGTCTGTAAAACAATTTTAAATATTTTTTAGTTTTCTTGCTCATGAAGACAGCATTATTTCCACATCTTATCTCACCTTCTAAAATGTTATATACATTTTGTATATTAATGGAAATTTGTCTCCAAATATCTTAGTCTCTTTTTGCATCTTTGTATATTTTGCATCTTTTATCATATAAACTATTATTTTGTTGTACATAATGTATATATTTATTTCATCTAATGTCATTACTTCCATTTTTACGTTATGTTGTTCAGTGTCGTTGTTGTAGAAAGATGGGAAATGACCAATTTACGATCCGACAACGACACTATCGACAGCGTCAATCGACTTATTGTAGAATAGGCCTAATGTGATTAATTTTATTAGGACATAAAATACGCATGATATTACAGTATAAAGTACATTGCAAAAGTTGTTTTGTACATTATTATGTACACATTTTCTTTATTTTCAATTTGGTAAACCTTCCGAGCTTGTTTTATTCTAAATATACAAATTTGTATATTTATTCAGTGTCTGATGTTCCCTCCTCTATAATTTTCTCCGTAATGCCTCGGAAGAGAAAAGAAATCTTCCCTTTTGTATGGTTCAGTCCCCTATACACTTTCCAATTTAATTTACAAATCGGTTTCTATCCTAACTCGCCTGTGAAATTCAATAAACACTGAATTTTATTTTGTGAACAGTGTCGTAAGCGATTTTATAAAGGTTAACTCTGTTTCTTGACAGAACTGCAGCGTTAAAATAAGATGGAAAAATATTAATAATAATTTTGGACAAGTATGCAACATGTATTTGATTTTTCAATGCGCATTCGTGTACATTAACTAGTTACCGACAAGTTTGAAACATCTAATTGTTGGAAAGCGAAATGGGGCGGTAAAGTGTGTGTGTGTGTGTGTGTGTGTGTGTGTGTGTGTGTGTGTGTGTGTGTGTACACAAAAGTGACAGCTACCTAAACTGAAAAGTAAATAAATTATTTAACAACAACAAATAAATGTGAGCGTGTTGAGCCAGTGTATTTGACAGTCATGGGTTCGATTCCCACCAGGGGCTTGGATGTTTGTGTGTGTCTAATACTTTACAATATACAGTGTGTCCCATTTAGAGGTGCCACCATTGGGATCTCGAGAACTATAAGAGATACGATGTCGGTTAAATGGAACTTTTTTTGCACCTTTGAGGGACATCTCAGATGTGCTTTTGTTTTTCCAAAAATTCTCATAGGGCACTAAATAATGACGAAAAACTAAATATTGTTGATTTTTTCTTTTTCAAATAACTTCTAAACTATTAGTAATTGAGAAAAACGTTTCAAATACAAAAGATAAATATTTTTATTAACTAACCAGAGACGTACGAAATAAATTTTTATATCCGTAAATTTTCGAGATATAACACAAACTTATATTTTTTTAAATGCAACCTATATCTGATTTTAGTCTCAAAAAAATCATTATTTTTTTCTCTTTTCAACGATGTAAGGGTTATTATGTTTTATATTGGTTTTGTCTTCAAAATTATTATTTTTTTCCTTATTTTGTATTAAATTTATAATTATTTTGAAAATATTGGTAGATTTCTATTTAGAAATACTCCTTGTATTTAAATAATTTATTCCGTTAGAAAATTTTGCTCAAAACTCGTATCAAACTAATTTTTATAATATTTTGTATCTGGTCGCCCTTGGCACATTATAGTGTAATTTGTAATTATGATTCTAGAATGAAAATATTAAGTAATAAAGGCATAAAACAAATTATTTCGATCAAATACAATATAATTAATAAAAATAGAAATGTTTTTTTGGAAAATAATAAGAAAGTTCAGGAAAATAAAGAGAAAAATTAAATTTTAGGAGCAAAGCAAATATAAAACATAATAACCCTTACATCATTGAAAAGAGAAAAAAATAATGATTTTTTTGAGACTGAAATCAGATATGGGTTCCATTTAAAAAAATATAAGTTTGTGTTATATCTCGAAAATTTACTGATATAAAAATCTATTTCGTACGCCACTGGTTAGCTAATAAAAATATCTATCTTTTATATTTGAAACGTTTTTCTCAATTACTAATAGTTTAGAAGTTATTTGAAAAAGAAAAAATCAACAAAATTCAGTTTTTCGTCATTATCTAGTGCCCCATAAGAATTTTTGAAAAAAAAGCACATCTGAGATAACCACTCAAAGGCGCACAAAAAGTTCCATTTAACCGACATCGTATCTCTTATAGTTCTCGAGATCCCAATGGTAGCACCTCTAAATAGGACACACTATATATGTAATCAAACAATGTAAAAGATGATAATAATAAAGTATTAGTTAGGGCTATATAATATAGAATTAATATAGTTGAAAGCTGACAAAATATTATCTAATAATCTAATTCTATTAAATATAAATTTATGTTTCCTTAGATGGAAAATAAGACAACTAACACTGAATTTGTAATAGGTGTGTTCACACTAATTGCTAATTTTTCAGTACGAGTGTGTAGTTTGAGAATTCAAGTTCGTGAAGTTGCTTTTGCATATTTCTAATTGTGAAAATTTTATTTTTTATATAAATATGAAAATGTTTTCCATTATTTTCAATATCTGTAATTTATTTAAATCCATAAACAAAATAAGTAAGTATCTATACATAACTTGTGTGTTTTTAAACTTATGGATTCGAAGGAAACTAAAACTACCTATATATTTCCGACGATTCAGTTTTCAAACTTTTAGCATTTTAAGAACGTGTCTTCCAGGTTTTTAGATCACGGTAATATCTCTTTTACATTCCAATATCGTTTCAAGTTTCAGAATTATGTCAATGTCACTACTAGATTATAATGAAAAACTAGTTCACGAGAGAGATCAGCTTTAAAATATTCTGCTTGAATACTTTTATATGATTATTTGCAGTTATGGTACTTGCACATATATTAATTATTATTACTGAAATCTAAATTAACACTGTGTAATGATTACATTTTTTTTTTTTAATTAATAATGTAATCTGAAGGTTTCGTTACTTGATTAACTAAAAGTTTTTCCTAGAATTATCGGTACGGCTCAATAGATTATACACATGTGAAAATACAATTACCAGCTACTTTTATCAAGAAAAATAAATTGGATTTTCTTGTGGGAAATAATTTAACTTTTAATTGAATATTGTTATTATCATTATTTAGGTGGCGAGGACCCAGAGATATTCCGAAACAGGAAGTAATACTTTTCATTGAATATTCAAGCAGTTTGTAGTGCAAAATTACAGATATTACATATATTCTTTATTAAAAATTAAAAAACTCTGAAAAATTACATATTCCATCCGTATATTATATCTAAAATAAATATTTAATTATTACTTATTAATATTTTATTATCTGTAGCAGCATAAAAAAAACATAATAGTTACTAGAATAATAAATTTAAAAAATCTGATGTGGCTATCACATGACCTCCCGCCAATTCCATGTTTAAAATATCAGTGAGCTTTAAGTAAAATATCACTTCCGGTTAATCGTTTGTAAATAAAATCTAATTTGTTGTCCAATAAATAGAAAAGTCTGTAATACGAAATTTTGGATTGTTTTATTGTTTTTCCTCAAAAATCTGTTAGAGCTCCAAATTAAGTATGTACTACATCCGATTCATCATATATGATTAAAATCTAATATGTTGTTTCAAATTTTATTTGAGTTTTAAATACCAAATTTGAGAAGTTCATATTTTAATAGACTTTAAGGAAAAATCGTGACACACACATTCTTATAAAAATCAGCATCATCTTCTAGGTACTCTAAAACACAATCTTTGTAAATTCTTCGCCGTACATAATCCATTTCGTAAATGTGTAGTTGTAAATTAATATTAAATTATAGTGCTGCAAAAATAGCAATTAGCAAATTTAAATCAGATCATCCTGTACATCTAACATTTATGTATGATCGAAAATATATTATTTTTACAAACCTTAATTAAATATTTTACTATTATATTCTCCTTAATACGGTTTCATTATTAATTTTAATGTAATTGCTTCCTGTCAGTGACATTTGTTTAAATATGTAAAAATTGTTATTAAAATTATGTTTTTGTTTGACGCATAGGCTAGGTAATACATGAAAATAAATTATATTATATATTCATATTTAGAGTTATTTACTAAATGTTATTATAGTAGAATTGAAGATTGTACCATTATATTCAATTTAGTTAGCAAAAGTTGCTAAAAAATTATATTCAGTGAATTTTTTACAAGAAAAACTGTTAAAAGCTTGTATAAATGATACTTCCGGTTATCCGATATACACTAAAAACTAATGAGCGCTTCCCACGTTAGTATAGAATGGGTATACAAAATTTAAAATATTTCTGATTGATGGTATTTGAGTAATCATGTCCACAAGATACACACACACACAAACACACACACACACACACACACACACACATACACATACCGGTGCAAGCGGACATTAATGTTATTTAACAAAATGTGTTTTGAACGAAATAACAATAATCATTGTCCTGTATTTTATTTCTTTTATTAGTATATATGTATAAATGAAAAGAGAATCATAGTTGTTTAAATATGTGAAATCAGTTTTATCTTAAGGAAAACTTCCCAAACAATATTTCAAATAAAAGTTATAGAGTTTTTAACTGTATATTAATAATAATATGTAGATATTTTCTTCATATTTGATCAAGGTTACATGCCTCATTGAACTACCTAGTAAGTAAAAATCAATACTTTATTACATTAATCTATTTAAGATAGACCAAAAGAATTGTGACATATAATTCTATGTTTCCATTATTGAAGATTGCCTTACTAAAATGACATTTTATCTCTTTGTGCTTTTACAAAAATGTGTAATACAATTTGCCTTTTTCCGCCGGATTCAAATTCCATACTCGATAACTCTATCCCGTATGTTGAGTCTCGATTTACTCGTCCTGCGACCTAGTTCCTGCTACGGTGCAGGATTAGCGGCTTACTCTGCAACGAACACGTTCTTACGTCGACTGCAACTTGTGAATTTACTACAACTTCCATGGTAGGATGTGCTCCTCATTCCAAAGATTACCTTTTTAATAAATTGGAAAGCGGTAAAACTCTTTAACCCCGGCATTCAGGGCACGGATTCAGTTTTAATTAGAAAAAAATAATTAAAAATAGTGCCAGAATAGTTCGCATCAATATAATGACGAAATATTGAACACCATTCATAAATATTATTATTAATATTATGACATTAAGAAAAAATCTGTTATGGCCAGCACAAGACCTCTCGCCATTTTCATTTTATATTATATAAGTAATGTATTGCACTTCGCTACCGAACCGTCGTTTTGTAACAAAAAAATTACAGAACTTTACCCAAATATTGTATTTAACATATTTTCTGCACACATACAATTCTAATTATATCTCTTTTCCATTGTATGAAGAAGTTCCTATGTCAGAGATTCTTCCAATTCATTAACAAGATTGGCGATTTGTAATGGATACATGCAGGTTACCTATAATTTTAAATATTTAATTAATAAAACCATAAGAAAGATTAAATTTACTTCCCAGAAAAAGCTTTCAGAATGTAACTAAACTTTTGATTTTTGACACTGATATCTGTCATTTACAAATTATGTTATAAACATTTGAATTTGTCAACTGGTTTCCTTAGTGTAGTTTCGCCTACTCGACTTATTATATCCCGATATTCTATATATTATAGTGTCTTTTATCTCTAAATTTATAGAAGATATAATAAAAAATTTAAATGTATCAGATGTAGAATTTTGTTCTTCAAAAGGCGTAATATCAAAAATTTTCAAAAAATAATATTTAGAAGATTTTCTTTAAAAAACTACTACTTCCGGTTGTTTAATAGTTACCAAAACCGTTTCAGCTCTTCCCAGGAATGTCAGATTGAGGAATTCATAGTTAAACAGGTCTTATGTCTTATAGTTTTTGAGTAATCGTCCCTCCAACATCCACACATACATACACACATCCACACACACACAGACATCATCGTAAAAATGTTAAAATCGGTTTATATAGACCTTAAATCGTGCTTATTCACTTAAATCTGGAGATGTGATTTTTAGCATGAATCCAATACCTCTCTTAGCGAGAGGTAAAAATGTACATGGTATAAAAGATCTATGGGAACAAAACGTGACGAACTGGACGCAGCCTACAAAAGACAGGAAGAAATGGAAAGGAGTTGTGAAGAAAATAAAAGCCCAGGGCCTCGAAGTCCTATGTATAAAAGTGTCCCACAACTTTAGGTATAAACTTTAAGGGCAAATAGTACTGACCAAAATGAGAAAAAAAGCCTAATCAACATGGGTCTGATCTTCTACTGTTTCCGAGAAAGAGGCCATTTTGTATTAGAATCGAAGGCAACTGACAAAGTTAGCGATCGAACAAAATTTTATCTACGTCAGTAAATAGACAATAATAAACCACTAAAATTTTGTATTAAACATTTTCCTCAATTTCTAATAGTTACGAAGTCATTTGAAAATTAAATATTGGCCATATTTAGCTTAGTATAATTATATGTTTTTTTTTTTTCAAAAACAAATTCCCATCCAAGATGACCTCTCAAAGATAATTAGAAAGTCTCATTTAATCGAAGTCGTAACTCTTAGTTTTCGAGATAGCAGATGTAAATCCCGTAAGAACTCATTTTTCGCTGCCTTATATCTCGAAAACTATTGTAGATCAGACCCATGATGATCTCGTCCGAATTTCGCAAAAAAAACAAACTATTTTTACACACTTGTTACATAAATATTTAGACACGAATTACATACAATATTTTTCCTACAAACGAAATGTTATAGTGCTATTTCCCATAATACTGAGTATGAGTGTACAGGCAAATAATGTTAGTGATAGTTGACAAGTAAATTAACTGTTGTCTAGCAACGTATTTACTTTTCACGTACTTGTGCTTGAAAAATACTTTTTTGCCCTCCTGAAGTGTAATGGGAACTTTACAATTGTATACACAGCAAGTGTAACCTACATTTTTCGCTTCCTGTGTTGTAACTTGTCTAACTATGCGGTAAAATAATCAAAATACATTGGACATTTATGGGCATTTAGAAAAGAAATCATCTTTACTATAATAAAGTTCATGTAAAAAAGTACTACCTACTTAAATTATTTTTTTACTTTAACATTTCCTATATTTAAAATGAATTTATATAAACCAAAATCACGGCAGCGACATCTGTCATTATTGTAAAAATCCGCCGTTACCGACATAGTCACCGATCGATATACCTGTCAAATACGCGAGTCGAACATTGCTGAAATGTCAAATATCGACACCTACCTATTATTTATTACGAAGAAAAGATGAGCAAATAAATATATTATCAGTCATAAGCAACGTCTATTATTACAAATAAATTTTCGCTAGAAGAAGTACTCTAATGAAGGTAAGTAAAATCAAATTTGGAAATTGACTTAACCCCAGTATTTTAAACTAACCCTTTTCAGAAGTACAACCTATCTCATTAAAAAAAGTGATTTTCATTATCGTCGGCCAAAAAGTTTGATACAATTCTCGTGCGTGAAGTATTTTACAGCGCTCCAGCTAATAAACAAAGCTGTCGCGCTGTAAAATACAACTTACACGCACTCGAATCTAAATAACTATTCACGCACTAGTGTTTAAATGTTACACTTTCCGCAAGTGTGTTACTACTATTTTTTCTGCGAAAGTGAAATATTCAATATTAATAAAAAATTTATTTAAATATAAAAATGACAGATTTCGAAAAACAATTACTTCTTCCAATGTTTTCATTCGCATGTGGAAAATGAATGTGGAATTTTTTTTCAGCACGCAATTTTTCAAGAGTCTACTTCAGTTTACATTTATATATATATATATATATATATATATATATATATATATATATATATATATATATATAGGTATATAATGTGGTATTTCCGCGATGTACTTGTATCAAGCTCAAACCTCACAAAGTCACTTTGTGTACGCCATTACCATCTGTTAGTATCATATTAACTGTTAAAATAAATTATAACCTCAAATTAAAATTTTTAAAGATTACACGGACTACATAAATTTACAAGAATCTTGTTTCATAAAATGGATTATATTTTCCTACATAAATTGTAATTTATATACTGATTGATACCTCTTTCAAAATAAATATCATGTCATTTGAAGTTTCTTTTTTTTTAATATTAGCAATGTCAAAATATAAAATTCCACCAAAAATCAATTAGTAATAAATTTAATTAAAACTTTTGCATGGTAAAATTACAATCCTTTTCGTTATTCCCTATACAATGTACTCTCCCACGGATACTTGGCGTTTGCAAAGGCCTTCGATCACCGTCGACTTGATCAGAAAATATGAACAAATACAAAACCTGTTCCAGGGAATCTGCTCGCAAATCGAACGGCACAAATGTGAAATATTAATCAAAGGCTGATGTAATAAGCGGACGGGAATTTTTGATGCTTTAAAGGCGCAAACCGGGCGAGCAGCTCTGAAAGGCATTAATACCTTTCGGAGTATATACAGTTGAAATAATATTCAAAGGTGTTGACGTGCCACTGAAAAATTGATTTGTGGATATAGGTTACAATTTGTATTGAACTGTATTATGAGCAATACCTACAATGACTACAAACTACGTTTACACAGTGCGTACTAAACATTTAGTCTGTATACTAAGTGACGTAACAAGATGGCGACGAGTGGTGTAAACGCTCCGTATCAAACCTTTGGTACGCAATTGGTACACATTTTTGGTACGTTCAAAGGGGGATATACCAGACCTTACTCATGCACGGTGTAAAGGGCAAATGTACCAAAGCGATTTTTCTACCATCTACGACTACCTTTAATTCAACTAAAATTGGGTACTAACATTTAGGAAAATTGCCGAAGTTTTGTGGTGTTTACAATTTTAATAGTGTGACAATGTAAATTACATAGATTCATAACTATTTTTCCTTATTAAGTAATTTTAGGTTAGGATGACTGTGACAATTGAATCTGTGCAAGCGCGTGTAATGTACCACAATATTTAGTATGTTTATTTAGAAAAATACAGTACTAAGGTAAAATTTGGTACACACTTAGTCCGCGATCCGCAAACCAGAATAGTACACACGGTGTAAACGTAATCTATATCGCTCATTTCACATAAGAAAATTCCTTTGGTTTGAATAGGGAAATACATTCATTCATCTGGTTTCCACGGAGTTGTTTGGGCTATGAAACTTATTACAATGGATTATTTTATTTACAGTCGAACCTCTATAACTCGAAATACAAGGAACCGCGAAATTACTGCGAGTTACAGAGATTTTGAGTTAGAGAAAAATCATACTTATAGCAAACAAGTTTAATTTATTAAAAAAATACGTAAGTCTAAAACAATTTTAAACATTCTTTATAACAAAAAATCTCATGTGGCCGGCACAAGACAGAATGTTAAGAATTTGGAATGAAGTATTTAGTTCAATATTTTACCACTAGATGGTAGTATAGTTTTAGAGCCAACATAATTAATAGCAAAGACAGACGACAAAAATTAATGATCATTAACGGTTATACTTATATGATTATGGACTGATGTTCAACTTTCTCCCTTATCCGCACCCTGTCCCTTGTCCAGCGGTGTTGCCGCTTCTCCATAGCTTAGCGTTTTCAACATTGCCCCTGAATTGGCAACAGTGTAGAAATCTCCAGTCCATAATTATTTGACGGCAAGTATAGATATAGTATGCGCACGTGAACTTGAAACTATTGACAGATGTTGCGTCTATTAATAAACCAGAAAATATTGAATTTTAGTAAGCTCGTGCTACTTCTTGTATTGTACTCATATAGTACAAAGCTATAAGTAACACGTTCTTACTACAGTCAATATTTTCTGGTTTGTTAATAGACGCAATTTTGACATCTGTCAATAGTCTCAAGCTCGCGTACGCATACTATATCTAACCGTTAATGATCATTAATTTTTGTCGTCTGTCTCGGGTATAAGATTATTAATTTTCATGTGCTATTTTTGTAAAAAATTGGACATTTTTCGCTTGTAACTTTTCAAAATATAGTTCGCGAGCAGTCATGTAAATTTGTTGACCTTGTAAAACAGATATAGGAGCGAAGTAGCCTGTGCCTCAATGACAGCTAACGAACATAACCTAAAATTAAACTAATAGTAAAACAATATTTATTAGATTTGTTATTCGTAACCACGCTCTAACTAAAAGGTTATATTTTTGGAAATAATTGTTTATGTCAGATAGGTTACCTAGATGACCAAATTTCAAATGTTAAATATTTTGACAGATAAATTACCTATTTTGTCTTTCACAGTTTGCCTATCTGTCATTATGGGTTTCAGTTGATATTCCAGAAATTTTCGTCTCAATCTATATTTTTATAAATTAATATTCAAATTATATTAACATGAGACTTAAAAGTATAATTTGGATAGCTAATAAATTAAACAAAATCAGTGATAAATTTCTCCAAGCTTGCGAAAACGGCGAAAAGAAGTATGAAAACCGAATGTTAGGAACATGGATTCGTAAAACAAAATTAGCATATATAGATTACAAGCAAGTTGTTATGGATGTGAAGACTGAATGTAAAACTCATCCGTTTAAAGTTGCCGGAATTTGTTTATCCTTATATTTTCTTCGATTGCTGATAAAAAGTAATCCGGATGAACATGCTTTTAAGGATTCCTTAATCAGGTAAAATAGTTCATTATTAATTTTAATGGAGTCTTGTGGCTGCGTGCCTGAGTGTCTGGTCGCGAATCTAGGGAACCGGGTTCGATCCCGACCGACACAAAAATGAAATATTACCGATATCTGTACAAAGCAGCTGGACACACCCAGAAATGGGTAATATACCTTGATGATATATTTATTTTAATGCTTTAAGATTTTTCCATGATTAAGTTTATCCTGACGTTTAAAGTTGCTTGAACATAGTAAATTCCTCTTCAATATTCGAAAGAAACGTTCGATATTGATATATCAAACAGCTTGAAAATGGCAAGTTTATAAATAACAGATTTGGACTGATGGAGTGTTGTGGTTACTAAATTTATATCGTTTCTTGTTTGTTTACAATCATATGTCCAAAAAACGAAATATTTGAATATCTTTTTGTTCAAAAAAGTCACTCCAAAAACAAATCACAATCAAATGACAAAATGAAAACTTTTACACTTTGAGGTTAAAGCTCCAGCATGAAAGTTCTGACTGTACAATCTGGTATAAGCCGCGAGCAAACACGTGCCTCGAGCGACCTTGAAGTGCTTGGAATCTTGGATTCAGCTGAATTGTGTGCGATTGTCTCATTGACGTAAATAATGTTTTGACTTACATATTTTGATTTTTAACTGCTTTAGAAGTTATCTTATAATAGGATCCTCTACGATATTTTTTTTTTTTATTATTATTTTAAGTGAAAGTTCGTTTAATGGGGTCCTATACCATTTTTATTATTTTTTTTCTGCAAGAATAGAATAAAATAAGAATTTTAGTGCAAACGCAACTTAAAAAATTTTCGTAATAAGCGAGATATGAATTTTTAAAGTTTAAGAATTTGTGCGTGACGTAGCAGGTACTAACAAGTGATCGACAAACAATGGGACAAACTGTTAGTTATAGAGGGAACAATTTTTTTCGTGTTTGCATAGCTGAAATGTTTGTATATAAAAACATACGTTATATTCACGAAGAAATTATTATTAAGTATAAATAACGTAAATAATAAGTATTTTTTCCTAATAAATTATAGAACATTGAAACAGTTTGACAATATTATTACAAAAAGTATGACGACGGATGGCGCTAGTGTTGGCTGTTTTGAAGTTTCAATATTAATTTAATTAATATTACAAATTGATTTAATTATAAATATATTATTATTGTTAATATTACTAGATGTTATAATTAAACAAATTCATCAAACACTAAATTGTTAAATGTTTTGTTAGATTATAGAATAACATTTCATATTCTTTTAAAGGTGACTCAAAGATGACCGCTGCAGACGCGGGAATCTCCTTTTTAAAATCAGGCGACCAATCAAATTCTTAGTACCTAACGCGTCATACCCAATTAGTAATCATCAATTTTTTTCACTAATACTCATTAATTTATGTATATTTTCGTCTTCTTATTTAAGATAGTTAAAATATGAGTATGGTATAGGACCCCATTGTCTTTAGTTCAACTGCATTTGATTTTTAGTAATTATGACGTCACGGCGACGCTCCTATCATTCTCTTACTCCGCACTACACTCTATAGTAGGCTGCGAGAGAAAGATAGCAATAGTGTGACGTCACTGCAACACTGTCAACAGATTTAAAATATATGTAAAGTAATTATTACAAAAATGTTTAAACTTAATCGTTATTTATTCAGTAGTACTTTAAGTACAAAATATTCATTTTATTATTTTTTGTTATGGTGGAGGACCCCATTAGGTATTATTTTAAACTATTCTTTTGTAACATATAGAACAAGAAACTTATACATATTTCTCTTTAAAACATTAACCATATGTCCAAAGATCGAATTATTTGAATATCTTTTGATTCAAAAGTCCTTCCAAAAACAAATCAAATAGTATGCGTAGTGCCAGTCCCAACTTATCGCGCGGCAGATTTACACCTAGATGTAGAGAAAAGTAATTGCTATTTATTTATTTATTTATTTTTCTATTCAGATCTAGCAACTTAATGCTGGTAGCAGATGAAGCAACACTACCTCCAATGAAGCAACATTTAAAATTATTGCAGTTGTGGGATAACCAAAACATGTTGCGAAGACAAAACTTTTTGTTTTTCTCTCTTATGTGGAAAGATACACAATACTCTGATTGCCATGTCTATGAAAATCAATGCGATTATTTAAAAGTAAAATATCTACAGTATTTGAATCGGCTAATAGCAGTTGGATTTTTAAGCAGTTGGTGGTTGCTGGATAAAAAACTTTTAAGTTGTGCTGAATAATATTTTTATTGTATAAACGATATATGTATATAAAAATAAATTATAATATAGTAATAGCATGTGCATATCTATACGTGAATATAAGTTTTAAAACACATGTAATAAAGTACAAAGAAAAAATATCGTTTCCTTTCACTGACAACCTTAGAACCTAATGTCCGGTTTCTCCAGAGCAACTTAAGACTTAAGTCGTTGCTTATTGCTAAGTTCTACTTCAAACCGTTGCACCACGCAAAAATTTCAAAATGTGAGACTTAAGTAGCACTTAAATAAAGTTGAAAAAATGGTGACATGTGGTTATATGTCAGTTGACATATCCGTAAGTCGCGGTAAATTTGTTTCGTTTTGGGCTGTTCCGGCGTGAAAATAAAATATATGAAGAACAAACGAATAAATTATAGCAAAGAAGAAGAAAATTGCTCTATAAGATTGTATATTGTAGTGGGTTCCGTGGCCGCGTGCCTGAGTGTCTGGTCGCGAACCTGGGGGAACCGGGTTCGATCCCAACAGACGCCAAATATTTCCAATTTTAAATGGTACAAAAGTGACCCCTGTGGTGCACTCTCCACACCAGCTATGAGTGCCCGTAAGGTGACGCCTGGTAAGCGCCCACACGGTAAAATATATCGTCATCATTACCGATGTCTACATGTGTTGTAGATACAGGCACACCCAGAAATGGGTAATATGCCGTAATGATATATTTATTTATTTATTTAAGATTGTAGAAACAAAGATTTAAAGAGAATATTGGAAATAAAAAAATGAATGCGGTGTCTATGTCCAATATTCCGTCTGGAAATTAATTGCCTTAACATTGGCAAGCCTATGTAAAATATGGGAAAATATGAAGACTGAAGCAAGGAAGACGACATCGAAGAAAAAGGCTTCCGTTTATGGGACTGACGGTGGTCCACATAAAAGTATTAAAAATTAATAATATAAAATATTTGGAACAAATCAATTCTGTTATTTATTTGTCGTGGAGTTCTACCATTTTCGACAGTAACGACAAAATTAGCTTCCTTCGCAGTATCCACGACATTAACGTAGTCAAAATTAGGAAAATCCTGTAAATCCATATCGAATATTGTAGTACGAATACAAACATAAACTCTGATAAACACAATGACAGCTTTAACGTTTGACAGCCAGTATTTTATTTTAAATCGCTAAATTTGAAATTGACCAATCATAGAACAGATTACGCTGTTGCCAGTGCAATTTGTGACACAAGTTCACATTTAAATTTGCTGGTGTAACGCATTTGAGATATAAGGCCTACTTACAATTAAGTAGCACTTTAATAATTAACAACTTAAGTTGCTGTGGAGAAACCTGGCATAAGTGAATTTGCTACTCTGGTAACGTTGAAATAAACGTACTAGGTTCCTCGTTACCTAGTGTTCCTAGGCGGAAGTGAAACAGCTGACACTGGGCTTCTTATTTCCGAAACTGAAACTTACGGTCACGGATATTTTAGCCTCCTTCAGAGATAACCCAACGTGGTAAAAGTAAATTTTTGAAACGACTGGTCAAGCTAAACTAGAACAATGAGAGAAGATTGAAACAACGCTCCTTAGTAATACTATATTCAGTCCAAGAAAGTTGTTAAATTTTCGAACATTGCTAAAAATTGTAAGCAATAGAAACAAATGCAAAGCCTGCAACTCGAAAGATTATTCAGTGTTTGTAATAATTTACTATAATAATATTTGCTACAGAATTGGGGTGATTATTAGAAATATTGAGACGCTAATATTAAAATCTAATTTATAAAAATGTGCTCAACTTTCTTGAATTCTACTGTATATATTCTTATATAGAACAAAACAATGCAAAATAGAATATTTAGTTAGTATTAAAAGTTGTCCATTACTTTTACTTCCTATAAATTTATATTTTCTGCGTATCTTTCGCTGATGTAGTGTTTCACAAGACAAGATTTCTTGTCTTGCTAGGCTATTTCTTGTCTTGTCTTGAAAACAAGACAAGAAATTTAAATAACTCTTGTCTTGTGTTACTCTTGCAAGCAAAAATCTTGTCTTGCTTGCTAGACTTTTGCATATTTCTTGTCTTGCTTATTTGCGCGTGCGCGTAGTGTTACATTATTTATACTTGTTTGGGGTTCCCCTATTAGCTGCCAAACCGTTGGTAGTTATATTGTGCAGTCATTGTCAAAAGCTAGTTGTTTTTAAAATTATAGTAGTAAATCTATTATCATGTTCAGTGAAACTGAATCTGGTATTTAACACTTTTATATTAATGTGACCGACATATTAGATTTTTGCTAAAATTAATAAACATTAAGTGGTACTTTACTTGAAGCTCTGGACTGATTTCCTTGAAAAAATATATTATATAATAAAAACTTCTCAAATTTGGTTTTGAAACTTGCATATGATTGAAAACAACATATTAGATTTTGAGTATATATGATAAGTTGGATGTAGTTCTTAACTAAAAGCTCTTAACAGATTTCCAAAAAAAAAACTTGATAAAATATAATACAAAATTTCTTATTAAAGACATTTCTATTTATTGGAACAACGAATTAGATTTTGTTTACAAACGATAAAGTGATATTTTACTCCAAACTCATTGCAATTTTAAACTTCGAATTATCTCTAAATCTATAGGAAGATATAATAAGAAAATTTAAATTTGTCAGATTGAGTACTTAATACTACATTTTCAAAATATAATATTTAGAAGATTTTTTTAAGAAACTACTACTTCCGGTTGTCAAATTGTTACTAAAACCTTTTTAGCCTTTCCGATTAATGTCAGCTTAGCGAGAGGTAAAACGAATAATAAAATGCAAGAAAATATTAAAAAATCTTGCTATTCTTGCACTTTTCTTGCAGGCCAGATTCTTGTCTTGTCTTGCAATAAACTATACAACTCTTGTCTTGTTCTTGTCTTGCATTTTCTGCAAGAACAAGAAAAATGCAAGACTCTTGTGAAACACTACGCTGATGTACAAAATAATGAGTGTAACTCTTTATAGAAATATCTCCCGTAAAGAATTTCCATTCGCACTTCCTTTAATCAACCTTTAAATTTTTATCTAAGATGAAATTTCTCGGTACGCCACTGTAACGAAGGATATCCGCCGCTTTCCATTTAATTAAACTGCTGCAGCGATACAGCGACGCACACCTTGCAAAAATTACACTCTCATTTATCCGATTAAGAGGTTTCATGGTGGCTGTAGATAAATACAGTTTCCTGCTTCAAAAATTTGCAATTAGCGTTTCTTGCTCCCTGTTTCTACGCCACTGAGAGAGAGAGAGAGAGAGAGAGAGAGAGAGAGAGAATATTTAGTTTTTTTTTAGTAGTAGTAGGCACAGGAAAGATGGTACTCAAAAATGATTTTATGAATTTATCAATGATAGTTATATCCAATTTTCAAATACGACAAACATGAATTTATTAATTTCTTTATGATACAGATGACCTTGGTCTTCTTTAAAAATTAAATTGTACTTTTATGAACCCGTTGTGAATAAAGCATACCGCATATTACATCAATCCGAATCCTATCCGAACCCCTTGCGTAATATCTGAGACGTCATCAATCCTTACCTTTAATATCTCTCACCTTTGACGTCAATCCGAACCTAATCCGAACCCTCTATTTTGAGCCCAATTTTCATCACTGTGATATAATATGAAATGATAAATTTATAACTTATGACTTGTCAATGTCATGATATGTATGTCAACACCTGCAGGAAATTCTTATTTTCTTGTCATGCGCAACCAATATTGTCAACATACGGTAAATACATACAATATAACACTTTCTCGTTCAATCATAGCTGATCACTTTATAAATGAGAATAGCTCCAAGTGATAAAATGAAAAATTTTCACTGCGTATCACTTCAGTGAAAATTGAGAATTGGGCCCTATATCTTAATATACAGTGTGTCCCATTTAGAGGTACCACCATTGGGATCTCGAGAACTATAACAGATACACAGTGTGTCCCATTTAGAGGTGCCACCATTGGGATCTCGAGAACTATAACAGATACGATGTCGATTAAATGGAACTTTTTGTGCGCCTTTGGGAGGCCATCTCAGATGTGCTTTTATTTTTCCAAAAATTCTCATAGGGCACTAGATAATGAAAAACTGAATATTGTTGATTTTTTCTTTTTCAAATAACTTCTAAACTATCAATAATTGAGAAAAAAGTTTCAAATATAAAAGATAAATATTTTTATTAATTAACCAGTGGCGTACGAAATAAATTTTTATATCCGTAAATTTTTGAGATATAACACAAACTTATATTTTTTTAAATGGAACCCATATCTGATTTTAGTCTCAAAAAAATCAATATTTTTTTCTCTTTTCAATGATGTAAGGGTTATTATGTTTTATATTTTTTTTTTGCCTTAAAAATTATTATTTTTTCCTTATTTTGTATTAAATTCACAATTATTTTGAAAATATTGGTAGATTTCTATTTGGAAATACTCCTTGTATTTAAATAATTTATTTCGTTAAAAAAAATTGCTGAAAACTCGTATCAAATAAATTTTTATAATATTTTGTATCAGGTCGCCCTTGGCACATTATAGTGTAATTTGTAACTATGAGTCTAGAATGAAAATATTAAGTAATAAAGGCATAAAATAAATTATATCGATGAAATATAATATAATTAATAAAAATAATAATGTTTTTTTGGGAAATAATAAGAAAATTCAGGAAAATAAAGAGAAAAATTAAATTTTAGGAGCAAAACAAATATAAAACATAATAACCCTTACATCATTGAAAAGAGAAAAAAATATTTATTTTTTTGAGACTAAAATCAAATATGGGTTCTATTTAAAAAAATATAAGATTGTGTTATATCTCAAAAACTTACGGATATAAAAATTTATTTCGTACGCCACTGGTTAGTTAATAAAAGTATCTATCTTTTATATTTGAAACGTTTTTCTCAATTACTAACAGTTTAGAAGTTATTTGAAATAGAAAAAATCAACAATATTCAGTTTTTCGTCATTATCTAGTGCTCTATGAGAATTTTTGGAAAAACAAAAGCACATCTGAGATGGCCTCCCAAAGGCGCACAAAAAGTTCCATTTAACCGACATCGTATCTGTTACAGTTCTCGAGATCCCAATGGTGGCACCTCTAAATGGGACACACTGTATAAGATCGTTATCTTGAGCCAGAAGCAGCCTATTTTATCTACTAATGATATGACTGACAATATAGTTTTCATTGAATACAAAGCTTCTTGGAACCCCTTTTGTATAAATTATTTTTTATTTTTCATGAGATATAGGTACTTCATTTCATGTAAGAAAATAGTGATGGGAAGATAGGTGCAGTTTGATCTTGTTGTTTGATTGGATAATATTGGAGTATTATCAAATCAAAAAACAAGATCAGACTGCATCTATCTTCCCGTCACTATTTTTTTTACGTGAAATGAAGTATAGGTACAAAGATATTTGTAAATAATTGCACTTCACTAGACGCAGTTATACTCGCCGTCATATAAATATGGACTGATGCTCATTTTTCCCTTCTCATAACATAGCATTTTCAACATAACAAATGGAATTGGTAACAGTGTAGAAATCTCCAGTACATATTTATTTGATGGTACGTATAGTAAATCTGAACAACCTTTACCCTCACAATTTTTGGTCCAAACTTGGTAAGCAAAGATATAGCTAATAGAAAATGTTAGCATTGTATTTTGTATGTTCTGGCCGCGTGCCAGAGTGTCTGGTCGCGAACCTGTAGAACCGGGTTCAATCCCGATCTACGCTAAATATTTAGAATTTTAACGGTCGAATTCACCATTCCTTGATCGTGAGTTGACCCACAGATCAACGCTGATTCTAAATCAATCAAATTCACCATTAAAAATCAAGCTAATCTACTAATCAAAATCAATGATCAACTGATTCGTTCTATTCCGTGAATCAAGCTTTGATCAGATCTTTGAATCCAAATTTTCACATTTATAACTATGGGCCCAATTCTCAATTTTCAATGAAGTGATATGCAGTGAAAAATGTTTACTTTATCACTTGGAGCTATTCTCAATTTCAAAGTGATCTGATATAAATGAGTGAGAAAGTGTGACATTTTATGTATTTACCTTATGTTGACAATATTAGCTGCGCATAACAAGAAAATATGAATTTGGTGCATGTATTTTTTCACATTTGACAAATAATTTCATAACACTGACAAGTGATATGATATAAATTTATCATTTCATATCATATCGGTGAAAATTGAGAATTGGGCCCTATGTCAGAATTCTGGCTGTTGTACAAATTTGTAGCTTTGCCTCATGCTTCTTCTTTATCTTTATTTAAAACCTCAAAGATTTCATTATTTTTAAATATATTTCTTTCATTTTCACTATATTTAAGAACATTCCTTTATTAGAATCTGTGTAAATTTCTATCTATATCAAAATAAAAATATATTATTATAGAAAAATTATAAAATATATTTCACAAATCAATTAAAAACTTACATATTAATACTTTTTAATGGAAAGTACAATTACCACGAATAAAATTATATGACAGTTACATTAACTGTCAAAAACCAAAACAAAACTGTGAATCTGTTGATCATCATTACTTTGTACAGAAATCAAGTTGGTGAATTAAAACAAACGTTCATTTACGAATTAGCTTGATTCCCTAATCAGTTGACCATTAATCAACGGAATAGTGGTGAATTCAGCCGTAAATGGCACAAAATTAACCCCTGTGGTGCACTCTCCACGTCAGCAATGAGTGCCCGTGAGGTGGTAAGCGCCCGCACGATACAAATATGTCATCATCATTACCGATATCTGCGATAAAGCAGATTGTGGCATACTCAGAAATGGGTAATATGCCGTGATGATATATTTATTTATTTTAGAAAAAAATAGACCCTCGGTATATAAATGCTAAGTGTATCATTACATATATATTAAAGTTTTAATATTTAATGGTTCAAAATGAAAACGAATCCCATTCTGCTTTCCGTAAAGATTATCAAACGGGAAGATGTTATCCCTCTCTTAAACAATTGAGTGGGGGTCAGTACCCTAAGTACTAATTAAAGGAAACACCTTTTTGATTAACTTAATCTGTATTTTCCTTTAAGAAAATCCAATCTACGTTCGTGCACCCTCTTATTAGCTAACATTGCCACCATTTGCCAGTTTAAGAAACATCGCTACTTCAGGGGTTGCAACCTTAACGATTAGCACATAATGACTCCTTCTGTATCTGCCTGGAACTGATTAAGGCCTTAATGTAAGGAGATCTCTCGCTGCTTACAATATTTTTAAGAATATTTCCAAGGGTGCGTCATTTATAAATCAAGCTGTAATGGCGGAAATTCTTTTCAGAATTTTGCACCCCTAGAATGTGTCAGATATTGGATATAAATTACGGAGGATAAATGATATTTATAGCGACATGGGAGGTGCATTTAAAATCGATTATTCCTTGTCTCATTTTGGAAAGTTGGATGTAATTTACAACAACTTTGTTTTCAATTAGCTGTGCAAACTATGCAATACAATCTTTAATTAATCTTTCATTTAACTTGCATAACTTTTAACAATCAATTTTGCGCGCAATATTATGTTTTGCTAAAGTGACTTATTTACTGTCAAGGGTTAAACTTATAACTATTCAACGAGGTACGTACATTTACAAATTTATAAATTTCAAAGGATATTCCTTTATTAAATGAAAATCAACAAATCGGACCTTTTTACTACTGCTAAATAAGAGAGCATACAAGGCTGAAACTGTTTGTGGAAGTTAGTAGATGTATGTAGGGTTTAGAACACAAGTAGATCAAGTCTATCGTGTCTTATTTTGAATATATCTTATGTTTTAGTTATCAGTTCACAGTCAATCCATACTCTGTCTGGAATAAGAATGCAGTGTAGCATGATATAGAGACAACATTTCTTGGCTTATGATTGGTACAAACACGAGTCAGTTTCAAATATTGTAGATAAAATTGAAAATTATCAGCCGCATCAGCAACTTTTTGTGATTTCTCAAAGGCCTTTGACAGTGTGAATCATAAAGTTTCGCTATCTAAATTACAATATTTACTATCAGAGGAAATGCTTTAAGTATGATCAAAAGCTACCTAAGTGATAGATGTCAAATAACTCGAGGTCAGATACAGCGCGAAGCTGTGATGAAACTCCCATCGAGCTGTGCATACTATTTTATTCACAATCATCCTCTTTTTAAATCAATAATTTTTGCTTACATTTCGTTGTCCGGTTCATGTACTTCTCAGGGCAAACCAATAAGAGCAGGCCGTTCTTGTAAAATCGACACATCTTTTTCATCATAAATATATCTACATTGTTCAATTAACTGTATTAGTTGGACTTCTTTTTCAATGACACTTATTTTTAGTCAAGACAATGTAACAGAAATATTCAAAAATAACGAAATGATGACAGATGTCAATTGACTGTCGTAAATATCTCCAGAACCAAGCTGCCGGCCACAAACATGTACTCTTCTGATTTGTTGGCATTAGCATTATGACTTGAAAATTATTCTAGGGTAACGGCATAATGCCGCGGTTAAGGTTATAGCTACATGTACCGCAGCACGCATTTGTCTATACTTGAATTATTAATACAAAGTCGTAATGCTAATGCTAAGGTAAATTCTTACAGCTTACATAAACCAGCCTTTAACTGTTCTGTCAAAAATTTCTCCTAATGGATTGTTAACTATATTTATGAACAAATAATGTAAATGATATTAAAACATTATTCTATATTCTATGAGGTCTTGTATGAAAACATCATACAAGGCTTTCTAGATCAACTACGCCTTCACCAATTCTATTTGTATTGGCCAATAAACGTCTTGGTTTAATAAGTTATTCACAATTGGAAGGCAGGCACTACTTCCCACGTTTCGTCTTTGTGTAAACACCTTTACACTCGCCCACAGCGTTTTAATTAATTTCGCAATTAAATACAAATAAGCAATTTGCGAAATAATAGAAAACTTAACAAGAAAAATAAAGCAATCAAGACTTTTTGAACGGAACGAAATGCTGAATATGAATTATTAATAAAAACTCCAAGGGAAAATTCTTGACGGGAAATTTTAAACTATCTGGCTTCTTTAGTGATAAAGTGTAGACACCGAAATGAGTATTTTTTATAGACAATAAAGTAATATTTGTTGTGAAATGAATATATGCATTTGAAATAAAAAAAAATAAATAAATAAAATATAGCTTTAACCATTTATGTCCAGTAAAGGATTAAACAGAACATTGCAAATTTAAATTTTGACAGCAATATTCATGTTAGTTAATAATTCGCTGCCGATACAATAAGTATTGTCCAATATTATTTTCACATTCTTTACCTTTAGATAAAAAAGGTATTGTCTGGTCAAAATATTCGGTGGTGAGTTTTTAATGAATAAGCATGTTTAGGGTCCCTAAAATACGTTTTTACTAGTTTTACGATGATGACTGTATGTTTGGAAGTCTGTGTGTGAGTGTATGTGTGTGTGTGTGTGTGTGTGTCTGTGTCTGACAAAATCTCCAACAATAACTTCAATACTACAATTCTAAAAATTATAATTATTTAGTATTCCTCTTTATCACATCCATATATGAAGAGCTGATTAGATTTTTTTATTATGCATTGTCCTACATATTCAAAAAAATAAATAAATAAATATATCATCACGGCATATTACCCATTTCTGAGTGTGCCAATCTGCGTTGTACACAAATTTCGGTAATGATGATGACATATTACTACCGTGCGAGCGTTTACCAGGTGTCACCTCACGGGCACTCATTGCTGGCGTAAAGAGTGCGCCACAGGAGTTACTTTTATGCCATTTAAATTTCGAAATATTTGGCGTCGGTCGGGATCGAACCCGGTTCCCCAGTTTCGCGACCAGACACTCAGGCACGCGGCCACGGGACCCCATACATATTCAATAGATATAGAGTTAAAGAATTATAAAGAGATTACCTTTCATAAATCAGCCAGCTTTGCTATAATCGTGGAAACAGCTGATATTTTCAAATAATAGAATGGTAGAATATTAAAAACATATTACGGCTTAACGAATAACTATATAGGTTAGAAATGCAGATTGCTGTGAATGTAGACTTAGTTTCATAGTAAAAAAAAGAAATAGTAGAAGACAGTACTAAAAGATTCAACGTCCAGATTATTATAAGCCAAATTTTTAATTAAAATGTAGTCGCTACTAGTAAAAAATTAATACGAGTAAAATGCTAGCTGAGTAAGTCTTATTGACCTCAAAAAATTTAAAGGGCTTGGACTTGGTTCGACAAACTGCCTTCTTGATGAAAATAAATTACTTATTTTATAATGTAAATTATACTTTAACCTTCTTTCTGAAATACTTTAAATTTGCTAAAAAAAAAAGTGGTCAAAACTCAAAAGTTTATTGCAGTAATAGCGTAAAATTAACAATTATTACAGAATGCCCGATACCCAATGTAAACTCTACTTTTCCTTGCAAAAAAACTTTCTTGCAACTCTCTTTCTGCCTTCTCTTTCGTTGTCCATTCAACTCAATCGTGTCGTTGCCCCTCAGTGTACACTTCAGCCCACCTGAAGGATCTCAGGACTTGAGCGCAGCCCTAACCCCATCAAGGAAGTCATTGGGCCTTACCTTCAGGCTTTGTTTACAGTTTTACACCGGTACACGTGTTCACAGTGTCATTGTTGTAATTAACTAAAACAGTTTTGCTTAATGCCTCGGTCGTTTACCCTTCTAAACGTTTTTGTTCTTCTAAGGGATGAAAAAAATGTGCTACCCTCGATTAAGGAGATAAAAACAGTGTAATGCTTTGTTAACGTGCTGGGAACTTTACCAGTTAACTTTAAGATGGACATGGAATTGGCTATGAAGTATTGAGGAATAGTAGTTACTAAATGGTTAACAAACTTTCTTAAATAAAGTTGGATTTTTTGGTTCATATCAAAGAATCAAGAGCTGCTTAATTGAAATAGGAGAGTTCTAATTTTGTTCCGATAAATTTTTGTAACATATCCATGCAATAATTCTGATATTTTTAAGGCGACTGCACAATAGCCTGGAAACAAGGAGACGGAAATTTTGTCGACACCTAAAATTTTTATTTGACGATGAAAATGGCTGAAAATTAAAAGATGTGGAAAATGAACCAAAAGTCCAAATTTTTGATTAACTTAAACGCGACCCAAACCTTTGTTTGTCAAGGTCAATTAACCTGAATTGAATTTAAACCGTTTTAAATTTAGATTCGGTTCTGATCTACAAGTATATAATTAAAAATTGTAAATTCCAGTTAAATTATTAATATGATTTTAATAATAATAAATATAACCATTCTTTTTGTGTTTGTACTCTGAACCGAAATTAGAACCTGAACCTAAAACCGATGAACCGTTGTAATTGCCTTTTTATTGGACCGAAACTGAACCCGAACAGACATTTATTTCCTGAACCAAACCTGAACCATAAATACAGACAGAAAAAAGTTCTCATTTCAAAACCTTTTGATGAATGACTGTGGCATTTTTTCTCTAAGCAAAAAAAGGTGTTCGATTGGAAATTTTATTTTGTCGACCAGTAACATATTAAAGAAATTTGATTTTTGTAAAAATTTTGCAATTTATCCTATAAAATACAATTATAAAAACTAAAAAGAAAATAATGTGTTAAAAGGTAAAACCAAGATTTCTTCGTCCAGAAACAGAAATGAATTTATTGGTTCTTTACCAAAATCGACACACTAAATATCAACGTGAAAATGTATTTGTGTTATCACAAACATACATTCGTTAAAATATTCAACTCATTATCTTCAAATTTAAAATATATTTAATTTTTAAAACATTAATCGCGAAATAATCAGTAAAGTGCCATTCCGGTTTGTTTGCAATATTTCAATTTAATAAAGAGTACTAATAACATTTTCAAAATTTTCTGAGTGGTAGAATTTGAGTTAAAGCGTATACAGGAACCACACAGACAATTTCATACAAATGTTACAATTGAATTAGTGACCTAAAAACGTGGTTTTGCCTAAAATCTTGACATGCGTTTTTTAAGCATAATTCTATTAAATACCTTATTATATTTACTTAGGGTAGAGTAAATATACACTTTTTGATCTACTTAAGTAACATAAACTATGTATTATGTATTCAATACTTTTTATTTTACCGTTTTCTAAAAATCAATAAATTTATATTTACAAAGTTATAATTATATTTGAGTATGCATATTGCTTTTAAACTTTAAATTAAAAGGATGTTTCTACTCGTATTTTTATATGAAGTAATGAACTCTTCAACTATAGTAAACTTTAGTCTACAGTAGTTTTATTTAGAATATTCTCTAAAAAAAATTCGCTCCCACTTAAAAACTTGAGTAATTACATACTCCGCATCAAAATTCTTGTCTTCATTAAAATTAAAAATAGTTCCTGTGTGTAATAACAAAATAAAATATCTGTTTTGGCCAGCAGTATGGAATTTAACATTGCTTATACACAAATAATTCTAATTATATCTACTCTTTCATTCTATAAGGAATCTTGTCCTACTGTTCTAAATTTTTCAAGATGGTTCCAATTCATTGACGGAATTGGCGGTATTTCTTAAAGATGTATGTACTATTATTATTATATATATATATATATATATATATATATATATATATATATATATATATACAATTTTAAATATTTAATTATTAATTCGATAAGAAATATTAAATGTGCTTCCCAGAAAAAGATTTCAGTAAAACTGACGTTTATCTGTCAATTACAAGGATTACATTGGATGGAAAATGTTATGTTCTTCAATATATAAACTACTACTTCCGGTTGTCCAATTGTTATCAAACCTTTTCAGTACTTCCCTTTAATGTTAAAAGGTATTTTAAGTATTATAGTTCTTAAGGAATCGTCCTTCAACGTCCAACGCACGCACGCACGCATGCTCACACACACACACACACACACACACACACACACACACACAGACACACACACACACACACACACAGACAGACACACACACACACACACACACACACACACACACACAGACAGACACACACACACACACACACACACACAATCGTAAAAATCGGATTGTAGCGGTAAAAAACGCCAAACATAACTCCTTTCATTTAACTCTTAATTATAAATTACTGACACACACACTCATTTTGCATTCAGGGAGGTAAACCATACGGGCCCATTATGCTGTTAAAAATATTCCCTTCCCATTTATCAGAGCGCAGATCTCGTCCGAAAGTAGCAAAACAAAAACAATGTTTCACCGTTATCAAGAGTGTGTACGTAGTAGCAAAGCAAGCCCTGGAAGTAGGAAAACACGAGAGCATCGCAATATGTCATGGGCTTATCGCAAGCACGCCATATTGAAATACAAAAGAGTTGTAATGAAGAGAAGAGTGACAGAGAAACACGAATAAAACAGATTTTGTATAATAGAATGAAATACACTACTATTTTTTACATCTTGCTCTAAGAGATATTGGATTCTAGCTAAAAATCGCGTATCCAGATTTTAGTGAAAAAGCACGTTTTAAGGTCCCTAGAATCTGATTATAACATTTCTACCTTGTATTTCGACACTATTTTAATATGTAACGAAACAATTAGATTTTGGTGGAAATTGGATGATAGGGTATGGCATTTTACTTAAAGTTCAAAATGATTTTTATTCGAAAACTACATTCATATGTCATTTTTACGCAATTTATATTATTATAAAAATTAAATATTATTTTTTCTACAGATATGCGTTGATACATTTTATACACATTTTATATATACATTTATAAAATAATCTAACTCATAAGTCCAGGAGCCTATGTATTAAAGGTGTATTATTTTATTTTATGAACTGTAAAATTGAAGTGTAGGAGAAGTAAATTTAAAGAACAACACTCGTACTAAACTTGTCTTTATTCAACGACTACCTTGATTGAAGTGACCCACCAGAACAAGTATAATTTTAAATACAATGAGACAATGTTGCCAATAGATTCATAAGGCAATACATTATAATAAAAATAAGAAATATACATTATTACCAATAATATGAAATTAAATAATAATGAATACACATTATAACAAAAGGTAAACACAATTCCTTTGTTACACACTTCATATTTCAAATGTATATAACTGACAATGGTGACATTTTAAAAAGAAAATAGTAAATAAACCAATAGTTATATTCAAAGAAACTTAATATAGTTTGCAGCATTAGTACATAAATATGTATACTTCATTTCATGTAAGCAAATAGCGTTGAATTAGATATAGATATAAATTCTGCCCTTTAATTGGTCAGAATACTAACCTAGTTTACAAAAGCGGAAGAAATATCACTTGTCAGCTGTCAATTATCAAATAAAATCTACAGAATTAAGGGATATTTAACCATATTTTGATGTACATTTTAATATACAGGACACGTACTTTTTACAGATAAAAATATTTTTATTATTGATAAAGTTTGGTTTTACGAATTTAAATTATTTATTTAATGCATGTATAAACTAATGGCTCTCAAGCGCCATCTGCTATTTTCTTATGTGAAATAAAGTAGGTATAGGAATGTATTTAAATTAATAAAAATTAAATAGCGGAAGGTATTGTTTTGGCCACATTAGGTTATTTATTAATTTTTTCTCTTTGAAGTGAAAAATGAAAAGAAAATATTAAAACAGCAACAAAAATATATTTTTCAATATAGGCCCCTTGCTTTTGCATACAAGTATTACATTGTTTCAATAACAACTTACAGGCTGTAAAACATTCGCTTAACGAATCGTTATCATAACGATAATCGTTGTTATGAAAATCGTTATTTGTATTTTACGAAAATCGTTATTTTTGTATTGTGTAAGATCGATCGTTAAAACATTATCGTTGAATTTAATTGATAACGAAATCGTTAATCCAAATCAGATTGAAGAAGCATATGCTGAATTGGCTAGGGCATTAAATGCACTCAGTAAAATAAAGCATATGTAAAAGTATAATTAATATAGAGTACTTTTAGGAGATTTGGCATAACAGTTATACTTGTATTTGCTTCTAGGAATGGCAACAGTTCAGTAAAAGCACTTGCGGTGGCTCTCGATAATCTAAATAATTTTCTAAAATTTTCCTCTGGGGTAGTAAAAGGATCACTTTTATCTCTTAAAGCCCTATGAATTGTACGAAGATTTTTCCTGTTAAATATATATATAGTAAAGTTGGAATATAATCTGACATATTTTTAAAATATATAATTGTCGTTATGAACAATTTAATTTTTGCTTATAGAATACCACTTTAACGATTATCGTTATTTTAACGATATAATGATTTGATTTGCCATAACGATCGCTTACAGAATAGCCCTATTAATCAATTATAAAAATATTCCTTTGGTTTTCCGCAAAATTCCTTTCATGAGCCGCTGTAAGTTCGTTACCGTCCCTAAATTTTGTTCCCTTTTTTTGAGATTTGGAAATAAAAAATAGTTACAGGGTGCTAGATCTGGACTATAAGATGGATGATCAATTTCTACGAAGCCATATCCAGCAACGGCAGCTTTTGAAAGTCTTGGCTTGTGCATTGGCTGTGGAGCACCAGGACACCTTGCGTAACACAAACTGACAGATATGAGAATTAATATTGCCACAATTGTTTTGTAAATTGTCACACACATTACCAATGCATATGTGATTAAAAAACAATATAATGAAAAATTACTTTAAAATTGAAAACTGTCTAGTCCAGGAATATAAAAATGACCTCTGGTGTATTTTTGTTCGGTACTGTAGCGTCAGTAATTATTCATTTTCCATGCCAGAGAAAGTACAGATATTTGTGCCTCATTTTCGGTTTACATTTAATTTACCCCCTCGATTACATATGCAAACAGAATGAAAAATACGCTCAATTATTCCCAGGTGCTAATTCGGCTGGCGTATGGGCTCATCACGGGCTGTGCTGTATTACATACAATTCACTGTGTTGTACATTTGTGTTTCACGCCACGTTCACGCACACGTTCACGCTCGTTTCACGCACATATCGCATTGTCACGTGTCAATCATCAGCGTTCAAATGTCAGCCGACAATCACTTGTCCTAGACGTGTTGTTTTGTTTATAGGATAGTGGAATTGGTATTGGTGGTTATAGAAATGATGATAGAGTGATAATTTTTATACTGAAAAATAGTAAAAAAAAATACATCATAGTAGAAATTATATATTTAAAGATTTTTGTAAATAAGTTGTTAAGGTTCTTTCCTCTACTATTTGTTAAATATTTATATTTGTTTATTTGACAAATATAATATTTATTATAAGCAGGGATGGGAACGTTAAGAAACGTTACGTTATTTCATAACGTTATAAAAAATTAATTTGTTACATTAATAAATAAATATGTAATCACGGCATATTACCCATTTCTGGGTGTGCCAATCTGCTTTGTCACAGATATCGGTAATGATGATCATATATTTGTACTACGCGAGCGTGTACTAGGCGTCACCTCACTGGCACTCATCGCTTGCGCGAAGAGTGCACCACAGGGGTCGGAATTGAACCCGGTTCCCCAGATTCCCGACCAGACATCAGGCACGTCATAAATGACAAGAAAAAACCAAATAACGTTACGTAACATTATGATATAGTTATTTAAGTATTAACGGCAGTAAGTGCTTCCTATCGAAATAATAAACAATCAAAAAAATTATGAAATTATATTTTCAACAGTAAAAATTTTGTTATATTTAAATAAATAAATATATCATCACGGCATATTACTCATTTCTGGGTGTGCCAGTATCTACAACACATGTATAGACATCGGTAATGATGACGATATATTTTACCGTGTGGGCGCTTACCAGGCGTCACCTCACGGGCACTCATAGCTGGTGTGGAGAGTGCACCACAGGGGTCACTTTTGTGCCATTTAAAATTGGAAATATTTGGCGTCTATCGGGATCGAACCCGGTTCCCCCAGGTTCGCGACCAGACACTCAGGCACGCGGCCACGGGAAAGTATGAAATGTTATAGTGAATCGTTATTTGTTACGTTATGGTTACATAACATTATTTTATAGTTTGTAACGTTATTAGAAAAAAATAATAAATAAAACATTATAACGTCGTCGGGTATCGCTAGTTACGTTTTCTCTCCCTGATTATAATTAAAAGTAATTGAAGTTAGAAAGTGACATTAGTAGGTATAACAAAAATATGATGCACAAACGATCAAATATCTTAAGAGTGTTCTCCTGCCTGTTACCTACAAGTGTGATTATAATAGTGACTATGTTATTGCTGCATAAACCCCGCTTAATAACATCGGAACAATCAATACTTCACTGCAAAAGCACATGTGATAGAGCAATCTCATTTTTCTCTGATTCAAGGTTAAAGAACATTTTATATGCAAATATTATGATATTGTATTTAGAAAATAATTTTAATAGAGTTACCTATAAATATAAATCTCTTAGTTGGATACAATACTTGAAAATGTCACTATTATTAATTTGAAGTGATAAGTTTAACTGTGTAACAAAGGAATAGTTTTTATCTTAGGCTTCGCGACTAATAAAAAAAAATATTTTTAAATTTATCTGTAAAATATATAGAAAAAGTATTAATGTATTCCTGTAGAAAATTTAATAATCTTTAATTTTCATAAGACATAAAATTCGAAAAAATGGCATTTAATGGTATTTTTTGAAGAAAAACCACTATGAGCTTCAGGTAAAGTGACATTTCCGGTTATCCTATTTACACCAAAATCTAATGGCTTCTTTTCATATTAGAATAGGATAGAAATACAAAGTTTCAGAATTTTCTGAATGACAGTATTTGAGTTAGAGCGAAGACATAATCCATACACATACATACACACATACAGACATCATCGTGAAAATGTTAAAAATGGATTCTAGGGACCTTAAAACGTGGTCATTTACTAAAATCTCGATATGAGATTTTTAGCACGATCCCTATACCTCCCTTACCAAGGGTAGCGGCAGGTAAAAATAGATTTTATGTTAAACAGGTTTAAGTTAGTATTATTGAAATGTGTGGCTGGTCATGTGCAGTCAAAAATAGACATATTTCAATAGTCGCCGTCGACGTTCGTAGCGTTGAGACCGTTCATGTTGTATGATTTCAAACAATCACAGCACAGAACGGTGTTAACATTGAACAATTTGACGGTGATAAAGGTACATGTGAATCCAGCTTTAAATAAAATAAAATGAAATTGGCGATAGGTATTGTGCTGGACACAACAAATTTTTGTCCTTAGTAAGGTAGTAAAGTTTGCTTGTTACATAAATCACCTGTATAAGAAAGTTCTAAATGTTCCAGTTTGTACTGAGAAATAGAAGTTAAGTAATATTTTACACATAATTCTTTGTGGCACATAACGCAAATCTCTAATGAGTAATAAGCATTGTACTAAACACCTCTTACTCATTGAAGTTTAAAAGTATATAAATTCCAACATCACAGCAGAGCACGTACCTACCGTTGTTTATACTGAAGGCCGGTTCTTAGAGTTTGTAGCTCATTCTCGCATGTCCACGATAAGAATTATTACGGTTATATATTTGAAAGACTCGCCCCTAGTTTTGCAATTTATCTCTGGAAGGAAAACGCATAATTGTTCTTTGGTTGTGTTATTTAAATCCCGGCGGCGTCTTGGGGTGATTTACGCCTCGGTCAACCTGGGGAGAGTTTTGCAAATCATCCCCATCCATTTAGTCTGTCAGTGACTATACAACAGATGTATTAATAATATTGTTGCTCCTTTAGGGGACAACGGATTCATTTGCCTACATTGACAAATCAACAACGATGTAAGTGATTATTGGATGACTAGCACTTTTGCCTTTTTGGCAACTGTGGAACGTGAGTCAGAATGAAGTCCTCCACTATCATATATAATTTTCTTTATGAAACTTGTCCTAATTATTATATGTTAACTCGTAGTACTTTTTTATAGTTATTTTGTTATACATGCGAATTAAATGAAGTTTACTGAATGGTATTCCTTCCATCTCTTTGGTTTTCCTCGTGCTCCCCGCATTGGAAGTTCCAATCATAAGACAAGGCTGCAAGCTGCATACTATGACATACGACATCCTAATCCTACACTTTTAATCTTTGGTTTTACACTTGACTAGAATTTTTTTAATATATCACATGTTTCCATGATAAATACCAAAGCTGACTGATTTTTGAAAGTTAATATCTTTATAATTCTTTAACATAATATCTATTGAATATGAATGAAAATATATAATCAAACTGTATAGAGAAGAGCATTTCCTTTCATATATAAAAAAATAAAATGTGAAAAAATATTATTTAACTGCGTTTTTTAAGAAAAACTATTAAAAACTTCAAATAAAGGTACTTCCGGTGAAACAGTTGTAACCAAAATCTAATCACCTCTTCATCTGGATGTAAAGAAGAGGAATACGAAAGAATTATAATTTTTAGAATTGTAGTATTGGAGTTATCGTCGGAGAAAAATTTGTCACACACAGACACACACACACACACACACACACACACACACACGGGCATACACACGGGCACACATACAGACATCATCCTAAAAATAGGAAATTCGTATAGTAGGAACCCTAAAACGTGCTTATTCATTAAAAACTCACCACCCAATTTTTTGAAGGTAAAAATAATAAATTGTTATTATATAGAGGCTAGCTCTCATTTTTGGCATTCTCGTTTGCATTAATGTAAAAATACCATTCACTTTAAAATACTAAGGCCTAATATTTTCATCTCTGGTTCAACTGCCAGTTAACTATCGTTTATAAGAACAATGTGTCATTGAAAAATTGTCAATTTTTACAATTTGGGGTATAATATCGATGATGTGTTTTTCTTTTAATTCATAATTAAATTAACAGGCTGTTTAACTGTCAGTTCAAAAGCTGCAATGATGTATTTATTAATTCATGAAATTATGATATTTTATGAATTAGAATTATGTTATAGGTACTAAAATATTTAAACCGTCCTAATATCTTATGGGCCATATCTAATTTATTTTATGTCTTATATTTACTGCTGTATGACGTAACATTTATGGTAGGTTGTAAACATAAATTACAACCTCAATATAAATATTTCAAATTGCGCATGTTGTAGAGATTCCTCCTGGTGTTAAATATTAATCCAAATTCATTGGAACCTAGTTTACAAGACATTAAGGCATATTTTGTCCCGTGTTTATAATGATTCACCAAATTACATATAAACAAAGTCTGAATAACGAAATTAGTCGCTTAAGCGTACGCGAGAATACAATTCAAACAAACAAAAGCACAGCTAATAAAATAAACATAAATGAGCAAATTTCGCATCCACTCAAACACCGCAACATGTAATAAAATTTCATTATCTCCTTTTCATTTTATTGTCAGCGAAGCGCTAAGCCCATTTGCCCGAATCACTTGCAGAAGAGAATTACTCCTGCATAAATGTTTCACTCTACGTCACGTGGCAAACGATGCCTACTGCGTCAAGACAACCTGGAGAAAATGAACAGAGACGGGCTTAAAAATTAACATAGGGGAGACCGATGCTTGTTGTCACGCGGCTAAGTTGTCCCAAGTCTCATATTTCTCAGTCACTAGTGCCACGTTGGGGTTGTAACTCAAACTACTATAGATTTTATTGGTTCTTTTGTGTTTCTTGCAGCTGCAAGTATTCTGTTCAATGAAGTCAACATCTCAACTATTTTTCTGTGAATCTATAAGGTTACATGATATTACTCTGTATCAACTTTGAGGTTAGGTTACATGGTTTTTCCGCCAAATCGTGATTTGTATGAAATGTCTGTAGGGGGCTGGTTGTCACAAAAACCTCGGGGATAGCGTAAAAAAATTGATTAAATGTGTATAACCGGGCTCACCCCCGGACTGAATAAATTATATACTTGTCAAAATTGACAAATTGTGTAACCTAAAGTGACTAATGTATTATTGACCATTAAATATTCACTTAAATTATTATTTCAATTACAAAATTTAAATTACTGGTATCCTATTAATGTTTTTCTTTATCATCCTTAATTTTTAGCTTTGGTCTGTCCCAAATAAAATTTATTGAGAAATTTTGATTTTTTTTCATTTAAATAAACCGTGGCAACTAACCTTAAAGTCTGTGACAACTAACCCGGAGTAGGAACAAATTGTCACAAAAATTTGCTCAGACAAAATGTTAATCCCTTAAAGCTATAGTCCCAAAACTGCAAGAAAACAGAGCTAAGGGTACACCTACACACTAAAGGATAGACTAATGATAAAAAGAGTAACTGTAAACCCTGCCTCTTAAAAAATTAAAAATCAAAAATTGTGACAACAGTCCCTGGTCTCCCCTATTTCGTAGCACATTTCTCAGGTCATTTGGAATAAAATACACAGAGTGATCATAAAAGGCTGAAGCGTGCCCATGAACTGTCTTCTTTACGTATGTTCTTCAAAAAGAAATTGGTCACGCTCTTCATTAAAAGCCAGAATGATTTACTTAAAGTTTTTTTCGAAGGCATGAGAAACAAATATCAAATGAACCAACGTAGGGCAATCAAATGCCAAACTTACTTTTGTGTTAATAAAACTAATTTATTGTATAAATGAAACGCGTTTTTATTATCATAATTGTATAGTTGCCTTGTAAGGTAAAAAAAAGGATGTTAGGCCAATTCTTTTGGCGCAGGAGTGGTATATATACTCGTACACACACACACACACACACACACACACACACACACACACACACACACACACACACACACACATATTATATATACACTATGTCCCCGGATTGAGTTTACAAGAGGAAAAAAAATATTTTTGATTTTACGAAAAAATGCCAAGGGAAGAACAATTTTTGCTTGAATTAAAACGCATGTTTCAATTATTAAAACGTTTAATTAACGTAAGGTTCTTTTATTATAACATTTTTTCGTATTTTGTCCTCCTAATAATACAGTTATTACATTGAATCTAACATGATTTTAGTTACCTTTGAAATATTAACAAATGATTATTAATTCTAATTTCAGAAAAATAAACGGAGAAAATCAAAATACTTGTAGTTTATTCAATTAACTCTTTTTTTATCTACCCCCGTCAGTCAATACAGAGACTTTACGTTAAAAGAATGACAATGTGAAGAAATAATTATATTTTATTGCAAGGTCTTAGAAAAAGTATAGTATGTAACACGTGTGTGAAGCCTATTTTAGCTTCACACACTTGCCACATAATACCGTGAGTATTTTTTAACGTGAAACATTGGGTTTGTCATATCCATGATGACTACTCGACATTTGATTGACAGCAATGTATTTGTCCGTTCCATTTAAAATGAAACATAGGGAACGAATCTGACAGAAGTATTATATTTAAATATTGTAAGAAATTTAGCGGAGTCAGAAAACCACTCGAGAGAACTAAACATATTTCGGGCACAAGGTGCATACAGTATTTTTTCTACATCTAAATTTAATTTTTAGAAAACAGGTATAATTATTTAAACAAAATTAACCTCTAATGACATCTTGTCAATATGACACATAACCGTTGATTTTTCCTAGAAGTTATGATTTGACATTTGATTGACAGCAATGTATTTGTCTGGCTCTTTTAAAATGTCACATGGGGAATGAATTTGACAGAAATATTATATTTAAATATTGTAAGAAATTCGTTCCCTATGTTTCATTTTAAATGGAACGGGCAAACACATTGCTGTCAATCAAATGTCAAGTCGTTACCATGGATATGACAAACCCAATGTTTCACGTTAAAAAATACTCACGGTATACTATTTATATTGTGTTTCTTCTATTGTTCATAGCTTCTCATTTATGTATATATAATTTTTGTTTCTATTCTTAAGTTCAATATCTGCAACTTTTCTATATATCATTCTATCTGATTCGATCCTCTCAAGTGTATTTTTAAACATTTGTTTTTCATACGTTTGCACTTGTGATTTACGTGCTCTTAATTCTCATGCATGCTGCATGCTGTATCTTCAACTATCGAGGTGTCACTTCCTAGCCTTCATCATGTAGGTAGACTTTCCTGTCTTCTGCTCCCTACGCTTTTTCATTTTTTTAGAACTGATTTAATCAATTACAATCCTACTCGAAGCCACACGCACTCATAGAGGCATAGATCATATTCTCTTTAAAAATTTGTCCAGAAAATGTCATTTTTTTTTTATTTATTTATTACAGAATAGCTACTCGTACTTGTGTATTAAGAGCGCAAAATGGGATATTGTCGCGCGGCATTCTCCCGAAATCGACAGTGCCCATTTGCGCATTAAACACACAACATTTTCTCTACAATTGCCACAATGGGGTCTCCCATCGACCTTTAAACTAATGGACCAAGTGTCTCCTATTCCTTTATTGTTAGAATATTGTTCCAACATAGAAGGATAGAAATATATATTCTGTCCTTCAACAATACGGAAGTTCTCATTAATTATTACTTGTCCCCTATAATATAATATTTATGTAATATATTGTATTAAAAATATATAATGAATCTAATTATGCACAAAATTAAATCTATACTCTTAGCGATTATGCACCAAGTACAACAAGTTAGGGACAAATCAATTTTTTTATTTTGCTGCGTTTTCTTAACTTCCGTAATGTTGAAGGATAGAGATACTGTGTCTGCACCGTTATGACGGGACAGGCGTTTTGCTTGTACGCTGCGTCTATTAGTTTAAAGGTCGATGGGGTCTCCCCATCATCACAAAAAATAATAAAATGTACAGTTTGTATTTACAGTACTAGTCAATAAATAACGATTATATTTTTTAATAGTAATTTATTGTTATTTTTCATTCTTCTTGAGCTATTGCTTTAATCTAATCTAAGCTTTTTTACTTTCGTTTTTGAAAATGAATGCCCTATTTTATTTCCGTATTCCTTTACACAACAGTCTGGCATTTTGTTGGTTATGTAATATACCGACTGAGCAGTCATATGTAAGATTGATTTGTGGAGGCGGTAAATATGTAAATAAATACAGCGCCATTAGTTCCTGACTAAACGTTCCCATCAAGAATGTAGACAAGTGACATTTTTCAATATTTTATAGTTAGAAATTCTTATAGCGAGCGTTTTTTCTACTTTGTTGCGCATGAACGGCAAAGTGACATTTTGCTGTGACAAAAGTGAGAGCAAATGCTTACTTTATATATAGACTATAGAAACTACAGTCTATATACAACCTCTTAATCGACAATATCCCATTCTGCGCTCTTATTACACAAATAGCTATTTCCTATTAATATTATTAGTAATCTAAACATAATTTTCTTATTCAAATTTTTACAACTTAAAATTTCATATTCCAGATTTATCGTCTAGGAATGTGATTATGGTAATCGTTTCGAAATTTCTTAGGTCCAGCGTCCAGTCCTTTTTGATGTGTTGTCTTAAGTGCGTCCCTGGAACGACGTTTCGTCTTTGTTGCGATGGGCCGTATTCCATGATGTCTGGCGGGCTGTTACATTTAACAAGCGCCGAATATATTGTTACTGGCGTGGTTTTTTGCGTCGCCATAACAAAAATGGCGGTCATAAATTTCTCAGATATTCCTTTCCGCAATTCTGGCAGTCATTACGCTTTAAAAATGACGTTTCAAAAAAGAAAACGCAAAAAAGATGTAGCAAGAGATGAAGGGGATGAAATTCATTGCTGACGTGAATATATATTGTAAAACAGAAGTGGCCTGCATAGTGCAGCATTTAAATTCTAGCAGGCGTTGGTTATATACTCGCATTATGGTAATTTTCATCACGGCACTTTATACTACCCATTATAAAGAATATACATACTTGTCTCATGTTTATAATATAATAATAACCAGCCCACTTCACTACCTTTTGGAGGAAATATATTTTAGTAACTATTTCTCTCATTGATTCATAATTACGTAAATAAGCGGCAATGTAAATTTTTTGGTTACCAAATATAACCGCCAAAACAGGAACTAAAAACGAAATAAACCGAAATTTTTATAAAACGCAATATATTTTTATTACCTTCCGTCACCTTAGGTAAGGAAGGTATTGTCTTTGGTCAAAAAATTCGGTGGTGAGTTTTTAATGAATAAGCACGTTTTAAGATCCCTAGAATACGATATTACTAACTTTACATTGATGTATGTGTGTGTGTGTATGCGTGTCTGTGTGTATGTCCGTGTGTCCGTGTGTGTGTGTCAAATTTTTCTCCGACGATAACTCGCAAACTAAAATTCTAAAAATTATCATTTTTTCGTATTCCTCTTTTTTATAACCATATGAAGAGCTGATTAGATTTTGGTTATAATTGGTCAACCGGAAGTACCCTTATTTGAAGTTTTTAACAGTTTTTCTGGGAAAACCGCAGTTAAATATCAATTTTTGACAGTTTGTGATCATTAATATGAAAGAAAATCTTATTCTCTATTCAATTTGATTATACATTTTCCTTCATATTCAATAGAAATAGAGTTATAGAGAGATTAAGAGAGGTTAACTTTCAAAAATCTGTTAGCTTTGCTAAAACTATGGAAACAGCACATATATTCAAAAAAATTCTAATTGACAGATGTCAGTGTCAAGTGGAAAGTATAGGATCAGAAAGTAACATAAGTGGCAGACTGTCCCTCGCATAAGTGACTTGCAGTTTCAATGCCGGGAGTACGAGGAAGGCCAAAGAGAAGATGGAAGGACTGTGTAGCAGAATATTTGAGAGAGGAAGAACTGTGTGAAGAAGCGTTGGTTTGGAATGAGGAAGTGTGAAGTGCAATTTACAGAATGTACATTCGTGTTATAATAATATTGGATTTATAGAATCTTCCCAAAGGAATTTGCAATATGGAATTTGTAAAAAATAGTGTGTTCGTGTTACAATTTTACAGGATATATAGAATCTTTTCCAAGGAACTTTTGGTATCGGATTTGTACGAAATACATTGAATTGACGGAAGGTTTTGTGCTGGCCACAACAGATTTTTTTTTTGTAACGATTGCTTGAGACCGCTCGTCTGAAGTGAAAAATTAAATGGTTGACATTTGGATCGTACAGCAATGCCATCTCCCGAAAGTTTTATAAACTTAAATGTTTAAGTGTGCTGGGTTTACATTCATATTTTTTTTATAAGAAAGAAGACTGCGAAACAACTGGCCAATAGTTTTAAAACCGAAGTGAGGGCGCGATTTATTTAAATGTCGGTTTTAGACTATCAAAAAATCAATTTAGCTGTTCTAACTACGTTGTAACACTGTTAATATGGTTTTTCAAAATTATAAATAAATACAATCTACGACAAATACAAATGTAATATTTTATTTACTTACATATAAATAACTAAATAAATATATCACGGCATATTACCCATTGCTGGGTTTTGCATTTCGATTCACGAAAACAAAATATTTAATAAAGAACGAAACGAGTGAAAGCAAAATACTGCGTGTTTGATCCGACCGGAAATAAACCAAATAATTTTCTTTAAACAATAAATTTTTGACTGCTTCTCCAATATTTTTACTTCCTTCAATTTATATTAGCAGTCGATTAAACATTCCTAATTTTTTTATAAATAGCCCTAAATTTGAAAATATCACGTAATATCTGTTAAATATTTTATAATGTATTACTGAAATTTGTGTAATATTGTGAAAAGTCACGTGATTTGAAACAGAAGTTCATACAGCTTGACAAGTGACAAACTATCACCTACGTTTATTTATATAAATAACGTAGGTTATATGGACAAACACTTTTCTTGTTGGTATTAATAACGTGCTGTATGTATTTTGACGTCCCAGGATTTGGGGGTTTGGTTATTATGACTATTTCTGTAGCCACTTAATTTACGAAAATAACAAGAAATTATTATTTTTTTATTTTTATTTAAAATATTTTTTGAAAAATATTAAATCGGTTCACGGTATTTAACACGACGGTCAATTTTTCTGGCTATGAACATAGGCCCTGATTAAATGACGATATTATTGGCAATATTATGGTCAAAACTAAATCTATAAAACAACTTACAAAAACACATCTATTTTGTTGATTAATAATAAATTAAACATAAGAATAGCAGGTTTCGTTGTGATTTTGTTCACTATTAACTGATTTAATATTTAGAGTTTTGAACATATAATACGGGCATTAACTTCGTATTTATAAAAAAAATAATTTTGTAAAATGAACATTTTCATTTCAAATTTACATTTTTTTTTAGTTCTTTTTTTATTGCCAGATTTATCTACATTTTAACGGTATTATATTCATTTAGTTTTAAACATTTTCTGATTTGTCTAGTCTACGTACATACCTAAAATTCAGTAGAGTATGTAAAATCCTCATTCAAAACTAGTTGTTAACCACCAACAATGTAATACCCATGCTTTACAAATCCAGACACATCCGAATTTTAAAAAATGTACAGCTTTGTTTCAATGAAACTTCGTACAAGTTTGAGCATAATACACTACATTAATGCATACGTATATGTAACAATGCAAACTGGGGTTGTATAATACCCCAGCACGGTACGGCTCTCAATTCAAGGCAAACCCAGAATCATCCGCAAATGTTCTGAATTGTTAACAACTGGGCTCAACATAGAAACCTTCGTTGCTCTTACAGGTACATTGAATATTCCTGATGAGATGACCTATAATCTTATAGAGTATGATTTTACTCGTCAGTATTGTTCATACTTATTTATATATTTATTTATATAGTAAACTGATTATTTTTTCAGAAAACGTAAATCTTTATTTTGAATTAATTTATTAGGTACGAGCCCCGTCGCACATTGGTTCACCCACCTGCTTTAATTTCATTTTATTTAATTAATATATGATACAAATAATAACTAACCTAAATTATCGTCCTTTTTTATTAATATTACAGTCATTTTGTCGTTCTAATGACACACAGCAAGATGTTTTCTTAAATGTTTCAGTGTTTTTTTTTTTTTTTTTAGTGAAATAGTACTTGGTTTTACCAAATCAGAAGATACTGAAAAAAATTAAACGAATTTAAGTCTCAAGATTGTGAGATTTTATTAAATAAAATGTCTAAAAGTATTTCAGTAGTAATTTACAATAAAAAAACGATGTTACTCAATATTGATAAATAATATGAAATTAATATATCGATTTCAGTTACAGTTATACTCGTACCGTTAAATTTTTTATTTTTAGCTAAAAATTATGTTATAATGTTGAAAAATATTCATTTTAAATAAAAGTAAAAATTTATTTAATTATTGTTACAAATTCTATTATAGTTAAGTCATGATAAATGAATTTTTAACAAGTGAGCTAACGGATGTGCGGTGGGGCTTGTATATACCTAATTATTTAAATAAATTCCGAAATTTTCAAAAAGATATTATATTTATTTGTGTTAAAATTATTTTGTTGATTCATAGTCACTGCGTATGACGAAATTAATCTATCATCTGAAATCATTCTACTTAAGGCATTTTCAAAAATTTATGTGATTCCGTGAGTGTATGATACAATACACAGTTACTTGTTTAATAAGGCTAAAAAGTAGAAGATTCATTACTCCGGCGGCATTTTAAGGACAAAGCAAAGCTGATTCCTTCCATTTAGCCTAGGCAGTGAGTATGCATGTTGAACATATAATTATTGTTATATTGACACTCAGTCAAAAGTTAACATTTTGAAGGAAAGCGTTATAAATGTAATAATTTTTAGTAAATATTTTTTCTACGAGCACTACAGAAAATTGCACTTTTCCCATGCTGTACAAAGCCCGAAAGATATTTATTTCCCACATTCGTAGGTTAAAGTGTGAGATATTATTTCTCACACACTCCCATGCTTTGCAAAGCCCGAAAGTTATTATTCATTTGCTGAACTGTACGTCATTTAAAATATGGCTATAAAGCAGACCAATACAACCAGAAATGGGTAATAAGCCATTATAATAGGTATATTTAATTGTTACAATATGTTCAACATATATCCTCAGATTCTCATTCTTATGAAATATCTTCTTTTTTATTTTTATTTATTTATTATCTGTATGTTTGCGAAGAATTTTTTCTTCATTGAAAGTTCTTCCTGATGTACAACCCTCAACAAGACAGTATTTCCTATATTTATAAATGTAGAGTTGAGAACAGTTACTAAGCGTTACCTGAAGGTTTCTAAAAGCTGACATGGAGAATGTACCACAGGGGGGGGGGGGGCACTTTTGTGCTATTTGAAAATTGTAAATTATTTTTAAATTTCAGAAGAGATATCATCAGAGACATAATATATTGTAATAAGTTGTAATTTTAATGCTTAGGCTCGGTTTGTACATTGCCTGCACAATTGACAGTTAAGTTAGTACCAGAATGTTATGTAGTATAGCACATTATAGAGGCGCTGTGTGTAAGATTAGAATCTCGGCCTACTTATCGCCGACATCAATTTGTCAACAAAAATTGAGGAGTTGTCATACCTTCTACATTTACGAGTATACACCGTCGTATATGCATATAATAGCTGCAGACTAGCACCCCCAGAAATGGGTAATACAATGTACGTAAATTTCCTTATTTTCCTCACCCTTCCAGAGGTCACCCCCCATACTTAGGGCAGGAGTAATATCTTGTATCTCTTGTGTAACGATATCTACCCTTGAGTGGGCGGTGTAATTATAAAGCGGCTCAGCCTAATACTACCCGATCCTGCTTCAAATTGCACGGTGGATCTATAGTTAGCTGTAACTCAAACTGTACAGCTATGGCTGATTATCAAGATTACCTTAAGGTTCAATCAGTGGAACTGACTACTAGAGTGGCAAATCTATGATAAGGGATGCTAGTGAAGATGATAGGGTGCAGATCCATAATAAGGGAATCAATTCATATAAGGAGTTGTTGATAAGTAGGAATAATGAGCTAAAATTGGGCTATTTAAAATTTATTGTCTATTATTTGTGAATCGTATATTAAATACGAACATTTCGAAATTTACAATTTAATATAGTATTGGTTATTGTTATTCATTATTCATAAAAATAATTATTTGAATTGTATAAAAATAAAACTGTTGTATTTTATAACAGATAACATTACATATTTGTTTATCTTTTTGTTTTAGTTCCATGGTTGGAACTATAAAATTGTAATTTTTGAAATTTTCTTATTTGATTTCATAAAAAAATCTGATATGACCAGCAAATTACCTACCGTCAGTTCTATGTATTTTGTACAAATCCCATACCAAAAGTTTCTTGGAAAAGATTCTATATATCCAGTAAAATTGTAACACGAACATTTACTATTTTCTACAAATACCATACCGAAAGTTTCTTGGAAAAGATTCTACAAATCTAATAAAATTATAACACTAACATTTCATTCTACTATAATACATCTATAATAATGCCCAAAGCTTCAACAATGCAATTTCAGAAACTAACCATGAATGTTGTGAACTATTTCGAACGGGATTTGTTCAACGATGGTCCATTAATTCTGTTCAAAGCCATACGAAAGGTGTTTTGTTCAAATATTTCTTGTATTATCAATCTTTAATTAAAGTATGTATATTTAAAGAGCAAAAGATGCCCTGCAAATAAGCAAATCTTGAAAAGAAGATATGGATCCCGTGTCAGAATGACAGCTATTAATTATGCACATAATGTAAAAATGTCATAAATTTTAATTCAAAATTTCAAGATTTACAAGTTCACCTGGTTTTATTTTCATAAATTTTGGTAAAATTCCACTATTTTTGCACTTTTTTAGGAAAATACCTGGTTTCTTTGTCACCAGGAGTGTGAACTTTACTTGGCGGGTTGAATAAATCACATGAAATTGGAAACTCAGTAAATTTGAAATGAAAGATAATGACATTTAACATCTATGTACATGATTACTAGCTGTCATTCTGTTGTCAAGAAAGACCAACAAAGTCACATGACTGCTTCCTCCTTATAAATTAGTATCCCATGTAAACGTTGTAGTATATAACGTCATTACTTTAGGAATATTTTTTGATGAGGTTAGTCTTCTGCCTTTTCATTACTACCATAGTAACAAATGATATTATTTGCAATACTTATATTATTATTAAATTTGTATATGTAGGATATCTAAATTTATATGGAATACAATGTGCATGTAAATCATAATTTCATGCACGAAATCATTAGATACACTGGATGTCATTCCGTTATGTTATTTCATATTATTCTCTAACCATCATTTCTCCTTTTAATCTAAATAGAAATCTTAAGAGTCTATTTTGATAAACTAGAAGCAATTACTTAGTAGTATAATATATTGTTGTTATCTCGACGTCCAATAATAATTAATGATCATTTCGGAAAGACACAAATTGACTCCAATTCCCCTTAAATAATCCGTGCCCGTGGCAAATTAAAAAATTCACAAAAGCCAAATTCAACAAAGGGTCCATTAAACTAAACATACATGACCCCACATATCAGCGTGTCAAGGCAGGAACAAGTGCCGCCGATATCATTACCATGAACCAGGCATTCCCAAACTTTGCGAATATAATTAAATTACAGCAAATAATAAAGAAAAATAAATTATAAATAATATTAAATACAATAATAAACCTTTCTTCTGGTATGGTGCACGGTTCTATTTACATAATTACTATTAAAACAGTCACCTGTAGATAACGTGCTAAGATTTAAAACATATTGAGTTAGTAAATAAACGCAGATTGGAGATAAAACTTATAAATCTCTCATATTAATATATAAAGACCTTATAAACTTGACTTATTATTGTATTACAACTGATGATGATTGCAATGCAATCGAAATGTACATTTTGAAAATATAATATAATTTATGAAGAAAGGTTTATTATTGTATTTAATTTAAGTTATATCTTCACGTTTACTCAAATAATTTATTAAGTATAAATAATATGTTAGTTGAAGCAGTTCTTTTATTCAAAGAGCTTCTATCGAACTGTCTTCGTTAATATCAATTACCATGTTTACATGAAGTTTTAAAAATGATTTCAGTTTTCAGTCAAAATTACGTAAAACTTTTTACATGCAATTTTAAAACATGTTTACATATTAGCTGCATTCTTTTTACCAATATCTCACCTCACTTGTTCTCAAAATGAGATGAGATTGAAGTGAGGTGAGCTGAGATTGTTGCTTAACAAATAGAACGCATTTTAGAGAAAGAACGGAATACCTGTTTATCATATGTTTTATTTATCAGTATCTTGACATTTTCATTTTGTTTTCGAATTTATTTTAAATATCTGACAAGGTGGACCCGCTAAGACAATGAAATGTCAAAGAATAAACTACATCGTACGAATTTTCATTACAAATAGCATTATAAAACAATTCAATTTATTTATTAAATTTAGAATTAAAGAAATACAATTTCACTTATCAATATTAAATCATCATCATTAACACTTTCTTAAATATTCATTTTTAAATAAAAATAACACTGAAAAAAGACCCCCACTCCTCAACTGAGGTGAGACACTCAACAAGCATCACCCCGCAAGGTAACTCAGTATCGGCAAGGGGGGAGGAATCCGCCTCACTTCATCGCATCTCAGTTGGGACAAATAGAACTGTCAAAATTACTGAGATAACTGAGGTGAGCTGAGATGAACTGAGATTGTGTGTAAAAAGAATGCACCTATTGATTTGGCTGAAATACGTGACAGATCGTCTTCACTCCAAATACTTTGTTTTGTCATTATTCCATTATATTTTTTTTTTTACTTCGTACCACTATGTACTAAAACTACATAAGTGTCAGTTTATTTGTAGGTTAGGTTAGGTTAAGTAGAAACGATATACTATGTATGAAACTAGTTTTCAATTCAAACCCATGAACTTTAGTTTTGGTTTGAGATAACTCAAAACCATTTTGGCACTGTATACATGGCGTTTTCTCAGAGCCAAATCTATTTCAACGTCCTGAAGCAAAAGAAAAAACTGCGCAACAATCTAACATTGTTTGTTTCTTAGTAGCATTAACAGTATTTGATATGGAACCTAAAATGGAAACTTGGAAAAAAGTTTTGATGATAATCTCACGACGAAAGTAGATGGCAATGAAAGACTGAAAAATATATATGTTATCTAAAGAAAATTTCTCAGAGAGCAAAGGAATAAATGTATGCTACAAAAATAGGAATCAAATTTGTTGATTGCTATTTTTATCCAGAAACGAGAATTAAAAGCGAACAAAATTGTTTTAATTTTGGTCTTCTTGAAATAGTCTTACAAATGCAATTAAGCTGTATGTTAGGAATTAGTAGATTTTGGGATCTGAGAATCTTTAAATAAATAAATAAATATATCATCACGGCGTATTACCCATTTCTGGGTGTGCCAGTATCTACAACACATGTAGACTTTGGTAATGGTGACGATATATTTTACCGTGTGAGCGCTTACCAGGCGTCACCTCACGGGCATTCATAGCTGGTGTGGAGAGTGCACCACAGGGGTCACTTTTGTGCCATTTTAAAATTGGAAATATTTGGCGTCTGTCGGGATCGAACCCGGTTTCCCCAGGTTTGACCAAACACTCAGGCACGCGGCCACGGAATCTTTTGATCATATTAATGGTTTAAAGGTGATTCAAAAAGCTTAAATGGTCTACGTGTGTTGTGTAATTCTTTATTATGGACGTTTCGGGCTTAAGGCAAGTCCATTTTCAACTATTGTTACAATAATATTTGTAAAAGTATAAAATATTTCTTACCTAACGGTCAATATACAATACATGCATTTTATTACAAAATTTTAAAATTATATTACACACAATGATCTTTATAAGCTACGCTGGTAAAGTTTTAAGATTCCCCAATTTATTTGTGTACCCGTACAGGAAATTTCAGTATAATAGACCTTACACTTGCACATCCAAATCTCGCAAGTAGCTTAATATGGCAAACCTTACCCTCTATTTTATCTGACGGCCATTTTCCAATTAAAATTTCATACGAAAACAACACAAAAGATGAAACAGATACGAATGAGTACAAAAAATGGGACTTCAATAAAGCCAATTGGGAATTATACCAAAGTACAATGAAGGACAAGGAACAAGACATCAACTTTAATAACATAGATAAAATAGTTCATAAATTCACGTCACAAATAATTCAAGCAGCAGAAATATCAATTGGGTACAAAGTTAACAACAAAAAACACAAAAATGTCCCTTGGTGGAACCAGGAATGTAAAGCAGCCATAAAACGCCATAAATCTGCTTTATATAAATATAAGAAACATAAAACATTAGATAATCTAATAGAACTCAAACACTCTAGAGCAATATGCCGCAAAACAATAAAACTTAGCAAAAAAAACATCGTGGGAACAATTCGTCTCCACGATAAATAAAGATACGCCTGCCAAAACAATATGGTCAAAAATTAACAAAATAAAAGGAAAACATACATCAACAGAAATAAACAATCTTGTTATAAATGGACAAAACATTGCAGACCGAAAAGACATCGCCAACACCTTAGCCAACCAGTTTGAGAAAATATCGAGCAACGATAACTACACTGAACAATTTCTTGAAACTAAAGAAAATGCAGAAAAAGAAGGTTTACAAATAAATTGCAATCCTACAAACCCAATTAACAAAACCTTCTCACTATGGGAACTCACAAACACAATTGACAAAATGAAAACAGAAACTAGTCCAGGTCCTGATAATATCCCCCCAACACTAATAAAACAACTTCCATCCGAATCAAAAGAATACCTGTTAAAAATCTATAACTTTATTCTCTCCTCTCATACCTATCCCAAATCATGGCGAGAAGCAATTATTGTACCAATACCAAAATCTAGAAAAAATAAAACAGATCCTTCAAATTACCGCCCCATATCCTTGACGAATTGCTTAAGCAAAATAATAGAAAAAATGATATCGATGAGAATAAACTGGTATTTGGAAAAAAATGAAATCTTAGCAAAAACACAAACAGGTTTTCGTACAGGAAAAAGCACAACTGACAATCTGGTTATCCTCACATCTGAAATACAGAAAACTTTTAAACTCAAACAGCACATGATAGCAGTTTTCTTTGATGTAGAGAAAGCGTATGACACAACATGGAAATTTAACGTACTCAAAAACTTGAAACAATATGGCATAGAAGGCAATATCCTTTACTTTATTCAGAATTTCTTAAATGATAGGAAATTTAGAGTAAGAGCAAACGGTACACTCTCTGACAAAAAACACCAAGAGAACGGAATCCCACAGGGATCAACGTTAAGTGTCACGCTTTTCCTCGTAGCAATAAACACGGTCACACAATACATGACTACACCTGTAAAATACGTAATGTATGCAGATGACTTGGTCATATATCATAAACACAAAAATATTAACTGGATACAACATCAATTAGAAAAAACTATAGACAATATACATGAATGGTCAAACAAAACAGGCTTCAAACTCTCTCAAAATAAAACAAAAGCCGTACACTTCAGCAAACACAAAAGAAGAAACATGAACCCGCCAATCACACTGAATAAGAAAAATATCGTTTATGAGAAAGAAATAAAATTTCTAGGACTAATTTTAGACAATAAATTAAATTGGAATTCGCATATAAGAAAGCTTATAAAGGATTGTTACATAAAACTAAACATAATAAAGGTGTTGTCACATCACAGATGGGGGGCAGAAAGATCCACACTCTTACTCATATATCGATCTATAATACGTAGCAAAATAGACTACGGCTCCATAGTGTAGAAATTTAAACACAACACACAACACCGCATATTGATAACTGGAGCTTTTAGAACTAGTCCGATTGAAAGCATATATTGCGAAGCGAATGAACCATCACTATATGATCGAAGATTAACATTATCATTAGCATACATCACACACCTTGCCGCACACCCTTCGCATCCAACATACGAACACATATTTGATCAAACGTCACCAATACCTAAATTAAAATCATTTTTCCCATTCCAGACACACATTATAAATCTTTTCCAATCCATAAACTACACAATTCCTGAAATAAATAGCAATCCCATAGCTCATACCCCTCCATGGTTACATGAAATACCGAAAATACAACTTGATTTACATGAATTTAAAAAAAGTGAAACTATACCCACCATCTATAAAAACTATTTTCAAGAGATCAAATCCCAATACCGCAACAGCACGTTTATATACACAGATGCCTCAAAAATTGAAGGAAAAACCGGCTCAGCAATAATATTAGAAGAAGACACATATTCATTTCATTTGCCAGACCATACAAGTATATTTACAGCGGAACTTTTCAGTATATATCAGAGCTTAAAAATTATTCATGATTCATCAGTCCAAAACCACAGATACGTAATTTGCTCGGATTCCATAAGTTCGCTGCTATCTATTAAAAACATATACCCCAAACAGCCACTCGAAAAGATGGTCCAAGAATATCTATTCCAACTTAACCAAAAGAAGATCACGGTAATATTCATCTGGATCCCCTCTCACATTGGAATTACTGGCAACGAAAAAGCTGACGCCGCCGCCAAAGAAGCTACTACAAAAGACACGTGTGAAAAGATACATCTGGCCAGTGACATAAAAAACTTTATTAAAAGCAAAACAAGAGAAAAATGGCAAATTAAATGGGAGAATATAGCACACAATAAACTCAGAGAGGTTCAGGACAAAATAGAAGACTGGCAACCTATTACAAATCAAAGATTCGAACAAATAGCCCTAACAAGATTGAAAATAGGACACACCAGAATAACTCACGACTACCTGTTCAAAAGAACTGACCCTGCCGTCTGCGATACGTGTAATGAAATAATCACAGTAAACCATCTAATTATTGAATGCCAAAAGTACATAGCTGAAAGAAGACACCATCAAATCCCAAGATCACTGAAGGAAGCCCTAAACAGAGGAAACAGTGCTAAAACAATAGACTTTATTAAAGAAACTGGACTCATTACCAAATTATGAATATTACCCATATTATGACATGAAATGTAAATAGAATACCGACTTATGTAAAGATTTATTTATGTAAGTGCTAATACCTAACGGGGAAGCACTGTAAATTTAAATAAAAAAAAAAAAAAAAAAGTTTTAAGATACAGCATTTCAACAAACCTCCGAATTAATTCGAAGTTGGTGAAACTGAAGAGAAAAGTAGGAAGCATAACACAACCAAAGAAGTCATGCGTGTGGTTGTTAGTGACATTTTAGTTTGTCTATGAAGTTGTTTATTATTTTAAGTTATGTTTAAAGTCTGTTTAGAAATTGACAAATTTGTTTTTATTTATGTTAATATGAAGTGTCTCTTTAATTAAACGAGGATATTTGCTATTAACTTTATAAATAATTTTAACATCATCAGATTTAAATTTATGGCCAGTATTAACTGTGTGGTTAGTGAGTGCACTATAATTTAAGTTATTGTGATTTTTTTGTTGATACATTCTTTTTTTAAGGAGTTAGGACGTCTCGCCGATGTATATAATGATTACAGTTTCCGTAATAAAGAATTGTACAACATACGTGGACTATTTAAACCTTTTGATTCACCATTAAACTACTCAATGGTTGGTCCTACCATCCCTCAACAATCATATCAGTGGAGAAATACTACTATATTAAATAATCATAGAATTAATTACAAATAAAAGCAACCATACAATAAAAACTTCAATATCAGCAAGACAAATCAATTCTGAAACGAATACCTCCATCACTTATTTACAGAAAAATCCATTCAGAGCAATTAAAGATCCACATTGTGGTTAAAGTTTTGTGTGTCCTGCTTTCAGCACAACAAACCACGCCGCGATGGCTTTGCTCATTTGTCGTTGGGCGCGTAATGCTTGCGTATCGCCGCTGCCTGATCGCGATTGCAATCTGTCCGACATAACCTGCAATCATTTGTCAAAGCTTGGCGCGATCGTGGTAGCCATGGCCTCGCTGGATGGTTATTAATCTAGTGTGCCATGCTGCCTGCTGCCGTTGTTTCCCTTGCTTTCGTTCCGCCCCCGCCCCCTCGTAGATTAAAGGAGTGCAGATAATATTCGCTGCTTGCATGACATCGTATTGACTCCGCCAATAAAATCATGATAGATTAAGCTAAACGGAGAAGTGACCTACTTTCAACATATTCAGAAGAGCTTTTTTGCTCAGGGCTAATCTACTCAGCATAGTGAAGCTTTTTAGTTTTCCTTTTTTTACAAAAAGGTTAATTTTAACACTTTTCGCTAATAGAGAAGATATCGATTGATGACTTTGCCCAACTTTCGGTAACAACCTACTTTTTAAAAATGTGATAAAATTACGAGTGTATTAACGAAAACCATATTATGATATGGTAAATTGAAAGACTCTTAACTTCTTAAGATAAAAACTTTTTCAAAACATTTATTATATTTATATATCTTTCTATTTTCATTAATTATGTATTGTTTTGCATGTGTAAAATAATCTTACGGCATAATTTTTCTGTATTTATCATGTTACGTCTATTTTTACCTTCCGTCAAAAGGAAGGTATTGTCTTTGGTCAAAAAATTCGATGGTGAGTTTTTAACGAATAAGCACGTTTTAAGATCCCTAGAATACGATTTTACTAATTTTACATTGATGTCTGTATGTATGTGTGTGTGTGTGTGTGTGTGTGTGTGTGTGTGTGTCTGTGTGTGTGTCTGTGTGTGTGTCCGTGTGTGTGTGTGTGACAAATTTTTCTCCGACGATAACTTCAAAACTACAATTCTAAAAATTATGATTCTTTTGTATTCCTCTGCTTTACAACCATATGAAGAGCTGATTAGATTTTGGTTATAATTGGTCAACCGGAAGTACCCTTATTTGAAGTTCTTAACAGTTTTTCTGGAAAAAACGCAGTTAAATATCATTTTTCGACATTTTATGATCATTAATATGAAAGAAAATCTTATTCTCTATACGATTTGATTATACGTTTTCCTTCATATTCAATAGATATAGAGAGATTAAGAGAGGTTAACTTTCAAAAACCAGTCAGCTTTGCAAAAATTATGGAAACAGCAGATAATATTCAAAAAATTCTAATTGACAGATGTCAGTGTCAAGTGCAAAATCAAAGTGGAAAGTATAGGATCAGAAAGTAATTTAAGTGACAGAGAGTCCGTCGCAAATGTCTTGCAGTTTCAATGCCGGGAGTACAAGAAAGCCAAAGAGAAGATGGAAGGACTGTGTAGCAGAATATTTGAGAGAGGAATAACTGTGTGAAGAAGATGCGTTGGATAGGAATGAGGAAGTGTGAAGTGCAATTTACTGAATGTACATTCGTGTTATAATTATACTGGATTTATGGAATCTTTTCAAAGGAACTTGCAATATGGAATTTGTAAAAAATAGTGTGTTCGTGTTACAATTTTACAGGATATATAGAATCTTTTCCAAGGAACTTTTGGTATCGGATTTGTACAAAATACATTGAATTGACGGAAGGTTTTGTGCTGGACACAATTTTTTAGACATTTGTACATACAACGGAGGCTAAGGCTGTGTCCGATGTAGCACTTTTATCACCCTAATATTTAAATCCTAAATTTATACATCCTAAATCTAGTGACCATGCCTTGAAGTTGACGCGCACTAATTAAACAAATCATGTTAGTTGCTATAATTTGTGCAATAGCTCAAATTTACTGTCAAAGAATAGCTTCTTAGCTTCAATTTTATGAAATATAATATATAACATTTAACCTGAATCATCAAATTAAATCGAATTGTATAATTAATTTTTCTTGTTCTAAAGTGTTGCTATACAAACCAATGGATGTCATTAGTGTGCCATTCGGAGTTCTATTTATGTGAAGAAGACCTACGTCCTAAATACTAAATGCCAAAATGCGACATCGGACACAGCCTATGCTCCTCTGCACTTTAAACGCATACTTCTTATAGGCATACCCCACACTTGTGCGTGCACGTGCGGCATGCACGATTCGTGAATCAAGTCACATTATAACAGCTTATAAGTTAGCACAGAAGGCTGCCTTCTATTACTCTTCGTGATACTCGGCATGATTCGTGACCGCTGTCGCTCGCTAAACGGTAGATAGTTGCGGCGCGGCGTCGGCTACGGTGCACGTACAGTAATAGGTTATTTTTATTTTCATTTAGGTGCAATGTAAGTACAGTAAACAATAGGTAAATAATGGATAGATTAGATGAAATTAATGGGTCTATTCTGAACAAATCTGAAAGTCCTACAGATCTATAAATCTGTAAATAAATAAACAAAATCGCAACGAAAGGTGCCACCCTAATGTATAATTTTATATTAATCAACAAAAATAGATGCGTTTTTGTCAGATTTTTACAAATTTATAGATCTGTAAGACTTACAGATTTGTTCAGAATTGGCCTGTAAGCGTTGTGACGATGTAGTCGACTGGTTGGTAAGGATCTCGTTTAGTTAGACCCCCCCCCCCCCTCATTCCCTGAGGTGACAAATGTCAAGAGTCGCCATACTGATAATTATTAGAAACCCCAAAATCTAGTTTATTTTTTACCTCCTGTCTACCCACAGATAACAAAGGTATTGTTTTTAGTCTGAAAAATTGATACACATTCCATTATACAGGCTGGCAGTTGATTGAAGCTCACCATTTGGATCTCGGTTGTCATAACAGATACGAAGTAGGCCGTTTTAGAGATATATTTGTTTTTTTTAAGATGAATGACTAGATAAATACAAATATTCAAATATTGCTGCTTTTTAGATTTTAAAAACTTCTAACATTGATATGGTATTTTGGTTAGCATTTTTTATGCCATTTTTTCACGTTCTTTCGAATACCGTTGATTCATTTTTCTTTACCACGTCATATACAGCGTGTTGGATCAAACTTTAAAGACATATAATACTGACCAAAATGAGTAAAAAAGCTTAACCAACATCGGTCCAATTTTCAATAGTTTTCACTGGATTTGCCTCTGCTCTCTCGAAAACTATAAGAGATACGACTACGATTAAATGAGACTCTTTGCTTACCTTTGCGAGGTCAGTTTTACAATCTCTGGTTAAAATTGATACGATATGAACTGTTAAATGACAAATTAATCATTGCTGTAGATAATCTGATTCAATATTGTTTATTTAACTAATCTTTAATATTCTAACTGGAGATTGTAAAACTAGACCTTAGATGTAATTTTCAAAAAAGATCAAATAATTTTGCTGTTAAATGTGGTGATTTTAGCCTATATTTAATAAGCAAAGAACATCGTAACTATTAGAAATTGATAAAAATGTTTCATATATTTTTTTAAAATTTTTTATAGTCTACCTACTGACAAGAGACAAAAATTTCTTCGATTTGTTAGTTTTTCTTCGATCCTAATACAAAATGGCCTATTTCTCGATCAAACCTATATTGATTAAGCTTTTTTACTTTAGAAACACCTTGCATAAGCAATTTCCAATACCATTAAAAAATTAAATGTCTGATCTTCCAATAATTCTACGTTTATACGAATTATTATTAGATATGAGAATATTGGTCAAAGAGATCTTCTAAAGCCGTGTATCGTGTGTCCTAGCAGCCTAGCACATCAACCACCGATTAAAATGAAACAAGAACTGAAGATAATCACTTTAAGGAAGGTTGCTGTGGAAGTTGGTATTAATAAGATATTGCACCACGATAACGCAGCGAGTGGTATTCTGTAACTCGTCCGTTATCAATAAATACCGTTATCACTATAGAGACGTATTTTTTATAAGATGATTGGCATGTTTACGTCATACTTGTCAAATGAAATCTGATCTTCTAAGTAACCATAGTGATAATAGTACCGTTTGATAACGGACGAGTTACAGAATCCCGCGTAAAAGATGGCGGCTATAAATCATGCACTGATCGCATTACAGGCTCAAGTGTTAGCCACTTCCTGCAGCTGCACGGCGCCTCCTGCACTTCATTCAATTATCCTGCTGAGCTGCCGCCACTAGGGATTACAAGGATAATGAAGCTGTTTGCTTTGCTTTGGGGCAGCAAACAACTAAAAGAAACGAATGCAACTTATTAAAATTAGAAAAATTACTTGATGTCGAGCTAGAAGAACTAGAAACTAACAGTAAATTCAAAAGCTCCCTAGTACTATCTCGCCTTCCTATTGGCTAGTGCAGCCACATTGACATCCAAACAACATTTTTCTTTTTTTTCTTAATTTGACATTTGCTCATTTTGACGTACCTCACTTCATTTATGAAATTATTCACATAGGCACATAGTATATTATTCAATGGGCATGTAATGTGGGCTATTACTCAAGAGAGAAGTGATCAGGGGTGTAGTCGAGGGTATACGCGGGTATACGCCGTATACCCTCTGGGTTTTTTAGGTGTTCGAGCGTGTACCCTCTGCTTTTAAATATTTGAGACAAAAATTATAAAAATCAAATCAACTAATGAAAATTTTATCCCACAATTAATATCATTTTTTTAAAATTATATTGAAATTATCTTTATGTTTATAAAATGTATTTTATTTGATTGGCGTCGCCATCTATTATTGAAATTTTAATTTTGATTTTTGTTATATAGAAGCCGTATACTGTTTTCAGTTTTCGCAAAATGTACGATTCGTAGTAGGCAGGTTTGCGACTTTGATACGTAAGGCAGTATTTAATTATTTTATTTTTTTCTTTGTGTTTATAGTTTTTGTATTTTGAATTTTAGTTGAAAATTTAAAAGATGACATTAACTTCGTATTGTCACAATGTATAATAGTCGCGCGCATGTTGTGTTGTTGTGTTTCGATTTTAGACAGTTTATCCATATAAATATATTCTCTTTTGTAAAATGTTCTGTGATCTGGCAATTTATTTTTATACATGAAAGGGAAAAAACATGCAACTTCACATCCCTTGAAAAAATGTAATTTTCAATTATAAGGCATTTGACCTTGAATGAAAAAAAATTTCGCGCCATTTTTTTTTTTAGTTATTGCTCCCCCCTCCCCACCCCTGCGTATACCCTATGTTTACAAATATATTTTCAGTGTATACCCTCTGCTAATATTACGACTACAGCACTGGAAGTGATAGCAATTCTTGCGAGTAGAATACTATACTTTTTCTCCGACTATTTAATAGAACTTTTGAACTTTTTGTCTGGACAGGTATAATTAAAAAATGCTTAATTATTATTAAGTTTTGTATATTTAAAAGTATATGATTTATAATTATTTTACCTTTGTTACAAGATATATACATATATTAGTAATATCATTCGCTTCCACGATTTTTTTAATTCCGAATCTTTTTGGTCCATAACCTTTTTTTCGAAATGCGCGGCGCAGTTTTGAATAATTTTCTATATTTTATAATATCTGGCAGCATACAATTTTTTTCATTCTCACTATCTGAATTTATGTTTTTAATTCAATTAGCTGGAAAAACAATTATAACATAAATATTGTTCTGAGCCAAAGCCTATATACTCCATATTATCGCAATTTTGAGTAATGGATTATTGTGATTGGTCCTCCCGTGTCATTACTCACTGCCCGTGAGTAATATGATGTATTGTTTCATTAAAAAATATATATATAATGAAGATATTACATAATGGTCGTGGATTTTTTTTTATTTCTATAGTATTTCCAAAGAGAAGAACAATTTTTTCTTGTAAAACATATTTATACGGTATCGTATTGTTGAGATTGGAAGCTCCATAATTTAAATTGTTCTGAATATTTTTCCGATTTTATATAAAGTTTGAACACAAAATCATTTTTAAATTTAGAAAATCACCGAGTCAGTTACCATGCTTTGCTAATATGAAGCTATCAAACACAAACTACGTATCAAATATGAATAAAAACTTGACGTACACTTCACAGACTTTTAAAATTTCCCATTTCTTTGCTTCATCCGGTGTGATAGGATTACGAATAGAGGAAAGCTTACGCAGAGACGAAGGTCTTCTCGAAGATGCTATTTTCAAAATAAATGCTTTTTACCTCCCGCTATCCTTGGTAAGGGAGGTACATCGCATATCGAGATATTTATAAATGACCACGTTTTAAGGTCCCTAAAATCCAATTTTAACATTTTCACGATGATGTCTGTATGTGTGTGTATGGATTTTGTCAACGCTCTAACTGAAATACAATAATTCGGAATTTCTGAAAGATACCATCAGATTTTGGTGTAAATCGGATAATCGAAAGTGGCACTTTACTTGAAGCTCATAATGATTTTGTGTACATTAATACCTTTTCTGTTTGTTTTACAGATAAATTTAAAAAATAATAGACAGATAAATGTCACTGTCAAAAAACTAATCACTTCAAATTAATAATGGTGACATTTTAAAAAGTAAGTAAAACAATAGTTATATGCAAAGGAACTTAATATAGTTCGCAGCATAAATAAATATGTAGGTATGTATTTAAATTACCAAAAATTAAATAGCGGGAGGTATTGTGTTGGCCTCATTACATTTTTTTATTACCTTTACCTCCGGTTTTATAAAGGGCAAAACAAATTTACTTCCATAGTACATTTATTTAAATTAACAAGTTCGAATCAATTTTATTCATTTTATGGCATGTATAACATCACCGTCAAAATTTGAAGCAATAAATATAAAGTAAATTTATTTGTCGTTTATAAAACCGGCCATTAAGCGGATATTACAAAATCATTTCTATATGTAATTGAAGTTTTAAAAACGTGCGTTTCTCTGCCGCGCCCTGTATTTATCTACAGAAAAAATAGAATTACTGAACATGAAAGAGCGTTACATTTACTTGATTCCTAATTTTAACGGGGTTAATAAAAATATTCTCTCTGGTCATTTTTTGGCAAAACTTATTTTCTGATTTGTTACTCCGGGTTCAAAGTTCTATCCCAAAAAGAAATAGCTTTCATTACATGATTTTTTATTAGAACGAAAATCCCTGAAGCTTGAAGTAGGAATTCCGTCAAAGAAAATTCATTGATGAAGACGCGTCTATGAAATATTCTCCGCTTTCGCTTTTGAAGTTGATGTTCTGGGGTTGGCGTAAAGCTGAACGCTCATAAAAAATGTGAATAGATCAATCAGCGGCCTAAGCTCACTTGTCTGTCCATTGGCCGCACGCATCACGTTATAGATGACTAGAAAAGGTTCTTGTCTTTATTGTTTCTTCACGTTAAATCATTTTTTACTTTTATGGAGAACTTTTTGTGAAAAATTGTGGCTATGAATACATAAATATATATTTTGAAAATAGCAACTTTATTCTATACAAATTGTTGCTTAAAATATAAAGAATATGAAATATATATATATATATATATATATATATATATATATATATATATATATATAATCCAAGATAGTTTGTTGCATATACTACAAGAATGAAGTATTTATAACGGCGTAAAGCAGTATCGTTTAGAATATTTTAAATAAAATTGGATTTCGCAGGAAAAAAATGATACCAGACGTGTTACCTTTTGAAGAAAGATTTGGATTTATAAAGGCAACCCACAGATCATATTTTAATCGTTGCTCATGTAAACTTTTTAACATATGACGTCATTGTTTCTAGTGATATTGTATTTATGACGCAAACCGCTTGATTCGCTGGATGGCCCATACATATTATATTATAGGGAACAAGTAATAATTAATAAGAACTTACATGAAATGACAAAGCTGAACCGCGTACGTACTGCTGACTGCACGAAATACACCGTTTCCCCATTATTTTCTCGCATACACACCTTACAAGACATATACGTATGTATTGACAGAAATAATTGTAAATGTTCTCCAAAAAAAGTAAATAATGCGTAAACAGTCACGAAACGTCAAATGTGGATTTTGACATTTATTTAATGATAGAGAGCGATGTATAGAGGTTTGCATATGGCTGAAAACGATGTACAATGAGTACGAACGCATGCGCAGTATACTTTAACAGAGAACTTCCGTACTGTTGAAGGACAGAATATATATATTTTTATCCTTAAATGTTGGAGCATTATTCTAACAATAAAAGAATAGGAGACACTTGGTCCATTAGTTTAAAGATAGATGGTCAAAATCCAAAACAAATCTGTGAATCTGTTGATCATGATTACTTGATACAGAAATCAAGTTGGTGTATTAAAACAAACGTTGATTCCGTAATCAGTTGACCATTAATCATCGGAATAATGGTGAATTCGGCCGTAACTGTCGAATTTAAATCTTTAAACTTATCGTTTTCCTAACCAAATAACTTGTCTCGTCGGAATGAGATAAGTTAAATTATTTACAAATAAAGTTAGCTAATTTGTCTTTATCTTGATGCTATAATTAGAAAAGTAAGAAACTTGTTCTGTTGGAAGATAATACATCATTTGCTGTGACAAGGGTAAAAAATCTCCTAGCCTAATAACGGAGTGAAAGTATCTGAACGAACAGCAATTAAGCACTTTAAGCGCTTGGGGTTTCCTCAGCCAAACATCATTTGTTTGACTGGAGGAGACGAGAAAGAGGAGCAAGCCAGAGCAGAAGCAGTAACGGTACGGTGTACTCGCTCAAAGTACAAAACCTGTAAAAACGCTTGAAAACAGACACAAAGCCAAGTCTTTAAACAGTCATTCACAGGCTGCACTTTGTGCTGCATCGAGTGGAAGAGAAGGATTTGCTAGACATAAACGGAGGATTAAATTGTTGAATGTTAGATGATGCATTACTTTCCCTTTATGGTGTAAGTAATCTGTAATCATAACGTAAATGTCTATTTATAATAAGTTTATTTATAGTACATCAATAAAAATGACACTAGCTCATTTACTAATAAAAATAACTTATCTTTTATCAATTAAATACTTTTATCCTTTTATGTTCTACAGTGTACGTAATATTATCGGGAGAGTATATTTATAACATGTTTATTTTTATTACATCTGTATAATGACCGATCTCGTTTATAACAAAATGTCAATGGCTATTTTATTCTCTACGGAAATAAAAATCTATTTTATTTTTTCAAACCCTGCTTTTAAATTATATTTTATCTATTATAATCTCGTTACTTAAACTAACTCTTTAATGATGAGAATTAAAAATGTATTTAATTACTAATGACAAAATAAATTCATGCTCATAGCAACAAATAAAATTTGCAATAATATTATAACTATATAATAGTATATTGAAAAACAAGTATCATATGCGGTAACAGGCCTTATGAAACTTTATACTATTATTTTCTAAGGATAGGAGTTAGAATTGGATACTTAAAGGGAAAAAACCCACCCACCCGGACCAAATGGAATACTGGTCGGGGTCGATTCTTCACCCGTAAGACCCATAACAACGGCAGACCCGTAAGAACCGTATTACCCATACGAACCGTATTTCCGTTAAAAATTGACGTTTATGTGAAGCGTATAACTCAACGAGAACATACATATCTCATTATTGCATATAAATATACGAGTACACATTTAAATTATTCATAATGGTGTCTGTCTTACTTCTCCTATTAGGTATTGTATAAATTACTAACTTATCTTTATTATGTGAAATGTTTAATCAAATAATGTGTGAAGAATCGACTCCGACCCTTATTAATTGAAATACGGGTGAGCGGGTGGTCTGTTGCATCCACCGGTATTCCGTGTACTAATTTTTACCTTCCGTCACCTTTAGGTAAGGAAGGTATTGTGTTTGGTCTAAAAATTCAATGGTGAGTTTTAAATGAATAAGCACGTTTTAGGGTCCCTACAAAACGATTTTACTGGTTTTACGATGATGTCTGTATGTGTGTATGTGTGTGTGTCCGTGTTTGTGTCCGTATGTATGTGACAAATTTTTCTCCAACGATAACTCCAAAACTACAATTCTAAAAATTATGATTCTTTCGTATTCCTCTTCCTTACAGCCATATGAAGAGCTGATTAGATTTTGGTTATAATTGGTCAACCGGAAGTATCCTTATTTGATGTTTTTAACAGTTTCTCTTGAAAAAACGCAGTTAAATATCATTTTTGGACATTTTTTGTGATTGTCAATGAAATAATATCTTATTCTCTATACGGTTTGATTATACATTTTCCTTAATATTCAATAGATATAGACTTATAAAGAGTTTAAGAGAGATTAACTTTCAAAAATCAGTCACCTTTGTCAAAATTATGAAAACAGCATATATAAAAAAATTCTAATTGACAGATGTCAGTGTCAAGTGCAAAACCAAAGTGAAAAGTATAGGATCAGAAAATAATATAAGATAGGAACTTATAATGCCGGGAGTAGGAGACAGGCCAAAGAGAAGATGGAAGGACTGTGTAGTAGAAGATTTGAGAGAGGAAGAACTGTCAAGAAGATGCGTTGGACAGGAATGAGTAGAAGAGAAGATTAAGACACAGCGAACCCTAATAAAAGGAACTTTCGGTGTGGAATTTGTAAATAATAGTGTGTATATAGAATATTTTTCAATGAACTTTTGGTATGGGATTTATACAAAATACATCGAATTGACGGAAGGTTTTGTGCTGGCCACAACAGATATTTTCTATTAAGGTAAATTTATAACACTGTTATATTTTTAAAAAATGTGACTTGTCAAAAATATAAATTCCTCTTTTTTATCAGTTATGTTGGTAGCGCTTTTCGCTAACATTTTAACTTCACAGGTGATAATTCTGTGTTTACTGACACCAATTTGTGGTTACATGTTATTCTGTCAGTTTGAAGAGCAGTCATACTTCTTACTACCTCTAGAAAACGAACGATGTGTCTTTAGTGGGTTTATAGATACATAAAGTCACCGAATTAGAAACATATATAAATATGTTTTACAATATATTGGCGTATGGCGAATATGTCAGCTTTCAAATCGGTATACGATTCAGACAGTATATCGAAATAACTGTCTAACACTGCTGCTTTTTGTTAAATGCTGTTTGAAAATTAAATACCATAGCATTATTTTTCTGTAAATGCGAAGAATAATTTCATTGAAATTTCAATTTGTTTAAAATGTTTTTTGTGGATGTACATACATACATATTATTGCTATAAATGTTATTTGAATGCTTTGTGTGTTTGTTTTTCATAAAGTAAACAAAGTGGTTTATCGCATAATTTTTATTTCAAATTAATCAAATATATTTTTCCATTAACAATGAAGCTTTTAGTATCAAGTAAAATAAAAACGTATAGCAGAATACATTATTCATAGAAATGTATGTAGAATTCGTTTTCATTAATGTTTTACATATCAATTATAGCAAATCCTAAATAATATATTTAGGCGTTTACATACCGGGAGTTTATTTTATGAGTAAACATAGGCGTTTAACATGGGAAGCAGTTTTTTGTAAATACAAAGTGTCCGTCAAGTAATCAAACCATGTTATTGAACATGATAATAGTACATTACATTTTGTACATTATTTAATATTAACTACTTTAATAATATTATAGTAAATTACAGAAATTGTCAAATAAATAATTGTTTCACTTTTTACCTCTCGCTAAGAGAGGTATTGGATTCATGCTAAAATTCGCATATCCAGATTTTATTGAATAAGCACGATTTAAGGTCCCTACAATCCGATTATAACATTTTTAAAATGATGTCTGTGTGTGTGTGTGTGTGGATGTATGTGTGTGTGTGTGTGTGTATGTATGTATGTATGTATGTATGTCTGGATGTTGTAGTCACGATTCCTCAAAAACTATAAGACTTAAAAAATATTTAACTGCAGTTTCCTCAATCTGACATTCCTGGGAAGAGCTGAAAAGGTTTTGGTAACAATTGAAGAACCGGAAGTAGTAGTTTCTTAGAAAAATTCTTCTAAATATAATTTTTTGGGATTTTTTTTTATTAAATATTGAAGAACATAAAATTCTCCATCTAATACACTTAAAATTTTTATTATATCTTGTATAGATTTAGAGATAAAGACACTATAATTTATAGAGTAAACTTATCGCAGAGGCTACGACACTAAGGAAACCAGTTGACAAATTCCAATGTTTATAACATAATTTGTAAATGACACATGTCAGTGTCAAATATCAACAGTTTTAGTGACATTCTGATAGCTTTTACTGGGAAGTATATTTAATTTTTTTTTTGTTTTAGTAATTAAATATTTCAAATTATAGGTAAAATGCATATGCAGTTGATAAATTCAAATGTTTGTAAAAGAAAAAAAATAATGTCATTGTCAAAAATATAGAGTAGTTTATATCTGTTGGGCGGTAGTGCGAGCTCGAATCGAAAATTTTACTTAATTATGTTTCAACAAAAACCATAACGGCAACTTGTCATCCTGCAAACATCGTTTTATGAAGATTTAACCAAGTCTTAAATAATATATGATAAATTTGTAATAAAACGTCAAATTTCGCTTGGACAGATAGTGGCTTTGACGTTTAATGAAAAAGCTAAGATTTTCCACAAACCAAGTATAATAAACCTGCTGAAAATAAAAGATACTCCAGAGAATTAAATATGTAAGTAAAATAATAAAAAGATTAAAGAATGTGACGAAAACATAGAAAAACATAAAAGAACACCTTGGTAAACCACGAAAAAAATCGAAGGTGAAGAAAGAGCACTTAAAGAAACGAAAGACAAAAAGAAATTGAAGATGAAGAAAGAGCATTTAAAGAACCGAAAGACAAAAATAGATGTGACGTGAAAAAAATGTTCATTCAGGAAATAAACAGAAATTTCAGAATTGCAAGAAACGAAAAGCGAATGTATTTTACATAAGTAAAGTTTTTAATTTGTGTCAAACTATTATTTAATTAGCTTAAAATATGGGCTATCCAGCGAAACAAGCGGTTTACGTTATCATTTAGGGATTTTTGAAATTTTCTTTATTTTTACCTCTCGCTAAGAGAGGTATTGGATTCATGCTAAAATTCGCATATCCAGATTTTATTGAATAAGCACGATTTAAGGTCCCTAGAATCCGATTATAACATTTTTAAAATGATGTCTGTGTGTGTGTGTGTGTGGATGTGTGTATGTGTGTGTGTGTGTGTGTGTGTATGTATGTATGTATGTCTGGATGTTGTAGTCACGATTCCTCAAAAACTATAAGACTTAAAAAATATTTAACTGCAGTTTCCTCAATCTGGCATTCCTGAGAAGAGCTGAAAAGGTTTTGGTAACAATTGAACAACCGGAAGTAGTAGTTTCTTAGAAAAAATCTTCTAAATATAATTTTTTGGGAGTTTTTTTTTTATTAAATATTGAAGAACATAAAATTCTCCATCTATTACACTTAAAAATTTTATTATATCTTGTATAGATTTAGAGATAAAGACTCTATAATGTATAGAGTATACTAATCGCAGAGGCCAAGGCACTAAGGAAACCAGTTGACAAATTCCAATGTTTATAACATGACACATGTCATTGTCAAATATCAACAGTTTTAGTGATATTCTGATAGCTTTTTCTGGGAAGTATATTTAACTTTTCTTATTGTTTTATTAATTAAATATTTGAAATTATAGGTAAAATTGTGGTGAAATGCATATATCTATCACAAATACCGCCAATCTGGTTAATGAATTGGAACAATATTTGACATTTAGAAAGTTCCTCATACAATGAAAAATAGATATAATTTGAATTATATGTGTGCAGAAGACATGCTAAATATAGTAAGAAACAATATTTGGATAAAGTTCTGTAATATTTTGTTATAAAACGACGGTTCGATAGCGAAGTGCAATACAATACTTATATAGCCTAATATGGAAATGGCGAGAGGTCTTGTGCTGGCCACAACAGATTTTTTATTATGCATTATGAAAAGCTTTACAAATGTCTCCGGTGCCGCAGTAGTTATGATAGTGGCGCCTGAAATTTTTGGTTGGGGTTCGATTCCCCATTGGGGTAATTATTTTATTTTTTTTTACTTAATAATTGTTGAACTTTTAAAAATCAATTTCTATATTATAATCATTTAAAAATAATAATAATAACATTGTAATAAATAAAGAGAAAATAATTGAGAATAATTGATTACAATAATCAAAATATTGATATAATAATAATGCATTGTATTTCCTTTGATATTAATAAAAATAACTGAAATATAATAAATTTGTGTAGATATTATGTTTTTACTGTATTTATCAAAAGAAAATATAATGCATTGTTATTACATCAATATTTTGATTATTGTAATCAATTATTGTCAACTATTTTCTCGTTATTTATTACAATGTTATTATTATTTTTAAATGACTATAATACGAAATATAACAGAGATTTTAAAAAGTTCAACAATTTTTATGTAAAAGAAAATAAGTACTCCAATGGGGAATCGAACCCCAACCAAAAATTGCAGACGCCACTGTTATAACCACTGCACCACCGGAGACATTTGTAAATCTTTTCATATTGCATAATGAAAAATTGAAACAATTATTTATTTGACAATTTTTGTAATTTATTGCAATTTTTGCAATATTATTAAAGTAATTAATATTAAATAATATACAAGATGTAATGTATTATTATCATGTCAATAACATGGTTTGATTATTTGACGGACACTTTGTATTTACAAGAAACTGCTTTCCATGTTAAACGCCTATGTTTACTCATAAAATAAACGCTTCAATACATTGCTGTCAAACATTCATATCGTAACTATGGCAATGATATACCCTATGTTTATTGATAAAATAAACTCCCGGTATATGTATTTCAATTAATTGCTTCATTTTTTGATAAAAGATACTAATTCGAATATACCTACCACTACCTACTCGTCCATCTTCCTCTTTACTTTTATTGACTGGTCTAAGTCTAAATTTTCTCTCTCCCTGTTTCTTTTGTAAAGCATTTCGCATGATATGACCTCCACAATGTCTAGTATATAGTGGCCGGTGTGGCCGTATGTCGTCGAGTATAAACATTTCCTGTTAGGCGACCTGTCTAGTGCCTAGCCTACCCGACTTTGTTCATATGAAAAACCCACTCAAGCGAAATCCTTATCCGGCAAAAGCTACCCGCCAAATTTTCCCTCACACATGGAGTAGATTTACAAGAGGATTGAAACTAAAATGGGTAGAGAAAGAAATTCTTTTATTTAAATGTGTGAATGTTAATGGAGGAATTTAGTGTTGAAATGTGTATCAAATTTATGGGAAATTATAACTGAAAGTAGTAAAAGCGGGACCTATATAACAGAATAATGACATCATCTTATAATAACAATGAAATCCCAATGTATCAAATTACATATTACAATGGCTCATCTTGTAGGTAGTTATTTTGTTATGCTGACTAGGTGGTACTTTGTACCTATACAAGGTTTGATAAAAAAAAACATTACCATATTAGGCTATATAAGTACATATTGTATTTCTGGTACACACACAAAAATTCTGATTAAAACTATTATTCATATATTTTTATATTTTTTAATTAATTCTATGAATAAGTTTCCTCCTACTCTACTAAGGGGCGGTATTATAAACGTCCAGTTAAATTTAGTTCCAGAGTAAATTTAATAAAATGAACAAATTCGAATCAATTCCAATGTTCTTAAGACATTTAAATCATTGTTATCAAAAATTCGCCGGCCCTAAATGTGCCAGATTCAGTATTTTTAATGCGTATATACAGAGTGTTAATACTACACCCGAAATGGTAGTTAGAACAAACAACTTTTCTTAGTTCCATTTGATTTGATGGAATCGTCATAACTCCCTTATTTTAAAGACTATTGAAAATTTTTTTTCAATATTAGGTTTCGGGCTCTGTAAAACATTTACAATTTTTTTTATTTTTTCAAATGACAAAATGATGATCGATCAAAAATTTCAAAACCTGATTTTTTGATAATCACTCCATCGATTTTTGGAAGTAAAACTTTTATAAAATCCTTATACTATCTACTACAATATATGTAGTTATATTGGTCTTTAGTCTTATAGGCTGGTAGTGCGAGCTCGGTTTTAACGAAAACGCTGTTTTAAGAAATGTCAAATTCAAATTTCAAAATTTAATTTTATCCTTATGTTAAAAGAATGATTTTTTTAAAAATATTTGTTTGAACACAAACTATGCTCTGCTTAAAAATCATATTTTGATAAATTTGATATTATTTATTTTTGTTACTAAATAATGAAATTTTTCATTTCTTAAAATAGTGTTTTAGTTAAAACCAAGCTCGCACTACCAGGCATAGAATTTTAGAAACCGTTACTCCAAAATCCACACACACATATATACACACATCATTGTAAAAATGTTAAAATCGAATTCTAGTGACCTCAAAAAGTGCTTATTCATTAAAATCTAGATACTTATGCAATTTTTAGCATGAATCCATTAGTGATAGGTAAAAAAAACGAGAACTTTCGATTATTTCAAAAAGCAATAATTTATGAAGCACTAATCTTCGTTTATTTTTTTTTTTTTTTGGTTACGGAATTACAAGGGATCAAAATTTCATAAATAGCAGCATTAAAAAAATTTGATATCGCTGATGTGGCCAGCACATTATCTTCCGTCAATTCCATGTATTTTGTACAAATCCCATACCAAAAGTTCCTTGGAAAAAATGTATATATAGTGCCGCTATACAAAAATCCTGCTGGCATTTAAAATTCCACAGACCGATTTTCTCTCGTGTTACCAACTGTAATTGATTTGCTAGGACATCCAGCTCTCTTGTCATCTTCTACGTCTTCACAGCCCTCTTTAAAACGTTTGTACCTTTCACAAATTTCCGATTTGTACATAGTTTCCTCTCCAAAAGCATTCTCTAACATTTGCACCACTTCACTGCACATTATACCATTTTGAACACAAAAATTAATGCAGATTATTTATACCATGTTATTAGCAAAGGATTATCTCTAATATATTAATGGAAATGTATGCAGTACCACACACCTATTCTAACATTTTTATACGAATACAATATTTATTAAACAGAATATTGAAAATTTCACTATTATAAATTGTCTTCCAACGAGAGGACGTAAACCTTTCGTTTCTAGTACTCTGTGATGTTTACCGAGCACTCAACGCCCGAAGCATCGCCAATGAGACACTTTGTCCGTCGTAATTAAAAGCGACGCTCAACGTTTCTAACATTTCCACATTATAGAATGGTATACGGGGAATACTTGGTAAATACTCTTGTAATTAACTAGTAACGGCTTTTGATTTTAAAAAAGCCAAGATTGCCAAGGATAAATGTTGCCAAACACTGTACGTTTGGGAAGATAAATTGTTCTCTAAACGAAACGAGTACCTATTTAAATACTTAAAGATAGTTATAATACAGATGTATAAAGTTAAAATACGAGTTTATATTTGTTACTAATAAATGTATATAAACTCTTTAGTTCTTTAGTAATTTTTGAATTCAAACATTCATTAGAAATCAAACGACATTTAACGATCTCTCTTTGAAACCTGCATTGCAATATTTCATTTAATTACCACAGCTTAAAATCTAGAATGGGCAGCACAAAACATTTGCTTATGGCCAGTTGCACCAACAAGGCTTAAATTTTAAGCTAGGCTTAAACAAAAAATGCAAATCGAAATTTTGACAGCAATATATTATAATTCATTTGACATTTCATTTCGATGCAATATTGTCAATTTAAACCAAATTTAATATTTAAGTTACGTTGGTGTAACCGGCCATTAGATATTTGCCTTGATAATAAATTTGCACTAGATGCTGCTTTAGTTAAATATTGAGAATATTTATCAAGAACCTAACTATATTTCACTTAATTTTACAGCAAAGAATTGCATATACATTTTTAAATCATAAAACTACACATTTTGTACCATTTTTACATTCCGTCACCTTTAAGTAAGGAAGATAATTCGCCCTATGCTGTAACTCAATCGATAATAGTTATCGATCGATAATAATTTTTACCAATAGAAACAAATGTATCATCTGCCAGTTTCACTTTTTTATTCACTGTCTACTATAATTATTGGCTACAATTTATTATCGATCGAAAAAAGTTATCGATTGAGTTACAGAATAGGGGTGATTATTGTCTTTGACCAAAAAATTCGGTGGTGAGTTTTTAATGAATAAGCACATTTTAGGGTCCCTAGAATACGATTTTACTAGTTTTAAGATGATGTGGGTGTTTGAGTGAGTGTGACAAAAATTTATTCGACGATAATTCCAACACTACAATTCTAAATATTATAATTTTTTCGTATTCCTCTTCTTTACATCCATATGAAGAGCTGATTAGATTTTGGTTATAATTGGTCAACCGGAAGTACCCGTATTTGATGTTTTTAACAGTTTTTTTTAATCACGCAGTTAAATATAATTTTTTGCCGTTTTATATTATTATAAAAATTATAGACTATCTTGTTGTCTATACGGTTTGATTACACATTTTCCTTTATATTCAATAGATATGGAGTTAATGAATTATAAAGAGATTAACTTTCATAAATCAGCCAGTTAAGTAATAACCATGGAAACTAACTGCTGATATATTCAAATAATTCTAATTGACAGATGTCAGTGTCAAATGCAATTTATATAGTTTACCTCCGTGTTATAATTTTATTGGATATATAGAATCTTTTTCAATGAACTTGTGGTAAGGAATTTTGCAAAAAACAGTATAATGTTCATATTACAATTTTACTGGATATGTAGAATCTTTTCCAAGGGACTTTTGGTATGGGATTTGTACAAAATACATAGAATTGGCGAAAGTTACATCTATTTTTTTCTGTTTTTTATCTCTCGCTAAGAGAGGTATTGGATTCATGCTAAAAATCACATATCCAGATTTAAGTGAATAAGCACGATTTAAGGTCCATATAAACCGATTTTAACATTTTTACGATGATGTCTGTGTGTGTGTGTGTGTGTGTGTGTGTGTGTGTGTGTGTGTGGATGTGTGTATGTGTGTATGTATGTGTGTATGTGTGGATGTTGGAGGGACGATTACTCAAAAACTATAAGACATAAGATATGTTTAACTATGAATTCCTCAATCTGACATTCCTGGGAAAAGCTGAAAAGGTTTTGGTAACAATTGAACAACCGGAAGTAGTAGTTTTAAAACAAAATCTTCTAAATATTATTTTTTGAAAATTTTTGATATTACGCATTTTGAAGAACAAAATTCTACATCTGATACATCTAAATTTTTTATTATATCTTATATCAATTTAGAGATAAAGACGCTATAATATGTAGAATATCGGGATATAAGTCGAGTAGGCGAAACTACACTAAGGAAACCAGTTGACAAATTCAAATGTTTATAACATAATTTGTAAATGACAGATATCAGTGTCAAAAATCAAAAGTTTTAGTTACATTCTGAAAGCTTTTTCTGGAAAGTACATTTAATCTTCCTTATGGTTTTATTAATTAAATATTTAAAATTATAAACCTGCATATATCCATTAGAAATACCGCCAATCTTGTTAATGAATTAGAAGAAACTCTGACATAGGAACTTCCTCATACAATGAAAAATAGATATAATTAGAATTGTATGTGTGCAGAAGACATGTTAAATACAATCAAATACAATATTTGGGTAAAGTTATGTAATTTTTTTGTTACAAAACGACGGTTCGATAATGAACATAAAATTGAAATGGCGAGAGGTCTTGTGCTGGTCACAACAGATTTTTTTTATTTGGACACATTAAAAGGTGTGCTACAAATAGATGTGTATATAGTATATGAAATTAATTCGATACGATAGCTTAATATAGCATATATAGGCCATCCAGCGAATCAAGCGGTTTACGTCATCGTTTAGGGATTTTTGAAATTTTCTTTATTTTTTTAAATATATTTTATTAACGGTATTTTATTGGTTTTTTTATTATCATGTATTTGACACCTTTAATAGAAATAATTATATTTGGATATATTATTATTAAGTAAAAATTTGTAAATTTTTGCAAAATGACGTTTGATTATATTTTTTTAATATTGGTAATTCTGAACATGTATATTACTAAATATCATATGTCTATATTATATGTACTTTTCAAGGTGTATTGTGATTTCATTTTGTTTTTGGTTTCGTTGTTCATTGTCAAAATGTCAAATGCTCTGTCATGTCAAATTCTAGAGCTTGTAGTTAATTTATTGACTTATTTTGAAAATGAAAAATAGATTGGTGGGTTTTTACTTTCACTGAAATCTAACATTGAGGTAATATTTGGTTCTATATGTTAGTAATAATTTGAAAATTAAATCTATATGTACAGCTTGTGGCAAACGCTATACGCAATGTATAAAAACAGTGAGAAATTGTATGGTATGCAGTATTCTGTATTTTTTTAAGGATCTCACATAATACTAGATAGTTTGTTGCATATACTACAAGAATGAAGTATTTATAACGGCGTAAGCAGTATCGTTCAGAATATTTTAAATAAAATTGGATTTCGCTGGAAAAATATTATACCAGATGTGTTTTTAAGAAAAATATTTTGTTTTGTCTGTGCCATGGGTATCTATTTTCTGAGCCTCGACATACAAATTTTGCCGTACAATTATCGTATGATAAATTTTTCCAAATATTCGTTCAGGAGATAAATTAGCAAACATTTCACAAACATATCTCAAACTATAACCAGCATTGTAACAAGTAACCATTCGATTTTTTTCTTCTTTAGTAAATATTTGTATAGCGTGATGTCAATTTCATTTGACATTGACAATTTTGACAACTGTAACACTACGACGGATTTAAAATTAACGGGACTATTTAAAAAGGGGAAAACGCGAGAATCTAAATTAAATAATTTGGAATTTGACGAAAAACAATTAATAAATAATCCAAATTATTGGTAGCGTGCCACCAGGTTATTTATTGGTAAATAACCAAAACCTAATTTTGAATTTAGATAGATTATCTAATGGATGGCCAAAAGTTACTTAATCAATTTGGAAAATAAACTATAATTTTATTTGTTTGGAGGGCAAGGCGATATAATGATTAAACGATTTTCTATTAAATAACTGTATTAACAAAATATAATTAAAATAGAAAATAACAATACAATAAAATAAAAACAAGTAGAATTTTATAACACAATTTAGAAACCGAGCGGAAAGAGTTACATTGTTAAAAATATTATTGTTAACTTACACAACTATGAATATTTACACTTACATCTTGACTAACTAACGGCTTCTTACTCCGACTAACCCGACTAACTAACGATCGTCAATTTATTGTTTATGATTATCCCATTGTTTGACACTACATCACCAATCTGGATTCTTATTGGTCAGTTCTGTCGTCAGCGCACCAATTAAGTATCGCGTTCATCAGAAGCATCACGAGAGAAACAACCCTTGTCACGACCAAGATGACTCACATTCTCATGACCCATGAGAACCAGACCGATGATGTTTGCCAAACAACGAGATAACAATAATTCGGCAAATACAATATCTGTTATAAGAAAATTCCGAAAAGTACTTTAAATATTAAGTTTTTGATAATGACAAACAACAATAAAATTTAGATTAATGACTTTTGCCGAATTATTTATTTACTATAATTAATTACAAATTAAAACTAATAATACTGAAGAACATTGTTACAACTCCTTTCCCCTTAAACTAAGTTATATTTTCTGAAGGAAAATACAACTTAATTCAATAGGCTACCGTAAGTTACCAGAATCCGGCCTCCAGGTTCCCCTTTGCTAGACTACTGCAGACTCCCTGCTGGTTTCATACTTCTGTTGCCATCAACTCCGTAAACTTGTCCACCGTGGGCTTCATTCCAGTCTGTGCTGCTTCAGCTCCACGTTTCTGAACTACATCCTCGTGACGATATGATCAATTTCCGTAGCTTGCACCTTGTATTCTGCGACCCTCACGCTAGAATCACTCCCGGCAGCTCTTTCTTCAGTTGCATCATATCTCACCTACTCTCGAATACGTGCGATCGTCCTCTGAGGCATTGGTATCCTCCGAAAGCTTCGTCACAGTCAGTGCTGTCTCGGCTTCTCGTTTTTGGACGACGTTGTACTACTTTGACATGAGGATGGCAGGCTCGACGTTTTATCTGGGCAGTTCTCCTTGCAATCCAGCATTAAGGTCCCTGATGCCGTCGTCTAGCAACTCTGACATTGTAAACTGTAACAATGGTTCTAAGCAGTATCTTGTGTCTCAATACATAAATAAATAAATAATAATTCATCGATTAAATTTATACTTCGAAAACTTATCTAGTCTCAAAACTATGTCCTTCTTTTGTTCTCAAATTAATTTAACTCTCTAACTAAATTAACTGATTACGTAACTAAAATCTAAATAAACTCAAAACAAAATTATATCTATTACTACTTTTACGAATCCCTAATAAATCTTATTCTATCTCTCGACTAACTAATCTACCGTAGGTCTTAGCTTGGAAGGAATTCGTATCCAGAATTTAGTTAACATTACTTCATCTCCCAGCCTAAGACATACGTTGGCTGTCATACGGGTAGGAGTGCCAATTTCCTAAATGCATACAACTTTTATGATCTGACTACCCGAGTTAAATCTTATTCTATTGTATTCATTATTTTGCCTAACCCGTCCTCTAAATATCTCTGCTAATTCATTGCAATTTTCAACCGAGCTTGACTACCGGAATAATTTCGCATCTCACCGCTGCATACCAGTTTGTAACACTACGACGGATTTAAAATTAACGGGACTATTTAAAAAGGGGAAAACGCGAGAATCTAAATTAAATAATTTGGAATTTGACGAAAAACAATTAATAAATAATCCAAATTATTGGTAGCGTGCCACCAGGTTATTTATTGGTAAATAACCAAAACCTAATTTTGAATTTAGATAGATTATCTAATGGATGGCCAAAAGTTACTTAATCAATTTGGAAAATAAACTATAATTTTATTTGTTTGGAGGGCAAGGCGATATAATGATTAAACGATTTTCTATTAAATAACTGTATTAACAAAATATAATTAAAATAGAAAATAACAATACAATAAAATAAAAACAAGTAGAATTTTATAACACAATTTAGAAACCGAGCGGAAAGAGTTACATTGTTAAAAATATTATTGTTAACTTACACAACTATGAATATTTACACTTACATCTTGACTAACTAACGGCTTCTTACTCCGACTAACCCGACTAACTAACGATCGTCAATTTATTGTTTATGATTATCCCATTGTTTGACACTACATCACCAATCTGGATTCTTATTGGTCAGTTCTGTCGTCAGCGCACCAATTAAGTATCGCGTTCATCAGAAGCATCACGAGAGAAACAACCCTTGTCACGACCAAGATGACTCACATTCTCATGACCCATGAGAACCAGACCGATGATGTTTGCCAAACAACGAGATAACAATAATTCGGCAAATACAATATCTGTTATAAGAAAATTCCGAAAAGTACTTTAAATATTAAGTTTTTGATAATGACAAACAACAATAAAATTTAGATTAATGACTTTTGCCGAATTATTTATTTACTATAATTAATTACAAATTAAAACTAATAATACTGAAGAACATTGTTACACAACCTATGTTGTTTTTGTTTGGCACGGTGCGGTATGTATAATTAGTATCCATAGTAATACATTAATGACCGATTATTACATCATAACTAAAACTCACGGTATAAAATAAATACCATCTATACGAGTATATTTTATAGTTGTTAAAAAAGTAAAACGCGAAAAATGTGTGAGTAGTTTTCCTTGTCGTTTTTAATGGGAATGCTATTTTCACATAAAAAATCTTAAGTCCGTCACTGGTTTCTTGGTGGTCGTTCTGTTGGTTGTAGTCTCTTTGCCTGTCGCAATCACTAAAGAGCGATTCTGTTTTCAAAGTGCAGCTGAGACGCGAGCGAAACAGCCAAAGCTACACACACACGCACACACACCACCGTCTTACCACAAAGGAAAACACTACTTTTTCAAATAGAAAGCAATTTCCATTAAAATCGTCCTGGATTTTTACTCACCAACCAACGACGGAAAGTGAATTTTTAATTTTACAAATAGAACGAGACTGCTGTTAAAAGGAGATATTTACAAATAAGATTCGTCCATGCTCAACATGTCTTTTCTATGACATACTTTAATTTAAAAGCAAAAAATAGCTAATACAAATTCAGGTATTACATTTACTCGCACCCAAAAAGTAAAATAATATAAACTAATATGAACAAAGTTAAAAATTTCATTTAATTTTACCTTACCTACATTACATATGCCGGGTGTAACATGAAAACCGGGCCAGAAGCGTTTAACATGGGAAAATAGTTTTACCATTGGCAAAAGTGGCCTTTTAATTTTAGACAACAATGCTTCAAATAAATATTGTAGAGAATACAATTGTGCATCTAAATCAATTTCTTTTGCGCGTTTTTTAATCGAGCAAGTTGAATTTAAAATTTGAAACTTACTTCAATATAGTGTTAGCCATGGTATTGAAATAAAATTTCAAACAAATCGAGTGAGTGTCTGGTCGCGAACCTGGGGGAACCGGGTTCGATCCCGACAGACGCCAAATATTTCCAATTTTAAATGGCACAAAAGTGACCCCTGTGGTGCACTCTCCACACCAGCTATGAGTGCCCGTGAGGTGACGCCTAGTCAGCGCTCACACGGTAAAATATATCGTCATCATTACCGATGTCTACATGTGTTGTAGATACTGGCACACCCAGAAATGGGTAATATGCCGTGATGATATATTTATTTATTTTATTTAAACAAATTTCATGACATTTTACCTGTCAGAAATTATAAAATATAGTTTTCATCAAAATAACACCACTGAATGATTTGTATCTTCTCTTCCTGTTAATAATTCTCCATTTTCAATGATGATAACTCAAGCAGAAGCGTTTCTGGCAAAGAAATATAATGACATTTTACTTGTCAGAAACGTATCTGTCATATTGTGCCACATTTTACCTGTCAGGAACGCTCTGTCTATGTTATTATTGAAAATGGAGAATTATTTACAGGAACAGAAGATACAAATCATTGAGTAGTATAATTTTGAAATTTTATTTCAATACCATGGCTAACAGTATAAGATAGGAAGTTTTATAATATTTTAAAATCAGTTTGCTCGGTTATGCAACTTGCAAAAGAAATAGTGATTATTGATTTAGATGCAGAATTTAATTCTCTTTATTTGCAGCATTATTGTCAAAAATTAATAGGCCACTTTTGGGCAAGGAAAAGACTGTGTTCCCATGTTAAACGCCTATAGTCTGGTTTTCGAATTACACCCAGAATGTAAGAGAGGTAGATACATAATTGTTTTATTACCAGTTTTACCAATATCAAATAAATGGTGGAATAGCTTATTCGTCGAATAAGAGAAAAATATCGCATCGAAATCATAACACAAATGACGGTGTTTATTCTAGCTGTCATATTTTGATGCGACATTTTTCACTTATTCGATGAATAAACTATTCGAAGATTTATTTGATGTTGGTGAAACCGGGCATTAGGTAATAAAGCCTCAACTTACGTTTAAATAGATAATTTTGTCATTTTACCAGAAATAATACCTAATAAATTTGTTCAATTATGTGACTGATGGCTGAATTCATGACTGGGAATACGGTATTGCTAGCGATTGCGTTGCGATTGAGCAAGTTGCGGTTATACTATCTACTCCTACTATACCGTTGACAGATAAACTTACACATTTGCTTTTTAATTTTTTCATTCCAAATAAAAATATATTTAAAAATAATGAAACCAATGAGGTTTTAAATAAAAATAAAGAAGCAGCGTGAGGCATAGTTACAAATGAGTACAACAGCCAGAATCCTGAAATCGCTATAAATGTTAAAATTAGGATTCAAAAATCTGATCAAAGCTTGATTCGGGGAATAGAACGAATCAGTTGATTATCGATGTTCATTAGTAGATTACCTAGATTTTTTATAGTGAATTGGATTGATTCAGAATCAACGGTGATCTGTCGGTCTGCTCACTATCAAGAAATGGTAAACTCGGCTTTAATCAGCTTATCATTAATCAACAGATTAATGGTGAATTTGGCAGTTAATGATAGAGATGCAGAATTTTATGCTGCACGATTTTTATTGAAGCTTTTTACTTAAAATAATTAGGAAAACAGGAAATTACGAATGTATGATTTTACGTATTAATGTAAATAAAGGAATTTCTGGATATCAGCCAGGTCGAAACGGTCGAGACTGAATTCCTTTATTTACATCACCAGTTCCAGCCAAGAAAAAACCCTTTTCCAATTACATATTAATGTCCTATTCGAGTCACTAGCCTTCATAATTTTTATTAACCATATTAATGGATTGTATTTTCATATTTTCCTGTATTATGAATTATCTTGAAATTTCAACGGCTAATAGTTTATATCTAATTATTTTAATTTAGTTAAGACGCTTGATATGAGTTAGTATTCCTGATTTCAAACTTCATTATAATCTAAACTTATAACAAGAAAACGCAGTTGTACTGAATGTCTTGAAATTCAATTCAATCTGAGTTGTGTATGTTCCTTGCAATTCTAACATAATTGCAACTAATTCACACCAAATGCAAACTATAACATGGAAGATTGACGAACACTATACACTCGAAAACTGATAACTATGTATAAATGAATTCTCTGCTTGCATCTTAATTTGAACGATAGTTTCTGGTTTAATATGATAACAGAAATCAAGGAATCATTGGAGGAAGTTACATGTTTCCAAAATTAAATTTAAGGCAAACACCTGTGATCAGTTTATAGTTAGCAGCTGACGTGGCAAGAAAATCATCTGGAGGTCAACATAGTTTATGGATTTAAATTTCAACAGAGAGATATCATTACTTACTTGATTATATTTTAACATTAGTGGAGTATGATATTCTCCGCTAAATAACTTAGAACATATAATGAATTTCGAAATCAACTAAATAACTGTAATTTTTAGTATATTTCATCAATAATTATTAGTACTATTTAGTGTTATTGTTGATATAACCAAATTTATATATATATATATATATATATATATATATATATTATGTATTTGTTTCATAATTATTCCTACCCTCTCATTGGACAACGCATGTTGGGTGGTGTTCAATAAAACAATATTTATTATTTTTAAATATTATGAAAATAATATTACGAAAACTAAATGCTAATTCGCAGCATCTAAATTTATATTACACTTAGTAAGCACTTGTAATTAGTAATGATAATAATTTAAGTATGATCAATTTTCTATTTGGTTTACAAACAGGCAAATGAAAATATAAAAATATGATGTGACCAGCATAATAATTTCCGCCATTTCTATCTATTTTGTACAAAGCCCATACCAAAAATTCTATGAAGAAGATTCTACGTATCAAGAAAAATTGTAACATAAACATATACTATTTTCTACAAATTCCTTACCGAGAGTTCCTTGTAAAAGATTCTATATGTCCAATAAAATTATAACTTGAACTATGAAAATTGTACTTGACACTGACATTTATAAATTAAAATTATTTGAATATATCAGCTGTTTTCTTGATTATAGCAAAGCTGGCTGATTTATGAAAGTTAATCTATTTATAGTTCTTTAAATCTATATCTATTGAATATGAAGGAAAATATATAATAACTGGAGTATCGTTTGGGAACCTTCATGGAATTCGTAGTCGAGTGAATTTGGTCTTAATGTTCCAAATATTTATTTCAACATTTATTACATAGTATTAATTTTACGTTTCGGGCAAAAATTAGCCCATCTTCAACAATAGGTAAAAATAAAATTTAATTTTTTTGAAATCCAATTATCAATACATTTTTACAATTTGTACGAAAAAATCAACTCCAGGATTTATTCTTCATCGTTCCTGTTATGATTATCAATAAATCCTGGATTTTTTTTCGTACAAATTGTAAAAATCAAAAAAAATTAAATTTTATTTTTACCTATTGCTGAATGTACAATTAATACCATGTAACAAATGTTGAAATAAATATATGGAACATTCGAACATTAAGACCAAATTCACTCGACTACAAAAAATATATAATCAAACTATATATGCAATAAGATATTCTTTTAAATTGTAATGATATTTAACTGCTTTTTTCAAGAAAAACTGTTAAGAATTTCAAATAAGGGAACTTCCGGTTGACCAATTGTAACCAAAATCTAATCAGCTTTTCATATGGATGTAAATAAGAGGAATACGATAGAATTAATATTTTTAGAATTGAAGTCCTGGAGTTATCGTTGGAGAAATTTCTCTCTCTCTCTCTCTCTCTCTCACACACACACACACACACACATACACATACACACACACCTACCTACATACATACAGATATCATTGTAAAACTAGTAAAATCGTATCCTAGGGACCCTAAGACCTGCTTATTCATTAAAAACTTGCCACCAAATACCTTCCTCATTTAAAGGTGACAGTAAAAAAGGTAAAAAAGTACTTACGAGTTATTTATTTTTTGTTTCATCTATAAAATTTGTAATCTACTGTTGGCCACATTTCAAAATGACCAATTCATTTCTGCTTCACAGCCACAGCAAACAAATTCAGATTTCTATTATGAAGAATCCTGCCTTAATTATCGTTCTTGGTCCTTCGTTGCTCATATCCTGACATCGGTGGCACATAAAGCACCTGGCGCGAGATTGCAACCTGGCGGGTTTATCCCAGGGAAAATATGACGCCGGTGTAAGCTGCTCTGCTCGAGCCATGTCCGGCAAATAGCGCCGGGTGCCGGCGTTCTCCCAACGTCGCAGCGGCAATTAGACGCTAGGGATAAGCCCGCATGGTATAGGCGTTAATGGCCCAGAGATTACGAGTGCCGGAGGCATAGGGGATGGTGCAGGGATGTCTTCACGACATGAAATATTTAGAGAAAATATATAAACATATTAGGGAGTTATTGCAACTACTAAGATAAAAGAATGTTAATGTTAACTTTATAATTTGTCTGTTGTTATTTATTTATTTATTTTATTTATAATAAATCATTCCTACAGGATAGTAATATCCCAATTACAGGAAGATTATATAAAGAAAATACAAAAATACATATGCGTAAACATTAGGTAAATAACAATAAGAAACAATATACATAATTACCTATATTACAAAGATGAATTACCACTGAAATATATACTAACTGGAACTCGCATACTCTACCTATCAGCGTACGCTGCACTGAAGCTCATTGAACAATAATGGCTGGTCCTGTTCGCGCACGTTCGTGCCGAACCGAACCTAGCCGAATAACTCGTATCATAGCAGATCGCTTTATTTTCATATTATGCTTCATTTATTTAAACATGCGCCACACGAAATAATTTCCGTCTACTCACGAACTGTCTCGATGTTTGCCAACTACTCCAGCAGCAGGCTTCCGTCTACTCACGAACTGTCTCGATGTTTGCCGACTACTCCAGCAGCAGGCTTTCAAAATGCTTCACGGTCACGGTTCGTACGCGCATTCCAGTTAGTATATATTTCAGTGTGAATTACTTAATGAGTGATATTTCGAAACGATATGAAAGTTTTAAATTTAAATAATGAGTCTGCAAATATGTCAATATCTGATCTAAAACTGTTAAAAATTGAACATAGTTGCCGTAAAGGTGATTTTAACTCATAATTAGTTCTGGCAGTTTTACAGCTAAATATTAATTTATAACGAGAAGATAGTCGAGGAACATTAATTGAAATACGCTTCAAAATATTTGGATCATCAAAGATACAATTCATTAGTTTATAGAGAAACAAGCATGACATCATTTTTCTTCTTTGTTCAAGAGGTGTAACATTAAACTCAAGAAGAAGATTGATATAGTCATAATCATAACTAGGGTATTGTCTATGGCCTTTGCAATAGCAATATTTAAATAAATCTTTTTTGGACAGATTCTATGGTCCTCACGTATTTAGTATAGATAGGATTCCAAATTTGTAAACAATACTCAAGTTTTGACGTAACAACAGCATAGTAGAGACATTTTAAGGTAGACATATTATGAAAATTCTGAGTATTTCTCATTACAAATCTAAGATTTTTGTATGAAGCTTTAACAGTATTATTGATGTGAGCGTTAAAAGTCAATTTAGGGTCAAAAAGTACTCCAAGGTCTTTGAACAGATATACTCTATCAAGAATGGTTTGGTCTAGTTTATAAGTATGAGTGTATACAGTCTTTTTTACAAAATAACTCATTATTTTGCATTTGCTATAATTAAAAAATAGTTTAGAGGATAAAGACCAAACTAATAAGTTATCAATATCATTCTGAAAATTGAGAGCATCTTGAACAGAGTTAATGGTTTTAAATATTTTCATGTCATCGGCATATAGTAAAATTTCAGAATATTTAACAGATTCAACAACGTCATTTATAAACATATTAAATAATAAAGGTCCGAGATTTGTTATGTAGAAAACACCTTATTTTAGAAATAGAAGACTTTCAATTTCAATGTTTATCGCATTTAATTAGAGTATTCACGCTAACGTTAACGCTAAAATCAACATAAACGAAGTTACATCCGTACTTTTCACCTAAACATAACCTCAACAGATACGAGGCATGATCAAAAAATTCGTGCAAAATTTTAATTTCTAAAGCAATATTTATTTATTCGTTAATTTTTATATTTTCCCCTTCAAAGCAGTCCCCACTGGATATAATGCACATAAGCCACTGTTTATTCAAGCCTTCAAAATATTTCTGAAATTCAGATTTTGGTATATCGTTCAGTTCCTTAAGCGATTTTGTATTTATTTCTTCAAAGGTCGCAAAACGTTTTCTTTTCATTGTTTTTTTCATCTGTGGGAAGAGAAAAAAGTCATATGTAGCCCAATCTGGTGAAATGGGTGGTTGCCGTATCAATACAAATGCTATTTTTTACAGAAAATCGCGAACAAGCAATGAAGTGTGAGCTGGCGCATTATCACGGTGCAATTTTCAAGAATTGTCCTTCCATAAATTTGGCGAATTGCTTAATTCAGCCAACGCAACATGCTCAAATAGTATTCTTTATTAACTGTAGCACCTTGAGGTACAAATTCATGGGATACAATACGATGATAATCGAAAAAACAGTCAGATGAACTTTAACATTCGATGGAACTTGGCGTGCTTTTTTGTATATCTGTACACCCATGTCTCATCATCCATTATGATGCGCTGAAAAAATATTGAGTCATTGGCGATATCATGTACCATTTCCTGAGCGATGGTTTTACGACGCAATTTTTGTTCAAAATTTGACAATTTCGGAATAAATTTTGCTGCCACTCGCTTATGCCCAAAACATTGGTGAAAATTTCTTCGCATGAACCATATGATATAACAATTTCTTCAATAACCTCCCTAATTGTAATTCGACGGTTTTCAAGAAGTTTTTCCTTAACTTCTTCCACGTTTTTTTCGGTGATTGAAGTACTGGGGCTCCCAACTCTAGCGTCATCTTTAACTGATTCACGACCATTTTTAAAGCGTTTATACCATTTGTAAATCGCTCGTTCATTAATACTCGATTCACCAAATGACTTCTGTAACATTTCCACTAATTTACAGCACTTGATTTCATTTTTCATGCGAAACTTGATGCATACTCTTTGATCACTCATTATGGAAATTAAAAAATCGCAAATATACAGCAACGCAACTCTTTTAATTGTCTGTTAAATCTAAACTACACATCAAATGTGGCTGCAAATTGAGATAAATGTCAAAGATAGGTTAACCAACATGTCAACAAAAAAAAATATCAATCCGACAAATAAAGCGCGAGAATTTTAAAAATTGCACGAATTTTTTGATCATACCTCGTACATAATGTGTGACGTTAAACGGTCGCTACTCCATCACGCATAACGTGTCTCCTTATTCATTCAACGTGAACCTTATTATTTAAAGGGCACGTTATTTTTGCGTTGAAGTTGCAATAACTCCCTAATAACTGTATGTGTGATACGTGTAGTACCTATACTAGAATTTTTATTCAAAGAGGATGTCAAAGCTATGTATCATTTATAATAAATTTTTAACATTTACATAACGTCTCTACATACTATCTGCTTTTAATATGCAGTGCAGAACTTAGCAATATTCTGTGAACAGTATGTTCTGCGGCTGATTGGCGGTATTGTTTTTATTCGGACGGTACGCAAATGGTCGACGAGTTTATGGGCGCGTTAAGCGGTAATGTTATTATTATAGCACCCTTATTTACACATTAAATACGCAATTACACCGTGATTTCGCAGGCCGAGTAATGAAACAGAGCGAGAGGTGTGGCAGTTGATAAATTCATTACGAAAATGGACCTAGCTAATGAGATTTATTTGGATTTTTATACTATGAGCTTTTTTTAAAAAAGTTAATATGAATTTCATTTAAAATGTGAAATCGTGTACTTTTGTGAAACAACGTTAAGATCATCACCAAAGAAAATCATACCTTCAAACGGAAGTTTAAAGAGGCATACATTATGGGGAACAAGGCGAAGGTTTTCAGTCAGGCCAGTATTGAAATAAAACTAATGTGGAAGAAAATAATCATACAGAACACAACACTGAAGACGAAGTCAACAACAGAAAAACAGTCACAGTCCATTGCCCGGGGAGGACCAATTAAGGAGATTCACACATGCTTCAGCCACCACTTAACCACCCTCATTTCACCAGATATAAAGCTCATAGTTTAAGTTTAAAGAATTAGTTAGTAGTACACCTGATGACGGAAGTAGATACATAGCCACCGGAACGTTGTGTAAATTGTATAACATAGTTTATTCAAATAAAAAGACAATGGAAGTCCAAAGTTTTGTCCACAAATATTACTTTCGAGAAAAACTGCTTCAAACATTTAAAATGTTATTGTAAGGAATGGATAATGAATACACATGTTGCAATTTTTTTGTTTGTATAGTTTAATTTTCCATAAACATATTAAGGAGTTATTGCAATTGAAATTGCAATGAAATTTATTATATTATAATTTTTATATATTTTCGAAATATAATAGGACCTAGTTCGACATGGTTCAAAATAACATAGTAAATTACACAAAAAATCCAATAAGAGACTTTTTGTACGATGTATACACTTTTTATTATTATTTTACTGTACTATGGCCCAAAGAAAGTGACAGAATTATGAAATCTGATTGATTCAAAACAATTCTTATGCCCGGTTTCTCCACAGCGACTTAAGTTGTTGATTATTAAAGTGCTACTTAATTGTAAGTAGGACTTATATCCCAATTGCGTTGCACCAGCAAATTCAAATGCGAACTTAACTTATGTCACAAATTACATTGGCAACAGCGTAATGTTGTTCTATGATTGGTCAATTTGAAATTTAGCGATTCAAAATAAAATACCGGCTGTCAAATGTCAAAGCTGTCAATGTGTTTAACATGGTTTATATTTGTATTTATTCAACAATATTCGATATGGATTTACAGGATTTTCCTAATTTTGACGACGTTAACGTCGTGGATACTGTGATGGAAGTCGATATTGCCGAAAATGGTGGGACTCCGCGACAAATAAGTAACAGAATTGATTTGTTCCAAATATATTATTTATTTTTAATATTTTTATGTGGACTACCGCCAGTCCTATAAACTGAAGCCTTTTTCTTCGATGTCGTCTTCCTTGCGTCAGTCTACATATTTGCACACATTTTATTGCCAATGCTGCGGCAATTAACTTCCAGGTGTTTTTGAATATTGGACATGGACACCGCAATGATTTTTTTATTTTTAATATTCTCTTTAAATCTTTGTTTCTACAATCTCACAGACCAATTTTCTTCCTCTTTGCTACAATTTAATCGTTTCTTCTTTATATCATCTAATTTTCTTGTCATAACAGTCCAAAACGAAACAAATTTACCGTGACTTACCGATATATCAACTGACATATGACACATAACCACATAAGTCACCGATTTTTTCGACTTATATTTAAGTGCTACTTACGTCTCTCATTTTGACATTTTTGCGTGGTGCAACAGTTTAAGGTGGAACTTAGGAATAAGCAACGACTTAAGTCGTAAGTTTCTCTGGAGAAACCGGGCATTAGTGTATGTCATTTTAAGACACATGGTACAAAATTCTAAGTCTGTTTAGAGTACAAGAAACACTGACTATATCTAATTTTTTTCAAAAAGTAAACTTGGTACATTCCAATAATGAGCCGACGAAATTATGTTTATCTGGGCTTTTTCAAGAAAAATTGTTAAGAACTTCAGGCAGAGCTGGGCAGTAACTAGTTACTTTAGTAACTTAGTTACTAACTAGTTACTTTTACGGTAACTTGTAACGTAACTTAGTTACTTTTTAAAATATGGTAACTGTAACTGTAACTTAACTTGCTGCGGAAAAGTAGTTGGTAACTTTACGGTTTTTAGTTACTAGTTACTTGAGTAACTTAAGTTACTTAAAATAACTCAGAAATGAGAATGTAACTTAAGTTAGTCAAAGTAACTTAAAAACTAGAATGTAACTTAGTCATAAATGTAACGTGAGCTATCAAAATTTCTAAAAAAATATTTTGTTGAGGCTGATTTTGATAAGATGTTGCTCCTTTCTAGGGCCGGTTGGCGATTTTGCGGGGTCTCGGTAATATATTATTAGCGTAGCGGGTCCCTAAAATATTTATAAAAAGATACTTTTTCATCAAATTTTCTTACATATTTAGATGTACGGGGCCGATGTGAGCGCGGGGCCTCAGATTGAAAATCGACATCTGATCCGAGGTTTCCAATAAATTAATCATTATCCACTAATAAGAAGAAATAATGTCTGCATGTATTATATATTATAATGGTCATGTCATGTTAGAAAGAAAGTAGATTCTTTATATCTTGTTATAAGAAATCAAAATTGAAAAATAAATTAAAAATTATTTCATAGCAATCGGGCCCTGCGGGCCCCATGTCAAAGCGGGCCCTAGGCCGTGGCCTCGTGAGCCTAGGTGATAATAAGGCCCTGTAGGTCCGTTAACAATAACAATGATGGTCTGATTGGGTGTTGCCAAGCAATAACTTTAAAATTTAAGTTAACGTAGTTAGTTCAAAAACTCCCTGATATGTATTATGTATACTACAGAATATCCAAGTCAGAAGTCTAAGTCTACACTTCACTCCATTAAAAGTAGTTAGAAAGTAACTCAAGGTAACTAAGTTACTTTTAATGAGTAACTAGTAAATAACTTAGTTCTTTCACCAAAGTAACTGGAACTTAAGTAACTTAGTTACTATTTGTTTGAGGTAACTGTAACTGTAACTAGTTACAATTTAAAAGTAACTTGCCCAGCTCTGACTTCAGGTAAGAGAACTTTCGGTTGACCAATTTATAACAAAAATCTAATCAGCTCCTTCATATTGATGAAAAGAAGAGGAATACGAAAGAATTATAATTTTTATGTGTTGGAGTTACCGCCGGAGAAATTTTTGTCACATACACACTCTCTCGCACACACACCCACACACACACACACACACACACACACATATATATATATATATATATATATATATATATATATGTGTGTGTGTGTGTCTGTACATACATTCAGAAATCATTGTAAAACTACTTAAATCACTTCACTACCGAATTTTTTGACCTTACCTAAAGGTGACGGAAGGTAAAAACTATTAAATACCTACCCTTTCTGAATTTTTGTATGGTTATCAAATTAGGAAAGGTACATAGTTTTTGCTTTTGGGATAAATAAATTGATAAAAATGAAGAAGAATATTAAATATGAAGAAACGATAAGTCTGAACAATTTCTTCAAATATTAGAAAGTATTTGTCACAAAATTAAAAATATTTCTGCGCAAATAGCAGCTACAACAATTTATAACAAAATATTGTCCTACGTTCGACGATATACAATTTTTAAAAGTTATGAAATCAAACGCCATTCAGTTCATGTTAAACAGTTTTTGTGCATTAAAAATGCACATATGTATGAATAGAATAGCAATCCTATTAAGTTCTATAACAGGAAGGATATAAACGAACACTAGTGAATGATGCAACAGCACTTGACTATTTTAACATATATCGATTTTATTTCTTTTGTGCCGCAATAAACTACGTATATCTAGATGGAGAAATCTATTTCAATTTATAAATATTTAATCAGAGTAATGACACCTTAACCTACTTCCAGTTAGTGTTATTTCAACAACTTCATAATATGGGCGGCAATCCATTAAGTTCGCATTTTCCATACAGATTTCAACAAAATTTATGTTAAATATTTGAGTAACTGACTTTACAATAAGTTTATAATGAGTTTAAATTTAAACTACAACAATCGCAACTCCAGAAATTATTAAAGAGGATGATTTTATTGGATCTTTGGTGAGAACTTTATTTAAATTACTAAATTGAAAACATATTGGCTGGTAGTATGAACAAGTGATTAAGGGTGATTAGCTAGTAGATGATTAGCAGTAGCAGTGTTTTAGCGCTGTCAATCGTTTATGGATAATTTTAGATAAAAATGCTTCAAATAAAAGTTGCGTACAATTAATTTTTCTATAACTGCTATTCGAAATATTTTTCTCTAAAATAATCCATAAACAATTGACAGCGCTAAAACACTGCTAGTCATCTCCTAGCTAATCACCCTTAATCACTTGTTCATACTACCACCCATTATGTTTTGTTTCTACATGCTCTTGAGGTTTCCAAATTAAATTTTCATACACCGTATTTTTTAACGTGAAACATTGGTTTTGTCATATCCATGGTTACGACTCGACATTTGATTGACAAGAATGTATTTGCCTGTCCCATTTAAAATTAAACATAGGGAATGAATTTGACAGAAGTATTATATTTAAATGAAAAATCAATATTCGACTGTGTTAGGATGGAGGTAGATACAGGAAAGTAAGAATTCTTCGGACTTGCAGTCAATTAATAAAATTTATTCACGCCGACGTTTCGACTATACAATAGTCTTCTTCAGGGCTAGAATGGTCTAGTCGAAAAAAGGAAACCACATGTGGATAACAGAATATACAATACGGACAATTAAAAAAAATAAATAAATAAATATGAATAAATAAATAAATAGTTAAAACAACATATCACAGAGAAAATCGTCAAAAAATTAAAAACTTGTCTTGGATGAGTACAATACATATGGAAATACAAATAACTATAGTAACATATAAAAATTTATAAATTCTTACTTTCCTGTATCTACCTCCATTATATTTAAATATTGTAAGAAATTTAATCAAGTCAGAAAACCACTCGAGAGCACTAAACATATTTCAGGCACAGTATTTTTTCTACAACTAAATTTAATTTTTAGAAAACAGGTATAATTATTTAAACAAAATTAACCTCTAATGACATCTTGTCAATATGACAGATAATTGCTGAATTTTTCTATAAGTTACGACTTGACATTTTCTTGACAGCAATGTATTTGCGTGTCTCATTTAAAACATAGGGAATGAATTTGACAGAAGTATTATATTTAAATATTGTAAGAAATTTAGCCAAGTCAGAAAATCACTCGAGTACAAGGTGCACACAATATTTTTTCTACAACTAAATTTAATTTAGAAAGCCGGTATAATTATTTAAACATAATTTACCTCTATTGACGTCTTGTCAAATGCCAAATTCGTTCCCTATGTTTCATTTTAAATGGGACAGACAAATACATTGCTGTCAATCAAATTTCAAGTCGTCACATAACCTATCTTCTTAAATATTGCTATGTAATTTTGTAATACATTATATTGAAATCCTCGTATTTCTTAAACTCGCAGTAGCAACATCGCAGTTTCTGGATTTGTAATTTAACTAAATGTTTACTTGTAAAATTTTTACTTTAATAAGGCTATGCTGTCAAACAATGAGTTTAATTATTCGTTTTTGTGCATTCGGAGCTGCCAGTGTCATTTCAGATGTCTACTTAAAGCACAGAAAGCATAATTTTTCTCCTTAAACTCAGATTTATTTATGTAGTAGGTATTGTGAAGAAGAAAGACATATACTCGGTTTAAATAGAATTCAAAATGACATTGACAACTTTGAGTACATAAAATAAAATAAACAAACGCACCTATAATTGAATATATACAAAGGTTCGTATATTCATTAGCCATGGTTACTTACTAATAACCGCTGAAATACGTGGTAACTAAGAAAAATTACCCATTTAGACTATGATATCAATGTACTGTTTTCTTTTAACTGACAGTTAAATTAACTGGCTGTTTAACCGGAAATGAAAATACCGGGCCTTAGTTTCATAAATCCTAGTTATTATATTGTTATCTATAACAATATCTAAATTATAATATACTATTAGAATAAGATGGGAAATATACAGGGTGTCCCAGATTTAAACGGCATAACTTGAACAATGGATTAAACACGTAAAAATAATGTGACAAGTTCATTTGAGTAAATGCTTTGTTTCAGAGATATTCATGTTTTTCTTATTGGAGCAGCACTACCTTAAAAATCAAGTTTATAACGAGATATCAAATATCTTATTAAGTTATTACATAACAATTAAATTAATTATAAGTAAATGATTTGGCTATTACCTAATTTCGATACAAAATTTAGTTTGCTTGCCTAAGGTCAGGGCAAAAATGAAAATTATCGATGAACAAACAAATTTATTATTTTTGTACAATAAAATAATAACGATTTTTTATAACATTTGTTCAAAATGTTTACCTGTAGCAAGCAAACAGGCACGACAACGATCTGCCACTGCATTGGTCGCTGCATGACAGCGTGACATTGCTCGGGAGATACGGTTTCGCAAACTTGAATAATTTTTCTGCGTAGAGTGCCCAAATTATCTATCGGTTCATCATAAACTCTTTCTTTTAACGGGCTGGCCATGGTATAGGTCCTCTGCGACCAATCCACCGTTATGGATAGTGTAAATTTAACTACTCTCTTGGTTGTCTCCCATAAGAGTTTCTTCTTATTGCTAGTGTAACTTCTTCCATTAAATCATTCAAATCATTATTTAGAAAATTGTAGAACCTCTCTGAATTTAAACGATGTGTCAAAAAGAAAGGGCCTATTAAAGTATTTTCAATAATACCTAATTAAACATTAGATTGAAATTCATAGTGGAAATTTTTCTCTTTAATTGCATGGAGATTTTCGTGTAGCCAAAGATGAGAATTTCTTTGTTCAAAACCATATCTCCCGAGCAATGTCACGCAGCGACCAATGCAGTGGCAGATCGTTGTCGTGCCTGTTTGCTTGCTATAGGTGAACATTATGAACAAATTTTATAAAAAATAGTTATTATTTTATTGTACATAAATAATAAATTTGTTTGAATTCATCGATAATTTTCTTTTTTTCCTGGCCTCGGTGCAAGCAAACTAAATTTTGTATTGAAATTAGGCAATAGCCAAATCATTTACCTATAATTAATTTAATTATTGTCACAACTTAATATTTGATATTTCGTTATAAAGTTGATTTTTTAAAGTAGCGCTGCTCCAATAAGAAATACATGAATATTTCTGAAACAAAGTATTTACGGACATTTGTTCAAATGAACTTGTCACCTTATTTTTACGTGTTTAATCCATGGTTCAAGTTATGCCGTTTAAATCTGGGACATCCTGTAGAATTATTACTTTGTAAGTTCATCCATGGATTTAAAATGTCGAACTCTTTTTAAACTGCAAAAGCGCAATAACTAACTAATGCTTCCTTTAACAACCGCAGTAAATATTTTATAAAACAGCGTATGAAATTTTCATCAATAAGGGAAAAATTCACAATAAAAACTTATAGGTAAGCACCCTTATATCATTTATGAATCTTCTTATAACCCCGTCCATCAAAGCTTTTATAGAACATGAAGCTTAAAGCTCCACTCAGAGGCACGTGCTAAAGAGAGATGAGGGATGTAACACCTACAGCGTGTATGAGTGAGACAGGAAGCTTTACACTGGTTACACTGGCGGTGTATTTTGTTTGTTGAATTATTTATGTATGGCAGAGTGCCGGTAATGATGCGATCAAATGTGCTATGGAAATGTATAAACTACCAGCATGTGATTTATAATGTTATGGAGACTGACGTAACAGTATAAACTTCAAAATCAAATCTGAGGCAACTATTAATTTGTGTTTTGGATTTTTGACAGTATCATTTACTAAAAGTGAGTTCAAGATTTTTTCAAACTTTTCAATTTCTTTGTATGAATTTCTCCATCTTCCTAGAAGAATATCGCGATTGATCTCGCATTACTTCCTATCTGCCTTGTGCAGAGAAAATAAGATATTATTATCAATTACACAATTAAAACAAATTTTATTAGACAATAATTACCCTAACAGAACAATAAACAAAATTATAAACAACTATGAACATCCTAACCTACATAATAATGACAGCTCTGACAATAATAAACTTGTCAAAACATATGCGTCTATTCCGAATCTTGATGGACAGGCGGGAAATTTAAAACGTATACTCGAACAAAATTTAAACATAAATATTACATTAAAACCATTTAATACAGCAAAACATCTATTCAGCTCATTCAAAGATAAAACAGATAAAATGTTAAAAACTAATACAGTTTATCAAATTCCTTGTAAAAATTGCATTAAAACGTACACAGGACAAACAAAAGACTTTTAAAAACAAGAGTGACAGAATACTGAACAACAACTGTATAGAAACCTTTCCTTCATAAACGACTTATTCTAAAAATGTTACATATACAGAACAATAAAAATAGCGTAAATTTGAGGACTGATATACAAAATCTATCTACTGCAGAATTCGCAAAAATTTTAAACAAATCCCATGGGCTGAAAATTGCACCAACGACAATGCAGTTCCTTATACATGTACATTCTAGTCATTCTTTGAAGAAAAAAAATTTCACTAGTCGCCATTGTGATAAGAGTATTGTTACACCTTTTATTTAACTTATTCTAATTTATATTTTTATCTACTTCTTGAAAAATTACTTGTTTGTTGACAAAAGCGAGCGCAACTGCCTACTTTGTATATAGACTGTAGAAAATAAAAATTGTGTATATATGTGTGAAAACGACTGCAATATCCAATAAAAAGCGTAAAGCGTACTGAGGAAATTTTTAATTTACTCTTTGTTCAAAATAGACTAGGTGTAGTGTGTTAACAGTTGAACCATTACTAAACAATTGTAACAACTACAATACAAATCATTGTGAATACAAATTCCGTGTATATCGAATGACAACTCTATAAAACTAAAAAAATAATAATTCCCGAAACAATATCGCTTGGGACATTCTATTGTCTCAACAAAACGAATTCAGAATTCAGGTTAAATGCAACAAATAAAACCTTCCGAATCAATGGCAACAATTGCCCTGTTCTGTAATGTAATCAACATAATCGAAAATCAATGCCAATAAATTAATACCAATGTAGCAATAAATCACAAGCGATGCACTTCTAATCGTGTGGCTCAATCAAGGCTCCAACATTGATTTCTTCCAGAACAAAGACCGTACAATAACTCTATAAAATGTTTCCAAGGATTTCATTTGTATCAGATGGAAACAAAAACAATGAGACTGTTTGCATTCCGAACAATTCAATATTGAGCGTTTTGTTAAACAGTTTTCAAATTTGATGACGGTTTTCAGTTTCATTTGATGGAATAGGTTAATTTTAAATTTGGCTGTGATTGGGAGATTTTATGAGAAGGATATTGTGGAAAATATTTGATTTATTGATAGATTGTGCTTTTATGTTTGTTAATGAATATTAAATTTCTCGTTGTAGTCAATCACATTTAGCCGGGAGTAGAAAATAAATATTTTTTTTTAAGTAACTCCATTTCTGGATGTGCCAGTATCTACAACACATGTAGACATCGGTAATGATGACAATATATTTTACCGTTTGGGCGCTTACCAGGCGTCGCCTCACGGGCACTCATAGCTGGTGTGGAGAGTGCACCACAGTGGTCACTTTTGTGCCATTTAAAATTGGAAATATTTGGCGTCTGTCGGGATCGAACCCGGTTCCTCCAGGTTCGCGACCAGACACTCAGCCACACGGCCACGGGACCCCCTCATTATAACGACAGCATATTATATTACTATTACATTTCGACTTATTCATATGTACGAATTCTATATCTGTCTATAATTTTAAATATTTAATTAATGATAAAATAAGAAATATAAAATGTACTTCCCAGAAAATGTCTTCAATAATGTCTGGATTTTTGACAGACATTTATGTCAATTACAAACATTTTAATTTTTCAACTGGTTGCTTAGGCTGATTGATTCATTATACAATGGATTATTTTATATATTTATAATTCAGTCTATCTCTAAATCTATAGAAGATATAATAAAAATGAAGGGAAGAAAATTACTGGATTTCAGTCAAATATTACATATATTTTCCGCCTCTACCGGTTTCGACACCTCATGTGTCTTCTTCAGGAGCTACAATAATATTACAGTTTTTGAAAAAAATATTTTTAAAATATACAAACATGTGTAACTTACGTGAAAATTTTGAAATTGTAAAACATGAAGCTTAAAGCTCCACTCAGAGGCACGTGCTAAAGAGAGATGAGGGATGTAACACCTACAGCGTGTATGAGTGAGACAGGAAGCTTTACACTGGTTACACTGGCGGTGTATTTTGTTTGTTGAATTATTTATGTATGGCAGAGTGCCGGTAATGATGCGATCAAATGTGCTATGGAAATGTATAAACTACCAGCATGTGATTTATAATGTTATGGAGACTGACGTAACAGTATAAACTTCAAAATCAAATCTGAGGCAACTATTAATTTGTGTTTTGGATTTTTGACAGTATCATTTACTAAAAGTGAGTTCAAGATTTTTTCAAACTTTTCAATTTCTTTGTATGAATTTCTCCATCTTCCTAGAAGAATATCGCGATTGATCTCGCATTACTTCCTATCTGCCTTGTGCAGAGAAAATAAGATATTATTATCAATTACACAATTAAAACAAATTTTATTAGACAATAATTACCCTAACAGAACAATAAACAAAATTATAAACAACTATGAACATCCTAACCTACATAATAATGACAGCTCTGACAATAATAAACTTGTCAAAACATATGCGTCTATTCCGAATCTTGATGGACAGGCGGGAAATTTAAAACGTATACTCGAACAAAATTTAAACATAAATATTACATTAAAACCATTTAATACAGCAAAACATCTATTCAGCTCATTCAAAGATAAAACAGATAAAATGTTAAAAACTAATACAGTTTATCAAATTCCTTGTAAAAATTGCATTAAAACGTACACAGGACAAACAAAAGACTTTTAAAAACAAGAGTGACAGAATACTGAACAACAACTGTATAGAAACCTTTCCTTCATAAACGACTTATTCTAAAAATGTTACATATACAGAACAATAAAAATAGCGTAAATTTGAGGACTGATATACAAAATCTATCTACTGCAGAATTCGCAAAAATTTTAAACAAATCCCATGGGCTGAAAATTGCACCAACGACAATGCAGTTCCTTATACATGTACATTCTAGTCATTCTTTGAAGAAAAAAAATTTCACTAGTCGCCATTGTGATAAGAGTATTGTTACACCTTTTATTTAACTTATTCTAATTTATATTTTTATCTACTTCTTGAAAAATTACTTGTTTGTTGACAAAAGCGAGCGCAACTGCCTACTTTGTATATAGACTGTAGAAAATAAAAATTGTGTATATATGTGTGAAAACGACTGCAATATCCAATAAAAAGCGTAAAGCGTACTGAGGAAATTTTTAATTTACTCTTTGTTCAAAATAGACTAGGTGTAGTGTGTTAACAGTTGAACCATTACTAAACAATTGTAACAACTACAATACAAATCATTGTGAATACAAATTCCGTGTATATCGAATGACAACTCTATAAAACTAAAAAAATAATAATTCCCGAAACAATATCGCTTGGGACATTCTATTGTCTCAACAAAACGAATTCAGAATTCAGGTTAAATGCAACAAATAAAACCTTCCGAATCAATGGCAACAATTGCCCTGTTCTGTAATGTAATCAACATAATCGAAAATCAATGCCAATAAATTAATACCAATGTAGCAATAAATCACAAGCGATGCACTTCTAATCGTGTGGCTCAATCAAGGCTCCAACATTGATTTCTTCCAGAACAAAGACCGTACAATAACTCTATAAAATGTTTCCAAGGATTTCATTTGTATCAGATGGAAACAAAAACAATGAGACTGTTTGCATTCCGAACAATTCAATATTGAGCGTTTTGTTAAACAGTTTTCAAATTTGATGACGGTTTTCAGTTTCATTTGATGGAATAGGTTAATTTTAAATTTGGCTGTGATTGGGAGATTTTATGAGAAGGATATTGTGGAAAATATTTGATTTATTGATAGATTGTGCTTTTATGTTTGTTAATGAATATTAAATTTCTCGTTGTAGTCAATCACATTTAGCCGGGAGTAGAAAATAAATATTTTTTTTTAAGTAACTCCATTTCTGGATGTGCCAGTATCTACAACACATGTAGACATCGGTAATGATGACAATATATTTTACCGTTTGGGCGCTTACCAGGCGTCGCCTCACGGGCACTCATAGCTGGTGTGGAGAGTGCACCACAGTGGTCACTTTTGTGCCATTTAAAATTGGAAATATTTGGCGTCTGTCGGGATCGAACCCGGTTCCTCCAGGTTCGCGACCAGACACTCAGCCACACGGCCACGGGACCCCCTCATTATAACGACAGCATATTATATTACTATTACATTTCGACTTATTCATATGTACGAATTCTATATCTGTCTATAATTTTAAATATTTAATTAATGATAAAATAAGAAATATAAAATGTACTTCCCAGAAAATGTCTTCAATAATGTCTGGATTTTTGACAGACATTTATGTCAATTACAAACATTTTAATTTTTCAACTGGTTGCTTAGGCTGATTGATTCATTATACAATGGATTATTTTATATATTTATAATTCAGTCTATCTCTAAATCTATAGAAGATATAATAAAAATGAAGGGAAGAAAATTACTGGATTTCAGTCAAATATTACATATATTTTCCGCCTCTACCGGTTTCGACACCTCATGTGTCTTCTTCAGGAGCTACAATAATATTACAGTTTTTGAAAAAAATATTTTTAAAATATACAAACATGTGTAACTTACGTGAAAATTTTGAAATTGTAAAACATGAATAAATACATAAGACAATAATAAATAACATATAATACATACAATGGTCGTCAAAGTTTAAAAATATAAATAAATAAATACATTAAAAAACTCATGTAGTCGTCAATAAATTAAGATATACTTTTATAAAACCTTGACTTAACAATGGCACCCTTTAACTGAAATTAAGTTATAACTTGTTCCGAAGGTCGTTTCTCGAATTGCCACTAGATTTTTGCAAAAATAAGAACAATAATAATGGGAAAAATGCACTAGCAGAACACGTTATATCACTCGGACATAATTTTAATTTTGATGCAGTCAAGGTTATTGATACCGAACAAAACTTACACAAACGCCTCACTCTTGAAATGTTACACATAAATAATGACAAAAATAACAAATTTAAAAACTGACATTACAAATATAAGTAAAATATACACTAACATTTTAAAATATAATATGAACCAAACATAAAATAAATATAAACTAAATTTATAATATGTAAATTTAAACTATAATTTAAAAAATACTAAGAAGAGAAATGACTTAAAAATCTAGCGGTGATTCGAGAAACGACCTTCGGAACAAGTTATAAGTTAAAGGGTGCCATTGTTAAGTCAAGGTTTTATAAAAGTATATCTTAATTTATTGACGACATGAGTTTTTAAATGTATTTATTTATTTATATTTTTAAATTTTGACGACCATTGTATGTATTATATGTTATTTATTATTGTCTTATGTATTTATCCATGTTTTACAATTTCAAAATTTTCAAGTAAGTTACACATGTTTATATTTTTTAAAAATATTTTTTTCAAAAACTGTAATATTATTGTAGCTCCTGAAGAAGACACATGAGGTGTCGAAACCGGTAAAGGCGGAAAATATATGTAATATTTGACTGGAATCCAGTAATTTTCTTCCCTTCATCACCTTTCCAGTCAAGAAGTTCTTGCAGCCATAATAAAAATGTTCAATGTATTTATAATTCAGTGTATCTCTAAATCTATAGTAGATATAATAAAAATGTTCAATGTATTGGATAGAGAATTTTATATTCTTTAACATTTGTAATAACAAATTTCCAAAAAATAATAATAACGTCCAATTAAATTTATTTCCACAGTAAATTTAATAAAATAAATAAATTCGAATTAATATCCATTCCCTTGTGACATTTAAATTATTGCTGTCAAAACATGCGTTGCATTTGATAATTTCATTAAATTTAATAAAATGAACAAACATATTTGAATCAATATCCATGTTCTTATGAGTTTTAAATTATAGTTGAAAAAAATTTGCGTTGTATTTCTTCATTCCTTCTTCCTTATTTATAAAAGGGCACTAAATGTTGTAAAAAGAAACTTTTAAAAGACGGAAGTTGTTTTTCCAGCGTAGTTCGTAATAAATTTTCGATTAAACATTTGAGAATAATTAGGAAAGAAAATAAAACAAAGTTGAATGCATTTCTTGCAATAAATAAAGTTCTACATCGTAATAAATAACCCTGTTAATTAAAAATGTTCCATGTAGCACAAGAAGTCTGTTATTCCATTTGTTGGAAAAGTTTGTAAGAAACGCAAGCCCGACTTGCAAACAAGTAATTAATTTCTTGTAGCGAATATTTCGATAATAAAGAGTTTTAATTTTCACAGTCCTCGCAAACTTTTGCATTTTCTTTTCTGCAGCACAACAACTTTCTTACAAAACAATTTACTTCTGCTTTGAATACGACTGCCTGAGATTGTACTGCATCACATGCAACATAAAGGAGAATAATTTTTATTCATCGTAAACTCATGCATAGAAAATACATTTGCATACAAAGAAAAGAATTATTTCCTTTCAAGATACATATTCGTATTCATTTCCTCCAGGAAATAATTATTTTTGCAGAAAAGACAAAGAATTTTTATATTTATTAAATTTACACTTATCAAAGTGAAAATGCAATTATATTTCATATAAAAAGAAAAATTATACTCGTAAAGTGTCTGATGGTTACATTTTTCAGTACGTGTTATGTTTAAATTCATAGTGAAAATTTAGTTTTATCTAATTCAGTTTTAAAAAGTTGAATTTTACCTTGTGACCTTTCTTAAATGTCACTTCTTACATAATTGATACAAAATTAGATTTGTAAAAATCTTTGCATAACTAAGTTACGTAATAGTTATTTATGCAACAAGAGTAAAAAGTATAGTCTTATTTCACGAATAGGAAAGTTTGATCAAATACTAAAACTGAAATAAGACACATTTTGCTCGAAATGCATACATTTTTTTTACGACTGCTATAAAAGTGTGAAAAAAAGTGCCATAACGTGTCATTATTTCACGAGTTCGCATTAAAAAAGTGCACTTTTTCACACTTTTATTGTGTTGAAAAAGACATACTTTATAAATCCATTTTAATGAAAAAATAGTATATTGTGTTATTAGGAGTAAAAATGATTCTTTGTCTGGCGAGCATGTAAGTTTGCACAACGAGCGATAGCGAGCCAGACAATTGCATGCGAGGCACACAATGACACTTTTACTCCGAATGACACATATTTTTTCTTCAAACATACGTATTTAAATAAAATAATTACACTTTGACATTGCAATAATTATAAATATTCTACGTGAAGGACGTTTGCTGATTTCAATTGCTTTGTTGCTATGGATACTTTCGTACTTGTTCACTTTTTGTTATAAACATTCAAGTGAACATTTTCACGTTTTGACGTTTAAATAAAAACTATGCAATTTTATATTCTCCTTATGTGCAATTAACTTTTCTTATCACTTTAATTCTAAATATTCTTACCATATTGCCAATATGTAAGTCTGCTATTTATAATATGTTATTTCGTTAAATATAAACTGTTTATATTTCAATTTGTAGACTGTCAATTTAAATTTGACAGCTGTTGGAGGTTTTTACTCACTTTATTCTTAGGTTATCTAGTGTATAGTGGAACTTGGGGCGATATGACAGGTTTCCATTTTACAAGTTACTTCTTATTCGCTCATTTTATATAGTTGCTATGGATACTTATTTATTTCATTTCTACCTTGTGAATTAAGTCACAAAAGATGTCATTCTTAAGACGTTTGAAGAAAAAGTGTATTTTTTAACAGATGTGAAATAATTATATTATACAACTGACAATTGATAAAAAAAAAGAAAAAAGAATATATCGATAATACCCAATTCCTCTACATAAGAGGAAGATCTACATCGGTTTTAGAACACATTCAGAATTCATTTTCAATGATTATACGGTGATGATACGCATCCACTGACATAAGCGTTAAATTAATAACTTAAATTCATTTATTTTCACGGCAACGCTTTGGTAAATTGATTTTGAAATATGTATATTGAGCTATTATAGAAAAACCTATAATTTTGTGTACTTTATTTTATTTTAGCGGAATTAGATAATAGAGAGTATTTGCAGCTTCAACGCAAAAATAACGTGCACTTTAAAGTCACGTGAGAAACCGAGTGCGCATGCGTACTAATAAGATTCACGTTATATGAATAAGGAGACACGTTATGTACAATGGAATAGCGAGCGTTTAACGTCACACGTTCTGTACTTTTTGAGGTTATATTTCGGTGAAAAGTGTGGACGTAACCTCGATTTTGTTGCTTTTAGCGTTAACGTTAGCGTGAATACACTAATTTAATGCGGTAAACATTGAAATTGAAAGTCCTTTATTTTTAAAATAAAGTGTTTTCTACATAAGGTTAACGTTTACGTTCTTTCATCTTGGAAGTTGCAATAACTCCCTAAAATTTTGTACGTAATACGTTATGGAAACGTGATATTGAGTGGCTCACATAATTTGCAAAACTAGCTTCGCTTGTTTTGGCAAATATTATGTTCATCAAACAACATCACTCTTTTCATAACTGATTATGTAAATAACAATTCTATGGTCTGATTTTCTTATTCAAGGGCGAACCTCGTAAATTTAAACCACCTAACCCTTAAGGAATAAAATATTGCAAATATTTTTTTTTCCAAAGATGATTCCCTGTCATCCTTCTCGTGAAGTATCATCGCATGCGACCTGTGACGTCACTTGTGCGAAGTTAGGACGCAGATTAATCGAGAGCGTTGAGCGACCCCTCCGCGTTAGCGAGCGATTGATGGCTAATCGGGTAATGAATTGGTGATTAAAGGATTTCCCGCTGACTGGAAAACGTTCGGTTACTAAGTTCAAGGGATTTCAGGAATTTTGGAAAGTTTTAAACTGTGATGTGCGTGATGTATTGTGAGGTTTCTTGGTGTTGGCGGATTGTTTAGCGAACAAGAAGTGTGGTTAGCGGGAATCTAGAAGAAATTTTCGCGAGATCTACATGATAAGATGATTAAACAACAATCTCAAGCTCATACTTACTATGAACTAAGAGATATTAACTAATGTGGGAACTAAGATGTAATATCTAATCGTAAAGGAAATTCAGATCTTAATAACTTTGTCCGTGGCAAATATCTAAGTAACATAAACATTGCTTTCTGATGCTAAAAGTAATAAAAATATTCATAATGAATGAAGGTTCACCCAAGTGTGAAGTTGAATGAAGGATGAAAGAGAGGTTTGAAAGAAAAAAAAAACGGTCTTATTCACACTGTTATTTAATGAAATTGTGGTCCGGTTTCGATTACTTTGTAACCATCCTCAGCACCGGTTTTTGATTACAATAAAACAAAGCAATATTGTAGTCACACGACATAATTTCCAAAAAAAAAAAACAAACATACAAGTAATATTGTTACATTAATTCAGCAAAAATGTTAAATTATATTCAAGTAAAACAGTCTGTTTATATAATAAATTGTAAAATCTATGTCACAAAAAAATCAAAATAATTTAATGAAATTGTAATAATAAAAAATAAATAATAAAAAATACAATATTTTTTTCTGTTTTTTATCTCTCGCTATGAGAGGTATTGGATTCATGCTAAAATTCGCATATCCAGATTTAAGTGAATAAGCACGATTTAAGGTCCCTAGAATCCGATTATAACATTTTTAAAATGATGTCTGTGTGTGTGTGTGTGGATGTGTGTATGTGCGTGTGTGTGTATGATTGGATGTTGGACGGACGATTCCTCAAAAACTATAAGACATAAGACCTGTTTAACTATGAATTCCTCAATCTGACATTCCTGGGAAGAGCTGAAAAGGTTTTGGTTACAACTGAACAACCGGAAGTAGTAGTTTTTAAAAAAAATTCTTCCAAATATTAATTTTTGAAAATTTTTGATATTACTAATTATGAAGAACAAAATTCTACACCTGATACATTTAAATTTTTTATTATATCTTCTATAAATTTAGAGATAAAGACGCTATAATATATAGAATATCGGGATATAACAAGTCGAGTAGGCGAAACTACACTAAGGAAACCAGTTGACAAATTCAAATGTTTATAACATAATTTGTAAATGACAGATTTCAGTGTCAAAAATAAACAGTTTTAGTGACATTTTGATAGCTTTTTCTGGGAAGTACATTTAATCTTTCTTATTTTAATTTGAAATTATAGGTAATATGCATGTATCCATCAGAAATACCTCTAATCTGGTTAATGAATTGGAAGAATCTGTGACATTTAGAAACTTCCTCATACTATGAAAAATAGATATAATTAGAATTACATGTGTGCAGAAGACATGTTAAATACAATAAAAGACAATATTTGGGTAAAGTTCTGTAATATTTTGTTATAAAACGACGGTTCAATAGCAAAGTGCAATACAATACTTATATAGCCTAATATGGAAATTGCGAGAGGTCTTGTGCTGGCTACAACAGATTTTTTTTTTAAACCGATGTTGAGGATGTTTACAAAGTAACCGAAATGTGAATAATACTTCGGGTTTTTTTTCTTGTAAATTTAACAATTTATCCACCGTGACAAACTGGATTTGATTTTATAAACACCTGGACAAAATTAACGCATCACTTTTAATTTTGCGTTTATCTATTTTATAGAGACCTCATTTTCTGCATATTTTATAGTTTTTTTAATAAGTCTTTTATGGAATATTAAAAAATTGTAAAATACCTTCTACAATGTTATCCAGTATGAAACAAATTTGAATTTGTTAAAATAAATAAAATTTAAAATTCTAAAGAAGAAATCATCTAATACATGGTGTTACCACCTTCTTCATTAACAACGGTTTACATTCTTCATTCCATGCTTCGAATTAAATTTCGAATTGCTTGCTGCGGATTTTTTACGAAATCGATCTGTTACAATTCTTTTCAGCATATCACATACGAGCTCTATTGAATTTAAGTCTAAATTTTTAGGTGGCAGTTCCATACGGTTAATTCTTATTGTAATTCAATATTCATTTACACCCCGAGCCCTTAAAGCTTCTATAGTACTATGATTAACCCCAAGGTCGCTTGACGTTGATTGTAGCCGCCATCCAACAGCGTTAATTTCAAAATAACTTTGAATGCGGACAGATATCGACCTCTATTCATTTTGTAATCCAATTTAAAGTTAATTTTGTAGTAAAATACAGAAACATTAAATTAAATTTAAGTTGTACGTAAAAACATTTTCCAACTTATCTATACTTTTTCCTTTGCCAAGACAGATAAAATAAAATACCAGTATAAATAAGAATTGAATCTTAATTTTTATTATTTTCATGTGTACATATGATTCTGTTTTAAAATAAATCGCGAAGATGAAAGTGGTAGGAGTTTATAATTTTTTTTAACGGTGAATGCTATTTGCCATTTATAAAATGTCATACGTAATCTCAACTGTAATGTATGAATTTTATGAAAGGAAATTTTTGATTGTAGTATGTTTTTGTTATAGGTGTGCTATGCCACGGAAACTTAAACGACTTGGACATGGAAACCGGTGAACGTTTGCCGAACTTTGTAACTCCGGGACAAACATACCGGATTGCTACGGGCGCGACAGTCGTGCTGCCTTGTCGCGTCACTGAACCGGGTAAGTCAAGTGTAATATTTAATATTAAGTGTTTTTTCGTTAGGTAAATTTACAACTACCTAGAATGGGGTTTTCTACTCTATTTTTTTATTATTTTAAATAAAAGTTCGTATAATTTTGAAGCAATTCGTAGTTTTAAAAATTCTTAATTGTCTTTAATTTAACTGCATTTGAATTTTAAAGTCAATATGACGTCATGGCGACACTTCTATCTTTCTCTCGCTCCGCACCACACTCTACAGTAGGCTGCGAGAGAAAGATAGCAATAGTTTGACGTCACAGTGACACACACAACAAGTATCAAATATCTCTTAAAGCAATTATTTAAAAAATGTTTTTTTTTTACAAAGTGTACATTTTATTATTTTTTGTTATGGTGGAGGACTCTATTACTAACTGTTCTACTTTTCGTAGGACAGCCTAAGTTTGAATTTGAGATAATAAAAAAATAACTTTCGTCCTTCTTTCCGGTAAAAAAAAAACAAAAATGTCATCACGGCATTTTAACCATTGCTGGGTGTGCCAATCTGCTTTATACCCATAAAGCGGTATTGATGACATATACGTACCATATGGATTACTTGTTGGATGTTAAGTAAAAAAATCTGATGTAGCCAACACAAAACCTCCCGCTATTTAATTTTTATTAATTTAAATACATACCTCCGTATTTACTAATGCTGCAAACTATTCCATTGTTGCATATTGCTTTATTTAATTTTTTTTTAAATGTCACTATTATTAATTTGAATTGGTTAGTGTTTTGACAGTAACATTCATCTGTAGTTACAATCATTTGAAATATGAACTGTGTAACAAAGGAATTGTTTGTCTTAGACTTCGGGATTTTTTAAAAAATTGATTTTTAAGTTTAGCCACAGAATAAACATTTATACAGACGCGACAGTCAGAGAGAGAAACGAAAATTAGAGAGAGAAAAAGTATGCCAACAAATTTAAAGGGCTAATCGGATAAAATCGGATTGTTTTGCCATATCTTCGCATCTTACGATTCTTTGTTCTTTTCATTATCTCGACGAGAACATTTTCTGTTAGGGGTCAATAATAAAAGTATATTAGGAAACACAAATTTTAATAAGAACAAATATGTTATTTTTTCAACAAACGATAGGAAAAATCGTTATCGTAAGGAAAATCATTATATTTCATATATTCTGGAAGAGCTGTTGTCTCAGCTTGTCACGCCCATGTATTTTAGGGTTATGGCTAATTCAAGCAAACCAAACACGTCTTCTCACTTTTGACATATGTCATTTTGTGAACTGTTTGTGAATTTTAGAAGTGGTGTTAGTTTCTAATGAAATGGATAACATGAAGAAAGTAGAATCGGGAGGACTTGTTTTTTCATATAAATACTGTATAAATAGATTTAAAAAATGGAGAAAGGGAAATGTAAGTTTTTTTTCGTTTCCGAAAGATCCAGAAATGTAAGTTATGTAAAACGACTACCATATGATGTAAAATGTATATCCATTTAATAAATATAGGTGTGGAAGAGAAGATTTGATGGAGAAGAATATATGGGACATATTCATCGAGTCTGACGTTTGTGTTTCCCACATCAAAGATATAGAAAATTCTGCATTGTAATGAATTTGTAAAATTCAGGTATTTGTTTAATAAAAATATAATTATGTGATTTTTTTATCTGATTTCTTTTTAATTCGTTAATAAAATTAAAATTTTAGTTTTATGTTCTAATTTTTCTTTTACCACTTAAAACAATTTAAATTTCGCGCGTAAATTTGCCAACAAATTTAAAGTTCTAGGTCATAAACGTAAAATCGCAACAACAATGGTGCCGACAAGGAGTGTCGCTTCTGTATAAATGTATTCTGTGGTTTAGCTGTAAAATATATAGAAAATGTATTAATGTATTCCTGTAGAAAATTCAATAATCTTTAATTTTCATAATGTTCAAAATGTTAAAATTGGATTCTAGGGACCTTAAAACGTGGTCATTTACTAAAATCTTGATATGCGGTTTTTAGCACGATCCCTATACCTTCCTTACCAAGGGCAGCGGGAGGTAAAAAAGAATTGATGAACATGTAAGAAACTGGTATATTGCGAAAACAGAAAATTCAAATATCAATTTTTTATTGTAAGTTAAATACATTTGTGGAAAAATACGACGGAGCAGCGGCGGTAATTTATAACCAACCACTAGAGCCGTTACTTGGACCCTAAGATAAATATATGAAAGTATTCTATCGTGAGCGTAAAGTTATAATACTAGAAAAAATGTTCGTAAGGAATCGCTCAAAACAGCTGCAGACACGTGTTTCGCTCTTATTAGAGCTCATCAGTACATCATAGTTAGTAACTAGAAGTAAAAAATCCGACAACTTGTAACAGTACCAGCAAGCAGCCAAATACATAATTATTGCATACGGTCAGCATTTCCACGAATTTATTAGACAACAGTCCATCAATATGCTGTTATTTTTCTAGGAACAACTGGTATAAAAAATAACGGCCTTGGCTGTTATTTCTATTTTTTCTTTTTTGTTTTTAGTCCTATTATGTCATAATAATAGTATGGTATTACGAAAAATTATAAACTCTATCAATTTTATTATAAGGAAAATAGACCAATTGTAAGAATTTGAGTAAAAACTGTTTATATAATTATACTAATGTTTTGTAATTGTAGAAATTTGTAGCACACCTCATAATGTACTTCAAAAACAACATACATTTCTCAATAACGTTTTTGATTTATTTGATTAAACATTTGACATAATAGAATTTGTTTGCAATTTATTCAATAATATAAATAAAAAAAATCTCTATTTGTAAAAGAGATACTATTAAGTCAAGTCTTATAGGTCATACGGTTCTTACGGGTAATAGAGTTCTTATGGGTCTTGCGAGTTTTATGAGCGAAGAATTAACTAAATACCTAGTTCTAAGTTCTAACCCTGGTTATTTTTGTAGAAACACTCCATGTAATAACTTGTGACCAAGATGCTTTTTTTAATAAATAGTTTTATTAAACTTTTTGACATTCTTGAATGTAATTCATATTTACAATATTAGAACTATGATTGTTTTTGCTAAAATCTACGTTTTATTTTCAGTGTCAAATGTCCTACTTTTCGTATTTTTTTTTTTTTTTCAAAAGTAATAACTTCAGTAATATCGGGAGGTAATTTAGGTTCAATAAACTTCATTCATATTTTAAATCTACTCCGTTTTTGATTTTATCATAATTGGCTTTTCGTACAAATTTGCAACGTTCATCAATTCCTTGTTCAGTTAGGGGAACATCAAAATGAACAAATTCGAATCAGTTTCTTTTACACATTACATATAATTCATTGCTGTCAAAATATCGCGTTGCATTTGTTTGTTTTGATGACCCTTTGATTAATCAAGGAATTGATGAACGCACATCAAAATTCAACATAGCTAAAATAATTCAAATAACTGCAAAAATAAGTTACTCTTTTATCTTTTGCTGCATAAATAATTCCTTGTCATAAATTTCCAGCACTTTTGTGGCGGCATTTTATAACTATATTATAAAGTTTCCATTTCAAAGTACGCATAATCTCACACAGCATAAATAAATTGTATCGATATCATGCATGATGGAATTTGAATTACATGCAGGAAGTTTCATTAAGGCTTTACATTCATTCTCAAATACAATTTATTTTTGATTTATACAGTTATCTGATTTCATTTGCCCACAAAGGAAATATACGAGCGTCGTTTTTAAAAATTTATTCAACCAAAACATTACAAGACGTACATATTCAAATTCGTATCATTTATTCATAGAAATGATTACTTTACTTACATGAAAAGAAATTTATTTTATTCTATCCGTTTTTATAATGAATGTTACAAATGTACGAATACAATTTCTCGTTATTAGATTGATACTTGGTAAAAGGAAGTATATATAAAAGTTCATAATATGCAGTTAGACACTTCAATATAGACAAAACTGTATAATAGCTATTTATGTGAGCAGGTGCAAAATGTTGTATAATTAAAAAAAAAACTCAATCATCCCCCATAGTCACCGATCTTAAACTTTTTTTTAAAATAAATTAAAACAGGTGCGGAAAATTTTTGAAAGAAATAAAAATAATAATTAAGTAATAAATTACAAGAAGAATGGCAGAATACAGAACCATCGATAACCAAACAAAATTTTGTAGATTCGATGGCTTGTTGCTTAGTTGTAGTTATCATAGTCAAAGGAAACCCAACAAAATATATTTTTTTATTAATAAATATTATTAATTATTACTAATATGTACATACTTGGTTTTTATTCTAAAATCTTGAATATTTTCAATATTTACCCCAAAAAATATATAAAATAACTGTATTATTTGTTTATTTTTACCTTTGCCATACCGTAGGTAAGGGAAGTAATGTTTTCGGTCCAAAAATTCAATAGTGAGTTTTCAGTAAAACAGAACGAATTAGGGTCCCCACAACACTTTTTTACTATTTTTACAATTCTGTGTGTATGATGGTTTTTTCTTCTATTCTATTTTCCGTATTTAAGTTTTCTGCGTTCATTTAAAAAATAGAGCCGAAAGTAATACTTTATTTGAAGCCCATAACAATTTTTAATAAAAAACTATATTAAAATATAATCCAAAACTTTTCAATTTTACTTTTTAAAATTTTTATATCAAGGGGAAAAATAACATTAAATTTTGACTAAAACTGATAAACCGGAAGTGATAGTTTACTTAAAACTATGAAGAGATTTTCGTGAAAAACATATTAGGTATGATATAATCCAAAATTTTCAAATTTGGATTTAAGACTTTTGTAATAATGAGAACTACGTATTAGATTTTTTTCTAAAATTAATAAACCGGAAGTGGTACTTTACTGGAAGCTCTAAACAGATTTTCTTCAAAGAATATACTAAAATATGATCCAAAACTTCTCAAATTTGGTATTTAAAACTCGTATATAATTTGAACTAAAATATCGTAATTATGACTAAGCGGAATATTGCTCACTCTTTGCTTTATAATATTAAATACCAACAGGACATTATTTGTGCCGCTCTATTCTAATAAAGACATGTATCGCCTGGTACTTCTACCTGTTCTAAATGCTCTGTATAGTAAAATAATCTTACTGTTCTTTTAATATAAATATTTATTTTTGTTTGAAATAATTTTTATTCTCATAGGAAATTATTTCAAACAAAAATAGCATTTATATTAAAGGAATAGTAAGACTATTTTACTGTATTTTAAGGTACTATGTCTTCATTTCAACTGCGCGGCGCAAAAATTAGCCTGTTGACATGCAATGTTATAAATAGAGCGATATGCCGTTTCATCATAATTATGATATTTATAGTTTTATTGCTAGACCCAACAGAGGCAATTTTTCTGACTATATTAGTGTGCGCTGCGAATATTCCCACCGTGATGCTATGATTGTTGGGATAAACGTTGTGTATTTCTTACTGCAACATAGTGTATAAACCATGCATAATGGAAGACCGCTGTTGTAGCTTCACTACGGCTCAACGGTAATGGAAGATTGCAGGAAACTGTTTTTACCGCTGGCTAGCTTACCAGTACCGGTAAATGCCACGGTGCTTCATTTAAAAAGAGAAACAAATATTTCACTACATAGAAACTATGATAGATATTTTTACAATGGATGAATAATAAAATATTTTTTAAGAGGATAACTTGTAATCCAAAAATAACAAAATCGAGAAATATTTTAATTTTAACAGAGAAATTTTACCTTTAATTATAAACATAGAAATGGGCTTAGAGGAGCAAGGGACATTAAATAAACGAAGAAAGAATTGTGAAAAATTCAATGACACCGCAGGGTGAACCCCACACTTTCTCATACATAGTGAGTCCGTTCCCATTAAAATCAACGAATCTTCCATAATTTATTTTTACAATTTTCGTAGGTGAGTATTCATTCTATTCCTTTTAGGATAGTGTACTCACCACTCACCTACGAAAATTGTAAAAAGAAATTGTGGAAGATTCATTGACTTAAGTGGGAACTCCGTGCCTTAGTTGGTTAAGCCTGTTCTACAATGGGCTACTTGCGTGGTACTGAAAATCCGATTTCTATCACTATATACGTAATGTTATGTTGAAAACATATATAAAAATATAAATTTTATTTAAATAAATATTTGTTTTTTAGTAAATTAAAAAAGAAAATTTTTGTGACGTCATTATATTGAACTGGGGAAAGGAACCATGTATAAGAATTTAACCTATAGATGGCATGGCGTGCAAGAAATATTTAATTTGAATTATACATTAGTTCATTTTTCTCTCTCTCTGATCTTTCAAATACATTAATTACTTTACAAACAAACACATACGTAGTTACATATAATTTAAAATTTTAATACCAAAAAGACAAACTAAATTATTAACCTCCAAACTATTGTTGAAACGTCATACAGAAGATCTATATTACCCGCACAAACATTTCGTTGTTATAGGGCGGTACCACGCTATGGCATTACGGGCATTCATTGGTGCGGCGTAATCTACGTCATACATGGCGGTAATTCAAATAATCAAATTTCATTATGTTTTTCCTGATTAATTAAGAAAAATTTTGTCAAAAGAAAAAATATGGGTAGCAAGTTTTTACCTTCTCTTCAAAAATATTAAATAAAAAAAAGTATGCAAGTAGCCCATTCAGTCGTTTGTCAGTTGTCGCTTGTCGTACGTTGTTTGACGTTAGAAGCACGCCACATTGCTTTCTACAATAGTCGCAAGAGTCGTGTGGTATCGTAGCGAACTGTCACTTTTAAGTGATGCGTTTTATATATTTTCCAATTTATTTTAATTTAATTATTAAATAATGATATTACGACAGCTGATACCTTCGAGCATATACTGACTAGAGAAGTAATTCCCTATACCAATGTATAGGATGAAGTGATCGGAAGACATGTAGGCGGGGGGCCGGAAGTCATAGTGATTTGCGGGCAGTGTTTTGTTGTGTTATATGTCACTGCTTGTCATTTTACTGTAACCATACCTTATTTTTTGCGTGTAGTTTGGGAGTATATCTCAGAGTATATCAAATTGTAATAAAAAATACAAAGAAAGTAAGGATATTTCGTTTCATGTGTAAGAAACTAGGGTTTTTTTTTACAAATAATATATTAAACAAAGTGTAACTTTTAGGTTTCCTACTAATAATGACGTAAGAGTAACGAGACTGAAATTTATTGGAAATAAAGGTGATTTACATATTTCAAAAGCAGCAATTAGTCATTACTTTGTAAAAAAAGGTAGTACAAATATTAAGATAATACGCAGTCCGCAATACACCACGGCTTCAATAAGCAGCATGGCTTCCGTATGTGTTCCGATCAAAACAAACACCGTAAGGCGGCCTCTACCCAGTATATGCTCGAAGGCTGATACAAAAGAGAAGACTTAAACATAAAAGACTATGGTGAGTAAAAAACCTCATATTACCGTTAGGCACCTGCTCTCCTATACGAATATTATACATAATGTACATTAATGGAACTTTGTCCCCAAATATTTTATTATCTTTGTATATTTTGTTTCTTTTATTTCATGAATTACTATTTTGTTGTGCGTAATGCATAATTATTTCGTCTAATGTCACTTCGTTCATATTTAAGTTAGTCGTCGTGTCGTTCAGTGTCGTTTTCGTAGAAAGATGGGGCATTACCAACATGCGATCCGACACCGACAGCCAACATCCGACAATCCCTGCCGCGTAGTGCGTACGCGTACAACATTCGACATCGAAAAATGACTTACTGTAGAACAGGCCTTAGAGCACCGCACTAGATATGCGGGGTTCAAATCCCTGCGGTGTCACTGAATTTATAAAAATTTCTTTTTTGTTTATTTAAATTCTCCTTGATCCTTTAAGCCCATTACTACGTTTAAAAACTTTAGGTAGGTTCACAATCAATTATTATCAACGTTTGACTAAAAGAAAGATAGATTTAAAGCAGAAAAAATTCAAACATTATGTATATGCATTACTTATACGACATGCTACTTTAAAATCCTAAATAAAATTCTAAAATAAACATTTTATTGATAAACGAAAGATAATATTTAATTTTAAAACATTTTCATAAATCGTAGTTTTCATATTATAAAAGTAGACTGCTCATTAAAAGCAAACATTCAGAGTACCTTCCTAACATGCTCTAATTTTTTCTCTCATGTAATATTCTGTTAATTTATCGTTCCATAAACTTTGAATCACTTTAAAACTTTTGATGTTAAAATTATTTATTCATAAACACTCACTGATGTAAAATGTGCATTTTACATCAAACATTCATAACCGTGTTTCATGAAACAGGGACACAAATTTCAAAAATCGAACAGAGTAACAAACTGTATGTCAGTATCAATAATTAACAATAATATTCCAACAAATATTGGATAACATACATTTAATATTTGATAGTACAGATACAGTTACATTCTGTTGGTTACCAACCACAATTATGTTTAGATGAAGCGATCTATGTTGTGTATTAATATAGATTACTAAACAGTATTCAAATCATAGATGTGGTATGCTGGTTACCGAACGAGATGCATAGGCTGAAAATTTATGGGATTCGATTGCGAATTACAGGATTATTGCTAAAAGTAAAAAATATATTTTATTTAAAATTTTCCTAAACATAATATTTATTACTATTTTAACATATTTTACCACGATACTTACATTAATGAATACTAGTACAATTTTTAAAATCTTTTAACTAAATTCAAATGTCTACCGTAACGTCGCTTAGTGAGAAGATACCGAATCGTCGTCTAGTGGCCAAATCTGATATTTCATACAATAATTTACAACTGTTTTTGCCTCCAATAAATGGCCTTAGCTCTGGCCTAAGTTACTTTCATATTTGTAAATGATGGATAGCCATGACATGTCTTCTTTTTACCTTCCGTCACCTTTAGGTAAGGAAGGTATTGTCTTTGGTCAAAAAATTCGGTGGTGAGTTTTTAATGAATAAGCACGTTTTAGGGTCCCTACAATACGAATATACCATTTTTAAGATGATGTCTGTATGTGTGTGTGTGTCCGTGTGTGTGTGTGTCCGTGTGTGTGTGTGTGTGTATCCGTGTGTGACAAATTTTTCTCCGACGATAACTCCAATACTACAATTCTAAAAATTATAATTCTTTCGTATTCCTCTTCTGTACATCCATATGAAGAGTTGATTAGATTTTGGTTATAATTGATCCACCGGAAGTACCCTTATTTGAAGTTTTTAACAGTTTTTCTTAAAAAAACGCAGTTAAATATTATTTTTTGACATTTTGTTATTATATATATTAAAGAAAATACTCTTCTCTTTACAGTTTGATTATACATTTTCCTTCATATTCAATAGATGTAAATTTAAAGCATTATAAAGAAATTAATTTTCAAAAAAAGTAGTCAGCTTTGTTATTTATCATGGAAACAGCTGACATAATTATTCAAAAAAATTTAATTGACAGATGTCAGTTGCAAGTGCAAAACCAAATATGGAAAAAAAATATAGGATCTAAAATTGGTATGTCATAGTGTTGCTCGCAAGTGACACTCAGAGAAAGGCCAAAGAGAAGATGGAAGGACATTACTTAGTGTAGTTTATGTTATAATTTTATTGGATTTATAGAACCTTTTCAAATGAACTTTTGGTATGGAATTTGTAAAAAATAGTATGTGTTTTTACATGATATTATATAGAATCTGTTCCAAGGACCTTTTGGTATGGGATTTGTACAAAATACATCTAATTGACGGAAGGTTTTGTGCTGGCCACAACAGATTTTTTACTGGTTTTCATAAATTATTTGTATGAAGTATGTTTGTACAGGAGTGTGTAGCGAACGATGATTTTTGTGTAACTATTATTGTGGTCCGGATGCGGTTATTCGCTACCGAAAATCGGTCACTTTAATATGTTATTATGTATGAATACGTTTATGAATGTGGCTGTGGTGAAAGAAGTATGCATGGATAGGAATGTGTTGCGAAGGATGATTGTTTCGTAATTATTGTGGTGTAAAGATAAATGGTTAGTAAGAATGTTTTGTGAGAATGAAGAGACAGCTGAACTTTTATGTGGACGAGAAGAATGAAGTATGTTTGTACAGGAGTGTGTAGCGAAAGATGATTGTTGCGTAACTATTATTGTGGTCCGGATGCGGTTATTCGCTACCGAAAATCGGTCACAATAATATGTTCTTGAATGAATGTTATGATGATTTTGGGCAAGGCGGAAGAAGAATGTTTTTAAAGAGTTAAGTGATTGTGTGGAGCTCTGGCTTTCATCCCTTTTCTTATTATTTTCGGGTTTTTGCTAACCCACTAAGTGGGAAATGCGTGATTTTATGTATGTATGTATGTATAAATTATTTGTAAACATCAAACTAACTTATTTTACATACTTTTTGGAAAATAAATGTTATGTTCTTTTAAAACTAATATTTTTTTTAATAAAGATACTTTCTTCATTCGAATAAACATTCATTACTTAATTTACTTCTTACAAAAAAAAAAAATACAGAATTTGAATAAAATAATATTTTTTATGGCCGGTTGCATAAGCTTAACTTCAATTTTAATTATTCTCTAACTTTACAATATCACACCGAGATGAAAAGTTAAACGAATTATTTTGCATTGCTGCCTAATTTCTATTTGCATCTTTTTTTGTTTAAACAGCTTAAAATTTAAGTCTTGATCATTAACAGAACTTTCGAAATTTCGTTTTAAAATAATGCAGAAACTAAAAACAATAAAACATATAAAAACAGTTTTGTGGGTAAAAATTGAATAAAATGATAAGCTTTTTGCGTTTGTTACACTTTCCAAATGTGTACAATTTTTGAAAAATATTTTATTAAAAGTTTTACTGAATTTTGAATTTGCATGTGACGTCAGATCCTCATTTACATCTCTCAGCTGTCATCCATTCATGTGTTGGCAGTGTGAGTTGTCACCGTAGGTAAAATTTTGTTTGCAGCATGTTTTTTTAAATAATTTTATAATTTATAAATCATGGAAGATGGTTTTATGTGACCAGATTCAAATAATCTGCCAAAAAAATAATTGTCGAGGTGGTTAACTGTCACTGTCAAAAAACTATAGTTGTACCTTGTCATATACAAAATCTGTTGTTATAAAAAAAAATTATTCAATTTTGACGTTTTAAACTGTTATTATTAACTCCATAGTAACAACTATAAGTAACATTTTATTCACAAGTGAATTAAATTTTTTTAAATCACTCACAAAATTTTAACTCGCACTACAGTATTTATCAGATATTATCAGCCATTTTCATTATTTTTCACGACGCAAATGACAGACAATAAAGCTTTTTAAATAGATAACTTGACGTCTATCATCAACGATTGTCATGCACAGCCTACTAACTGATTATTTATTTTGTCAAAATTAAATATTGTAATGGTTTTTTTTTTATTATTTCGTCAAAATTGAATAAAATATTGGTGTATAAATATCTATTATTAAATATATTTTATTTCAATAAAAATGACATTTAGCAAGCCTACGTAGGAAACTAAAATAAATAATGGCTAACTGATTTAAAAGTTAGAAACTCACTAATTACTAACCGATTGTGAATAAACATTTGTAACTCTAGTAAAATTTACTTAAACTTAGTTCGGGCACCATTATTGTTAGCAACTGATAAGTTAGCAAACTAATTTATTGTTGTATTTATTTCGAAAGAACTCTAATAAATACTTTTACTTTTTCTCTCCATTTCTTTCTTGGTTATTATATCTAAAGGCGATAAAAAGTCGGAAATAGCAGAAGAATCTGCTGCGTAGGAATCCTTGAGAGGCACAAAAAGAAATACAAAAACAGCTCCCTTTGGAACAAGTTTGTGTGATGTGATAGAATTTGGTGCGGGGTAAGGTAGGGCGGAGTTAAGGGCTCAAATTACTGTCTGATAAAGGGCAGGTGACTGCAGGGAAGGGCAGCCATTAGCTGTAAAAACTGCAGAACGGGGCCATAAAAACCGTAAACAAAGTGCCATTATCATGTTCACAGCAAGACTAATGAAGTTGGGGAAATTGCGAAGCTAGATTACCACATGATGGAAAAAGTGGGCTTTGTTTGATCAGATTAATGATACACAGGATTGGTGATATATAACCTAATGATTTAAATAACGTACTATTAGAATGTATGCGTTTCTATGAGTTGTGTTTTTTGTATAGTTTTAGGACATTCACAACAAATAAATGCTGAACCGTTAAACGAACTGAACCTAATATTTGAGTATATAACTAGAATGCGACCTCATATTTATATTGTGAAAAAGGGAAACCATAATAAATGGTTGCTCTATTTTTATTTTATTTTTTATTTGACACTGACGTATAGGATTATTATTGTTAGGTATTATTTTGTTTCGCTTATTTTATTTAATTTATACAAAGAAAGTAAAATTTAACGTTAATGGTAATAATAATTATCAAGTAAAAAAAGTAAAATAATTTTATGCAGAAATTACTAAATTTGAAAAATACAAAAACTTTGCATTTCGTTTCGATCTCCATTAAATGTGTTTGAAGTATACAATGCATTGGCGATTTCTGTGGCTGATTTGATCTAACTACTTCTAATAATAAGACCAATGCGCTATTTATCACATATCATGGATTCTTGTAAAATTAGATTAGTTCTTACCTCTTTTGTGGCATTTGGACAAGAATTTAATTTATTTCAGTGACAAATTGACCAGCATTTCAATAGTGTAAGTTATCAGACTAAAGCTTTGTAATGAACTCACAGTGTTACAGTTCATAGTTCATAACAAATTCCGATCTACTAGTTGGGTATTGTGTATAAGCAACGATTAGTTTATTTTATACAGGGTGTTAAAAATAGTTGGTAAAAAATTTAAAAAGCATACAGTACTGACAAAAATGAGTAAATAAAAGCTTAATCAACATATATCTGATCTTCAATTGTTTCCGAGAAAGAGTCCATTTTGTATTAGAATCAATAAAAACTGACAAAGGTAGTAATCGAACAAAATTTTGTCTGTCAGTAAATAGATTATAAAAAAATCAGTTGTTGGTAGCAATATACCTCCCGCCAGTACTTCTGATGATGCCGCAACTGGCGAAATTGGACAATAAAGTAAAAATACACTTTTCTTGTGAAACTAAACCGAGTGTTATTTTTTTTAAATTTTATTAATTTAAATACATAACTTCATATTTAGTGATACTGGAAACTATGTTATATTCCTTTACATTTGTATAATATAACTATTGTTTTATTTTCAGTGACATTTATCTGTCAGTTACATACATTTGATATCTGAACTATCTAATTAAGGAATTGTGTTTATCTTTAAAACATAGGCTCCTGGTTTTATAAAATAGATTATTTTATATATTTATCTGCAAAATATATAAGAAAACGTATGAAGGCATACCTGTAGAAAATTTAAGTCTTTAATTCTTATAACATAAATCGCAAAAAAATACATGTAAAGGTATTTTTGGAAAATAAATAATTTAAATGATATAAATTGCACTTTAATCCCTTTTAATTTAAACATTTTATTTTAATAGATTTCAGATTATGTTATGTTCTCTGATTTTTATAAATTTATGAAAAATTGGAATACAGATGCAAAGGTAGTACTTCTGCTGTCTGTGACCTTGATTCTTGAAGTGCGCCAATATCAGTTCTATTTATCTACTACTGCACTGAAAAGAAAACTGCTTTTAATAAAAAATATTCGATACAGTTTATAAGATAAATAAATTCTCTTCTTGAAATTAAAATAAAAAGTGTTTTGAGTATGAAGAATGCGCTGTGATCTAATATAACGTTACATATTACATCGTTTAAAAATAAATTTAATAACTGCCCGTTTGAAACTGTGACCTTGATTCTTGAAGTGCGCCAATATCAGTTCTATTTATCTACTACTGCACTGAAAAGAAAACTGCTTTTAATAAAAAATATTCGAAACAGTTTATAAGTTAAATAAATTCTCTTCTTGAAATTAAAATAAAAAGTTTTTTGAGTATGAAGAATGCGCTGTGATCTAATATAACGTTACATATTACATCGTTTAAAAATAAATTTAATAACAGCCCGTTTGAAACTCGTATGTAAGTAATTTATGAGGCATATAATTTAACGTGAAAATTTGCATCCGTGCAAGAAAAATCTAGTTGGGTGTAAATATCCTTCTTGAACATCTGTTGCACGCTATAGCTTATACCGGTAACGGTAACTGTAACTGGTAACGGGTAACGGCTCCGGAAAACCGGTTCATGTAAATTCATCATGTTCGCTGCATGAGTGAGACGTATCTGCCCAGCAACTGTTTCATTTCACGGGCTGTTCATCGCGGAAGGAAAATTATTAACGGGGTTGTTTGTTCTTTGTGTTATGGAGCCGAGTCTGCTTATACATCTGAGAAAATACAATCACGCGGGGCCTATTGTAACAGGCGCCCCTTTGTCGTCGAGTGATACTACACCGACAGAATTATCAAACAAAAACTTCATATATACATACATGCAAATGTTATCTTCATAACCAGATAGAGTCGAGTAATACTAATCAACTCTTCAGAGAACAAACTACATCAAGGATTTTTCTGTTTGTTCAGCACGGTTAAATTAATATTGTTTCATTCAAAATTTAGACGGTTTCTGTGTTTTTAAACAGGGCCAGATTTAAAATATTTTATTCAATTTTGACGTTTTAAACAGTCATTATTAACTCCATAGCAACAACTATAAGTAACATTATATTCACAAAAAAATTAAAAAATTTTAAATCACTCTCACAAATTTTTTAACTCACTCTACAACAAATAATGCATTTAAAATAACATCAGGTACGAAAATAACACTCACCACAATATTTTTTTAGATATTATCAGCCATTTTCATTATTTTTCACGACACAAATGACAGACAATAATGCTTTTTAAATAGATGACTTAACGTCAATCATCGACGATTGTCATGCACGGCCTACTAACTGATTAGTCTTTTAATTTGTCAAAATTAAATATTATAATGGTTTTTATTATTATTTTGTCAAAATTGAATAAAATATTGTATAAACAACGCGAGCTAAGAATGTTTATTCACTCGAAGAATTTAACTAAACTTTCTTCTCAAGAATACACATTATCTTATCTCAATTGGTGTATAAATACCTATTAAACATTTTTAATTTTTTGGGTAAAATATATAGGTTTGTGTATTAGGAAACATCAACCGCAAAAATTAAATCTCCTTAATGATAACGTCATTATTTAGCTTTTAGAATTTAGATGTTAGGGTTTTGCAGGAGCACACTATGCCTTGATTTTGACGCGCACTAATTAAACAAATCATGTTTCTTGCTATAATTAATACTAAATGCAATTTTGGACAACTTTAATCACCGGTCCTGTAAGATAATATGTAGGTATTTTATAATTGAAATGGAGTCTTAAGGTTAAATTATCACTAAAAAGAAAATTCCTTTAACCTTAACAATACTTTTTAAAAAACCATATACGTATTTCGAGAACTACGTTCTCATCATCCGTAGAAACTGCAAAATAAGACAGAGAAGTTAAGATTATAGAATTTGAGATATGCAGGAAACCAACAAATATTAATCGATTTATAACAGCTGACTCGAATAATTTTTGGTAACATATATTACCAGCCAATAACTTTTTGATTAATAGATTGACGAAATTCCATTTAAACAAAACACGCCTTGAAAATGAAATGAAATACATTAAAGAAATAGCTGAATATAATGAGTTGATAAACTATCCATAAATTTAAAAATCGTTAATCCGTATTCGATTTCACAACTCGAACGCCAACTAATAATAATAATAATAATAATAATAATAATAATAATAATACTAATAATAATAATAATAATAATAATAATAATAATAATAATAATAAATATATAGCATTACAATATGATAATGCTACCAAATAGCAAAAATACAACAAAATTTTTAAATATCAAAATCTAACAGTGACATAAATCAAATAACACTATTAAATTATTAGGTAACCCTAAAGATAAAACAGCCAGCGTTTATAAAATTAAGTGTAAAGATTGTAATAAAGTTTGATAATACATAAACGTAAGGATAATTGATAAACGCGGATCTAAATCCCATCCCAAATTCTAAATTATATAAGACAGTTACATTGTTTAATCGTAGTTGCCAAATTATGTATTTACTCACCTATGACTCCTCTCCCTATATGATCCGAGTTCTCTCCCTTACTCCATGATTTACATGCTGAGTAATTTTAACTTCTCTGTCTTATTTTGTAGTTTCTACTGATGATGAGAACGTAGTTCTCCAAGTACGTATATAGTTTTTTAAAAATTATTGTTAAGGTTAAGGGATTTGTCTTTTATAGTTATCAAGTACTTTGTTGACGATTTCTGTCATCATTGTAGATTTTAGATGTCTTTTAAGCCAAATATTTCCAATTTTAAATGGCACAAAAGTGACCCCTGTGGTGCACTCTCCACTCCAGCTATGAGTGCCCGTGAGGTGACGCCTGGTAAGCGCCCGCACGGTAAAATATATCGTCATCATTACCGATGTCTACATGTGTTGTAGATACTGGCACACCCAGAAATGGGTAATATGCCGTGATGATATATTTATTTTATTTTATTTAAGCGGATCATCTTCCAAACTCACTTTTAAGAGTAGTACAGTGTTCGAAAAAAACCCAATTCGGAGTAGGCTATGGACAAAAAAACGTTTGTCTTAAATTTCATTAAATGTCAATTTAACAAATGATTTGCATGACATATTGTCAAATAAATTAGAAAACTGTGAATGGCAATATTCTGTATCCTTCTTTATTGTCTTTTCTCCTTAAAATTACATTTCACGATCAATTTTGACAACTTGTCTTTTGAATTGAATAACGATCAGACATACGTTTCTCTGTTCATAGCCTACTCCGAATTGGTTTGTTTTTAACACGCTGTATATAAATGTACATACCACTCAAGACATACTTTATTTCATTAAAAATTTCTTGTAATCTTAAGCCGTTTTTGTGAAAACATAATTACTATATGGTGCTCAACGTTATTCATATTGAGAACAATCACAAATATACATTTGACATAGATGTCGCTTCATGATACGCAAATAACATTTGGTACATTACTACTAATTAAGCCGCTCAAATGATCTTCGCAATTACCTAATAACCGAAAACACCACTCGTATGTGATTGTAAAGAGACATTCTATCAAATTTGTGATAGATAGTGATAAAGATCTTCTCTTCGTTGAATCACGACTGTAAAGCACTCTTAGGTTCTTATAACCAAAAATGAGCAAGCACCCAATCAAATTCATCGAGGCAATCAGTTGGCTAACAAGAGCCATCACCTGTTCGTGTATGGAATCCTAGACGGCTTGGCACGAGCACCGGCGATAAATAACCGCGCATCGAAATCGGCATCGATTGCTACCCGACGCTGGGGACGCTCACGACGCTCTCAATAGAAAGAAAACTCACGTCAAATATCGTTAACAAGCGGGAAATATCATACAACCTGTCACTACTACCAGAAACCAGAGAAAGACTTATGGAGGACCAAAATGGCGAACGAAACGAAGGAAAGGAAAGACTATTTGGAGTATGGTTTCAACTATATACTAAAAGAGTTTGTTGACAGATTTTCAAGTTGTTTAAACTGCCTCTGTCCAGAACAAATCGCACATTTACAAATAAAACTTAATTTTTATAATAGCACAAACTGCTAAGAAAATGTAAGAAAAAACAATCCAAACCCTTTTCTATCGTGCGCAAACATAATTGTTAAAAATGCTTATTAAATTTTTAACATGTTTTGGGCGTAATGAAACTAATGTTTGGCTTGAAATTTCAAGTTTCTGACATTATAAATCATTGTGACTCCACAGATGTTATTTACCAGGTCGAATGTGGAAAATTTAATCATATTTACATCGGAGAGACGTCTCAACCTCTTAAAAAAAAGTATCAACATAAATATCACACTAACCTATTAGATCCAAATTATAGTACAGTCACTAACCATACAGTTAATAGTGGCCATAAATTGTTAAAATTATTGAGAAAAGTTAATAACAAATATCCTCGTTTACTTAAAGAGACACCTCATATAAACATAAATAAAAGCAAATGTGTCAATTTCCAAATAGACTTTAAACATAACTTAAAATATATAAACAACTTCATATAAAAACTATAGTCATTAACTGCCACACGCATGACTTCATTGGTTGATAAAGAATTAAAAAACACTCGACATGTTTCACAAGATTTCTGAATCAACCTTTCAGTCATCATCAGAAAAATTGCGAGTGTATTCTAATATTTTATTAGCCATTGTTTCACCTAGAGTTCTCTATTGTACTTTTGTTTTTTATTGGTTGTGTTATGCCACCTGTTTTTCTCCTCAGTATTTCACCAACTTCGAATTGATTTGGAAATTTGTTGAAATACTGTATCTTAAAATTTTATCAACGAAGCAACACAATTTTAAGATTTTGTAATAAAATTCGTCTGTACCATTGTATATTCACCGTTAGGAAGAATTTCAACATACATGGACCATTTAAGCCTTTTTGATTCACCTTTAAATAGAGATAGTTATGGGAAAAAATGATAATTAGTTCTAAACAGAATTTTGATTTACAAAGATAACAGTTAAAATATTGTTATTGAAACTATAATTTAGAAAAGTTTATAATAAAGTGATTAGCTTGTCATAACTGAAGCACTCGCCTTGTTACAATAGTATAAAAACTGCGAAGGAATGGTCCATATTTCGTATTTAATTACTTCTAATAATTAGACGATCACCAATTACATCTCCTTGCGTCTCTGTCATCTCGGATCCCACTTTGGTGTAATTTTGTTTCTCGTTGCGAAGATGAAAGAATCCATTTTGTTCGGATGCGATGTATCAGCGCCGGTTATTAAGATGCTGACTCGGGATCCCGTGGGAATCAGGCGATGTATGAGATTTCCTTTCTTCGTGTTCCAGGCATGAGTATTACCCAACCATCGTACTTTGTTTTGTTTTCACTTTCCTACAGCTGCACATTGCAGCGCATTCTTGGATTCTGGGGAATGTATACAACGGGACTTTTTAATTAAATATTTTCGAGAGGAGAGTAATTTGTATATTTAGGTTGGTTGGAGCAGGCGGAATATTGAAGGAGGATTGTTTCTTTGTGTCACAATTTGGTACAGCAGGAGTTTCCTATACGATCCTATCCAAAAAACATAACAGTCATTAGAATCTCGAGAATTATAAATGATACAAAGTCGGTTAATTAAAAAAACTTTTCTCCAAGTGTGAAATAATATTGTATTTTGGTTTATACTTCTTTAATTCATATTTTATATTCTTTTCAATGACGATGCTAAATTTTTTCAATTATTATTAGATTTCGACTTATGATAATAACTTCTTTTTTCGAACAGCAAACATAAATAAATAAAAATTAATAAATATATCATCTAGGTATATTACTTATTTCTGGGTGTACCAATTTGTTTTGTACACAGATTTCGGTAATGATGATGACATATTTGTACCGTGTGGGTGTTTAACAGGCGTCACCTCACGGGTACTCATTGCTGGCGTGGAGAGTGCACCACAGGGGTCACTTTTGTGTCGTTTAAAATTCGAAATATTTGGCGTCGATCGGGATCGAACTCAGTTCCCCAGGTTTGTGACCAAGCACGTTAAAAACGATTATTGTTATACATGAAAATTATGAAATCATTAGTCAAGCAGTATCAGTTTCAGTTGCTTATTCTTAAGTTTGATTTTTTAATATTTATTATTTTTAACTAACTCAGCGTTGAATTTTTTTTTTAATTTTCGTTTGAAATATGTTACTGCCTACGTCGATATGAAAATATTAGAGTTATAGAGAACTTAATTGTACTCATCTTTTATTTAAAGTTTTTTCTTTAAAATAATCCATAAACGCTGGAAAAAGAAAAAACAATGCTAGTCAACTATTCGCTAATCACCCTTAATCAGTTGTTCATACTAACTGAAATATACACTTCATAATTAAATAACTACCTACTACTTAAGTATTTTCATTTATCGCTTATGTTTCTTTTATTGATTTTCACTTTCGCTTCTAAATATAAAAATTTATCTCAAAATATAAAGACTACATTGTATTATTTATTATTTTCCCTAAAATACTCTTTCCATTCTCCTGTTCTGATTCCCTCCTTTCATTTTAATTCCTCAACTTCGCGCTTGTTGAATTTTCCTCTTAATAAAAGAATTCCTCATATTAAAATTCATCCCTCATTTTGCAACGAAAATGAAACACCTGTCTTTCAAAATAAACAAGTCTTTGACCAAAGAAAAACTGAATCACGTTTTCGTCGGCAACAAAAAACGCTATCAACAAAATCCAAAACAAAATGGAAATTATTATACCTTCAGAAAAGCCTTTAATTTTAATGATGATTCTTTCATTCATTCAGCGAAGTTGTCATTTAATAAAAATAATTTGTTACGAAAGTCTGTTTACGTTTCTACTTTCAATTTTGAATGATAAATATAAAATCTAATTTCATAAATGTTTATTCAAAACTTTTCAAAGGATATGAAAATTAATAATTATTTAGTATTATTTTATGTGCGAAGCAATTATGAAACTGAATTCAGTGTATCCTTTGCAAATATTGTTACATTAAAATTCGTTGTTTATCCACTTAACCTAAATATGTTCGAAACCCGATATAACTTGATTAACAAAATAATTTATCCAGGTGTCCAAATTTACTTGTTTTGATTGATTTCCAGGCGAATTCACTATTCCTTAATCATAAGTTGATCCACAGATCAACACTGATTCTGAATCAATCCAATTCACCATTAAAAATCAAACTAATCTACTAATTAAAATCAATGATCAACTCAATCGTCATATTCCAAATATCAAGCACTAATCACATCCTTGAAATCTAATTTTGACATTTATAGCTATGTGCTATGTCAGGCTGATGTTCAGTGTGTTGAAAAAAACCCTAACTTGGAGTAGGCTATGAATAGAGAAACGTTTGTCTGATCATTATTCAAATCAAAATCCAAGCTGTCAAAATTGATCTTGAAATACAATTTTAGGTTTTTTTTAACACACTGTACTCGTACTAATTTGTAACTTTGTCTCATGCTTCTTCTTTATCTTCATTTAAAACCTCATTGGTTTTATTATTTTCAAATATACTTTTATGTCTTTCATTTTCACCATATTTAAAAGCACTCCTGTATTGACATCAGTGTAATTTCTACCTATATCACAATAAGTTTGACTCTTCAATCTGTACAGTGTGCAGTTTCAAAAAAGCTTTTATTTTAATTTTTGACATAAAAATGTACTAAAATTCTTTTTAATTATTCCCAACTGTTGATTTGAAACTGGTCATAACCAGGACCAAGCGTCATCATTAAAATATAAAAATTTCTAATAAAAAAACCATCATCAATTGAAGCTTTATTTATCCAAAATTAAGAGATTCAGAAGGCTTAATTTAAAACTAAGTTATTTAAAAAATAACCCTCGACATGTTTAACAAAATTTCAGTCTCTAAATCAACCTCTCGGTCATTTATCAGAGACTGCCTCACTCAACCAGAACCACAGAAGCGTGGGTGGTCAGTCTCTGATAAATGACTCAAAGACTGAAATCTTGAGAAACATATGTTATTTATTAAATATCTTATTTGAACTGTTTCATCAAATGTCGCCATCATATTGTACTTTATTGTACTTTTATTATTAAAACAAAGTTGTCCACTATTCTAAACGCACGATTTTTCTTTACTGTGATTATCGAGCGATGAACATCAAGTAGCGAGTTTGTCCGTCTGTAATCCAGGTGGGTTAGGAACCAGTTCAGACTACAAGAGAAGTTGAAGCGATAAGACACTAACGCCCGGATCGGCCGACGTCGTTCCGGAACTCCGGAACTAATTAAACAATCCTTCCAGCCCTTAAATAAATAACATCCTTGTTCTTGTTTCCTAGAAGCCAAGGATCAAGAATTTAACTGCTCAATCAAATCAATTTTTTATAAGAAGGAATCACAAACTGGAAAGGAAATTGGATAGTGTAGTCGCTTTCACTTTATTTAATACTTATGTTATTATGCTTTAAAGCAGTGTTCTCTACATCTACCGTTATAAGACTCCTCCTTACACTCCTGGACAGGACCTGAGATTGGAAATGAAATGTAGTTTTTAACGTGTACGTTTCTGTGAATTTTATTTCTGAACATAATTTTTGTTGCTTTCTTCGCAAGGATGAACATCCTTCGAACTTCTTTATCAATATTAAAGATTTATCTCTTTCGTTCTCGTTATTGTACTCACGCATTCAAGAGGTCATCACACCGTATAGAAGTTAATTTGCAAAGCAATATGTTAACTACTATTTGAAAGGGAGAGGATGGAGCATCGCTGGAATAATTCAATCGACTAAAGACGATCATAGTGACGAGGCAATTTCTGCGCTCAAAATATGCATATGATTCAACCAAAGTCCAGAAGACACAGTATTGATACGTCCCCTCTTATATATCTTAGGTAGAGACATAACGAATTGAAGGCAGCGCGTAGCTAAGTCTGTATTACTGAACTATAAACGCAAATTAATAATAATTCTAGAAAACAGGGTTTATCGCGCGAAACTACTCAGCCTCTATTTCTAGGAATTTAAGCATAAATTTTTAGTATGTTATTAACATAAAACCAATGAATAATATGTTCCAAACGAAATCTTGAAATCAGCTATCAAAAATAACTATTTTTCAAGTAGTCATAACTTAGCTCCTAAAGAAAATTTTCGAAAAGTGTGCTGCAAATTTATAGATCATACTTTTTTCTTTCATAATATGTATAAATAGTTCAATAGGCGAATTCTGGCGACGAACACAAATCCATGAATCCGTGAATTTGTTTCCAAACATTGACGTCAAGAATCCATGCATACATCATGACTCCATCATCACGCCAGAATACATAATTCCATGTTTTGATTCCACCAAATGAGTGAACGACAGTAATATAGTTAACAACAATAAGTGAAAAATTTTTAAAGTTATGGATTCGATAACTTCTGTACCGGCATCATATTTGGATGTATTATTTTCTGCCGATGATGTTTATATTTCACAGCATTTTAAATAAAATGAATAGTGGGAGACAATTTGATAATGCTGTATCAAGTACAGTTATTTCTCTTATGGTAATAACACACCTTACACTCCAATATTTGACTAATTTTCGATATTAGTATCAGTCATTTCATTATTCATTTTCACCCAACCTATTGCATACACTAACAACTGACAGAACAAGAACAAATACAAATATCTGCTTGAGAGAGAGAAAGATCTATAATAAGAATAAGACAGAGCTATGAAAGCTGCTCGCTAGCTGCGTCCATAGAATCCGACGAATTACTAACTCATGACGTCATGAATTCGTCGCCAGAATTTTGTTATTCCATGTTTCCCACGAACACAGATTTGTTTCCGTCGACAGAATTCGCCTAATATTGCAAGCTGTAGAGTGTCGCACGAATTTCATGTTTTACATCATTTTGAGGAGTACTATATGATGTTCTTAAAAGGTGTCTATGATGAAAAATTAAACTGAATTTGTTAGGCTCAGAACTTTTCAGACTATCCTTATAGATTTTTGCAGGGCACCAGTTAGCGCTTTAATTCATGAAGTCATCCGTACTAGTATTGTCTTTAATACGTTGTAGTATCGTCCATTCTCTTATTATCTTCGGTATTCTTGGTGTTTCCAATTCAAGTTAGACACCACCTCACCTCCGCGTATACAAATCAAAATCAAAACCGTCCAATTATTCACAGGAAAGTTTCTCCAGCAAGCACGCGCTCTGGCGAATGGTTAATAATGCACGGCTGCGGCTTCGAGTCGAGTCACCAAGTCTATCTCCCATCCCAGTCCAAGGCGGAAGCGCACATCTTCCCGCTCTAAAATACTAATTATCTGTCGCAAATGACACGGGCCCCGAACGTTTCTTGTTCATTATTTACGAAGCATCGCGCGCCGTTACCAAACTTTAGTTGGCGTTGGCGGACAACACTGTATTATTCACGACTACCGCAAAGGGCGTTTAGCTAGATTGCAGAGCCAGAAACACTTTCGAACGTTTTTAATCTATTAAATCAATCAATTATTAAGGATGATGTCCGGTTTGAATATAGTCTATTCAAATTGAGACGGGCGAGAGACAGGCACTGAAATATTTAGGAACTATATCATAACGTACTTTAAAAGTGTATGATGAGTGATGTGTAACTGGAAATTCATGTATCCTCTCTAAAAATTTGCATCGTTTGACATTTTAGCTTGAAAAAAGGGTTTAAATTTGTCATTAAGAAGTTTTTACTCTCGTTAAGAGAGGTATTGGATTCATGCTAAAAATCTGATGTGTGTGTGTGTGTGTGTGTGTATGTGTGGATGGATGTTGGAGAGACGGTTTCGCAAATTCTATAAGACTAAATACCAATTTCATTACATATTCCTTTATCTGACATAAAGGGAAGAGCTGAAAAGATTTTGGTAATAATTAGACAACCGGCAGTAGTACTTTCTTTAAAAAAATATTTTTTTTTGAAATTTATGTTATTACAAATATTAAAGAATATAAAATTATCTATCCGATACATTAAATATTTTTATTATATTTTTTATGCACGGACGTATCATAATTTGACAATTATACACGAATTTCTTTGACATAAACGTCATTATTTATATTGTAGGTTATAATTTAAACTGGCAACATGAAAAGTTTTTATTATAAATCGAATATTTTTATATTCTTTAATGAAAAATGAAAATTAATTTTGTGATATTTATATGGAAAGCACGGAGATACACAAAATAAAACTCAAATGACAGAACTAATAAACAAACAATAAACTGTTGTTTTCCGCTTTCATAGCAACACTAGATACTGGGTACGAGGACAAATTCTTTTCGATACAATTTTTCTAACACTCATAATTTGACGATTTTTGTCCGTGCATAAAGTTTTGTATGTACCACGAGCGTAACTTGCTTTTATGGCCTTTGACGTATTTTTATCCGTCGGCTTACGCCTCGGGCTCAAAATCCCGCTGCAGGCCATAAAAGCCTCCTTACGCTCTTAATACATAAATAACTATTATAGACAGCCCAAATAATTCCATCAATTAAAATTTTAAATGTTTGTAATTGACAGAACAATGTCAGTGTCAAAAATCCAGGTACATTATTCAAGTCTTTTTCTGGGAAGCACATTTAATATTACTTATTTTCTTATTAATTAGGTAAATATTTAAAATAATCCATATATTATATAGCAATGCAAAAAGACTTACAAGTGTTTGGAATAAAAAACTGGAAAGAAAGAGTAGGTACAGGAAAAAGTACAGTGGAAGAATATTACAAGAAAAACCATGGGCCTACAAGGCCTGAGTATTATTATTATTATATTACGCATCAGAAATACCGCCAATCTCGTCAATGAATTTGAAGGATCTCATAGATTTAGGAAGAGTAGAAAGAAACTTATTTATAGAATGAATTAAAAAATATAATGTAATTAGAATTTTTGTGGATCTACTAGAAATGTTAAATACAGTATGTACCTACTTATATAGCCTAATATGGAAATAGCGAGAGATCTTGCGCTGGCCACAACAGATTTTTTAAATTTGTCGAAGACTCACGCCACATTTTACGGTACCATGATCCCACGAACTGTTAGACGATATACTTCCTTGTATTTTGACAATTTGTTATTATGTTCTGTACGAGTGCTTAACCTTGAAATTAAAACACCTAAATACGACAAAATAATATCAAGGATCAAAGGTGATGCGTGCAACTTCTTATCATTTCGCTAGACGTCTTAGCGAAATATTTCTCGCTAGCTATTTCTTCTAGCGCTAGATTCTAGCAAATCGTTCAATTAGTTTGCCAGTCTAGCGCTAGCTCGGCTAAACGAAAACATAAATTTATTTTGTAAGCAGGATTTAATCTCACGTTGCGAACTACTCGTAAGAGAAATCTAAATCTGCATCTCTGGAATGATACATAAATTTGCAAATTGAAACAGGATTAACACAGGAAATAAATCAATAACAAGCCCAGAATATAAAGCTAAAAACGCAGGAAACAACTATTGTGAGATTTATCCAAACCTCTTAAATTCGACACCAAATTAAGAATAATTGAACACTCTAGGAAGACCAATTATCACATATTTACAGAACCAATAATGCATGTGGTAGAATCTCATGTTAGAAAAGTCACTCAACATGAATTTTAGCTGGAAATTTAAGAAGTCTAATGGAAGCTAAACATTTTTTGTTGTATCTACACGTTTTCTACTTGTGATTCAGAAAGCATAAAATGTAATTCAGAATAATCAATTTAATTTTAGAAAACATCAAATGTAATTGAGCAATAATTACCTCTCGCTAAGAGAGGTATTGGATTCATGCTAAAAATCACATATCCATATTTTAACATTTGCACAATGATGTGAGTGATTGTGTGTGTGTGTGTGTGTGTGTGTGTGGATCTGTGTATGTGTGTAAGTGAATGCCTAGATGTTCGAGGGGCGGTTTCTCCAATTCTATAAGACTAAAGACCAATTGAACTACATGTATTTTAATCTGACATTAATGGCAAGAACTGAAAAAGTTTTGGTGACAATTGGACAACCGAAAGTAGTAGATTATTAAAAATCTTCCAAAAATTATTTTTTTTGGAAATTTATGTTATTACAAATATTAAAGACTATAAAATTTTCTAGCCAATAAATTAAACATTTTATTATATCTGCTATAGATTTAAAGATAGAGAATTATAAATACATAAAATAATCCATCGTATAATGGAATCAAACAGCCAGTGGAAACCAGTTGAAAAATTAATATGTTTGTAATTTATATAAATATCACTGTCCAAAATCCAGACATTACTGAAGCTTTTTCTGGAAAGTACATTTAATATTTCTTATTTTAAATGAATTAAATATTTAAAATTATAGATTAAATTGACACTATCCTTGAATACTAAAATCCTTGAAGTCGTACTTAGATAAGTCGAGATATAATAGTAATTATAATGTGCTATTGTTATAACGGGAGAAAAGACTCCGTCAACATCTAAAATTGGTATAAAAAGAAAGGGGATTCATTTATAAACCAAAGTATCCAGGATTTAGTTTCACATTGTGAACAGGAATGTGAATCTGAATATTCAACATTAGTTTTTCATTTTAATAAATGCCTCAAACTTGAATTGTTCGACTTGGACAAAAAAAAATCATTAAGATTGGTTGTTGGTATTTTTATATTCATATTTTTACCTTCCGCCACCTTTAGGTAAGGAAGGTATTGTCTTTGGTCAAAAAAATCGGTGGTGAGTTTTTAATGAATAAGTACGTTTCAGGGTCCCTACAATACGAATTTACTATTTTTAAGATGATGTCTGTATGTATGTGTGTGTGTGTGTGTGTGTCCGTGTGTGTGTTTGTGTATGTGTGTCCGTGTGTGACAAATTTTTCTCCGACGATAACTCCAATACTATAATTCTTTCGTATTCCTCTTCTGTACATCCATATGAAGAGTTGATTAGATTTTGGTTATAATTGATACACCGAAAGTACCCTTATTTGAAGTTTTTAACAGTTTTTCTTAAAAAAACGCAGTTAAATATTATTTTTTGACATTTTGTTATTATATTTATTAAAGAAAATACTCTTCTCTATATGGTTTGATTATTCATTTTCCTTCATATTCAATAGATGTATTCAATAGATGTAGAGTTAAAGCATTAGAAATTAATTTTCAAAAATTAGTCAGCTTTGCTATTTATCATGGAAACAGCTGATACATTCAAAATTGACAGATGTGTGTTACAAGTGCAAAACCAAATATGGAAAGTATGGGATGAAAAATTAGTATTTCATAGTGGTCCTCTCAAGTGAGATGCAGTGAAAGGCTAAAAAGAAGATGGAAGGACTGTATCGCAGAAGACTTGAGAAAGGAAGGACTGTGTGAAGAAGATGTGTTGGACAGGAATGAGTGGAAGAGAAGAGGAAACAGCGACCCCTAATAAAATAGGGGAAAACTGAAGCAGAAAGTAATATGTGTCAGGTGCATTTTGCTTAGTGTTTGTTTGTCATAATTTTATTGGATTTATACAACCTTTTCAAATGAACTTTTGGTATGAAATTTGTAAAAAATAGTATGCGTTCTTGTTCGATTTTACATGATATTATATAGAAACTGTTCCACGGTCCTTTTGGTATGGGATTTGTGCAAAATACATCGAATTGACGGAAGGTCTTGTGCTGGCCACAACAGATTTTTTTATTATTGTTTCATTCTGTACTAAAATATTCTTTGGTTCATTTCTACTTCTGGAGATTGTAAAACCAAATGATTAAATAATCATTTCTATGCCCCCATTCGCTGTCTGTTGTACAGCTCCACTTGTGTCGGTCTGTCAAGATTGCGGTGTTGCGAATTAATGTTCATGACGGGAATCCGAATCCTGATCCACATTTAAGTGAACATTGCACGTGCTAAGCGATCGTCTTCTGCCACTATCTAGCAAGCTCATCTGTTCGCCGGTTTTCAATTATTAACGGCATTCAAAATGACGAGAGAAACAAGCGATAGCGGTTTGCTTGAGGTACACGGGGAGGGTGGTGTAAAACAGAAATAGATCAGTGGCGGGTCTATAAATTATTTTTGAAGGCTGGAGAATTATACAGATTAGCAAATATGTCAAATACAATGAGTTGTGGATCTTTTTCTTTTAAATTATTGAACGTTCAGTTTGAAAATACAATATACAGTAGTTTTTATCTATTTATTTAATGGGCTCCTCCACTATTGTAACAAATTAGAACAAGGTGCGCTCGGGACAGTTTTAACTCGCAACATTTCGATAGCATTACACAGGAGATATTATGCGTTAAGTAGTATTGCAGGAAGGTTTATGGAAAGAAAAATTCATGTGTAGTTTCTTGTTCGGTTTTCAAGATGAGTGATACCATATCTAGCCCATCACGCCCCAAAAATCTTCATTCAGAATTTCATATTTTCTTGTATTGTACCAAAGATTTTAGTTTAAATCTGCTTTTTTGTTGATTATTTAAAAAAAATATTGTTTTATTTTATTGTAGTTAAAATAAAACATTTATATCATGAAAGCGTATCAATCACAAAAATCCAAAAATCCCTGGACTCATTGGGTGCTTCGATAGCACTGTTGATAAAAAGTGGTCAACAGTGATACCAACGCACCATGTACGTTTTTCAAAATAAGAACATACTCATTGAAATAACTAGTAATATATGAGTATGCTACATGAAGTGTGTATCCAAGCAAAGAGAAATAAATTTCACGAAAAAAAATTCTATTTTCTCAAGTGTGACGCGCATGGCGAGACGTAGCGAACGTGTTAAGGACAATTTTTTTTGACTATATCATTCATTAAATTATAAATCAATAAGAAGCGTGATTTTCCTTAGTTACCACGTATTACAGGGGTTATTATTAACCAACCATGGTGAATAAATATACGAACATTTGTATATTCGTATATTTGCATTTGGTTGTTTTGTTCTATATACTCAGAGCTATCAATATAATTTTGAATTCTATTTACGGAACGTTTTGTTCTTTAATTAGACATCTGAAATGACACTCACAGCTCCGATTGCACCGAAACGAATAATTAAACACACCTATTATTTGACAGTAAGGTTTTATTGAAATTAAAATTTGACAAGTAAACAAATGATTATTTAATCTCAAGTCCCTGGCTGTGTCAACTATATAGCATGACCTTCAGACTTTCGGTTATTTATGTATTACGACACTTAGCGCTAGTAGTGCTTCATTCGGATTAATTCGTTAAAATTCGTAAATGTTCGGATGTTCGGTGATTTCTTAGAGTATAGAATAGGACTAGAGAGAGCGTAAAGTACAGATGTGGACAGAGTTTTTGTCGCCATGAGACGGAAGGGGAATCTCGTGGCCGCCATCTTGGGACGATCAACGTTATAATGTATTTAAGCGCGCTTTCTTCAGTTTTGTTACAAAAATACAATAACGTAACAGAAATTGAAGCTATTTGTAATTAGCAAGCTTTAATTCAGTAAGAAATGTATTAAAATTAATTAAATTTAAATTTGAAAGAACCAAAATATTGTAAAAATCTTCAATTTGAAGTGGATTGCGATTAAACTTTAATAAAATATTTTTTATAGAAATTAAACTGTTCGAATTTTATGACAATTGTAATGATTGAGATAGAAACTTACAAAAACTACTTACCGAATAGGCAAATAATTTGAGGCTAGAAATTTCATATAAAAATATATATTTATGATGTTTACAATACAAATAAATACGAAGTACAAACATATTTATTACAAAAAATAAGTTAATATTTTTACATGAAATATGTAAAAAAATACAATAAATTATATGAACTAAACATTAATAATATGTATAAGTAAAATAATACTTACTTGTGAATTGTCATCGCTTTTTCCTTTTCTTTTTCTTGTTTTAAAGTTTTTACGGACATTCGGTTATTACAACCGAAGGCACAAGTCGTTGACATGTAATTACAAACGTTTCACATTCAAATAACACAAATTAAAATCGATTATTAACGTAAAATAATCAAATAACCAGAGAACGCTTATATACACTTGATCTTCCCAAGATGGCCGCCGTACAAACACAAGCTTACCCCGCATGACATCAGCTTTGAGTGTTTAGGCGCCCTCTATGTGTATATATATTTTATAACTCTATGGGTGATTTTAAAATCGTGCCGGCTTAGCGGCAAGTCATACTGACAATTCAAATTTGAAATTGTATTTTCGTGAAGTGTTATTCTTCATTATTGTGTTATTTTATATTGTTCTGTTTATTTGCTTCTGCAAAATGCCAAGAGGTTGTTGTGTGCCGGGCTGTGATGTTGAAAATACAACAAAACATTTTCCTGTTTATGAAGAAGAAATTTACGAAATTTGGATTGAACGAGTAGCTCATCCAAATACAAGATAAAACAAGAAATGAAATGATTAGAGAAAAATTATAATGTAAGTCTGTGTTGAACTTCATTGACCAGAGAGAGCTAGCTAGGTGGGGCTACATGATCAGAATGAACGGAGCTAGACCGGTGAGACAAATATGGATGAAAAAAAAACAGACCGAGGAAGATCTAAAGACAACAGGGTTAAGTTAATATTGAAGATCTTGGAGAAGAAAAATACGACGATTCAAAACGCTAGAAAGATGGCAAAGAATAAGAAGCAATGGGCGAAATTTATTCACAACTAAATGTATTTGTATACCCTACACCTTATGGTAAAAGGATGTCTGACTATATTTTTATATTTTCCTTATGTAATTATAAGAAATAAATATGCGTTCTATTTCTTGTCAAATATATATTTTGTTCTTTTCTGTGTATTACTATATTAATAAAAAAGAATGAATATATTCCCAATAGTAATGCGGGATGCAGACTATCCCTGATACTACCCGCCATACTGATTTTAGTTATGTCTTACGACACCGAGCGCTAGTGTTGCCTACTACTTTATCATTGCAGTTGACTATCTTAATAGTATCTGTTGTCTGTGTCAAGTCCGAAACTGCTCTGTCGCTACTGTGAGTTTATTTCGAAATACGCGCATTTCAATATAAAATAATATTACAATATGTATTTATATATTATGTTATATTTTAAAAAAAGGATATGTGGCGTACAGTTTGACGTTTCATGCAAAAGAATATGGACACGGGCCTGCCTTAAATTTACTGTTTACTTTTTAATTTCTTTTTATTCATGATGTAGTCTACTTGTATACATCTCGACATACTCAACGACTTGCCTTCCGGAAACACGTTTCATATTTATCGAGAATTTTCAATCGTCTTGTTAAGTAAGCTATGCGTATTATTATCAAATTTGATTTGAACGATACCTGAAGATTATGAAGAATCCACCATCCTGCAAATTTAAAAATTGTACCAATTTACAAAAAGAAACATCCATTCTTCGTAGGTAAAACAAATCGCCTACAGTTTATCCTTCTTACATGTTATGAGTAATAACGATACTTACAAAAAAGAACATGTGTGAATAAAAGTAATGATATATGCATATGCATTTATTTAATAAGTTTTGTTTATCGTTCCCCGCCTCTGTGTTGGTGGTAAAGGCCTGGATCGTTAGCAGAGCAATTCCAGCGCGGGGCCTGAATAAATGCCAGGGATCCGGGTGACGGTGAATATCACTGTAGCGGTAATGGTGTTTACCCCGTTTCTACCGCCCGAACACACCAGTTTTCGTACCCGTCACACTAACAATTTAAGATTATGGAGTCACCAACGAAAACAAACTAATGGCGGGAGAAATTTATATGCGCAGGACTGCAGTCAAATATCAGAGATTCAATCATTAACACAAAATTCAACATTGCTCAATTTATAAAAATTCACTTACACTTAAAAATAATATACACTGTAAAAAATAATAGCGATTTTGTCGAAAAGTTTTTACTATAATATGTATGCAATAACAAATTCTACATAAACTATGTAAACTTACATTTACATAGCAAATAATTATATAAATTTACTAATTTACCCTTACAAATATAAAAAAAATTACTAGAACTACAATGTAATATTCATATTACAATAAATATATGAAATTTTACAGTGATATGTTAATATTTCGATATCAATTTTGTCAAATTTTATAATAACTATGTAAAAACTCAATTCCTTTTATTTTAGTTTCTATTTTTACAGGAGTTATGGACAAATTCTAAATTTATTATATTAAATTTAAATGATTTATATTTAAATTTAAATTATGTATATTATTAATATGTAAATTTACTTAAGTATGTATCAAAATTGTTATGGAATTTATGTTTATGTAATTTTAAAAATGGTAGACAAAATTACATTTAACTGTAAATTTACTATAATTCACTTAGGCAATTTGTACGCCAATAACAATTATAGTAATTTTACTGAGAAATTTTTTACAGTGTATATGACTTTTCATTCCATTTCATCAACCTGTTTATTATACCAGACTAGTTATTTTTGTAACTAGTGCGAGTAATCTGTGATTTCTTTGAAACGAGGACACGGATTTCGGAATTTATACAGAGCTTCAGAATCACGTTTTTCGCGTATGTTACAACTAAGATTTTTTCGACCACTAGAGGTTGAAGCTATTAGCTTTGTTCATAGAACGATTTACAATGGTTGGGTTTCAGGTCCAATGTGCATGCCCGGTTTCAAACTGATTACAAATAAAACTGTTTGACTTTCTCTGTGAACACATAATAAAAACTATTGTGCATTTAGCATCTAGTTAGCAGTTTTCTCCAACTTGATGATGGAAATACTATGAAACTGTAAATCTTACTACAATATCATTTGCAATTTGTTTGCTGACTCGAGGTGTGCAACAAAATCTTCAGAATACTGGTGTATTGTCATTTCAAATTAATTCTCATTTTTGGCTTTTTTTATAATAGCCATTATTTCAAAATCGTCTCCTTCACTTGAAGAATAATTTAAAAGTCAAAATTTCCACATGCCTCTATCCGATCTATTATTAAGTGAATTTAAATATTATAGGTATCTTATTATTTTACAATAATATACTCACACTAAAATAATAAATATATCTATTTTTAGGTATGTTTCGGGAGGTATGGCTGATGCCACACAGATTATGGGGTCCCGTGGCCGCGTGCCTGAGTGTCTGGTCGCGAATCTGGGGAACCGGGTTCGATCCCGACAGATGCCAAATATTTCCAATTTTAAATGGCACAAAAGTGACCCCTGTGGTGCACTCTCCACACCAACTATGAGTGCCCGTGAGGTGACGCCTGGTAAGCGCCCACACGGTAAAATATATCGTCATTATTACTGATGTCTACATGTGTTGTAGATACTGGCACACCCAGTAATGTGTAATATGCCGTGATGATATATATTTATCTATTTTTAATACATCAAACAGCAATTTCACATATAACCTAATTTTCTGCAAACAAAACAAACTAGAACATGTGGAAATGTCAAAACTTCTGAAAAATATAATAATGCGCAATGCGCATGTCTCAAACTATACATTTCCAGCCCAGTTGAAAATTATTCTGACTGTTGCCAACTAATCCCCAACCAGTCAGAAAACTTCTGTGAACAACCAACTAGTCATCAGAATTTGAAATTTGTGACTCTATGAACGCATCCTCTGACTGATGCTGACGGTTTGAAACCGTTCCAGGCGCGTAGGAACCAATTTTTTTCTGGGGGGGCAAATTCTTATTTGGAATTTAACAATATTCCGTCAAGGGGGGGGGGGGGGTAAAGAGACATTTTTTTTTTAAATAAATTTAATAATGAAAAGACGGTTTAACTAGTTGTTATATTAAACAAATTTTAGTGCAGCGTGTAATTAAAATAAATTATAAATGGAAAACATGGAAATAAAACATTTCTTTAACATATTAGTTTAGTTAACATTGAAATATAAAATTAATGGTGTGATAATGTTCCTCACGACCACTTTTAAAACATTGTGCAGAAGAGCTGTGTGCTCTTTATGGATGTGTAAAATTAAAATCTGCGTTAAGCGTTTCTGTATCATAGTTGATCTTAAATAAGTTTTGAGACGCGTTGAAGGTATTTGTTTTCATACAAATTTTACTATAATAACATGTCTTTGACAACTAAAGTAAATTTGATAGTTTTTTTTTTACAAAAGCTAACATAATCTATCTCCTTTTATGACAGTTTTTATTACAAGTATAAAATTACGAGTTTGTAATAAAATTGACGAATTTTTGCAGACATTTCTTAAGACATGAATTTTGATATCCAAATTGCATTTTTCTTGTATTTCATGTAATTACAGTAATATTCACATATAACGAAACTCAAAGGACTGACAAAAATGATTCGTTTTAAGCGAAGTTCGTTATAAGTAGTAAATTACAAAATTACTATGTATTTGAATAAACTGTATGTATTTATTTCATTGAACACATAAAAACGTATATACCTACCATATACGAAAGATTATACATAATTATACGGTAGTAAAAATAATGTTACTTAAAAAAATCATACAGGATGGTGAATTAAACACCCGGACCTAGGACTTTAAAATGTAAAATCAGGTTTTTACAACTTATTGTTTCCCTAACTGTTTCAGATAAAATTCTACATCTGAATCAATAAACACAATTAATATTGTATGCTTTGTATCGGCAGAAATTAGGTATGAATATGTCGAAAATCATTCCAAAAACAGCGATAGCCATGGAATTAAAACAAAAAATTACCAAATGTTAAACAATTTATCTGTTATGTTAGATTTTTATTTGTAATTTATGTTCAATTCATTAGTCATATATTTAACTTGAACACAAATTATAAATAATACATAATAAAAATATTCTATAGCTATAGCTATTTTTGAGTTGTTTTAGGAATTTTCATACCTAACTGCCGTTATAAAGCATGCAAAATTATTTGTGCTTATTAATTCAGACACAGAATTTTAAGTTCCGCAACTTTTATTTATTTTAATCTCAAATACGTAAGGGTCGCAGGAAATAACGAAAGATTTTACATGTTAAGATCCTATATTCGGGTATTCAAATCACCACCCTGTACATTTTTGACTGTTTGCCTGTGGCAATATTTATCCCATCTAGTATTGCATCTGGAATGACGTATACGGGAAAATCCTTAATTTTCTATTTATAAGTTCGCTATAGCTAAAAACTTTTCAAATACAATATTCGAAATAACATTCGTTTTATCGAAAAGTTCGATATAAGCGGGTTCGTTGTTTCCGGAAAAAAATTACACACGTCTTATAGGACTTTAGTTCGTACTCTTTAGATAGGTTCGTTATAAGCGGACATTACTGTAATAACATTTTTTTAAATGTAAACTATCTATGTAAATGCTGGCACCTGTTTACATAAATTTTATGTAAAGCAGGCTATCAGGGAAATTAATAAACTTGAATCATTGAATTATTATAATTTGAATCAAAGTTAAAGCTGCTAAAATTACAGTAATCGAATATTTTGTTACATATAAAGACACAAAACTTGAGAGGGGGAGCAAATTGTTGTCTTTGCCCCCCCCCCCCACCAAAATTTACGAGGGGGCAACTGCCCCCTCGGTTCCTACGCCCCTGAACCGTTCTTATGAACAAAGCTATTTTACAAACTAGAACGAAGCATTTTACAAGATCAAAATCCAGTATATCGCTGGACCAAGTAACTTTTGCTTTTCGGCGCAGTGCGCTGCACTACCATCTGGTGCATGACAGCCTTTAATCTTTTTAAGTACGCTATATATTACAAATTCTGATACAATAAGAGTTTCTAAAGAATAATATCAAACAGTGTGATCCATTAGTTTACTGCAACCAAGCTGGAGTACAATTATAAAAAATTGGTATGTATGCGTAGTTCTCTAAAAAAAACTTGGCAATTAATTATTCAAGCCCTGTGTAACGCGCGGGAATTAATTCTAGGTGCAAACGAGCATGTTCAGTATGTATTTAGAGCGTGGAAATATATTAATTTGCAACGAGAGAATAATTAGGCCATTAACTTGAGTGTTAATTAGTGCTGAGCGAAATATAAATTTGGACAAGGGCCGATATAGTTTAGTTTTTAGCAATTATGAATAATTCATTGATTTTTGTTCAAAGTATTTATTGGCGAAATGAGGCTCAGTTTTGTGTTAATAGCAATGCCAGAAATGTGTGATATTTTAATTAAACTGCTGAAATAATTATACTGTATTTCCGCATCAATAAAATATGCCAATCATCTACGAATATTGTTAATAATATGCAGGAATGAATATAAAACATTTGTAAACATACAATAATTTTTCATATTTTATTTAATATAGAAATGCAATGAAACTTTTGTTTGATTATGAACTTATAATTAATGCTGATATTTGAACAATGTCTACTAAAATCATAAATATTTTATGTTCAAACATAGCTAACATATTATACAGTTTGTCCCGTTTAAAAATGCCACCATTAGGACCTATTAATTTACGTATTTTCGATTTATAATTTAGATTTTAAAATAACATACTTAAAACATATTCTATGGTTTATGAACGATTCACAAATTTAGGTTTGGAATTTAACTATACTTTATATTTCCAAATGTAAATTTCAAATTCGACCAATCACATAAGAGTACCATCAAACATGGCGGTACAACTCCGTCTATGTTCTGGTGACGAAGCGGTTGTCATCATACGATTCTGTAATTTCAGTGCAAGGAGGGATTTCAAGAAATTAAATAAATGTTCTCATAGGAGTATACTTGATAAATTGTTCATGATCTAGTTCTTTCATTTTCGAAAACAAACTATGATAATATCCGTTTACAAATCTTAATCTGTTCATAGGCCTAACCACGGCCTAAAAGACCGTCTATGTTTTTACCTTCCGTCACCTTTAGTTAAGGAAGGTATTGTCTTTGGTCAAAAAATTCGGTGGTCAGTTTTTAATGAATAAGCACGTTTTAGGGTCTCTACTATACGAATTTACTGTTTTTAAGATAATGTCTGTATGTGTGTCTGTGTGTGTGTCCGTGTGTGTGTCTGTGTGTGTGTGTGTCCGTGTGTGACAAATTTTTCCCCGACGATAACTTCAATACTACAATTCTAAAAAGTATAATTCTTTCGTATTCCTCTTCTTTACATCCATATGAAGAGCTGATTAGATTTTCGTTATCATTGATTCACAGGAAATACTATATTTGAAGTTTTTAACAGTTTTTCTTAAAAAAAGACGCAGTTACATATTATTTTTTGATTAGAGAAAATGCTCTTCTCTATACGATTTGATTATACATTTGCCTTTATATTCAACAGATATAGAGTTAAAGAGTTATAAAGAGATTAACTTTCAAAAATCAGTCAGCCTTGATATTTATCCGGGAAACAGTCGATATATTCAAAAAATTCTAATTGACAGATATCAGTGTCAAGTGCAAAACTAAAGATGGAAAGAATAGGATCAGAAAGTGTCATAGTGTTCCTCACAAGTGACATGCAGAGGAAGACCCAAGAGAAGATGGAAGGACTGTATCGCAGAAAACTTGACAGAGGAAGAACTGTTCAGTGACGTACGAAAATAATTTTTAAGCTTAACACCAACATATACAGAATGTCACAGATTTAAGAATGAATAATACATCTCAAAACAATAAAAAAGTTAAATAAATAAATAAATATATCATCACGGCATATTACCCATTTCTGGGTGTGCCAGTATCTACAACACATGTAGACATCGGTAATGATAACGATATATTTTACCGTGTGGCGCTTACCAGGCGTCACCTCACGGGCACTCATAGCTGGCGTGGAGAGTGCACCACAGGGGTCACTTTTGTGCCATTTAAAATTGGAAATATTTGACGTCAGTCGGGATCGAACCCAGTTCCCCCAGGTTCGCGACCAGCAAAAAAAAAGTTCATATAAACATATATTCGAAAATGCCTAGTTTCAGAACTATATCGATTTTAATATTTTATTTCTGTCATATACAACTCATACTTTTAACATTACACAAAAAAAATCATAGCGGCCGTTTAAAATGGAAAACAGTCAATTTTCTTAGGCGACGATCAATTGACCCGAAGAATCTTTTATTTGGTATCCTCCGATTTGGAAAATTCTCCTCGTAGAAACGTCTAGCTTCTACCGATTCACCGTGAGCACGACCGAACATTAAATGAATATCTGCTAATTCGGAAAAAGTGAAATTATTCATTATAAAATTGTGTTTGTAATAAACAATAACAATAATTATGACAAATAAGGTAAAACGAAAGACTGTCTTCAATTGTTTTCCATTGTGAACGACCACTATGATTTTATTGTAATGTTAAAAGTATGAGTAGTACATGACAGAAATAAAATATTAAAATCGCTATAGCTCTGAAACTAGGCATTTCCGGATATATATTTATATGAACTTTTTTTATTGTTTTGAGATGTATTATCCACCTTTAAATCCGTGACCTCCATTTTTTGCACATCCTGCATTTTTTAATGGTATCCATATTTAATTTTTACTTTTCTGTCATAGGAAATAATGAAAAGTTAATTTTGATTTTATAAGGTAGCAAGCAAGCATGAATTCTATTAAAAAATTAAATGTAGTTTCCAGCATCAATAAATATGTAGGTACGTATTTAAATTAATAAAAGTTAAAAGAAATAATATCACTCGATTTAGTTCACAAGAAAAGTATATTTTTACTTCATTGTACAATTTCGCCAGTTGCGGCATCATCAGACCTACTGGCCGGAGGTATAGTGCTGGCCATAACATTTTTTTTTTTTTTTTTAAACAAAGGACATTTAAGATAGCCTTTCAAAAGCTCACAAAAAGTTACTTTAACTGAAATCTTTAGCTCCTACAATTTTTAAACATACATTAAGTACCTAATTATTAATTATAAAGCTTATATTAAACAAAGTTTACAATTAATTCCGTCGTATTATGTGTATTATTTAGCACAATTCATCAAATTGGGGTCTTAATCCAAACCTAATTTACTATATTGTGGGTTGCATAACATTTTCATGGAACTGACCTCTGGATTAAAATATTCAGGGTGTCGGTGGACATAAATGATACATTTCATCCCGTCAACTCCATTTGTCTTTATGAATAATTTGCAGAGATTCATCACGATCATCCTCGGATTCATAAGCTGCTGGAGCTGAATCTGGGCTGCTGGCCTAACTCCGGGTTCTGTTTACCTACTCCTACACTGACGAACCACCGGCTAAATTGTGATAAATGTGTTGCAAAGCAAGAATACATTACCTACATTGCTTTACCTATCAAATATTCACTTACATGATTACGTTTTCTTTTCAAAAACAAAGAAAAAAAGGATGCTTACATTTTATTGTTGATTAATATAGTGACTTGAAAGCTACTGTGGCGCAATAAGAGTTTTATAATTATGCAATTAAAGAACTTCGTCAATTTTTAGAGATTAAACTAAAAATAATCATATTAGACAAGTAAAAATTCCCCAAAAACATGTTAGTGTTTTTAACTTTAATTTTTTCCAAATTTTCACTTTCAAATTCAAATTCGAACCCGACATTGTTACCATGCGGTCGAGGTAATACAGTACCTTAACTTTCAATTTATAACTTTCACTCTTTAATTCCTCAGAATAACAGGTAACTTAATAAATTATAACTATATTCGCTATTATTACAAAATTTAATGTAGGATGGAGGTGAAGTCCAACTCCTTTCTCAATGATGAGGGGTAGCGTGAGACAACAAAAATTATCAAAAAAATAAAATACAAGAAATGTAAAACTTAGCCAACAAAATGTATAATGCTGAAGATGGAGGTCTTTGGACCTCCGAAACGTCCAAATAAATTTATAAAACAAGGAGAAGTTGTAAATATGAATTATCCCTCTTCTCGACACCACCTTGAGTAGGCGAACATAGTTCATCATTTTGAATAAAAATAATTTATTTTATTTTGTGATTTCTGGGACTCTATTAGGAATGACTCGGAACCTACCCGATAACAATGTACCCGGGTATAAAATTTCTTACCCGATTACCCGAAATATACCCGCTGCCCGTTAATTACCCGATACCCTTTAATTACCCGAAAAATTTTCATCTGCCGGAAAAATTATATCTAAAAGACGAGTTTTTTTATTACTATACCATAATTAATATAATTTACCTTAAGTTTTTTATAGAGATACAGTAGGTATATTATTTATTTGTATAACTTTTTATTTTATTAAAAAGAAAACTGCTAATATAAGGGTAACTGGTAATTAACAAATTAAAGAATTATGTACATATATTTAAAGGATAACGAGTAATTAAAGGGTGTCGGGTAATTAACGGGTAAAGGGTACTATCCGGGTAGTTGTTTCGGGTACTCGGGTATCAAAATTGGAATTCGTCATTCCTAGACTCTATGACAAGAATTGTGAATCTTGGCAATAAATTACTCGTACTTCGAATATCTGAATTAGTTTTAGAAAATTGTTGCTAACTCAAATAAAAATCTGTTGTGGCAATCACAATACCTCTCGCCATTTCCGTTTTGTTACATAAGTATCGAATTAACATTTCTTGTACACACAAATTATTCTACTTATATTTATTCTTTTATTCTATAAGGAATCTTGTCCTACTCTTCTAAAATGTTCGAGACGGTTCATAGTTTCAAATCATTGACGGGATTAGTAGTATATCTTAAGGATGTATGTTCTATTACTATATATACATACCTACCTACAGTTTTCAATATTTAATTAATAATTCAATAAGAAATATGAAATGTAAGTACTTCCCGAAAAAAACTTTCAGTAATGTCAGTAAAACTGTTGATTTTTGACACATTTATCTCGTCAATTACACATTTGAATTTGCCAACTGGTTTCCATGGTGTAGTCTGAACTGTGCGATTTATTGCAACAGATTATTCCATATATTATATTTTCTTTATCTCTAAATCTATAGAAAATATAATAAAAATTTTAAGTGTATTAATTAGAGAATTTTATATTTTATTTCAATACTTGTAATAACAAAAATTTTCTAAAAACAATATTTAGAAGATTTTTTTTAGAAACTACTACTTCTGGTTGTCCAATTGTTATCAAAACCTTTTCACCTCTTCTCATTAATGTCAGATTAAAGAATACGTAGTTATCAGGTCTTAAGTACCGTAAAACGGGGTTACTTTGCACCTTGTGGGGTATATTTGCACCAAAGTCCGAAAAAGATTTATCGTGGAGCCATCTGTGTAGATTTTAATTTAACTGTGCAACATGTTCATCTCAAGTTGAAGTGACCTCTCTTGACCTTGTTAGATGGTGACTGGGGCATTCCTACTTCGAAACATAATCTGTAGGGCACTTGTTTGTGGGAGCAACCTTTTGCGGTTTTTTTCTGTCACAAAATTGTGTGTTCCACCTGTTAGTATTTAATAATATCAGGTAAGTCACCACTATAATATCTGTTAAATATCTTTGGCTATAAATTTTGATAATTAGTTTATTTTTAAAATCATCTGGTAAGTACTTGTTGACATTTTAAACACGTGGGATAACTTTGCACCACAATATGGGGATACTTTGCACTACCGTCAAACAGAGAATAAATCAGGAAAGACAAAGAAAATTCAGCGGAGTTGACGATACTGATGATCCAGTATTACAGAACTTTTCAAAGGAAGAATATCCCAATTTTCAAGCATACAGCATACTCTGAAGAAAAGTTAAAAGAAGTGGAAGAGGAAGAAGAGGCTGCATCAATCTCTAGCCTAGCAGATATTTTCAACCTACTTGATGTAAAGCAGCTTGCAGGACAATACGTGTTTTTCCAATACGAAGGGGAATTATTCCCTGGTAAAATAATTTCATTGGAAACTAAAGAAGTTGTATTATTTTCTATGGTTAAATCTATCAAGTCGTAGAAATGGCTTGAAAGGCCAGATGTTTCAACTAGGTATGATTGGGAGGATGTACTTGGCCACATAAACCCCCCTACTCTACTAAATAGAAGAGGATTATATCGCATTCCAGAAATGGTAAAGTTAGGTTGGCTGTAAATACTTTATTTTCTATATATCGTTACATTTTTTAAAAAAATGTCTGTTCTATAAATAAAGAGTTTTGTGCCAAAGTGTTTTATGTGTTTAACTTTGCACCTTTTCTGTTTACAAGTAACTTTAGATCAAAATGCTGTGATGGTGCAGTATCCCACTCAGTAGGGTAACTTTACACCAAATTTATATGATAAATAATGTATAATAGATGACTTATATTATATTTTTTTATATTAAATAACAACTAATAACACCAAAGTATAAAATGTAAATGGTTTCAAATTTCTGGTGCGCTTCAAAAAATATTTCTGTTCAATTAAGAACAAAATCATAAAAAATGGTGCAAAGTAACCCCGTTTTACGGTATTATATTTTTTAGGAATCGTCCTTTCAACATCTGGACACACACACATCATAATCGTAAAAATGTTATAAACGGATTCTAGGGACCTTAAAACGTGCCTTATTCACTAAAATCTGGTTATGCGATTTTTAGCATGAATTCAATACCTCTCTTAGCGAGAGGTAATTATTCTTTCTGAGATTAAGAATTAGCATTTTATTTTTTTTCGCCTAAAGCTACGTTTCCACCTCTTAACATAGTCTTTGTTTTTGTTTTAAGTCACAGTCACAAAAGTTTGTCATACGGCGATACAGCTGAGAGTTTCCAGCTGATGATTTTGTCTTAGTCTTTGTCGCTGTCGTAGCGCATAGTCAGAAAGTTTGCAAGCTCCAAACATTTTGTCTTTGTTTTTGTCATAGTCGTTGTTGTGTGAAAGAGAGATAAGGGCATCTCTATCTATGTAAGGTTATGTGCTTTGCTTGTAACCAGACATTTCGCTAGTTGTGGAAACTGAGATCTGTCATTATGTTACTTTATTGTTATTTAACCGTATGAATAATACAACTATATTAGTAATAACCCTTAAGTTCAGTTGTGAAAAGAAGAAGGCTTGCTCCAGTTGCAGCAATACTTTATAAACATCGTCGTAGAATTCATCGGTGGTGGATACATCGGATAAATCAAAAACGATTAGAACAGGGAGACTGGAACAATTTATTAAACGAAATAAGACTGTTTGATGAAGAAAAACTTTTCAATTACACACTTTCGATAAAATTAATCATCGTATATTACTAAGTAAATGCCGTAACTTTGGTTTCGGTGATAAACTCATTCATTTCTTTAAATCATATTTAGAAAATCGTCGTCAATACGTTACTTTTAACGGCTTTCGTTCACGTTATTATGTAGCTAAATCAGGTGTACCCCAAGGCTCAAATTTGGGGCCACTCTTATTTTTGCTAGTAATAAATGACGTTACTGACAACATAAATTGCAATGTCTTATTGTATGCAGATGATTTAAAGTTATATACCGAAATAAAAACTGTATTAGACTGTAATATTCTGCAAAATAATATAAACAAAGTAACTGAGTGGTGCGTTAACAATCAGCTAGTACTTAATAAAGAAAAATGCCAGACTATGTCGTATACCCGTAAGAAAACACCTATTATATATGATTATATGATAGATTCTGTAATTTTATCCCGTTCCACTATTATTAAAGATTTGGGAGTTTATTTTGACCCACAGTTAACATTTATACAACATGTTCATGAGCTAGTAACTTCAGCAAACAAGCTACTCGGCTTTCTTATTAGAAACAGTAAGAATTTTTCTAATATTATTGCAATAAAATCATTTTACTTTGCCTTTGTGCGATCTAAGTTAATTTATGCTATCATCATATGGTTCCCTTACTATGAGACATCTATTACCAAACTAGAAAAAGTGCAAAGAAAATTTTTAAAATATCTATGGTTTAAAAGCTTCAACGTATTTCCTGATCGTAATATTGATTCTCAAATACTTTATGAACAATTTAATGTAGATAGTATACAGAACTGTCACGCAAGTATTGCTTTAGATACTTTATCTAAAATTATTAACAACATTATAGATAGTGAATATTTGCTTAATAAACTACAGTTTCGTGTACCAAGACCTTCCTCGAGATGTAATTTAACTTTTTATTTGCCTTCTCACAGCTCTACTATTCTGTACAAATCACCATTGTATGTAATGTGTAACTTATATAACAATATTTGCTCGGATGTTGACATTTTTAATATGTAAATATTTAATTTTGTTACATTTACTTGTATTGGGTATTTTACCTGTTAAAGTAATAAAGGATTATTATTATTATTATTATAATATGAACTGTTGAACAGTTTGACTTTTTGTTAAATTTAGTAAAAGAACCACTAACGAAGCAAGATAAGTTTAGAAAAACAATTCCACCAGGGGCAAGTACGTTAATACATCGGATAATAAATAATAATTAGTTAATTTATCAATTTTTTGTAGATTTTTAGCAACCAGTGACTCTTAGCATGCCGCGTTGGGCGTAACTGTGGCGAAACATCAAATATATGTACATATCAAAACATATTATTTTCATCTTGATTTTAAGTTTTAAATACAATCTTATTATAGTATATCAATACAAATAATATTTTTGAAATTTAAAATGTTCTATGTAATAATTGTGGCATATTCAAAATATTTTTTATAAAATTTCTTTTTAAATTATTTTTAGTTTATATACATTAATTAAATTGTAAAGTCGTTATATATGTGAGTATCAATTAATTACACAAATAAAAGAATTTGTAAACAATTTCAAATGTCTAACTAAATTGTCTTTTCGTTTAAATGTGAACACACAAGAACAAAACAATAACCATGTATTACGAGGTGGAAACGGTTTAAATTTTTGTGACAGAAACAAATGAAAGCGACAAAAACAAAGACAAAAACAAACATTATGTTAAGAGGTGGAAACGTAGCTTAAATCGTAACAAATAACACAAATTACAAAGGTACAGAATGTAACTTTTTTGAAAAAAAAAGTCAGTAACAAATTTCATCTTAAAAGATGACATACCCACATGGAGTATCATGTGTAACTTCATTCATATCAAACAAAGCATTATGTAACTTGATTCTGAATGTACCCCAGGAGGAGAAAATACGGGCTATAGTTTTCATAAGTTTTTGCCATGTGTAAAATTATGCACCATATGCATAATTTAATAATTAAGTCCTTATCTGTAACATCCACATTAGTAGGTAAGATACTCCATTTCCAACAACAGTCCTTATCTACCTTGCCATTATCTCGTACAATCCTAACACAATGCCTAGTCAAAAATACACCCGCAAGTATTTCACCTTATCTCTCTGTATGTCGGCCTACAGTGATGCTACCGTCGGTGTCGCGGTGTTTGTGTCATGAGAGGTTTAAGGTTTCATCAGTCATTGCACGGAGTGCACTATGCACTAGTATTATTTGTTCTCCAGACGGGGAAATTATGTGAACTGTGGTTTATTCACAGCGAAGCACTACAGAATAGTTGATTTTGTACATGATGCTTAATGTTCTGCATTGTTTTAAGCGTAATTAGGGACAATGAACTGGGGAAATAGATTTCACTAGTTTCCACAATGCAACGGATAGTGAACAGCAAATGCAAAATTTGGTTCTTTAGAATTATTCATTAAAAAATACGGAACTTGCAATATTTAAGAAAAGCTTTAGGCGAAAAATTCTTTTTTTACCTCTCGCTAAGAGAGGTATTGGAATCATGCTAAAAATCACATATCCAGATTATAATGAATAAGCACGTTTCAAGGTCACTAGAATCCGATTTTAACATTTTTACAATGATGTCTGTGTGTGTGTGTGTGGATGTATGTATGTATGTGTGTGTGTGTGTGTGTGTGTGTGTGTGTGTGTGTGTGGATGTATGTATGTGTGTGTGTGTGTGTGTGCGTATGGCTGGATGTTGGACGGACGATTCCTCAAAAACTAAGACCTGTTTAACTATGAATTCCTCAATCTGACATTCTTGGGAAGAGCTGAAAAGGTTTTGGTAACAATTGAACAACCGGAAGTAGTAGTTTTTAAAAGAAATTCTTCAAAATATTAATTTTTGAAAATTTTTGTTATTACTAATTTTGAAGAACAAAATTCTACACCTGATACATTTAAATTTTTTATTATATCTTCTATAAATTTAGAGATAAAGACGCTATAATATATAGAATATCGGGATATAACAAGTCGAGTAGGCGAAACTACACTAAGGAAACCAGTTGATAAATTCAAATGTTTATAACATAATTTGTAAATGACAGATTTCAGTGTCAAAAATCAACAGTTTTAGTGACATTTTGATAGCTTTATCTGGGAAGTACATTTAATCTTTCTTATTGTATTAGTAATTAAATATTTGAAATTATAGGTATTATGCATATATCCATCAGAAATACCGCCAATCTGGTTAATGAATTGGAAGAATCTGTGACATTTAGAAACTTCCTCATGAAAAATAGATATAATTAGAATTATATGTGTGCAGAAGACATGTTAAATACAATAAAAAACAATATTTGGGTAAAGCTCTGTAATATTTTGTTATAAAACGACGGTTCGATAGCAAAATGCAATACAATACTTATATAGCCTAATATGGAAATGGCGAGAGGTCTTGTGCTGGCCACAACAGATTTTTGTATATATGAAAATGAACTCAAAGTCTATATTCTACTGTTGTTATTAGTATTTTTATATTTAAACAGAATTCTGAAGAAGTTAAATTCTACTTTTACATACGGAAGTAACAGTATCTCATATGTTAGTGTTTATTATTTTTCTCATCATTTTAAAAACAAATATGATATTTTTATTAAATAAACACATTCTCAAAGCACAAATAAATAATAATATGAAAACATCAGAACGATACCTTTAATAACTACAAAGATGTGAGCAGTTAAATTTATAAATTGTGAAAAAAATTAAATGAGGTTAATTTTTAAAAAAATATAAATTTTCAAATGTTTGCAATGAGATAGAACATTGTTAGAAATTTTTCTATAACATTACGTAACTTTTAACTGTAAGGTATAGGCGTTTAATATGGGAAATAAGTGTTTCCTTGTGCAAAACTTCCCATTTAATTTTAGACAAAAATATTTCAACTAAATGTTTCAGAGAATTAAATTCTACACATAAATTACTAACCAGATTTTATTTTACATATTTAATACGCTGTAAAATCTAATTTGATTTTTTATAAATATTGCTTATTTATAATGATAGCTGTGGGGACCGGTTGATAAGTAATCTATTAGGGTTTATTAATTAAGTATAATTTATTAATATGTAAGATATTGTTGTTGATTGGGGATTCTAGTTAGTAGTTGGTAAACGGCCGCAGAGTGAAGTGGTGATCACAGGGGGTTTCTACTATTTTTGTGTACCTGTCGAGTGTTTGTTATAATAAACGAATAAGAGTTAAAAGTGTCTTTTTCTGGTATTACCCCGGGGTAGCACAAAGCCATGGAATTTAAACAAAATTACAAAGACATGCATTACCTTTGAATCGTCAGAATTTCGTTTTTGCAGGTTACGAAATAGAAATAAATAAATTCTATGTAGTGATTTCACTGAAATATATACTAACTGGAACTCGCATACTCTATCTATCAGCGTACGCTGCACTGAAGCTCATTGAACAATAATGGCTGGTCCTGTTCGCGCACGTTCGTGCCGAACCGAACCTACCCGAATAACTCGTATCATAGCTGATCGCTTTGTTTTCATATTATGCTTCATTTATTTAAATATGCGCCACACGAAATAATTTCCGTCTACTCACGAACTGTCTCGATGTTTGCCAACTACTCCAGCAGCAGGCTTCCGTCTACTCACGAACTGTCTCGATGTTTGCCGACTACTCCAGCAGCAGGCTTTCAATATGCTTCACAGTCACGGTTCGTACGCGCATTCCAGTTAGTATATATTTCAGTGAGTGATTTAGATGTATGGGCTATCCAGCGAATCAAGCGGTTTACGTCATCGTTTAGGGATTTTTGAAATTTTCTTAATTTTTTTTAAATATATTTTATTAACGGTATTTTATTGGTTTATTATTATTATGTATTTGACACCTTTAATAGAAATAATTATATTTGGATATAATATTATTAAGTAAAATTTTGTTAATTTTTGCAAAATGACGTCTGATTATATTTTTTAATATTGGTAATTCTGAACATGTATATTACTAAATATTATATATCTATATTATACTTTTCCACCTGTATTGTGATTTCATTTTGTTTTTGGTTTCGTTGTTCATTGACAAAATGTCAAATGCTCTATCACGTCAAATTCAAGAGCTTGTAGCTAATTTATTGACTTATTTTGAAAATGAAAAATAGATTGGTAGGCTCTTACACTCACTGAATTGTAATATTGAGGTAATATTTCGTTCTATTTGTTTGTTGCATATACTACAGAATATTTTAAATAAAATTAAATTACGCTGGAAAAAAATTATACCAGACGTGTTACCTTTTTAAGAAAGATTTGGATTTATGAAGACAACCCACAGATCATATTTTAATCCGTTTTACATGCTCATGTAAACTTTTTAACATATGACGTCATTGTTTCTAGTGATATTGTATTTATGACGTAAACCGCTTGATTCGCTGGATGGCCCATAGGTAGATTATGAAAACAAAATATTTTTATTCAATTTTGACTTTTTAAACTTCATAGCAACAACTATAAGTAACATTTTATTCACAAGTGAATTAAAATTTTATAAATCACTCTCACAATTTTTTTAACTCACTCTGCAACAAATAATGCATTTAAAATAATATTAGGTACGAAAATAACACTCACCACAGTATTTATTAGATATTATTTCATTATTTTTCATGGCATAAATGACAGACAATAATGCGTTTTAAATAAATGACTTGACGTCTATCATCGACGATTGTCATGCACAGCCTACTAACTGATTAATTTTTTATTTTGTCAAAATTGAATATTATAACGGTTTTTATTATTATTTCGTTAAAATTGAATCAAATATTTTATAAACACGTGAGCTAAGAATGTTTATTCATTCGAAGAAATTAACTCAGTCGCCCTTACGGGCTCGTGAGCTAAACTTTCTTCTCATGAATAAACATTATCTTAGCTCACTTGGTGTATAAATATCTATTAGGGACTCAGGTGTCGAATAAAATTATCTGTAATTTTTATTTGAAAATCGAATTTCTGACATTTCAGACGATATGCATTTTTTTTTAATTTTGTTTAAATTCCACGGCTATCACTACAAATAAGTAATATTTATAAAATTTCAAATTAGATTTTAGAGATTACTAAACATGCAAAATAAAATCTGATTAGTTTTTCAGGCGTAGAATTCAATTCTCTACACCATTTATTTGAAACATTTTTGTCCAAAATTAAATGGAAGTTTAGCGCAAGAAAAAATTGATTTCCCATGTTAAACTTTATATTTTATATTGTTCTATATTTTTAATGGTTTTTAATCTTTTGTCTAAATAAATAAATAAATAAATATATCATCACGACATATTACCCATTTCTGAGTGTGCCACAATCTGCTTTATCGCAGATATCGGTAATGATGATTTATTTATTATTTATTTATAATAAATCATTCCTACAGGATAGTAATATCCCAATTACAGGAAGATTATATAAAGAAAATACAAAAATATATATGCGTAAACATTAGGTAAATAACAATAAGAAACAACATACATAATTACCTATATTACAAAGATGAATTACTTAATGAGTGATATTTCGAAACGATATGAAAGTTTTAAATTTAAATAATGGGTCTGCAAATATGTCAATATCTGATCTGAAACTGTTAAAAATTGAACATAGTTGCCGTAAAGGTGATTTTAACTCATAATTAGTTCTGGCAGTTTTACAGCTAAATATTAATTTATAACGAGAAGATAGTCGAGGAACATTAATTGAAATACGCTTCAAAATATTTGGATCATCAAATATACAATTCATTAGTTTATAGAGAAACAAGTATGACATCATTTTTCTTCTTTGTTCAAGAGATGTAACATTAAACTCAAGAAGAAGATTGATATAGTCATAATCATAACTAGGGTATTGTCTATGGACTTTGAAATAGCAATATTTAATAAATCTTTTTTTGGACAGATTCTATGGTCCTCACGTATTTAGTATAGATAGGATTCCAAATTTGTAAACAATACTCAAGTTTTGACCTAACAAAAGCATAGTAGAGACATTTTAAGGTAGACATTTTATGAAACTTCTGAGTATTTCTCATTACAAATCCAAGATTTTTGTATGAAGCTTTAACAGTATTATTGATGTGAGCGTTAAAAGTCAATTTAGGGTCAAAAAATACTCCAAGGTCTTTGAACAGATATACTCTATCAAGAATGGTTTGGTCTAGTTTATAAGTATGAGTGTATACAGTCTTTTTTACAAAATAACTCATTATTTTGCATTTGCTATAATTAAAAAATAGTTTAGAGGATAAAGACCAAGCTAATAAGTTATCAATATCATTCTGAAAATTGAGAGCATCTTGAACAGAGTTAATGGTTTTAAATATTTTCATGTCATCGGCATATAGTAAAATATCAGAATATTTAACAGATTCAACAACGTCATTTATAAACATATTAAATAATAATGACAATTTGACATATTTGTACCGTGCGGGCGCTTACCAGACGTCACCTCACGGGCACTCATTGCTGGCGTGGAGGGTGCACTACCTTTGTGCCATTTAAAATTTGAAATATTTGGCGTCGGTCGGGATCGAACCCGGTTCCTAAGGTTCGCGACCAGACACTCTGGTCCCGTGGACCCCATCCTTTGTCTAATGATTTACTAATAACATCATTTCTTTCTCTGTATTGCAGGCAGCTACGTGATGGTGTGGAAGCGCGGTATCGCGGTCCTCACAGCGGGGCACGTGAAGGTATCCCCGGACCCGCGCGTCCGCCTGCTCACGAGCCCGGCGGGCAGCGTCAGCCTGCCGGGGCTGCCCGGCCTCAGCGGCGGCGGCTACAGCCTCGAGCTGCGCGACGTCCGCCCGCAAGACGCCGGCGATTATGTCTGTCAAATCGGAACCCTCGAACCCAGAGAAATAACACACACGCTAGAGATACTAGGTAAGTGCCTATAGAGGGATGGCAAGGAGGTTCTGTATTGAGGTAGGGACCTACCGTGCGTCAGTACAGAATTTGAAACATTATCACAATATCATCTTTCGCACTCAATTACATCGTATTTTCTTAAGCACAAATGATATTGTGCATGCCTTTTTAAAACATTTAAATTGAAGCAACACATTGTTTATATACCTACTATAAAATGTAAATATAGAGGGTGACGAAATTAGGAAAAATTAAGGACTATATTATTCATAGATAAAATAATGTAGGAGTTTCTTTTTAATATTAATAAAAATACGCGAATAAGTTGAATTCGAAAATAGTTATTTACATACTTAGTGCGGGAAGACACTCTTCCCGCATGAGCGCTTATTTGAGGCACGAGCGAGCTTGCGAGCGAGGACTTCATTTGCGCGAATGCGTGGAGGACATCTTCCCGCAAGAAGTTTGTATAATACTTTTTGTAACGAACAAAATCATTATTATAAATGTTGAGATAATTGTACAAAATTCGCAAATATATAAGTAAATAGCACAGCAGCAATTTCATAGCAACGGTTGTTAAGTAAATTGTTGATTTCAAAACATAATTGTTTGCATATTTTTTCAGAATTAAAAGTCAAAATGTCTAATTCTGAAATTATTAATAATAATAATTGTTAGGTGGAAGTAACGCCGTACTTGTTAATAGATAAATGTATTAACGGATTCTCGGCGGTGATTGTAAGGAATTATATTGTTGTTATTCCATAAAAAAGTTAATTTTATTTAAATTCGTACCTAACCCTAAACTTCTAGAAATTAAGCAAAAGTTGTCAAGCATATTTTATGTTGTACTTTTCAAATAATTAAATAAAGAAGAATGTTCGGCACGTCTCTATTTTACTGGTAGTTTCATTTTCAATGTAATACGTGTAAAATCTGATAATTTATTTTTAAGGTTGTCAAAGGTTACGTTCTATTTTGACATTCCACAGATGATAGATTCTCCAACAGATGGCACTGATGGTAGACAAATTTATTATTTATTAATAATTTTTTTTTTTATTGGTTTTTGGTGCTTGAAAATTGTATGAGTGCCATTTTATAAACTATATTTTGTTATTTTAAAGATTATGTTGTTGAAGAATGCCCAGAAAATGTCAGTGTATTTTGCTTGATTTCCTAGTGCACTGCACCGGGAAAGTGATGTTTCCGGTTGTCTATAGCGTGTGTCAAATGACACTTCCGAGGTTGTGAGTACAAAAACATATTTACAATACCGTATCATATCTTATTTATTTTTAAATAAAAGTATTTGAAATACTTAAAAGTATTTGAAATATTAGTATATTTGAAATACTAAAAAAATAATCGTATTTTACCAAACGTATGAAATACTTTCATTTAGTATTTCGTATTTTCTATTTGAAATAGGTTTTTTCAAGTATTTTACACAACACTGCAAACAGTTTTAACTGTATTATGTAGTTACTTGGCAATAAGTTGATATCAGAAACATTTAATTTTAAAATTTTTTGATTTTTATAATTCACTAATTTACATGTTCTTTAAATAATTTTGAAAATTACACAAACACATGTTATTTAAATTAAAAGAATTTTAAAAAAGTTTTACGAAATACTGTGTGACCGTCACATGTTGGCCGAAAAGTATACAGAAGTTCTAGAAGTTTAGGGTTATGTACGTATGAACTCTATACAAAGAAGAAAAGAAAAGTTCATTAACGCGGCAAAAGGAAACCGGTAATTTTTTTTTAATGTTAATAGTTAATTTATATTTGAAGGAATCCAGTAGGTATGAATAATTGGACTTAAATTTTGAGTGTCTGTTTTATAGTTTAGTGCGTTATTGTTGTTAATGTGTCATATTTCTAAAAAGAGTATCTGTTATTATTTTCAAATTCAAGTATTGAAGCTTCGTCATAATTAATGAAGTGATTTGTTGCTTGTGTGTGCTACTGCAGCACATATATTTTTTTCATTAACCCTCTTCTCTCCTTGTTTGTGTTGGGACAATCTAGTACCTAATTTTTAAGACGTTTGTCCAATATAAGATCGATTACAACTGCCACACGGGATTTTGTCATCTTCAAACAAAACTATTATTTATAATACTAAATTATGTTTGAACTGAAATAATTGATCTTTAGAGTATTGGCTATGGTCATCATGGTTGGCGTGATAGACGTTATAATGAAATAGGAAACATAAGGCCGTTTTCACACGTACAGGCTTATTAATGCACACTAATGGACGCATTTGAAATTAGTGTGCTTAAACGATATGCCCGTACGTGCATTCCTATTCCATTGAATTGCATTGACATTCTGGTCACTAGTGAACTTAATTGTAAGCTCAGTCCATTTGAACGGAAACCAACATTCGGAGAATAGAACAAAAACAATATGCCATTAAATTTAGTGCATTTATACACTTATACGAGTATTAGGTGCAGAATAACTAAAACGTCATTGCAGGTATACACAGTGTTGGACTTTTTTATTACCAATTTCTCAAAAATAATTCGAAGAATGAATTTTTCACAATTTTTTTCTTCGTAGGCATATATAATTTCTTCTTGATCCTTATATATATTAAAAAAAGGATGCAATGATTGTTCGAATTCAACATTTGTACGCATTTATAAAACTAAATAATATATGTAAATTTTTATATTGTAGAATTCGAATGTTCTTTATTATGTGCACAAATATAACACTATTTTTGCACTCATATTTTTATTCATTGATTCATATTTTATCCTTGGTGTCCCTCTGAAAATTTATTATTCTGTAACATGTTTCATGCATGCATATTTTAATATTATGTATATAAATTTATTGCACTATATCACAAAAGAGTATATAAATTTGGGTAATTATTTTTCTTGAAGTATACCCATAGGACACGAAACAAAATATGTTATACAGTTTGCAAGTTATTATTTAGGAAAAGGTAAGTAATTTTACATTTCAATACAACATGCTATAGTGCTATTAGATTTTGTCATTTATAAATTCAATATGGAAGTTTAGTACGAGGAAAAAAAAGCAGACTATTTTATCAAAATTTATATATGGGCCAGGATTTGTTCAAGCAGTATTTTGGATTAATAAATTATACAGTGTAAAATAAAGAAAATCTAGATTCCTACATAAAAATGGAATATTGTCGATTGACAGGTTATTGCCGCACGACTTACGAGCGTATTCTCTCGAAATCGCCAATGTACATTTGCGTTCGAAACAAACACAAGATTTTTTCTATAGTCGCCACAATGGGGTTCTCCACCTTAACAAAAAATAATAAAATGTGCAGTTTGTACTTACAGTACTACTCAATAAATAACGATTATATTGTTTAATTTTAATTTATCGTTATTTTCCATTCTTCTGAGCTATTGCTTCAATCTAATCTAAGCAATTTTTATTTTCGTTTTTGTAAATGAATGCTTTATTTTATTTCCGTATTCCTTATTTATACAGCAGTACGGCATTTGTTTGTTTATGTAATACACCGATAGAGCAGTCATGTCAGATTGACTTGTGGAGGTGGCAAATGTGTAAGTAACTTCAGCGCCCTTAGTTCCTGACTAAACGTTTCCATTACGAATGGAGACAAGTAACTTTTCTCAACATTTTATAGTTAGAAATTCAGACAGCGAGCGTTTTTTCTCCTTTGTCGCGCATGAGCGGTATATAGACTGTAGAAAAATATCTTTTTTTTATTTTATATATAAATTTAAAATTATTGGAGAAACGCAATGTTAAAATTAGAATTAGCAAGCGAGATATGAATCTGAAATTATTTGTGACGTCATAGTCCCGAGTTGGTTATACATCTCAAACAGTTATTTTTAAGAGTAAGTATCTGCTTTGTCTGCATTAGGCATACATTTTCATTTTTTATAAAATCTTTTCCTTCTTATATACATACAGTATGTCCCCGGATTAAGTTTACAAGAGGAAAAAAATTTTTATTTTTGATTTTACAAAAAAATGCCAAAGGAAGAAAAATTTTTGCTTGAATTAAAACGCATGTTTCAGTTATTAAAACTTTTAATTAATGTAAGGTTCTTTTATTATTTTTTTATTCGTATTTTGTCCTCCTAATAATACAGTTATTACAATAATCTAACATGATTTTAGTTAGCTTTGAAATATTGACAAATGATTATTAATTCTATTTTCAGAAGAAAACCGGCGAAAATTGAAATTTTATTCAATTAACTCTTTTTTTATCTGAAATTAGAATTAATAATCATTTATCAATATTTCAAAGCTAACTAAGATCATGTTAGATTCAATGTAATAACTGTATTATTTGGAGGACAAAATACGAAAAATAATGTTATAATAAAAGAACCTTACATTAATTAAAAGTTTTAATAACTGAAACATGCGTTTTTATTCAAGCAAAAAATTTTCTTCCTTTGGCATTTTTTCGTAAAATCAAAAATAAAATATTTTTTCCTCTTGTAAACTTAATCCGTGGACATACTGTATATTAGTAGGTAATATCTATAGAAAGAAATAGTAGGTAATATATATAGAAAGAAAAAAATTCAAATAAATAAAATATTTAAAATAAATATTATTTCAATCTATTTCATGAAATATTTTAAGAATGCTATTGGGATGACAGTAGACAGTAGAATTTGCTGTAGTTCATAATTTGAATTGAAACAAAAACAACGAATAGTAAGTTTAGTTTACCCGAATTCATACGAAATTTTACGGTAATAACCGATTAGGGCCTGTGACGTTGTGTTTACAATAATTAAGCATTTTTATTACAACTAAGTAATATATCATCATTTTTATTTTACTAAAATTGTTAGTTTAAATCAGTAGTTTCCAATCTATGGGACGAGACCCAACTCTGTATCAAATTTAATTATTAACTATAAACAATATATTATTTCAAAAATCGTTTATTTTATACTTCGCGTTTAAATTTCAGCTTTAAATATGTGTGTATAATTTTGCTTACACAATAATTTTCAATATGTTACATCCGTTGTTGTTATTAATGTATATTCATAACAATGTCATCCACTAACAAACTTTATAACAAAATCAACACAACTATGAATATAGATTGGGGAGGGAGGTGCAATATTAGCAAATTGCTTGCAGCAAACGCAAAAGCCATTGCCATTGGAATATTATGCGCGAACATATCAATGTTTGACAGATACGTAGTTCAGTGCTGCATTTAACAAGTCAATAGGCAATATCATTGTATATGGCATATTTCAATGCACCTGTAACCAGCAATCTGCATTAGTCAATAAATCATTACGTTCCTTCTCGCCAAATACGACCACAACCAGCTTCGCAAATCGTACCATACAAAATAGGGTATCTCTTTCCTGCATAGAATGAAATAATATAACCAACCAACGTCCTTTCGGTAAGACTCCGCCTTTTTGTGGTATTGGTACAAAACACCGCGTAAAAATATAATTCTCTCTTAATGGATATATTTTATTTTTTCACTATTGGTAATGGAAAGAAACATCAGAAAAATTTATATGAATTAAAAGCTTGTACTCGTAATAAATTTGACTGCCTTCTTTGACAATGAAATTAAGAATTAAGATTATAGGACTTCTAGTCCTTAAAATCTATAAGAACCCAAAGACATTGTTGATGTAGCTTCTACAAATGTTATGAATCCAGAAAGTTATTATAATAATAATAATAATAATAATAATAATAATAATAATATACTTTATTGAGAAATAAACCCAATGGCGAGGTTCAGCCAAGGCTGATCTTCCACCTAACCAGATTACAATATAATAACAATTACACATGAAAAATGAACTTATCATAGTAATACAGAAATCACACCGAAAAACGGAGAAAAGAAAACAGGAAAATGTAGAAATAGTTTTGATTTATAATAACTGAAATTACAATAAGAGAACATTCATTTTATAACCAAATATTTTCATAATTAAGGTTTGTAATAAATTTGTATATGTTTTTTGAAAGCACTATAATTTAGAGATTTTAAATTACTAGAAATACTGTTATACAATGTAGGAGCTAAATAAGAAAATGAACTTTTAAATTTCGTTTTATTAAATAATGGTATTGAATACAAATCATTGCCGCGTAAGTTGTAATTATTAGCTTGTCACTCAAATATTTTGGACATCCCGTAGTTTTTATTTTATGTATTAGACAGAGAAAAAGAATTTTTAAGCGATCTTCAACTACATTTAAATTAGCTGCAACACGGTACTGAGAGATATGCTCAAATTTCCGAACGCCGAATACATATCTTAAACAGCTATTTTGAAAAAGGTTTATTATGCGCTCATCACCTTGACTCGAGTTAGGTATATAAACACAAGCACAATATTCTAATACAGGAAATATCAACGAGTTAACAAGACGAAGTTTTATCTCTGATGAAAGTAAATTACGGTATTGGTATAACATTTTGAGCTTTAGTTTAGCAGAAATTAATTTTTTTGATACGTGTTCTCGAAACGTGAGATTCTGTTCAAAATGCATACCCAAACTCTTGACCACATAATATGCAGTCTATAACTTACATGAACTGCCAAAATAATATAATGTTCTAGCGTTTTTCACTGATCAACAACATTAGAAAGAGGTTATCAAAATTATTAAAAATCATATAAATATATACGTATACATATCTGGATACCGGACTCAATGTTAAACTTTGTAACTAATTGAATGCCGCCTTGTTGGTGTATTTCGATAAATTTGTAGTTGGAGATTAAAACCTTCCTAGCTACTTCGAAGTTAAAAGTTACGTTATCGTTATTCGCTGTGTTCTATATCATTGTGAACATTTGAAAATTCACATTTTCTAAAAAATCACCTCCATTAAATGTTTTCATAATTTTTTACTTTAACTGTTCATATTTTCGTAGTTATTAAAGATATCGTTCTGATTTTTTCAAATTATTATTTATTTATGTTTTTAGAATGTTATAAACATATCATATTTGTTTCTAAAATGATAAGAAATTAATAAAAACTAACATTCAAACACGTTAGTTTTGGATTTTGCAGCACAAGAAACACTAAGTAAGAAACTTTTCGTCCTTATGAGATAGACTCTAATATACAGCGACAAATTTGTAGTAAATGAATTAAAGAAGTTTTTATTTGAAATTTTTCGAAAAAAAAAACGAACACAAAAGTAAGTACATCATAATGCACGCGATTTTGGCGCAAACGCAGACATGAAATTTGACTAAAAAAATCAGAAAGATATAAGCAGTTGAAGTCAAAAATTGTGAAAACATTTATTGGATGTGTTTTTTTTTTGGAAAAATGTGAATTTTCAAATGTTCACAATGAACTACCAAATTGCGAATAATACACATCAAATTTGTCGAAAAATTTCCTATAAGATGACGTAATTTTTAAATTTCAAGTAGCTAAGAAAGTTTTAATCTCCAACGACAATTATTGTGCCGAAGTGCACCAACATGGCGACGTTCAATTAGTCCCAAAACACTGTATTTAACATGACCGCTAAACACTATCCAGATCAGTGGGCTAAGCACCTTATGCAATAATCAGAACTTATATTATTCTAGGGAAATTTGGAATAAAGTATCAGTTAATTTAACTGCCAGATAAAACGAAAATATCACATCAATATTAGAGCTTAAAATGTCAATTACATCATACGATATTTTTCATTTATCTGGCAGATGGAAAAATCGGGCCTTAGCTGCATGAAGAGAATGTTTCTTTTCTATTAGACAACATGACAACAACCAGTATGTATTTAAAAGTGCCGTAATGAGATAATGTTTCACAGAACATTATGAATATTCAAAAGATTTTAAAATTTACGAGTATATTATTTTGCATTAATTTTAATATATCAGTGAATAAATAATTTAGTACAAGAACTGAAATGTAAACCATGTTTTTCCTCCTACTCAGTATAAATTTGTATAAAGGGGAAACTTAATGTGAACTATTTTTATCTTCTTTAACTTGCAATTTTTGTTAGTTCCTCTTTGATCTACGTATTTAATATTTTACTGTTTAATATAAAAATAAGAGTGATAGTAAAAATAGTATATGTACGGACGGAAAGATGGCTCTGCCATTTTCAAAACAAATGATCATAAAGCTAATTAATTTTGATCGGGTTTGAATTCGGATCATAAAAATCAAAATAAGTCACATAAAGAAAGTCGCTGTAACATCAATTGATGAAAAGAACGATGTAAAATATACAAGACGAGTAACTGTGCTTCAAAAATTTCTAGTATATCTAGTTGACATTGATCCCTCGTTAACGATGAGGCCTCATTCACAGCTCCGAAAATAAAAATAAAATTATACATAAATATAAAAATAACGATATAAAAAAATAGATTCTTATGAAAGTGTTCACAGTTTTCGAAAATAAAATTGAACATAAGACATAAACACAAGGATTTGCAAATGTTAAATATCTTATACAAAAACAAGCACATATATCACAACTCATTTGAGCTGTCAATTCATGTTGTGGCAAAAGGATTTCAATTTAAATGTAATTTCAAAAAGCTGCCTTAAGACAAAGGTTCATATATATACCTTTGAAAGGTACGAAGTTGTTATTATTACTAGTGAATTTTGAACAGGGTATAAAACCGGTTTAAAAAACCGGTAACAGATATTTTGAACGAAAAATCGAGAACGTTAACCGTTATTTTTACCTTTAACCAAAAAATTTAAACCGGTTTTAGTGAACAATAACCTGTATTTTTACAAAATTTAGTTCTGTACAAAAAAATAAAAATATTCTTTCGTGCTTCTTCCTGCTTTTTAATAAAATGCACAATTCTACTTTTAATTTTATACTCCTAACAAAGGTCCTTATAAAATTATCTATCTAATAAAATAAAAACTGCGCATCGAAATAATTGTTTAAATAGTATGTAATAATATCATGTTGTCATTTTTCGATGCGATGTTTTTTATATGTTAGGAACTTATATTTATCGTCCATTTTGTTAGAAAATTGAAATACCAAACCTATATATTGATAAATGTTTTTTGGTAAGCCGCGTGCCTGAGTGTGTGGTCGCGAACCTGAGGGAACCGGGTTCGATCCCGACTGACGCCAAATATTTCCAATTTTAAATGGCACAAAAGTGACCCCTGTGGTGCACTCTCCACGCCATCTATGAGTGCCCGTGAGGTGACGCCTGGTAAGCGCCCACACGGTACAATATATCGTCATCAATACCGATGTCTACATGTGTTGTATATACTGGCACTCCCAGAAATGGGTAATATGCCGTGATGATATATTTATTTATTTATAAAAAACTTTATTTTACGTAATGTGATATTTATCTTATATAAATTTATAAGACTGAAAGAATAACTTTTTGTTTTGTTTGTAAATAAAATATGTTATTTTTTGTAATCTATATTTATAGATAATAAAAATGGTAAAATTGAATTCTTTTATTTGTTATAGATACTTTTAATTTTCCAAAATAATCTGAATAAATATTTTTATTTTTAATCGGTTTAAACCGGTTTACTAGTTTAAAAATCGGTTTTTGAACGATATTGGTTAACCGTTAAGCAGTATTTTTTTCGGTTATATGCTAATGCTCTGATTATGAACATATTAAATGACAGTTTTTATGTTTTATTTTCAAATGAGCCTTTAAAGTCAACATATAATGTTGCCTTACGCAAAAAAAATACATATTCCATTAAATATGGGGCAGATAATATTGAAAAAAAAAGAAAACTGTTGTCCCATGTTAAATGCCTGTTTATCATGTATATTTTGCTTCGTGATGAAAATTAACAATGTAGTTTGTAATCAAACTTCTTTATGTTTGATAGGGATAAATTGGGAGTGTATGATTTAGTCGGGACGATGTGTAGGTACTTTGGGGCAACCTAATTTCAGTGCGGTATTATTCCTGTAAGCACGAACCGCTTGCGTTGCTATCGAACTATTATTATAATCCTGCAGCATCTTCCGACGTGATCGTGGGAGCTCGAACAAACAATGGAGGCCTGGCCCCGACGTACTGGGCAGAGGCTTTACTACCAATACCGTAATTTATTACATAAACATGCAAACCAAGATTTAGATGGACATTGCAACAAGAAAACGCAATAGTTGGAATTTTATTAAATTTTGACAAATGTCAGCAAGTTCAAAATTTTGAGGGAACACACGCACCGTCCTAATGCTTCTACATCGCCCTTTTCATTTCTTGTTCGTTCACAATTTAAACATACAGTGGTGAACAGAAAAAAATAGGACGTCGAAAAATCAAGTAAACTTCTTCAAGATTTAGTAGCTTGAATTTGGCTTTACATTTATGACATTTGTCACTTTCATTTGTTAAAAATTGAATTGTCGAATCGAAGTAAAAAAAGAATGCCTCGAATTAACGACATTGTAAAGTGTTCGGTAATTTTTAGAGTGAAAAAATGAATGCCGATTAGACAAATTGCCTAGCTCTATAATATTAATAAAAATTCTGTCATTAACACTTTAAATAAGTGGAGACGGGAGACAGGAAGGCATAATAGCAAGGAATCCAGAATCAGGGCGACACAGAGTATAAACTGAAGAAGAAGGTAGAAGATTAATTGAAATACTAATAACTATTAGAAATAGTTAATAATCCATATTACCGTCGAATATTGTATGAATTTGGTTAATTCCAAGCCACATAGACTAACCGAAGTTATCAATCGAAATGGTGCAATGACCAAGTATTAGAAAAGTTGTAGTTTTTAAATAATTTTATTAAATCGTTTCCTAAATTGAATTATTCTGTTCAATATTGCTCAATTATTTACTTGTCTTCAAATTACAACACTTCTGGGGTTGTCAATCACTGTACATACCGGAATACAATTGTATATTTGCAGCAAGGGGCAGTTGTATCAGTTCTTGAACTCATCTCTGTAAATAGATTAGCACTGTGCCATAACGATAGTGCTTAGCATACTTTTCTTACGTTTATTTGATGAGGGGACGAATTTTACTCACTTTGGCTATCTCAACTCAAACCTGTATTTTGTGACATACTGTTCTTAGACTCACCGATTCAACTGTTATAATCAGTGTTTGTGTAGAATTAAACATTGTTTTTTCCAATTGACTTTAAGAGTTTAATTTTTAATAGGTAACAGTCTGTAAAAGATTATTTTTACTGCCTGTTGTTGCTGTTTACATAGCAACCGTTCAACAAACTCATAGGAACCGTTCAACAAGTACATAGCAACATAATTTGATGACGATAACTTCCAAAAATCAAAAATAATTACTAATTAATATAAATTCTAAAATCGCCTTGACAATGAAACTGCAGCCTCTTTAGTGTCTAGTTAAACAAATAACTATTATGTCCTAATCATTTTTTTTATAAACTAAAGGATATTTTGGAGACATAATTCACTAAATTAAGTGTAATCTATGATACAACTGTGAACATAAGAACATAGGTCCGGATAATACAATGCCATTTAACTTGTCGTGCATGTTAGTTACAAAATGTTATGCGATAGAGTATTGTAGTGGCGCAACATGTAAGTTTAAAATCACGGCCTATAGTAATTACAATACAACCGTGATGATGATGATAATAATATACTCTGCAACATTCGAGGAATTTTACACTCTCCTTTGACTCGTGTAACTATTTCACAATGGTGGATGAATCAGTCCAAACAAATTACACATAATACTTTCCTAATTCCGTTTAAAAAGTCCTTTATTTAAATATTCATATACGTTTAGAAAAAAAATGTGTGCAGCACGTACGAAAAGCGTATTTTTTCTCACTTGTTGCACAAATAGCTAATTCCTACGACCATGATTTGTGGATCTTTGTTTATTATAACATGTCTTTATCAGTTTTTTAAATTAAATCATACTAACGGAACTAATAAAATCAAAAAACAACCTCATGAAAATAAATAAAACAAAGAAAAAAATCTGATGTGGCCAACACAAAACCTCCCGCTATTTAATTTTTATTAATTTAAATACATACCTACGTATTTAGCAATACTTCAAACTATATTATGTTTCATTGCATATAACTATTGCTTTATTTACGATTTTCTTTATTATTTAATATGTCACTATTATTAATTTGAAGTGATTAGTTTTTTGACAATGACGTTTACCTGTCAGTTACATTCATTTAAAAAATAAACTGTGTAACAAAGGAATTGTGTTTATCTTAGGCTTCGGGATTAAAAAAAGAAAAATGGTTTTTAAATTTATCTGTAAAATATATAGAAAAAGTATTATTGTATACCTGTACAAAATTAAATAATCTGTAATTTTACAATGACATTAAATGCGAAAAATGGCAATTAATGGTATTTTTTGAAGAAAAACCATTATGAGCTTCAAGTAAAGTGCCATTTCCGGTTATCCGATTTACACCAAAATCTAATGGCATCTATTCCTATCAGAATAGGGCAGAAATACAAGGTTTCAGAATTTTCTGAATGATAGTATTTGAGTTAGAGTGCAAACAAAATTCGTACACATACACACATACACACACACACACACACACACACACACACACATACACACATACACACATACAGATATCATCGTGAAAATGTAAAATTGGATTCTAGGGACCTTAAAATATGGTCATTTACTAAAATCTCGATATGTGATTTTTAGCACGATCCCTATACCTCCCTTACCAAGGGTAGCGGGAGGTAAAAATAATTTACTTTATTTTATGAATTTTAATTTACAATTCATCGTATACTACTACAAATTTATTGTCAACTTGGTAAATGTGTTTTCGTGTAACATTTGTTAATTTAATTACAGGGCTTAAAATATAATACATCAAAATGCACACGAAAATCCATGTAATATGCCATTTAAAATAAATTTGATATAATTTAATACTCGAATTTACAGTATTTACTGCAATCACTTTAAATTCAGACAATAAAAACTGACGTTGATGAATCTATTTTCATATAATTCATCACATAATTCCAGATTCCAGCTTCTCTAATTTAAAACATAACCTCAGAAACCTGCATCACGTTTGGATTTGCCGAAGGCGTGCGAGGTTTCCCGAGGCTCTCCGAAGGGGCGGCAAGCATTAGCAGTGATTTACATTGCGAGAAACCCTTATCTTGTTGCGAGAAACAATATGAGACTTCACCGTACAAATGCATTGCAGGAATGCGGAGCTAGAGCAGGAGTTCTCCTGCTACAGTAAAAGCCGAGCGGACACTACAGAAAAGGGTAAAGACGGAGATTAAAATAATGAGAAGGGGTGAAAATTTGAAATACATATGGACAAAGGGACACAAGTAGTTGACTTTACTGTAATTTGTAACTTTAACTTTTGTTTGGCGGTATATGTAACAAATATAGTGATATCGTCATAATTATGAATTTTTTTCTAGATTTCGGTAATAATTATATTTATGTAAAACGAAGTATATCAAATGAAAAAAAAAATTAAATCAGATTGATGGTTACAGTCCAAAATGTGACTCAAATAAATATATAATATTCAAGTCGTAGAATTTGGATGTAAATTAGAAATCATAAGTAACCATGGAAATAACGAAGATAATTGAATTTAAAATTGACACTGGAATAAATTGCGTATATTGGGCTTAGCAGTAGATTCACAACTAATAAGAAAATATTAATATGACATTAATATGACAACATACCAGCACATGTTTATTTTATTCACTCTTTGATGTTTGAGATAATTATTAAAAAAATAAAAACTATGAGACCCCACAATCACAGTTGAGAAATTACACTCAAAAGGATGCATTCTCAAGAAAAATTATATTTTTGCCGCTATTACGCAAATGCACAGTAATGTGTTACGTGAACTGGCAACGTTGCAATCAACTATTTAGCGTAAGATTTAATTATTCACGCACAATCAAAAAAATAATTACTAATATATTTTACTCAAAATATGGTAAATTATATAAGAACAATGTGTAACACAAAATCGTAGAAAATTAAACCTTTTTTTTTATAAAAACCAATATTGCCATATCACTCGGCTGGATTTTTCATTTCGATATTACTGAAGTCATACATAGAGCTTATAATAAAATAATAATTTTAAAAAAGGTAAACTATACATTGGTTTTCATCAATTGAAACTGAAAATTATTTTACCAATTTTTAAAGTAACAATACAATTTTTACCTCCCGCTACCCTTGGTAAGGGAGGTATAGGGATCGTGCTAAATATCACATATCGAGATTTTAGTAAATGACCACGTCTTAAGGTCCCTAGAATCCAATTTTAACATTTTCATGATGATATCTGTATGTGTGTATGTGTGTGTATGTGTACAGATTTTGTTGGCACTCTAACTCAAATACTATCATTCAAAAAATTCTGAAACCTTGTATTTGTACCCTATTCTAATATGGAAAGATCCCATTAGATTTCGGTGTAAATCGGATAACCGGAAATGGCACTTTACCTGAAGCTAATAATGGTTTTTCTTCAAAAAATATCATTAAATGCCATTTTTTCGCATTTTGTCATTATGAAAATTAAAGATTATTGAATTTTCTATAGGAATACATTAATATTTGTTCTATATAATTTACAGATAAATTTAAAAATCATTTTTTTATACATCCCGAAGCCTAAGATAAACACAATTTCTTTGTTACACAGTTCATATTTCAAATGAATGTAACTGAAGCAATAGTTATATGCAATGAAACAGTTTGCTGCATTAGTTAATATGTAGGTATGTATTTAAATTAATAAAAATTAAATAGCGGGAGGTTTTGTGTTGGCTACATCAGATTTTTTAATGAGTTAACGACTCACTTGATTAGGGATCGCGGATGAACTACCTTAAGTATCTATAGTTATGTGATAGAAGCACATCATGCTAACGCTGTATGTAAGGTGAGAATTATGGTCGACACCAAGATATCATAAATATATTAGGGAATTATACAGGGTGTTAATTAAAACGCGGACCATTAGATTTTTCTTGCGTAAAATCTCCCATTTAATTTTAGACAAAAATGTTTCAAATAAATATTGTTCAGAACTAAATTCTACATGAAAATCACAAATCAGATATTATTTTATATATTTTATAAGCTGTGAAATCCATTTTGAAGTTTAATAAATGTTACTCATTTGTAGTGATAGCCATGGAATTTAAACAAAATTACAAAGAAATGCAAATCGTCCGATCTGTCAGAATTTCGATTTTGCAGGTTACAAAATAAAAATAAGTAAAATTTATACAGCGATTTAGATGTAGATTATTAAAAAATATTTTTAGGGACTGAAATTTTTATTTGAAAATAGAATTTCTGACAGTTCAAAGGATATGCATTTCTTTGTAATTTTCCATAAATTCTATGGCTATCACTACAAATCAACAATATTCCTAAAATTTTAAATTGGTTTAAATTAAAACCAGCCCCAACAGACGCATTTCATATCTTTAAAATCACTATAAACGAACAAGGTAAATTGTAAATAAAGGTTACTAAGCATGCAAAATAAAATCTGATAAGTAATTTGGGCGTAGAGTTTAATTCTCAACAACATTTATTTTTAAAACATTTTTGTCTAAAATTAAATGGGTAGTTTTGAGCAAGGAAAAACTGATTTCCCATGTTAAACGCCTATGGCCTGCTTTTTAATTAAAAAGGTGTATACCGTGATTTAAACAAACCAGGGGTGGGATTCCATAACTTCGGTTGCTATCATTTGAACTTGTTATGATATCAATTGCAAATATCAACTACAAAATGAACTTGCGATTCTATAACAATAATCGTTATTTGTAGCTTATACGTAACAAGAGATATTAGGTTATAATGTATAAAAAAAATCGAAATGTTAAGTACAATATTATTATTATTATTATTATACAAATCTAATATGACCAATTTAAATAAGTAAATTATTTTGTTAATTTATCATAAAAACTGTTTGTACTTACTGTTTTCTTTCAAATAAATTGCCGAACTGAGTAATGTCAAATTTGACAATTCAATATGGCTGCCGAATGGCTGGTATTTTGCAGTCGTTATTTATAAATTGGAAAATAACGTGAGCAACTGTTATCTGCAGTTGCTATTGATATTTAACAAGAGTAATGGTTATTTGTAGTTGTTACGAGTTATGGAATCCCACCCCAGTTAAGAATATTAACAAACAACGAGGTTGCAGCTATCATTATTTTTTCCTTGAATAACTTTAAAATATAAAAATAGCACTCAAATTCTACTAAATTAAGTACTTCATTGTGGAAAAAGCTCTTGTTGTAATAATGCTGTATTTCAGTTCATAATTATGTTAAAAGACATCTAGTTTTATTTTGAAGAAACCAAAGGTAGAATCTTCCAGGTTGAGATTTGTCCTCTCGAGATTAATTTCTCGAGTAGTGTCCCAGCGATAACTCAACTATCCTGCTGCTCTTTTATTGCGTCGCAGGAATGACTTTCCTTTTTGCTTCTTCTTTAGACAACTTGCTAGTTTCTACTTAATTGATATGAATTATTTGAGCTCCTGCATTGTATGGCAGAGCAGGGATTTATCGATACAGCTCTGCAGGAGTTAAATACGAAGGCACATATTTTCCTGCCTTAATCCTGCATAATACACGCAGCACGAACTACAAATTTATTCAAATAGTATTGCTCCTGCTGCTATTTCTCCGCGGGGCCGTTCACATGTGGAGATTTTAAATAAGTCTTTAGTTCATGATTTTCATATTTATTGCTTTTGTAACTCATGAATTCTAATACAGGGTAGAAACATATTTGCAAATTATATTCTATCAAGCATTGTGTTATAAAAGAAGAATAAGAAAATCAAGTAGGTCGTAAAAAGCATAATTTTCAACAATTTTAAACAATAGGGCTGTTGCAAGAATTTTTATATGACTTCTAAGTATTGAATTTTAAAAGATATTGTTCTTTAAAGAGCCTCAAATTTGAAAATATCACTAAATATCCTTTAGATACTTTGCAATTAATTTTTGAAATTTAGATAAAATTTTGAATAAGTCACGTGATCTGAAACAGAATGTGACGTCAGAGTACATACATCTTCAACGGTTCTAATTGGTCCGTTTATAATGTAAATTTTTTTGTGTTTGGTGTCAAGTGTATTGTCAAAGTTGTCAAACAAAGTGTCAAATTTTTAAGATTGGTTCAAGTTGAATAATATGTAGGTAATAAAAAGTTCAAAATAAAATGAGTAATTTACGATATTGTATTGTGCCTTCTTACAAAAATGCTGTTAGGAACAAACCTACTATAGTTTATAAATTTGCAAAAAGAAGAAAAGAAAATTGTGGCTAGAAGCAGTAGGTCGAAGAGCTGATAATTTGTCAAAAAAATCGTGTCTTCATGTTTGTGAAGATCATTTCAACTTCCATCCACTTTCAAGATAACAGTATATTTTTGTTGCTTCACTTTTATGTTCAGGGCAAACTTAACATCTGGCTATACAGCTATTTTTATCTCGACATAGACCTACATATCCTATAGCAGATTAAATGTAAGAATCACGACCATAACTTTAAAGTAAAATATATTATCAATTTATATTAAGTTTCTATATTTCATTTTATCTCAACTCTTTAACACCCCTTATTTCGGTAGCGGTAAAACAATCGTTCTCTGATATAAATTCAGCCACCATCCAGCTATCAACCTTCGGTAAATTGTCCGATTTAGCTTGAGTGTAATTTGAATTAACCATTATTAGTTTATTTCAATGAGCAATGTCAGCGACAAATGTCAAATTAAATAATTTTTTTATTAACGTGTGACAAACTACAGCCTACGTTTATTTATATAAATTATATGAATAAACGTAGGTATGGAAAAACTATTTTCCTATTGGCTATTAATGACGTAATGTATGTGTTTCTACGTCACAGGAGTGGGGGGTAGTTTTTCGGGACGCCAATCTTTTTATTTAATTATTTCCACAAATAACAAAAAAATATTAAAATAAAAATTATTACTAAGAAAATCATTGCATAAACTTTCATTTAAAATAGTTTTTGAAAAATGTAAAACAGGCTCATTATTATCTGTCATTTGAAATTAAGTTGCCAAAGTTAAGTTCTCAAAACCTATTACCCGACTATACTATAAACCGGAACTTACATGAACACCATTAACGAGCAATCAGCTGATTATTGTGTGTGATTTTGTTTGTTTTGTCGTATTACCTTTTAAATACACGTGAAAATAAAACAGTAAACAATTAAGATAACTGATATGAACATTAAACATCAATGGAATGAGATATAAATAAGATTTTTATTATCTGTACAATATGAACATCAAACATCAATGAAATACGATATAAATAAGATTTTTATTATATGTACTGTCACAAGCGATGATGTTTCTAAATTTCAGCAGTAGACTGCGCTGTCATCAGTCTGATCTGTCATCAGGAAAATGTACGTCATTCCGGTAAAATTCAAATATTAGAATTCACGTCTTGCTCAAATTAAATGAAAAACACCTTAAAATTTCAAATTTGTATTTAGAAAATCTGCAGTGGCCAACACAATACCTCTCACCATTTCCATATTAGGCCATACATATAAGTATTGTACATATTTAACATTTCTAGTACACACAAAAATTCCAATTACATTTCTTCTTTATATATTTTAATTCATTGAACAAGTTTCCTCTTATCCTTCTAAATGTTCGACATTCTTTTAATTCATTGATAAGATTGGCGGTATTTATGAATGTAAAGGTAATATATGTATCTATAGTTATAAATATTTAATTAATAATAGAATAAGAAATATTAAATGTAATGCCAGAAAAAAATCTTCAATAATGTCTCTGGATTTTTAAAACGAGATCTATCTGTCAATGAGTCTGTTTCACATTTTTCAAAAACTATTCTAAATGAAAGTCTATGCAATGATTTTCTTAATAATAATTTTTATTTTAATAATTTCTTGTTATTTGTGGAAATAATTAAATAAAAAGATTGGCGTCCTGAAAAAGTACCCCCCACTCCTGTGACGTAGAAGTACATACATTTCCATCACCTACGTTCTACGTTTATTCATATTATTTATATAAATAAACGTAGGCTTATAGTTTGTCACATGTTAATAAAAAATATTTTAATTTGACATTTGACGCTGACATTGCTCATTGTAAATGAATAATAATTACACTCAAAATAAGTCGGACAATTTACCAAAGGTCGATAGCTGGATGGTGGCTGAATTTATATCAGAGAACGATTGTTTTACTGCTACCGAAATAAGGGGTGTTAAAGATTTGAGACAAAATAAAATATAAAAACTGAAGAATGCACTATTTAAATTGATAATATATTTTACTTTAAGGTTCTGGTCATGATTCTTACATTGAATCTGCTATAGGATATGTAGACCTATGTCGAGAAAAAATAACTGTATAGATGTAAAGTTTGCCCTGAACATAAAGTAAAGCAACAAAAATATACTGTTATCTTCAAGGTGGATGAAAGTTGAAATGATCTTCACAAACATGAAGACACGATTTTTATGACAAATTATCAGCTCTTCGACCTATTGCTTCTAGCTTCAATTTTCTTTTCTTCGCATCTTTTGGCAAATTTATAAACTCTATAGTAGCTTTATTCCTAACAGTATTTTTGTAAGAAGGCACAATACAATGTCGTAAATTACTCATTTTATTTTGAACTTTTTATTACCTACATATTATACAACTTGAACCAATTTAAAAATTTGACACTTGTTTGACAACTTTGACAATACACTTGACACCTTAAACCGCTGAAGATGTATGTAATCTGACGTCACATTCTGTTTCAGATCACGTGGCTTATTCAAAATTTTATCCAAATTTCAAAAATTAATTGTTAATTATCTAAAGGATATTTCGTGATATTTTCAAATTTGAGGCTCTTTAAAGAACAATATCTTTTAAAATTTAATACTTAGAAGTCATATAAAAATTCTTGCAACAGCCCTATTACAAATATTTTAATTTTTCAACTGGTTTCCATGGAGTTGTTTCGGCTGATTGATTACAACATAATATTTTATATATAGGCCATCCAGCGAATCAAGCGGTTTACGTCATCGTTTAGAGATTTTTGAAATTTTCTTTATTTTTTTAAATATATTTTATTAACGGTATTTTATTGGTTTTTTTATTATTATCATGTATTTGACACCTTTAATAGAAATAATTATATTTGGATATATTATTATTAAGTAAAATTTTGTAAATTTTTGCAAAATGACGTTTGATTATATTTTTTTAATATTGGTAATTCTGAACATGTATATTACTAAATATTATATATATATTATATTATACTTTTCAACGTGTATTGTGATTTCATTTTGTTTTTGGTTTCGTTGTTCATTGTCAAAATGTCAAATGCTCTGTCATGTCAAATTCAAGAGCTTGTAGTTAATTTACTGACTTATTTTGAAAATGAAAAATAGATTGGTGGGTTTTTACTTTCACTGAAATCTAATATTGAGGTAATATTTGGGTCTATTTGTTAGTAATAATTTGAAAATTAAATCTATATATGTACAGCGTGTGGCAAACGCTATACGCAATGTACAGAAACAGTGAGAAATTGTATGATATGCAGTATTCTGTATTTTTTTAAGGATCTCACATAATACTAGATAGTTTGTTGCATATACTACAAGAATGAAGTATTTATAACGGCGTAAGCAGTATCGTTCGGAATATTTTAAATAAAATTGGATTTCGCTGGAAAAATATTATACCAGTTGTGTTTTTAAGAAAAATTTGGGTTTATGAAGGCAACCCACAGATTTTAATCCGTTTTACATGCTCATGTAAACTTTTTAACATATGACGTCATTGTTTCTAGTGATATTGTATTTATGACGTAAACCGCTTGATTCGCTGGATGGCCTATATGTATTTATATTTCTCTAACACTAATGCCCATATTCATAAACACTCGTAAAGTTTCAAAACGGTTCGTTATAATTTTTGACAAATAGAATCAAACTTGACAAATAAAATTTCGATTTTTCTTTCAATGTCGACAGTTTTTATTGGATAAAAATTATAACGAACCGTTTAAAATTTTTACGAGTGTTTATGAATATGGGCACAAATCTATAGAAGATAATAACATTTTAAAATGCATCGGATAGAGATTTTTATATTCTCTAAAATTTGTCATAACATAATTCTTTTTAAGAAACTAGTACTTCTGATTGTCCAATTGATACCAAACAAAATTCAATCAGATCTTCCCATTAATGTCAGATTCTGGAAACCGTGGTTAAACATGCCTTGTCTTATAGTATTTAAGAAACACACACACACACACACACACACACACACACACACACATATACACACATACACACAAACACACACAAACACACACACACACACTCACACATACATACATATACACCCACGCACGCACGCACGGACGGACGGACATCCATCATCGAAAAATGTTGGTTTGAAAAAACAGAAAAAAATTCTAGTACGAAAACTTGTATGCATTAAATACTTTATTGTTATTTTTTTGCAATTTGGGAAATGTAACTCATAATTGAGATACCATAATTCACGTGTTCCATATAATTTTCTGAGCTTATTGTAAAAGAAAATTATAGAAATGTTTTTAGTTAACATTATGAGCATTATTTAAACTAGACCCCTATTCTACAATTTTCAGTATTATATGAAATCTACAATCTACATTTCATTATGAAACTTCATCATGCAGTTATCTTTATTCTGTTGTCCACTAGCATGCGATGCGAGCACGAACTAGGCGGTTTTATTTCAGCTCCGAGAAGCAAAGAACAATTCACTTCACTACATTACAGTCCCTGCTACAGGCTAAACTCGTAGCTACAGCAGGACTACAGCAGTGGAAGAAAGTTTTGTCACACACTTTATACCTACACTTGCACTACATGCTCAGAAAGACGCAGAATTGTTTGTCTTTGTTTGTCGCTCTTGTAAGATCTTTATATTTCAGCGTAATTGTTTTATGGATAGATGAAGTTTCTGCATAAGAAGTAGTGTAATTAACTTTATACACTCGTGGGTGATAGTGTACGTAAATGAGTTTGTGGTTATTGTTGAGCGTTAAGAAATTAATGTTTAAATGTGTGGTTTAAAACCACGAAATTCTAATTGTTAACCGTTATGTATAATTTATAGGTTTGGTGCAGTAGTAAAGTATATAACTCCAATAAAATTGAGGCAATAAATGATTTGGCACATTAAAAAAAAATATTCCGAATATTGTGAATTGTTAATTAACTGTATAAAAACCAATTCATACAATGTTATTTAATATTACGAGTATAATTAATTGGGTGAAAGTTTAAAAATAAGATAAAGTTACCCTACACAATGTTTGTTTCAAACAACAAAAATACAACAAATTTTTAATTTACAGGTAACAATAACAATGGTTGTGACGTGAGTTATGACATTGAAACAAATGTAATATAATCACCAGTTAAATATGATCAATACATTATTTTTAAGTATATTTTCATTAATTCTTTTTACATATTTAACATTCTTTAATTTTTTATAAATAATCCTTGCCTACTTGGCGTCCATATTAACATATTAAAATTAATGCTATGAACAATTCTTTATAAAATTTTGAGAACTAAATTAGGATATTTGCAACAATAATAAACAAATTATTATCTTTAATTGTATTTTCATCTATTTTCTATAAATTTTATATTGAGGTCCTCCACTCTAATTTTTTTATAAATAAATAAATAAATATATCCTCACGGCATATTACCCATTTCTGGGTGTGCCATTATCTACAACACATATAGATATCGGTAATGATGACGATATATTTTACCGTGTGGGCGCTTACCAGGCGTCACCTCACGGGCACTCACAGCTGGTGTGGAGAGTGCACCACAGGGGTCACTTTTGTGCCATTTAAAATTGGAAATATTTGGCGTCTGTCGGGCTCGAACCCGGTTTTTTTATTATTATTATTATTATTATTATTGTTATTTTAAATTTAAGTTGGTTTAATTTTGAAGCAATTCGTAGTGTTAAGAAGTCTTAATTGTCTTTAGTTTAACTGCATTTGATTTTTAATGTCAATATGACGTCACTGCGACACTCCTATCTTTCTCTCGCTCTGCACCATAATAATAATAATAATAATAATAATATTTATTCACCAAAAGATCAAAAACATTGATATATGGTATGTCATAAAATACATATAAAAAATACAAATGCATACAATAAATACTGATATACATAATTTGTACATAAATCAGTCTTGAATAAATTCTTCTACAGAATAATAACATTTTTTAATAAGAAACATTTTCAGTTGCATACTCTTTAGTAGGCTACGAGAGAAAGATAGCAATAGTGTGACGTTACAGTGACACTGACAACAAATTTAAAATATCTCGCAAAGTAATTATTAAAAAAATGTTTCTTTTTTCTTTATCGTTTTTTATTCAGTAGTTACTTCAAGTACAAAATGTACATTTTATTATTTTTTGTTATGGTAGAGGACCCCATAGTTGCTGTTTGAACTGTTTGAAATAAATGAACATTAGTTGAAATTTTCTGATTGGTAATAAAATATTTAGGATTCTTGGATAATGAAAACTTCCAAACGATGAGTAGGTACTTGTTTATTAAATTATTGGTTACGACCGTTTTCAAGACTACATAACATTTAAGAAAGTTAACAATGTAACTACTCGTATAAGAGAAGTGATGCAATTAGTTTTTATAAATTAACTTACCAATAATGAAAAACAATTGTTACAAATTGTTGAAATTGACAAACTTGACTGAAATTTAAAATTAAAAAACCTGTCCCTGAAACATGGAACCAGGTATGACATTTATGTAATTTAACAAGAGACTGAATGCCAAAACAACCTTGAACCTTGACCCCAAGGAAATGAAAACAAATAAATGTCAAAATTATGAAGCAATGAATAATCTAATGTTAGGATACAAATTCTTTGAATGTTTGATATCTGACTTGATACTTATACTTTTGTCATCTAAATTAATATAACAACTTTCTAAAAATAATCTTCTATTGATATTTGATTCATGACGAAGTAAACGATAATTTTTAAAATCGATGTTGTGTTCTAATTTTAAAAATCAATAAGAGATTATTTTTAGAAAATTGTTATATTAATTTAGATGACAAAAGAATAAATATTAAGTAAGATTTCAATCAATCACAGAATTTATATCCTTAGATTATTCACTAATACATAATTTTGACATTTTTTGTTGTCACACCTGGATCCATGTTTCACGGACAGGATTTTAATTTTAATTTCAGACAAGTTTGACTCTTCAGCGTGATCAGGCTGAATGGGGTCCTATACCATTTTTCTTTTATTTTTTTTCTGTAAGAACAGGATAAAATAAGAATTTTAGTGCAAACGCGACTTAAAAATTTTACGTATTAAGCGAGATATGAATTTTTAAAGTTTAAGAATTTGTGCGTGACGTAGCAGGTACTAACTAGTGATCGACAAACAATGGGACAAACTGTTAGTTATAGAGGGTACAATTTTTTTCATGTTTGCATAGCTGAAATGTTTGTAAATAAAAACTTATCCTTATAATTAATATTACAAATTGATTTGATTATAAATATATTATTGTTAATATTACTAGATGTTATAATTAAACAAATTCATCAAACACAAACTTGTTAAATGTTTTGTTAGGTTATGGAACAACATGACATTTCATATTCTTTTAAAGGTGACCGCTACAGACGCGCGAATCTCCTTTTTAAAATCAGGCGACCAATCAAATTCTTAGTACCTAACGCGTCATACCCAATTAGTAATCATCTTCAATCGCTTATAGTTTCTGACCTAGTCAATATTTAAAGAAAATTTTTCCACTAATACTCATTAATTTATGTATATTTTCGTCTTCTTATTTAAGATAGTTCAAATATGACTATGGTATAGGACCCCATTGTATTAAAAAATCTGATGTGGCCAACAAAATACCTCCCGTAATTTAATTCTTATTAATTTAAATACACACCTATGTATTCACTAATGATGTAAACTATGGGCCCAATACTCAATTTTCATCGAAGTGATATGCATTGAAAAATTTTCACCTTGTCACTTAGACCTATTCTCAATTGCAAAGTGATCTGATACAAATAAGCGAAAAAGTGTAATATTGTTTGTATTTACCGTATGTTGACAATATTGGATGGACATAAGAAGAAAATACGAATTTGGAGCCTGTGTTTTTTAACATTTGACAAATAATGTCTTGACACTGACAAATTATATGATATAAATTTATCATTTCATATCATATCACAATGGTGAAAATTGAGAATTGGGCCCTATATTAGTAATGTTCCTTTGCATATAACTATTGCTTTATTTGTAACAAGGTGAGAATAGTGAAATAACAAGTAAATAACTTTAATATAAACTCTTCTAAATTATAGTTTCATCATCTTTGTAAGTCAAAATTCTGTTTAGAAATAATAATCATTTTTCCTATATCTCTGTTTAGTCTAGATGTCAACCGCGTAGACATTTATTGTTTTGACAATTATCTACATAAGTTATTGCATAGACTACGTGAAGTCTTGTTATTTGGCTATGGAGGCTACACCCTCGCACCCTTCATCAGATATGCCTGTTGAAGAGATAACCCTTTTGTTTTAAAGCAGTCGAGTTTTATGATTCGAACAGACAGGGCAGACATGTAGTCTGTGTTTAGTTTTTGGGCGTTTACGCCATGACTCTTAATTAGGGTTTATAACAGTTTAGTTTAGTATTAATGTAAATATGTGTAAATCTCGATATGTGATTTTTAGCACGATCCCTATATCTCCCTTACCAAGGATAGTGGGAGGTAAAAAATTACAATATGTTGATAATTTAAATTTCGACAATTTCAACAATTTATAACAATTGTTTTTCACTATTAGTGAATTTATAATTGTATCACTTCTCTTATAGTTACATTGTAACTTTCCTAATTGTTCTCTATGTAGACTTGAAAATCATCGTAACCTCGACCGAAATGCCGTCTTTTAATTTAATAAACATTACTCATTGTTTGGGAGCTTATTATTAAATGAACATAGATGAGATAAACACTAAAACTTTGGCGTCATAACTCGAAATCAGTAATAAAAAAGTAATAATTAAAAAATTGTATGCATTTTTGGTCTCCCAATAAAACACGTTTTTATATGAAAATATGGAATGCAATGAAATTAACTAAAACAAAATTGCAAGTGAATATGCAAACAAATGCAAAATTGTTGTAATTTATTGAAATTGCTTCGGACACAAAAACATTGCAACAAAAATATTCATCACCAACATTTATAATATCAAATGAAATTTTACAATTATTAAAGTAAATAAAAACAATTGTTCTGTGCAAGTTTCACACTCATTGAGAGTGTACAGAGCGTTTTTATCAAACATCAGCGCAAAAAGCAAATAAAGGCTTCAACGAATGACATAATTCTAATAGCATATTGTAAACATGTTCTAGTCGTGCAAACAGAGGAAAAAACCGCCGTAGAATCAAGAGTGCATTGAGTGGCGTCCAGTTATTGTTTCTACTACCAGGAGCGGATTTACATATTTGATGCTGTAAAATGGAAAATATTCGGATTATATAAATAATTTATTTCCTGACCGATGTTTCGACTGTACAACAGTCTTCTTTAGAGCTAAAAATGGCGAATAATTAAAAGGTATAACAAATATAAACCCTATCAAAACACTAGATATCAGTAAGTTTCATTTAATATTATGGTTTATATATTATTGTCAATTTCCAAAAATAGTTATTTAAGTAACTAGTGCGTAAAGTAGTACTTTTTTGATCGAGTGCAAATTAGCACGAGATAATAGTATATTAAAGAACAAGTTTTATAAGACATGTTTTTTTCGCACGCGTCAAAGTTTAGAAAACGAGCCTTGGCGAGTTTTCTAATTGACAAGTGCGAAAAAAAGTCTTATAAAATGAGTTCTTTATACTATTTTTTAGATTTTGCGCCTTCTACATACTAAAATATTGTAAAAAACTGCTAATATTAAACCGAGTCAATTTAAGGAAATTTGCAAGTGAAATGTTGTACTTGGTATCACTGAACTGATCACATTCAATTATTATTTATTTGTCAATTATCAATTAACTAAAAATAAATTACATAAAAAAGGGTTAAGTAAATGTCATCTAGTACCAACCTTCTAAAACAAAAAAATGCGTATCGTTACGATACGTAATTGCGTATCGTAATGACTTCATTATGAACGCAAAATTTAAAAAAAATATTATTTACACTCTAGTTGCATACAATATTTTTCCTATGACCACTACCACTACACAAAATTGCACTTTTCCCATGCTGTACAAAGCTAGAAAGTTATTCATTTCCCACAGTCGTGTGTTAAATTGTGAAAAATTATTTCTCACACATTCCCATGCTTTACAAAGTTATTCATTTTCCAGAGTAGTGGGTTAAAGTATGAGAAATTATTTCTCACACAAGTTGCCAACTGTAATAAGGACATATGGTACTGACATAAATGAGTAAAAAAAAAAGCGTAATCAACATAGGTCTGATCTTCAACTGTTTACGAGATAAATGAAAAATCGAAGAAAAATTGACAATGATAGTGATCGAACAAAATTTTGTCTATATCAGTAAATAGACAAGCAATAAAAATTTATATTAAACATTTTTCTCAATTTCTAATAAATATTGGCCAAAGTCGCCACAACATTTAACTTAGTACAAATATTTGATTTTTTTTTTTTAAACTTCTAAGTCGTAAATCTTATAGTATTCAAGATAGCAGGGGTAAACCCTGTAAAAACTCATTTTTCACTGCCTCATATCTCGGAAACTATTGAAGATCGGACCCATGTTGATTAAGCTTTATTTACTTTATTTGGTCAGTACTATATGCCCTTAATTTTTTTTACACTTATGTTGAAACACACTGTATATTTTCATTTATAGTAAACTATTGTAAATATTTTAAAGTTCTTTATTAAAAATGAATTATTTTTATCTTACCATAGAGTGTGGTCATAGAAAAAGTATAGTGTGCTACTCGTGTAGAAACACCGATTACTCACTTGTATGATTCCAGTCATCGACTTCATCTCGTGCTGAAACTCTCACACTTCACGGGCAATAGGTGTTTTTTTCGCACTAATTGCGCAATATACTATTTTAGAAGGAATGCAAGAAAAACTCATTCTGCGTATATGATAATTACAGTTTTTTTTTTTTTTTTTTTTAATCATGTTAGAAATATGTTTTGAGAATCTGGAAATGTAGGAAACAAAATCATTTTAAACAGATATTTATTTGTCATTTGAAATTAAGTTGCTAAAGTAAATATATTTGAAGTACCTAATTAGGATTGTGATTGGAGTTCATTACTCGTAACTATAATCTGCAACTAGTTGGTGAACCCAGCCCTGGCTGTACGATATATTAGCGCCACGGTCGCTGAACCATGTAATCTCGTTTTCATAATTCTTTTTCTATTGACGTGTTCGGCGCGAAATTTAGTTTTCACCGCAGGCGCATTGTTGCCAACGCCAACCGTTCACGCTAGATTTGAGCGTTGAGTGATGCGATAGTGTTGGCGCGACTATTTTTCACTTGTTTTGTAATTCATGAACAAATGAAACCGGAAATACGCGTTCAAACCATCAATCTATAGCCATGTGGACGGCTCCCATTGGTCCATGCATACTACATGTAGGATATTGTTTTATACTTAATGCGATTTCCTACTGAATTTGTTATTTCCTCTGGTTCAATGAATACTCTGCTAGTTTTTATTTATTCCTAGTGGTAAAGTGCTGTTATACAGGTTTTAAACAATGCACAGTTGATAATTGACGAAAAAACAGAAACACGCAACGTCGTTTGTATTAGAGAGTGTTAAAACATTTAATGAAAATAAATAAACATAAAATCACGGCTTATTATCCATTTGTGGGTATGCTAATTTATTTTTATTCGCAAGCTGTTGTGGAGAGAATACCACAGGGATCATTTCTGTGCTCTTTGAATATTAAAAATTACAATGTCGATATCAAAAACATGGTTAAAGCTGACAGGTAATATTTTTTTCGCTTTTGTGAACTAGAGCGCACAATTTATATCCATATCTAAACAAACGCTTTTCTTACATAAAATGAACGAAGTATACTTATACTTTTTTCCCGAACATAAAAAATTCAATGTTAAAATTTTGATTTGGCAATATCTCTTTACCTATTAATTTTAGAACAAAATTGTAATGAAGAAAAATGTTCAGAATGAAAAACTGCACCGATTGAGTACCACGTTTTTTGTTCAATTGTTTTTATATATGAGTTAGATATAATAATAACCCGTGTTACAACTGGTGTACTCAAGTAAAAATATTTTTAACATCCTTAGGCTATGAAAGAAATTGGGAAAAAGAAATAATAAACAAAAATTTTATAAATGAAATACTAGAAAAAGCCTGTATAAAATTAATGGAAAAAGATATTAATAATTGTTCAAATTCGAATTTTAACCAGTATTACAAATATTTAAAATATGAGCACAACTTAGCAGAATACTTAAGTCTCAACTTTAGCATATCTAAACAACTTATAATTTGTCAATTAAGGTTATCAAGTAAGAAAATTATATCTCTGCGATTTAATAAAGTTAGATACAAAATTGACACATCTGTCCATTGCTCAATTTGTAACAGGCAAGAACTGGAAACCCTCTACCACTTTCTATTTATCTGCCCAATTTTTACTTCATTGAGAAAAACATATTTAAGCTTTTATAATGCTGATAATTGTAATGAATCAAATTATTATTTAATATTAGGAAACCTAAACAAAGAGCGTATAAATAATCTTTATTATTATGTAAGTGGAGCACTTAAACTTAGGAGTTTCTGTGTAAACGAATAAATTCATAATTTTTTGTAATATTTAATCCATATTGTTAAAAATAACGTATCCGTATTTTTAATTGCGAGAGTTGTAAAAAACTTATTACGCACTAGTGGAAAAAGCAACGCTTTTTTTGTAATGTAACGCACCGGAACGGCGTTCCGGCACCTTTTTTCGACGGGTTTTCGTTTTTTTGAAAATGATTTACTACTTTATTTATTTTGATAATTTAAGTTGTGGATATAAAAATTACGCCAATGAAATATTCACACATCTAGAGCACAGTATAAATATAATTATAAACAGTATTGCACTTCTCAGCGGTGTTTTTAATCTAGTAATTCGACAGCACATCGCCTAAGCTTCGACTCCTGGTTTATACATATACACATAATAATAAATGACAAAAATATACGCTCTGTTAAATGTTTAGACACAAGCTGTGCAGGTGGAAATTATTATGAATTTTTATTAGTGCCATAAATTAATGTCAGCATATATTTTTTTCAAAATAAAAAACACAAAATTATTTATTTATTTTTGTACATGAAAGGGTAAAAACATGCTGCTTCACATCCCTTGAAAAAATTTAACTTTCAATTATAAGGCATTTGACCTTGAATAAAAAAAATTTCGCCTGCGGCGCCTTTTTTTTCGTGATACCCTGCCCCACCAGAGTTTTTCCCACTGATAAAATGTACGTTCCGGCACCTTTTTTTCTACAAAAAAAGCACTGGGAAAAAGTATTCACTAGCCGTTGGGTATGTTATTCCACTCGGACATATAGGAGATTCCCAAGATAACGCCTTTTTAAAACTGTGAATTGCATATCAATTTTAGCTTTATTAAAGTATGTTGTAATTAAAATCGTGAAAATCTTCATTGCTTTACAACTCGAGCAACGTACTTGTAAGTACTTATACTTTTTCTATGACCATGACTTCACAGAAAATTTTATTTATGAACATTGATTTTTGTAAACAAAGATTACGTCCGCGTTATAGCAGTTATTTATTTGTTAAACGTCAAAATAATTGTTTTGACAGGAAATATCGCTAACACGGTTCTTATCTACCACAGTTTTCCAGGAAATTTTATTTATGTCGTGTTGTGTGTTACTTATTTGTGAAACATCAAATTAATTGTATTGACAAGCAATGCTGCACGATTCCAGGTATAAACGGAAATTCCCCTGCTAACTGTAATGTAGCTCATACATATTACTTATTTATACTCGGATTTTTATTCAAAGAGGATGCTAAAGCTATGAAATATTTATAATAAATTTTCAACATTAACATACGTCTCTACATACTATCTGCTTTTAATATGTATCTTTGAACAACGCGAAAAAGTAGACGTGTTTCGTTTCTTGATTCATCTACACTGACTTGTTGTTTCGAGTGAACTACGTTTATAAAAGTGTTGTACACGTTGTCAGGCACGATCAGTCTAAATACACATATTTAAAAAAAAATCTGTTGTAGCCAGCACAAGACCTCTCGCCATTTCCATATTAGGCTATATAAGTATTGTATTGCACTTCGCTTTCGAACCGTCGTTTTATAACAAAATATTACAGAACTTCACCCAAATATTGTTTTTTATTGTATTTAACATGTCTTCTGCACACATATAATTCTAATTATATCTATTTTTCATTATATGAGGAAGTTCCTAAATATGAGAGATTCTTCCAATTCGTTAACCAGATTGGCGGTATTTCTGATGGATATATGCATTTTACCACAATTTTACCTATAATTTCCTATATTTAATTAATAAAACAATAAGAAATTGCTGATTTTTGGCACATGTGTCATTTACAAACTATGTTATAAACATTGGAATTTGTCAACTGGTTTCCTTAGTGCCTTAGCCTCTGCGATTAGTTTACTCTATAAATTATAGTGTCTTTATCTCTAAATCTATACAACATATAATAATTTTTTTAAGTATATTAGATGGAGAATTTTATGTTCTTCAATATTTAATAAAAAAAAAACTCTCAAAAAATTATATTTAGAAGAATTTTTCTGAAAAACTACTACTTCCGGTTGTTCAATTGTTACCAAAACCTTTTTAGCTCTTCCCAGGAATATCAGATTGAGGAAACTGCAGTTAAATATTTTTTAAGTTTCATAGTTTTTGAGGAATTGTCCCTCCAACATCCATACATACACACACACACACACACATACACACATCCACCCACACACACACACACACATCCACCCACACACACACACACACACACACACACACACTCACAGACATCATTTTAAAAATCGGATTCTAGGGACCTTAAATCGTGCTTATTTAATAAAATCTGTATATGCGAATTTTAGCATGAATCCAATACCTCTCTTAGCGAGAGGTAAAAACTCATATTATTTACGGTTCGTGTACTTTTATTTAAGTATCCAAAATAGGCGTATATACGTATAGTGTGGCCAATAGAGGGCTTGATTCTGATTGATCCGTACCAGTTTGGCAGAATATGGCGCATAATTTGCTTCGAACGTTGTTTACGTGCATTAAGTACAGAAAAGTGACAGTTTACGACATTGTTTGTGAATTATAGTGAATTTAAAGTAATTAAACCATATTTATATTTCCAATAGTGTAAATAATTAAATTATATGTGTGTTTGTAAATTTGTAACTCAAAATTGTTTGGTTAGGTTAAATGCGTTAATGCAAAGTTGTTTTATCTATACTAAACAACGCACAGTTAAAGTACAGTAGTTACAAGTCCAAATGGATATTTTTATAATCTCGTTATATTGAAATAATAACTTTGAAGGCATTGATTGCAACAAAGAATATTTTTCTTATAGCTTAAGAATATTGATTACAAGTACAGTACAAGAAGGAATTCGACAATATTTAAATACCAGCAATGGGGTCATTTAAAAAAAAAATAATTGTCAATTTTTTTTATAAAATCATGAAATCCATCTCATTTAATAAATATAGCAATAGAAAATAATTTGAAATATGCGACTTTTCATTCATAAATTTGCTAATAAACTTTCGCGCTTTTAAACACGGACTAAATTTGTGACGACACAAATTCATACTCACAGAAAGACAATTCCCTCTCACGCACACACGCTTCACAACATGAAACAGTAAGCTAACCTAAAAGTGTGACAGCTGACAGCAAAATATACAAGAGAGAAGATTATTATTACTTTCTACTTCTTTAAAAGTACTAGTGCAGTATAAGGTACCTAAATAAACCATTTATTTAAATAAATACCAAACCAAATAATCATAGTTCTAAATTAAACCGGTAGAGCTCGACTGTCGTATCCGAGAATATGTGTCGTCAGCCGTTGAAATATTTGAAATTAAACGCAACTTTTAAAAAATCATATCTCCGATTCTAAAGACTTGTAAGATGTAAAACATGCATATACATGTTTAATTTGGCCTATTTTTTCAAGAAAAAAATAAATCAGAAAATTTGAAATGACCCCATTTGCAGAGATGCAAAGAATCAAATGCTTATGATTTACAATTCTAAAATCTTAGTGAAATAATTTTATTTTTCTTTTCTGCCGATATTGAATTTCCCTGATTTACTATTTAAATTTAATATAAAAAGTAAAAAAAAAAAAAAATATCCTGCCAAATGGAAATTTGTCTGGCATTGTGATCTTATAAATTATAACTGTAAAATTGTCGAAATAAGTTGTGAGATATTTTCGAAATGAGGGGAAAACAAGTTTTTGCCTGTAGCTGAGAAACAAAGAAGGTCGAAAATTCCTGTGGTGACTATTAATTTTTTCTCAAAAAGTTGACAATGGAATGTGCAAACGATTTTGCTCTATCGTTAATAATTCCCGAGTTACCCTAAAAAAAACATCGGAAATGAGACACCTGTACATACATATTTATTATTTGCATGTTGTATAATTAGAGATGAATTATACAAAAAAGCATTATATAATACCTTTATTTGTAATTCAGTGATGTATTTTTAAATAAATAATATTGCATTCCAAAATAGTTTTCAATAATTCTAGCGTGACCCTCGTATTATATTAGAACTTTTAAAGTAACTTTTCCTTATTTATAAAACAAAGAGTTGTCCACATGTAATTTAGAAAATTTACATACATATACAAAATAATATGTACTAAACTTCTCGTATACAGCTTTATTTTTAATTAAAATTTATTGTACGGAATTTGAAACTGTCGACTTTAAGTATGAACATTATACTCGTTCTCATTTTTAATTATGAGTTCTGAAAATAAAGTCTTAATTTTGGGCGAATAAATACGGTATTAACCTACTTTATCGGATCCACGTAAAGGCTTCGAAATGAAAAGGGTAACTCCGACTGTTAGCGTAGATTAAGATATTATTTTATTAAAAATACCTATCAGGTGTGTTAGAGTTTTAAATTATATTTAAATGAAGGTTGAATCCGCAGGGAATTTTAATTAAAATTTTAATTTCGCCGGTTAAATCGCCAAGAATTAAAATTATAACGCCCGAAATAATCATGGATGGCGTCTTTTAATTTGCTGGAGCAAGGCAGGAAGAAGCAGAGCCATCTAGCGGTTGCGGAGGGGTTTAGTACTAGATGGAAGCAAGGCGGCTATGGATGCGACACAGGTGCGCTCGCTGACAAATGACAAAACATCACAACTTTTATATAAATGAAGAGAGTTTTGCGAGTTTTTCTTCCTCCTACTGGATTCTGGGATTTAAAGTTGCACAGATACCTTTCTTATACAGAGTGTTTGATACTACAGAGACAGACCAAAAAGGAAAGGACAACGTCCTTTAAAACTAAACAACTGCAAAAATTTATCATCCATGGATATAAATAAACAAGTAATATTTTTGACATTTTGTAAAAATTTGTTGGTTGATTCATTTTTTAGTCTTAACCTATCCATGGTGGTGGCGGTTAAGTGTGAACATAGGGATTTAACATAGGATTTTAGTTTTATGCAATTTCTTGCTCTCCTGTTAATTACGGTATAGCGTAAAGTTGTTCAGAATTAAAAGTTGCACATAAAACTGTTTTTACATTTTTACCTTCCTCTACCTTTGGTTAGGGAGGTACAGAGATCGTGCTGAAAATCGCATATCGAGATTTAGTAAATGACCATGTTTTAAGGTCCCTAAAATCCAATTTTAACATTTTCACGACGATGATGTGTCTTTGTGTGTGTGTGTGTGTGTGTGTGTGTGTGTGTGTGTGTGTGTGTGTGTGTGTGTGTGTGTGTGTGTGTGTGTGTGTGTGTGTGTGTGTGTGTGTGTGAGTGTATGTATACATATGGATTTTGTCTTCGCTCTAACTCAAATATTATCATTCAGAAAATTCTAAGATGGAAACAAACCATTAGATTTTGGTTTAAATCTGATAACCGGAAATGGCAATTTAATTGAAGCTCTTAATGATTTTTCTTCAAAAAATACCATTACAGTTTGTGCCATAAAATGTACAGGAGAGCAGGAAATTTCAGAAAACTAAAATGCCATGTTAAATCCCTATGTTAACTCTTAACTTCCACCACCCTGTATACGTACTGCTCAAGTTTCGAAAATCATATGAATATACAGGTTGTTTCAACATAAGTGTAAAAAAATTTAAGAGCATATAGTACTGACCAAATTGAGTAAAAAAGCTTAATCAACATGGGTACGATCTTCAATAGTTCTCGAGATTTGCGGCAGTGAAAAATGAGTTTTTACGGGGTTTACGTCCGCTATCTTCAAAACTATAAGAGTTACGACTTTAATTAAATAAGACTTTTTTTACCTTTCAGAGGTCATCTTAGATATGCGTTTGTTTTTTAAAAAAATTAAATAATTGTACTAAGTTAAATGTTGTGGCGACCTTGGCCAATATTTATTTTCATAAAACTTCATAACTATTAGAAATTGAGAAAAATGTTTCATATATAATTTTAAGTCTATTTACTGACAGACAAAATTTTGTTCGATCACTATCATTGTCAATTTTCTTCGATTTTTCATTTATCGCGGAAAAAGTTGAAGATCAGACCTATGTTGATTAAGCTTTTTTTACTCATTTATGTCAGTACCATATGCCCTTAATTTTTTTTCACTTTTTTTGATTTTACCTAAAAACACAACTCCACCTACAGTGTCGATTTTCCTGGGCAACACATCTCGTCCTTTCAACTGTATATTCGATTATTTTCAAACCTCTTGCTGTATAACTAGTGAATATATCATCACGATTTACCTATTACCTATTTCAATTAATCTGCTTTCATTGGCATACGAGTATATTTGTATCGGGTTCTCAAAGCTGTCGTGACAGGAGTCACTTTCAAGCCCTTTGAAAATTGGAAATGTATTTTAGGTTTGACAACCGATTACATGGCGCACTCAATAAGTAAAAACATTTTCAATATTAGAAATATAATTTTCCTGTTGCAGTTTCGTCTTTTCAAGTCCAACACTGTAAAGGTCTCTCATTCCCTAGTGACCATCGCTACCTCGTGCATCTAGCCAGCTATGCTGATTGAAACAAATGACAGTGGATTTTGACAAGTTTTTTATTATCCCAGTTGGCGTATTTTCTACCAGCAAATCATTATGCTATGCTTGTTTCGATCTGAAATCGTTCACTAACATTAATATTACTTGATGTTGCTCTTTTGAGCTTCATAAAAAATATCATATTTCAGCATTATCCAACCATGTCATAGGAGAATTGGAGAAATTTCCCTCGAGCTTCGAGGGTATTTAATATTCGGGGATTTAGGTCACGATTTCAAACATTTTGGTAATTTGTTAATTGCGAGTTCAGATTTAATATTATTAAACAAATGTAAATTATGTAGAAAGACAGAATGTTCGTATGGTGGTTGTGGTTTTGAATACAAATTGGATACATTCAGGTTACTCGTATGTCAAAGTTAAAGATAAATTTATGTGGTTCCAAGTTATGATTGGAAATGTTGACAAATTTGTTCCCTTAAATTTTAATAAAATCTATTGTGTACACTACCTCCCGGTTATTTTATTTTGTGTTACATAAGTACCGTATACAACATTTCTTATAAAGAGATTTTTATATAAATCCATTCAAATTTATTTAGTGCACTATTTGTGCCGAAAAAAAAAACTCTCTATACCGTCTTGCAGCAGGACAACTATTTTGTAATGTCTCGCCATAAACCATATGCATATCTGCATACTCTTGATTGGTGAAGGTAAATGGCATTTTGACAATGTCAAAAATAAACAAAATAAATTATACGTCTACGCAAAAAAAACATTTAACGTCAGTTTTGACATTCAATATTTTTTCCAGAAAACACATTGATTTTTACTTCTTTACAAAATTTTGAACTATGGCATGATTGGTCAGTTTTAAAGGCCTTCAGTTCTTGTAGAAAACATGTTAAAACAAATTATTGTCAGATTTACTATCTGTGGGGTCAGTTCTAATATGGGTAAGCGTTGTACACTTACTTACATAACACCCTGTATAATGGTTTCTTGTAAGTTGTTAAATAATGTAAATTTGCATTTTTCAAATAGGCATGTATAAAATATAAGTTTATTTTCAATTTCCTTTCTTGTCTGAAAGTATTCAATTTTCAGTGTATTACCTATACTGGATGACGCTACATAAGCATTTAACATGGAAATGGGAAATTTGAATATTTGCTTCCCATTAAAACTGATTATTATAAAACTTTGTACTCATGTTTGTGAACACTTTTTGTATCATTTTAATAATTAAATATCCAAAATTAATAAGAAATAATTTTAGAAAAAAATTTAAAAAAGGTTACAGCCAATTTAAAGGAATAATTATTATCCTCCGCAAAGGAAGTTTGACAAATTTTTACTTTAAATTTGTTATATCATTCCGTTGTGGCTCTCTAAATTGAAAATTTTATTCAAAATATCTTTTAACAATATTTTAATTTTATGATCAAAGTATCAGCGACAGAGTATTTAAAAAAATATGGTTTAAAGCTCATTTACAGCTATGAAAATAAGAAATATAATTAAAATTATAAATAAGATTTAATGGTTGGTGTTCACAGCTTCGAACATAAAATATTAACTGTCATTTAATACATTCATAACTAACAAACAATAATAACAACTTCATATCTTTTACAGCACTATACGCAATCATATATGCGAACCTTTGTCTTAAGACAGCTTTTCAAAATTATATTTAAATTGAAATCCTTTTGTCAGAAAGTAAATTGACAGCTCAAATGACAGTTGTTATGTATGTGCTTATTTTTGTGTAAAACATTTAAAGGCTCATTCACAGCTTGGAAAATAAAAATAAAATTATACATAAAAATAATGATATAAACAATAGATTCTTATGAAAGTGTTCATAGCTCTCGAAAATAAAATTAAACATAAGACATAAACATAAGGATTTGCAAATGTTAAATATTTTACACAAAAATAAGCACATACATAACAACTGTCATTTGAGCTGTCAATTTACCTTTTGGCAAAAAGATTTCAATTTAAATGTAATCCTAAAAAGCTGATTTACGGCGAAGGTTCGCATATATGATTGCGTATAGTGCTGTAAAAGATATGAAGTTGTCATTATTGCTTGTTAGTTATGAATATATTAAATGACAGTTGATGTTAATTTAAGTTTTATTTTCGAAACTGTGAACGTCGACCATGAAGTCTTATTTATAATTTTATTTATATTTCTTATTTTCGTAGCTGTGAATGAGCCTTAACATTTGCAAATCCTTGTGTTTATGTCTTATGTTTAATTTTATTTTCGGGAGCTGTGAACACTTTCATAAGAATCTATTGTTTATATCGTTATTTTTATGTATAATTTTATTTTTATTTTCGGAGCTGTGAATGAGGCTTTAAAGTGTTGTAAAACAAAATCACAATTATGAAATCAATACGCAGAAATGTCAGTATTTAATACAGTTCTTAAACGATATTTGGTGTAAGAGCAAAACGAAAGTATGTTTGTTGGGTATCGAAAGAATTTCGCAGCATTTTGGCTTCACTTTGGCGTGTTAGTGGCAGTTTGTAGTATCGGAGGTATTTAGAGACGTATTCACGTTGCAGATAAAAAGCCACCCTATCAAATTCAATAAGTTCCCCTTTCGCTTTTCGTTCGGGCGAAATTTATTATTACCGGTTTGGCGGAACTCAAATGCTGCTTCAACCTCCACCAGCCGGCTGCCAGATTACCGCTTATTTACGACCGGATTCCTTATACGATGCGAACTTCGCACTCGTAAAAATACATACTTTATATTGCGAATTTTTTCTCCGGCCATAATGACGGCAAAAACTCTTATTTGTTGCGTATGTATCGAGTGGCTTGTTATCGAATAGAGGAACAGTTTACGAGCTTTAGAAAGTAAAGTGATTTATACGGAATGGAATTATGAGTTCGTTTTGTTTTTGTGATTGCGGTGATATATGGACAGTAATACGCTTGTTCATACGTTTGATTTAGAAACTTTATGTCTGGACTATATCATCTATGATTTAGTGTTAGTGTTCCTACAAACACTGAAGCTTTAGAAAGTTTCAGATGGTATGAATATGGATTCTTCTACATCTAGAAAAATGAGAATACGATAATACTTTACAGGCAGTTTCATGAAAAGAATTAGCCGCTAATTCCACTTTTAGTTCCAATTTTAACTCTTTTCCTAATTCACGAAAAGAATTAGCAGCTAATCCAAATTAGTCCTAATTCCACTTTTAGTCCTATTTTTAGTTCCATGAACTGTCAAATTTACTCCAGTTCTAAATCACGAAACAGGATTAAATAAAAAATTTAGTTCCAAAACTAATTCTACTATGTATGCAAAATTAAAAGTATTCAGAAGTGATAAATATGTAAAAAAAGCAACAAACTGTTTTTTTTATGAGAAATAAATTTATTCCACATTTACTAACCAGAGAAGTGCGCACGCGGCAAGATTAATAAGAAGAATCTTGTAGGTACGTGGCTATTGTTCACAGCTTACTTAGAAAGAAAAGCTGGGAAACAACACAAATTTTATTTTAAAATCTGTCCAAAAACCCCAAAAACAGTTTTAAAGTGATGAGTGCTCGATTTATATCCGTTGTCATTTAAATGTTATTTTTAGACTTTCACCAACTTTCACAAAATCTTAAACAAAAACAAATGTAAATAATTTTTATTTATTGCTGGGGGTGCTTATCTGGGTGTGCTAATCTGCTTTGTACTCAGATATCGATAATGGCAGCAGTGAAAGCAGGAATAAGACACGCCAAAACGGCCAGTTTGGAACTAGTTTCTTTTGACAGATATAGTGATGTGTCCTGGTCTTGTATTAATAACGTAACATATACTATGACCAGAATTAACGTGACGTCACGTTTGGCTCTCCCCAAATTTACTGGAATTACCGACGCGTAACGGAACAGCCTTGTGCATTGCCCAGGAAAAAGTGTGCAAAGTACGCCTAAAGAAGTTTTCACTTTAAAAAATCAGCGTAAAGACCTAAAAAATTAATTTGTCAATCATGTATCCGAAGCCCAAAAAAATCGTAATTCACCGTAACCTACAATTAGGGTTCCCAAAATTAACAGCACCTACACGGTGTCATGCGAAAGACCTAAATAACCATTTTCGATTTTTGGAGCAATTTTTTCTAATTAACAGCTTCACATCGCTTCTCGTTTTCGAAATCCCCATACTGGACACACTATCTTGAATATCCTATTCCTATATAGATTTTCATAATCCTTAGTCTTCGATGTCTCATTTTTATTAAAAAATTCCCCGTTAAAGGCGACCTTCAACTGTCACTTTCCTCTCGGGCGATTTAAATAACAAGTCCTATTCTCGATTGTCATTACGTCGGAACCTATCGCGTATAATCTTCTGATAAAATATTCATCGATTCTTGTTCTTGTTCCGGCATCAACAACGACCGAAGAGAGGAAGAAAAATAATTGGTGGCAACCCGGGCTTCCAACAAGCACGAGAAGAATCGAAGTTGGCGGAATTAGAACAAGAACAAAGCGAGTCCAGCTTTATTAAAAAATGCACATTATTCAAACAAAAGCAATCAGATCGAAGACGGGGAAGTTGAGAGGAGGGAGAATAAAAAATGCGGCGTAAATACGACAGTGGTGGAGGGAAGAATAAATTTACATGTTCTTGTTAGTAGTTATTAAATAATTGATAGTAGACAGAAAAGAGACCGTCATCAAGTACAAGCAAAAATCGTGTTTCATTATGAAAAAGTACCAACAAAACTCATAAAAGTACATAAATTTTTCTGAGAGTTTACGTATAAAAGTACAAAAATCTGGCTATTTTTATTTCTATTTTATATAGAGGGTAGATAAAAAAGTTCTAGACCTGACGGAGAAACAAACAATTCAACCTATATATGTGAGATTCAATCAAAAGTCAAATTAAATTTAAATATTTGTAAGTCTAGAGCAAAGTAGTAATAATTATTTTTTCTACAGTCACTATAGAAAGTAGCCATTTGCGCTCTCTTTTGTCAACGCAAAATGTCACTTTGCCGCTCATGCGCGACAAAGTAGAAAAAACGCTCGCTGTCCAAATTTCTAACTGTACAATGTTGAGAAATGTCACTTGTCTACATTCTTAATGAAAATGTTTAGTTAGAAATTAATGGCACTGTAATTACACATTTATCACGTTCACAAGTCAATTTGACATATGTTCTGTCGGTATTTAACATAACCTAACTGCTGTGAAAATGAAATAGGGCATTCATTTACAAAAACGAAAGTATAAAATGCGTAGATTAGATTGAATAAAAACTCAAGAAGAATGGAAAATAACGATAAAATAAAATTAAATATAAAATAAATTGTGTGAAGTTATGTTTAGTAATAGGAATGATTGTACACAGATGGCGGTAGGATAGTTGCGAGTTATTAGTTATTTCGTTACTTAAATAATTGCGAGAAGTCAGTCAATGCACATACATGTCTATATAATCACAAATTCCTTGAAATATTTGTTAATTTTTTCAGTGTGACTGGCATGACAACTAACCACACATTTTGCTACAAAAACTCATCAAATCATCACAAATCCTTGCTTCCACGCTCTAATTTTGGTTTTTTTATGGAATAGATGGCTAATGTAACGATATAATCATTTAAAAGCCTTTTTAAGTTTAAACCGTATCTTTTGTATTGGCCAATCGTTATTTATTGAGCAGTACTGTAAGTATAAAGTGTATAAGTGTACATTATTATTTTTTGTTATGGTGGAGGACCCCATTGTGGCGACTGTAGAAAAAATCTTGTGTGTGTTTCGAGCGCAAATGAACATTGTCGATTTCGAGAGAATGCCGCGCTCCTTCGTCGCGCGGTAACAGCATCTCAATCGACAATGTCGCATTTTGCGCTCTTAATACACAAATAGCTATATCATAGTGTTACGAGTATTTCACGATTCCAGAATGCACAATCACTCATTACTGATCAGTTCATAATAGTTATTTACGACACAAGTACGTAAAGATATAGACTTTAGTCACAAATGGGTCGGAATTAAAACACGAGCGTAGCGACCCTTGAGTAACTAAATATACTTTACATACATAATATGTGAATCGTACGACATTTTATATATATCTAAAAATCCAAGAAATATAAAAAATTATTTATAATTAGGACAAAAATATTAAATGAAAAGTTCGCCATATTCAAAATATTCACTGGCTTTTGAAAATTTAGCACGTTTAAAAATTTTAATCACTCGTTGCTCGGCAACCCGTGGCTAATGAACCCTTGTTACTAAACAACTGTGTTACAAACTTAAAACTAGCAACTATTCCTCAATTTTACGCACTATCGTAGATGATAAAAATTACGTACCTACTAATTATAGTCTTTAATTATTGTTACATAACATCCCAAACCGATAATTAATTCAATAAAATATTAACATAGATCTCGGTAATTGAACTTGGGGATAAACATAATCAATTAATTACAAAATCACCACATACTCATTACACCCGTTCTCCTGGCAAATAATAAAAAACAAATGATGCATCAAATAAAGCGTCAAAATATTCCTCAAACAATTGTCATAGCAAATTGATTAAAGTTTCATAATTTTTAAAAATTAATAACTAGGTTATTTTTATGAAAATTGATATATTTAGTAACACTGTAAAGCAAATTTAAATTACATTCAGAAACTTTTAAAATATTTGTACCATTCGATTTAATTAATTAACAATGATGTCTCTTTCAGTAACATCTGATATAGAATTTAATATTTTTCCGTATCAAAAAGTGGCATTTAGGTTCGCAGTCCAACTTTGTAATTATGTTAATTATGTATATGCCTAACATTAATACCAGTAATATAGAAAATTTTCCATTTTTACCTCCCGCTACCCTAGGTAAGGGAGGTATAGGGATCGTGCTAAAAATAGCATATAGAGATTTTATATAATAAGCACGTTTTGATGTCCCCAGAATCCGATTTTAACATTTTTACAATGATGTCTGTAGGTATGTATGTGTGTGTGTCTGTGTGTGTGTGTGTGTGTGTGTCTGTGTGTGTGTGTGTGTGTGTCTGTGTGTGTGGATCTTGTGGACACGATTACTCAAATACTATCGATCAGAAAAATTTTGTATGCCCATTCTATACTAATATGGGAAGTGCTCATTAGTTTTTAGTGTATATCGGATAACCGGGAGTATCATTTATACAAGCTTTTAACAGTTTTTCTTGTAAAAAATTCATTGAATATAATTTTTTAGCAACTTTTACTAATTAAAATTGAATATAATGATTTAATCTTCAATTCTACGATAATAACATTTAGTAAATAACTCTAAATAACTTTAAATATGAATATATAATATAATTTATTTCCATGTATCAGCTAGCCTATGCGTCAAACAAAATCATAATTTTAATGACAGGTTTGACATATTTACACAAATGTCACTGACAGGCAGCAATTAAATTAAAATAAATAATGAAACCGTGTTAATGAGAATATAATAGTAAAATATTTTATTAAGGTTTGTAAAAATAATATATTTTCCATCATACATAAATGTATGATGATGATCTCATTTAAATTTGCTAATTGCTATTTTTGCAGCAATATAAATTAATATTAATTTACAACTACACATTTACGAAATGGATAATGTACGGCGAAGAATTGATAAAGATTGCGTTTTAGAGCACCTAGAAGATGATGCTGATTTTTATAAGAATGTGTGTGTGTGACGATTTTTCCTTAAAACCTATTAAAATATGATCCAAAACTTCTCAAATTTGGTATTTAAAACTCATATAAAATTTGAAACAACGTATTAGATTTCAGCCATATATGATAAATCGGATATAGTCTTAATTTGGAGCTCTAACAAATTTTTGAGGAAAAACAATAAAACAATCCAAAATTTCGTATTACAGACTTTTCTATTTATTGGACAACAAATTAGATTTTATTTACAAACGATTAACCGGAAATGATACTTTACTTAAAGCTCACTGCTATTTTAAATATGGAATTGGCGGGAGGTCATGTGTTGGCCACATCAGATTTTTTCCTATTAACATCATGTGTACACAAATACATACGTGGAGGGTGTAAATCGAATCGTGGGGCTTTGCCTTAGGCTTTTAACCCTTCGGAAGTGGCGACCTTTTCTGGGACACGAGAGGTGGCGCCGGGTCTGACAGACCCATGTCAAAAAATACTACCGGCGTATTTTTGTTACAAAATAATGGTATGAGTTGATGAATTGAACCCTCTTTATCTCTGACTAAGAGGTATTGGATTCATGCTAAAAATCGCATTGTGAATAAGCACGTTTTATGGTCACTAGAACCCGATTTTAACATTTTTACATTGATTCCTGTGTATGTGTGTGTGTGTGTGTGCGTGTGCGTGTCCTCAATCTAATATTAATGAGAAGAGCTAAAAGTTTTTAATAACAATTAGATTACCGGAAGTAGAAGTATCTTAAAAAATTCTTCTAAAAATATTTTTTTGAAAATTTTCGTTATTACAAATATTGAAGAACATAAATGCTCAATTTAATACACTTAGGACCGGTATTATAAACGTCCAGTTAAATTTAGTTCCATAGTAAAAATTAATAAAATGAACAAAACCGAATCAATTTACATGTTCTTATGACAAAGCTTAAATTTTAAGCTAGGTTTAAATAAAAAAATGCAAATTGGAATTTTGACAGCAATATATTATAATTCATTTGACATTTCATTTCGATGCAATATTGTCAATTTAAGCCAAGTTTAATATTTAAGATACGTTTGTGCAACCGGCCATTGGAGATAAAGAAAATATAATACCGTGAGTATTTTTTAACGTGAAACATTGGGTTTGTCATATCCATGGTTACGACTTGATATTTGATTGACAGCAATGTATTTGCCCGATCCATTTAAAATGAAACATAGCGAACGAATCTGACAGAAGTATTATATTTAAATATTGTAAGAAATTTAGCGAAGTTAGAAAACCACTCGAGAGCACTAAACATATACAGTATTTTTTCTACATCTAAATTTAATTTTTAGAAAACAGGTATAATTATTTAAACAAAATTAACCTCTAATGACATCTTGTCAATATGACAGATAACCGTTGAATTTTCCTATAAGTTATGATTTGACATTTGATTGACAGCAATGTATTTCTCTGTCTCATTTAAAATGACACATGACAGAAGTATTATATTTAAATATTGTAAGAAATTTAGCCGAGTCAGAAAACCACTCGGGCACAAGGTGCACACTATATTTTTTCTACAACTAATTTTAATTTGGAATGCAAGTATAATTATTTAAACAAAATTAACCTCTATTGACGTCTTATCAAATGTCAAATTCGTTCCCTATGTTTCATTTTAAATGGGACACGCAAATACTTTGCTGTCAATCAAATGTCGAATCGTAACCATGGATATGACAAACCCAATGTTTCACGTTAAAAAATACTCAAGGTAGAATAATCTGTTGTCTAGAATACACCAAGGAAACCAGTTCTCAAATTCAAATGTTTGTAATTGACAGGCAGATGTCAGTGTCAAAAATCAACAGTTTTATTGACATTACTGAAAGCTTTTTCTATGAAGTACATTTGATATTTATTGAGTTATTAATTAAATATTTAAAATTGTAGGTAAGTATATATTAATAGTAATAGCACAGAACAGATAAACTATTATTAAAACTATTAGGTTATCTCTTCTGTGGTAATAGTACGTATATCCTTAAAAAAATATCGCCAATCCCTTCAATGAATTGGAACCATCTTGAACAGTTTAGAAGATTCCATGTAGAATGAAAGAATATATATATGTAATTAGAATTATTTATGTGCACAAGAAATATTAAATTCGATACTTATGTAACAAAATGGAAATAGCGAGAGATATTATGCTGGTCACAACATTTTTTTTTTATGAAAACGAACATTTTACTTAAAAAATAAAACAAATAAAAATTTAATTCTAAAAATATAAACCAACAAAATAATTCATATTATGCTATAAAATACGAAGAGATGGAATAAGACACGTTAAATTTGTTTACAATAGCCCACTTAAATTTGCGACCAGCCCCGTTAGAAAAGTCAGTGAACTTCTGAACTTTTGTCCATCGAACTATTACCAATTCCGCTTGATCTGCACATATTTACCCCCTCCCCTGATTTGAATATTAAAAAGTTCATCGCCACCACTGCTAACCTCTCAGCCTCAGCATCTCATCTCTGATAAAGATCAGGAGGGCTGTGGCTGTGATCTGAATGACAGCAGACAGTCGCCGTCTCTGGTCCCTCAACGCATATCAAACAAAACTGAATTTTCGATGACAATTAAGGATCAAGACAGAAAGGGAAGGAACTGAAAATCGCTTCACGGATGCAAATATCTCTGGAAAGCCCTGGAAACAATGTAATCGTGATCGGGACCTCCTCATTTCCATTCAATGGAAAACAAGAGTACTCTGATGATCAAAAGAATTGTTTGTTGGTTTACACACGTATAATCGAAGGGGAATTATATAGAACAAAGGGAAATTATGTTTAGCATTTCTTTTAACAAGTACTTATAAGAGTTTTGAAACATACTAATGGAGCTTTTAAAGTATAAGGATGTTATGAATTGATACTTTGTAAACAAGTGTCTTGAATATCGTGTAAAAATAATGGGATTCAATTTTCAAACGGTGTTAAATTACGTTGAAATAAGGCTTTTAACAAGTCAACGTTAACGAAATCAAAATACAAAATGCAGATAAAGTGACATTTTTAACTCCCGCCTTTCTGTACCATAAGAGGGATTTAGAGAACAAATTCGATTTTCATTCCTCACTGAAAAAAACATCCAGAGTTAAATCAAATAGTAGTCCAAGTCAAAATAATTTTAATAGATAATAATGGAAATAATTATACTCTATGTATGTTACCGATTAAACCCGATTTCAGGATAAATCAGTCATAAGTTTTGAGCGTTAGGTTAGGTTTTGTTAAGGTATGTTTACAAAATAAATAATATACTCATAATGGCTTTAATTTTAAATATCAATTTACCTTTTCCCAAATTGAATTTACTTTTTCAGAAGTTGAAGTTAATTTTTCTGAAATTGAAGTCACGTTTTCTGAAATTGGTGTTACTTTTTCTGAAATTTAATTTACTATGTCCGAAATTAAATTTACTTTTTCTGAAATAGGGCTGTTGCAAGAATTTTTATATGACTTTTAAGCACTAAATTTTAAAAGATATTGTTCTTTAAAGAGCCTTAAATTTGAAAATATCACGAAATATCCATTAGATATTTTATAATTAAATTTTGAAATTTGTGTAATATTTTGAAAAAGTCACATGATCTGAATCAGAATGTGACGTCAGAATACATATAGTTTAACATCTGAAAAACTATCGCCTACTTATATTTATATAAATAATGTAAACTGTTTTCTTATTATGTCATTCGATGTCACAGGAGTGGGGGGTTATTTTCATGACTATTTCTGGCGCCAATATTTTTACCTTCCGTCAAAAGGAAGGTATTGTCTTTGGTCAAAAAATTCGGTGGTGAGTTTTTAATGAATAAGCACGTTTTAAGATCCCTAGAATACGATTTTACTAATTTTACATTGATGTCTGTATGTGTGTGTGTGTGTGTGTGTGTGTGTGTGTCTGTGTGTGTGTGTGTCCGTGTCCGTGTGTATGTGTGTGACAAATTTTTCTCCGACGATAACTTCAAAACTACAATTCTAAAAATTATGATTCTTTCGTATTCCTCTTCTTTACAACCATATCAAGAGCTGATTAGATTTTGGTTATAATTGGTCAACCGGAAATACCCTTATTTGAAGTTCTTAACAGTTTTTCTGGAAAAAACGCAGTTAAATAACATTTTTCGACATTTTATGATCATTAATATGAAAGAAAATCTTATTCTCTATACGATTTGATTATACGTTTTCCTTCATATTCAATAGGTATAGAGTTATAGAGAGATTAAGAGAGGTTAACTTTCAAAAATCAGTCAGCTTTGCAAAAATTATGGAAACAGTAGATATATATTCAAAAAATTCTAATTGACAGTTGTTAGTGTCAAGTGCAAAATCAAAGTGGAAAGTATAGGATCAGAAAGTAACATAAGTGACAGAGTGTCCCTCGCAAGTGACTTGCAGTTTCAATGTCGGGAGTACGAGGAAGGCCGAAGGGAAGATGGAAGGACTGTGTAGCAGAATATTTGAAAGAGGAAGAAATGTGTGAAGAAGATGCGTTGGATAGGAATGAGGAAGTGTGAAGTGCAATTTACAGAATGTACATTCATGTTATAATTATACTGGATTTATAGAATCTTTTCAAAGGAACTTGCAATATGGAATTTGTAAAAAATAGTGTGTTCGTGTTACAATTTAACAGGATATATAGAATCTTTTCCAAGGAACTTTTGGTATTGGATTTGTACAAAATACATTGAATTGACGGAAGGTTTTGTGCTGGCCACAACAGATTTTTATTTAATTAAATACGAAAATAACAATAAATTATTATTATTATTTTTATTACTACGAATTATTGCATAAACTTTAAGTTAAAATACTTTTTAAAAAATGTGAAACAGGCTCATTTAAGTTACTTTTTCTGAAATTGAAAGGTATGAACTTCCTACGTTCAGCAACCAAAACGTCATGTGTGAAAAACATGATTTTGCAACGAATCACATTTTACATAAAACAATAATTTTTTTTAATTCCGTTTTTTATCCCTACAAATTGATTTTTTGATTTCTAAGTTTTCCAAAAAATATAAATAATTTCCATGTTCAGCTATGTGAAGAATTTCAAGTCAGTTTGACATTCATATTACAAACCCAACTGGATGCTGGACTAGAGACTACGAGGGGGGTAATAAAAAGTAAAAAACAGTAGTACCTACTTGCAACTCGTATTTAAGAATCATTCTTGTGCAACACGGAAAATTCATTAATAATTAAATAATATATGCAAGAAAATTTAAATATTAAAGCTCTCACGCTGCATTTTAAACTATCTCATTACATATTAATCCTCGTACAACGTTGCCAAATTTAGCAAGAAAGTATTGCAGTGCATCAACAAAGCAGCAATTGTCTTCCATTATTCATTTAGCAGTTACCGGAAATCGTTTCTTGCACTAGGCACTAGGCAGATGCTCGACGTGGCAACACCGCTGCAGAGTTGTCAAACGTGCTGTGGCTCCCACGGGCATTACGCGTGCAAATCTTAATGTTAAATGCGTCTGTCTACATCTTGGCAACGGTGCTCTTTGGGAATACATATGTCGAGATGCAGGCAGCCTAGTAAAAGGTTATGTCAGATGGAATGTATTAAAATGTGTTGAGGTATTTAATCATGAAATGGAAGCTAATTGATTATACGCCTGACGAGTTGAGGTCGTGCTGTGATTTCATATATGGAATTGGTTCACAGTAAATCAAATTATCAAACATCAAATCTTGGAATAATTGTGTTAAATTGCTCATAGTGAAGTTACGGGATAAAGCAAATACATGATTTCATCCATATTTCTAACTAAAATTATCATCAACAATCATCATTAAACAAGTATAAAATAAAAATATTAGTTTGCTTGCTATTACCTATTGTTTTATTATAGTAATAAAGGAGTTTCACAATTTTTGAAAACTTTATAAACGGGTATTAAACTACATAAATGTACCACGACGCGTTTAAACAGAAATAGTTATACCAAGTTTCTATGGCGCAAAACGTAGAAACAAAATATAATTGAAGCTCTTCTCAGACTGCTTTGAATAAATTTAAACATAATTCAACAGATGTTTACCTCTCGCTAAGAGAGGTATTGGAATCATGCTAAAATTCGCATATCCAGATTTTAGTGAATAAGCACGTTTTAAGGTTCCTGTAAACCGATTATAACATTTTTACGATGATGTCCGTGTGTGTGTGTGTGTGTCTGTGTGTGTGTGTGTGTGTTTGTATGTGTGTGTGTATGTGTGTGTGTGTGTGTGTGTGTGTGTGTGTGTGTGTGGATGTTGGAACTACGGTTTCTCAGACACTATAAGACTTAAAAAAATATATAACTGCTGTTTCCTCAATCTGACATTCCTGGGAAGAGCTGATTAGATTTTGGTAACAATTGGACAACCGGAAGTAATAGTTTCTTCTAAATATAATCTTTTGAAAATTTTTATTACAAATATTGAAGAACGTAAAATTATCCATCTAATACACTTAATAGTTATTTATGTATTAAGAGCGTAAGGAGGCTTTTATGGCCTGTGGCGGGATTTTGAGCCCGAGGCGTAAGACATTAAAATACTTATTATTCACCTATATTTCCAATTATTGACCACATATTTTAACATATTTATACATTTTATAAGTGCTGAAAAAAATAAATTTATGTGACTTCAATTATTATTCAAATATTACGGCTTAACGAATAACAATAAAGACTTTCTAAAATTATATATCACTTTCAGTTTATATGAAGTTTTGTAATAAAATATAAAAAAATATAGTGGAGGACCCTATTGTCAAATTATGATACGTCCGTGCATAAATTTGTTTTATAACCATAGTAATGTTTATAACATAGTTTATAAATGACAGATGTCAGTGTCAAAAATCAAGAGCTTTAGTGATATTCTGAAAGCTCTTTCTGGGAAGTACATTTAATCTTGCTTGTTTTATTAATTAAATATTTAAAATTGTAGGTAACATGCATATATCCATCAGCAATACCGCCAATCTAGTTAATGAATTGGAAGAATCTCTGACATGTAGGAACTTCCTCATACAATGAAAAATAAATATAATTAGAATTGTATGTGTGCAGAAGACATGTTAAATACAATGAAAACAATATTTGGGTAAAGTTCTGTAATGTTTTTGTTATAAAACGGCGGTTCGATAGCGAAGTGCAATACAACACTTATATAAAATAAAATGGAAATGGCGAGAGGTATTGTGCTGGTCACAACAGATTTTTTTTATGTTAATATTATACACCTGAGACCAAGGAACAGTCTATCAAGAGACTCATCATGGTTCTTCACCTACCAAGAAGCAAAATTGGTCATATCAACCAGTCGGGTCATTGCATCTGTTTTTACTTCCCGCTGTCCTTGGTAACGAAGGTAGAGGGATCATGCTAAAAATGGCATATCGAGATTTTAATAAATGACCACTTTTTAAGGTCCCGAGAATCCAATTCTAACATTTTAATGCCCTAACTCCAATACTATCAATCGAAACATTTTGAAACATTATATTTCGACCCTATTCTAATGTGGAAAGAAATCATTAGATTTTGGTATATATCGGATAACCGAAAATGGACTTTGCTTCAAGTACAAAATGGTTTTTTCGCAATTTATGTTATTATAAAAATTAAAGATTATTAAATTTTCTACAGATATACATTTATACATTTTCTACCGTGAGTATTTTTTAACGTGAAACATTGGGTTGGTCATATCCATGGTTACGATTCGACATTTGATTGACAGCAATGTATTTGCGTGTCCCATTTAAAATGAAACAGGGAACGAATTTGACGAATTGAATTTAAATATTGTAAGAAATTTAGCCAAGTCAGAAAACCACTTAAGAGCACTAAACATATTTCGGGCACAAGGTGCACACAATATTTTTTCTACAATTAAATTTAATTTTTAGGAAACAGGTATAATTATTTAAACAAAATTAACCTCTAATGACATCTTGTCAATATGACTGATAACCGCTAAATTTTCCTATAAGTTACGACGTGACATTTGATTGACAGCAATGTATTTGCCTGTCTCATTTAAAACATAGGGAATGAATTTGACAGAAGTATTATATTAAAATATTGTAAGAAATTTGGCCAAGTCAGAAATTTAATTTAGAAAGCAGGTATAATTATTTAAACAAAATTAACCTCTATTGACGTTTTGTCAAATGTCAAATTCGTTCCCTATGTTTCATTTTAAATGGGACACACAAATATATTGCTGTCAATCAAATGTCGAATCGTAACCATGAATATGACAAACCCAATGTTTCACGTTAAAAAATAGTCACGGTATATATTTTATGTATAACTTTTTATAATAATCTAATTTATAAGTCCAGGAGCCGATGTATCAAAGATAAACACAATTCTTTTGTTACGCAGTTCATATTTCAGTTGTATGTAACTGACAGAAAAATGTCACTGTCAAAAAACTAATCATTTCAAATTAATAATGGTGACATTTTAAAAAGAAAATATTAAATAAAGCAATAGTTATATGCAAAGGAACTTAATATAGTTTGTAGCATTAGTATATAATGTAGGTATGTATTTAAATTAATAAAACTTAAATAACGGGAGATATTGTGTTGCCACATCAGATTTTTTTGCAGAGGATTTTTGATTAACATTAAAAGGGCCAAATTATGACATCAATAGGCTGATCTTTAGGAATGCATACAATTATTTAAAAATATATGAGAAAACGTCCCACTCTGTCAGAAAAAAATTGTACTATCACAACAATGCTCCCGTTTATCCTAATAATATTGTAAGGCAAAAATTGGGAACAACTATTGTTAGAAATAGGTTGGCCTAAAAAAAAATTTGGCTGGAAAGAAATTATTGAAGTAATAGCGTGTGTAGATGCATATTTAAAGAGTCTGGCGTAGATAAAAACTACTTTAAAGAGGAAATCCAAAATTCCACCCTCGTATTTAATGAATACATTATTTAGGAGAAGTAGATAAATCTGCTCTTTACGTTAATATTGTATTTGTTCCCTAATTATTCTCTTACTGTTTCATATTGTAACAATTTGTCATTTAGTTAGCTCTTGGAATATATATCAAACACATTAGTACGAACTTCCAAGAGCTTTAAAGCTTCCATTTCGAAAGTTCAAGGGTAGAGCGGTAAATAAAGTCACTGGATATAAATGCTTAATGTGACAATTGATTGACAATGATTTTGGAGCGTGATTCTGTAATTGTGATAAATTCAGAAAATTAGGTCGAAATAATTTACAATATTGGTAGCTACATTTAGCAGGAATATTAATTGGGACACATTATTAAAATGTGTTTATAATTACATTACATGCAATATGAAATGCTAGTAATGGATTGTATTTTTAACATTGAAATATTTTAATGAAATTTGACTTAAATATATTGGTCCAATTTGAAAAATATTATGAAAAATTACATTTACCGTGAGTATTTTTTAACGTGAAACATTGGGTTTGCCATATCCATGGCTACGACTCGACATTTGATTGACAGTAATATATTTGCTCGTTCCATTTAAAATGAAACATACGGAACGAATTTGACAGAAGTATTATATTTAAATATTGAAAGAAATTTAGCCGAGTCAGAAAACCACTCGAGAGCATTAAACATATTTCGGGCACAAAGTGCAGACAATATTTTTTCTACAACTAAATTTAATTTTTAGAAAACAGCACGATTTAAAATATACTGGTTGTGCCACTCTGCACAAAACGAGGGTCCAAAGCGATACGTGTTTCCTCGTTTTTTCCGCTAGAGGCGCAACGTGAAAACGACCCAATTGACACCTGTCATTTACATGTCATTTTGAAAATATTATATCTTATAGAAAGGTAAATAAAACAGGTTTTGAAGTACATATTCGTATTATATGTAGTGTAATATAAATATTTTGTTGAAAGATATTGCAATTAATGCAAAATGAAAAGAAAATTAAATAGAAAATGTTTCATTCCTGGATGTGAAACCGGTTACAAGAAATCCACTAAAAAAGAATCTCTGTTTGCTGCTCCACTCGATATATCACTTTTTAAAAATGGCAATGTACAATTAGTAGAGATGATCGCGAATTAAGATTGAATGATGTTCGTCGAAAACATTTTCGGGAAGAAGATATTATTACCGAATGGAAATCTGGAGGCGTACGGTTCTATCAATTTATTTAGTTTTTCCAATTTTAAATTCTAACAATGTATTGATTTAGGTTTCCATTAAATATATAAATTTATATTAAAAATAAATTCATTATGTATTTCATTTTTCATATTTTATGTAAAAATAGTTTGCCGTGGTAGGGTCGTTCTCACGTAGCGCATCTAGCGGATTATTCAAGGAAACACGTATCAAGCGGACCATCAGAAACAATGAAAAACATGACAAGTGGCATAACCAGTATATTTTAAATCGTGGAAAACAGTTAAACAAAATTAACCTCTAATGACATCTTGTCAATATGACATAACCGTTGAATTTTCCTATAAGTTATAACTTGACATTTGATTGAAAATAATGTGTTTGCCTGTCTCATTTAAAATGAAACATAGTAAATGAATTTGACAGAAGTATTGTATTTAAATATTGTAAGAAATATAGTCAAGTTAGAAAATAACTCGGGGACAAGGTGCGCCCAATATTTTTCCTACAACTAACCAATCACAGGGCACAATTTATATACCTATCTAACACAACACTAGGAGCTCTATTCTAAATTCATAGCCACATGTGCTATCCGCTATATAAGTTCCACTACTAGCCAACAGATGGATTCAAGTCAGATAACGGGATGGGGACTCCCATCTGTTGGCTAGTAGTGGAACTTATATAGCGGATAGCGGATAGCACATGTGGCTATGAATTAGAATAGACCCCTAGTTTCTTACGTGAAATGAAGTATATATTTTTATTTTGATATAGGTTTATATATAGTGAAAATGAAAGAAATAAAAGTATGTTTGAAAATAATAAAACCAATGAGGTTTTAAATAGACATAAAGAAGAAGCATGAGGCAAAGTTACAAATGAATACAACAGCCAGAATCCTGACAACTATAAATGTGAAAATTATGATTCAAAGATCTGATCAAAGCTTGATTCATGGAATAGGGTGAATAAGTTGATCATTGATTTTGATTAGTAGATTAGATTGATTTTTAATGGTGAATTGGATTGATTCAGAATCAGCGTTGATCTGTGGGTCAACTCACCATCAAGGAATGGTGATATGGTGAATTCGACCGTTAGAAAGCCAAACGTATGCCAAAGCGAGGCAAACGTATAGTACAGGAGAATAGGATTTTTGAAAGGTATACATTTAGGCACTAAACGTTAATAAACGCATACGAATGCGAACGAACGATTTGGGGAATTGAGGCCCGATTAAGACAGCACCATAACGAATCGATCGTTTAATAAATACCACGAATACGACATAATTTTGTACTTACAAATAAAATCTATAGAGTTAAATATGGAATTAAATGATATTCCTGGTAAGAGTTCGGGGCTAACAACCGGATCAACAATTGTTCCAGTCCCTCACTCATCCTTTGACAACATAATAGAGGAGGACGTCGCTACTAAGCGCGCAATTGGTCGTCGCTTCAAAGGCGATTCCACAAACAAAGACAAACATTGTCGCTGTAGTGGTGGGAGAAGAAAGAAGGCATTAGTCGAGTGTATTACACGTATATGTACACGTATATACACACGCTATGTCTTACCCCGCATTTTCAACATGGCCTATGAAATGGTAACAATGTAGTAACATCCAGTCCATACTTATTTAGTATTACCAGATTTACAAAATGAAGCTTTTAAATTCGTTTAGTCCTATTAAAAAATTTATGACGCGTTGATTAAAATTTGTAATGATACACAAGAGTCGACGAACAATCTAAACACCAAGCAAATGTCTGTACAGTGTCCCACACCGTATCTTCAGTGTAGTGGAGATAGCCAATGTTATTCTTATGGACGTTTTCCGTACCATGTTGCAATTTTTCATTGTAATGTAATATTGAAACAGTCATAAATTTTTATTGCTATACCAAAATTAGTTAACACTATACAATTTAAGTTTTATGAGGATCTCTTATTTACCCAAGGGCTTATTGTATTCTCCCGAAATTTGTCTGTAGTTCTAAATAGTTTTATGTACAGGGACGCGAAAAGATGCGTTGGAACCGGGGTGTAAAAAACATGCTGAAGCTATTTGTACCTGTATAAGTAATATTTCAATACAGTATTTTAAAACCGCCCGGCATACTAATCTTGATCAAATGCATTAGAGATTAGATTATTAACATATTATAAATTCAAATTGGAGATTACAGAGGTAGAATAAAGACTTTTTATGAACTATGTAAAACATATGCAGTATTTCTATCAAGTCTTAATATTAGTCAATTATCACATAAAAAGATATAAATGAAATAAAAAAAATAATGCTTAATAATTTTAACTTTTTATGATATTAAAAATCTATTTACTTTTAATACGTTTCAATAACAAATAAATAAATAAATATAATATAATTATATGTTAATTAGTTTTATTTACCTACGCTTGTTATGTTTTTATACCCTACTTATATTTTGTGTTTGTATTATTTTATATTTTTTGTAAATTACTAAACTGACCAGTTTATTATATAATTTTTTTTTTCTTTTCATCCACCTGTTTAGATACACTGAAAGTACACCAGTCATAAATACATTCAATGACGTACCCTGAATATTTCATCTCTTTTTGGGCATCTATTTTGCTTTTTCTATCTTGTAGCCTTACAACAGCTAAATATGGCAACATGGTACTCCATAAGACCATATACTGAACATAGAATGTGGGACACTGTATAGAAGAAAAATTTCTACATTTACATATTTGTATTGTAAAGTTCTTGCGGACTAGGAAAAACTTTTATTAATATTGATTATAACAACCCCCCAAATTTTCTTGATTGCATTTTGTTAAATTTATGATGATTATGGCTTTCGAATTCCCTTGCGACCGCCGTCAATATATTATTTTTCAATTACTTAGCCTTGGCATAATGGCAGCAGCGATTCCGTTATATAGTGGCGACTCGGGGAGAAATGACCGAAACCATTCCGTCCTGGCTCCGAACCGGAAGTGATATATCCACGCAACGCCGGATGTACGTCAACAGGTCGGCCGGGGGAATTTACCGCCATAATTGAAAGGTTTTCTACTCACTGAACATAAACATTGCTAAACTAACACACGTTATTTTACAAACAAAGAAAACGTGATGGCGACGTGATTTTTTAGTAGGACTTACGTTTTTGTGCTGTTTTTATATTTTAGAATGAGTAAGTGTGTCGTGCATGATAATTAACGATAAATGTCCAGTCGTTTATTTATAAATTGTAAACAATTTTCTATCATTTGTGTCATGAAAAATAATGAAATTGGCGGATCTGTCTGATAAAGACTGTGGTCAAATAGTTATTTACATTCGAGTGCGGGTAAGTTGTATTTTACAGCGCGACAGGTTTGTTTAAGGCACGAGCCCTTAAGGCGAGTGCCTTATTAGCTGGAGCGCTGTAAAATACTTCACGCACGAGAATTGTATCAAATTTTTTGGCCGACGATAATGAAAATCACTTTTTTTAATGAGATAGGTTGTACTTCTGAAAAGGGTTAGTTTAAAATACTGGGGTTAAGTCAATTTCCAAATTTGATTTTACTTACCTTCATTAGAGTACTTCTTCTAGCGAAAATTTATTTGTAATAATAGACGTTGTTTATGATTGATAATATATTTATTTGCTCATGTTTTCTTCGTAATAAATAATAGGTAGGTGTCGATATTTGACATTTCAGCAATGTTCACCTCGCGTATTTGACAGGTATATCGATCGGTGACTATGTCGGTAACGGCGGATTTTTACAATAATGACAAACGTCGCTGCCGTGATTTTGGTTTATATAAATTAATTTTAAATATAGGAAATGTTAAAGTAAAAAAATAACTTAAGTAGGTAGTACTTTTTTACATGAACTTTATTATAGTAAAGATGATTTATTTCCTAAATGCCCATAAACGTCCAGTGTATTTTGATTATTTTACCGCATAGTTAGACAAGTTACAACACAGTAAGCGTAAAATGTAGGTTACACTTGCTGTGTATACAATTGTAAAATTCCCATTACACTTCAGGAGGGCAAAAATGTTATTTTCACGCCTGATAGGGTCCCGTGGCCGCATGCCAGAGTGTCTGGTCGCGAAATGGGCTACCGGGTTCGATCCCGACCGACGCCAAATATTTCGAATTTTAAATGGCACAAAAGTGACCCCTGTGGTGCACTCTCCACTCCAGCAATAAGTGCCCGCTCGGTACAAATATGTCACCATCATTACCGATATCGGCGATAAAGCAGATTGTGGCACACTCAGAAATAGGTAATATGCCGTGATGATATATATTTTTTTTTATTACGCCCGATGTTATTTTAAATGCATTATTTGTTGCAGAGTGAGTTGAAATTACGCGAGAGTGACTTAAAAAATTTAATTCACTAGCAAATAAACATTTATTTATAGTTGTTGCTACGGAGTTAATAATGACAATTTAAAACGTCAAAATTAAATCAAATTATAAAAATGGAGAAAAAATAGTATATTAAAGAACGAATGTAATTCTATGTATTTTGTACAAATCCCATACTTAAAGTTTCTTGTAAAAGATTTTATATACCTATCCAGTAAAACTACGTTTTATCAAGAAAAACTGTTAAAAACTTCAAATACGAGTATTTGCGGTTATGAAATTATAACCATAATTTAATTAGCTCTTCATATGGATGTGAAGAAGAGGAATACGAAAGATTTATAAATTTTCAAATTATAGTGTGGGAGTTATCGTCGGAGAATTTTTTGTCACACACACACACACACACACACACACACACACACACACACACACACACACAGAGAGAGAGAGAGAGAGAGAGAGAGAGAGAGAGAGAGACATACAGACATCATCATAAAACTAGTAAAATCGTAATCAGGAGCCCTAAAACATGTGCTTATTCATTAAAAACTCATCATCGAATTTTTTGTCCAAAGACAATACCTTCCTTACCTAAAGGTGAAGGAAAATAAAAATTATGTTTCAAAAATAAAGTAAAGATGAAAACTTGATTTTTATGAACGTTAAACTGAAAAACAATAAATGGACATGTTCATTTCTTGTGGAAATCCCTCAATTATAAAACATAACTTAATTTTTGTTTTATTAAAAAGTGCAATCAAACATTGCTGCGAAATTTATAGTTTTATTTTTGGTTACAAATAATTTTCTACAATATTTGATGTACGATGAATGCTTTCATTAAGTTCACCAGTATTTAAAAATTATCCCCTTTTAGTTTTATGGAGTCTGGACTGTTATGGACATTTTCTGTGTTTCATTCCATATGCAGAACTTCCTAATCCGTGGCATGACAGGAATCCAAATTGGTAATTCCAAAATATTTGAGTGTATATTTCGAGTGGCGATGCATGCGAATGCATGCCTGCGCGTCTGCCTCACCACAAAATTCCAGCCAATATACGCAGCCATCGATCCACTCTGGTAAAAAATCAAGGGGAGGATAACTAAAATTACTTTTAAATTCCTCAAATAGCACAAATTGCCGCACACTGCGATATTTTAAATATTGAATAAATTTAATAGGGGATAGTTTAATAATTTTTAAAACAAGCCGTTATTACATTTAATAAAAATCTGTTGTGACCAGCAGGTTAAACCTGTCGCCATTTCCATATTAGGCTATGTAAGTATATATTGTATTTAACATTTCTGGTACACACACACACACAAAATCTAATTACATCTATTATTAATATATTTTTATATTTTTTAATTCATTCTATAAAAAAAAATTCCTCCTACTCTTCTAAATGTTAGAGATTCTTCAAATTCAGATTGGCGGTATTTCTGATGCGTATATAATGTAATATAATAGAATAAAAAAATAAATTCGAAAATGTTACTATACCCAAATCATTCAAGCAGCCAATGCACGTCATCGCTTAGTGTAAAAACCTTAATGCATTAAAATCACTAATAGTGAAAAATGAAATAAAATTTCAATCATTTTTAACCGTCAAAAAGTGTATGGCCTTATATAATTATTATTAAGATGAATAGTAGAATTCATTATTTATCGTATATGACATGAATAATATATAAATAATGTACATCAATGTCATATTATTCGTTTAATTGTTGCTATAGTTGGCAACATTGATAATTTGTATGTTCATACTGTCAAAGTTATTATTTGAAAATTATTTGTATCGTGTTTGAAACATTTTTGTGCGTTGTAAAGGCCTATTTATAATAAAGTAGTATTAAACGCAACGCAACGAGCAACGTGACCGTTAACGCAAGCACAAAATCTGTATATCTGCCAAACGTAGCACTTCTAATCAGAAGAATTCAGTAAATTTATTTGAAATTCGGCTCACTTTTATTTATTGCCTTTATATGGCATACATAAGTATAAATAAGGTTAGTATTATAAAATAATTTAAATAGAAACACTGAAATAGACAGTGACGAAAATATAGTATTTATTTTGTAGATGTGACAGTTCATGACCATGTCGATAATACAGATTGCAATCTGTATAACTCTTTTCATAAAGATTCTAAAACCTCTGCAAACGTACCAGTACATGCCGTCACACATCTAGTTACTTTTATTCAATTTTTATTAATGACGTGCATTGGCTGCTTGAATGGATTTGAGTATACGAAAATGATATTTTATATTTAATCAAAGATGCATGTGTGTAGTTTTGTTAATTAAAAAAATAATTGTATAATATGTCAATCAATATAATGTGTCAAAATATAATTGTGTGTTCTTAATGAGTATAACTATTAAAGTACAGATACAAAATACTGCAAATCAAGAGAAAAAATCTGATGTGGCCAGCACATGACCTCCCGCCAATTCCATATTTAAAATAGCAATGAGCTTTAAGTAAAGTTTCACTTCCGATTGATCTTTTGTAAACAAAATCTACTTTGTTGTTCCAATAAATAGAAAAGTTTGTAATACGAAATTTTGGATTATATTTTATTATGTTTTTCCTGAAAAATATGTTAGAGCTTCAAATTAAGTACTACATCCGGTTTATCATATATAGTGAAAATCTAATATGTTGTTTCAAATTATATAAGAATATTAAATACCAACTTTGCGAAGTTTTGGCTCATTAATATATTTTAAGGAAAAATCGTCACACACATTATTGTCAAAATCATCAACTTCCTTATTCTCTAAAACGCAATCTGTGTAAATTCTTCGCCGTATATTATCCATTTCGTAAATATGTATTTGCAAACTATAATTTGACACTTTGAAATCACGTTCTTATTGAGAGCTGTTTGATATATAATGCTGCAAACATCAAACTTAAATCGAATTATCCTGTATGTCTAATATTTATGTATGATGGAAAATATATTATTTTTACAAATCTTAATTTCATTAGAATCATATTTAAACTACTAAATTCTTCTTAACACGGTTTAATTATTAATTTTAATGTAATTTCTTCGTGACAGTGACATTTGTTTAAATATGACAAATTTGTTATTAAAGTATTATTTTTGTTTGAGGCAGAGCAAAGTGATGTACAAAAATAAATTATTTTATAATATAATATAAAGTTATTTCAAGTTATTTATTACATGCTATTATCGTAGAATTGAAGATTGTGCGATTATATTCAATTTGTATTGGTAAAAGTTGCTAAAAAATTATATTCAATGAATTTTTTACAAGAAAAACTGTCAAAAGCTTGTATAAATGATACTTCCGGTTATCAGATATACACTAAAAACTAATGAGCTCTTCTCACATTAGTATAGAATATACAAAATTTCACACACACACATACATACCTACAGACATCATTGTAAAAATGTTAAAATCGGATTCTGGGGATATCAAAACGTACTTATTCACTAAAATCTATATATGCGATTTTTAGCTCGATCCCTATACCTCCCTTACCTAGGGTAGCGGGAGGTAAAAACAAAAATGTGCAACAATCTAATATCACACTTTGAAGGAATTTCAAAAATAAATAACTCCGTAATTTAGTTAGTCTAAACTTTTGTCTAATTTATCCGACTTCATATCTCTTCGTGATCGAGATCCCCATGTTGAATATGTTATCCTGAACGTAACCTACAGTGCACAACAAATCGTTATAATCGAATTATTTATTTAAAGCTTCACTTAATTTAATATAACAGTTTTGCTATGTATAATACCAGCACTTGATGTCGCGGTCGGGAGCGATAAATCGTGTTCCTGTCAATTCGTGTCCAATATCAGACACAAGTTATTTTTAACTAATAACAAATCAATTATAGTTTCAGTAACAATTTCGTGTTTGGTTAATAACATTGAAATATAACATGCATAACTCAAAATTTAACTGGTTAGTTGTGTGTTATAAATAACATTAATTATCAAAAAATGAATACTGACCAATGGCTCATTAAAAGCAGATAAAAATGTACAACCTCTATAGGTATCAATAAAAAAATGTGGACAGCGCAAGACCTCTCGTCATTTCCATAATTAGGCTATACAGTGTGTCCCATTTAGAAGTGCCACCATTGGGATCTCGAGAACTATAAGAGATACAATGTCGGTTAAATGGAACTTTTTGTGCGCCTTTGGAAGGCCATCTCAGATGTGCTTTTGTTTTTCCAAAAATTCTCATAGGGCACTAGATAATGACGAAAAACTGAATATTGTTGATTTATTCTTTCTCAACTTCTAAACTATTAGTAATTGAGAAAAATGTTTCAAATATAAAAGATAGATATTTTTATTAACTAACCAGTGGCGTACGAAATAAATTTTTATATCCGTAAATTTTCGAGGTATAACATAAACTTATATTTTTTTAAATGGAACCCATATCTGATTTTAGTCTCAAAAAAATCAATAATTTTTTCTCTTTTCAATGATGTAAGGGTTATTATGTTTTATATTTGTTTTGCTCCTAAAATTTAATTTTTCTCCTTATTTTCCTGAATTTTCTGATTTTTTTCCAAAAAAACATTATTATTTTTATTAATTATATTGTATTTGATCAAAATAATTTGTTTTATGCCTATATTACTTAATATTTTCATTCTAGACTCATAATTACAAATTACACTATGATGAGCCAAGGGCGGCCTGATACAAAATATTATAAAAATTAATTTGATACGAATTTTGAGCAAAATTTTCTAACGAAATAAATTATTTAAATACAAGGAGTATTTCCAAATAGAAATCTACCAATATTTTCAAAATAATTGTAAATTTAATACATAATAAGGAAAAAATAATAATTTTGAAGGCAAAACAAATATAAAACATAATAACCCTTACATTGTTGAAAAGAGAAAAAAATATTTATTTTTTGAGACTAAAATCAGATATGGGTTCCATTTAAAAAAATATAAGTTTGTGTTATATCTCAAAACTTTACGGATATAAAAATTTAATCCGTACGCCACTGGTTAGTTAATAAAAATATCTATCTTTTATATTTGTAACTTTTTTCTCAATTATTAATAGTTTAGAAGTTATTTGAAAAAGAAAAAAATCAACAATATTCAGTTTTTCGTCATTATCTAGTGCCCTATGAGAATTTTTGGAAAAATAAAAGCACATCTGAGATGGCCTCCCAAAGGCGCATAAAAAGTTCCATTTAACCGACATCGTATCTCTTATAGTTCTCGAGATCCCAATGGTTGCACCTCTAAATGGGACACACTGTATAAGTAGGTGCGTATTAATTGTATTTAACATTTCTGATACACGACCAAAAATTTTAATTACATCTATTATTAATATAGTTTTATATTTTTTAATTCATTCTATAAATAATATTCTTCAAATTCATTGACGAGATTGGCGATATTTCTGATGCGTACATGGAGTATAATGTATCTATAATTTTAAAAATTTAATTAATAATAAAATAAGAAATTTCCCAGAAAAAACCTTCAGTAATGTATCTGGATTTTTGATGGTGCCATTTTTCTGTCAATTTGTCAATTACAAACATTTTAATTTTTCAAATGCTTTCCATGGAGTTATTTGGGCTTTGAAATTCATTACAACAGATTATTTTATATAGGTATTTAGAATTCAGTCTATCTCTAAATCTATAGCAGATATAATAAAAATGTTTATTGTATCGGATAAATAATTTTATATTCTTTAATATTTGTAATAACATAAATTTCCAAAAATAGTATATTATGTTCCAAATTAAGAAAAGTGAAAGTTTACCAGACGAGTATGCTATACGAGTACAGTAAAATCACTTTTCTGACGCGGTGCGTATACTATTTTTTCATTAGTATTAAAATTTGAATTTTTTTGCGGCATAATTTTATGTATTAAAAACATCTGAAAAAACATAGTTTAGCAATACCTCTGTAAGCGAAAGGTAAAAACTCTAAATGTCGAACTTAATTCGAATACTCAAGGCGTCGAGAAGAGGGATAATTCATGTTCACAATTCTCTTGATTTTAGCATTTATTTGGACGTTTCGGAGGTCCAAAAACCTCCATCTTCAGCATTTTACATTATTGTCTAAGTTTTTACATTTGATGTTTTTTGGTAAGATGTGTTCTCTTACAAAACCCGTAAATTTGATAACAGGGTTGATCTTCACCTCCATCCTACATATTAATTGTTAATAAAGCGTATTTTAAAATTTGTTTTTTACCTCCCGCTACCCTTGGTAAGGGAGGTATAGGGATCGTGCTAAAAATCTCATATCGAGATTTTAGTAAATGACCACGTTTTAAGTTCCCTAGAATCCATTTTTAACATTTTCACGATGATGTCTGTATGTGTGTATGTGTGTATGTGTGTATGTGTGTGTATGTGTGTATGTGTGTGTGTATGTGTGTATGTATGTGTGTGTGTATGTGTAGGGATTTTGTCTTCACTCTAACTCAAATACTATCATTCAGAAAATTCTGAAACCTTGTATTTCCATCCCATTCTAATATGAATAGAAGCCATTAGATTTTGGTGTAAATCGGATAACCGGAAATGACACTTTACCTGAAGCTCATAATGGTTTTTCTTCAAAAAATACCATTAAATGCCATTTTTTCGCATTTTATGTCTTATGAAAATTAAAGATTGTTGAATTTTCTACTGGAATACATTAATACTTTTTCTATATAATTTACACATAAATTTAAAAATAATTTTTTTTATTAGTCGCGAAGCCTAAGACACAATAATTCGTTTGTTACACAGTTCATATTTCAAATGAATGTAACTGACAGTTAATGTCACTGTCAAAAAACTAATCACTTCAAATTAATAATAGTGACATTTTAAAAAGAAAATAGTAAATAAAGCAATAGTTTTCTGCAATGGAACAGTTTGCAGCGGTAGTAAATACGTAAGTATGTATTTAAATTAATAAAAATTCAATAGCGGGAGGTTTTGTGTTGGCCACATCAGATTTTTGTTACTTGGTTTTTTGAGGGATTAAGGCTTGAATAAAAATTTCTTTTCTAAATAATGAAAGTGACCGACGCTTTTGTTACCTCGACCACATGGTGACAGGTTTGAATTTTTGAAAATTCAAACAAATTCAAAAATTTTAAAACTTTATACGCTTTATTAACAATTAATATGTAGGATGGAGGTGAAGATCAACCCTCTTATCAAATTTACGGGTTTTGTAAGAGAACACATCTTACCAAAAATCATCAAATGTAAAAACTTAGACAATAATGTAAAATGCTGAAGATGGAGGTTTTTGGACCTCCGAAACGTCCAAATAAATGTTAAAATCAAGAGAATTGTGAACATGAATTATCCCTCTTCTCGACACCTTGAGTAGGCGAATTAAGTTCAACATTTAGAATCTTCATACAAGGTACCAGAAATTAGAAAAAAAAACGAAAGGTAAAAAGTTACCGTATTAAAAATAGAGGCAGATACCATTAACATAAACTACAGTTTTTGTAGCTTTGTTAATTAAGTTTCTTACTTCATATTTAAAAAAAAAATGTTGTAAATATCTAGCACTACCCATAAACGCACAGACGCGAATAATTATAACTGAAATGAGAACAGAAATTCCTCCATAAACTTTTTCTCGTCCAGGGAAATTAAAGAAAGGATTGCCCATTTGGGATCCGCGTATAAAAATATAAAAACATAGTGCTCTAGATCTGATTCTCGCGACATAAGTTAGTGAGGGCGGCATTTACATATTTGAATTGCAAATTATTTAATTCAAACTTGCATTACCCAGTGCTTGTGTATTATCATTCGAACAAAATGTATGAATATTTTATATACGCACAATTGTTTATTCTGCTTCTCAGTCTCGGCGGAGGCAAATAATTGCGATGAGAATATTTTGTCTTCTGGTCGGGGCGCAATCTTAAACTTGTTTTACATAATTTGCTAAATTTACTTCTTCTACATTTGCTCTCTGGTGCAAATATTGGCTTGCGGACAAAAGGAGTACAACTCATTAGGGTTTATATGAAAACTATTCTAGCATTTCTTAGTTTATGTACAACAACAAAATTTCAAATGAATTTTTTACGCTAGTATTTTGTAACTAATCTACATATTATTATTTTGTATTAGTGTTTGTTATATTTACCCTTTAGCTTTATAGAATAAGAATAATTTTCTAATTCAATTAAGTTGGTTAGGTTTGGTTAAGTTATGTAACAAGACGAAATTCAGCGGCATTATTTTTATTTGACATTTAGAAAGTCAGTCTATTTTTACCTCCCGCTACCCTAGGTAAGGGAGGTATAGGGATCGTGCTAAAAATCGGATTTAGAGATTTTAGTGAATAAGCACGTTTTGATGTCCCCAGAATCCGATTTTAACATTTTTACAATGATGGCTGTAGGTATGTATGTGTGTCTGTGTGTGTGTGAGTGTGGACACGATTACTCAAATACTATCAATCAGAAAATTTTGATATTTTGTATACCCATTCTATACTAATGTGGGAAGAGCTCATTAGGTTTTAGTGCATATCGAATAACCGGAAGTATCATTTATACAAGCTTTTAACTGTTTTTCTTGTAAAAAATTCGTTGAATATAATTTTTTAGCAGCTTTTACCAATACAAATTGAATATAATGGCACAATCTTCAATTCTATCATAATAGCATTTAGTAAATAACTTGAAATAACTTTATATTATATTATAAAATAATTTATTTTTGTACATCACTTTGCCTCTACGTCAAACAAAAACAATACTTTAATAACAAATTTGACATATTTAAACAAATGTCACTGTCACGAAGCAATTTTCATTAAAATTAATAATGAAACCGTGTTAAGGAAAATTTAGTAGTTTAAATATGATTCTAATGAAATTAAGGTTTGTAAAAATAGTATATTTTCCATCATACACAAATATTAGATATTCAGGATAATTCGATTTAAGTTTGATGTTTGCAGCATTATATATCAAACAGCTCTCAATAAGAACGTGATTTCAAAGTGTCAAATAATAGTTTGCAACTACACATTTACGAAATGGATAATGTACGGCGAAGAATTTAGACAGATTGCGTTTTAGAGCATAAGGAAGTTGATGATGATTTTGACAATAATGTGTGTGTGACGATTTTTCCTTAAAATATATTAATGAAATGAAAACTTCGCAAAGTTGGTAGGTATTTAATACTCTTATATAATTTGAAACAACATATTAGATTTTGACTATATATGATAAACCGGATGTAGTACTTAATTTGAAGCTCTAACAGATTTTTCAGGAAAAACATAATAAAATATAATCCAAAATTTCGTATTACAAACTTTTCTATTTATTGGAACAACAAAGTAGATTTTGTTTACAAACGATCAATCGGAAGTGAAACTTTACTTAAAGCTCATTGCTATTTTAAACATGGAATTGGCGGGAGGACATGTGCTGGCCCATCAAATTTTTTTGGGTACAACTCTTGAAGCCTAGTTAAAGACATCTGCAAGTCATAAACATTTCAAAATTCCGTCTGGTCATAAATCTAAAGAGAAATCGTTACTAAATTATTGTTCGAAAAATAACAATAAGACACCCTAACTTTCATGTCACCGCGGGATGTGTTCTCGGATGAGACCTGAGTTCTAGGCTAAAAGGAGGTGTCGTAGATGGTTGTCCAGAAAATGTCTATAAAAAAATGGGCAGTCTGGGAAAAAAGACAGGGGAATTGCTTTAAAAACAGGTGACAATAAAAAATTAGAGAGTTCAAGTTCGAGTTCAGGAAGTCAAGTTTAAAGATAAGAGACAAGTAGTGTAAAAATATAAATAGTGTATAAAATGTAAGTTAAAAATCTGTTGTGGCCAGCACAAGATCTCTCGCCATTTCCATATTAGACTATATAAGTATTGTACATATTTGACATTTCTGATACACACAAAAACACATAACTTCTTTATATATTTTTATATTTTTTAACTCATTCTATCACTCTTATTCTTCTAATGTTCGAGATTCTTCCAGTTCATTGCTGAGATTGGCGGTATTTCTGAAGGGTATATATAATATATGTATCTGTAATTATAAATATTTAATTAATTATAAAATAGGAAATATTAAACGTACTTCCCAGGAAAAGTCTTTAGTAATGTCTCTGGCAATTACAAACATTTTAATTTTTCCACTTGTTTTCCATGGGCTGCGAAATACATTTACAATTTATTATTTTATATATTTATATGTCTCTATCTTTAACTCCATAGAATATATAATAAAAAATCTGATGTGGCCAACACAAAACCTCCCGCTATTTAATTTTTATTAATTTAAATACATACCTACGTTTACTAACGCTGCAAACTGTTCCATTGCATAAAACTATTGCTTTATTTACTATTTTCTTTTTAAAATGTCACTATTATTAATTTGAAGTGATTAGTTTTTTGACAGTGACATTTACTGTCAGTTACATTCATTGGAAATATGAAATGTGTAACAAAGGAATTGTGTTTATCTTAATAATAAAAAAAAATATTTTTAAATTTATCTGTAAAATATATAGAAAAAGTATTAACGTATTCCTGTACAAAATTCAATAATCTTTAATTTCCATAACGACAAAATGCGAAAAAATGGCATTTAATGGTATTCTTTGAAGAAAAACCATTATGAGCTTCAGGTAAAGTGCCATTTCCGGTTATCCGATTTACACCAAAATCTAATGGCTTCTTTTCATATTAGAATAGGGTAGAAATACAAGGTTTCAGTATTTGAGTTAGAGCGAAGACAAAATCCCTACACATACACACTACACACACATACACACACACATACACACACATACACACACATACACACACATACACACACATACACACACACATACACACATACAGACATCATCGTGAAAATGTTAAAATTGGATTCTAGGGTCCTTAAAACGTGGTCATTTACTAAAATCTCGATATGTTATTTTTAGCACGATCCCTATACCTCCCTTACTAAGGGTAACGGGAGGTAAAAAATTAAATGTATCGTATAGTGATTTTTATATTTTAATATTAGTAATAACAGAAATTTTCAAAAAATAATATTTAGAAGATTTTTGTAAAGAAACTATTTCTTCCGGTTGTCCAATTGTTACCAAAATCTAATCAGATCTTCCTGGGAATGTCAGATTGAGAAAACTGCAGTTAAATATTTTTTAAGTCGTAAAGTATTTGAAAAACCGTGGTTCCAACATCCACACATTCATACACACACGGACATCATCGTAAAAATATTATAATTGGATTATAGGGACCTTAAAACGTGCTTATCCACTAAACTGTAGATATGCAATTTTTAACATGATTCCAATACCTACCTCTCTTAGCGAGAGATAAAAAAAAATTCGTTTTATCAGAAAGTTCATTATAAACGGGATCGTTATTTGCGGAAAAAAATTACACTCTTCTTTTAGGACTTTAGTTCGTACTCTACAAATTGTTTCGTTACAACCGGAGGTTCACAGTTAACGGATGTTTCTAGAAGCGGACATTACTCTAATATAGTTTCAACACGCATAAATATTTTCATTAATAGAATGTAATGCTAAAAACATGTTATATTATCATAACCCATTTCATTAACTAACAGAATATGTAAGCGTTTAAGAAACCAAAATGCTTTTAAAGTGGAAAATTAATGACTTCGAAAAACAAACGGCAGCATTAATTCATGTATTAAAAATAATAGACCGTGTTAGAAAAACCCTCTTAAGTGAGCAAAGCCATCTTTGTCTCAGTAACCGACCACTTAGTGAGTCATTAATCGTGAGTGACGGCAAAGCCCTCTGTGGAAAGATCGCTTAATTAATGTTATCGGGCTGCAGGACGCTGCCGCCCATTTTGGGTCGAGCGGGATGCTTTATGGCCGTTATATGATAATAAAGACGTTCGCTAAATCTGGGAAAAAGTAACGCGATATTAAATTTACCGTAAAGCTGGCACGCCCACTGAAAGAAGAGGGCATTTTTATACGGGAGAAGAAAAGTGAGTGATTTAAATATATTTCACCGCTTACGAGCAAAAGTGGAATACTAAATTGTTGGGAAAATGATAAAGCAAAGGAACATTGGATCTGTTTACACCAACATCTTTGTTAACTATGTCCCTATTGAGCGGCTGACTCTAAAAAGATTTTTATTTTAAAATCTAAAACCAGAATTTTGTTACCCCCAGAATAGATATTTTAAAAAATTAAGAGGTTATGAGATTTTCGTCCTTCGCCTTTGGCAAAATTAAGTTTAGGAAAAAAGAATTGTTTACAAATTTTGCGCTCAAGAAAAATTATTGTTTTCGTATATTTACGTTTGGGGTCCAAGTAACGGGTCTGGTGGGTGGTTATAAATCACCGCCGCTGTGACGTTGTATTTATCCACAATGTGTGTGGAGGTGCTGACTGAGACAACATGGGTGTATTTGGCTGCTTACTAGTTCTGTTACACTGTGTAGTTTTTTTTTTATTACTACCTCTAGTTAATGTCCACTTATTAACTAGCTATGATGTACTGATGAGCTCTAATAAGAGCGAAACACGTGTCTACAGCTGCATTTGAGCGATAACCCTAGGAAAAAAGAATTGTTTATTAAGTTAAATATTCTCAAATTTTATTTTCAGTATTTTGATTTCTACGGTCGTTTTTACCTCTCGCTAAAAGAGTTATTGGATTCATGCTAAAAATCTCATATCCAGATTTTAGTGAATAAGCACGTTTTAGTCCACTAGAATCCGATTTAAACATTTTTACAATGATGGCTGTGTGTGTATGTGTTTGTGCTTCTTGACGTGTGTATGTGTGTGCGTCTAGTTGTTGGAGGGACAGTTTCTCAAAATCTATAAGACTAAAGACCAATCTAACTTCGTATTTCTTAATCTGATATTAATGGGAAAAGCTGAAAAGGTTTTGGTAACAATTGGACAACTAGAAGTGGTAGTTTCTTAAAAAAATCTTGTAAATATTATTTTTTTGAAAATTTATGTTAATACAAATATTAAAGAATATAAAATTCTCTATCCGATACATTGAACATTTTTATTATATCTTCTATTGGGCTTCCAAAATTACAATGCGCCACTGGTGGCAGATTTCTGAACTGAGTGAAGTGTACAAAGGAGGTTGTTTTATTCAGGGATCGTATTTACTTGTATACGAATTTTAATACGCTTTTATCTTCGGCTATTATTGTTTTATTCTTAGTAGGATCTGAATTACTGCTAAGGTAACAGGTAAGTTTTTGATATTTAAAAAATTATTGAAGAAATTAGGAGATATGCAATTTATAGGTTAAAGTTACGATGGAGTTTTCTCCGAAAATATTTACCACATAATATTATGTGGCCACTATTTATTACTTGCTGGCCTTCCACCATATTTCTAGATGATACACTACAATTCCAAAATCTACAAATAGTATTTAAATCTAAGCAAAGAAAATTGTTCATTATGAAAGAAAAACAATTAAATAAAAGTAAAGCTATGTAGATAGAAATTAATATATGTACAAGGACGGCAATGAAATACAATCTAAACAAAGGAAATCAAATGTTTATTTTATTAAAAGAACTAATATACTGTTAATTAAAATATGACTAAAATACTCTTAACCTACAAATACTTACTAAAATTAACCCTATTAACTAAAATATTATTAAAACTATCACTAAATTGTTACTACAAGAAAGATCAAACTCAATTCTACCGAAATTAACAAAAAAAAAACACTATACTAAATCCGAAATTAAATTAAAAACTACGAAAATTAGTCTCACACCAATTGTACTCTTATGGAAGCCAGCGAAAAATGTACCATTCGTTTGAATTTTGACGTTTGACGTCAGCGCTATCTCTTGATAATTTGGAAGCCCAATAGATTTAGAATATTTATTATATAAATTCAAAAAATGTAAACCTTGGTCAGTTATTCAATAATTTGTATTTAATTGTATTAAATAATAAAACATGAAATTATTGTAGCCTAATAATGTAACTGCTGAAGATGGGAGTTTTTGGACCTCCGAACCGTCTAGTAAAATCTAACGAACAAAGAGATTTTTTTGTTATAAAATAATTCGTTATAAAGAATATCACAGTATTTTGTATTCCATTTGAAATTATATTCTAGTTACAAAATAAGCGCCCAGATAAATATGTATTTTCATATACAGGATGTTAAGTCAAAGGGTATAAACATGAGTACTTTTCGATGTGGTGATTTTCAGTCAAACAGTTTTTTTAAAAAAAATTGCAGAATTAAGGACCTGGATTTTGAAATTTACATTTTAGAGCCACCGGCCGACACGAAAGTTTTAAAAAGTAATAATAAATAATATTTATTTAGATTCAAATAAAATATACACAATGAATTACTTATTTAATCATGTAACTGATGTTAAATAGCAAATATATTAAGTCCATATTATTTTTATTAAAAAAATTATGTTGACCCGTAGCATTGACATTATTCTATTAAAGAAAGAACCAATTAATTTCGTGAATTTCGACACACACAAAAAAGGTATATATATATATATATATATATGTACGCTCCAAATTGTAACCTTTTTTCAACAACCTCTGTCTTTATAAAGATGGCAGATGACATAAAAATAAGACGTATGTTGAGTTCAAATTAGTTTCCCGTATTTTTGTTGAATAACCTTATTATAACGGTTAACGGGATCAACCGTTACAATGTAAAAATAATCAATTTTAGTTTATTCAAATGTTTGTACAAAATATAAATATGTAACCTCGGAACAGCTGATAACAATAGTAGGGTAGGCAACATGACGGTCTATTTTATGCGCTACAAGGTATTATATAAACAAGTTTTCAGATCCAGTAATTCCCTTACAATCGGTATAATTGAAACTGAGAGCAATTTTCCTTATCTGGGGTAGGCAGATTAGACTCCAATAGAATTATATTATTCTATTCTCCATATGTTTATGCATGTGGCATTGAGTATTCGTATTCGTACGCCGCATTATCTGCTGAAATCTGCTCAGGGCTGAAAGGAACGAGACTGAAGCTGAAACTGAAAGCTTTCAGCGCTTCACGCCGAGAGATTGTGAGACAGTTTGTTTGTTCAGCGGCTTCTAAGGAATTTAATAACGACTAATTAATTTGCTATTAATTATATTGGTAAACACAGACTTTTAATTTTGCTTGGTATTAAATTTCTTTCTACACAACTTATTATCAATCTTATTAGCCAGAATTAAGCTTTTTATATTAGATTAGAGAACTTTATTGTTGTATCTAATTAATATAATAACAGAATATTATCCACCAAGATAGCGTAGGGGCAACGAAGTTGCTTCGCAATCCAAACTTTAAATAAATGTGTCAGAAGTGTTGGAAACTATATTTATAAAATAGATAGATTCATTCATTATGAACATAGTTAACAGTTATTATTACCTCCCGCTACCCTCGGTAAGGGAAGTATAGGGATCGTGCTAAAAAACACATATCGAGATTTTAGTAAATGACCACGTTTTAAGGTCCCTAGAATCCAATTTTAACATTTTCACATTCATGTCTGTATGTGTGTATGTGTGTGTATATGTATGTCTGTGTGTATGTATGTGTGTGTGTATGTGTGTGTGTGTGTGTGTATGTGTATGAATTTTGTCTTCGCTCTAACTGAAATACTATCATTCAGAAAATTCTAAAACCTTGTATTTTTACCCTATTCTAATACGAAAAGAAGCCATTAGATTTTGGTGTAAATATTATAAACGGAAATGGCACTTTACTTAAAGCTCATAATGGTTTTTGTTTAAAAAATACCATTAAATGCCACTTTTTCGCATTTTATGTCATTGGAAAATTATAGACTATTGAATTTTGTACAGGTATACATTAATACTTTTTCTATACATTTTACAGATAAATTTAAAATTAATTTTCTTTTTTTAATCCCGAAGCCTAAGATAAACAAAATTCCTTTGTTACACAGTTTATTTTTCAAATGAATGTAACTGACAGGTAAACGTCATTGTCAAAAAATTAATCACTTCAAATTAATAATAGTGACGTATTAAATAATAATGAAAATCGTAAATAAAGCAATAGTTATATGTTATATGCAAAGGAACTTATATAGTTTGCAGTACTAGTAAATACGTAGGTATGTATTTAAATTAATAGAAATTAAGTGACTGTCAAAAAAAAAGAAAATATTAAATAAAGCAATAGTTATATGCAATGGAACAGTCTGCAGTATTAATAAATACGCAGGTATGTATTTTAATTAATAAAAATTAAATTGCGGGAGGTTTTGTGTTGGCCACATGAGATTTTTTTTTTCACTACTAGCCTAGGAACCCACTATTATTTACCTTTATTTGACATGAGAAATTGTTTTTCACTACCGCTTGCTTGTAACCATGGCAACCTAGGTCAATAATAATTTATTATTAACCTAGGTCTATAATGCAAACTGTCACTTTTCAATCAAACTCAAGCCTCCAAATCCAAATATTATTTAACTCATTAAACTCAAGATAAGTATATAATTTAAATTTGCCGCTTAATTTTAAATTGACCTACGCTGCCGCCTCGCCTGGCCACTGTGCTGTTTTGGTGAAAATGTGAAACATGTGTAGATGTAGGAATGAATAAATCACTCTTGTTTTGTATTTGTTGGTAAATACATTTCAATAGATTTATTTAAAAATAATAATAAACTAATAAAGCTGCTGACTGTAACAGCACACAGTATTTTTATTAAATAATTAAATCAAATACAAATCAAGGCCCATAAGTAAGGTTATCAAACCAGCGAAATGAACGAAACGTCAGATAAAAACAAATGCAGCCTACTTTGTTTTTGTGAATATTAACAAATAAGTAACGTAATTATTCATGTCAAAATGATTGTTATTATCTATAAAAAAATTCAAATAGGATTTATGTGCTAGTAGTAAAAAAAAATAGTATATAAACCACGGTTGAGAAGATCATTATTGACCAGGCGCCTTGTATCCCTCGGTCTTCGCCCTCGGGTTACAATATTGGCGCTAGGTCAATAATGAATATCTTCTCAACCTTGGCGTATAATATACTATTATTTTAAGTCCAAACCATACAACATTATAAACATAAGGGACATAAAATTAGTGACAGAACTGACAGATACATATATTCTGCATGCCGTCTATAACTCTTGGAATTGTCGCCATTCTTTCCGACGCTATTTAGACAGTTTTTCTGTATATTCGAAGTCAGACTGTGGTACAGCATACAGCTTGATGGTAGCAGAGTTCCAGGGGTCGCGACAATACGCTGTGACCCGGGGAATTATATATTATAAATTTACCATTTCAACATATTAATGAGTCTTCTTTTACAACAAAACAATATTACATATAATAAAATAATTGTTAGTTGTAAGATTAAAAAATAAAAAAAACGAAAAGATCATACAGATGTCAAACATAAATAATATTTTGTATTAACAGTTAACAACTAAAGAAGGAAACACAAAACATATTTCGAATATAGGATTTGGGATACATATTTAATATATTTCTATTGAATGCGCATGAGCAGTTTTAATAATAAAATCTTCCCTGGGGAAAAAAATCCCACATTTCATCTCCAGAGGGAAACTATTGTACTTCTATTTCAATTTTGATTCCAGAGAAATTGACTTTTACTGTCTGCCAAAGAAAAATATTTTATCTCTTTAAACAATCATCTAGCAAATTCGTAAAATTTTGAACTATAATCGATATTTTGGAAAGTATTATTACGTCTCACAATGCATCACATAATATTATTTTTCTACAAATCTATTGAAAGGGTTTTTAATGTTTGTTTTTAGGGTTAAAAATGTCATTTTTTCTACTCCTATGCTTTAATATACTTATTAAGTATGTGTTTTTGTGCATATCTTCTCCTCTGTATGAGTGTGGGGTGTAAATAAATTAGCTGCTAGTCCCCGTAAAAATGCGTTTATTTGGGACACACACAACAATAAAAATACTGATACATGTTTATTTTGCGAAAGCAAGAACTGAAGTGAACTGTGAATATTTAGCAAGCACAAGTTTGGCGGCAAACAGTGCCGGACTCAGACATGCCAAAATTACAAAATATAAATAATATATTTGCAATAAAATGAATTAAATGAATTTTAAGCAGTATATGTCATCTGTATTTGATTGCAACTCATTATGATTTAGATTATCTTTTCATTATGATACCGATTATCATTATGTTACGGATTTTCTTTTCTTTTGATACAGATTATCATTATGATACATACAGATTAATTTTATATCCAATTTATTGGTTTACAGTTTATTTTTTATTTATTATGAATAGTCATAGAAAAAATAATATGTGGAACTCATGTATTAATAAACTCGTTGCATAATATGCTATTATGACACCAGTGTTAAAAGTGACAGATCATTATTATTTTTAACACTAGTATTAAAAGTGAATTAGCTACCTTGGCAATGACATGGAACAACATATTTATTAGAAATACAAATTTAAATAATAAAATATTGTTTGTAAAAAGAGTAATGTATGATGTACGTGTTAAAAATGATTTTATTCTGTTCGAAGGTTTGGACCACTCCGCTTCGCGTCAGTTCCAAACTTCCTTCTCACACAATAAGATGTCACTTTTAACACTTATTTAATAAATCAGAACAACTCTGTGTTGGATGTAACAATATATCATGTATTATTAACACTGACATATTTGGCGACTCCTTATCTATATTTAAGCGTCTATTGTTAAACTGTTTCTCAAATTAAGTTACTTATAAACTTTCTTATCAATTATCGTCTGTTTCAGCATATTCATATTTTCATTTTTGTATTTTTCTTATAATCATCCTGTAATTGGGATCTTTTATCCTGTTGGATTGACTCATTAATAAATAAATAGCAATTTACATCACATTCATTCTTAGAAATCTTTTATAATATATAAATTGCAATTTCCTCCACTAGGCTTGCATATTTATATGCACACGCCTATAAAAGAAAATGTTTACTTTTCAAATCTCTCAATATTGAGTGAACTAAGGTCCAACGTATGCAGGTATTTACATGAACATACTCGTACGTAGACGCTACCTCTATAAAATATAATTTTTAATAACACACTGAAGATTGTTACAAATCTGTTGCTGTCATTGTTTTGTGTCATTATTCATTGTCATCTAGCCCACACCGTAATGAAGCTATAGCATGTGCAGACGAATTTTTCAAATTTCAAATTATACCTCTACAAATCTATATCCCCTCTTCTAATTTTACTCCCTTTCCGTTCAAGATGGCGGTTGTGACACGTGTTATTATCCAGTAATGTAGGTGTCCAGGGACTGAGTGTAATATAAAGGGGAATAGGAATATTCCGAAATAAGGAATGTAAAGAAATGTGATTTTTATATGGGGGAGAAGAGCTAATGAGCAAAGATAAAAGAGAAATATCAAATATCAATTTTGGGGGGTGTCAGATATTGTACCAACAGATGGCAGGGCAGTAAACTTAGGTCTTCAAGGGTCTTTATAGTTTGGAATTTACAATAAAATGCGGATTCCTTGTGGTAGCTGAATCCTGGTAACATGCACCTGGTTTATTAAAGTACGTATATACAGAATGTTCATTTTTTGAGGCTCACCATTGGAATCTCAGTTATATTAAGAGATACGAAGATAATTAGGCTAAATTCATTTTAAGAATGTATTTGTTTTTTCGAAAAATGTATAGGTTACTAGAATAATTTTAAAAATACCGACAATTTTTACCTTCCTTCACCTTTAGGGAGGTATTATCTTTGGTCAAAAAATTCACTGGTGAGTTTTTAATGAATAAGCACGTTTTAGGGTCCCTACAATACGACCTTACAAGTTGATGATGTCTGTGTGTGTGTGTGTGTGTGTGTGCGATCGTGTGTGTGTGTGTGTGTATGACAAAAATTTCTCCGACGTTAACTCCAACACTACAATTTTAAAATTTATAATTCTTTCGTATTCCTCTTCTTTACATCCATATGAAAAGCTCATTAGGTTTTGGTTACAATTGGTCAACCGGAAGTACCCTAATTTGAAGATCTTAACAGTTTTTCTTGAAAAACGCAGTTAAATATCAGTTTTTGACATTTTATGTTATAAATATGAAAGAATATTTTATTGTCCATATGATTTGATTACATATATTCCATCATATTCAAAAGATACAGAGTTAAAGGATTAAAAAGAGATTAACATTCATAAATCAGTCAACTATGCTATAACCATTGAAACTGCTGATATATTCAAATAATTCTAATTGACACATGTCAGTGTCAAGTGCAATTTACATAGTAAATATGTTACGTGGTACATAGAATCTTTTCCAATGAACTTTCGGTATGGAAATTGTAGGAAATAGTATATGTTCGTGCTACAATTTTACTGAATATATAGAATCACTTCCAAAGGAACTATCGGTACAGGATTTGTACAAAATACACAAAATTGACGGCAGGTAATGTGCTGGCCACATCAACATATATTTACAAAACTTTTTCCAAATGGCGAGCTGTAATTCTTACGTGAGCGGCATAATGGAAAGTTACACGATTGAAAAGTTATAAAACTTACCTATCTATGTTCATTTGTTGTAAACAGAAAAATACAATAATTATTAAATTTATAGGGTAAAAACAGTGATTGTAAGAATGAAACTTTGAAAACATAATTACTCAGCCATATAAAATTACCATAATTTATTTTTTAGTAAATTATTGCGGTAATTCAAATATTTTATTATATGATTTAAAATTATACATTACCGCAATATATTTAAAATTACCATAAATTACCAAGAATTTACCGAGAACAATTACCAAATGAAAATTACCGTGCGTGCAGAAATTTATAAGTAAATATTTTCTTATATAATTACAAAATTAAAATCATAAAAAATATCAAACGTAAATATTGCACCATGTATGTATAGACAAAAAAATACTTGCCCGGATAAGAACAGGAACGAAATATTTCTTTGTTTTAGTTTCTGGTTTTAATATAACAGATTTAATTGTTTTTGACATCTAACTTATAATTTATTTAAGTATTATAGTTTTATTAATTGTATAATCCAATTATTTTAATAAGTATTTTGTAAAGAAGTTACAAGCAGTGCGCAGAATAGTTGAACTACTTCCAAACTTCTACATTTTAATTACTTTGTGTAATTTATTTTCATTTGCAGTAGATACGTTTTACATTAAAGTTATTATCAACAAACATTGTGCTAGTTATCACTTTTTTGTTCTATTTCTTACCATTACGAGTACTGACATAAATTTCTGCAAAGTTCATTTAATTCGAAAACAAAAACATTATGAATAGAATATCTTATGTGCGAATCATTAAATGAAAGATGCATTTATATATATATATATTGAATTATTTTATTATATTTCTAGGAAACTATGCGTACGATACTTTTAATTTTTACCTACCGCTACCCTAGATAAGGGAGGTATAGAGATCGTGCTAAAAATCACATTTAAAAATTTGAATAAGCATGTTTTGATGTCCCCATAATCCAATTTTAACATTTTTACAATTATGTCTGTTTGTGTATGGATGTGTGTGTGTGTCTGGATATTGAAGGGACGGTTTCTCAAATTCTGTAAGACTAACAATTGGACAACCGGAAGTAGTAGTTTCTTAAAAAAAATATTATTTTTTGGAAATTTATGTTATTACAGATATTAAAGAATAAAAAATTCTCTATCCTATATATTGAACATTTTTATTATATATTCTATAGATTTAGAGATAGAATATAAATATATAAAATAATAAGTTGTAATGAATCTTACAGCCCAAATAACTTAATGGAAACTAGTTGAAAAATTGAAATGTTTGTAATTGCCAAAAAAAATGTCAGTGCCAACAATCCAGATACATTTCTGAAGAAATACCGCCAATCTCGTCAATGAATTTGAAGAATCTCGAACACTTAGAAGAATAGGAGGAAACTTATGTATGGAATGAATAAAAAAATATAAAAATATATTAATAATAGATGTAGTTAGAATTCTTGTGTATGTATCAGAAATGTTAAATACAATATGTACTTATATAGCTTAATATGGATATGGCGAGAGGTTTTGTGCTGGCTTCAACAGATTTTTTTACCTCTCGCTAAGAGAGGTATTGGATTCATGCTAAAATTCGCATGTTCAGATTTTATTGAATAAGCACGATTTAAGGTTCCTAGAATCCGATTATAATATTTTTAAAATGATGTCTGTGTGTGTGTGTGTGGATGTGTGTATGTGTGTATGTGTGTATGTATGTCTGGATGTTGTAGACACGATTCTTCAAAAATTATAAGACTTAAAAAATATTTAACTGCAGTTTCCTCAATCTGATATTCCTGGGAAGAGCTGAAAAGGTTTTGGTAACAATTGAACAACCGGAAGTAGTAGTTTCTTAGAAAATTTCTTCTAAATATAATTTTTTGGAAATTTTTATTATTACAAATATTGAAGAACAAAATTCTCCATCTAATACACTTAAAATTTTTATTATATCTTGTATAGATTTAGAGATAAAGACACTATAATATATAGCAGATTCTAATCGCAGAGGCTAAGGCACTAAGGAAACGACTTGACAAATTCAAATGATTATAACATAGTTTGAAAATGACATATGTCAGTGTTAAAAATCAACAGTTTTAGTGGCTTTCTGATAGCTTTTTCTGGGAAGTATATTTATTCTTTCTTATTATTTTATTAATGGAATATTTGAAATTATAGGTAAAATGCATATATCCATCAGAAATACCGCCAATCTGGTTAATGAATTGGAAGACATATAGGAACTTCCTCGTACAATGAAAAATAGATATAATTAGAATTATTTGTGTGCAGAAGACATGTTAAATATAATAAAAAACAATATTTGGTTAAAGTTCTGTAATTTTTTGTTATAAATCGACGGTTCGATGGAGAAGTACAATACAATACTTATATAGCCTTATATGGAAATGGCGAGAGGTCTTGTGCTGGCCACAACAGATTTTTTTATTTATGAAATTGTTATTTTAGTCAAACATAGATCCGTCATTTTAGCAACGAAACTTTTTATAATAAAATAATTGCATACATAAAATTAAAGCATATTGTGGCGCTCTGTTGCAAATTGTTGATATAATTATGTCATTTATTTATGGCTATTTATGAGGTCACTATTTTTCTTTTTAATGGTTACCTAAAAAAAATTCTAACCTCCTAGTTTCCTTTCAATCTTATTCTTAACTGATAACAACCTTCCACTCCCCTCACTATTCTAAGTCAAGCGTAGTGATACATTGGACGTCATCAAAAACATCACGTGACTTGAGGCTGATGACGTAACACGCACTGCACGACAAATCACTTCCGGTCAAGGCTGACGTAATCAAACGCTTACATACGCTTAGAAAAAAGCTTTCAAAGAAGGAGGTGGAGGCAGGTTAATTTGTGTAAAATACTGGGTTATGAATAATTAGCAGTAAACACTATCGGGAGTATCTACGTGTAAGTTAAAAAAATGTTAGATATAAAATTATAAAGTATTATGCAGTAAACAGTACAAGTAATACATTATAGTATATATCAACAAACGTGTTATTAAAGTGGATTGAAAAATAATTATTTTCAACACGAAAGAAAAAATATTTAGGTTAAAGTTGATATCAAAAGTAAATATAGTTGATGAGAAACTTAAACAGAGTGACGTTATTAAAAACTTTAAAAAAATGATTAATTAGTTTTACGGGAAGGATACGAAATTAGTTTACCTTGATGTGCTTATTTTATACCTAATCAAAATTGATTGATGCGAAGAATAACGTTTTCAATATTGGGATTTGAGAACTATAAAAGATGTCAGTTAATTAGGTTATCCCGTTACGAGGCCATTTTAGATATATATTGGTTATTAGGAAGAAATCTGTAGGTCTGTAATGGGTACATATAAATAGAGGAAATGAAAAGTTTTCAGTTTTTACCTCCCGCTACTCTAGAAGGGAGGTATAGGGATCGTGCTAAAAATCGCATAGAGATTTTAGTGAATAAGCACGTTGTGATATCCCCAGAATCCGATTTTAACATTTTTACCTCTCGCTAAAAGAGGTATTGGAATCATGCTAAAATCGACATATCCAGATTTCAGTGGATAAGCACGTTTTAAGGCCCTTATGTGTGTGTGTGTGTGTGTGCGCGCGCGCGCGTGTGTGTGTGTGTGTGTGTGTGTGTGTGTGTGTGTGTGTGTGGGGATCCTGTGGACACGATTACTCAAATACTATCAATCAGAAAATTTTCCATAACTATTGTACACCAATGTGGGAAGACCTCATTATTTTTTAGTGTATATTGAATAACCGGAAGTATACAAGCTTTTAATATAAATTTTCAGCAACTTTAAAAATTAAATATAATGGCGCAATCTTCAATTTTACGATAATAGTATTTAGTAAATAAATAAATATATCATCACGGCATATTCCCATTTCTGAGTGTGCCACAATCTGCTTTATCGCAGATATCGGTAATGATGATGACATATTTGTACCGTACGGGCACTCATTGCTGGCGTGGAGAGTGCACCACAGGGGTCACTTTTGTGCCAATTAAAATTCGAAATATTTGGCGTCGGTCGGGATCGAACCCGGTTCCCCAGGTTCGCGACCAGACACTCAGGCACGCGACCACGGGATCCCAGTAAATAACTATATAAAATAAAATATAATAAAATATAAATTTATAATAGATATTTACACACCAAGTGAGCTAAGGTAATGTTTATCCATGAGAAGAAAGTTTAGCTCACGAGCCCGAAGGGCGAGTGAGTTAAATTCTTCGAGTGAATAAACATTCTTAGCTCACGTGGTATGTACAATATTTTATTCAATTTTGACGAAATAATAATAAAAACCATTATAATATTTAATTTTGACAAAATAAAAAATTGATCAGTTAGTAGGCTAAGCATGACAATCGTCGCTGATAGACGTCAAGTCACATATTTAAAAAGCTTCATTGTCTGTCATTTATGTCGTAAAAAATAATGAAAAGGGCTGATAATGCCTGATAAATTATGTGGTAAGTGTTATTTTCGTTCTTGATGTTATTTTTAAATGCATTTTTTGTTGCAGAATGCCAGAGTGAGTTAAAATTTTGTGAGAGTGATTTAAAAAAATTTTTAATTCACATATGAAAAAAGTGTTACTTATAGTTGTTGCTATGGAGTTAATAATGACAGTTTAAAACGTCAAAATTGAATAAAAGAATTTATCATCTTGTCTATATGTCAAACAAAAACAATACTTTAATAACAATTTTGACATATTTAAACAAATGCCACTGTCAGAAAGCAATTACATTAAATTTAATAATGAAACCGTGTTAAGAAGAATATAGTAGTTTGATTCTAATGAAATTAAGGTTTGTAAAAATAATATATTTTCCATCACACATAATTTTTGCTTCATTGCTTACAGGGTACGGCTCTGAAAGACTTTATGTAAAGATACGAGTACTATTTTGAGTTTTTTTTTTTTTTTAGTTTTGTCAATATTTGTGAAATTTATTTTGTGTATGATTTATTTGTTAAATGTAAAATAAAATTTGTTATGAGGGAATATAGAAATATTTGAACATAATAATTGCTTTATTTATACTCTGTAGTCAAATGCCAGTTATCTCTATAGCATATGTTATAGAGATCACTGTTAAATACCCAGCGGGAGGTTATGAGCTGGCCACATCAGATTTTTTTTGTAATTTTGAAAATAATTTCCAAGTAATATAATATGGGGTTTTGATTCCCATTTTTTATGCTCTTTTGAATAGCAATGCGTATTCCTCTTCTTTATATGCATATGAAGAGCTAGAGCTGATTAGATTTTGGTTGTGATGGGGTCCTATACAATTTTTCTTTTCTTTTTTTTTTTTAAATAAGAACTTCAGTGCAAACGCGACTTAAAAATTTTACGTAATAAGCGAGATATGAATTTTTAAAGTTTAAGAATTTGTGCGTGACGTAGCAGGTACTAACAAGTGATCGACAAACAATGGGACAAGCTGTTAGTTATACTGGAAACAATTTTTTTCATGTTTGCATAGCTGAAATGTTTTTATATAAAAACTTATACGTTATTTACGAAGAAATTATTATTAAGTATAAATAACATAAATAATAAGCATTTAACAAGGATTTCTTCCTAATAAATTACAGAATATTGAAACAGTTTGACAATATTATTACACAAAGTATGACGACGGATGGCGCTAATGTTTGCCTGTTTTGAAGTTTCAATATTAATTTAATTAATATTATTATTAATTTAATTCATATTACAAATTGATTTATTTATAAATACATGATTATTGTTAATATTACCAGATGTTATAATTAAACAAATTCATCAAACACAAAATTGTTAAATGTTTTGTTAGGTTATAGAACATCATGACATTTCATATTCTTTCAAAGGTGACCGCTACAGACGCGCGAATCTTCTTTTTAAAATCAGGCGACCAATCAAATTCTTAGTACCTAATACGTCATACCCAATTAGTAATCAGGTTCAATCGCTTGTAGGTTGTGACCTAGTTAATATTTAAAGAATTTTTTTTCACTAATACTCATTAATTTATTTATATTTTCGTCTTCTTATTTAAGATAGTTAAAATATGACTATGGTATAGGACCCTATTGGACGGCCGGAAGTTCGCATGTAGTAGATATAAAAAATTCAAATCAAATATAATTTCTCTTGAAAGAAAAAATATTTCTTAATATTTACCAATTACATTATCCAGAAATTGGAACACAATGAATAACAAAGCATGATTGCACAACTTGTGCCAATTAATTTATAAAAAAAATATCTGAGATATAATTAAAAATAAGTAGATGAACATGGTAGCCCTTAATTAAAATTTAATAACCTCATTTCGTGTAACGGATGCATTGGAAAATCGATTGGCCACCGTTTACCGGTTGGTTACCGAAGACCGCTACGTTAACTACAAGCAAACAACGATTTTACGTTAACCCGAAATTAATACTTAAATAGAATACAATAATGTTATTATTATTTTTTATTTGAATCATTTTTGCTAAATTTAATTGAGCAAGGAAAAATTTATTTCCCACATTAAACGCATATGGCCTGTTTTTTAATTCACACACTGTATATATTTATACTAAGCAAACAAATTGTGTAGGTAATTAAAAAATTAAACATAAATGTCAAATGTCATACCTATTTTAATTCGGTTAAAAATTACTTATATAATGTAACATGTAGGTGTTGGTAAAAAATGTGTACCACCCACTCGAGAGTAAAGATAATTAATTATTTATTTTTTATTCAATTTTGATTTTTTAAACTATCATTATTAACTCCGTATCAAGTAACATTTTATTCACAAGTCAATTAAATTCTTTTATTCAATTTTGACGTTTTAAACTGTCATTATTAACTCCATAGCAACAACTATAAGTAACATTTTTTTCACATGTGAATTAATAGTTATTTACAATACAAATGCGGAAACAAGGACTTCCGTGCATGAGCCTTTGTTTGAAGAACGAGCGAGCAACGCGAGCGAGTATTTCATTTAGGCGAATGCACGGAAGGTATTTCCGCATAAGTATTGTACAAGATTTTTTGTAACGAACGAATTAATTATAAAACTGTTTTACCTTCGATAGATGTTGCGCAGAACATGTCGCATCAAATAGAGCCATCAATTTCACTAACTAATTGTCAGATACAAAATATAAATATATAATAATTATTGCAATACCAAACTGTATATAATCAATTCAAATACAATTTATTAAATTTAAGATCTTATTTTATTTTGATAGTATAGATGTATAGTAGTTTGGTTATAAATTTAGGAACATATCACTACCTAAAACAAGTAAAAGTATGAATACATATTAAATTATCTTTAAATAAAATATATTCTTATACCTGTTAAGAATAATAATGTTGTTTTTATTGTATATTAATACCTACTACTAATATTATCTTTAATATTGTGTGCAACATACAGTATGGCCGCCATGTTCATCATTCTCGATTCTCGTTACATTAGTTTCTAACTAATAGATGGCGTTAGTAGTATTAAAATGTCAAAATTAGCAATGATTCTGATTTTATTTAAATAATTTTTATTCTTTCAACTAATTTTCCTAAATTATTATGTTCTTATATTAAATTTGTTGTAATGTACAAAAAATTAAAAATAAAATAGCACTTTTAAGCTACTCGATCAAAGTAGTTTCCATTGAAACACTAGTGCGGGAAGTAAAACAATAGCGCGGGAATATGGCCTTTCGGATTGTGAGTTGGCTGCGGGAAACATTAGTTTCTAGGCAGTGAGTACGAAAAATTTTTTTTAAACTCCCAAATTTTAACTCACTCTGGCACTCTGCAACAAAAAATGCATTTAAAAATAACATCAAGAACGAAAATAACACTTACCACATAATTTATCAGACATTATCAGCCCTTTTCATTATTTGTTACTACATAAATGACAGATAATGAAGCTTTTTAAATATGTGACTTGACGTCTATCAGTGACGATTGTCATGCCTAGCCTACTAACTGATCAATTTTTTATTTTGTCAAAATTAAATATTATAATGGTTTTTATTATTATTTCGTCAAAATTGAATAAAATATTGTACAAACCACGTGAGCTAAGAATGTTTATTCACTCGAAGAATTTAACTAATTAAACTTTCTTCTCATGGATAAACATTACCTTAGCTCACTTGGTGTGTAAATATCTATTAAATCACTCTCATAAAATTTTAACTCACTCTGCAACAAATAATGCATTTAAAATAACATCAGGCACGACAATAACACTTACCACAGTATTTATTATTATTACATATTATTACATTATCAGCCATTTTCATTATTTTTCACGACACAAATGAGCTTTTTAAATAGATGACTTGACGTCTATCATCGACGATTATCATGCACACCCTACTAACTGATTAGTTTTTTATTTTGACAAAATTAAATATTATAATGGTTTTTATAATTTCGTCAAAATTGTATAAAATATTATATAAACCACTTAAATTAAGAATGTTTATTTAAGAGAAGAAAGTTAAGCTCACAAGCCCGTAAGGGCGAGTGAGTTAAAAATAATCCAATCACGTCACACTCTAACCGCACTACGTGACGTCAACAGTCCTTATCTTTCTTATCTCTATGATGTCATTCCTTACGTCATCTCTTATCTATGACGTTCTATTCGTGACGTCATATCTTATCTTTAAAATCTTTTGTCTCTGACGTCAATCTTAGATGTTATCTACGCTAAATCCGGCCTATCCCTACTACTCACAATGTACGAATATATTACGATTACTGATATGTGTGACAAACCTTATTGGCATACTCAGCAATGGATAATATACCGTGATGATATATTTATTTATATTTATGTATGTATATTATAATTTCACTGATAAATCGTTTCAGCAGATCGGTCTGTATATCTCGTGCCATGAAATCTGATAGATTAATATTCTGGGAGAAACGTATCAGCTTAAAGATTATGTAAATTAAACCAGCAAGATTTATGTAAAAGGATAGGAAATATATTTTACAGAATAAGCACTTTCCAGAATTTCTTTTACATGATTTTTATTTTTTCGCAGAAAATAAAATATGCATATGTCAGCTAGTGATATCTGCATGGCTTAGATACATACGAATACATACATATGTATATCATTGTGCAAAGGTCGTTTCATTAAATTAAATTGAATTTGAAGGAAATTTTAATAGTTATAAGGAACGATTCGCAAAGAGTAAAAGTAAATAAATAATAACCATTATGAGGATAAAAAAATTCATAATATTCTACAAAACAAAGTTTTAGAATTAAACAATATACAGGGTTAGTTAAAAGTATAGAGTCGTCGTTTTATTGTCGTTAATATTCATTTTAGGAAATTATGTTCAATACAAAAGTTTTTTAAGAAATTTTGATCTACATTTGAGAATACTTGAATTTTATTTTTCTTCAATTGTTTTTGAGTTACGCTTGTCCGAGTAATTTTTTAAATGGGAACCTATTAATTTTACTCTACCATTTGATAAAGTGTTTTTTTCTCTTTACAACAGTATGTTTGTTTTTTTGTTTTTCAATTTATTTTAATAACATTTTTACAAGGAAAAACACCGGTTCAAGTATTTACAAATAGTAGGTTCATCTAAGATAGACAAAATTATTTCCATTAAAGTTTAACTAAGTAAATTACATCGCTCGGGTTTGTTTATCGCTTCGCTTTTGTCTATCTTAGATGTACCTACTATTCGTAAATACTTGAACCGGTGTTTTTCCTTATAAAAATATTATTAAAATAAGTTGAAAAAAACAAAAATACTGTTGTAAAGAGAAAAAAACGCTCTATCGAATGGTAGAGTAAAATTAACAGGTTCCTATTTAAAAAAATTACGCGGACAAGCGTAACTCAAAAACAGTCGAAGAAAAAAAAATTCAAGTATTCTCAAATGTAGATCAAAATTTCTTAAAAATCTTTTGTATTGAACATAATTTCCTAAAATGAATATTAACGACAATAAATCGCCGTCTCCATACTTTTAACTAACCCTGTATGTACATATGTTAATATAATTTTATTAAATATTAATACACAGATTATTCAATTCAATTTTATTCGCAAATACCATATTTCGTTTCTTTATTAATTAACCACTGCTATTAATTATTAATTTTTATGTATATATATTTATATTTTCTTTGGGGGAGTTGAAAACCAGCTTTAGCTGAATCTTACCCCATTTGTACTTTTATGGTGCAATAAAGTCTATTATTATTATTATTATTATTATAGTATTCTTCACATAAGATTGGCATTGGGCAATAAAAAATGTATGATTATTGGTGACACACGTAATTGAAGTCGTAACCCTGTTCAGAAAATAATATCGAATTGCCAACATAGTTCGTATTCATTGGTGTGTATTTTAGCATATTTGTGTTTCGTTTTGACGTATGTTATTAATAATGTAAAAAAAACTGTCAATATTCATATTACTTTTTCTTAAATTGATTTACATTTTCTGAAATTGAATTTACTTTTTCTGAAATTGAAGTTAAGACGATCTTATAGCGACGAGGCAATTGCTGCGCTCTAACTGCAGATGATTCAACTACAGACCAGAAGATACAGTATTGATATGTCCCCTCCTTTATATCTGAGAAGCGTAACGAAGGTAGCGCGTAGCAAAGACTGTCATATTGAACTATGAGCGTAAATTAATAAGAATTCTAAAAAAATGAAGATAGGCGTAGCTAAGACTGTACTACTGAACTATGAGCGTAAATTAATGAGAATTCTAGAAAATAGTGCTTATTGTACGAAACTCATCAGCATCTTTTTCTAAGAATTTGAATATATTTTTTTAGTTATTAACTTAAAACCAATGAACATGTACCAAACAAAATTTTGAAATTTTGCAAAGGACTGATGATATCAGCTATCAAAACTTGGCCACTAAAAAAAGTTTTCAAAAAGTGTACATTTAATTTGTAGATCATACTTTCTTCTTTCATAAAATATATAGTTTGTAATAAATAGGTTAATAGTGCGGGCTGTAGCTGGGACAATCGCGACTGGGGCACAACAGAAGTAGCAATGTTAACGATTTAAGTAGTATTATACTTCCCTGCTGTCTGTTGCTTCAGCTGATAAGCTGATCACTGCACTGGTTATGTGTTATGTAGCATAATTATTATGGAAAACAACAGGAGAAACAAAAAACTGTTTTAAAGATTTTTTTTTTCGCGAAGTGGAAAAAGTATAAGTTGTCATCCAGGTTTAAGATATTTACGAGGAATCACAAGAACCGCTCCAGCGAATAAGTTATGTGTAATAACGCTTGTTCTCTGCTATTATCACCGAAAATAAACTTTTAGGCTAACATACCACATGCCACTATTAGCGAATTACAAGCTTTTTGTACTAGTATTCAAATACGAGGTCTCGCTAGTCGATGAAGATGAAAATTTTTAGTTCACTGACACAAAAATCCGTAAATGGTTATTTCCGTAGATACGAGGTATCACTTCTTAGCCATCGATATATATTTGGACATTTGAATTAAGTACGATATAGTTAATAATTAACAAAGTTAATTTAGTTATATATAAATTTGCTTACAACAAATAATTAGTTGATTACAAAGACTAAACCCTAAAACGGTTGGACTGAGAATTGCGATCATAGGTCATAAAATAGTTAAACACAAATGTATAAACAAAATAAGTTGATAAAAACAAATTAAATAATAAACAAAATAAATACAAATAATTTGTATGATGTTTTTTTAGGTGTCCCGTGGCCACGTGCCTGAGTGTCTGGTCGCGAACCTGGGGGAACTGGGTTCGATCCCGACCGACGCCAAATATTTCGAATTTTAAATGGCACAAAAGTGACCCCAGTGGTGCACTCTCCACGCCAGCAATGGGTGCCCGTGAGGTGACGCCTGATAAGCGCCCGCACGGTACAAATATGTCATTATCATTACCGATATCTGCGATAAAGCAGATTGTGGCACACTCAGAAATGGGTAATATGCCGTGATGATATATATAAATTTATTTGTATGATATAATTAACGAACGTTATTTAGCAATGTAATTCTCATATCTAGGGGTAGACTACCCCTAAAGATCTAGATCTAGAGTGTCATCTTCAGTTGGGTTGAGTCGAATCGAAGACTGAAACTAATTGACAGTTACTGACTGCCGACGACTATTCCCGTATTTATATTTAACATTCTATTTATATCAAATAAATAAAATGCAAGATTGCACCAATTTTGCTGAATGACAAGTGCAATGCCTTCGCGCATAGCCAAAAAGGTTAATAATATTAAATTGACATAAATTATAAATAATTTTGTTAAATCAAAATATTTAAACAAATCTGGTTTAAGGTTTGTTCGAACCTACAGTTCTAAGCAGTTCACGAACTAGTGAGCATGCGCATTTCACTTAAAAGCGTTCGAACTCTGTAGTTCTGAAATTCGAAATTCTGAGAACTATCAGTTCGGCGTTCGAACAGGCTAGAACTATGAATTCAAATTCTCGGGGAACGGTTCTATCAGTTCGAGCAACGGAGCAAGTATTTCAAATTCTAACCATGCGCAGTGAAGTTTTAAGATTCTGTTTGACGTTTAGAAGGCTATATAGAGATAAAAGATTAATGTACGTACTAATTTTATTATTAATAATTATTTTGGTTAAGGAAAATTTCATAAGTATGTATTGTCTGATATTGTTAATGTTAAATATTTTTAATATACACGAAAAGCTACAGGATTGTAAGACATTCATCCATATCATTAAAATATTAAAAATTCTTTTCACAATTAGCGACACTATAATCATATTTATTGCGTTTTATTTCGTTCAAAATATACATTTTCATTCTTTGTATTGTATTTGTTTCTACTTTTAACTTTTGTTTAATTTATACATTTTGTTGTCCATGCTTTATACTCCTTTTGAGGAATATGTCCAATTACTATTAGGTACAATTGATAATTTAAAATATGATATTTACAATTATTTATACCTAATTTATTTAATTATATGTATATTTTCTTCTTGATCGCACATCTTAAAACAATTTTCGTTTATTAAAAAAAATGTATGTGACACATTATAACCAGTATGAGCGTTCGTACCTGTCCATGACAGAACAGTTCTGAATTCACTTTCTTATATGTCATGCGCAGAACTCCTAATTCTGGAACAGTTCCGAATTGACGGTTCGAACAAACCTTAGCGTTTCTCGCGAGTCTCATGTTTTACATCATTTTGAGGACTTCTATAGGATCGCACAGATGTGCAGGGCTTGTCTATATAAACCCTAGTATAATTAATACTCGTATTACTAATAACAATAACCAATATTAATGTCGGCCGAAATATTATGACCTGTCAGTTGGATAATTATTTTTGTTATAATGTAAAAATTTTGCTTATTTGTTAACTCGAATAAAATATTTAGTTTTTGATAGTTTAAAATATATAGAATTTTATGGATTTTTTTTACCTTTTGTGTATATTTTATAATTTGTTAATGCCTCTACTTGAAAATGTAAGACGACCGAAATATTATATACCTAGGCCGTTGGCTAGTACATACATATATGATGAAATATTATCTGACTAGTAAGATCAAATTCTATCTCTTTATTGACAGCTAGATCAAAGCCCTAGATTATTATTTCACAAACAATCGTGCCTGTACATGTCATTGCAAATTAAACAGAACTGAGACTTTTAATTCACCCATTCAATAAATGGATATTATGACAGCCAAAATGTATAGTAATTCAATGTGAATTTAAGGCCTTTTAAAAGCTTTACGTGAATTTAAATAAATCCACCTGTCATTCCATGAAATCATTGTTTTTTATTTCTTGGAATTGGGTCGCATACTGTCAACAGTATTTGATTCTGAAAATATATTGTTTGATTTAATTGAATAAATAGAGTTAACCTAAATTGCAGTCTACACTGCCGTGATGAATAGTTTTATCCTCTATTCTATTTTTATAAAAATTTATTTAAATAAGTAAGTAACATTGAATTAACTTCTGAGACAGCTTTTGCTTGCACGTAAGGAAAAACATCAGACTTCAACAGATAAGAAACATTACACATTTTAATTCTACGGATTAATAGTTATTTAAACTACAAGGAATGTAAGTAAATTCTATCTCACGAAACGCTAAAGATCACAATAAACACCTAAAACACCCGTATACTATAAAAATACAAAGGAACAGATTAAAAAAATATTCATCAAGTTAGCATTGACAAATGACACGACCATTGGTGGCAGCACCGTCGCCAAATACACGTGCGTTTGATTCAGTATTCTTTAACTGACATTAGTATCACTTCTACAGTCACGTTGCAATTAGAACATATTTGCGTAAAATTATTATACAAAAACCCAACGAATTAATCTTTTGTAGAAGGTATTTTAATAAATTCTGCACAACAAATAAAGAGTTATACAGGGTGTCTCAATAAGCTTGCTCACTATTGGTAACTTTTTTATTTGAAGAGATACGAGGTTGGTTAAATGAGCAAAATTGTGCCATTTTATATTAGAAAAATGGTCATGTAGACAAAATAAAAATTGTGTCAGCGGTTCCCAAAATTTGGGACAAAATATTTATTTTTTAAATGGAACTATATATTTTTTATTATCTTATTGGAAAGAGTTTTTTTCTCTTTCCAATAAGGTAATGTTGTTTATGTACAATTTTTTGAAATAAATGAGTTATTTACGTTTAAAGATAACAATTATATTTTACTAGTTTATTTAGTCAAGTAAAACATGGAAACAATTGTATTTAATAATTTTTTTATTTTATTAACTTATTTTACAGTAATAAAACAATTACAAAAAATATTCAAATTGAAAGCCATTTCGCACATTTCAGCTCTTTTGGAAAGAGAGCCGACTGTTCCACATAACTGGTGTCTAGATATAACTTTCCATATAGCAAGATCATATCTATTTTTTTTTTTTTTTTCATTTGTAAAGTTATTAAACATTATTAAACACAGAGAACTTTACGGGAGAAATTACTAAACGTCAAACAAACAAAGAATCAATTGTTTCCATGACTTACTTGACTAAATAAACTAATAAAACAGTTTTCAAAATTTTAATTTTTAACCGTAAATAACTCGTTTATTTGAAAAAATTGTACATAAACAACATTACCTTATTGGAAAGAGAAAAAAATACTCTTTCCAATAGGAGAATAAAATATATATGGTTCCATTTAAAAAATATATATTTTGTTCCAAATTTTGAGAACCGCTGACACATTTTTTATTTTGTCTACCTGGCCAATTTTCTAATATAAAATGGCACAATTTTGCTCATTTAACCAACCTCGTATCTCTTCAAATAAAAAAGTTACCAATAGTGAGCAAGCTTATTGAGACATTCTGTGAAACAGGATAACTACTGCTTAGTTTAGATTTCTACACGCAAATCCGACCTGAAGATGTTTTATAGAAGATACGTTAATAGAATGAACATTATTAAATATGTATATAATAAAATGTATATTTTTAATAAAGTGAGACTGTAATAAACGCACAACAGATAACTGTGTGATTTATGGGAAAAGCAAAATTTTTCTTTCATATATTTACGCTATTTACAAACTAGTGCACAATAATCAGCTTCTGATGAAATTGAGATTGTCGTAAAATAAAATAAATAAATATATCATCACAGCAAATTACCCATTTCTGAGTGTGCCAGTATCTGCAACACATGTAGACATCGGTAATGATGACGATATATTTGAGATTGTCGTCTACGAAGATAATAAATTTAAAAACTTTATCTTATATATTTTATTGATATTTTAATTTGAAATACAAACCCATTATTGCGCCCGTCCAGGTTTAATTTTATACTCATTTTACTAGTAATAAATACAATATTGTCACCAAAGTAAGGATAACTGTGAAAGCTGATAGTTCTACGTACGTTGTCAATATGATTCTCCTTGCAAGTAAAGAAGAATAAAATCCAAATATATAGGTCCACAAATTCTTTTCACCGATAATAGGAAATATATGATAAACTCACAGTTGCAACCCCTCTATTTCAATAAATACAACGTCATCTTTTAGGCCAAACGAACATTCTAGTCATTTCTAACCGTTGGATAACATAAGTTGGCAGGCGAACCGGATGCGTGCCCAGCTCCCATCAGGCTGATTGCCGCGCTGAGGTGAACTTCCGCTCGACTAGTTGGTTAAAAAACCGCAAGAGGGCTCGAGGGAACGATATCACTAGAGAAACAGAGAAAGTGGAAAAAACAGAAAACGTAAGGAGCATAACACTGAAAATGCTTGATAATTGTCAGAAACACGAGAATTTTGCAGATTGAGAATGTTATAAAAAATGAAATCTAATAGATTTAAAAGGTTTTATCCAATACTGACTCATAATATACTTGTTACTATGGTTATTTGAAATTAGTAATCACTCACTCCGTGAGAGAATATTTAGAAAGTCACGGAGGAATTATTACCGATTTTTGCTTTTATTTTTAATATAAATATAAAGCAAGTTTACAAAATTATTATATTATATTGAAATAATTTAACATTATAAAACTTATTTATTTAAATCAATATTAACATTTGTTGGAATAATACTACTTTTTTTTAGTTTAAGTTCTGTATTTATTATTTAAACCCAACGTTTCGGCACCATAAACTGGTGCCTTCTTCAGGGGATACACTGACATAAAAATGTGAAATAACAAAAACAAGTAACCAAGGTAACAAGAAATGTTCATAAATGTTACCTTTTTTATGTATACAATTTTCTAGACAATATATGCATGCCCGGCAATAACATGGACGGCGAACATGCATCTTCTCAGGAAAAAATCTCCTTTTGCCAGAGGAAAAACCGTCCCAAAAACTGGCAGAGAAGTGATCTGTATAACTCAGAGACGCTTTATCAGTTTAGAAAAAAATGTATACATATTACAAATTACAACATATTTAATATTGGAAGTCATGCGCGAGTAAGTTCTAATCCGTCACAATGATTGATATTGATATTTCTTGTTTTATAAATCTCAATGGCTTCTCTAATTAATCTGTTGTTAAGTCGAGTAGGTCTTGCAATTATTTTCGTATCTTCAAATTTAATTTGGAGGAATTCTTCCAAGGCATGTTCTGCAACGGACGATTTCTCAGGCTGGTTCTATCTGATCGATCGATGATGTTCTGTATTTATTATTTAAACCGACAGTTCTACCAATCTGGCCGATGTAAACTCTCCCGCAGACACATGGAATTCTGTAAATCCCTGATGATTGAAGAGGGATGACGTCTTTCACTTGTTTCAGCATATGACGAAGTTTAACATATGGTGAAAACGAAATCTTCATGTTCTTCTTACGAAGAATTCTACCAATCTTATGGTGCCGAAACGTTGGGTTTAAATAATAAATACAGAACTTAAACTAAAAAAAAGGTAGTATTATTCCATTTAATAATATGAGTTCTGAAAGATATTTTAATAATTAACATTTGCGTTAAAAGATACTTAGGTTACTTATCTTTGCACAATGACAGCTGCATCTACGGCTGATGAAACGAGTTTGTGGTTACAAGCATCGGAATTAAATTCAACGATACTGCTTATAAGTAAGTTGTAAGTGAAGATCCGAGGTTTGCTATAGCCGGAGACAATGAATCTTTTCACCGAGGTTTGTATACTATTTTATTCAAGTCGGAAATTAATAATGAGTAATTAATATTTAAGTAACAATAATAACCTAAAATAAATAACCGAATGGTCTAAGCTTGTTCATTTGTCACATGAACTGTCAATGCAATTTGATATCAAACTTATTCATATTATTTACAGTTTCATTTATCTCTTTACAAATAAAATGTGAAGAAGCTTTGTTTAAAAGTCACTGGTCTCTCAGGGTGGGAATGGGTAATAACCCCGAAGTTGAGATGTGACACGTTGGAAAGTATAGCGTGAGTATACCTGAGGTTGGAAAGTTCCAGCCTCAGCTATTGGGCTTCCAAATTATCAAGAGATGGCGCTGACGTCAAACGTCAAAATTCAAACGAATGGTACATTTTTCGCTGGCTTCCATAAGAGTACAATTGGTGTGAGACTAATTTTCGTAGTTTTTAATTTAATTTTGGATTTAGTATTTTGTTTTTTTTTTTGTTAATTTCGATAGAATTGAGTTTGATCTTTCTTGTAGTAACAATTTAGTGATAGTTTTAATAATATTTTACTTAATAGGATTAATTTTAGTAAGTATTTGTAGGTTAAGAGTATTTTAGTCATATTTTAATTAACAGTATATTAGTTTTTTTAATAAAAAACATTTGATTTCCTTTATTTAGATTGTATTTCATTGCCGGAGTTGTACATATATTAATTTCTTTCTACATAGCTTTACTTTTATTTAATTGTTTTTCTTTCATAATGAACAATTTTCTTTGCTTAGAGTTAGATACTATTTGTAGATTTGGGAATTGTAATGTATCATCTAGGATTATGGTGGAAGGCCAGCAAGTAATAAATAGTGGCCACATAATATTATGTGGTAAATATTTTCGGAGAAAACTCCATCGTAACTTTAACCTATAAATTGCATATCTCCTAATTTGTTCATTAATTTTATAAAAATCAAAAACTTACCTGTTATATTAGCAGTAATTCAGATCCTACTAAAAATAAAACAATAACAGCCGAAGATAAAAGCGTATTAAAATTCGTATACAAAGTAAATACAATCCCTGTATGAAACAACCTCCTTTGTACATGTACACTTCACTCGGTTCACATGTTATACTTTCCGCCCTTTTAGAAAATGAGGTTAACAATAACTAACTTCCCAACTTTTTAAAAGTCGGAAATCGCCATTACTAAGCTATTGTGAATAAAATATATTTTGCCTAAAGCCTGTAAAAGTTTAATTAGTCCTCTCATTTAGCGTGCAACAAATTATTCAAATCACCAACCGAATGCCGTAGTTAGGCAGTTAGTCATTGGAATTGGAATAAATAAGTGATACTGATTTAAGATTGAAAAGCGTTCGAATCCTGAAATGATAGTTATTAATTTATACAATTAAAAGAAAATATTTAAAATATTAAATATTTCCTGCGAGTGTTTTCCTTGTGTTTTTGTGTTATATGGCGTGTAAAGCTCACACTTAGCAGAGACACGCATAGGTTGTTATTACGTTAGTTTATTATAAACAGTGTAACCCCGTTTTGCTGCACGCTCGTATAATTGTACTTGTAGCAGATTAAATCGAGTGTGCCGTGGAACAGAGAGAGCCAACAGCCAACTCTGATTTATTTAAATAATGAATTGTTGCACTGTTGCGATTATTTCAATGTTAATGGCAGGCTGAAGAGTATAGCTTCGCAAACAATGGATTGCTTGTTGATGCGATCATTTTATGATATTGTTTCGCCATGTCATTTAATGGTTTGTTGTTGAGTTATTGCCAATTTAATTAATAAATGGATAATAAGGATTTGATTGACGACAGTACGCCAAATTTAATAACAATGGTGAGACAATGAACACAGGCCAAACAATCAAATTGTTTATACACAATGAAGTTCGTTGGTCTGAAGTATACCTGCAAAAAAATCATGAATAGGTACAATGAATTTTATTGTTCTTTATGAAATTTACAAATACGAATAGTGGAGTATCATGAAAAAATTATTTTCGTAAGAATGTAACGAACAATATCACGGTAGTGTATGAGATTTTCAAGTTTCTTATGTAGGCTACTATCGCGATATCCATTATTTTCTGAAATGGACGTCTAAAAATATGATTTAAATAATCGTTATTTTCTATACAATACAACCAGAAAACTATTGTATAGGGTATCTAGCCAGTCAAGCGGTTTACGTCATCGGTTAGGGATTTTTGAAAATTTCTATAGGTATATTTTTAAATAGATTTCATTAACGGTATTTTAACGGTATTATTATTATTAATAATAATAATATTATTATTATTAATTATTATTATTATTTATTATTTATTATTATTATTAATGATATTATGTATTTCAAATCAATAATAGAAATAATTATATTTGGAAATATTATTGTTAAGTAAAATTTTGTTAATTTTTGCAAAATGATGTTTGATTATACAGGGTGTTAAAAAATAAGTGTCACAAATTATGAGGGCATATAGTACTGACCAAAATGAGTAAAAAAATCAACATTGGTCCAATCTTCAATAGTTTCCGAGATATAAGGCAGTGAAAAATGAGTTTTTTCGGGGTTTATCTCTGCTACCTCGAAAACTGTAAGAGTTACGATGAGACTTTTTGTTTACCTTTCTAAGGCCATCTTAGATGTGTTTTTGTTTCAAATCAGAGCTGTTTTGACCTCTGGCATGGTTTACATGCTGAGTAATCTTAACTTCTCTGTTTTTACTTTGTAGTTTCTACTGATGATGCGAACTTAGTTCTCGAAATACGTATATAGTTTTTAAATTTATTGTTAAGGTTAAGGGGTTTTTTCTTTAGTTATAACTTTACCTTAAGACTCCATTTTAGTTTTATATATATAGGTGAAAGGTAATTACGACTGTAGTTAGATAAGGAAACTGGATAGTGGGTTTGACAGTCAATTTGTAGGCTTAAGTGTAGTACACTCTTTTTAATTTGTCAAGCTTTCGGTTATATTTTTAACCATCCTCAGGACACTAATACAATAATGAAATACGTACAATTTGTTTAAGAATTAAATTTGGTTTTTAGTACTCACATTAGTTGAGATTTTTTGTAGAATATACGGCATTTACAAACATGTAATTTTGAACATGCACACGCGCATGGTTTAGTAAAATAATAAGTCGAAATAACTGAATTACATATTAAAATTTTGGCCAAAATAGTTATCACAGTAAAATTGATAAATTACAAACTAATAAAGTAAACAATTTTGTTAAAATAATAAAAATAATTGTGCACAAGTTGTCGAAGTAAACACGTGTGCATGTTCGAAATTACATGTTTGTAAATGCTGTATATTCTACAAAAAATCTCAACTAATTGTCCTGAGGATGGTTAAAAATATAACCGAAAGCTTGACAAATTATAAGCCTACAAATTGACTGTCAAACCCACTATCCAGTTTCCCTATATATATAATTTAAAACTTTTAATTCATTTTACATGCTCATGTAACCTTTTTAACATGTCATTGTTTCTAGTGATATCGTATTTATGACGTAAACCGCTTGACTGGCCCCCTATATACTATTGTCAATGTCTCAAAAACTTGTGATCATGCATAAAGAAAAATTCTAATAAAATAAACTTTGCATACTTTGTAGCAGTGAATATAGTTCGTCAATAAAATATAGACCATAACCTCAATATTATAAGACTTCTTGGTATGCTCATGCCATTTGTTTCGGTTAAATTTATTTTTGAAATACATTTTAGTTTAGTTGTGGAGTGCAAGGAATACAAATTTGGAATTTGACTTGATAAACACTCGGCACACCTTCCATGTTGCTGCAAAATATAGAAGCAAACATTTACAATTTATTGTCGTAGGGGTACGTGACAATACCAACTACATAAAAGTTTCTTACTAGTCTTAATAATTCATTGTTGCATTCGCCTCGACATATGAAGCGAGGAAATAGGACAATGAAATCTCGAATTCCTAAATATTCTTCTCTTTATAGAAATCATTCTCATGTAGACTAAAACTTATGAAGTTTCATATTTCTTATTTTTATTTTAATGGAAAGAGCTGATTAGTTTTTGGTGTAGATCAACCGAAAGAACAAAATTTTAGTGTAATAGGGATTTTCACGATTTTATGATTTTTTATGTTAGAAAAGTATGGTATACAAATAGTAAGTACACTATACCTCCCGCCAGTACTTCTAATGATGCTGCAACTGGTGAAATTGCGCAATAAAGTAAAAATACACTTTTCTTGTGAAACTAAACCGAGTATTATTATATTTTTTAACTTTTATTAATTTAAATACATACCTACATATTTATTGATACTGGAGACTATATTATTTTCCTTTGCTTTCCTATAATATAGGTAACTATTGTTTTATTTGGTATTACAATTTTCTTTGTAAAACGTTACCATTAATCATTTGAAATGATAGGTTCTTGGACATTGTCATTTATCTGTCAATTACATAAATTTGAAATCAGAACTGTGTATTTAAGGAATTGTGTTTATACCACTGAAATATATACAAACTGGAACTCGCATACTCTACCTATCACCGTACGTTGCACTAAAGCCTTATTGAACAGCCCTGTTCGCGCACGGTCGTGCCGAACCGAACCTAGCCGAATAACTCGTATCATAGCTGATCGCTTTATTTTCATGTTATGCTTCATTTATTTAAACCTGCGCCACACGAAATAATTTCCGTCTACTCACGAACTGCCTCGATGTTTGCCGACTACTCCAGCAGCAGGCTTTCAATATGCCTTCACAGTTACGGTTCGTACGCGCATTCCAGTTAGTATATATTTCAGTGGTTTATACATACAGACGTCATCGTGAAAATGTCAAAATTGGATTCTAGGGACCTTAAAACGTATCTCAACATGCAATTTTTTGCACGATCCGTAACTTTCTTACCAAGGGTAGCAGGCGGTAAAAAAAATATTTTTTTAACAGACGTAAAAATAGTTATTTACATATAGAGGGTCGAAAGAAAAGGTTTACGCCTGCGGACGAAATTTGAAGCCCGACGCGTAGCGGAGGGCTTTTATTCGTCCAAGGGTGTAAACTTCTTTCGGCCCGAGGTATGTACAACGTTTTACGCACAACTGCAATCAAATGAAATGTTTTTAAATTATTTTTTAAATACATTTAAAGCTTGTTGCTATATAAAAATATTACGTGGCCAGGTGGCCATGTCACAAAACAATAAAGCGATGCGTTGCATTGCTAACTATTTGTTTATATGAACATTGTTTTAAATGTCAAACTTGGAGATTTGAGACAATTTCTGAAGTAATTCCTTAAGCAATTCTAATAAAATCTACTGAAAATTTAGCGGAACTGATATCATTTTTTAAAAATAAGAGTATTGATTATATTTCCAATTGTATTTTTGACGTTTTGTTTACCAGTACCAGTAGGCGGGCTTTTGCTGTATTTTGCCGCCCGCATATACTACTTTACCGCCCGTAGGGTTTAATCTTTTAGTTTCCGCCATGGTAACAGCGATGTAAACAAACAATTTTAAAGCAGATGTGCGTAAAAATATATAAAGCACTAGAATGCCATTTACACATATTCATATATTTCCAAACGAAACATTTTGATATTTATAGCTAATATGTCCGCTTTACTGTACTGTGCGTAGGTTAATACGTAACTTGAATGATAATAATTTGAAAAAAAGTCGGAAAAAGTTTGTAAAATGAAACATGGATGCGTTAAGCGCTATTTGCAAAATATCTTTTTTCTACAGTCACTATACAAAGTAGACATTTGCGCTCTCTTTTGTCCACGCAAAATGTCACTTTGCCGCTCATGCGCGACAAAGTAGAAAAAACCCTCGCTGTCCAAATTTCAACTATACAGTATTGAGAAATGTAACTTGTTTATATTTAATGGAAACGTTTGTTAGGAACTAATGGCACTGTAGTTACACATTTACCACCTTCACAAGTCAATCTGATATATAACTGCTCTGTCGGTATGTTACATAACCAAACAAAATACCGCACTGCTGTGAAAATAAAGTTGAGCTGCCACCTGCAAAAGTTTGACGTGAACGCTCCCAACATCCACTTTTTCAACAACCATTGTCAGTAAATATACATGTCCTTTATGTTGAAAAGTTGAAATCAACAACGAAAATATAGATACTGATTATTCGTGCACACCGCCAGATATTGCAGATGCAGCAAAAGTTGTTACTCATCTGAATCTGCTTCGCCAAAACTCTAGAGCAAAATATAAAAGACAGTACGAACTGTTTACTACGTGGTGCAAGAAAAGAAAAATTGGAAGATATAGCGAAAACGTAATGGTGGCATACTTTTCTTCATAATAATCGTTATTTATTGAGTAGTACTGTAAGTACAAAATGTACATTTTATTTTTACCTCCCCCTACCCTTGGTACGGGAGGTATAGGGATCGTGCTAAAAATCACATATCGAGATTGTAGTAAATGACCACGTTTTAAGGTCCCTAGAATACAATTTTAACATTTTCACGATGATGTCTGTATGTGTGTATGTTTATGGATTTTGTCTCTTCGCTCTAACTCAAATACTATCATTCAGAAAATTCTGAAACCTCGTATTTATACCCTATTCTAATATGGTAAGAAACGATTAGATTTTGGTGTAAATCAGATAACCGGAGATGGCACTTTACCTGAAGCTCATAATGGTTTTTCTTCAAAAAATACCATTAAATGCCATTTTTTCGCATTTTATATCTTATGAAAATTAAAGATTATTGAATTTTCTACAGGAATACATTAATACTTTTTCTATATATTTTACAGTTAAATTTAAAAATCTTTTTTTTATATAAATCCCGAAGCATAAGATAAACACAATTCCTTTGTTACACAGTTCATATTTCAAATGAATGTAACTGACAGGTGAATGTCACTGTGAAAAAACTAAACACTTTAAATTAATAATAGTGACATTTTAAAAAGAAAATAGTAAATAAAGCAATAGTTATATGCAATGGAATAGTTTGCAGCATTAGTAAATATGTAGGTATGTATTTAAATTAATAAAAATTAAATAGCGGGAGGTTTTGTATTGTCCACACCAGATTTTTTATTATGGTGAAGGACCCCATTGTGGTGACTGTAGAAAAAATCTTGTTTGTGTTTCGAGCACAAATGGATATTGTCGATTTCTCTCTCTCAATCGACAATGTCCCATTTTTCGCTCATAATACACAAATAGCTATTTTTGGCTAAAACTAGCTGTATTAGTTACCAATATTGTCCTCAACAATATCCCAATTGTATGTCACCTGAGGGCGTTCGTGTGCCGGAAGTGACGTTTCTGCGACACCGCGACGCTCACCTCTTGCCCGCGGCCCGGAAACACGTCACACCGCCAGATAATGACGCCGCGGAAGTGACATCCTGATTTATATACGATTCAACCATGCTGTAATTAAATATTTGCTCGGCTGCTTCCTCTGCTCTGCACAATGTAGCTAGCAACCTTTCTCATCTACCACTCATACGGATGTTAAAGGTGATTAAATTTTCCTCTAATTTAAGTGGATGGATGAGGGACAATGTTCTACTTAAATTAAACTTTCAAATCAAACGAATTTTAGGATCTGAGGTTGGTGATACTGATAATGAAGTAGAAAATACACCTGCGTCCTGGGTATCTATTTCGTAACTTAACAATTGAAAAGTTTGCAGTAAAAAGGAGGTAGCTCCATTTTTTCACAAAATGGAGGTAGCTCTATATTCTGGTATAAGTTTTATTTGTAATCGTTTGGTGCAAGAATCATGTAAATACCTCCGTTCATAACAGATAAGGATACAAAATATTTGGGGCAATATAGATGTAGCTCCTTAAAATAACTCTGTTTTGAACCGAAGATTACCTTTATAAATAAATCCTTATATTCATACTTTCATTAAGGTAACAAATATCGCAATAAAACAGTTTTTTACCTCTCGCTATCCTTGGTAAGGGAGGTATAGGGACCATGCTAAAAATCACATATCGAGGTCCCTAGATTCCAATTTTAACATTTTCACGATGATGTCTGTATATGTGTATGTGCATTCGCTTTAACTCAAATACTATCATTCAGAAAATTCTGAAACCTTGTATTTCTACCATATTGCAATATGAAAAGAAGTCATTAGATTTTGATGTAAATCGGACAAATAATGGAAATGGCACTTTACTTGAAATTCATAATGGTTTTTTTTCAAAAAATGCCATTTTTTCGCATTTTATGTCATTATGAAAATTAAAGAATATTGAATTTTCTACAGGTATACATTAATACATTTTCTATATATTTTACAGATAAATTTTAAAAATCTTTTTTTTTTTAATCCCGAAGCCTAAGATAAACACAATTCCTTTGTTACGCAGTTCATTTTTCAAATGAATGTAACTGACATGTAAGCGTCATTGTCAAAAAACTAATCACTTCAAATTAATAATAGTGACATATTAAATAATAAAGAAAATCGTAAATAAAGCAATAGTTATATGCAATGGAACATAATATAGTTTGCATCATTACTAAATACGTAGGTATGTATTTAAATTAATAAAAATTAAATAGCGGGAGGTTTTGTGTTGGCCACATCAGATTTTTTTCATTTATCTCCAAACATCAATTTTTGGAGCTACCTCCTTTTCAACAGGGTCTTCAATTACTAGAAAATATTAACCATCTTTACCGATTTACAAGTATGTATAAAATTACGTACATGCATCTGGTCTCATGGACCAACGATAGTTAAAATTTTTATTATTTCTGTAATCACAAGTATAGTGCAACTGTACCGCATTTTGTTTTCAGGTGAAACATAATTTGCAGTTAATTTATAATTCTTCAACAATTACGTATAAAAATATATTTCTTTCTTAAATTTTATTTTATCGGATAATATTCTTTACACTAGAATCAGCAAACCAGTTTTAATTTAAACTCTTCTTTCATTACACAAGTTTAAACAAATCTAATATCCAATATTTTCATATTTTTTCCAATAGTTAATTAAAATGGAGTTGAAAACGTTCATTTAATAAATGAAATGTGTTTTGCCTTTCAAAATATAATTTAATTAAATGCTCCTAAAGTATTCATATGCATATTTGATATTCATTTCCAATCTATATATAACTTAGTAATATTAATAATATATAAGTAAAATAAATATGTGAATGTATAATGACTGTATGTTTTAAAATATATAGGAGTATATGCCATGCGAAATAGTCATACATTTTTACCTCCCGCTAACCTTGGTTACAGATTTTGGTAAATCGCTACGTTTTAAAGTACCTAGAATCCTATTTTAACATTTTCAAGATAATGTCTGCATGTGTGTATGTGTATGAATTTTGTCAACGCTGCAACTCAAGTACTATCATTCAGAAAATTCTAAAACCTTGTATTTCGAACCTATTCTAATATATGGAAAGAAATCGTTAGATTTTGGTGTAAATTGGATAACCGGAAATGGAACTTTACTTGAAGCTCATAATGGTTTTTCATTAAAAAATACCATTAAAATAATTTTTTTTGCATTTTATGCCATTATGAAAATTAAATATTTTTGAATGTTCTATGGTTATATATTAATACTTTTTTATTCAATTTTGACATTTTAAACTGTCATTATTAACTCTATAGCAACAACTATAAGTAACATTTTATTCACAAGTGAATTAAAAAATTTTAAATCACACTCACAATTTTTTTTTAACTCACTCTGCAACAAACAATGCATTTAAAATAACATCAGGCACAGTATTTATCAGATATTATCAGCCATTTTCATTATTTTTCACGACACAAATGACAGACAATAATGCTTTTCAAATAGATGACTTGACGTCTATCATTGAAGATTGTCATGCACAGCCTACTAATTGATTAGTTTTTTATTTTGTCAAAATTAAATATTATAATGGTTTTATTATTATTTCGTTAAAATTGAATAAAATATTGTATAAACCACGTGAGCTAAGAATGTTTATTCACTCGAAGAATTTAACTCACTCATGAATAAACATTGTCTTAGCTCAATTGGTGTATAAATATCTATTATATACAGGATGTTATGTAAGTAAGTGTACAACTCTTAACCCATGGGAGAACTGACCCCATAGGTAGTAAATCTGGCAATAATTTTTGTTTAACATGCTTTCTACAAGAACTAGAGGCCTTTAAAACTAACCGATCAGGTCATAGTTCAAAATTTTGTATAAAAGTAAAACTCAATGTGTTTCTCTGAAAAAAAAATATCACAACTGTCACAAATGACATATAAGATCATTGACGTCTATTTGGAAATAATTCTCTGTATCGTCGTGCAGCAGCAGCAGCAGCAGCACGATTATTTTGTAATGTCTCGCCATTAACCATGTGCATGACTGCATACTCTTGATTGGTGAAGGTAAATAGCATTTTGAGAATATAAAAAAAAAATCTGTTGTGGCCAGCACAAAACCTTCCGTTAATTCGATGTATTTTGTACAAATCCTATACCAAAAGGTCCTTGGAACAGATTCTATATAATACCATGTAAAATCAAACACGAACACATACTATTTCTATTCTATAAATCCAATAAAATTATAACATAAAGATACACTAAGTAAAATGCACTTGACACTTTTTCTTATTCTTCAGCTTCCCCTATTTTATTAGAGGTAGCTGTTTCCTCTTTTCTTCCACTCATTCTTGTCCAACACATCTTCTTGACACAGGCATTCCTTTCAGTCTTCTGCGATACAGTCCTTCCATCTTCTCTTTGGCCTTTCTCTGCGTGTCACTTGCAAGGAGCACTATGACATACCAATTTTGTGATCCTACACTTTCCATATTTGGTTTTGCACTTGCAACTGACATCTGTCAATTAGAATTTTTTTAATATATTAGCATCAGCTGTTTCCATGATAAATAGCAAAGCCGACTAATTTTTGAAAATTAATTTCTTTATAATGCTTTAAATCTACATCTATTGAATATGAAGAAAAATGTATAATCAAACTGTATAGAGAAGAATATTTTCTTTAATATGTATAATAACAAAATGTCAAAAAACAATATTTAACTGCGTTTTTTTAAGAAAAACTGTTAAAAACTTCAAAAAAGGGTACTTCCGGTGGACCAATTATAACCAAAATCTAATCAACTCTTCATATGGATGTACAGAAGAGGAATACGAAAGAATTATAATTTTTAGAATTATAGTATTGGAGTTATCGTCGGAGAAAAATTTGTCACACACGGACACACATACACACACACACACACACACACACACACACACACACACACACACACACACACATACATCTTAAAAATAGTAAATTCGTATTGTAGGGACCCTAAAACGTGCTTATTCATTAAAAACTCACCACCGAATTTTTTGACCAAAGACAATACCTTCCTTACCTAAAGGTAACGGAAGGTAAAAACAATATAAATTCTACGTCCACGCAAAAAATGTTTAACGTCAGTTTTGACAATCAATAGTTTCTCCAGAGAACACATTTTTACTTTTTTCAAAAATTTGAACTATGACATGATTGGTTAGTTTTAAATGCCTTCAGTTCTTGTAGGAAACATGTTAAACAAAAATTATTGCCAGATTTACTATCTATGGGTTCAGATCTACCGTAGGTTAAGCGTCGTACATTTACTTACATAACACCGTGTATATTACATAATAAATTTTAAAAATAATCTTTCTTTATAAATCCCCGAGTCAATGTTTTAAAGTTAAAAACAATTCCTTTGTTACACAGTTCATATTTCAAATATGTAACTAACAGATAAATCTCACTGCAGATAACTAATCATTTCAAATGGAGGGACGGTTTCTGAAATGCTATAAGACTAAAACCAATTTAACTACGTATTCCTTAATCTGACATTAATGGGAAGAGCTGAAAAGGTTTTGGTAAAATTGGACAACCGGAAGTAGTAGTTTTTCTTCTCTATTCGATAAATTGAACATTTTTATTATATCTTCTATAGATTTAGAAATATAAAATTATAAATATATAAAATAATTCCTTGTAAACAATTTCACACTCCAAAAACTCCATAGAAACCAGTTGAAAAATTAAAATGTTTGTAATTGACAGAAGGATGTCAAGTGTCAAAAATTCAGATACTTTACTGAAAGCTTTTTCTGGGAAGTAAATTTAATATTTCTTATTTTATTATGAATTAAACATTTAAAATTATAGATACATATATAACATATCAGTAGAAAAAGATTTACAAGTGTTTGGAATAAAAAAGTGGAAAGAAACAGCACAGGACAGAATAAACAGAAAGAATATTATGAGAGAGGCCATGGACCTACACGGCCTGTAGAGCTGAGTATTATTATTATTATTATTATTATTATTATTATTATTATTGCTATTGCTATTATTACTTAATTATTATTTATTATTATTATTATTATTAATATTATTATTATCACTATTATCAATTATTATTGTTATTATTAATTATTATTGTTAATATTATTATTATTAATTATTATTATTATTATTATAATTATTATTGTTATTATAATTATATTACATATACCTTCGCATCAGAAATACCGCCAATCCCGTCAACGAATTTGAAGAATTTCGAACTCTTAGAAGAGTAGGAGGAAACTTATTTATAGAATGAATTAAAAATTATGAAAATATATTAATGATAAATGTAATTAGATGTTTTCTATGTGTACCAAAAATGTTAAATACAGTGTGTACTTATACAGGGTGTCTCAATAAGCTTGCTCGCTATTGGTAACTTTTTTATTTGAAGAGATACGAGGTTGGTTAAATGAGCAAAATTGTGCCATTTTATATTAGAAAATTGGTCAGGTAGACAAAATAAAAATTGTGTCAGCGGTTCTCAAAATTTGGGACAAAATATATATTTTTTAAATGGAACCATATATTTTTTATTCTCTTATTGGAAAGCGTATTTTTTTCTCTTTCCAATAAGGCAATGTTGTTTATGTACAATTTTTTCAAATAAACGAGTTATTTACGGTTAAAAATTAAAATTTTGTAAACTATTTTATTAGTTATTTAGCCAAGTAAGCCATGGAAACAATTGATTCTTTGTTTATTTCACCTCCCGTACAGTTCTCTGTGTTTAATAATGTTTAATAACTTTACAAATGAAGAAAAGTTAGATATGATCGTGCTATATGGAAAGTTATATCTAGACACCAGTTACGTGGAACAGTCGGCTCTCTTTCCAAAAGAGCTGAAATGTGCGAAATGGCTTTCAATTTGAATATTTTCTGTAATTGTTTTGTTATTATTGTAAAATAAGTTAATAAAATAAAAAAATTATAAAATACAATTGTTTCCATGGTTTACTTGACTAAATAAACTAATAAAAGATAATTGTTATCTTTAAACGTTTATTTGAAAAAATTGTACATAAACAACATTACCTTATTGGAAAGAGAAAAATACTCTTTCCAATAAGATAATAAAAAATATATATTTTGTCCCAAATTTTGGGAACCGCTGACACAATTTTTATTTTGTCTACATGACCACTTTTCTAATATACAATGGCACAATTTTGCTCATTTAACCAACCTCGTAGCTCTTCAAATAAAAAAGTTACCAATAGTGAGCAAGCTTATTGAGACACCTGTATAGCCTAATATGGAAATGGCGAGAGGTCTTGTGCCGGCCACAACGGATTTGTTGTTTAAGAATCGCATAAAATTTAAACTTCGTTGGTGCAGCTGAGTCTAAATATTCCAATTCAAATTCAAATGGGTGATACATCTGGTGGGGCGGATGTCAATTTCGCAAATACGATATTTATTATAAGTTGTTATATTATGACAGTATGTATACACCGTGGAAATATAGGTACATAAAATATAAATATATTTTTTTAGAAATTACACGCATTTGAAAATTTGTTGGGATTTAAGTTTTTATATGATTGTCCTTTCCATTTTAAAACATTTCAAAAATGTGTGTAAGAAATTTAATATGACCCGCAAGCAAAAATACAAAAGCATATAAAACCAGCGTGTAATTGCAGCCGGGTAGTAAATTATGAGTGTGTTTTTAGATTTTTTTTGTTGTGTTTCTCGTAGAGGACAAGCGACACTGACACAACAGCAACAAAACATAAAGTTGTGCTCTTAACGCTGGACTTGTGCGGTAACATTCCGAGTTTACGTGAACACAACACAAAACAGTGAGATTCTCGCTACAACCTCTTGTCACGGACGACTTTTATACTTTATCTTTAATATTTGAATGCAGCAAGCGCAAATAGTGATACGGCCTTTTAAAATAAAGATAGACTAGAAGTTTTAATGCCCATATAAAGCCTGTTTTACAAGTATTTCTACAACTTTACATTGAACACTGCGATTCTCATATCACTGTCTGATTTCATGAAATTTTTCTACTCCCACAAATATATATATATATACAGTGTGTTAAATAAAAAACTGGCCATAGGCGTTTATCATGGGAAAACAGTTTTTCTTTGCGCAAAAGTCCCCAATTAATTTTAGACAAAATGTTTCAAGTAAGTGTTACAGATAATTATATTCTACGCCTAAATCAGTAAACAGTTTTAATTTTGCACGTTTGGTAACTTGTAAAATCTAATTTGAAATTGTATAAAAATATTGCTCATTTCTAGCGATATCCATGGAATTGAAACAAAATTACAGAGAAATGCGTATCGTTTGAACTGTCAGAAATTCAGTTTTCTGTTAAAAGTTGCAGATAATTTAATTCTGCACCCAAATCACTACACAGGTATTATTTTTACAATATAACACTTACCTAAATCACTACACAGGTATTATTTTTACAATATAACACTTAAATAACTTTTATTATTATTATTTTTTCACATTCTATCTATAAAATTAAATTTCTGACAGTTCAAACGAAATGAATTTCTTTCTAATTTTGTTTTAATTTCATGGGTATCGCTACAAGTGAGCAATATTTAAACAATTTCAAATTAGATTTTACAAGTTACTAAACGTGAAAAATTAAATCTGTTTAGTAATTTAGGCGTAGAATATTAATATCTACAACATTTATTTGAAATATTTATGTCTAAAATTAATTGGGGACTTTTGCGCAAAGAAAAACTGTTTTCCCATGTTAAACGCCGATGGCCAGGTTCTTAATTAACACACTGTATATATATATATATATATATATATATATATATATATATATATATATATATATATATATATATATAACATTACGTAACAGTTAGTAGGGGAATTTCGATTTATCCCTATAGTTGTGTTGGCAACATTACCTGCAAGATAATTAATTTAACGTTTAACGGACTATTAAATGTGATAAAGTGGGCATAGCCTCTTTTTGCAAAAATTAAATCATATACAAATTAATAAATTTCAGTAAAATTATTGTCGAAGAAAAAGTATAGTACATCGCTCGAGTTGTAAAGCAATTATGTGCGAATGGAAGAGTTACTTACGAGCCGTAAGGCGGCTTCTAACAACTCTCGTAATGTAATATATTATAATAGGTCAATTCTGATCATTTATCAGTAAAACCATAATTCGTAAATCTGTAGGACAACTTACTTGTAATGAGCAAGCAAGATGTCAGACTAATAACAGGACTGGTAACAGGCACGGTCAATTAAATAAACATTTGCATAGGTTGGGCCTCAAATAAGAACCAACATGCAGAGGATGTGGAGAAGAGGATGAAACCCCTGAACACTTAATATGTCACTGCGAAGCATTTATGGCAAGCAGACATAGTCTTTTAGCAGCAAAGAAATTGCACACTGAGACACTAAATGACATTAGTCTAAAGAAAATCTTGGAGTTTACAAAACATACAGTGCTCCTAGAATAGGAGGAAACACGAAGGGTACAATAGACCAGAAAGGTCGCAGTACAGGGGCAAGAATGAACCACCTCCCGACAATAATAAAAAAATAAAAATAAAAAAAACATATTTTAATATTCCGAACTTCCTTCTACCTTTTCTCCAATGCATTTTTCCTTCACCTATAATCTTTCGAAGACAATATCTCCTTAAAGTTCTTCTCTCTTCTCCACCTCATTTCTTTATACTTTTTTCTCCTTCTTCTTTTAGTAAAGACTGTCCTTCTATAGGCGATACTGCTTTTATCATCTTCCTTACTTCCATTCCAAGTCACTATACTTGCAACTTCCATGTTATTGGAAGGAGCTTACTTATTCTAAATTTTTTTCTAACCATATATTTGCGGATCCTCTCTCCTTAGCTATTCTCATTACTGATATTTATGCTTATTCTCCAAATTCGTCCAAATTTATGGAAATTTTAACAGACTTACAGTTTCTTGTAAAAAAAAAATACTAAAATGGCTTTACGAATTTACTTATTTTCATTATTGTATAACAAAATACCCTTTAAAGTATTAACCGTTGCTGTTTATTCACATTTATTAAAAATGTTCTATAAGCTTACAGCCAAGGTTTTTCTCACCGTAAGAATTTACGAGAACTGTAAGTATTTACAGGTTTTCTGTAAGCTACAGATATGATCATAATTGCAATATTGATCGTAAGCTGTTACAGGCTTTACAGATGTGCTTACAGATCTTACAGATTTGCTCAGAATTGACCTATAAATAAGATTGTTATGTTGATTGTGAACTTAAATTCCATATTCATTAATAAGGTTTAACTAAAAACCGAAATGTCGATGAAAAAGAAATTTTAAAAATATTTAAATCCCTGCACCGACATCCCCAAGAAAGAGTTTTCCTTTATTTCAACATTTACGGTGGAAAAATTATATCCAAAGTCGCTAATATATAACCTTCAAAGTTTTAGAACAATAAATATTTCACAGAAAGTATTATTTAATCTTACTGTGTTCCGGAATAAATAGAATCCTCTCTGCTCATTCAGCGTATGTCTAATTTGAAGGGTATATCCGGAAGTGCTAATCCTGCATCAAACATATCCTAGCTCGTTTCCGACAAACGTGTTAGCCGCTTGTTAAACCATTCTTACCCAGAGATACAGGATACAAAGGGTGGGGAGGTAGTTAGGGGCAGTAAAGAGTAGGAGGTTAGAGAGAAGTGCAGAGAAGAACTCAAAAAAAACATAAGAAGAAGGACTACCTATAGATTCAGAAATTTACTTGTTAAGGTAAACACATGCAAAAATATCAGAATAAATAAATACATAAATAAATATATCATCACGGTATATTACCCATTACTGGGTGTGTCAGTATCTACATTATATGTAGACATCGGTAATGATGACGATATATTTTTATCCTGTGTACGCTTACCAAAATAAGTATTTATGTAACTACTAAATAAGATATTCAAAAAATAACACTCGACTTGTTTCACAAGATTTCAGTCCCTTAATCAACCGCTCAGTTATTTATCAGAGGCGTCAGTACACCACACTGAAGAGCTCCAATAAGAGCGAAATGCGTCTGTGGTTCTAGTTGAGTGAGCCAGTTCCTGATAAATGACCGAGAGGTTGATTCAGAGACTGAAATCTTGTGAAACGTACCGAGTGTTATAATATTCTAAGGGTGGTTTTCACCAACGACAGTTAAACAATTTATTCTCTTGTTAAATTTAACAAGCTGTTAAACAGTATATTTCATTTTCACCAACTACAGTTAAGCCTATCAACCCAGTAAATCATTTGTTAAACTAACCGACGAATATTCTAGGGTTAAATATTTATCAGGCCGTTATCTTAATTATTTCCCTGGTTACAATGACAAACATAGAAAAAATTATAATTTAGTTTTGACATTTTGTCGTATTCAAGTTTAAAAAAAGTCTAAAAAATTAGTTCTTCAACATCTTCTGCCTCAAATTCGCCGTCATCATTATATGTGTCTATAACGTCTTGTAATTCAATATACATATACCTTTCCACAATATTTAAAAATTCTTCTTTTTCATCATTTGTGTAATTCTTACACTTTTCCCTCTTTTTGCAGTTTTTTCTTCATCCATTTTATTATATTATATTAATACTTTTTTAGTACGAAATGACAGCGTCAATGTCAGATGCACTACTTGTCCAGCATAATTAAAACAATAATATATTTTCAATATTTATGGTAAATTGATCAAAGATAAAATACAAAAATGATCAGTAGATCCATCTATCAATAAGTAGCACATTCAAAATCTAATGTTAAAATATGACATTCGGCTGATAGCTAACTGGTGCTAAAATTATTTGGTGAAATTACAGTTAATTTATTCTACCGTTTTAATTTATTGCTTTGTTAGGTAACCATAGATTTAACTGTCGTTGGTGAAAACCACCCTAAATATGTTATTTGAACTGTTTCACCAAGTGTCGCCATCATATTGTACTTTTATTAATAATAATACTAAAGTTCCCAGTAAATATTGAACACGAGCGTTGCTGTCATTAATGACTACCAAGAATTTACTTTATTCTTTATCTCCTTTTATAAAAAGTAAATAATGTATGAATTCTTAATATTGGCTAGTTCATACTATATAATAAAATTCTCAGAAATCAGAAAAATAAATCCATTTTCCCTGTCACCCAGCAATTTGTCTGGCTGTAAAGCTATACAAAACAAATTAAAATTAAGTAGAGCCACCATGTATAATTATATATTATTAAATATAAATGGAAAATAAAGTAGAACGAACGCCTAACTCTCATATTGAACCACTGTCACAAATTTAAATTCATTAAATAAAGCATACTTATTTATATGAATGTTCATGATACAATAGTAAAGTTTGACAAAAGTTTTAAAAATTTGTTGTGATTCCTGCCCTGGTTTTCCTGCCGTCTACTCGTATCCTGATTCTTGCAACTTCAGACAAAGAGCCTGGAAGAAGTGTTTAGTACGTTATGAACCCAGCACTTCACTACGTTCGGCCATTCTGAAAAGAAGAGGAAATATGAAGGGAGAATATTATATTTTATTATTGTTATTATTATTAAGGTGGTACTATCGTGGAATCATTTACGACTCATTGAAATAAAATTTAAATATGTTATTTTTTAGACAACCACTTCAGAAAATAATAGATATCGCGAGGTAAGCCTAGTTGAGAAAGTTGAAAATATCGCACACTAGCATGATATGAATATCGGACTAGCACGGTATGGTTATATCGCAATGATAAGACCAAATCAACATACCCAGGTAGCTTTGCTTTGCTTGTTACTATGGTTGATTAATTGAAAAAATAGTAGCTATTGTCAATTGAAATAAAATTCTTGAAAATACTTATACTGTATTTTGTGGTCTAAAAAATAGTATTCATAACTCGTTCGAAAGTAATATCGTACTGCTCGTGTGCTGATCTACTCGATTGAATCTCGTTCGTCAAACTTCACACTCGCACGATATTTCTCACTTTCGATACTCGTTATGAAATATGTATTTCATGAGTTTTTACACATGTATGCAAAATTTTAAGAAGGTTTACCTCTTGTAAGCTCAGATATTTATGCTACAATAGATATGGTCCCAGCTGCTCGAATTGACGTAACAATGTTCTCACCCGCGCAGGGCTCTCGGCGCACCTACGCGTCCCTTTAAAAACCTCCTAGTCGGCGGCCCTCTGATAGCCACAGACACGCCACTATGCTCTATGTCGATAGCTCTTTGAATGTGGTACAATTTTTATTAGGATTATTTTCCGGTATAACATATTGTTCTTGAAAAATCGGCCAAGAAAGCTAAGACTATATCATCACCTTATCATCACAAGTAATATATAGAAGAAATAGTTCTGTAGATTCAATGATTTGCTCAACACTACGACTTTAAGAAAAAAGCGTGAATGTGGTATAATATGCAGAAACTGCGTTTTGCTACACTTCTTAATCAATCGACAGAGTATGCTCCCATAAATATATGGACCAAACGGCTTGCTCCAATTGACGTAACAATGGTCTCTCTCTTGCGGGGCGGCTTGGCGCACTTGCGTGTCCCTTATGACCTTATGGATAATGCCTTGCTTGTGATCATTTACGTAGTAACTTAAAATTTATAAACATAATAACGGCCATAAAGAATGAAGGAGAATTTAAATAAACGATGAAAGAAATTTTGAAAAATTCAATAATCCCTAACCTCCACATATCTAGTGTGGCGCTCTAACCAACTGAGCCAATGAGTCCCTTCCCATTGAAGTCAATGAATCTTCCACAATTTCTTTTTACAATTTTTGTAGTTGAGTAACTATCCTAAAAACAATAGATGAATACTCAGCGCGACACAATGCGCAACACTAGATTTGTGGAGATCCGGGATTCAAATCCCCGCGGTGTCATTGAATTTTTCATCATTTCTTTCTTCGTTTATTTAAATTCGCCTTGATCCTTTAATGCCATTTCTATGTTTAGAAACTTAAGGTAGGATCACAATTAATTATTATCAACGTTTCTGTGACGGCTAAAATGTTCACATCATTAAAAAAGCGCATTGTTTCACACTGAGTATTTATCTGTTCTGTCTAGGACAGTGTACTCAACTACAAAAATTGTAAAAAGAAATTATGGACGAATCATTGACTCCAATGAGAAGGCCTCCGTGGCTCAGTTGGTTAAAACACCGCACTAGATATGTGGAGGTTCGGAGTTCAAATCCCTGCGGTGTCATTGAATTTTTCGTAGTAACTTAAAAGTAAAAACATGACTTCATTAAAAAATCATTTCGAAAAACTTGCCCATTACTACTTTCAACTTACACCCTTTCAATAAAATATTAATCCATCCAGCTTCAGCTCTTAAAAAATTCTCCCCCAGCTATCGGCCTCCTTGATATTTTATTTCTCGCCTGGTCGACCGCCGTGTTTTATTTATAGTCAGCTGACCGACTCGTGTTTGACATTTGTGTTTTATTAGTGTAGTGGATGAGAAAAAGATGAAATAAACCAGGTTTGTGAGGGTCCGAAGACCACACACTCTGATCGAGATAGCCGAGAGATCTAGATCACTTTTGTTGTGATAATAATCGTGATTTATTGACAAGGAGGATTTCGGGAAATAACGATATGGTGAAGTTACGAGATGTAGAGATATAAAAAGAATTTAAAATAGGTATAGGGATAGTGTCGACGTATTTTTTTTATAAAATATGGCGATTACATTTAGTGGAAGTCCAATTTTATAACAAGTGCGGATAGGCACAAGTGATCGTTTACACGTAGACATTTAAATATTCTACATCTTTAAAGTTGTTAAACATATGAAGGTTCCAGGGAAAAAAACAGTAAATGTCCATATTGACTAGTTTCGCACAATAGGTATATATGCATTAAGAGCCCAAAATGGGATATTGTAGATTGCGACGTTCATACGTCACGCGGCATTCTCTAAATTGACAAGTTTATTTGTGCTCGAAACACTCACAAAGTTTTTTCTACAGTTGCCACAATGGGGTCCTCCACCATAACAAAAAATAATAAAATGTACACTTTGTACTTACAGTACTACTTAATAAATAACGATTATATTTTTAAATTTTAATTTATCGTTATTTTCCAGACTTCTTGAACTATTGCTTCAATCTAATCTAAGTATTTTTTACTTTCATTTTTGTAAATGAATGCCCTATTTTATTTCTGTATTCATTTACCCAGCAGTACGGCATTTTGTTTGGTTATGTAATATACCGGCAGAGCAGTCATATGTCAGATTGACTTGTGGAGGTGGTAAACGTGTAAGTAACTACAGCGCCATTAGTTCCTGACTAAATTTTCCTCTTAAGAAGTAGACAAGTGACATTTCTCAACATTTTATAGTTAAAAATTTGGAGAACGACCGTTTTTACCTCCCGCTACCCTAGGTAAGGGAGGTATAGGGATCGTGCTAAAAATCACATATAGAGATTATAGTGAATAAGCACGTTTTGATGTCCCCAGAACCCGATTTTAACATTTTTACAATGATTTCTGTGGGTATGTATGTGTGTGTGTCTGTGTGTGTGTGTGTGGATGTGTGGATCTGGTGGACACGATTACTCAAATACTATCAATGAGAAAATTTTGAAATTTTGTATATCCATTCTACACTAATGTGGGAAGAGCTCATTAGTTTTCAGTGTATGTCGGATAACCGGAAGTATCACTTATACAAGTTTTTAACAGTTTTTCTTGAAAAAAATAGATTGAATATAATTTCTCAGCAACTTTTACTAATAATAATGAAATATAATGATACAATCTCCAATTCTACGATAATAGTTTTAGTAAATAACTCTAAAATTTATAATATAATTTATTTTCATATATCATTTTGCCTATGCCTCAAACAAAAACAATATTTCAATAACAATTTTGACATATTTAAACAAATGTCACTGTTCACTGTCAGGAAATTAATAATGAAACCGTGGTAAGGAGAATGTAGTATTAATATATGTATTTGAATCTAATAAAATTAAGGTTTGTAAAAATAATATATTTTCAATCATACATAAATATTAGAAGTACTATTGATTTGCTTCATTGTCTTCTAGAATACTAATTTGAAAAGATGTCAAGATGTGAGTCCTATTTTGATTTTTGTTAAGTGTTTCTATTAGTTTTGTCAATATTTGTAAATTTATTTTGTGTATGATATATTTGTTAAATGTAAAATAAAAATTGTTGTAAGTGAATGTAAAAATATTTGAACATAATGATTGCTTTATTTATACTGCATGGTTAAATACCCAGCGGGAGGTTATGGGCTGGCCACATCAGATTTTTTTTTTTTTCACTTTGTAAGTGACATTTTACGTTGACAAAAGCGAGCGCAAATGTGTACTTTGTATATAGTTATATAGATAGTAGAAAAAAATAGTTTCGAGTCTGCTAATCTGTTGTGACCAGTATAATATCTCCTACCAATTTCACTTTACATAAGTCACATTCTATTAAAAATTAGTTCTGGTCATATATTACATGATTACTTTGTTCTGGTACCTAACTCATTCTGCATAGAATGCAAAACTCTGTATCACGTTTCGAAAAAATGCGTAAGCGTACCAAGTAAATATTAAATACTCTATCTGAAAATTAATGGAAAACTAGAGTGAAAATCTCATTCCTATTTCATTATCTTATTTAACTCAGCTATACCTTCGAAGGTTACTATATTTTTTAAATTTTTACCAAATTAAATTTACATTCCCCTGAAGAAGGCAGATTGGCTGCTGAAACGTTGAACTTATAATAAATACATTTTCATAAATTTTAAAGACATTTCTCCGTATTTCCTACTCATTTACTTAACCAGTAAAAAATATTTTTACTGTTTTATCCATGTACTACTTACATGAATAAAACGCCTTTGGTTAAAAAACAAACAAATTTCTAGTTTAGGGATTTTTTCCAATTTTTAACGAGTTGCAGATATAATTGCAACTAATTTTCGAAATAAATATAAATCCAGATCAGTTGAAAATAAAGTGTGATTAGTTTCAGATGTTTGCATACGTAATATTCGCTTTGAAAAACGGAATGCAGTATAAAAATATATTGTGTCCAACACAATACCTCTTGCCATTTTTCTTTTGTTACAATACAATGACGAGATTGGCGGGAAATCTTATAAGGTTATATGTACTATTACTATTAATATACTATACACGTGTCTCAATAAGCTTGCTCACTATTGGCAACTTTTTTATTTGAAGAGATACGAGGTTGTTTAAATGAGCAAAATTGTGCCATTTTATATTAGAAAATTCGTCAGGTAGACAAAATAAAATTTGTGTCAGCGGTTCTCAAAACCATATATTTTTTATTATCTTATTGGAAAGAGTATTTTTTTCTCTTTCCAATAAGGTAAGGTTGTTTATGTACAATTTTTTCAAATAAACTAGTTATTTACGGTTAAAAATTAAAATTTTGTAAACTGTTTTATTGGTTTATTTAGCCAAGTAAGCCATGGAAACAATTGATTCTTTGTTTGTTTAACGTTTAATAATATCTCCCGTAAAGTTCTCTGTGTTTAATAATGTTTAATAACTTTGCAAATGAAGAAAAATTAGATATGATCTTGCTATATGGAAAGTTATATCTAAGTTACGTAGAACGGTCGGCTCTCATTCCAAAAGAGCTGAAATGTGCGAAATGGCTTTTAAATTGAATATTTTCTTTAATTGTTCTGTTATTACTGTAAAATAAGTTAATGAAATAAAAAAAATTATGAAAGACAATTGTTTCCATAGTATACTTGACTAAATAAACTAATAAAAGATCATTTTTATCTTTAAACGTAAATAACTCGTTTATTTGAAAAAGATTGTACATAAACAACATTACCTTATTGGAAAGATAAAAAAATACTCTTTCGAATAAGATAATAAAAAATATATAGTTCCATTTAAAAAATATATTTTTTGTTCCAAATTTTGGGAACCGCTGACACAAATTTTATTTTGTCTACATGACCAATTTTCTAACGTAAAATGGCACAATTTTGCTCATTTAACCAACCTTGTATCTCTTCTGTATACAATAATACCTACCTACAATTTTGAAAATTTAATTAATAAATCAATTAGAAGTATTAAATGTACTTCCCAGAAAAAGCGTTTAGTAATATCAGTAAAACTGTTGATCTGTCAATTACAAACATTTGAATTTAACAACTGGTTTTCTTAGTGTAGTGTGGACTGTGCGATTTACTTTGTATATTTTAATAATTGTAATAACACAAATTTCCAAAAAATAAAATTTACAAGATTTTTTTTAGGAAACTACCACTGCCTGTTGTCCAGTTGTTACCAAACCCCTTTCAGCTCTTCCCATTAATATCAGATTAAGGAATACTTAGTTAAATTGATCTTATAGAATTTGAGAAACCATCCCTCTAACATCCAGCCAAACATAAACACATCCACACGTACAAACACATATACACACAGACATCATTGTAAAAATGTTAAAATCGGATTGTAGGGACCTTAAAACGTGTTTATTCCCCAAAATCTGGATTGTTTGTTTAATTTGTTAAATTTATGAATTATAAGTTTCCCAATTATGAATGTAATTTATTATCACTGGAAAAACGGCGTATTGTAATTGATTTAACGTTTTTATACAAGCTAATTAATAATAAAATAGATTGTGCTGAGTTGCTAAGTTGTCTTAATCTCCGTGTACCATCATATACTATACGAACATCTGAACTTTTTTATATTGGTTTCAATAGGTCTAATGCTGCTTTTAATTGTGCTATGAATCGACTGCCATTTTTTTTTCAACAAATATATTATTAATACCTCAATTGATATTTTCAATATTAATATGTCAACATTTCGAAATCAAATTGCCAATACCATCACTTCTATCACTTCTATTAATAAAATTATTTTTTTATACCTATTTAGAATATAGTCATGTATAGATGATTACACAAAAAAAATATGTAAATTTCACGTGTACTCAATTGTTTTATATTGTTGTTCTGCTTTTTGTATGTTAGTGCCATTCTGTTATTGGGTTTGTCCTGTTGAATGGCCGAAATAAAATAAATAAATAAATATGTGATTTTTAGCATGAATCCAATACCTCCCTCAGCGGGAGGTAAAAATAAACGATTACTATCCTTCCGCTAATCTGATCCTTTAAGATCGTCCCATCCTTTTCTTATCCTTTCTTATTGTCATCCTCATCATCGCTTTCTAACTCAAGACGACACGCTCTACGTCCATCCAATCAGGCCGAGTCCCTGAGGATTCCTGCTCTGCTCCTTGCTTGCAGGACCCTCACTTCTGCTCCTGCTACTCCCCCTTCCCCCCATTACGCAATATAGGTAATTGAGTGGTCGGCCACCGTGCCCAACAAATGAATTAAGCGACCCCAGAACGGATTATGACTTTTCACGTTATGGATTAAACGGATTAAAGATTGGGGAGTCATTCGGATAACTGGATGACCTATATTTTGCAGGATGTGACAGGGAGGAAAATTAAGATGGAAATATTAATCGATAAAAGATTCATGGAACGAAATCTAATAATTCTTGCATTTTTAACTGATTGGTAGTTATTTATAGACAATAGATATTTATAGGTTACTAATCAAGAGGTTAATAGTTGAGATTATTAATCGCCAATAAACACACGTGTTAAGTATCATTCACAACCAATTTCACTTTAAAAAATTTGAAGTTTGCATATAGGATATATGTATAAGCATTCACAATCAATTTGAATTTGAAAAAATTTAAGTTTGCAAGCTCCAAACTTGCAATTGAAATTACTATCTTCTGTCCTTGATTAAGCTAGTTGGTCATGGTTGTACGTTATTAGTTTATCTCGCGAGCCATGGTACTTGTCATTATTTGTTTATGTAGTTGGTGATTAGATGATAGTTATTTACAATATTAAATTTGTACATTACCTGCTCGTCCATATCTATATTAGCTGGGTATTTGACATTCTATAGCTGACATGTAAACAAACTTCTTACTATTATTCTTTAATTTTTTGGTTATGAAAGTGGTTGTGAATGATGTCAAATTTTTTAAATTCAAATTTCCTAAATTCAAATTATTCAAAGTGGTTGTGAATGAAGCTTTAGTCACAAAATTCTGTTGATAGTATGTTATTAAATTAGAGATTATCTAATATGATTCCATGACAATTTTTCAATCTTGCTATGAGAGGTATTGGATTTATGCTAAAAATCGCATATTCAGATTTAAGCACATTTTAAGGTCCCTAGTATTCGATTTTAACATTCTTACGATGATTGTGTGTGTGTGTGTGTGTGTGTGTGTGTGTGTGTGTGTGTGTGTGTGTGTGTCTGTGAATATGTGTGGATGTTGGAAGGACGACTTCTCAAAAAATATAAGACTTAAGACCTGTGTAACTAAGTATTCCTCAATCTGACATTATGAGAAGAGCCGATAAAGTTTTGGCAACAATTGGACAACCGCAAGTAGTATCTTAAAAACAATCTTCTAGAAATTATTTTTTTGAAAATTTGTTTCATTACTAATATTGAAGGACATAAAATTCTACATCTCAGATATTGAAAATTTTTATTACGAGTACATCTTCTATAGATTTACAGATAGACACTTAGGGCCAGTTTTACAATCTCTGGTTAAAATTTTAACTGCTAGTTAAAAAATATAAGTATTTCGCATCACTATCAAGCGGAGTTAAATTAGTTTTAGAAAGTATAAAATATCATTCCATTTTAAAAAATTAACGATGATATCGCTTCCGGACTTTTTTCACCAAAAAGTAGCATTTAAGTTTACTTTGTAATAAAAACTATCAGCCCGATTCACTAAATAGTTTAAGCTAATCCTCATTTTTGGATTAGTGAATTCTATTCTATTCCGGTATTTAAAATTTAATTTTCATGCTATTATCAATAAAGATAGATACCAGGAATAGATTAGACTATATTTTAAGATATAAACTGTCAAAATTAGAGTAGAATTCGCTAATCCAAAAATGAGGATTAGCTTAAACTTTTTTTGTGAATCGGGCTTTATAACTTTAAAATTAATAACAGAATAGTTTTTGTCAGTTCAAAATAATCAAAAATGATTTTACGTCAGGTATACATCAAAATGAATAATTAATCCCGTAAAAATATCACCTTTCGTAAAGAGTTGATTAACTACCTTATTATGTACTTTTTCGAATTTTTGTCGCATAAAAAAATACCTTATAATATTAAATGTTCCGTTTATTGTGCATCAAAATGTATATCAAAGGTAATAATCAAATGCAGGTATTTTTGTTGTCAACGGAAATGAAATCAATCACGATATAGATCTTCCATAATGCAGCTATTGAATGTTTCCAATTATTATTAGATGTAATCTATATGAATCCTGCATTAGTCAAGCAAAATATATTGATAAACGCCGATATATGTTAATAGCTTTAAGTGGATGACATTAAATATGAAACGATAATTCCACTCCAAAATTTTCATATCGAATACATTTCAAATTAAATCAACATTATAGTATTGCAATCCAACAAATATTAAATTTTCACCGGTCATTCTAAACTGAGATAATTGCAATATACAGAGTGTTAATTAAAAAGTGGGCCATAGGCGTTTAACATGGGAAATTCTTGCGCAAAACTTCCCATTTGATTTTAGATAAAAATGTTTCAAATAAATGTTGTAGAGAATTAAATTCTACAAGGAAATCACTAATCATATTTTATTTTACATATATAAAATAAAAAATGTAATTTGAAATTTTATGAATATTGCTCATTTATAGTGATAGCCATTGAATTTAAACAAAGTTATAAAGAAATGCATATCGTTTAATTTGTCAGAATTTCTATTTTGCCGATTACAAAATAATAGTATATTATACGCCAAGGTTGAGAAGATAATCATTATTGACGCAGCGCCTGGTCAATAATGATCTTCTCAACCGTGATATACTATTTTTTTTCACTACTAGCACATAAATCCTATTTGAATTTTTTTGATTGATAATAACAATTTTGACATGAATAATAACGTTACTTATTTGTTAATACTCACAAAAACAAAATAGGCTGCATTGGTTTTTATCTGACGTTTCCCTCATTTCGCTGGTTTGATAACCTCACTTATGGGCGTTGATATGTATTTGATTTAATTATTTAATAAAAAACACTTTGTGCTGTTACACTCAGGAGCCTTATTAGTTAATTATTATTTTTAAATAAATCTAATGAAATGTATTTACCTACAAATACAAAAAAAATAGTGATTTATTCATTCCTACATCTACACGTTTCACATTTTCACCAAAACAGCACAGTGGCCACGCGAGGCGAGGCGGCAGCGTAGGGTCAATTTAAAATAACGCGGTAAATTTAAATTATATACTTAACACCTTTCTTGAGTTTAATGAGTTAAATAATATTCGGATTTGTAGGCTTGAGTTTGATTGAAAAGTGACAGTTTGCATTATAGACCTAGGTTAATAATAAATTATTATTGACCTATGTTACCATGGTTACAAGCAAGCGGTAGTGAAAAACAATTTCTCATATCAAATAAAGGTAAATAATAGTGGGTTCCTAGGCTAGTAGTGAAAAAAAAATAATTAAAATCTGTGCGGTGATTTAGATTAAAAAACAAAATATTTTTAAAGACTTCAGTGTAAAATTTAATTATTTGTAATTTTTATTTAAAAATCGAATTTACGAAAGTTCAAATGCAATGCATTTCTTTGTAATTTTGTTTAAACTACATGGCTGTCACTACAAATGAGCAATATTTATAAAATTTCAAATGAAATTCACTGATTAATAAACAGGAAAAATAAAATATGATTAATGATTTAGTTGTGGAATTTAATTCTCTTCAACTCTTATTTGAAATATTTTTGTCTAAAATTAAATGGGAAGTTTTGCGCAATGAAAAACTGATTTCCCATGTTATGTTACGCCTAAACATCGAATTCGCTCTGTGAGCGAAGAAATAAACAACCACAACGCGTGGCGAACGGTGCTGAACGACCAAATACCGAAAGCTGATTATTTTTGCCGTTGTCATGAATTTTTTTTGATAAAATAACGTATATAAACGGTCAGCTACAAGGTGACGCAATATTTATAAACACGGTCAATTTCGTTTGGGCGTATAAAATACAATGCACATAAATTTTAAAATATGTTAACTATACCCATTACAAAGTATTAACATTTCTAAAAGTTGTGTACTATATAAATGTATTCCAAAAATTGTTTTAAATGAAATAAAATTTGCGTGTGTCAAAAATTTTGCACGCCACTGTATGTACAATATTGAAAAAATAACTGCATTTTTCAATGAACTAATTACTGAAAAACACATGTGTCAATCATCCTAAATAATGCATGAGGCTTGAAAATCAAGTGATGCATAAAAAAGCTACAATTTGTACGCACATAGTTATTGTTTTGTAGTATAAACGAAATTGCCTGTAATTTTTTGTACTCCATGTAAAAAAATACTCACAAATAATAAAATATATATTTATAATCACCTAATTAATAGTTGTTTTTTTGTTTCAGTACCTCCTCGGATTCACTACGTTTCTCATACTGGTTCCCTGGACGTTCTACAAGGAGCTACTGTTAAACTGGAATGCCGAGCTTCTGGAAATCCAGTTCCTACTGTCGCTTGGACCAGAAAGGTAAACATATTTTCTGGCACCCGTCATGTAAGTGGAGTATATTGACGCCGGGAAGTAGTCATGTAAAGATTTTGCAATACTAGCATGTAAAGACTTTACAGGACTAACCATGTAACGTATTAAAAATAGTACTACCTCTATCCCCATAACGGTGTTTGCGACGTGTGAAAAATTCAGGTATTTCAAAGGGATCTCATATGTTGGTAGAATGTCCGCCAAGATATCGGAATGCTCTGGGTTCGAACCCCAGTGAGATTCATGAATTTTTCACAAATCTGTCTTCGTTATTTGTACAATTTAATTTGAAATCTCAACACATGTTCATGGTAACTAAGTTACAGAAATTCACACAATTCTAAACAGTTTGGTAGTTACATTTAAATTACTATTATTGAAAACAATTTTCAACACACTGTTAACAAATTATTACTGGTCATGTGTAAAGATTCAACTGTCAACAAATTTTTGTTGTCTTCTGCAACGATTCAACGGCAACTAAATGTGATACAATAAAATTTCGAAATTCTTTATTCTTGCAAAAGTAGTTTTCTAATTCCCAGTCATGAAAAAACAATGTATATACCTACCTCAGGAGAGAATGCTATTTTTATTTTCTTCGGTGCTATGTAGTCCTTGGATTTCGCCTTCTGACCACAAAGTATAGGTACCTCTAAAAAAATCATGGATGTCTTTACCTCGCTGTATAATATATAACTATGTAAAATAATTATAGTTATTTTGGTGCAATGTCCTTTTGACCGGTAAAAAAAAACGACCACTTAAAAATATCCATATACAGTGTGTCCCATTTAGAGGTGCCACCATTGGGATCTCAAGAACTATAAGAGATACGATGTCGGTTAAATGGAACTTTTTGTGCGCCTTTGGGAGGCCATCTCAGATGTGCTTTTGTTTTTCCAAAAATTCTCATAGGGCACTAGATAATGACGAAAAACTGAATATTATTGATTTTTTCTTTTTCAAATAACTTCTAAACTATTAGTAATTGAGAAAAAAGGTTCAAATACAAAAGATAGATATTTTTATTAACTAACTAATGGCGTACGAAATAAATGTTTATATCCGTAAATTTTCGAGATATAACACTAACTTAAATTTTTTTAAATGGAACCCATATATGATTTTAGTCTCAAAAAAATCATTATTTTTTCTCTTTTTAATGATGTAAGGGTTATTATATTTTATATTGGTTTTGTCGTCAAAATTATTATTTTTTCCTTCTTTTTTAGTAAATTTACGATTATTTTGAAAATATTGGTAGATTTATATTTAGAAATACTCCTTGTATAATATAATAATTTATTTCGTTACAAAATTTTGCTCAAAACTCGTATTAAATTAATTTTTATAATATTTTGTATCAGGTCGCCCTTGGCACATTATAGTGTAATTTGTAATTATGAGTCTAGAATAAAAATATTAAGTAATAAAGGCATAAAATAAATTATATCGATCAAATACACTATAATTAATTAAAATAATATTTTTTTTTGGGATATAATAAGAAAATTCAGGAAAATAAAAAGAAAAATTAAATTTTAGGGGCAAAACAAATATAAAACATAATAACCCTTACATCACTGAAAAGAGAAAAAAATATTGATTTTGTTTCAAACACGATGCAAATATTTTTTAAATTGTCAAATAATAACTTTGACAGTATAAACATACAAATTATCAATGTTGCCAACTATAGTAAAAATTAAACGAATAATATGACATTGATGTACATTATTTATATATTATTCATGTCATATACGATAAGTAATGAACTCTACTATTCATCTTAGTAATAATTATATAAGGCTATACACTTTTTGACGGTTAAAAATGATGCAAAATTTTATTTCATCTTTCACTATTAGTGATTTTAATGCATTAAGGTTTTTACACTAAGTGATGACGTGCATTGCCTGCTTGTTTTGGGTATACCTATATATTTAGATTTGAGATATTAAAAATGTGTAGATTATATTAAACTACGAACTACGACCTGCCTGGTTTGTTAATAACCTAAAGTGGGATCTCATATATGGAAATACAATTTTATATTTAACTATAGGAATTCTTAGAACTAACTAAAAAATGAATGTTTCATAACGCAACCCAGATGATACCACCACATTCTTCTACATAAGATATTGAATAAAAATTGTTTGAATGTTTTTTTTTTTTATTTTTTCGTATATTAAGCGAAATACCAGGTATTTTCACAGTTAACAAAAACCCTGTTTTAGTCCGTAATTCAAAAAGACAATTAGAAATTTCTATGGCGACTATTAATTTTTTTTTTTCAAAAAATTGACTAACAGTTTTCTTAATGGAACAACAAATTTAACGCATTACGTTTCATAATATTGAAGGTGGTCCGTTTTTTTGCCGGTCATTGTATTTGTAGCCCAAACTGTTAAAAAATAATATATAGTTATGTTTTTAACTCTTCGGAACTGGCGCCCTTTTCTTTGACACAGAAGGTTGCGCATGGTCTGAAAAAGAAAAAAAAATAACTCTCAATATAAAAATCAACAAAATAAATGCACAGTAGGTATGCTATAAAATCGGTCGGATCCGCAGGTTTATGAAAAACTTCAAGTAATCTAGTACTTCCAATCTATAGCATGATTTCTATACTTCCCTTGCCTATAATGGCGAAAGCAATTTGAACCAGAGCTCAAATATACTGTTTTTGATTGTTGAAACATACACGCGCCAGGAGTTTGTCGCTTCGTCTCCGGTAGAACAATAGTGGCGGCGCGCACTTTAAAATTCTATCAAATGAGGCATTTATTTTCGCTTTTCGCCTCTAAGCGAAAATTTGGTAACATGCATGTCTCAAAATATTCGCCTGCAAGCATACGACTCGGGGCGAAAGTATTAAACTACCGTCATTATTTTGTCATAATATTTTTTATTTTAAAAGTATAAAAACCGAAAATTCCCGAAACAAAAAGCGACTATAATTCTAAAGTGCAAGCTACCAAGATTCCTAAAAGTAAAATCGCATTTGCCTGTTTTCTATGATAGAATTCTAAAGTGCGTGCTAGCACTACTGGGCATACTTTTAACTAGAAATCTTAGTACTTTCAATATTTTTCGTTTGTTGAATGCAGAAATCGAAACCTCACCTAACTAAACAATAGATGACATCTTATATTCAAAATATAAAAAAAAATTACTGTTAATCCCCTGCAACCTTCATACGAGATATGTAAAAACTATTATGGGACACAGGTAGTACTATTTTTACTAGTTTTATTTGTGTATTTATCTGAATTTTTTATCGCATAATTTTTTCTTAATATTCTTCAAAAGTTTACAGTCAATTTCCAAAATCCCATAAATTTTTCATTACATCCTTTCGCAATTTACAATCAATTTTCCAATATTTTATCTTTTTTAAACATTTTATATCTTTTGAATTACCCATATAAAATATCCTGTTGATAAATCGTTATATTTTGCTTGTATAAGTGGCCATTCGGCTATTATTTCAGCTGGAACCTTTTAGTCTCGCGTAACATTTGTTCAGCAGCAATTGAGTGTCCTGAAGGATAATTCACAATATCACAATGGATGTCGGCTGCAAGTCGCTAGACTGCACGCATTACAGCAATAATAAAACCTCGCTCTCTTTAATTCTTTAACCTTCTGTTAACATTTCCAATAACGCTCGGTAAAACAAACGGTATTGTTCGGCAAATGGCTCAATCACAAAAAGTTCATTCTAATTTTAAAGCATTGTTTTTGTGGGTTGTCTTTTCAGGTTATTGTTCCGATTTCTTTTCACAACTAAGTTTATTTTCTCAACAGATTTCGGCATGTCGTTTTTTCAATTTTTCTAAGGATTTCATTACAGTGATAGAGACGAACTTAAATGCCACCTTTTGTTGTCAGAAGATTTTGAATTGTATACAGGGTGTCTCTTAAATAGGGGGACATGGGACAAATTCCTGAGGCTAAAATAAGACGATTTAACCAAACTTGCTTCTACCGGAAAGTATTTAGTTAGAATTCTGCTTCAAAGTTCTTCGAAAAAAAATTAATTTTGCTTATAATAATCGGACGCTCTTTATTATTAGTGAACAACTAGTGTATGAAACTTAGGTTTTTCAACATTGATTAGACCGTAACTTTTTAATGGCCATGCAGATTACGTGAAATAATTTTTTTCAGAAAGATCCATTCAGTACTAAACTTTTCTTTCTCTACGTAATTTGTGATATTTGTTACTGTTCACACATAAAATAATAAAATCTGAGTGTCTGTCCCGCTAAATTTTTAAAATAAATTTTATCTAGTAGTCTATCCATATGCCAAACATTTCATTTTTAATGACAGTAACGAGTTGTCAATCTTCACAACTTGTTTAGGAGTAAGCTGAGATATGTAATCATCTTATTTATAGTAATGGTAGTAAAATACTATTAGGCCGAACAAACGGATGTTACTAATTTTAGAATATTGCGAAGAAAATTTTTGACAACCCATAAAACAATTGTTACTGTCATTAAAAATTAGTTGTTTGACATTTGGATCGACTGCTAGATTAAATTTATTTTAAAAATTTAGCAGTGCAGACACTCAGATTTTATTTTTTTCTGTGTGAACCGTAACAGATACAAATTATACAGAGAGAGAAAAGTTTACTATTGAATGTATCTTTCTGAAGAAAAATAATTTCACGTTTTCGGCATTGCCATTAAAAAGTTATGGTCTAATTAATGTTGGGACGCCTAAGTTTCATACACTAGTGGTTCACTAATAATAACAAGTATCACCTTAAAAGATGACTTATAACCATATAAACTGCCATACCAAATTTCATCCAAATCGAATAAAGCGTCCGATTATTATAAGCAAAATTAATTTTTTTTCGAAGAACTTTGAAGCAGAATTCTGGCAAAATGGTACACTTTCCGGTAGAAGCAAGTTTGGTTAAATCGTCTTATTTTAGCCTCAGGAATCTGTGGTTAAGCCATGTCTCCCTATTTAAGAGACACCCTGTATATGGTTTTAAATACTTAATACTATTAATTAATTTTAATGTTTATCTATAGTATCATTTGTCAAAGAATTAAGAAGCAAATATTTGTATTTCAATTTCATTTTATTTCATTCTTTATTGAATTTTAAACAGTTGGAATTGTTGAAATAATTTAAAACAAATGATACTTTAGATAAAGGTAAAAATATTTCCTCCAAAAATACAAGGGATAGTAAGGAATTAAAAACATGCACACTCATACGAGTATATTTGAAGAATTCTTCATGATCTTGTTAATTCACATTTAGAAACAAACTATAATACTGCCCGTTGACAACTCAATGTGTTCATAAGCCTAACCACGGCCTAACAAATCATCTATATTTTTTAAGTTTGTTTTTGTTTTTTTCTTTATTATACAAATACACAATAGTAAAAAACAAATCCCGATATATAAAAAAAATCATATTTTTCATTAGCGTAAGCAAATTCGTGGCTATGAAAATAACATTGTAAACTAAAATCTGAACTGATAACTGGTGAAACATCAAATGATAAGCAATGACAAATCACGTGATAGGTACTGATTGGTCAGATTCAGAATTTCAAAATCGAACATAAACCAGAAAGAAAATTATAAAGATTCAATCAAAATTTCTAAATGTAAATTTATAAATTAAATTCATCATAAACCAGCCCTAAAGATTTATGTAAGTTAATTTTACTGTTTTTTAAATATTAGAAAATTATTTATTGGATGTTATGTAATAGAAAAATAAAAATTGACGAGCAATTAGGAGTAGTATTAATAGTAAACTTTTAGCGAGAAACAGATATCCAAACCGCATGGCAAGAAGATGATGCTGTATGTAACTAATATTTACAATAGTTTTTAACAAAAACTATAGCCAAAAGCTTCTCAATTTTATTTACATTTTATAGTACATGGTATTATATCTTATTTAACATAATATATAGTAGGAATATATTATAAATAAAGCACGCTTGTTGGAAAAACATATAGAACATATTCAAGGAATTTTTAATTACTCAGCACGTAACTTGATAAATGTATTAGTTTAGAATATATAATTTATGATCAAAAACATAATTCAAGGAATAATTTTCTCTGCACGTGATTTAAAAATTACATTGCTGTTTTAAACGAATAATAATTTATGTATCCAGACACTGAAGTTCTATTTTTTATCACGAATGTGATAATTAACTATATGATTGATAAAAAGGAACTTCAGTTCCGAGGTGCATATTAAATTTTATTTGAAATCGAAAAATTGTGAAAATGAAAGGAATATTTATTTTATAAGTTGTTTAAATATAATCTGTCAGTCAATGTTGCAAACCTTGGCAATTGAACTTGTCGTAAAGAACACTCAAAATTATGTGTTTTGTCTCAAACTTATTTATCGGAATTATTTATTTTGTTCTTCTTCTTTTTGTCACTTTACGTACAAATTTACTATTGTTCATCGTATACCTGCGCAAATTATCTTACATGTACAGAAATTATCCTAAGGTTGGTAACACTACAATTACATGAAATTACATGTATAATGGTTTACTTTAGTGCCGATTTCTGAGCTTTTAATGACAATTTTGCACTTTAGTGACGATTTTAAATAAAATATGTTATTATAGTTTTACACATTTACTATACAAAGATTAAGAAGGTTTACAGCTTTAAATAATAGTCATTTACAAAGCCAAATAACATTATATCACCAAAAATATGTTATTTTATGCCGAAGAAGAGATACCTACATAATTTAATAATTTACCCATAATATATATCACAATAAATTTTTTTGACAATAACTCAAAGAATTACCGGTAAATCTAATCTAAAAATTCTGAATCCCTTTTCTGTTCTATTTGACTATGCATGCATGTCCATATGATGTAAAAGCACTAATACATAATCAAATATCCTATATTTATTGTTTCTTTGTTGCAGAACAACGTGCTTCCTGGAGGCGAACGTAGTGTCTCTGGGCTGTCTTTAGTTATCCAACATGCTGATCGGCATTCTGCGGGGCAGTACCAATGCAGTGCTGATAATGGTGTTGGTCAACCGGATGTCAGACACATCACACTCAACGTACTCTGTAAGTACTACAACATACTCCACATAAAAAATACTATGTTATTCTAAAATTAATATACCAAACACATTGTTATTGCAAAAAGAAAACTTTGAGAAATAAATTTATAGAATAGTCTCGATTTTTTTTCTAATTTTCTCGTTACTTACTTATGCACGAATAAATGAGTTCGGCTGTATATTTTCTCACAAATAGCGTTTATAATATTATTTTATATCCCGATGCGTAAAATTGGTACTTTACACACTGTTTGCAGTGGGTGTTTATACTCTTGTTACATAAATAACTATTAATCAACTTGTTAGAGTCAGATCTTGTAATCCAATTTTAACCCACTTCCAAATGATTTTTGCTCACAAACTAAAGTGGACTAACAGAAAGATTTTCTTAATAAATGTATTTAAATTATTTTATTCACAATCATTATAGTAATATACCGATTACTAACCTTTTGGAGGTTGGGAAATACGTCATTCCTAACTTTAATGCCAATCTCTTGGGTTGGAAATAACAGATATCACTTCCATCTGTTGGGTTGGAAATGTTTATGTAGAGCATCGACCTTTAAACTAATAGACGCAGCGTACGAGCAAAACGCTTGTCCTGCCATAACGGTGCAGACATAGTATCTCTATCCTTCAACAGTACGGAAGTTAAGAAAACTTGGTGCATAATCGCTAAGAGTATAGTTTTTTTTTTTGTGCATAATTAGTTTTATTACATATTTTTAATACAATATATTATATTATAGGGGACAAGTAATAATTAGTAAGAACTTACATATGAAATGACACAGCTGAACCGCGTACATACTGCTCACTGTACGAAATATACCGTTTCCCCATTATTTTGTCGCACACACCTCACAACACATATACGTATGTATTGACAGAAATAATTGTAAATGTTCTCCAAAAAAGTAAATAATACACAAGTCACGAAACGTCAAATGTAGAGAACTAGTTAGTGATAGAGAGCAGTGTATAGAGGTTTACATATAGCTGAAAAAGATGCGCAATGAGTACGAACGTATGCGCAGTGTGCTTTAACTGAGAACTTCCGTATTGTTGAAGGACAGAATATATATTTCTATCCTTTTATGTTGGAGCATTATTCTAACAATAAAAGAATAGGAGACACTTGGTCCATTAGTTTAAAGGTCGATGATGTAGAGGTTGTCTAACAACATTTCCATAAATCCTTATAACAAAGTAGGCTGAAACAAATATTAAGAGAGCTGTCAAAAATATTAATAAAATTAAAGGTTATAACTCATTGATTTATTTTGAAAATTATTGATTTAAAATGAAGACTTAACAACAGTTTAATTAGAGAAGCCATTGAGATTTATAAAACAAGAAATATCAATCTCAATCATTGTGACGGATTAGAACCTAGTCGCGCATGGCTTCCAATATTAAATATGTTGTAATTTGTAATATGTATACAATTTTTTCTAAACTTTTTCTAACATCTGTTAATAAAGAGTACGGTTGCGGTATTTCGCTACCGATAAAGCGTCTCTGAGTTATACAGATCACTTCTCTGCCAGTTTTTGGGACGGTTTTTCCTCTGGCAAAAGGAGATTTTCTCTCGAGAAGTTGCATGTTCGCCGTCCATGTTTTTACCGGACATGCATATATTGTCTAGAAAATTGTATACATAAAAAAGGTAACATTTATGAACATTTCTTGTTACCTTGGTTACTTGTTGTTTTTGTTATTTCAAAAAATATGTCATTGTATCCCCTGAAGAAGGCACCAGTTTATGGTGCCGAAACGTTGGGTTAAAATAATAAATTATAGAACTTAAACTAAAAAAAAGGTAGTATATTTCCAAAATATTATACATAACCTCGGTGGGAGTTTCATCACAGCCTCGCGCTTTATCGCCTCTCGGTAACGTACCCTCGGCTGTAATGAAACATCTCCCACCTCGAATGTAATATACTATTTCAACAAAGACCCCTTTTAAATCGTAACATTTGGTTCATTGATGCAACAATGTAATGATCCCGGTTTTACTTTTTCGGTGGACGAAAAACGTTGCCCTCACAGATTTTTTTTAAGTTTCGGAAATGGATGAAAGTCTGATGGAGCTGGATCTGATAAATAAAGAGGATGAGGTAAAGAGAGCTCAATTAATTATTTGTACAGAATTATTTCGAATTCTGAGTTTGCTTTTTAAATAAAAGCGGCAAATTATACTAATATATCGTTATTACCGAAATCCGAATAAAGGGCCCTGGTGGTATTTATAGATTCATTTTCTATAAAGAAGTTAAGTGATCCCTTTGTCGACAGGAGCAGATAATCTTAATTGGATATTCGATATGTTTTGTGGCGCATTAAAACCAGATTCATATTCACAAACCCTTTGAACATATTTATGGAAATGTACACAACTAATTGGACTAATTTAATTTTGAAATTTAATTATTAAATGTTCACGTACATAGCGTACGAGTGGAATACATATGTTTCGATTTTTGTTAATTAATTAATTAATTAAATTATGCACCTATTAAAAAGCTAATCGCAGTTTTAATTTTAATTAATCTAGATGACTAAATTAATCCGATTACTTGTCATTATATTTACACTATTGAATTAATACATGTGTTGGGATCTGCCTGGTGACTATACTTTATTTTTGTTATACTACGTGACACTTGAAATCCGTTACATAGGCATTTAATATGGGAAAATAATTTTTCCTTACACGTTACTGCCTAAATTATTTTAGAAAAAATACGTCAAATAAAAGTTGTAGAACATAATATAGCAATAAATTAAATTAGAGCACTTTTTTAAACATCTTTTGTATTTAACTTTTGTTTGAAATTAATAGGAAAGAAACTATCGCCAAATGAAAATTTTACCAATATATTTTCTAAACTGGCGTTCAATATTTTTCGTAATATTATAATCAGCCAACTGTGTTATTTGCATATCGGCCGTGTTTCTACAAGATTGCAGCATCTAAACCAATTTCTCTGTCATCAGATGCTGGCCGTACCCAGCTAATAACCACAGACGCGTTTCACCCTTATTGGGGCTTATCAGTGTGGTATAACTACCGTCTCTTTGCAGAGACAATTCACCAGCTGGACACGGAGAGATATATACATTGAGATAGATAAATTAAGAGATAACTAACCATATGCAGAGCCATCTATCAAAGAATCGCCAACAGCATTGGCAGTTATTGAAAAACAACATCTATGTTATATGAGATGTATATCTCTCACCGTGTCCAGTTGGTGAATTGTCCCTGAAGAGAGACGCCAGTTACTAGCCACTAATGAGACCCAATAAGCACAAAAGGCGTCTGTGGTTACTAGCTGGGAACAGCCAGCATCTGATAATGACTGAGAGGTTGATTCAGATGCTGAAATCTTGTGAAACTTGGCGAGTATTTTCTAATTCTTTATTAAAGTTTTAAGATTAGGCCTTTGAGATATGTTAAGAAATATGAATAATGAATAAGTAAAAACAGATTAAGTCGGTGTAGTGGCCGTGCGTATTAAGGCGCTATGTCTTTACATGTTCAGTCTGAGGTTACTCGGTTCGAATCCACTGGCCGGCTAAGTGCGTACTCGTTAAAATGCCACAACATCAGGCATTAATGCGATGATCTCACCAATCGTCCATGTTAAACATAGATGGTGTTAGTTGTAGAAGGTGTACTCCCGATGCCGCACTGGTTGCATAGCAATCAATGGCTGTTGCACGGTGTAAAGGCCTATTTATAATGAAGTAACGCAAGCGGTAACGGAGTTGCAGTAAGGTAACGCAAAAGATAAATGCACGGTATATAATGAAACGCAACGCAGAGCCGCAGAAGTAACGTAGCGCAACGCAACGCCAAAGCTGACCAACTTTCATCTTTCTGCCTTACTTTTGTACCTCTAGCCAATCAGAATTCAGTGTTTCAGTTTTACTATAAAAATCTATATTATCGATATGTTCGTGAACTGTCAAAATTACATAATACATTCTACATTTTATGGTTAGACCGATTAGATTTTCAAAGCGATACGAAGAATAATTATGGATGATAGAAAATTAATCGAATTAATCGCGAATCACCGAATCAGAAACAATATTGCCGCAGCTATATCGTCGTCACTGCCCATTTATATTCAAATTATTTTATACACTTATTTATGTCATGTGTCATAAAGACTATAAATAAAAGCGAGTTGAATTTCAACAATATATACAGAATTCTTTTGATTGGTTAGAAATGCTGTCTTCGGCGTTATTATAAATCACATATTTTGTATTTGCGTTACTGGTTACGTTGCGTCGTTGCGTTGCGTTTTACGTTACTTCATTATAAATAGGCCTTAAGTATGCCAACGGCGCTAGTACTATCGGTCATGAAACGTGTACCTATACGGTACTTGACGCCTTGGCCCTACAAGGGCTGTTGTGCCACAGATGATGATGAAAAACAGATTAAGGGCCGGTATTATGAACGTCCAATTAAATTTAGTTCCACAGTAAATTTAATACATGAACAAATTTAAATCAATATCCATTTTATTTTGTTATTTAAATTATTGATGTTAAAATTCGTGTAGCATTACAATGGCACTAAATTTAACTGTGCGTTTATAATATATGTACCTGCCACAAAAGTTTTGTGGTACATATTTTTATCGTATTAGTTTTGTTCTAAATAGATGATATAAAAACTATTGATACGAACCGAAATCTTTCCCAATAGGTAAATAAATAGTTCTTCCCACAATTCCACTATTTATGCTCTGTGGGTCAACCAGCGTGACCGCAGTCTAAAAAGCTTGAATGGTTGGCTTGCCACAGCTAAATTCTGGCCTTATAATAATTTATAATTCAATTATCAGTTCCATTGTTATGCAGTAGCAGGAGTGAAACCTGAGCCGGGCAGGGCGAGGGCCAGCCCAATCCGCAGTTCCTGCACAGGCTCACCTGTAATCTGCACTAAGACGATTACTGCCGGTCTGATTAAATCGATATGGTACATTGTGTCCGGCCAATGCACGTTTACACGCCAAATTATTTCACCGATGAAAACCTACAATTCATGTATACCTGTATACAAAAATTAGTTGTTTGATATTTGGAAAGACTGCTAGATTAAATTTATTTTATTCAATTTTGACGTTTTAAACTGTCATTATTAACTCCTGTGACGACGCCACCTTCTCGCCTCGGAGGTCGATGGATGACGTCATCATTATGCTCCTTTAATTCCTGGGTATGAACGGTATGCTCGGGCGCCATTTTTTACAGCGGTACAAAAGGAGCGTGCCTTCGGATAGCCTAGTGGAGGTGAGGGCGCAGGGTTGGATGATATCAACAGAAAAATACGTGTAGTTTAAATAAATATATTGTAACATACGAGGATATGTAAAACAAAGACACAGTTTACAAATAGACAAATATATCACCCTTCTTTTCAGAAATGTGACCAGAGTTACCACGGTAAGTATGCGTATTCAAAATTACTTTAGAAAAACTAACAACTTCTCTAGCGGACAATCAGCGGCGCGATGTACACGGCGGACTCAGCCTTTACACGCGGCGAATTCTTCTAACGGACGGCGGCTGAGCCTTACGGACGTACTCAGCCTACACACGGCGGATTCTTCTAACGGACGGCAGCTGACACACAGCACTCGACTTCTCGGCGGGTCGAAGGAGCCTTATTCAGGACTCTCTTCTCACTAGAGGCGTTTAGGAGGACCTATTTAAAATCCTAGCCTGCACGACTCTGAGAACGGGTGAACCCGCTCTGGCTTCACGGACCTCTGCAGCGGCTTATAAACCCAAACTAACGGTGCTTCTCATTAAAATTGCGGCGGGGATGACTTTACTTAGTACAGGGGGTCGCTACTGTCTCAAGTGATAAATAATATTTTTATAAAATTTACACAAATTCTCTGGTCACTTTTCTTTACCCTAAATCCATTTTACAGCATGAAATAATTTATAAACATTGTTTCAAATAAAACACAATTTCATTCCCATGTGCGGTGCGCCACGCGCGATCATGTTGTGAATCACGGACTTGTCAACGTTTACAAGGTTACTAATGTCAGAATATTCCAGAACTAAACAAACACAAAAATGCAATCAAATGTGTGAACGAGAGTTACATTGTTTCACAACACTATTGTAAGTTAAATTATAAATATCCACAATGCTATTTTTACATAAAATACATTTACTTGTAGCTAAAACAACAACAATTGTGGTTATGCTGACTTGTGCACATGTGTTTATTGTCTGTTCACATCATGACGGTCGGATATTGTCTTTTACAGGTACGTATTTCATTAAATATTTTACCAATATTACAAATACATCTTATTTTTCAGATTAAATAATACATAAACAATAAATAAGCAACGCATATTGTCAAAAACACGTTACTAAACAATCTAACTGTGACGGTGCTACTACAGATTTACAAAAGGAAGGAAAACCCTTGCTGGACGAAAGGGCCTATCGTCACACTCCATAGCGACAACTATAAGTAACATTTTATTCATAAGTGAATTAATTTTTTTTAAATCACTCTCACAAAATTTTAACTCTCTGCAACAAATAATGCATTTAAAATAACATCAGGCACGAAAATAACACTCACCACTGTATTAATCAGACATTATCGACCATTTTCATTATTTTTCACGACACAAATAACTAACAATAATGCTTTTTAAATAGATGACTTGACGTCTGTAATCGACGATTGTCATGCACAGCCTACTAACTGATTAGTTTTTTATTTTATCAAAATTAAATATTATAATGGTTTTTATTATTATTTCGTTAAAATTGAATAAAATACTGTATAAACCACGTCAGGTAAGAATATTTATTCACTCGAAGAAATAAAGCTAAACTTTCTTCTCATGAATAAATATTATCTTAGCTCACTTGGTGTATGAATATCTATTAAAAAATTCACAGTGCAGTCACTCAGGTTTTATTATTTTCTGTCAAATTACACACAAAGAGAAAAGTTTACTATTCAATGTATATTTCTGAAAAAAATAATTTCACATTATAGGCGTAGCCATTAAAAAGTTACTCTCTGAACAATGTTGAGACACCTAAGTTTCATACACTAGTTGTTCACTAATAATAAGTATCATCTTAAAAGACGACTTATAACCATATGAACTGTCATACCAAATTGAATCCAAATCGAATAAAGCGTTCTGTTATTACAAGTAAAATTAATTTTTTTTTTTTTTGAAGAACTTTGAAGCAGAATATTTTATCAATAAACATAGGGTATATCATTGTCATAGTTACGGTGTGAATGTTTGACAGCAATGTATTGAAGCGTTTATTTTATGAGTAAACATAGGCGTTTAACATGGGAAGCAGTTTTTTGTAAATACGAAATGTTCGGCTAACAATCAAGTCATGCTATTGAACATGATAATAGTACATTACATCTTGTACATTATTTAATATTAATTACTTTAATAATATTGTAAAAATTGTAATAAATTATAAAAATTGTCAAATAAATAATTGTTTCATTTTTTACCTCCCGCTACCCTAGGTAAGGGAGGTATAGGGATTGTGCTAAAAATCGCATATAGAGATTTTATTGAATAAGCACGTTTTGATGTCCCCAGAATCCGATTTTAACATTTTTACAATGATGTCTGTAGGTATGTATGTGTGTGTGTCTGTGTGTGTGGATCTTGTGGACACGATTACTCAAATACTATCAATCAGAAAAATTTGAAATTTTGTATACCCATTCTATACTAATATGGGAAGTGGTCATTAGTTTTTAGTGTATATCGGATAACCGGAAGTATCATTTATACAAACTTTTAACAGTTTTTCTTGGAAAAAATTCATTGAATATAATTTTTTAGCAACTTAATTAACATTGAATATAATGGTACAATCTTCAATTCTACGATAGTGTAAGTGATTGATATGAAACTGAAAAATGGCAAAGAGAAGTAATTGTAGTCTTGATGTCTATGAGTATATACGAAAAATTCAAATGATGAAAATTCAATCACAGTTTAATGGAGGTATAACTTAACTTTTGACACTTGGATATTTTACTTCAAGCAAAACATGATGGTGTAAATATACTTGTAAGGTCACTTATAAAGACACTTTTCAAGTCACTTGAAAAGAAAAACTTCATCGTGTAATGCACACTAACAGTTTTTCTTGAAAAAACGCAGTTAAATATCATTTTTTGACATTTTACGTGATTATCAAACGAAAGAATATATTATTGTCTATATGGTTTGATTATACATTTTCCTTAATATTCAATAGATATAGAGTTAAATAATTATAAAGAAATTAAATTTCATAAATTAGCCAACTTTGCTGTAATCATGAAAACATGTTAATATATTCAAATAATTCTAATTGACAGATGTCACTGTCAAGTGCAATTTACATAGTTCATGCTCGTGTAATAATTTTATTGGATGTATAGAAACTTTTCCAAGGCTCTCTCTGATTTGTATAAAATATTCGTGTTACAGTTTTACTGGATATATGGTATATTTTCCAAGATACTTTTGGTATCAGATTTGTACAAAATATATAGCATTGACAGAAGGTATTGTGCTGGCCACAACAGATTTTTTTCAAATTAATACATAGTACTTATTGGTCTTCAAGGATTAGCATAAAAGGGCTGCGTTCTTCTATTAAATAATTAAATTCTCGCTAATTGTGATGTCGATCGTAATGTAATTCTCTCTCGTTAAATTCAGTGAGTCACATAAAAGCTCTGAAAATCTCTTACATCGTTAGATGCAACTCTAATCCAGAATTAAGCAAATCTCTTGATCCTGGCTTAGCTATCATTCCCTTCTATGACAACACTTTAAGTGGACACCTTCAGTCCTACACTGTATGGATTAATGCAGCTTTCAGCCAAGCAACCATGCTGAAATACGCGAAACTGAAAATAGCAAACATAACAGTTATTTCGAGAGTTTATAGAGCCGTGATAGTGATTGGGACGAAGTAGACACTGTAGAATTGTCTACCTCCGAAAAGGCAAATGATAATAATACTTATAATTTTTTACCGCCAATTTCGAAATTGGTATTTTTACTAATTTTATTTATTACACACGCATCTAATTGTTTCTAGATGCTTGTTCTAATGGGTGATGAACTATCTCCATTTTTGCTTGGTAACCTTACAAATAAACCATTCCGTTAAGTATTGACCAGAATTTCCCAATTGGGTACAACTTGGGCACACAAGGTGGATGATCGTTGTTTACAAAAATGACGTTTTCAGTTCAAAGGATTTTACTTAAAGTGATGAACCGAGCTCTGTTAAAAATAACTAATTATTGCTAGTATAATATCTTTTAATAAAAAAAGATAAGCCTTTGCTTAATACTCTCATTTAAATAATACATATCTGTTCATTTCCAGTAATGAAGGACACAAAAGTGGTTGGCGAAAATTTCAACCATGCCAGAATATAATAACAATTTCAATGTAAAATCCTGAATTTGTGTTTTTAAGAGTTCTTAAAAGTAAAATAACTTTCATCATTGAAAATGAACCATTTTCCGGAAAAAAAATCCGGCAATCGCCAGCATGCAGAATTTAATTATCTACAAGTTTTATTTGAAGCATTTTGCTCTAAAATAAATAGGGAACGAAATATCACCACATGAAAAAATTAGCATTGAATTTCCTATATTACATAAATCAATTCACCACCCGGTATATATAAATAAATAAATATATCATCACGGCATATTACCCATTTCTGGGTGTGCCAGTATCTACAACACATGTAGAAATCGGTAATGATGACGATATATTTTACCGTGTGGGCGCTTACCAGGCGTCACCTCACGGGCACTCATAGCTGGAGAGTGCACCACAGGAGTCACTTTTGTGCCATTTAAAATTGGAAATATTTGGCGTCTGTCGGGATCGAACCCGGTTCCCCCAGGTTCGCGACCAGACACTCAGGCAAGCGGTAACGGGACCCCTTCCCGGTATATATATATATATATATATATATATATATATATATATATATATATATATATATATATATATGTATATATTTGTATTGCTTTTGATCCTCAATTCTCTCAAGTATACCAGTCTTCTTTGTTTATCTAATGTTGCATTTATTTCTTAGTGTCCTGACAATATGACACTGGGTACATTTACATTTTTACCTTTCACTAAGAGAGGTATTGGAGTCATGCTAAAAATCACATATCCAGATTTTAATGAATAAGCACGTTTCAAGGTCACTACAATCCGATTTTAACATTTTTACAATGATGTCTGTGTGTGTGTGTGTGTGTGTGTGTGTGTGTGGATGTGTGTATGTGTGTGTGTGTGTGTGTATGGCTGGATGTTGGACGGACGATTCCTCAAAAACTATAAGATATAAGACCTGTTTAACTATGAATTCCTCAATCTGACATTCCTGGGAAGAGCTGAAAAGGTTTTGGTAACAATTGAACAACCGAAAGTAGTAGTTTTTAAAAGAAATTCTTCCAAATATTATTTTTTGAAACTTTTGATATTACTAATTTTGAAGAACAAAATCCTGACACATTTAAATTTTTTATTATATCTTCTATAAATTTAGAGATAAAGACACTATAATATATAGAATATCGGGATATAACAAGTCGAGTAGGCGAAACTACACTAAGGAAACCAGTTGACAAATTCAAATGTGTATAACATAATTTGTAAATGACAGATTTCAATGTCAAAAATCAACAGTTTTAGTGACATTTTATTAGCTTTTTATTTTATTACTAGATTATTTTATAAGGAGCCAAAGTGAAACTTTTTCTGTCGAACAAAAAGTCACTTTAGCTCTACATAAAAAATACTATTTTTACCTTCCGTCACCTTAAGGTAAGGAACGAGGTAAGGTAGTCTTTGGTCAAAAAATTTGGTGGTGATTTTTTTATGAAAAAACACGTTTTAGAGTCCCTAGAATACGATTTACTAGTTTCACGAAGATGTGTGTGTATGACAAAAGTTTCTCCGACAATAACTCCAATACTAAATTTCTAAAACCGAAAGTTTCTTTATTTGAAGTTCTTAACAGTTTTTCTTTGAAAAAAACTCAATTAAATATCTTTTTTGAAAATTTTCGTGATTATCAAATGAAAGAATATCTTATTGTCTATACGGTTTAATTATATATTTCATTCATATTCAACAGATATACAGTTAAAGAATTATAAAGAAATTAACTATCATAAACCAGCCAGCTTTGCTATCATCTTGGAAACAGCTGATATATTCAAATAATTGTAATTGACAGATGTCAGTGACAAGTACAATGTACATAATGTACACTCGTGTTATAATTTTCTTGGATTTAGAGAATCTTCTTCAAGTAACTTCCAGTATGGGATTAGTACAAAATACATAGAATTGACGGCAGGTAATGTGCTGGTCACATCAGATTTTTGCTGTAAACGTTGAAATACTTACGTTATATTAATTTAAACATTTTATGTCATATTATTTTGATTGCGACACCAACTAGTGTCATCATTACCGATGTCTACATGTGTTGTAGATAGTGGCACACCCAGAAATGGGTAATATGCCGTGATGATATATTTATTTATTTATTTTATTTACTAGTGTCATTACTTTGGAGTTATGGAGTGCTTCGGAAAACATTCAAATAATTTAGCCTTCAAATTCTGTTATACATAAATATATTTCATGAATGATTCAATCCAAATCTAATGTAAAATTGATACTAAATTGTTTATCCCACATACGCTACAGACTTCGGTAATCATCACTCCACTACCATTGCTCCTACAACGTTTTTAAAATTGAATTTAACGCCAATCTTCAGTTACAACAAGGGAAAAATAACATGTTGAAAAGTTCTAAGAAAACATTTTCTCTTTCCGCGAGAGCTTATGTATAATTTCCTTCTGTGAAAATACGAGTAATAAAAACGCAAAAACATCTTGTCTTTTCACAAAGATTTAGCACTTTGCCAAAAATAAATACGAGGAGAAGTAGGATTCTAACTTCCAAATAATTTGTTTACATAAAACAATTTTGTTGGTTGTTAGGTATTTGGTATTATTAAGTACATACAGAATGCGCAATATATAAATAACTGAATAATTAGAATACTTTTGATGTGCAGGATGATTTCAAAAATAGGGATAAATTACAAAGTTGGGGCGAAGTTAAATGCCAATTTTTGGGGGAAATATTTTGAATTCAGCTTCAATTTTCGCTGGAATTGTTATCGTTGTTCATTTTAAATGAAAAGACATACCTATGTATACATACACAGAAAAAAAAAACTTCTCAATCGTAGTTAAATTCCTCATTTTTCTGCCTACTAATATGTTTCATTAAAATATCTAAGTTGTTTTAGTTAAATTTTCTAAATTTGTAATAACAAATTATTGTAAAATTAAATCGTAATAAGTATTGAACTAAATATAAATAAGAAAATTAACTAAATATATAAATTTAAATTTTCCATTTAATTACCTAATTCAAAATTACCGAAAATTGTAAGACAAAAATAATGAAACCAAAACATAGTAAAATTAAATAAAATACGTAATTAAAGTAACCATTTGCATATTTGAATTAACGATTTTTTACAACATATTTAATATCTATTTCGGATTAGTTAAAATGCTAAAGTAAGATTTGTAAATTATACTAAATTATTAGACATATTGCTTAATAAAATAATATCTAAATATAATTAGACAAGATTTCAATTCTTTTTTTTTGTGTATACCGGGTGTCCCAAGGAAACTTTGACATAGGCGTTTAACATGGGAAAACAGTTTTTCGTAAATAAAAAGTGTGCGGCAGAAAATTATGCCATTATATTGAACATGATATTAGTTATTAGTACATTACATCCTGTATATTATTTAATATTAATTACTTTATTAATAGTGCATAAATTGAAATAAATTATACAAATTTTCAAATAAATAATTGTTTCAATTTTTATTATGCAATATGACAAGATTTTCAAATGTCAATGTTAGCGTAGTTGCCTTTAACATTGTAGATTCGATTCCCCACTGGGATAATCATTTTATTTTTTTACACAAAAATTGTTAAAAATCTGTCATATTTCTTATTAGTCATTTAAAAATAAACATTGTAATAAATAAAGAGAAATTAAGTGAAAATAACTGATTACAATAATCCAAACATTGATATAATAACAAGGCATTATATTTTCTTGTAATATTAACAAAAAATATTTTTTCTACTCCCGTACGTGAAGTGAGTACTTCACGTATCAATTTTTATGTGTGAAGTTTGAGTTATTTTAAATATTATAAAATGAATTATATTTTATTAAAACAAAGCTGTTAAACCCCTGTAACGTTGGTAACCATGGTTACACACGTCGATAATACAGAGGCTCTACGTTTAAAAAATGACAATGTCAAGATGGAATCTAAGCAATGTCATTCATTAAATCAATAAAATAGGAAATAGCAAATACAGTGTGAACACTGAAAACTGTGACATAGGCGTTTAACATGGGAAAACAGTTTTTTTCAAATATTATCTGTCCCGCAAGAGTATAGTGGGAGTTTTTGATATGGTTAGAAAGATTATTTAATTTGGCATCGAAGAGTATATAAATACTCCTAATTTAATGCCTTATTATTGAAATATTTACGAAAGTATAATCCTACTTGACAGTTATTACTTATAATTTACTAAAAAAGTAATCATGGAAACGTATTCGGTAGCTGACTTGGTTAAATCAAGGCTCCATGATAATTTTCAGTGTTCACACTGTATGTGTGTTAAAAAAGTTTTAATTTTTAATTACACTACGAATTTCTGTCTCACCAAAATTTTAGAACACAGACAGTTCCTGTAGAAAACTATACAGGCTGTTAAGATAAACCATTTCTTTTGTTTCATAGTAGTCCTTTAACCCTTTGTTGCATAAAATAAAATAGAAAACCGATTATTCCCATCTTTTCTCGACAAAGTTTTTTCTCAAAGCTATTTATTACTCGCAGACAATCCATTCAGAATCGTGCAAAAGACTTTCAATCGAGCATGAGAAAGGCTTGAAGAAGAAGAAAAGACAACGGTCTATTATGACCAAGAAAACTTTAAACACAGCACACCGTCTTTAAATTTATTGATCTTCTTGCAAAAAGTTGAATTCGTAAAGTGCTCTAAACTGAAATATCCAGAATGATCCCATACCGAACTCAGCACATCGGGAAAGTTGGACGTAGGAGGCTGAGGCTATGCTGATGCTGACTTGTTTATACCCCCTCCCTAAAGCCAAAGCCAACTTCCGAAGGGAGTCGATATACAGCAAACTAAAAGTTTTATTTATTGCAATAAAGCGAAAAAGGGAATATTAATATAAACAGCAGGATTGAATTTGAAACAGAAATTGTATGACTGAATTGTCGAGAAAGTTCAAGTAAATAATTTCTTGTTTGAAAGGTAAATAAATAGCTACGCATATTGACAGTTGTAATTTAACTTATGACTGATTTCACAAGAATATTACTTTGGAAAATTGGCTGCATTATATATTTATTTATATTATAATTTATCAACTTCACAGTATATTTATTTGAGTCTTCTCCAGACTTTTTGCTTTCGAAAGCAAAAACGTTAACTTATTAAAATTTGTATTAATTTCAAGAGAAAATGCCGTCATCTCTTGGTGAAAAGATTTTTAACATAAATAAAAGTGCATTGGGGTCCATAAATCTTAAAATTGATCAACTAAATCTTAAAAACTGTATGAAAGTTTAAAAAAGTTATTATTTTTTTAATATAGTTGAGTTTGCAATGCCGTTCATATCTACTCTACTCCAAATTCTTACTACTCTTAAGTCTTCTGCTATCGTCTTTGAAATCCGGAATAAAAATAACAAAACAATGAAAGTACTAAATAATTTATGATCTTACACCAGATAAAAACTACGTGCGTTTGTATGAAAGTGCAAGGTAGATTGAATGGCATAGGCTGCCACTGGCAATCAAAACTTGGATTATACCGTGAGTATTTTTTAACGTGAAACATTGGGTTTGTCTTATCCATGGTTACAACTTGATATTTGATTGACAGCAATGTATTTAATCGTTCCATTTAAAATGAAACATAGGGAACGAATTTAACATTTGATAAGACGTCAATAGAGGTTAATTTTGTTTAAATAATTATACCTGCATTCTAAATTAAAATTAGTTGTAGAAAAAATAAAGTGTGCACTTTGTGCCCGAGTGGTTTTTTGACTCGGCTAAATTTCTTACAATATTTAATATAATACTTCTGTCAAAATCACTCCCCATGTGTCATTTTAAATGAGACAGACAAATACATTACTGTCAATCAAATGTCAAATCATAACTTATAGGAAAATTCAACGGTTATCTGTCATATTGACAAGATGTCATTAGAGGTTAATTTTGTTTAAATAATTATACCTGTTTTCTAAAAATTAAATTTAGATGGAGAAAAAATACTGTGTGCATGCTTATGCCCGAAATATGTTTAGTGCTCTCGAGTGGTTTTCTGACTCGGCTAAATTTCTTACAATATTTAAATATAGTACTTCTGTCAGATTCGTCCCCTATGTTTCATTTTAAATGGAACGGGCAAATACATTGCTGTCAATCAAATATCAAGTCGTAACCATGGATATGACAAACCCAATGTTTCACGTTAAAAAATACTCACGGTAATATATACATATACATTGTTTTTACTGTGAAACATCTATTGGCTCGCATATACGGGAATAAGAAGAATAATAAGTATTACTTTAAAATTGCTACATTTTCTTAGTTTTTAAATTAATCTTTACTAATTTTAAACAATTAGAATGATGTAATAATTATTCCCAAACATGTTTACAAAGTTTTACTACAGTAAGTTTTAAAGAGAGGCAAATATTCAAATATTCTTCTTGAAATGAAAACTTCTTTAGGCGCACCTTGTACTTTTTCCTGGGCAGTAAACAAGGCTGGTCCGTCACGCTCATGGTCATTCGTGTAAACTCTGGGAGAGTCGAACGTGACGTTACGTTAATTCGGGGTATAGCCTACGTTACGTTATTAATACAAGACCGGGAAACATCACAATATGTCAAAAAGAAACTCTAGTTCCAAACTTGCCATTTTGGCGTGACTTATTCCTGCTATCACTGCTGTCATTACCGATGTCTGAGTACAAAGCAGATTAGCAAACCCAGATTAGCACACCCAGCAACGGGTAACATGCCCTGATATATTTATTTATATATAAGTAAATAAAATATTACTTACATTTGTCTTTGTTGTAGATTTTGTTTGTTTATAATTTTGAAAACCATTATGATAGCGTTACAACACAACATGTACAACCACTAAATTGATTTTTTGAAAATCTAAAAATGACATCTAAATGACAACGGAAATAAATCGCGCACTCATCACCGATTTAAAAATGTTTTTGGGGTTTATTATCAGATTTCAAAATAAAATTTGAGTTTTTTTCCCAGCATTCTCCCAAGAAAATCAAAATTATTTCTTGAAAATTTTGTTAAAATTTGGTTTACGAAAGTTCTACCGGTAAATACCGCATCTACCGACTGCGTTCGAAAACACAAGTGGTTAATAGTTACCATGTTCGAAAATTGTACCATACCTACCAGATCCATCTACCGGATCCATGATTTGTGGATCGAGTAATTCAGCTATAAATGCGGTAAATGAAGAATCTAACCTCAAAAAAGGTAGATATGCCAAGCGAAGTTGGAATCGGAAAAAGCTTTTAGAAGTTAATTATGATAATACAGAAGATGAGACGAGATAAAGTTTAACAACGTCAAATTTCAAATCTGTTTTATCTATCAATTGCTTTTCATAGGTTATAAATCTACCCTGTTTACCACTTGCGTTCTTAAAATATCTATCCCGGTAGCTGTAACCTGATGAGCAGCTGTTTACCGATATATACCGGTAACAGTTCACCGGTAGAATTTACATAAATGCTTATTGTAAGCCTAGCACAGTTAAACATTTAAATTTATAAAGTTTCCGAGAGCAGACAAGAGATGGCATTGCTGTACGATCCAAATGTCAACCATTTCAGTTTTCACTTCGGACGTGCAGTCTTAAGCACACAAAAACCATTTAAATGCTTATTTTTCCCATTATCTTTATGATTTTGTTAAATTTCCATGATTTTGCAAAAAACATTATTCATCTTCATAAAAAAATTCTCAAATTCATTAGGTATCTGCTGTTTTAATTACATACTGAATTACAGATTGTCATATTACGGATTGGGTAAAAAAATATACGTTTTTGAACATACTATTCTTCATTGTGAATTTCGGTATTGTCATATCTTGAACAGGACTTAGAGTCGTATTATAATTAGACATGTTTGGAAGCAGCTAAATAATATCTTCCTGAAGAGCTTAGAGTAGCGTAGGAAAATTAGTGATACCGTAGCGAATAGTTAAGCCTTTCTGACAGATATATCGACGAGCAAAGGCAGTGTTATTTAATGCCCGACTTTACAAATGCTAATAGCAGTTCCAAGCCCGATAGAATCCAATCAATACTGATAATATACATACGAGTACGGGTACATAGTAAAATAAGTATAGGCCAACCAGCGAATCAAGCGGTTTACGTCATAAATATAATATCACTAGAAACAATGACGTCATATGTTAAAAAGTTTACATGAGCATGTAAAACGGATTAAAATATGATCTGTGGGTTGTTTTCATAAATCCAAATCTTTCTTAAAAAGGTAACACGTCTGGCATAATTTTTTCCAGCGAAATCCAATTTTATTTAAAATATTCTGAACGATACTGCTTACGCCGTTATAAATACTTCATTCTTGTAGTATATGCAACAAACTATATAGTATTATGTGAGATCCTTAAAAAAAATACAGAATACTGCAGACCATACCGTTTCTCACTGTTTCTGTACATTGCGTATAGCGTTTGCCACACGCTGTACATATAGATTTAATTTTCAAATTATTACTGACAAATAGAACGAAATATTACCTCAATATTACAATTTAGTGAAAGTAAGAGCCCACCAATCTATGTTTCATTTTCAAAATAAGTCAATAAATTAACTACAAGCTCTTGAATTTGACATGACAGAGCATTTGACATTTTGTCAATGAACAACGAAACCAAAAACAAAATGAAATCACAATACAGGTTGAAAAGTATAATGCAGACATATAATATTTAGTAATATACATGTTCACAATTACCAATATTAAAAAAATATAATCAAACGTTTTGCAAAAATTTACAAAATTTTACTTAATAATAATATATCCAAATATAATTATTTCTATTAAAGGTGTCAAATACATAATAATAATAATAAAAAAAAAACAATAAAATACCGTTAATAAAATATATTTAAAAAAATAAAGAATATTTCACGATGACGTAAACCGCTTGATTCGCTGGATAGCCCATATTAAATAGACGTCACTTTTTCCCATCGACCTTTAAACTAATGGACCAAGTGTCTCCTATTCTTTTCTTGTTAGAATAATGCTCCAACATAAAAGGATAGAAATATATATTCTGTCCTTGAACAGTACGGAAGTTCTCAGTTAAAGTATACTGCGCATGCGTTCGTACTCATTGTACATCTTTTTCAGCCATATGTAAACCTCTATACATCGCTCTCTATCACTAAATAGTTGTCAAAATCTACATTTGACGTTTCGTGACTGTTTGTGTATTATTTACTTTTTTGGATAACATTTACAATTATTTCTACCAATATATACGTATATGTGTTGTGAAGAATGTATGCGACAAAATAATTGGGAAACGGTGTATTTCGTGCAGTCAGCAGTATGTACGCGGTTCAGCTGTGTCATTTCATATGTAAGTTCTTATTAATTATTACTCGTTCCCTATAATATAATATAATATATTGTATTAAAAATATATAATAAAACTAATTATGCACAAAGAAATTAAATCTATACTCTTAGCGATTATGCACCAAGTATAACAAGTTAGGGACAAATCATTTTTTTATTTTGCCGCGTTTTCTTAACTTCCGTACTGTTGAAAGATAGAGATACTGTGTCTGCACCGTTATAGCGGGACAAGCGTTTTGCTCGTACGCTGCGTCTATTAGTTTAAAGGTCGATGCTTTTTCCAATGTTTCAGAAGATCAAATTGTAAAATTTTCTAATTTATAGAACATCACATAGTGAAATTTCTTTCAGAAAATTTTGAGTGTTATTAGAGCAGGAATTATTTTAAGATCTACTAAAATAAAGAGTGTGCCAAAATAAAACCATTGATGGGGGAGTGATTTTGATTTAAAAAAAAATGTTATATGAAGGTACTTTTCGTTACAGACTTACAGCCGTTTAAAATTGCACCTCATCAAATACATCTTAATGAATAAGCACGTTTCAAGGCACCTACAATCCAATTTTAACATTTTTTCGATGATGTCTCTGTGTGTGTGTGTGTGTGTGTGTGTGTGTGTGTGTGTGTGTGTGTGTGCGTGTGTGTGTGGATGTTGGATAAACGATTTCTCAAATTTTATAGGACTAGAAACCTGTTTCGGACATTAATGGGAAGAGCTGATTAGGTTTTGGTAACAAATGGACAATCGGAAGTAGCAGTTTCGTAAATATTTTTTTATAAATATTACTTTTTAAAAATTTATGTTATCATATCATCATCTCCATGGAAACCAATTGAAAATTAATGTTTATAATTGATAGATAAGTAAATGTCAGTGTCAAAAATCCAGAGACATTACTGAAGACTTTTTATGTGAAGTACATCTGTAACGCGATCGGCAACAAAATAATAACATAAAATGTGTTCTACGTTCAAAGATAGTCTTTTTGCAAAGATGCTGAGATTGCTAACACACTCATACGTACTCGTTAATAAACTAATAAAGCAATATCGATGTACGAAGTTTATAAAATCAATAGTCGTATAGTTAATATAGCAGCAGAACAAAATAACTTGAATCAAGGGGCCGTTGAAAACTTCTAAAACAATGCAATCAAATCACCGCAGGAAGTTGTCAAACTTTAAATCGAAATCGCCGTTAATACGAAATTATTAATTCTCTTGTTTCAAATCCCTGGATACAAAAATAGCAATAACCTTCCAAAGCTCACTTTCTCCATAAATCTGACCTGTTTAATTAACTGACTGTGGATGATTTATTCTTTGTCTTTCGGACTTACTCAAACATTTGCATAATATAAAAGTTTGCGAAGTGAATTGCAAAAATCGATTAAAAAGTAATTTTGGAGTTGTAACTTGGCGTCTTCATTAACTCGGGAATTAATTTTCGGTCGCAATAAAGCGTATTGTTTCGTTATAAACCTAAATATTCTTGTTAACTCATCAAATGAATCTTCATCATTTCCAAAGAGTAGCTTTTAGGAATTACTTCCGACTACGATTATGCAGTGCCGGTTTTACATATTTGGGGGCCTTCATCGAATGCATGAAATGAAATAATTCAACTTTACAGTTTTTTTTTTATATAACTTACTACATATAAATTTTGAAAATAAATAAATAAAAGCAAATAGAAATACAGTTTCTCATTATATTATAAACATTCAAATTATGAACTAGTATGGACTATACTCGTACATACAGGTACCCAATTTATCTGTTCCTGCCTGAAAATTCATGAGTTGGCAACCGATTTTACTTTTCATAAGTGGTTCTTAAACATTTTATTTTTTTTTTTGCTCTCACTTAATGTGATTATTCATTTTATGCCCACTTTAACAATTGATAGATAAACTATAGTATAGCTATCAGAGGTATAACTTTATCCTAGCAAATATACCTCCGATAAATAAGAGAACAATGTACTTTTGTCTATTAAGCGTGGATTACACGATAATTTTTTTTATTTTCAAGTGACTTGAAAAGTGTCTTTATAAGTGACCTTAGAATTATATTTACACGATCAAGTTTTGTGTGATTAAAATATCCAAGTGTCAAAATTTAAGTTATATATACATTAATACCCCGATTATCATTGAATTTTCATCACTTAAATTTTTCTTATATAGCCATCAAGATTACAATTACTCTGTACGCTATTTTGCCATTTTTCAGTTTAATATCAATCACTTATAACACTACTTGTATACATCAAAAATATAAACACGAATGACATTTGACAGTTAGTTATCAGTCAAAACTTATAGGAACTTTCAAGAAAAAGTAGCGCATGTTCTAGTTTTTCTTTAAAAGTTATTCGTTAAAAGTCTATTTATTTGTCGCTCTTGCACTCATGTCAGAAAACTTTAGTCTATTTCTTTGTCGCTCTTGCACTCTTGTCAGAAAACTGGAGGTCTATTCTAAATTCATAGCCACATGTGCTATCCGCTATATAAGTTCCACTACTAACCAATAGATGGATTCAAGTCGGATAGCCACATGTGCTATCCGCTATCCGCTGTATAAGTTCCACTACTAGCCAACAGATGGATTTAAGTCGGATAGCCACATGTGCTACTTGTTAGAATTATAAATAATTATTATAATTATAAATAGGTACTTACAATATATAGATATTAATCAAATATTATTGATATAACACACGAACACAAATATTTGATCACAAAATTGAAAAGCCGAACTACTTGTCAATTTGACATCTGGCAATATTAATAAGCTCAACTACTAGCCAACAGATGGATTCAAGTCAGATAGCGGGATGGAGACCCCCATCTGTTGGTTAGTAGTGAAACTTATATAGCGGATAGCGGATAACACATGTGGCTATGAATTAGAATAGACCCCCTGTTCAAGTCACTTACAGGGATGTGCATTTACGCGTAAAAAAATTTTTTTACCTTTACGTGTAAAAAATGCGTAAAAAATGTTAAATAAGTAAAAAACGTAGATGATGTATAATTTTAGTTCTTAATAACGACACTAGATGACTTGTACTTTCCTTAATCCTATCATAAATATATTCTAAAACGAATGAAACTATGATAAGTTTATAAGAAAGAGACTAAAATTATTGTAAAGAATTAAAAAAAACATTCTGAAACTATAGATAAATTAACATAAAATGATTAAAATTTGTTTAAAATTTCATTTTCAATAAGTTTGGAGCTAATGATTTAAATCTATTTCAAATTATTTGAAACTATATGTTATTAATAATTAATAAATAGAAAATGAAATTTTAGTTTTACAAATTTTTTTATTCGCCGTCTATTTTTAAATGTCTTCAAATTTTATTTCTTTACAAAACTGCCCAAAATTTTCATAAAATATTTTAAAAATATAATATAATATGCTTCAAATTTACGTATTTCGTCTAATTTTGACGTAAAATGTTTTTAAAGTTTGACGTTTGAGGTTATGTCTCAGGAATATATTTCCCTACTAATGTGATTGTTGATAGTTTGAAGGTACCTAATTGTTTGTCTGAATCAAAGAAACATGTTGATGTCACTTAGACTACTTGTTCTGGAATATTCATTAAAGTCTAAAAGAAAATATCTTTATAAAAAAAATATATATTCATGGTAATAATATTTTATATTATCTACGTAGAAAATTCTCAAATATTGTGAATGTAAAAAATAACGTATAATACGTGACGTATTTTACGTGCCCATCCCTGGTCACTTGAAAAGAAAAACTTCATCGTGTAATACACGGTAGATAATTATTACTTTAGGTTGGTATTGACACTATAAAATTATCTTCTTGTTAGACTATTTTTGTTCAATATTGTTATTATTTCTGCCATTCTAGTTTGCATTTTTCACGGTGATGATATAAATCTTTTTTTTTTCGATTCTGACAGTGATGGTGAAATATTTTATTCACATCTGTTAAACGTATGATTAACAGCATATCGTTATGATAAGAAATACTGGTGTTTATTCTATCTGAGGTTTATTCAAAGTTTGTAAAATACAATTTTCTAATTTATACCTGGTATATCGTTATAAGAGATTTATCTAATGATTGCTAAAGTAGTCCCTAAAGTACTAATAATTCACACTAAGTGGTAAAAAAAGTATTTTTGAACTTTCAAGCGGGAACAGATAAGATCGGCACCATGTAATATACTTTTTATAAAGAAATTTAATATTTTGTTAGGTTTCTTTTGGCTTTTACAATAGCGACAAAACAACCTGCCATTAGAGAGTTATTGCAACTTCTATGATGAAAGAACGTAAACGTTAACCGTATGTAGAAAACACTTTATTTTAGAAATAAAGAACTTTTAATTTCAATGTTTACCGCGTTTAATTAATGTATTCACGCTAACGTTAACGCTAAAAGCAACACAAACGAAGTTACATCCACACTTTTCACTGAAACATAACCTCAACAGATACAGAACGTGTGACGTTAAACGCTCGCTATTTCACTGCACATAACGTGTCTCCTTATTCATATAACGTGACCCTTATTAGTACGCATGCGCACTCGAGCTGTCACGTGACTTTAAAGTGCACGTTATTTTTGCGTTGAAACTGCAATAACTCTCTATTGACTCTACTAAATTTTTGATCAACGATAACGTTATACTCTACCAATGTCCTAGTAAAGTAATTTATTTTCCCGCACTTGCACAGTCGGGTTTAAATCCAGTCACTGTGGGGGATGATTGAGCTTATTATACAATAATCATTCTTTTACAAGATGCAAATTATTTTTCTCATCATTGTTATGCATGAAACTAAAATTGTCATACTAAGCTCAAGTTTTAAAATATCAAGGTAACCTTTGCTTTTCATGATTATAGTGAAAATTTTTTGGTAAAAAAATTATCCAATTGAATCCCTTTATTGTTGACCACGTGTACGAAAGTAACCAATCAACACAAACTTACACTGATAATTATCCTAAGACAATTATCACTTATGTCACTAAGCTACTAAGTAACAAACAGTTTTTGACATATAATTAAAGATTAATTGTTTTAATTTAAAAATGTCATTTTCACGCTGACAATGAAAATGATGATTTAATCAACAAAATTATAGAAGAAAACACATAAAAAATACTGTATTAAATAAAAAACTAAATGTGGAGAATATTTATGGACTTTTGTATGTCTTATCTTCTTCTCTTTGGTGTCACTCAAAGAAGTCTCACTGTCATTGGACACATCACACTGAACATATTCATAGCTACATTCACGTTCATAGCTACTAGTAACATCTACTGGGCTAAGTTAGACACAAAAATTCTGTCAAATACAAATTTTAGGCAAATTTAATGTTAAAACTGCAAAAAAATTTCTCACCGAATACCCCTCGATCATAGATAAATACTTATAATTTTATCACACTTCCTCAAGCACGTTGCTTTTAGGTAACACCACCTCCGCCTTTGGTGTCGGGCTGTTACCAAACAACGCGCTTTCGGTAACTGTCATAAAATTATTTCGTAATTATCAATGTCCTCGGGATATTATAGCTGATAATAGCTAACTTTCTTACTCCCGCTAACTAAATATACCTCCCGCTCCAAATCTAATGCTATCACCGCCGTGTTTAACTGTTTCTTTAAATTTTTTTTTTAAATTATTTATTAGGTTTTCTTCAAACTTTTTGCCTGGTATCTACTTCTTATATATTTAACATATGTTGCAAGAAAACCTAAGAATTAAAAGTAAAAAAATTAAATGCGACTGTTAAATATGGCGGTGGCAGCATTATCTTTTGAAATTATATTTAGTCCGCTCAAGAAGGTTGTACTCGTATAGATTATAGCTCATATTAGGGCGTCAATCAGAGCTATCCGACGAATCTGATCGATGACGTCACAGATATATCAGTCCATCCGATTATCCGAGCTTTTACGAACGCGTCAAATCTGTATTTGATTTTGACGTTTAAATCTGAGGTTACAGAAGAAGTTTTAATTTGTTAAAATGGATAAGAAAATAGCGCTTGTTTCTATAGTTTTTATATACGACAACTCAAGAGAAACTGAAAGACCACTTGAATCATTTAATAACTCATAAAGACTTCACAGAGTGCAACTGCTATATTTGCTTCAAAACTTGCTAAAATACTGCAATGTTTATAATCAGAAACATTTAAATAAATACATTTTCTGAAACACAAATGTTTACAATTTTAAATGTGAGCGCGCAATCTGTACTCACCCTGCACATGGATCAGGGTTGAAAATTTTTGACCGGATCTCTCGGTCTGACTGCTCGAAGTGAGTTTACGAACTCGTCAGATTAACCTGATTGACTTTACGTACGCTTCAGATTGCATCGGATCAATCCGATTAGAGATGCATTCGGCCGGGCCGGGTCGAGCTTTGAGGTTTGGATCGACTCGGCCCGAAAATAAAAATTACCGGCCTCGACAAAAAAATTAGCTAGCCCGGCTCGAAAATTGACTCGAAATCGGGCCGGGCTTCGGGCCGGGCCGGGCCAAAGCTCGAAATTGGGTGCATCCGGCATTCCTAATGTTGATTTTTATGTTAAGGCGAAATGTTTAACTTTTTTCGTGTCAAACTTATAAAAAACTTGTACATTCTTATAACTTTCAACATTAGTTAACATAAGTAGTTAAAAAAGAGACCCTTCTACTGTAAGTTTGTTATAAAAATTACAGACCTACGAGTATTTAACACTTTGTTTACCAAAGAACAACTTTTTCAGAAATCTTATATAAAAAAAATATAATTTACATAAGGATTTTTTATCTAACTTTGTTTCTGCTCAAAAATAGGACAAGAAATCATTATATGTAGTAGGAACAAAAATCACTTTTATTTAAGTATATGAGTAATAACAATAATAATAGCAACATCACAATATAATTATTATGCTTTAATGAATAACTTTGAATTCTTGAAGTAAAATAATACATTTTTATTTATTAATATGTGAAGTGTGTTGTTATTAAATCATTTTGATCCTTTTTAACTTCATCCATTTTCATTAAAATATTAAAAAAACTGTGCATTTGACTGAACTATAAGATTTTTCGGGCCGGCCCGAAAAGCTCGAATTTTCGGGCCGGGCCAAAATCAAAAGTCCGACTCGCCTCGATTTTTGAAAATGATTAGCCCGATTCGGACCGGTAAAAATTATCTTCGGCCCGGCTCGATGATCAACTCGAAATCGAGGCGGGCTTCGGGCCGGGCCGGGCCAAAGCTCGAAATCGAGTGCATCTCTAAATCCGATCGACTTTACGAAAACGCCTGGTATGTACACCACAACCGCTAAATTCAAATTATGAAAATCTATCACAAATAGAAAACAGCTTGAAGGTTTATATTTATAACACAAAAACAAGTAGTAGTTTCATAAAACAAAAATAAATATGTACTAAACATCACCACCATCTTTACTACAATCCCATTCAAATATGATTTTGAAATAGCCTTCAGTAAATCAATAGTAATCTGTATGTTGTATTGTATTCTGAGCCATGATTTGTTTCCAGATGGTCCGGAAGTTGAAACGGAGCGATCAACAGTTCACACAGGCATTGGATTAGAGGCGCAATTAGTATGCATAGTCCATGCTGAGCCTGCTCCACATGTAAGTACTGTACAATGAAGTTAACCTACGGATATTCGTAACATTGCATGCCACTTCATTAGCGACATAAAACACACGCACTCTGGGGAATACAAACGCTTAGTTTAACAACAATAATATAAATAAATACGCATATGAGATAGGTTAAACCGAAATTATATCCACAAGAATACAGTCAGAAACCGTCACAAACCATTCTGAGCATGCGCATCAGTTTAAAAATGTTTGCACAACAGAAATTTTAAATCTACGGTTAAAAATCATTTGTTCGGTTAGCAAAATATTTCAACCCCCGATCAGTTTTCAACCGCAGAATAATCCACGGATTCTAAAGAAACTTTTAGTTTGTGGCATGCGCAACGTAACTTCTGGCTATTAGCGAGCATTGTTGGTCCTACATGTATTTGTATTAGCCAAAGCGAGAGAAAAGGAATATTAACATTTATTATAAATTATATTATCATGTAGATTCTCGAGAATAAATTTAAGAGAACCAGAAATAAACGTAAATATGTAAAAACCTGACAAAAATCCATCTATATTTGTTAATTAATATAAAATTATACATAAGAGTGGCAGGTTTCATTGCGATTTTTACCTCCCACTACCCTTGGTAAGGGAGGTATAGGGATCGTGCTAAAAATCACATATCGAGATTTTAGTAAATGACCACGTTTTAAGGTCCCTAGAATCCAATTTTAACATTTTCACGATGATGTCTGTATGTGTGTAGGTGTGTATGTGTAGGGATTTTGTCTTCGCTCTAACTCAAATACTATCATTCTGAAAATTCTGAAACCTTGTATTTCTATCTTAATCTAATATGAAAAGAAGCCATTAGATTTTGGTGTAAATCGGATAACCGGAAGTAGCACTTTACCTGAAACTCATAATGGTTTTCTTCAAAAAATACCATTAAATTCCATTTTTTCCCATTTTGTCTTATAAAAATTAAAGATTATTGAATTTTCTACAAGAATACATTAATACTTTTTCTATATATTTTACAGATAAATTTTAAAATAATTTTTTTTATTAGTCGCGAAGCCTAAGATAAACACAATTCCTTTGTTACACAGTATTTCAAATGAATGTAAAAAACTAATCACTTCAAATTAATAACAGTGACATTTTAAAAAGAAAATAGTAAATAAAGCAATAGTTTTCTGCAATGGAACAGTTTGCAGCGTTAGTAAATACGTAGGTATGTATTTAAATTAATAAAAATTAAATAGCGGGAGGTTTTTGTGTTGGCCACATCAGATTTTTATTATTATGTACAAATTTACAGATCTGTAAGATTTACAGGTGTAAACAGAATCGACCCATTATTTTCAATAAAATCAAACATATTTTTGCGTTTCGATTACAAATGCCTGCAATTTTATTATTAATAAATGATAAAAAGAGTGGGGGGGTGGGGGATTCCTTTCCTAGTCTCGGAACCCCGGTCCAGCCTGGCTGATTTTTATTTTTAAACATCAATATCTATGCTGAATTCGAACCCGGGGCCCCTAGCCACCTATTACTATAGCTGGCGCGCGGCAAGTTGAGACTGGATCTGTGCGTTCTAGCCAACCTGAAAACATCGACTATAATTTCTTTGGCTTGTAAATTAATCTCTTTTCCCTTATACCAATTTTAGATGTTGACAGAATGTTTTCCCCGTTGTAATATTCGCATACACTCGTAATAATTATTAATAAATAGGTTACAATTAATATAAACATTCGGCTAAACGAAAATACGTCACTCCCCCATTATTACATTTCGACTCGTCCAAGTACGAATTTTAGGTTCTGCGCATACAGGGTCAACTCAACTTAATGCGCGGGAGCTATACTAAAAATGATAGCACAATCAAAAACTTTTTGCTATAAAAAGAAGTTGGTGTCATGGTTTATTTTCATCTGTAACTAAATTATTCATTACAAAATTTATAATTTCCTGTTAAATTTGAACCACCTTCATATTTTTTCACTGTCATCAGAATTAATGTAGTGTGCAGAGATATGTTTAAAACCGTGATCATATAATCATTTCGTTTTAAACTCCTCTCTCCTGTTTAAAAATGAATCAGTTTTATTTTAGGAGATATCATTGCGAATCCTATAATTTCCCTATTAAAATATTTAGCGCTGTCATATCAACGTCAACATGTCAAAAGTTGGTTTCACAATCAACCCAAATGCAAATGTATTAAATATACATGGACTATGGACTTGGTACCCAACAGAATCACTACACAATTAGGCCGTAACTATAGTCAAACAGAATCAAAGGTCAACCATAACGAGGAAGAGGCAATATTAACTCTCTATAAACCATCGTTAATTGAGAGTTAAATATTGTATTTATGTATTATTTTTCTACGTAACTATGTGCTAATATGACATGTGCAAAATAAAGCATTTTTTCATGCACTCTATAGAGAATATAATTCATTAGTCATATGTTTTCCGCCAATCAACTTTCAAAATTTCCCTATTTACATGTCTATCACAGCGATGATAAAAAACAAAGAAATTATCACCTTATTTACATTCGTTATTAAAGGATTTGTTTCCTTTATTTACAACATTGACAGTTAATTTTAACAAATTCATTATTTTCTCTCATTAAATATAAGCTCGTGATATGATTAATAATCGAAGATATTGGTCGTGAAACCGAAGCAAAACATTTGCAACTCGGTTTCACTCGAAAATATCATCGATGATAATCATATCACTCTTTTATATTACGTATGAAAATAATTCAGTTAACTTATTAGCATAAATATTAAAATAGCTTTTAGGGACTCAATTGAAAAGAATGCTTTTCTCAATATAAAAAAAAAGAACAGTAAAGTGCTACTTTGTTACTTAGACCCACTTTTACCTCTCGCTAAGAGAGATATTGGAATCATGCTAAAAATCACATCTAGATTTTAGTGAATTAGAACGTTTTAAGGTCCCGATACTATCCGATTTTAATATTTTTACCTCCCGCTATCCTTGGTAAGGGAGGTATAGGAATCGTGCTAAAAATCACGTGTCGGGATTTTAGTAAATGACCACGTTTTAAGGTCCGTAGAATCCAATTTTAACCTTTTCACGATGATGTCTGTATGGGTGTATGTGTGTGTGTGTGTGTATGTGTGTGTGTATGTGTAGGGATTTTGCCTTCGCTCTAACTCAAATACTATCATTCAGAAAATTCTGAAACCTTGTATTTATACCCTATTCTAATATGAAAAGAAGCCATTAGATTTTGGTGTAAATAGGATAACCGGAAATGGCACTTTACCTGAAGCTCATAATGGTTTTTCTTCAAAAAAATACCATTAAATGCCATATTTTCGCATTTTGTCGTTATGAAAATTAAAGATTATTGAATTTTCTACAGGAATATACATTAATACTTTTTCTATATACTTTACAGATAAATTTAAAAATATTTTTTTTTTGTTAGTCCCGAAGCCTAAGATAAACACTATTCCTTTGTTACACAGTTCATATTTCAAATGAATGTAACTGACAGTAAATGTCACTGTCAAAAAACTAATCACTTCAAATTAATAATGGTGACATTTTAAAAAGAAAATAGTAAATAAAGCAATAATTTTATGCAATGGAACAGTTTGCAGCGTTAGTAAATACGTAGGTATGTATTTAAATTAATAAAAATTAAATAGCGGGAGGTTTTGTGTTGGCCACATCAGATTTTTACTATGACGTATGACGTCCATGTGTCTGTGTGTGTGTGTGTGTGTGTGTGTGTGTGTGCGTGTGTGTATTGGAACCACGGTTTCTCAAATACTATAAGACTTAAGACATGTTAACTACGGTTTCCTCTATCTGACATTAATGGGAAGATCTGATTAGGTTTTGGTAAGAATTGGACAACCGGAAGTAGTAAATTCTTAAAAAAAAACTTCTAAATATTATTTTTTTTAATTTATGTTATTACAAATATTAAAGAATATAAAATTATCTACACGATACATTTAACATTTTTGCTATACCTTCTGTAGATTTCGAGATAGAGAATTATATTATATATAATCTGAAACCCTTTTCGTACCTTTCGGTGTAAGGGTGCCGGGCGCACCGAGCCGCATTGTAATAAATTTTTGTTGCTGAGCGTTCACCCATCCAACATATCGCTGCTGTGTAGCCTGCTCGGACTTTCCGATCACAAAGCTGACACTCAAACTAAACTGCCGCACTGCCGGCTAGAGAATTATAAATATATAAAATAATCCATTGTAATGAATTTTAATAACTCCATCGAAACCAGTTGAAAAATAAAAATGTTTGTAATTGACAGAAAATGTCAGTGTCAAAAATCCAGAGACTTTGCTGAAGGCTTTTTGTGGGAAGTACATTTAATATTTATTTTATTATTAATTACATATTTAAAATTATAGACATATTACCAATCTTGTCAATGAATTTGAAGAATCTCGAACATTCAGAAGGGTAGGAGGAAATTTATTTATAGAATGAATTAAAAAATGTAAAAATATATTAATAATATATGTAATTATAATTTATGTGTGTACCGGAAATGTTAAATACAATATGTAGGTACTTATATAGCCTAATATGGAAATGGCGAGAGGTCTTGTGCTGGCCACAATAGATTTTTTTTTTTTTCATTAAGTACACAAAAGAAAAGAGGTACTATTATAGCGAGTATAAATGTTTAATTACACATATATATATAACTAAAGACCTCATTTTAAAATTGTAAATTCCGTCCCTGCCCAACAGCACACGGCATGTACTCCTACAAGTATTGTAACACGAACAAGAAGCCCGTATCGTATCACGCTCACGCAACATAGCGTAATTCGCACGCGCACGCTACAAAAGTCGCGTATTAGTTTTCAATTACGCCAGCGTTATCCGCATCATGATCTACTGTACTGGCGTTTATTCTTGACCAGCGCTAAGTGATTTCAGGCGCAGCGATTCACGACAAACGCGCATTAACCCAACGCTCGTATGACAACTTTCGACTGAACGCGATTGGCGATTACACACACAGACATGCTACCGGCTTTATGTATAATTAAATCATACTGATGGAAAAATACAACCAAACAGATTATTATATATTGTGATAGTGATACGGAAGGTGAAAAAGTTTTAACAAAGAAAATTGTAGAGTGTAGGCAGTAGTTGGATTCCAGCATTTTTTTTACCTCTCGCTAAGAGAGATATTGGATTCATGCTAAAATTCTTATATCCAGATTTTATTGAATAAGCACGATTTAAGGTCCCTAGAATCCGATTATAACATTTTTAAAATGATGTCTGTCTGTGTATGTGTGTGGATGTGTGTATGTGTGTGTTTATGTATGTCTGGCTGTTGTAGACACGATTCCTCAAAAACTATAAGACTTAAAAAATATTTAACTGCAGTTTCCTCAATCTGACATTCCTGGGAAGAGCTGAAAAGGTTTTGGTAACAATTGAACAACCGGAAGTAGTAGTTTCTTAGAAAAATTCTTCTAAATATAATTTTTGGGAGTTTTTTTATTAAATATTGAAGAACATAAAATTCTCCATCTAATACACTTAAAATTTTTATTATATCTTGCATAGATTTAGAGATAAAGACACTATAATTTATAGAGTACACTAATCGCAGAGGCTAAGGCACTAAGGAAACCAGTTGATAAATTCGAATGTTTATAACATGACACATGTCATTGTCAAATATCAACAGTTTTAGTGACATTCTGATAGCTTTTTCTGTGAAGTATATTTAATTTTTCTTATTGTTGTATTAATTAAATATTTGAAATTATAGGTAAAATTGTGGTAAAATGCATATATCCATCAGAATTACCGCCAATCTGGTTAATGAATTGGAACTATCTCTGACATTTAGAAACTTCCTCATACAATGAAAAATATATATAATTAGAATTATATGTGTGCAGAAGACAATAAGAAACAATATTTGGATAAAGTTCTGTAATATTTTGTTATAAAACGACGGTTCGAAAGCGAAGTGCAGTACAATACTTACATAGCCTAATATGGAAATGGCGAGAGGTCTTGTGCTGGCCACAACAGATTTTTTTTTGTGGGGGGGTCAAAATCGGAGTTCGGAGTATTTATATCAACTTCTAAGGCTGTGTCCGATGTTGCATTTTTATCACCCTAATATCTATGTACCCTAAATCTAGTGAGTGATTATTTAGGATTTTAGGAATTAGATTTTAGGGTGTTGCAGGACCACACTATGCCTTGAAGTTGACGCATACTAATTAAACAAATCATGTTCGTTGCTATAATTAGTACAAAACGTCAAATTTACTGTCAAAGAATATCTTCTTACCTTCTATTTTATGAAATATAATATTAACATTTACTCTCAAGCATCAAATTGAATAGAATTGTATAATTCATTTTTGTTATTTTAAAATGTTTGCCATACAAACCAATGAATATCACTAGTGTCCCATTCGGAGTTATATTTATGTGAAGACCTAAATACTAAATGCCAAAATGCGACATCGGACACAGCCAAAGAGGGGGAGGTGGGGTGTTTTAATGATCGAGATACATATTTTTAAAGAATTTTTTACCCTGTTCCGAATTGTGTTTACATAACAGCTTAATTCGTAAACAGAACCTGATATTTATTCGGGAACTAAAATATTGTACACACCGTAAACTCTTTATTTATATTTTATATGTTATATCTACACTGCTCAAAACAATTAAAACGTCATTTTTACCTCACGCTAAGAGAGGTATTGGATTCATGCTAAAAATCGCATATCCAGATTTTAGTGAATAAGCACGTATTAAAATCCCTAGAAACCGATTATAACATTTTTACGGTGATGTCTGTATGTGTGTGTGTATGTATGTGTGTGTCCGGAAGTTGGAAGGACTATTCCTCGAAATCTATAATACTTAAGACCTGTTTAACTACGTATTCCTCAATCTGACATTAATGGGAAGAGCTGAAAAAGTTTTGAGTACAATTGGACAACCGGAAGTAGTACTTTCTTAAAAAATTGTTCTAAATATTTTTTGAAAATTTTTGTTAGAAATATTGAAGAACATAAAATTATCCATTTAAATTTTTATTATATCTTCTATAGATTTACAGATAATGAAAATATAAAATATAGAATAATCTATTGCAATAAATCGCACAAGGAAACCAGTTGTCAAATTCAAGTGTTTGTAATTGACAGATAAATGTCAGTGTCCAAAATCAACAGTTCTACTGACATTACGGAAAGATTTTTCTAAGAAGTACATTTTATATTTCTTATTGAATTATTAATTAAATATTTAAAATTATAGGAAGGGTTGTACTTTAATAGTAATAGTACATATAACCTTAAGAAATACTGGCAATCCCATCAATGAATTGGAACCATCTTGAACATTTTAGAAGAGTGTAGGACAAAATTCTTTATAGAATGAAAAAATATATATAATTAGACTTATTTGTGTGTACAAGAAATGTTAAATTTGATACGTATGTAACAAAACAGAAATAGCGAGGGGTATTGTGCTGGCCACAACAGATTTTTATTCAATGTAAAGATACCTATAAATTTGAAGCCCCAAAAATTAAATAAAGATATTTCAAATTAATAACTGAATAAATGAAATACATTTTTATTATGATAATATAACGTTGTTGTTTTTTTACATTTTAAGTATTAATTACTGAGTTTACATGCCGTTTTCAAAACGTTTTTAGTTTTGAAAACTGCCTGTAAACTTAATAAATAAGTACAATATATTGGTTTGAAGTATGGATTTATTATTCTGATTTCTAAAATTTTTATTAAACTATCAGTTGTTAAATTTTATTCATAAATAATTGCTATAAAGTTACTAATATTTAAAGTTAACATAATCTTCCCAAATACTCTACCTCTGGTTGTCCAAAATTTGGGGGGCAAGGGGGCAACTCATCTACCTTAGTTTACATTTACAGTCTTCGCTACAAGCGAGCGGCAATTAATTGTAAACTCGAATTGCAAAGAACAACTTTCTAGTCTTGCTATATGTATGAATAACAAACAACTATTTTATTATTGATGCATACTTACATCATTATAGATTTTACTCATGAATTAAGTATTAAACATGCAAATTTCAAAATTTAATCCGTAACAAAAAAATTATGGTACATAAGTTTTCATAAATAGTCATGATTTCAAATCAAGGAGTATAATATTTTGGTTTTAACTTATTAGAAATGAATAATGTTATATGTATGTCTATTTTTGTTCATAGGTCCTGTGGTACAAAGATACAGCCCAACTGGGAACAACTGAACAGCACACTGCTCAAAATCGTGGAAACCGATACACTTTGGTAATTCGCAATGTGTCTGGCGCTGATTTTGGAAACTATAGGTTTGTATATTCTGCTAAATAAATCTGTCATTATTTTCATGAATTAATTTCTTCAATTTGTTGAGCAAAGTAAGCCTTGGAAACAATTGTTACTCTTTAAATAATTCATTTATTTCATCATAAGAACAAATTATTGAAGTGAAAACTTCTTTAGGCGCACCTTGCAAACTTTTTCTGGGCAGTAAACAAAGTTGATCCGTGACGTTCATTCGGATAAACTGGGAAAAGCCGAAAATGACGCCACTTTAATTCGGATTATAACCTACATTACGTTATTAATATAGGGCCGGGAAACATCACAATATCTGACCAAAAAAAAACTCTGGCACACTCAGTAATGGGTAATATACCGTGAAATATTATTAACTAAATAAAATATTACTTACATTTGTATTTATTGTAAATTTTACTTGTTTATAATTTTGAAAATCTAAAAATGACATTTAAATGACAACACGGATAAATCGCGCCCTCATCATCGGTATAAAAACTAGAGTTTTTGGATTTTTGGCTATACAGTGTGTCCCATTTAGAGGTGCCACCATTGGGATCTCGAGAACTATAAGAGATACGATGTCGGTTAAATGGAACTTTTTGGGCGCCTTTGGGAGGCCATCTCAGATGTGCTTTTGTTTTTCCAAAAATTCTCATAGGGCACTAGATAATGACGAAAAACTGAATATTGTTGATTTTTTCTTTTTCAAATAACGTCTAAAAGTCTAAACCATTAGTAATTAAAAAAAACGTTTCAAATATAAAAGATAGATATTTTTATTAACTAACCAGTGGCGTATGAAATAAATTTTTATATCCGTAAATTTTCGAGATATAACACAAACTTATATTTTTTTAAATCATTATTTTTTTCTCTTTTCAATGATGTAAGGGTTATTATATTTTATATTTGTTTTGCTCCTAAAATATAATTTTTCTCTTTATTTTCCTGAATTTTCTTATTATTTCCAAAAAAAACATTATTATTTTTATTAATTATATTGAATTTGATCAAAATAATTTGTTTTATGCCTTTATTACTTAATATTCTTATTTTAGACTCATAATTACAAATTACACTATGATGTACCAAGGGCGACCTGATACAAAATATTATAAAAATTAATTTGATACGAATTTTGAGCAAATTTTTTTAACGAAATAAATTATTTAAATACAAGGAGTATTTCCAAATAGAAATCTACCAATATTTTCAAAATATTGTAAATTTAATACAAAATAAGGAAAAAATAATAATTTTGAAGGTTAAACAAATATAAAACATAATAACCCTTACATCGTTGAAAAGAGAAAAAAATATTGATTTTTTTGAGACAAAAATCAGATATGGGTTCCATTTAAAAAAATATAAGTTTGTGTTAAATCTCGAAAATTTACGGATATAAAAATTTATTTCGTACGCCTCTGGTTAGTTAATAAAAATATCTATCTTTTATATTTGAAACTTTTTTCTCAATTATTAATAGTTTAGAAGTTATTTGAAAAAGAAAAAAATAACAATATTCAGTTTTTCGTCATTATCTAGTGCCCTATGAGAATTTATGGAAAAACAAAAGCACATCTGAGATGGCCTCCCAAAGGTGCACAAAAAGTTCCATTTAACCGACATCGTATCTCTCATAGTTCTCGAGATACCAATGATGGCACCTCTCAATGGGACACACTGTATTTTAAAATAAAATTTGAGTTGTTTCCCAGATTTCTCCCAAGAAAATTGAAATTCTTTCTTGCAAATTTTGTTAGGACCAGTTTTTCAATATCTGGTTAAAATTTTAACTTTTAGTTAAGTAAACAATATTGCATCGTTTTGTTGACAGCTATGATGGCGACACAATAGCAAGTCAGTGGCTGTCCGTTGTTGATTGTAGATCAAAAAATAATCTAATTAATCTAAAATATAATTCGAGAGTTCGATAAATTAGAAAATAATTCTCCATTTTCTTTCTCAAACATTGTGGCCATTTGGCAATAGCCACTCAAGCCCTACTGGCTTTCGTGGGTATTAACTGGCAACTAGTTTTCGAAAAATCTGTCAAATTATTTTCAATTTATTCTCACTCTCTTATTATATTATTATTGAAAATATATGGATAATAAAAATAAGAGAATTTTATTTTAATATAATGTAAAACATTAAACAATTCGCCCATTAGAAACTGCATTATAAGACTACATTTTATTCGTAATGTATGTTCTATTCTAGCCATATAATGTACAATTGTATATTGCTGTGAAAATAACTGCATAGAGCTTCCCTCGTATTAATTACCACTATTACTAATGAGCCAATTCTCCGTATTTCGTGCATAATACATACAACACTGAAATATTAAATGTGTTCTGCATTTATATGCTTAATACCAATTCTGCGCAATGACCAGAAATGACAGATTATATTATACATATAATAGGTATTATCTGTATCTACTTTACATGGATTTCTCTAATCGGATTTGTCAAAATATTTAATTAGCAGTGCTGCGAATTACTAAATATTAATGATGTAAAAAAAACTTCGTTATGATGGTTTCCACTGCCTGTAATTAAAGATTATTACGAGTACCGAGGAATTATTACAATTAATCAATTCCATGTTAATAATATTTTCAAGTACATTATTATGTTACAGGTAATTTCATATTTAAACTATCATTGGCTAGTAGTTACAGAAGTTAAATACTAGGCTCATTTGAAAATTTCGAGACCTTACAATAAAAACTTTTGGGTTGAGCTTGCTTAATGTTCCAAAGCTTTTTTGCCATCCATGAAATCCGTAATCTAGCGCTTTAGCCTCTAGCTCCTCAAAATAACTGTTTATCGTAGCTTTCAATTCTTCATCCGAAGAAAAACGCTGATCATCATTTTTTTAAAGTTAGAAACAGTTAGAAGTGCCAGGGATCTAAATCTGGGGAATATGCATGATAGGGTAAGAATTCGCACTTCAATAGGACTGTTGCAAAAACCTTCTAGTATTAAATTTGAAATAAAATTATTCTTTAAAAAACCCTAAATTTGAAATTATCATGAAATATCTATTAGTTATTTGTCATTTAATTAATGAAATTTGTGTAATATTTTGAAAAAGTCACGTGATCTGGAACAGAATGTGACGTCAAAGTTCATACAGCTGAACATGTGACAAACTATCGCTTACTTTTATTTATATAAATATGATAGGTGATGGACAAACTGTTTCCTATTGGCTATGAATGACGAGCTCTATGTACTTTGACGTCATAGAAGTGGGGGTTATTTTGCATGGCTATTTTTAACGCCATTCTTTTTCTTTAATTATTTATGAAAATAGCAACAAACTATTATTGTTTTTGTTATTATTATGAAAAATGTTACATAAACTTTCATTTAAAATTAGTACTTTTTAAAAAAATGCAATACAAGCTCATTATTGAAATTTGTGAAATATTTTGAAAAAGTCACTTAATATGAAACAGAATATGACGTCAAAGTTCTTGTTAAAACTGAACGTGTGACAAATTCTCGCCTTCTTTTATTTATATAATAAATAACGTAGGTGACGGTCATAGGATTAGGGGGTTTTTCATAACTATTTTTCCGCCAATGTTTTTATTTAATTATTTACGAAAGTATCAACAAATTATTATCATTTTTGTTATTATTAGGAAAAATATTGCATAAACTTTTATTTACTAACAATGCTTTTCAAAAAATGTAAAACTGGCTGTTTAAGCTATTTTTGTCATTGACACAGGAACTAGAACATATTTAGCTATAAATGACAGTTTAAAATAACGCATTTGTTTCTTTTTTATCATAAATCCATGGCTGCCTAGACTAAAAGCTCATAAAATCTTTAACTTTATACATAATTGATTTTCACATTTATACAGGTGTCTCTTAAATAGGGGGACATGGCTTAACCTTAGATTCCTGAGGCTAAAATAAGACGATTTAACCAAACTTGCTTCTACCGGAAAGTGTACCATTTAGCCAGAATTCTGCTTCAAAGTTCTTCGAAAAAAAATTTTTGCTTATAATAATCGGACGCTTTATTCGATTGGGATGAAATTTGGTATGGCAGTTTATATGGTTATAAGTCATCTTTTAAGGTGATACTTGTTATTATTAGTGAACCACTAGTGTATGAAACTTAGGTGTCCCAACATTAATTAGACCGTAACTTATTAATGGCAATGCCGAAAACGTGAAATTATATTTCTTCAGAAAGATACATAGTAAACTTTTCTGTCTCTTTGTAATTTGTGATATCTGTTACGGTTCACACAGAAAAAAATAAAATCTGAGTGTCTGCACTGCTAAATTTTTAAAATAAATTTAATCTAGCAGTCTATCCTAATTCCAAACAAGTAATTTTTAATGACAGTAACGAGTTGACAATCTTCACAACTTGTTTAGGAGTAAGCTGAGATATGTAATCGTCTTATTTATAATAATGGTAGTAAATTATTATTAGGCCGAATAAACGGATGTTACTAATTTTAGAATATTTCGAAGAAAATTTTTGACCACCCGTAAAACAATTATTACTGTCATTAAAAATTACTTGTTTGACATTTGGATAGACTGCTAGATTAAATTTATTTTAAAAATTTAGCAGTGCAGTCACTCAGATTTTATTTTTTTCTGTGTGAACCGTAACAGATATCACAAATTACACAGAGAGAGAAAAGTTTACTATTGAATGTATCTTTCTGAAGAAAAATAATTTCACGTTTTCGGCATTGCCATTAAAAAGTTACGGTCTAATTAATGTTGGGACACCTAAGTTTCATACACTAGCGGTTCACTAATAATAACAAGTATCACCTTAAAAGATGACTTATAACTGACTGTCATACCACATTTCATCCAAATCAAATAATGCATCCGATTATTATAAGCAAAATTAATTTTTTTTCGAAGAACTTTGAAGCAGAATTCTGGCTAAATGGTACACTTTCCGGTAGAAGTAAGTTTGGTTAAATCGTCTTATTTTAGCCTCAGGAATCTAAGGTTAAGCCATGTCCCCCTACTTAAGAGACACCTGTATAGAGAGCTGGAATAATCCTTTTACCTGATTTTAATGCAGAATTTTAAATCTCTATAACTTTTACTTCAAGCATTTTTGCATAAAATAATAGGGTCATACCACATTTTCCAATTTTTTTATTTTTTTTCTGAAAGTATACTTAAAACCACTTACAGAAATATATATTTTATGTCACATAAGTTTCTAGTTTTACAGAAATAATTTTTTATATTAAATTTCAAATGACGTCATGGGTTTGCGCCCGTGACCGTAGTCCCCCCTATCGAATAAAAATGGAACTACGTTTGACGTTTATGTTATTTGACTTGAAAGCAAACGTGACAGCAAGTTATTTTGTACTCGTGCTTTTATTTTTATTGTATATTGAATAATTTGGTTATGGAAATTAATCTCGAGGTTTAGGAATACGAATAAAAACTTTATTTTTGCTTCTCAACGAGATATTCTCGCAAGACGGTACAGAACAATATTATACAACCATGGGAATATCTAAATCACACACAATTTATATTTATTAAAACATTTAGTTATTTGTACTTACATTTAAACAAAAGCAACTTGTTGTAAAGATATTTACTTTGAAAATGTTGGTTGTTCGAAAAATGCGACAGCTCTGCGCTGCGCTGACATTCATGTACAGTACGTGCACGAGTACATATGTGCGTGACTATCATTGTATGTGTGTACAAACCCATGACGTCACAAAATAAGACTCAAATGTTTAGAAAGAAAATCATGAATGAAAAGTATAAGAATATTACATATTTTTCATGTATATATGTATAAAATTATGTAATTTTTTTAATTATATAAAAAAATCAATATATATATATTTTTTTTTTTTGGTATGACCCCATTAGGTAACGTTTGCGCAAAGAAAAACTGAATTCCTGTATTTAATGCCTATGTCTCACTTTTCACATTCTGTACGTATATCAGTAATATCAACCTTCTTTCTTTCAGTTGTGTTGCCAGCAACACCCACGGAAAAGCCCGCGGCCATCTCACCCTCACCGGCACCGCAGGCATCGGCGTTTTCGACTCCCCCTCAACCTCCCCTGGCAAGGACTCCTACAACATCTCCTGGGCCGTTTCCTCCCACGCTGCCGTCTCTGAATTCCGACTGTACTTTCGGCCTCAACCGACTCAGCACCGCTCTCATCGCCAACACGACGAGCTCAACATGATCAGCGGTAACAACAGCCTCACTCTGATGAACTACAGAAATGAATGGAATAGTGTGGTGTTGCCTGGACCTACGGTGAATAGCCTGTTCCCAGGGCAAGCCCCGTACCCTGGAGTGACCCGGCAGAAGATGTGGTATATGATTAGGAATCTGCAGCCGAATACCCAATATGAGGCGAGAGTTCAAGCGAAGAATGTGCATGGATGGAATAAGCTCAGTCCGGTCTTTCATTTCTCTACCAAATCTCTGGGTAAGCAAAGTTTTGCTATTAAACATACATGAGGAGGAGTAGCACAGTGGTAGAATGCTACCCTCTGGGTACAGAGGACATGAGTTCGAATCCGGGTCAAGTCGGAAATACAATACTTAATCGGCACGACGAAAAACTAGACAAAACAATGTATTCGAGGGTGATCAAATATTTCTTATTTTATTATTTATAGTACTAGGTCGGGAATGATTTTATTATTATATTTTTACCTCCCGCTATCCTAGATAAGGGAGGTATAGGGATCGTGCTAGAAATTGCATATAGAGATTTTAGTGAATAAGTACGTTTTGATGTCCTCAGAATCCGATTTCAACATTTTACAATGATGTCTGTGTCTGTAGGTATGTATGTGTGTGTGTGTGTGTGTGTGTGTGTGTGTGTGTGTGTGGATCTTGTGGACACGATTACTCAAATACGAGAGTCATTCAATAAGTAAAGAGACAAATGGCTATAGCTCAAAAACGGTTTATTTCAATCTTTCAAAATTAAGGCTATTTTTCAACATAATCACCCCCCACAGTTATGCACTTGTCCCATCTTTCTTGAAGCTTCCTAATTCCCTTAGCGAAGAATTCTTTCGATTTACCCCGAAGCCACTTTTGCACCGCTTCCTTAACTTCCTCATTGTTAGCAAATCTTTTTCCACGTAGGGCGTCTTTGAGTGGTCCAAACAGGTAAAAATCAGATGGGGCGAGGTCGGGACTGTAGGCAGGATGAGGTAAGACCTCCCAACCCAATTCTTGAAGCTTATCTCGGGTCAGCTGGGCTGTATGAGGGCGGGCGTTATCGTGCTGAAGAATGACTCCTTTTGACAAGAGTCCACGGCGTTTGCTCCTGATAGCTGGTCTAACTTTGTGTTCTAGCATCATAGAGTAGTATTGGCTATTGATAGTTCGCTGATCTTCAAGGAAATCGCAATAGACTGGACCCTGTGAGTCCCAAAAGATGGTCAGCATCACTTTACCGGCGGAAGGTTGAACCTTGATTTTTTTGCGAACTGGAGAGCTAGTGTGTTTCCACGCCTTTTGGTCTCAGGGTCGTAGTGATGGATCCAGACCTCGTCGCTGGTCACTATTCTTTCAAAAAAAGCGTCTCCTTCAATCAAACTTCGTTGCTTTAAGTCTTGACTAATGGAAAGCCTTGATTCTTTATGAGCGTCAGTAAGCTGTCTGGGAACCCATCTAGCACATGTTTTTCTGTACTTTAAAATGTTCTGAATGACATTGTGAACAGTTCCAACACTTACTTGAACTTCCTCAGCTATCATTTCAACAGTAATTCTTCTGTTATCACGAATAAGTCCGTCAATCCTCGATTCCAACGAGGGACCAGAAACTTCCACTGGACGTCTACATCGGGGTTCATCACCTACACTTGTTCGGCCACTTTTAAACCGATCAACCCACTTGTAAAAATTCGCACGGTTCATACAACTTTTACCGTACTGTATCAACATTCTAGAAAAAAATTCACTTGGTTTTACACCTCCTGCGACTAAAAATCTAATGACTGAGCGCTGCTCTTCTAAGGTGCAATCTTCTAGTGGACTTGCCATGGTGAATTGAAAATTTTGAGGTTATGTTGTCATAAAATGACGAAACAGCTGATCAGAGCATATCCCAAGGTTGCCAACTAACACCCCTGAAAAGATTGTACACATTCATTTAATAATTTTAAAAATATAGAATTTGTCTCTTTACTTATTGAATGAATCAGAAAAATTTGAAATTTTGTATACCCATTCTATACAAATGTGGGAAGCGCTCATTAGTTTTAGTGTCTATCAGATAACCGGAAGTACCATTTATACAAGCTTTTAACAGTTTTTCTTGTAAAAAATTCATTGAATATAATTTTTTAGCAACTTTTACTAATTAAAATTGAACATAATGGTACAACCTTCAATTCTACTATAATAACATTTAGTAAATAATTCTAAATAACTTTAAATATGAATATATAATATAATTTATTTTCATGTATCACCTAGTCTATGCGTCAAACAAAAACATAATTTTAATAACAATTTTGACATATTTAAACAAATGTCACTGTCAGGAAGCAATTACATTAAAATTAATAATGAAACCGTGTTAAGGAGAATATAATAGTAAAATATTTAAGTAATTAAGGTCTGTAAAAATAATATATTTTCCATCATAAATGAGATGTACAGGATGATCTGATTTAAATTTGCTAATTACTATTTTTGCAGCACTATAAATTAATATTAATTTACAACTACACATTTACGAAATGGATCATGTACGGCGAAAAATTTACAAAGATTGCGTTTTAGAGCACCTAGAAGATGATGCTGATTTTTATAAGAATGTGTGTGTGTGTGACGATTTTTCCTTAAAGTCTATTAAAATATAATCCAAAACTTCTCAAATTTGGTATTTAAAACTCATATATAATTTGAAACAACATATTAGATTTTAATCATATATGATAAATCGGATGTAGTACTAAATTTGGAGCTCTAACAGATTTTTGAGGAAAAACAATAAAACAATCCAAAATTTCGTATTACAGACTTTTCTATTTATTGGACAACAAATTAGATTTTATTTACAAACGATACCGAAAATGATACTTTATTTAAAGCTCACTGCTATTTTAAACATGGAATTGGCGGGAGGTCATGTGCTGGCCACATCAGATTTTTTAGTTATTAGTGAAAAAAATATATAAAAAGTATTCCGTAATGAAAATAAATATACCAGTAAGGTTTCAAAATTTCGTTCTATATTTAAAATGTTATTTTTCAGTTAATTAATTATAGAGGACAAAGAGAATAAATCGGATGAATTTTAATGACGGACCGTGAGAACATTTTAATTAATTTCAATAAATTAACAGGATTTCAAATTTTAATTTCATTTATTACATTCACGTCATTTGTAATATGTAATTATTTCATTTTATATTATAACAATTTTTTTCCAAAATACATGAAATTGTAAAACATGTGTATGTCGTCAAAATTAATATGTTGTTTATTTTAATAGATAAATGCTATGATTTAAATAATTATTATAGATATTTATCAACCATACAATAATTTACATATTTGCATAAATATAACAATATAAATTGTGTTTTGCAATGTAGCAACATTTATTAATGATAAATAATTTTAAAAGATCATATCTCTATCATTAAAGCTATTGTTCGAGCATAACGGTGAGCCAAAAAGTGTAAATCAAAATTACAATTTATTTTAATTTTTAGAAAAAATCAAGTATCCAAAAAAAAAAATACGTTACAATTACGAAACAATGAAATTCATATAAATTCATTCTTGGATATCTACGTCGATATTCTCTGAACGTACGACAACCATTACCGTTTCAATATCTGTAAACAAACACCGTATCTGCATATTCCCCAGCACTAGCATTTTTCCCTTTTTTTAATTTAGAAAAAAAAATACAAATATTGCAAATAAGGTAATTATAACAATAATTATAAACAGATTTTGTTCCGTTTCCTATAGTAAGTTGCTTGATTTCTAACTTTTAACGAAGGCTGGGTCCGATGTTGTAATTTTATCACCCTAATATCTAAATCCTAAATTTATATACCCTAAATCTAGTGATTGTTTAGTATTTTAGGAATTAGATTTTAGGGTTTTGCAGGAGCACACTAAGTGGCCTATTTAGAGAAACACAGTCATAAAGGTTGTTACGAATATAAAGATTGTTATCATAAAGACATTTGAAATAATCTTTATCAATTTGTCAATTCAGAACCTACGTCGGTATTATTGACAATCTTTACAAAATAATACTTGTGAATGAACCAGATTATTTGACAATAGCTAACTTCATTATGCATATATGAACTTAACGTAACCTTATATGTCAACGTTTTATTCTTTTAATAATGTGTTGCCAATTATATTTAAAATGCAAACATTCTGCCAAAATAACTAAAGAAGAATATAACATTTGTGTCATATTTGAAAACTTCTAAATTATTTAGAACGGGTATGTTAATTCCTACCACTGATCCCAACGTGACTGAAAAGTTATGGAAAGATTTTTTTTTAAATTTTGATTGAAGAAAAAGCACACATTAGCACCAGAATAAATAACAAGGTTTTCACGAATACCTACCACAGAATATAATATTTTCAAAGAAATATGTGTTTACGTCAAAAGTAACTTTCGTCCACCACGGTTTTTATCATTCTTATTGTCATTATTTAAGTCGAAGCAGGATCCATGCGAATAATCAACTGCATCCTGCTAATATTTAGCAGAAAGGCCATTATTAATAATATTTGATTGATGTAATAATCTGTCACATGTCAAATATTAGAAATAACAACGTGATAACAACCATAAATACATAGTTTTAGCAGTCGTTATGATAAAGACTGTCAAAACACGTAACAATTGTTGACGGTAACCACCTTCAGTACTGAGAATACCAATTTTGATTTTAGTAATCTTTACAGTACATAACAACCATAAAGACCATAACGACAACACAAATATTGAGTTCTGAATAGACCACTATGGCTGTATCCGATGTTGCACTTTTATCGCCCTAATATCCTAAATTTATATATTTGATATTAATTTAAAAAAAAAAAAAAAAAAAAAAAAAAAAAAAAAAAAAAAAAAAACTCGTCCGGTAGGGGCTTGAGTAATATCTGACTTGTCACAGATGTTTAAATGTAGTGGTAATCCAACCCCACATCTAGTAAAACGTGATGCATAGTAACATATCCTCATTTGAGAGATATTTGGCAGTCCTCTTGAAGAGTGAGAAGACCACTTCAATTATCATGATAAGAGTCCGCCATAGCTCAAGTGGCAGACCGTTACCCCGGCAAGGTAATGGGCCCGGGTTCGAATCCTGGTGGCTGACATGTGTTTTTACTTTTCACAATTTACTTTGATGGTATTGTGTGCAAGGGCGCGCCAGGAGTATGCTGCGTCTGTGTGCAATGGGGTCATCCACCACAACAAAAAATTATAAAATATACAATGGGCTACTTGCGTACCTTTTTTTTATTTAATATTTTTGAAGAGAAGGTAATAACTTGCTACCCATATTTTTTCTTTTGACAAAATTTTTGTTAATTAGCCAGAAAAAAATAATGAAATTTGATAATTTGAATTCCCGCCATGTATGACGTAGAATTACGCAGCACCAATGAATAGTCGTAAAGTCACAGCGTGGTGCCGTCCCATAGTAATTGTATGTTTGTGCGGGTTATGTAGATCACCTGTTTGACGTTTCAATAATAGTTTGGAGGTTAGTATTTTAGTTTATCTTTTTGGTATCGATATTTTAAATTACAAGTAACTACCTATGTGTTTATTTATTAAGTAATTAATGTATTTGAGAGACCAGAGAGAGAGAAAAATGAACTAATGTCAAATTCAAATTAAAACTTTCTCGCACGCCATGCCATCTATTGATAACATTCTTAAACATGCTTCCCCTCCCCCCAGTTCAATATAAAGACGTCACAGAAAATTTTCTTTCTTAATTTAGTAAAAAATAAATAATTATTTTAAAATAAAATTTATATTTTTATATATGTTTTCAATATAACATTACGTATGTAGTGACAGAAACCGGATTTTCAGTACCACACAAGTAGCCCATTTGTACTTAGAGTACTACTCAATAAATAGCGATTACTTTATGAGATAGGTATTTGAAATTTGTTGTCTGTGTCATCACACTATTGCTATCTTTCTCTCGCAGCCCACTATAGAGTGTGGTGCGAGCGAGAGAAAGATAGGAGTACCGCCGTGCCGTCATGCTGACATTGAAAATCAAATGACAATTAACAAATTTTAATACTATGAATTGTTTCAAAAGTAAACGAACTTTCATTTAAAATAATATAAAAAGTAGAGTGGAGGACCCCATTAAACATAGTTACGTTATAACGTTTATCAACGTTTAAGTAACTATATTAATGCCACTATTTTTTGTCTTTCAGAGCCCGAGCATATAGTGGAACCTTCTGCTCAACCAGCGGTGTACGGCGACTTGGGCAACCGGGATTTGGGTATGGCTGCATACAACTCCGCCCAAGCTACACCTAGCCAACTTTCTGCCGTCATCTTCACCCTGGTGGCTGCAGCCATAGTGTCAGCAGCTTAAACAACCCAGTGCCCCATTCAGTCTGTCTGCGTGCATGTGTCCCAACCCCAAACTGACAGGACAGTGCGTCAGTGTACATAATGAGTGAATGATTGGTGTTGTTGGTATATAAAGGAATTTTGAATGTCTTATAAGTTAAGAGGAATTTCATAAGTTTTTATTTCATTGGCTACTATTCAATAAAAATGTTTTCTGTTTTGAAGTAAGGGTGTTTCATGAAAAAGAAACATAAATACAATTTTCAAACATGGTTCTATGGATTACATGATTTATGTCCATTATATTCCGAACATAAATTGGACCTTTAATTCGTTGGACTACAGTGAATAAAAACTGACATTTACACTGTCTTATGGTTGCAGTTTTCCTTATTTATTATTTATTTATTTGTACATTAATATAAATATGTATGAAGAAAAGAATTGCAAGAAACCTTAAAATAGGAAAAAAATCAGCTGCCCAAGAAATAGGGTACCTGTGTCACCTTGAACAAATTTAAAAAATATTAATTTATTATTAATAGGAAGTTAAAAAAATATCAGTGTAAGAGCTACAATTAATGCTTAAGAATTAAGAGCAATGTGTTAGAACAAAAGATTGCAAACTTCTAACCTGAACTGTCAATCTATTTTATAATTATTAAATTTTTAATTTTTCGGTATGGATATAGATACAGAAAATGATGTATTATATCACATATTTAAAAAAGGAAGAATTGCTGCTGCAATTGCAGTGTGCTAGACAAAAAGTAATAAGGGAAAAAATTGTGACATTTCTGTTGAATTAGTCACTAAACATTCGGTGGAAATGAGGCTTTAATCAGCAACGCTAGCTTGTCTTTAAATAATAAAGAAAATTCATTGACAAGTCGAATTTGAATTTTTCTAGTTCCGTGTACAATCTCTTTCGCTATCATGGATGGAAAATACATTTTGGAAGTAACTGCGGAGGTGAATAACAGTTTAATGCCGCATAAATCAAAGATTCAGTATGAAGGTGAAATTTTAAAGTTTTAAGACTTTAAAGTTTCACTTTTTCTTCTATAAAGCGTTCGAAAAACGTTGTTTTAGAAACCAGTACACCATAATCTGATTGAAATGTCTACTTTTATTCACTAAAAGGTCCAATTTAATAAATGCTACAGAAAAATCACCTATATTAATTTTTCTATGTCCCTAATGTTTCTTTTGAATGAAACATGCTTGTTGTTGTCAGGATGCAAACATTCGAATTTGGCAGTATCTGTTAATAAATCTAATTGTAAGAATGTATAAGGCAATAGGTATTTTTTATAAAGGAAAATGCCAAAAATATTTGGATATCTTAATATATTTATAAAATATATGATTGTAAATAAAATAATTCAATTACAATATTATTAACATTGTGCACAGAATAAGAAACTATTTGTTTACCAAATCTTAATATTTAAGCCATGTCTCATGAATTATGTAGTTAGATGCACCACTAAATTTTAAACCTCAACTTTGTACGAACGGATTCACGACAGACTTTCTAATTTTACTTTTTGGCAATTAGCAATCTACTCAAAAATACCAAAAAACTTTTGATATTAGAAAAAAATTGATGTTGAATAAATAAACAAAATAAATTGCTGAATGTCAAAAAAAGTTAGAAGTTTGTGGATCTGTTTCTTGTGTCCAGTAATGTAACAGATAATTGTAAAAACCAGGGCCGGCTTAGTATATTTTTATAACAGGCGACTATCGCGGGGCCGGCCGCTCCAGATATTTTATGAACTGTCCTACTGTATAAGTAAATAACAGCTGTATTCCATTTACCACTTACATAAATCCATAAAATCTGATTTCATTTACAAAGATAAAGCAGAAAGTTCAAATCATTTAGTTATTTGAGTGTGATGTTTATTATCAATTTCAAATTATCCATTAATCAGCAATCTAAAACAAAGTGACCCGAATTTACTTTAAGGTGAAAAGTTTGAAAATGAATAATTGTTTTATTTTGTACATAAATAAATAATTTCTATTTTAATTAACACTAATACGTATGCGTAAATGATCCACAAAAGTGTTCAAATAATAATTATTTCATGAAATTTGGTGTCACTTTTCTGATCAGTTATTTGATTGACACACACGTAGTGCTGGTTGCATTTTAATATATATATTTCATGGTAGACAATGAATCTTATATTGTAAAGACTTTTAACTCAGTAAGAAATTAAAATATTTTAATTCTGAACGCGCAGAAATGGGTAATAAGTCGAGATGATATTATACAGGCTATTTAAAAAAGGTAAACGATTTTGTATATACACACATTTCGATGTGCTGATTCTCAATCAAAAAAATTTTTTGCAAAATTCGCAAAATTAAGGGCATAGCTCTTGAAGTATTCATTTTTATTTGCCATTCAACATCAGTTTACGTGAGTAAATAATTCAATATTTTTTATTAAAAAAATTTGGGTCGATCATTATCATCAGTATGTATACTTCAAGAATAATGCGCTTAATTTTGCGAATTTAGAAAAAAAAATTGATTGAGACTCAGCACATCGAAATGTATGTACTCCCAAAATCTTTTATCCTTTTTTATCACCCGTATATACTTTAATTCAATAAAACATTTGCTCACAAAAATGCCTATAAAACAAATGAGTAAAGTGTATTTTTTTTACAAAACATAAAATTGGCAAATCCTTCTTGTTAAAAAGTAGTACTTTACTCACGAGTTCCTACAAATTTCCTAAGTTTGCATAAGTGTGAAAAAATGAGCCATAGTGCTTCATTTTTTTCACTAGTTTGCATCAAAAAACACACACAATTTAAGTAGGTGTTAATGAAAAAAAGTGTAGTAGAACTGACATAGAAATTAGGAATAGTTATTATATATTTATTTAACATATGTTTATATTATATGAAGTTGAGTAACATTTAAATTCCTGATTTGAGCTAATTAAACTGATTTATATAAAATGAATTTAGAAACTTTTGTATCTTGGAGGTAAATGGAATACGTCTTTTAAAGCTTTTCAATTTAGCATCTCGGCTTCATGGCACTGCTTGTTCAAACGTATGGTCTGAGTGTGTATGTAAATAAAGACTGAACGATTTTTTTATAAAAATTAATGAATTGTCACGTAAATGTACCAAGTAACCATTCTTTGTGCAAATCTGTACTTCGTAACGAATTATTTACCACGTAAGGAATGAGGACTAAGGAATATGTTTTTATTTAAGTGTATTGTAATTATATCTTACATAGTAGTGTAATAAGCACGTTCTATTTTGTTTATATGAAAGTAAATACTATTATATGAAATGAATTCACAACAGTTATATTTTACATGTTGCTATTGTGTCAGAGGAACAACTCGTGGATAAATAGACTTTAAAATGACATGTTCGCACTAGAGTGATGCATTATACCTACATTACTTTTACAGAATCGGAAGAATAGATGTAATGAAAATCTTACATTTTTATATTTCTACTTACACAGAAAGGGTGTTTTAAATTATATTTTTACCTTTCATGTTAAAATTCGAAATTTATCTTTGATATGTATATGTTACCATATCACATTATTATATTTTAAAAATTGTGTTGATTAAATTGCATCCAAAATTATCTTTGTGTGGAATTCTAATAATTTTATAGTTATCTAGCAATATTTTATCTAATTTATAATTATTACAATTCACATATAAATTGACGATGTTGTGTTACTGAAAATGTGAAACTCGATAAATGAGTATATTTAGTTTTATCTGAAATATGAATACCTACTGTTTGATTTCACAGATTTACCAAATTTATCATTTTTATTCTAATATGTATAAAGAATATACGAATGGGAGCAAGTGGGCGAAGCTCAATGTAGATGGCAGCATCATAGCTATGAACTGTTGCCGCCGATAATTTTGAATGACTTCACTGACAGTTACAATTTTTTATTGTGTTTCTGACATAAAAGTACAATTATATTCAAATCCACATAAAACAGTATTAATTATTATAATTTTTACCAGTTGTACAACAAAAAATTCATTTTTCTTAAAATGATTTGCACAAACAAATATTTGTTTTATATTTGGATTTAAATTTAATTATTCCTTTCTTTCATCCTTTGGTAAACTATAAGAACATAACAAGAACGCATTATTTAAAAGAAGAATCCAAATACAAGATAGTTTTAAATAACTATGTGTCACTTTTAATAGCGGATTCTCCAATTATGATTACTTTGGGCTAGCGCGTGCATACTGAAGTGAACAAATTTTTTTACATAGTCCTAGAAAGTTCATAGCTATAGTGGCGCTATAGTTACTCTATATCACCACCGCCTGCTCCTCGTAAAGTACAAGATACGATTATCCGCTTAAAAGGGACATCTGGTACACCTTTGGGAGTCCATCTTAGATATGCGATTGTTTTGCCAAAAATTTTCATAGCTTGCTCGATAATGAAATACAGTTGGTACTCTAGAAAAATATTTCAAATAAAAAAGTTACATGTTTTTATTGTTTATCTATCGGCGTAAGAATAGTATATTATACTATTATTTTAGGGACATAAGGCGCCTGGTCAATAATGATCTTTTCAACCGTGGTTTATATACTATTTTTTTCACTACTAGCACATAAATTCTCTTTGAATTTTTTTTATTGATAATAACAATAATTTTGACATGAATAATAACGTTACTTAATTGTTAATATTTCACAAAAACAAAGTAGACTGCATTTGTTTTTATCTGACGTTTTGCTCATTTCGCTGGTTTGATAACCTCACTTATAGGCCTTGATTTGTATTTGATTTAATTATTTAATAAAAACACTTTGTGCTGTTATAGTCAGCAGCCTTATTAGTTTATTATTATTTTTAAATAAATCTATTGAAATGTATTTACCTATAAATACAAAAAAATAGTGATTTGTTTAATCCTACATCTACAAATATTTCACATTTTCACCAAAACAGCACAGTGGCCAGGCGAGGCGGCAGCGTAGGTCAATTTAAAATTATAGTGGCAAATTTAAATTATATGCTTAATACCTTTCTTAAGTTTAATGAGTTAAATAATATTTGGATTTGGAGGCTTGAGTTTGTTTGAAAAGTGACAGTTTGCATTATAGACCAAGGTTAATAATAAATTATGATTGACCTAGGTTACCATGGTTACAAGCAAGCGGTAGTGCAAAACAATTTCTCATGTCAAATAATAGTGGGTTCCTAGGCTAGTAGTGAAAAAAATGTATTTTCTATGGGTAAATTTTAGAGATATAAGACGCACTTACGTTTTATTAGTGGAACCTATATTTGATTTTTAAGGATAAAACAAAATCGGAATATAATAACCATTACACCAATAGAAAGAGAAAAAAAAGTAAGAATTTTTTAAAGTAAAATCGAATATAGGTTCCATTAAAATAAAATGTATGTTTGTGTTACCTCCAAAATTTCCCTTCTGCCGGGATAAAATGTCATAAATTGGTTTTTTTCAAATATTGCGTTAAATTTGGTAGTTAAAACGTACAACTATACCCATTTCAACCTTATTTATGCATGCCCATAACTTTCAACAGCGATTTACCAATACAAAACTGTGGGGCATTTCACGATTTTTTGATTTTTTTTACATGTTATAGTATTTTTAAATACAGAAATTCCCTATTTTAATTTTTTTTTAAATTTGGCCTCTTATGGTAGATAAAGAAAAATGCTAAATATTTGGCATCGAGCATTTTCCGCCTTACAACGTAAACGAACCTGATGGAATGGCATTATATCGTGGTTTTCTCTCTTAGCAGCAGCTGTCTTGGCTGCTGTTACCAGATGTCGTAAACCATTTGTCAATGTTGTGCGGTTACAGTTATATTATCTGATTTATTATTAAATTAATTAATCAAATAATACAAAACCGGAAAAAGACGATTAACCGTGTAGCACATATATCCACTATAAACACTCCAGTGAAACAGTCTGGCAGTCACTGTTTTGTTGATGGGAACGCCCACTTACAGTATCGACCAATAAAAGAGGTCGGGTTCGGTAGCGTCATCGAGCCCGGAGAAAATCCTGTTTTGAAAGTATGTAATATATTTTAGCATTTTTAAAAAAGCGATAAAACATAGAAAAGGAATTTGTGTCCATAACACAGTTAGGTATATGGGAAGAAATAATTATATTATGATTTATATAAAAATTCATTGTGAGTGGAATCCCCTAAATTTAGGCCAAAATCAGTTTTTCGTCATTATGCCTATGAGAACTTTTGATAAAACAAAAGCACGTCTAAGAGGGTCTCCCAAAGGAACATCTGATGTCCCATAAACGAAATCTGCAGTCCTTTATTTTATTTATATAAGTATGCAATGCATATTTTACATTTTCTAGTTTAATTTTATAACCTTCAAAAAGAATCACACATGTTTAATGTTACATACATAAAAAAAAGCTATGTGCCATTTTCTACTCTGCTTATTTTGTCGACTTCATCAAATTTTTACTCGTAAATATGAAATGTTTTTTTAATACTTAATAATGAAAAAAAAAATATGTACAGTAAATAGCATGAATGTCGAATTTCTATTAGATTAGATACTTCATAGGAAATAGATAAAGTAGGTAAGAAATATGTAGATAAAATAAAAATCTTTATCTCTTTACTTTAGTGCGAACATATTTAAAAGAAGAAAATGTAAAAGAATGTTGAAATGGTCTATTTACCCATCGATTACGATTGGAAATAGTGTGCTGTGATAGGCAATGTATCACGTCAATGTTATGTATTTATAATAAAAACTTAAAATCTACCGTACATGAACTTTATTTATTATCGTAAATACATTTCTAAAACAACCAGGCAGTGCTTCAAGTACATTATTAATAAATTAAAAACTCAGCTTCTTTCAAATACATACATACTGATTATAATACTAAATTTACAAATCTCATACAGTTTGTATTACAGGGAGTAAAATTTACAGAGATCACAGATTATATTTGCATTTTGATAATAAAATAGTTACAAAAAATTCTTTGCGTAGATTAGGGCTGCATTTTCTATCATCTATTTAAGAGAAACTAACCTATTTTAGATATTTTTGATTGATTTAATAAAACAAATTTAATTTATAATATCAAATCAAATTCAAATACAAAAAGTACGAATTTATAAAAATTAGAAAATTTATTTTAGCTTTAAATAATTGTTCATTTTTTTGTATAGGTCGCGAATGACTCAAGCGACCTTGAAAAGTGATTGTGTGCGCTTGTCACTAGTTTGCTCTTTCTAGTTTTGTTTTAAAGTCCAAGAATTTAAAATATTTTTTTTTATAAAATATAGTACAAGAAATACAGAGAATTTATTTTAAAATGCAACATTATGGTTTATCACTTCCATGGTTACTCACTATTGTCAAAAAATGACAGCAATGTAATATTTGTCCATTTTAAAATGCAACATTATAAATAATATTGCAGCATAGCAGATACCTGCAAAACACATCACAAATTGTGTCAATTCTTATTAGGACCGACTAGAACATTGCCCCAGTGTGAATGGGGGTATTTTTTAACATTTATTACATGAAAGTTTTGAATTTTTGTAAGTTAAAATCTGTTAAGATGTGCAACATTCAAGTTTTGATTTTTTGTTAATCGTATGTATGTTAATTTATTGGAAAATAATTTTGAGAATACAAAACTACAAATTTTGTATGTTGCATTTTAAAATGGACAAATATTACATTGCTGTCATTTTTTGACAATAGTGAGTAACCATGGAAGTGATTAATCATATGTTGCAAGTTAAAATAAATTCCCTGTATGTACATACATATTTCAATTAGTAATGCATAAAATTAATGTTTGAAAAATTTTGTTTCTTATTTGTTACGATTAATGAATAAGATTCCAATAGGTTTAAAAAGGAAACTTGAAATGAGAAAATCAAAATAGTTCTAAACATTGTTCTTGTTAAAGGAACAAGCGCACTTTATTTTGGATATTTCAAAATTTTAAATAAATTAATTAGTAATTTCTTCTTGGTATAAATAACGAACTTCAAAAAATATATAATATTACAACTTCCACAAACATGATGATGATGACTAAAATTAAGTATAGTCGGATTGACAAAAGATGATTATTCAAGCTCATTTATTCGAAGAAAGAATAAACATTTTATGAGAGTGTCGCGTCAACGATTTTATTAGAAAAAGATACATTATTTGACTTATGTAGGTTAAATTAAAGTTAAGGGAACGTTTATAAAAAAAATTCAAAATGGCCGTTTTTTTTTACGGATCAGTATATTTTAGGCATATTTTACATATTTTATTTGTTTTAAACATTTTTCTTTATTTCTGCATTCATTAATACTTAATTTGATAAGTGAAAGATGTTTTCATAAACATAAATGAAAATGTATGCCTAATGCAGACAATCTAGGAAACATAACTAACTAAATAATTGTCACCACTATTCCTAGATTTTTATACATTAGAAAAAAAAATATTATAGAATACCCATATTATACTGTTTTCGAACACTAATACATATTTTGGAAGAACGCAAACGGGTTTTAAAATATTTTTTTTAATTTTTTCGTTGTAACGACAGTAACATCTGGTTTTTCCCTGTACCCGTATTTTTTTGATTAAATGTGTAAATCTTTGGATAAAGCATTATTTTAATAAAATAAATTACAATTATGTTTTTAATATACCGTGAGTATTTTTTAACGTGAAACATTGGGTTTGTCATATCTATGGTTACGACTTCATATTTGATTGACAGCAATGTATTTGCCCGTTCCAATTAAAATGAAACATAGGGAACGAATCTGACAGAAGTATTATATTTAAATATTGTAAGAAATTTAAAGGAGTCAGAAAACCACTCGAGAGCACTAAACATATTTCGGGCACAAAGTGCATACAGTATTTTTTCTACATCTAAATTTAATTTTTAGAAAACAGGTATACTTACTTAAACAAAATTAACCTCTAATAACATCTTGTCAATATAACAGATAACCGTAGAATTTTCCTATAAGTTATGATTTGACATTTGATTGACAGAAATGTATTTTTCTGTCTCATTTAAAATGACACATTTGATAGAAGTACTATTTAAATATTGTAAGAAATTTAGCCGAGTCAGAAAACCACTCGGGCACAAGGTGCACACTATATTTTTTCTACAACTAATTTTAAATTAGAATGCAGGTATAATTATTTAAACAAAATTAACCTCTATTGACGTCTTATCAAATGTCAAATTCGTTCGCTATGTTTCATTTTAAATGGAACGGGCAAATACATTGCTGTCAATCAAATGTCAAGTAACGATGGATATAACAAACCCAATGTTTCACGTTAAAAAATACTCACGGTATAATTAAAGTTATCAGCATTATTGTACCAGGCATTATTATGTCCTCAAATAATCATCTTTTGTGAATCAGCCCATATTATTTAAAAGTTTTAAAAATGAAATTAGTGACTACATCTATTTCAGATATAAGTTTTAAGTGAACTAGAAAGTTTAATAAATATTTATACAGTTACATAAGAAGCGGAAAGGGTGGAAGTGGTTCCAATTCTCCCAAAAAATCGCACACGTCCCCACTCGAAGTGGAATCTACAGACTTATTCCTTGTCTTTTGACATTTCTTCACCAACTTCTCATACTTCTTCTCCACTCTAGTTTTCTCTGCGTAAAGTTTCTTGTATTCTTCATTCGCTAAATCCATTCTCGTCTTTAAATCCGAAACGTCAGTCTGAGTTACTCGCAGCATTTGTCTTAGGCTGTCTATTTCGTGCTTCAGTTCGTTCAGTTGACTATCACAGTTTAGTACTGACTCATTTGTCTTTTGTATTTCGTTATGGAGTTGTTTGTTTTCTTCTTTAAGCTGAGAAATAGGAGAATGGTCCGTGTCGTTTACGGATAGCATTGTTAATGGTTGGATTGTGGTGTCGGCCTCAATTGATTCGCTTTGGCTGCTTACGCCGCTTGTAGATACTGTAGTCTACAATAAACAATTTTATTCATTTTTATGATAAATACAACTTATTACAAAATAGGTTAGATTATAAATTAAACAATCTATAAACAATAACGGGTAAAAATTAATCTATTGTTTTTTTTTAATTACTTGTTTATCGAGTAAAATAATATGTACGTGATATATTTTTCAGTAAATCAAAATGACTATTTTTATCGCTCGCTAAGAGATATTGGATTCATGTTAAAAATCGCATATCCAGATTTTAGTAATTAAGGTCACTAGAATCCGATTTTAACATTTTTACAATGATACTGTGTGTATGTGTGTGCGTGCGTGTGAGGTTGTTGGAGGGACGGTTTCTCAAATTCTATGACTAAAGACTAATTTAACTACGTATTCCTTAATCTGATATTAAGAGCTGAAAAGGTTTTGGTAACAATTATTGAACAACCGGAAGTATCAGGGTTTTTTAAAAAATCTTGTAAATATATTTTTTGGAAATTTATGTTTTTACAAATATTATATTTATATAACTTCTACAGATTTAGAGATAGAGAATAATAAATATATAAAATAATCCGTTGTAATGAAGCTCACAGCCCAAATAACTCCATGGAAACCAGTTGAAAAAGATGTCAAAAATCCACATACATTACTGCAGGCTTTTTCTGGGAAGTACATTTAATATTTCTTATTTTATTATTAATTAAATATTTAAGATTATAGATACATATAGGTATTCCATATAGAATGAATTAAAAAATATATTAAAAATAGATGTAATCAGAATTTTTGTGTGTGTACCAGAAATGTTAAATGCAGTATGTGCTTATGTATATAGCCTAAAATGGAAATATCGAGAGGTCTTGTGCTGGCCTCAAGGGATGTTTTAAAACAGCGTTCTAGTTTAAACACAGCTTGTGCTATCAGCCACGTCTCTATTTACTGATGCCAAGATTGCCAAAGATCTATACATATGAAAGTTATTATTGTTTTAATGTATTTTGAAACAGAGGAAGTTAGTTAATAGCGACGAGGTGAAAGTTGTGTTTGAATAGAAATATTTTATGCCACATTATTATTGAATAAAACAGGAAAATCACGTCATTTTATGTATATTTAATGCCAAGGTCACCAAGGACCAAGGCAAAATATAAACAAAACAAAGAAGTATCATAAAAGCAACAATATCGCAAAAAATAATTAAGTGAATAACGGCGGAGAATTACAAACATAACATAGCCAACTTGATAGCCAAATAAATATTAACTTTCTTCCAAAAGCATGTTTACATATCTATAAATATAATGTAGAGTTCAAAGTTCTTTGACTTACTTTGATAGAGTCCATCTGTATCGAAACAAAACATTCAGAACCAGTAGATGTAATCAAATTTTCATCGCCACTTGTAAACTGAAATGGAACACTTGCTCCACAAACTGCGTTTTCCCCAGAAATGTAACACAACTGATAAAATTCATTCGTATCTCTTGGCAAACTACAAGCTATAAAAATTCCTTTAATAACTGATTACTAAAGATAGATTATCTATTATACTTTATACCTTTAAAATTCACTTCTAATGTAGAATTTTCTTGTGGGATGTTAGCCCATTCAAACAAAACATAATCGGTAACTTGCTGCCACCCTAATCTAAATAAAACTATCCTATCTCCAGAATTAGCAGCAAAATGTTCGGTTAAAGAATACTGGCAAACTAGATCATGAGTAAAGTTGTATTTTTCTTGGATGTTGTGGAATATGACCTATTAATAGTATGTTTACCGTTAAATATTATAAACAACGGTATATTATTTAATAAGTGAAAGAATATTTTTACTAACCTTAGCATATTGTGATGTAGTTAAAAGCGATTCAGTATTAGCGAAATTAATAAAACTGTAATCGAGGAAAGAACAATCCGTTTCCATTTTCGTTACTCCCTTTGTTTTACTTTATAAAGACATGTTTACCAAATACACAAATAAATTTCACAAGTTTGAAATATATAATCACTGTACAATAACTAAATAAATATTATATTACTTCATTTCTAAAATATGTGACAGTTCTTTCCTAAAAAAGTTACGATAACAATAACCTCTTTTATAAACATCTGATTGATCAACCAGTACGTTCGTTTGATGTTTATGTCAAGATTTGATCTTAATTTTACGTTTTAAATACTTCAACATGATAAAGTAATATAAGTAATAACAGTATAATTTATTGTATTTATTATATTACATCTTTGTTTTATTTAAAAATAATATATATCGTAAATAGTATTGTAACTAAAAATATAAAACGTAGCTCGTATAAACCAGTGTTTCTCAAACTTATTGGCTAGTAGAAGGCTCCCCCAGCGCGCGAAAATTAAAGTACTAAAAAGATTTTTCATTTTTTATTTAAAATTGTGTGATGTAATATGGTTTCTTTGCATACAAGAATAAAAAGTAAACAATTTGTCATTAAAATAAAATAGTTTCAATAATATTTGTATTTATTTATACACCCAAAAAAATATTTTAAATATTATTTTCAATATATCTCCAGTTCAAAACTTAATTTTGATTAAACTTGCATGAAATATTTATAACAATATAAGGAATAAAATATGTGAAAATTAAAAAAAAAAATGATCTTCAAGAACAATTTTAAAAATCCAAAAAAACTACGTTTTTCATTCATTTATAAAAAAAATCGAAAATTGATCTTCGGGGACATACTTAAAATAATAAAATGTTTTATTTTTTTTTTCCTCAAGTTTATGACGTTCTATTTCTAAGATGTATTTAGTGTTACGTATTGTACACATCTTTATATCTCTCAGGTAAATATTGTAAATATTTATAGTTTAATATAGAAGATATTTGTAATTAAAACAAATTTGGTAAGTATTTTCGTGAAATATACGGAAGTGGCGCTATGAGTAGAACTAGCGGTAAATAGGTAAACTATAATGGAATCGGTGGCTCACAAGAAATTGAAAACAGCATCAGCAATCATCGGTCTCTTGGTGGTTGAACGTATGATACAAACATAGGTACGTACTCATTATACAGAGCAGCAAATGCAGCAAAGTTGTCGCGTAAATATATTACTTTGACGGCTCGTGGGTAGGCGACAAAATAACCACTACAATACATACGTTTAATTTAATATTCGATATTAAATTTATACGCCGATTCAATTATTTGATCAGTAAAATAATTTTTTTAGAAATTTCAAAAAGGAATTCTAAATGAATTTCTGAGCTAATTTTTAAACCTTTTAAACATAATAAATGAGATTCTACAGAAACACTGGTTACTGGTATTGTAGAAAAAAGATTATGAGCTTCTGAAAATATTTTGCAATAATAATTTTCGATAAAATATTGTATAATTTTATAAATTTTTCAGTTAAAATTGTAATTCCAATTATGCGCTTTTCGGAGTTTTAAAGGTATATTTTCTTTAGTTGCTTGTAATTACATACATAAGATAGAAATTATTGTTATTTTATGTTATTTTTCTAAAATTAATTTCAACGTTATGGAAATGAATTTTTTTTAAAATAATAACGAATATTGCAATACAATATATTTAACTTTAAATATTTTTTTTTGTTCTTTAAATAGTACAAAAAATATTAGTTATAGAATAAATCTAATAGTTATTTATGCTATAAGAGAGGTAAATAGTATTTATCAGTCGACGACGCGTGTTGCACCCGTGAGAAGCGAGGGTTAGCAATTAAGTCCGAGACCGATCAAATATTTTTAACTTTTTCCATTCCTGATGATTTATTTTTTATCTTTTCATATTTACTACGAGAAATGTCAAGGAACACCATTGCATATTGATACATTTTGAAATAAAGGATCTTAGTATTCTATAGAAATTTCAAGAAAAACGCTGTCATGTCACATTTGATACGTCGATGATAGTCTTTAAATAAAAATATTTGTGAAATGAGGATAATTTTGAAAGAAATTAAATTCAAACATATCTGACACAAGTTTAAAACATCTAATGTTGGTATTTCACAAAGAGGAAAGTAACTCCATCTGCGTAGGGATGTAATGGATTTACTTACATCCCGTCGTTATAAAAATCGATACCCTGACGGTAAAAAAGACATACCTCCCTAAAAACAACGTCCTAATAGCCTACTTGCGGTATCGGGAGTGGGATAGTATATTACAATCGGAGGTGGAAGATGTTTCATTACAGGGTTTGTGCAGATTACCGAGAGCCGAAGCATCGGGGTTAGATACAGCGCGACGCTGTAATAGAACTGCTGAGAAATGTATACTATTTTATTCATAATCTTCTTCTGTTTAAATCAATAATATTCAAAATAAATAATTGAGTTATAACCTTTAATTTTATTAACATACAAATATGTCATCATCATTACCGATATCTATAATAAAGCAGATTGTGGCACACCCAGAAATGGGTAATATGCCGTGATGATATATTTTATATTTACATATTTTTATATTTATTGACTTATTAGATTTTATCGTAGATAAAACACACACACACACATACGTAAATTTTGAAACAGAATAAGTAGCCCTTTCTATTTGGTCTGCAGATAAAGATTCAAATGCCGCTTCAATTTTATTCTTCAGTTCGTTTAATGTGTTTACTGGTTCTTTATAAACAAAATCTTTCACGTCTTTCATATCGGGAGAACGAGCAGGCCACAGAATTAAAAACAATTTGTTCCAATAACAAGTCGCTCTAATATATTATCAACGCATCTTTTCGCGTTATGCGCAGGCGCTCCATCATTATACCAAACGTTGTGAAAAATGTATTGAAAAGACTGGGAGTCATTTTTAATATTTGTTGTAAAATCATTTTTTTGTTATTAAGTGTTCCTTATTCTTATTTTCTGTATTATTATAACAAAAAAGAAATATTTCGTTTAATAATAATAGTTATAATAATTGTTTTATTTCAAGCCACAGTCATGGCTCACTATTCTCTTTCCAATTAGGTGTACAAAAAAGTGCCCGTCATTTTACTTTTTAATAATGTAACATATGGATTATTTTACATGACTGTAAAGCAAATTTGATGTACATTTCAAATTTGTAAAAAAATATAATATCTTCCATATGAAATTTGAGTTATAAAAAAAAATATATATATTATCATGCCATATTACCCATTTCTGGGTGTGCCAGTATCTACAACACATGTAGACATCGGCAATGATGATGATATATTTTACCGTGTGGGCGCTTACCAGGCGTCACCTCACGGGCACTCATAGCTGGTGTGGAGAGTGCACCACAGGGGTAACTTTTTGTGCCATTTAAAATTGGAAATATTTGGCATATGTCGGTATCGAACTCGGTTCCCCCAGGTTCGCGACCAGACACTCAGGCACGCGGCCACGGGACCCCAAAGTTGATATTAATTACAAATAAACCGGAAGTGATATCATGAATGTACGAGTATATCCGTCATCAAGTAGCTTACATGTTGGGCAAGTTTCTTTATTCAGCAACAATTAATGCGCTGAATTCCATCAGCAATTGAAAATGACGTCACGATGAATAACTGATGGATCCGATGGATAGCCGCTGCGACCGAATAAAGAAACGGGTTGCTGAAAAGTGCGATGAATCTCCCAACCGTTGCTGTATAAATCATGTTATGTGAAAGAAATTACTAACTTAATAAATAAGCGAATATTTGCTGGGTCCATTAAAATATAACACCCTGTATATATATATGCTTACACACATACTTTTTCTGCGTTCATTGAAAAAGATGATAAAAAATTTTGGTTTCAAATCAACTAGGTACCAAGTCTTCTAATTTAAAACTTATCACAAAATAATTGTCTCTCCTGTAAGAATGACGTAATAAGATTTTCGACGCAATTAAAAACATCACATTTTAAACTTCGAAATGCATTAATTAAGATAATTATGAAACTGATAAATTGATACATTATCCCTATTTATATAGATCTCAAAATTTTGGGCTTCATATTTTGATTCCACAGAGTTAATCAATATATTACATGTTTAATACAATTTAAAACAAATACAGCTAATAGTTCAAATATATTTTATACATTGTTTAAATGATTGAGAATTTTTTTAACTTCATTATACTCAACAATTGAATTTAAAACCACCTCAAAATTTTATTTTCATTATTGTTTAAACTTTAGTTTACATATTTTAAATATGTCTTTTAGCTATGTGAGAATTCAAATTTGAATTCCAAAGTTTATAGCAAGAGAGATATTAATTTTAAAGTTGTAATAGTTATTTATGTATTAAGAGCGTAAGGAGGCCATAAAAGCAAGTTACGCTCGTGGTACATACAAAACTTTATGCACGGACGAAAATTTTCAAATTATGTGTTAGAAAAATTGTATCGAAAAGAATTTGTCCTCGTACATCCAGTATCTAGTGTTGCTATGAAAGCGGAGAACAACAGTTTATTGTTTGTTTATTAATTATGTCATTTGAGTTTTATTTTGTGTATCTCCATGCTTTCCAAAAATTTAAAAAAAAATCACAAAATTAATTTTCATTTTTCATTAAAGAATATAAAATTTTCCGTATTGTAAAAAAAACTTTTCATGTTGCCTGTTTAAATTGTTTATATTGTAGGTTATAATTTGGTTTGACGTTTCATTATAGCCCGGCGGACTATAATGAGGCCCGCGGACTATAAAATGACGTTTATGTCAAAGAAATTAGTGTATAATTGTCAAATTATGATACGTCCGTACAAAAAATATATTTTAAACTTAGAATATGTTTTCAATGCCCAAAAACATTAAGAAAACCTGTAAGGATTTTCTGTTATAAATAAATATATGATCATCTTATAAATTATTATCTTCTATTATTTCTATTTGTTAAAACAAATAATAATAATAATAATAATAATAATAATAATAATAATAATAATAATAATATATATATATATATATATGTATATACCGCCAATCTCGTCAATGAATTTGAAGAATCTCGAACATTTAAAAGATAAAACTTGTTTATAGAATGAATTAAAAATTAATTAATAATGGATGTAATTAGAATTTTTGTGTGTGTAAAGCCTAATATGGAAACGGCGAGAGGTCTTGTGCAGGCAACAACAGATTTTTATTGTCGAAAGCATATACTAAACTTTTCTTCACAGATTCACGAGCATTGTAAGTTTCAAACTCTAATGGAAATTTATTACAGCACATTGAAATAGTTTTTGAAACTGTTACGTAACTTGCAACCAGCGCTACACCGCGGTCAGTATGCCGCACTACATCAGGCGCTCTCTAATTTAGGAAACTCAAAATCCGTAAATTCTTATCAACAAATGTAAATAAATATACAATATGTATCTGAATGATAACAATACCTAGAATAAATGTTATGAATCAGCTGTGTGCGATATATAGGTGCAAATATGGAACTATGTTCCTGAAACTAGGGATCAATATTGCGTTGTGAGAGGGCGGACTACAGGCCGCATTATCGAGTAGAATTCATTCCATCATATGTCCACATGCGATAACGACTTTATTGTAAATATCACCGAAAGAAAACTGCTTCAAAGTGATTGTGTTAGTGATAATAGTTATTAAATCGGGAGACATTAAACCGGAAATGGTTTATTAAGTGTATCACCGGATAAATGTCAGTGGGACAGTACAGTGCGAGTAAAATGTGCCACTAAATGAAGATGCCTTTGACAAATATCTTCCGCCGAGCGTCAAACTACATCTTGGGCTCGGAATGTGAAGAGGAACAAAAATTCAATGATCAATACACAGACAATGAAGTATTATTTTGCAAAAACAATGTCTGCGTGCATCCGCCAACAATTGTCAGGCAAGATTTCGACATTTTGCATCATCCAGGTTATTTGACAATTACAGCAAAAATATTTGTCGATCAGTATAATGACGTTAAACGGCCGACTTTATTTTTAAATTGGATACCCAATTCTACGTTGAAAAAATGTCCTAGTGAACTACAAAATGCAAAGAATATAAATGGATTGTGCAATAAACACACAAGTATTGACAGTTTGATAAGCAATGAATATTTTGAACGGCCGAATTCTATTGAATTAAAATCAACAAATCCGTTTTTAAATTTTGAAGATAAACATGACGAGTCTGTTAGTTCAGAAGAAAGCGATAAAATACCTACTGACATCATAAATATAAATGTAGAAATAGCTAATCCTGAAATAGAAATAATTTCAACCCCCGACAGCACCAAATCCGAAAATGAAAAATTTTGTTTCTCCCGTTCGGAATCTATAAACTCCACTGACAGCCAGCAACCGCAATGGATGTCAACTCCTGAATTTCTAGCCCTTCAACATAATTTAATCTTCCCAGATAGTAACAATTCTTCTCCTGTTTTGAACGCCAAGCACCCGCACAAATGTCGAAGATTCAATGTAGATTTAAGCCAGATGCGATCGCTAAGATTGTTCTTCAACGACGCGAACTGTACGTGTGGACAACTCGTGGTAGCTTCGAGGGAGTCTCAGTATAAAATTTTACATTTTCACCATGGAGGGCTCGACCATCTGGCACAAGTTCTGCACCAATGGCATTCGATACTGCACAATATTAAATACGCTAAAGGTAGGATTTCTTATCGCTTAAATTAGTAAAATAAGCTTGGATATTGTATTGATTTTTATGGATAGATTAATTATTTATAACTTTATCAGTATTAGAGGAAACAAAACATAAAGATAAAACGAAATCATGATTTTTAGTTAATGAAACATAAAAATTTATGTTAGAAAATACAGGTTGGGCAGAAAGGACGGAAAAAAAATTATTGAAAAAATTTGTTGTGGCCAGCACAAAACATTCCGTCAATTCGATGTATTTTGTACATATCCCATACCAAAAATTCCTTGAAAAAGATTATATATCCTGTAAAATTGTAACAAGAAAACACTATTTTTTACAAATTTCATACCGAAAGTTCCTTTGAAAATATTCTATAAATCTAATAAAATTATAACACGAACAATTATGTAAATTGCACTTGACACTTCCTCCTTCTTCAGCTTTTCCCTATTTTATTAAAGATCGCTGTTTCTTACTCTTCTCTTCTACTCATTCCTATCCAACGCAACTTCTTCACACAGTTCTTCCTATCTCAAATCTTTTGTTACACAGTCCTCCATCTTCTTTTTGGCCTTCCTCGTACTCTCGACATTGAAAATTCCAATCTTGAGGCGAGGCTGCAACTGCAAGTCACTTGCGAGGGACACTCTATCACTTATTTCACTTTCTGATCTTATACTTTCCACTTTGGTTTTGCACTTGACAGTGACATCTGTCAATTAGAATTTTTTGAATATATCTGCTGTTTCTATAATTTTAGCAAAGCTGACTGATTTTTGAAAGTTAATGTCTCTATAACTCTATATCTATTGAATATGAAGGAAAATGTATAATCAAACCGTATAGAGAATAACATATTCTTTCATATTGATAATCACATAAAATGTCGAAAAATGATATTTAACTGCGTTTTTTCAAGAAAAACTGTTAAGAACTTCAAATAAGGAACTTCCGGTTGAAGAATTATAACCAAAATCTAATCAGCTCTTCATATGGATGTAAAGAGGAGAAATACGAAAGAATCATAAGTTTTTAGAATCGTAGTTTTGGAGTTATCGCCGGAGAAAAATTTGTCACACACACACACATACACACACACACACACACACACGGACACACAGACACACGGACACACACACATACAGACATCGTGAAAATAGTAAAATCGTATTCTAGGGACTCTAAAACTTGCTTATTAAAAATGCACCATCGATTTTTTGACCAAAGACAATACCTTCCTTACCTAAAGGTGACTGAAGGTAAAAAGTACAATAGCGAACTCTCGCCGTGCCCAGCTGGTGAATTGTCTATGTAAAGAGATGGCAGTTACACCACACTGATGAGCCCCAATAAGGGCAAAACGCGTCTGTGGTTACTAGCAGGGCACGGCCAACATCTGATGATGAATGAGAGGTTGATACAGGTGCTGAAATCTTGTGAAACATGGCGAGTGTTTTTTAATCCTTTATTACATAATTTATTGACAAATTTGAGTTCGTAATGACATAGCATTTGGCAAAATCAAGTGTGGAAACAACATAAAAAATCTGTTGTGGCCAACACAAAACCTTCCGTCAATTTGATGTATTTTGTACAAATCCCATACCAAAAGGTCCTTGGAACAGATTCTATATAATATCATGTAAAATCAAACACGAACACATACTATTTCTATTCTATAAATCCAATAAAATTATAACATAAACATACACTATGTAAAATGCACACATACAGACATCATCTTAAGAATAGTAAATTCGTATTGTAGGGACCCTAAAACGTGCTTATTCATTAAAAACTCACCACCGAATTTTTTGACCAAAGACAATACCTTCCTTACCTAAAGGAGACGGAAGGTAAAAACGTCTGTCCTTTCTGCCCAACCTGTATAACAAAATATTTATACTGGGAATGAAAAGAAGACAATTTTTTCTTGCGCCAAAATGACATATTAGTTTTAGACAATAATGCATCAAATAAATGTTAGAGCATAATATTCTGCATCCATTTAAAAAAAAATCTGTTGTGGCCAGCACAAGACCTTCCGTCAATTCATGTATTTTGTACAAATCCCATACCAAAAGGTCCTTGGAACAGATTCTATATAATATCATGTAAAATCGAACACGAATACATACTATTTTTTACAAATTCCATACCAAAAGTTCATTTGAAAAGGTTCTATAAATCCAATAAAATTATAACATAAACTACACAAAGTAATGTCTTTCCATCTTCTCTTTGGCCTTTCTCTGCGTGTCACTTGCGAGCAACACTATGACATACCAATTTTAGATCCTATACTTTTTTCCATATTTGGTTTTGCACTTGCAACTGACATCTGTCAATTAAATTTTTTTGAATAATTATGTCAGCTGTTTCCATGATAAATAACAAAGCTGACTAATTTTTGAAAATTAATTTCTTTATAATGCTTTAACTCTGCATCTATTGAATATGAAGGAAAATGTATAATCAAACCATATAGAGAAGAGTATTTTCTTTAATAAATATAAAAACAAAATGTCAAAAAATAATATTTAATTGCGTTTTTTTAAGAAAAACTGTTAAAAACTTCAAATAAGGGTGCTTCCGGTGGATCAATTATAACCAAAATCTAATCAACACTTCATATGGATGTATAGAAGAGGAATACGAAATAATTATAATTTTTAGAATTGTAGTATTGGAGTTATCGTCGGAGAAAAATTTGTCACACACGGACACACACACACACGGACACACACATACAGACATCATCTTAAGAATAGTAAATTCGTATTGTAGGGACCAAAGACAATACCTTCCTTACCTAAAGGTGGCGGAAGATAAAAACGTCTGTCCTTTCTGCCCAACCTGTATAACAAAATATTTATACTGGGAATGAAAAGAAGACAATTTTTTCTTGCGTCAAAATGACATATTAGTTTTAGACAATAATGCTTCAAATAAATGTTAGAGCATAATATTCTGCATCCAATTCAAAAATAACTGTGTCTGTTTGAGTCATCATTATTAAAAATATAGAATAAAATAAACACTTTATTATGTAGTATTATTTTGATATTTGTGATGATTTAAATTTAATATCATAATGCACTTACAATTAAAAGGCCACTTTTGGGTAAGGAAAAACTGTTTTTATGTTAAACACCTATAACCCGGTTTTCATGTTACACCCGGTATAACATGACTCTTTACCAGTCGCTAAGAGAAGTATTGGATTCATGTTAAAAATCGCATATCCAGATTTTAGTAAATAAGCACGTGTTTGTGTGTGTGTGGATGTTAGAGGGACGGTTTCTCAAATTCTATAAGACTAAAGACCAATCTTACGTATTCCTCAATCTGACCTTAATACGAAGAGCTGAAAAGGTTTGGTAATAATTGAACAACCGGAAGTAATAGTTTCTTTAAAAAAATCTTGGAATTTTTTTCTTTGAAATTCAAACGGTTATATTGCTTTGATTGAAAACTTGATCACAATACCGAGTGAAAATTTAAATTCTCATTCCAAACTTTATCAAGCAAGATAAAACAAAAAGTTTATGATTATACCCGTATATTCTCGCGTATATCTTACTTTTTGAAGCACCATGATTCACTTTGTAATTTTCACCTATCTGCATGAGTAATATTAGTATGTAATACTATCTATAAACTTTTTCACAACTTAAATTCGTTCTAGTTTCTAGTACGCAATAAATAATTTCTCAAGAAAATAAATAAAACCAACGACTAACTTGCGGAGGAAATATGGGGGGTACTTGTTTAAGTAACAGATTTCTGGAAAATTGATTATAAGAAAATTGATCGCCAATAAATTTATCACAGAAAGAATTTATAGCCCGTAAATTGATAGATAATAAAATTGATCGCAAGGACAAGAAAATAAATTGTAAGAAAATTGAGTCCAAGAATATTTTTACCAAAAAATTGATTCCAAAAAATAATAGTCCCCAGAAAGTCAACAGTAATAAAAACTAATTACCGAGAAATATGTTTGCATGAAAAATTTATTAGAAATCATAAAATTGGACATTTATAAATATAAAATTATTTTACATAGTTACAGGTACACATTTTTTTCAATCCAGGTCAGTATGAACTCACCACCGAATTTTTTGACCAAAGACAATACCTTCCATACCTAAAGGTGACGGAAGGTAGAAATGAAAAGTAAATAAATAAAAGTCATGAAAAACATTTTTTGATAAACCGACAGTATTGTAAAATTAACACATTAACATTGTTCAGGATGAAAGTTTATACATGGAAAATATAACATGCAATATAATTTTTGTGATTTTTATCAATAAATTATATAAACCCACTGTAAAGAAAATCTGTTGTGGCCAGCACAATACCTCTCGCCATTTCCATTTTATGTTATATGAGCATTGTATTGCACTTCGCTATCGAACCGTCGTTTTACAACAAAAACATTACAGACCTTTATCCAAATATTGTTTTTATTGTATTTAGCATGTCTTCTGCACACATACAATTCTAATTATATCCATTTTTCATTGTATGAGTAAGTTACTAAATGTCAGAGATTCTTCCAATTCATTAACTAGATTGGCGGTATTTCTTATGGATATATGCATTTTACCTACAATTTTAAATATTTAATTAATAAAATAATAAGAAAGATTATATGTATGTACTTCCCAGAAAAAGCTTTCAGAATGTCACAAAAACTGTTGATTTTTGACAATGACATCTATCATTTTCAAACTATGTTATAAACATTTGAATTTGTCAACTGGTTTCCTTAGTGCCTTGGCCTCTGCGATTAGACTATTCTATATATTACAGTACCTTTATCTCTAAATCTATAAAAGTTATAATAAAATTTTTAAATGTATCAGATGTAGAATTTTATGTTCTTCAATAATAATATTAACAGAAATTTTCAAAAAATAATATTTAGAAGATTTTTTTAATTGTTACCAAAATCTAATCAGCTCTTCCCAGCAATGTCAGATTGAGGAAACTGCAGTTAAATATTTTTTAAGTCATAGTATTTGAGAACCCGTGGTTCCAACATCCACACACACATCCACAAACACACACACACACACACACACACACACACACACACACACACACACACACACACACACACACGGACATCATCGTAAAAATGTTATAATCGGATTATAGGGACCTTAAAACGTGCTTATCTACTAAAATCTGGATATGCGAATTTTAATATGATTGCAATACCGGTATCTCTCTTAGCGAGAGGTAAAAAGCTAATTACCGAATTTGCTGACTAGGCTGCAGCCTAGGCGTAAAGATTTTAGAGGGCACACAATTTTATCATTTCATTTCAATTTTTTTTAATGTAGAATTAGTTTTAATACCTGGTGATCAATTATTCTTGAGATCAATTTATCGATTAACAATGTTTCGTGAGAGCAATTTTCTAACATGGCAACTAATTAATTTACAAGCGATAATTTTTATTAGCGACTTTTATTATCGTATTTTAAATTTACTACGGTTATGCGATATGATATTTAACATACGTTGATTATGAGGTAGATCTTATAAATAATTACATTTCGTGCCACGTTAACCCACTTTGCGAAATAGCGTGACTCTAATACATGTGTAATGATTTTAGTGTCGTACCCAGTGTACTCGTACTTGTACCCCTATAAATATATAATTAGACGTAAAGCCCGCTTACCTGTTCGTTTTTTATTGTACTATTGACCCGTAGCTTAAATAGAAATTTATATATGAACCACGTATTCCTTTCAAACGCGTGTGCATAAAGAGAGATAAAAGGAAAACGATACGCAAACGGTCACAACAAAGACATTGTTCACAAGGTAGTTATTTATTATTTACTGACCTAACTCAACTTTTATTTATCGCAGAACTGAGACTTTTCTTTCTTTGGCAGAGTTAAAAACCAGTATAGAAAATGACATTCACTGAAATTTATATAGATTACTATACTGTAATTAGATTATTGATATATTTATTTATTTAATATGACATCAATTAATTTAAGGATAATAATTCGTATGGTGAAGTTCCTTTTATTAAAAGTGACGCAATATTAATATCACCCCTGAGAAAACTAGAGCATGGCACGCCACAGGGCTCCGTGTTAGGCCCAATAATATTTATCATTTATATAAAGTGTTCTATTTGTAGATGATACTACTTTAATAAATATACATAATGATCTCAATACAATGGGGAAGTTTAGCGATTTTTTTTATTTTTTTATTCCATGGGAAATGACTTGAAAAATAATGTAACATGTTTTATTTTTTTCAAAAATGCCCAGATTTTCCGGAAAACCGATTTTAAGCTGTGATGACGTCGGTAGAGGCTTGGCGCAACGTATGTCGACTTATACATTGACGCACGCGGTTGCGGTTACCAGTCACCCCAATCACTTGAGACTGAGGTGCTGTTACGACCTACGTTCAAGTGGTTCGATTTCACCGTTCTGTCTGAGTTTGCGCATAACTGACTTGTGACGTACTTACAGTTTACACAAAAAATATTAATTATAAATAAATGGAGCAATAATTTTAATTTTTAATTTCAATTTCAGCAGTCATTTGTGTTATATTTGTGAGAAAATAGTATGTTATGTAGAATTTTTACCATGCTAAACTTCCCCATTGCAGAAAGTTGTAAATCCAATCAACAGAAAGCTGAATTTTGGTTCTCATCAAATAATCAGTTGCTTAAATTCCGAAAAAAATTCTTTAAATTTTGATTTGTACGTTCTGCCGGAAAATATCAAATTTCTTGATGATAATAAATTTAAATGATTTTAAAACAATATTAAGAAATAGTTTTTACACTATTGAAGAATATTTAAATTGAAAACATGTCATTTAATATTATATTATGTGCTTTTGTGTTAATCTGGCGTGCTACGTGCTATAAACATTTTAATGTAATATACCTAGTTAAATAAACAATATACAATAGTACTCATGTAAGGCAATAATTTAAATAATAACTAAAATATTTTTTAAAATAAATAAATAAATATATCATCACGGCATATTACCCATTTCTGAGTGTGCCAATCTGTTTTTTGGACACTAAATTTTCTGACTGTTTTAAATTTTGATAAGTAGGCTATTAGACTTTATTTTCTTAGATACTAAAATATTTGGGCCCGAATATTAGTTAATGGATATCAAATAAATATGATTTTGGTACAAGTACAATGCATAATGTAGTGCGTTTTTATGTAAATCTTTCGGTTTAAAAGCATGATCAGAATAAACGTAGGCCAACATTACTTGATATTTATAACAGAATATATTATGGAAAGTTACTGACAGAATTGGTATTGGCGTCTATAGTGCAACATTGCAAGTATTTTAGTAAAATTGAAACAGGTGTACTTTTGTTTAATATAAATCAAACAGACAAGCCCCTGTCAAATATTGTAATGGAAATGGAAGAACATAATAACATAAATCAAGATAAGAATTTGTAAGGTATATAAACGAAGTTTGTTAATAAAATGTGTCAAAATTAACGTAATAAAACTAGAAACTAAATATATAGTTCTTAATCATTCGCTAAATCTACTTAAAGTTATCTGTCAAACGCAAACCCAGCAATGAGTAAAAGGCAATATCTATTCTTAAGGATATCTCGTGAAAGTAATATTGTGTACTACAAAAAGAAGAATTACAGTACGCTTGCTAGAAATTTGTATGTTCGGCATTGTCAGAAGTACTGGCGGGAGGTATAGTGCTGGCCACAACAGATTATTTATTTTTGAAATTTACTTGCGAATTGTCACATGTGTAATGAATTATTTTTATTTTAAAATGTTTGGGAAGAGTCGAGGGAAAAGTATTATTAACTGTTGTTAAAATAGTTAAATGGGGGATTACGGCTCAATCGAATTAAAGGAAAATAGTACAAAAATACGAATGTATATGCTGAATAACGAATATTAATAAAAAAATGAAATGGTATAATTGAGATATTTCGGAAATAAAGGGCTTTTTGTTATAGCGCTTCGACACTAATATGAAAATATTTTGATTGGCGACCGAGAAACCGCCTATACATGCGTTACAAATAGCGTGTTAGGAGGTGGGGATTACTACCAATGGAAGTTAAGAAATTCAAATTCGAAAGGAGGGGCTAACATTCCTGTACTACAGTTTCCAAACAGTTTTTATTTTAACATAAATTTCTTGCATTAAACTTAATAATTTAAATACACCTGTAATTATAAAGTATGTAGACTTATACAGTGTTATAATATTCATTTATTTTTATGTAAATATAACTTAAAATAGCATATATTTCAAGAACATTTAGGTCCATGATGAAAACAGTTTGATATAAAAACACATAAATGTGACGTCACGTCAATCTTTTCAAAATTTGGAAGACTATAACTCGCTTATTAATAGGAATTTTTTTACCGGATTTTCATCAATAGTCTTAGTTTTCCTAATATTTTCAGATGAAATTATAAAAAAAAAAAATGGTGTAATCCCCCATTCAGGAATAGATTAAATAATTCTCAAATTTTACAATTTACATTTTATTTTTGTTGTGGTTCATTCCTTCTCATGATATGACGTCCGGTGAATATATTAAGGCTCATAACGAGGGCAGTGATATACCTATTTGTCTACCCACACATACAACCATTCGTTTTTATGTGCATATTTAAACAATGATAAGATTTTTTTGTATATAAGTAACGTTCATAAATATTTTTGAAACATGAAAAAACAAATATTTGTTTTACGATTATATTGTCATTTAATTTTGAATTCATTTTATGCATTTATTAATATCATTTTGTATTTTAATAGTAATTACTTTCAGTACGAGGTACGAGTATTTAGTCAAAATTTTTGTCTCCTTAAGTATCTAATTACCATAGCTATAGCTACCATTTAAAAAAGCATTGGTAATGGTAAGTTGTAAAAAAAAAAAAACAAATGAGTAAATATTATCAGTCTACACGTTTACCAAAATATACCGAGCGTAACACGAAAAATGGCCGTGGCGTTTAACATGATAAATAATTTTTCCTTGCGCAAAAGTGGCATATTAATTTTAGCAAAAAAAAAAAACAAATTCAAATAAAAGTTGTAAAAAATTAAATTTTGCAAACAATTCATTAATCATATTTTATTTTATACGTTTTTTAACCAAGCAAATATAATTCAAAATTTTATACTGATTATTTCTTTATAGTGTGAGTCATTGAATTGAAACAAAATCACAAACAAATAATAAAATTTAACTTGACAGAAACGCTCGGTTTGAGTCATCATTTTTGAAAAGTGAAAATTATTCACAAGAAGAGGTAAGGGAGGTATAGGGATCGTGCTAAAAATAGCATATAGAGATTTTATATAATAAGCACGTTTTGATGTCCCCAGAATCCGATTTTAACATTTTTACAATGATGTCTGTAGGTATGTATGTGTGTGTGTCTGTGTGTGTGTGTCTGTGTGTGTGTCTGTGTGTGTGTGTGGATTTTGTGGACACGATTACTCAAATACTATCAATCAGAAAAATTTGAAATTTTGTATACCCATTCTATACTAATATGGGAAGTGCTCATTAGTTTTTAGTGTATAGCGGATAACCGGAAGTATCATTTATACAAGCTTTACAGTTTTTCTTGTAAAAAATTCATTGAATATAATTTTTTAGCAACTTTTACTAATTAAAATGGAATATAATGGTTTAATCTTCAATTCTACGATAATAACATGTAGTAAATAACTCTAAATAACTTTAAATATGAATATATAATATAATTTATTTCCATGTATCACCTAAGCCTATGCGTCAAACAAAATCAAAATTTTAATGACAGGTTTGACATATTTAAACAAATGTCACTGACAGGCAGCAATTATATTAAAATTAATAATGGAACCGTGTTAATGAGAATATAATAGTAAAATATTTTATTAAGGTTTGTAAAAATAATATAATTTCCATTATACATAAATGCTAGATGTACGGGATGATCTGATTTAAATTTGCTAATTGGTATTTTTGCAGCATTATAAAATAAAATAAATTTACAACTACACATTTACGAAATGGATTATGTACGGCGAAGAATTTACAAAGATTGCGTTTTAGAGCACCTAGAAGATGATGCTGATTTTTATAAGAATGTACGTGTGTGACGATTTTTCCTTGGAGCCTATTAAAATATGATCCAAAACTTCTGAAATTTGGTATTTAAAACCCACATATAATTTGAAACAACATATTAGATTTTAACCATATATGATAAATCGGATGTAGTACTTAATTTGGAGCTCTAACAAATTTTCAGGAAAAACAATAAAACAATCCAAAATTTCGTATTACAGACTTTTCTATTTATTGGACACAAATTAGATTTTATTTACAAACGATTAACCGGAAATGATACTTTACTTAAAGCTCACTGCTATTTTAAACATGGAATTGGCGGGAGGTCATGTGTTGGCCACATCAGATTTTTTAATTTGAAATTATATCTGATATATGAAACGTTATTTCATTTTTAATAATTTTGTTTCATTTCCATGGCTAACACTATAAAACTTTTATAAAATTTTAATACAATATTCTGCGTTACAAAATGTGCAAAACAAAATGTGATTATGGAATTGAATGCAGAATTTAATTATCTTTATTATTTATTTGTAGCATTAATGTCTAAAATTAATAGGCCACTGGACACTTTTGTACAAAGATAAAATATTTTCCCATGGTAAAAGTCTATGGCTCGTTTAAGTAAGGAAGGTATTGTCTTTGATCAAAAGATTCAGTGGTGTTTTTAACGTATAAACACGTTTTAGAGTCCCTAGAATACGATTTTACTAGTTTTACGATGATGTCTGTATGTGTGACAAAAATTTCGCCGACGATAACTCCAATACTACAATTCTAAAAATTTCGTTCGTATTCCTCTTCTTCACATCCAGCTGAAGAGCTGATTAGATTTTGGTTATAATTGGTCAGCCGGAAGTTCCCTTATTTAAAGTTCTTAACAGTTTTTCTTGAAAAAACGCAGTTAAATACTGTGATTATCAATATGAATGAATATCTTATGTCTATACGGTTTGATTATACATTTTCCTTCATATTCAAAAGAAACAGAGTTAAAGAATTATAAAGAGATTAAATTTCATAAATCAGCCAGCTATGCTAAAATCATGGAAACAGTTGATATATTCAAATAATTCTAATTGACAGATGTAGTGTCAAGCGCAATTTATATAGTGTATGTTCGTATTATAATTTTATTGGATTTATGGAATCTTTCCCAAGGAACTTTCGGTATAGAATTTGTGGAAAATAGTATATGTTCGTGTTACAGTTTTACTGGATATATAGAATCTTTTCCAAGGAACTTTTGATAAGGTAATGTGCTGGCCACATCAGATTTTTTATTAAATTAATCTTTATAGCCAATCTTATAACTCTGTTAACACGTCATTGAGAAGATTTATAAGAGCACTGTTTCATACATGTATTAACGTATACAATCAGACAAAATTCATAACACACAAAATATGAATTCCAATTCTAGCTTAGGACATGAAATGTCACAAATTTTCAATAGCTTGTAATTTGTGATTTGGGAATGATAAATATTTACACATTTTTTTTTTTTTTTCACTAATACTCCTTAATTTTATGTACGAGTATATTTTAATTTTTCCTATAAGATAGTTCATCGTACGAGTATGCAGGATATTCATTTTAAATGGGCCGGCATTGCTTCACCTGTATATTTTGTAAATATATCAAAATTAAAATATACTGCAGTTTTTGGCGATATTTTAAATGTATTTGTTATATAAATAAAATTTAAGTAGGTACTTTTGTAGGCTGTGAAGACAATCTCCCTTACCGACACTTCATGGTATGTCGACCCGAAGTTTCGGACCTAGAACTGCACCCTGAGGAAGGCCAAGTGTCCAAACTGACGGAGGAGATGTTCCGAAGCCTATTCAACGAGAAAGGACAACTAGAAGACGACTTGACGCTCCGTAAGGCCATCTTTTTCGCCGGCATTGATAGAGGTCTTCGTAAAGAGGTGTGGCCCTTCTTGTTGCATTGTTACCCCTACCAGAGCACCTACGAGGAGAGGATTCAGATTGCTGAGATACGAAGACAAGTAAGAAGGAAGATAACTTTTTTCCTACTTAAAAAGTGGCACTTCATCTACTGAAATCTCGTTAGGTACTAAAGTAACTCTTTAATGATGAGGATGGATAAAAATGCATTTAATCACTAGTGACAAAGTAAATATACATATATCCAAAGCAACCAACAAAATTTGGTAACTATAAAAATTATACATAAACGACAAATGTCATTTAATTTTAGTTAAACAAGATCTTAAAGGTAGATATAAAAAAAGTTTGTTGTTGGGTAAAGACAATTTTTTATAACACTCACGGAAATTAGAATATTCACCAGAGGTGGCCTGAGACTTTTATTTTTACAATAAAGAAAATTTAATTACAATAAAAATTACTAATTATACACTGTGCTGGCGGTTAGGGGTGAACATAGGGATTTAACATAAAATTTTAATTTTACGCAATTTCTTGCTCTCCTGTTAATTTTTCCACAAAAACTGTAGAGTGCAAAGTTTTACAGAATGGGCCCATAAACCATAACAAAAAATAATAAAATGTACACTTTATCCTTAAAGTACTACTCAATAAATAACGATTAAGATAAAAAAACGTGTTTTTAATAATTACTTTGCGAGATATTTGAGTTTATTTCCAGGGCCACAGATGACGTCACACTATTGGTATCTTTCTCGCGCAGCCTACTACAGAAACTGGTGTGAGAAAAATAGCTATAGGTTTCTTTAAAAATCAAATGCAATTATATAAAAAACAATTATGACTTTTTGATACCACGAACTTTCATTTAAAAATATTTAAAAAAATTGGTTTATGGGTCCATTAAAAGTTGACCACAAAACTGTTTTTCTTTTTTTTTATTTCTTCACAAACTTAAAAATAATTTTAAATAGTTTCGTCAATTAGTAGCACTAGCCATGACATAACATTTTAAAAACTATATTATATTATTCATGTCAATTTTTTTTGTAAGAAATAAATAATGATGATTATTCGAATGAGGGACGTGCCTTTATCATAAAGAAATATTATGATGGAAATAGTTACAAGAGAATACGGAATTTATTTTCCATAAGTTAAATCGTAGCCTACGTTATTAAATACAAGGTTGGGAAACAACTCAAATTTTGTTTAAAAATCTGGCCAAAAACTCTAGTTCCAAAACCGTTGATGAGGGCGCGACTTATTCCCGCTGTCATTCAAACGTCATTTTTAAACTGTCAAAAAAATATATTGATATTATCAATTTAGCAGTTATAACCACAAAACACATACGTCAAAAAAGACAGCCATATGACAGCGAGAATAAGTTGCGCCAAAACGGCGAGTTTGGAACTAAAGTTTCCGTTTGACAGATATTGTGATGTTTCCCGGCCTTGTACTTAATAACGTAGGCTACGGTTAAATTAACATTTCACGTTTATCAATAATTTATAAAAACCAGAAAAAAAGAAACCAAGTTCCATGGCTATTGCTACTTATTGACAGAACTTTTTAACCCTCAACTGGTATGGTGGGGTCAATATTGACCCCAGGAAATTTTCAGTGACAGTGTTTTAAGTTTGTAATAATGTTAGCTTCCTGGGATTCCGTGTATTCTCTACTCGCATAGTTAGGTTCGTAATGCTGCGTTATAAGTTTGTTTGCTACTTGACATATATCACTGAGGACGCATTGGGGTCTCCATTGACCCCAAGATACCAGTTACGTTGTTTTAAAAATTGTGGCGAAAAGCACTAACACAAGCGCAACTTGAATTTTTTGCCGAGAATATTGAAGACATTCCTGATTTGGAGAATGTAAAAAAGTGTTTTGTGGTACAAACTTAGTGAAAAGACATTATTGTGATAATTGTGATACAAACAAATAATGGTAGACAAAAAATTTGTACAAAATTTTTCAATAAACTTGTACTACGTTAGTTTTTTTATTTATAAATACAATCGGAGTTTTTTGTTAAATAAATGTTCTTTGTAGATAGTGTGTTTAGAATAACGTGTTAATTTTATTTATTTTTAATATAATAATTTTTTTAGCGCTTTTTTAATTTTACTCTAATGTCATGTATGTCTGTGTTATTAAATTTATATAACCTATAAATACTTACGGATTTCAAAAATACCCTTTAAATTCCTATTAATAAGCAACATTTAAACATAAATTAGGTACTTCAAAACATTTAAACAAATTATTTTTTAAAAAAATGATGGGGTCAATAAAGACCCCACAATACCGTGAGTGTCACCTAAAATCCACCATACCAGTTGAGGGTTAAATTTCTTTTTAAAATTGTGAAGAAACCAAACATAATAAAAGATGCAACTTTTAATTCTTTAAAACTTTTCACAGTTTTTCCGAAATATGAACAGGAGAGCAGGAAAATTCATAAAACTAAAAACCCATGTTAAGCCTATGTTCACCTTTAACGGCCACCACCCTCCGTATAAAAAAGTGCATCAAATACCTGCACAAAAAGGGCTTAACATCAAAACAAATTCATGAGAACATAGCAAATATTTTTGAAAACATCGCCATCTCCCAAATATGTCAATGCAGTCATTATTTCAAAACATTCCAGTTAAATTACAAATTAATAAATTAGAACAACACTTTGCAGATACACTAATGCCATTTAACAAACTCACAAAAGATAATTGTGCGTCTAATGCTACCCTCTATGTGCTAGGCCACGAACTTTTCAATCTGCTCTAGTATTCTACATCTGGTAAACTTAATGCTCTTGCTACACTTGTGGATAAAACATGTCTTTACTCAAGTGTACCATAATTTTTTAAATAATTTCTGTAGAATTAATAAAATCAACACATGCTTTTACATTAACTGAAAAATTCTTTTGTATAGAAAATAATTTTGATTTTACGAGTGATAATTATTGTCGAAAATTCGATATTCAAGATTTTTTATTGCATAATTCACATAGTATTACCCCTACCCCTGATCACATAACTAGTTAGTAATACGTACGAAAGGATAAATATCTTATTAATATGTATGTAGGTATCTATTTTCCCATTATTATACCTAATTTTCATCATGAATTTAGATTAAAAATACCTCGGCGTGTCATACAAATTTCATATATATGATATTACGTGAAAATATTTATTGATTTGCACGATTTATTGATTTTACCATTAATATAAATTGTACGTTATCTCAGAGTAAATCTGTAACAAAAAAAGATGCTTCATATCGATGATAAAATGTCAATAATATTTTTCAAATTCAATATCAATTACTTTTATAAAACATGTATCTATGGAATATTTGCATTTCTGCTTTTTTATGTTTAATAATTCTAAATTTAATTTCCTTATTTTTAGAAATGAAATACAATTATATAAATAACAAAGATAGATTTGTAAAAAATTAATGAATCTCATTGGAATTTAAACCCAGGGCCTTCTGATATACAGTGTGTCCCATTTAGAGGTGCCACCATTGGGATCTCGAGAACTATAAGAGATATGATGTCGGTTAAATGGAACTTTTTATGCGCCGTTGGGAGGCCATCTCAGATGTGCTTTTATTTTTCAAAAAATTCTCATAGGGCACTAGATAATGACGAAAAACTGAATATTGTTGATTTTTTCTTTTTCAAATAACTTCTAAACTGTTAATAATTGAGAAAAAAGTTTCAAATATAAAAGATAGATATTTTTATTTACTAACCAGTGGCGTAAGGAATAAATTTTTATATCCGTAAATTTTCGAGATATAACACAAACTTATATTTTTTTAAATGGAACCCATATCTGATTTTAGTCTCAAAAAATTAAATATTTTTTTCTCTTTTCAACGATGTAAGGGTTATTATGTTTTATATTTGTTTTGCCTTCAAAATTATTATTTTTTCCTTATTTTGTATTAAATTTACAATTATTTTGAAAATATTGGTAGATTTCTATGTGGAAATACTCCTTTGTATTTAAATAATTTATTTCGTTAGCAAATTTTGCTCAAAATTCGTATCAAATTAATTTTTATAATATTTTGTATCAGGTCGCCTTGGCTCATCTTAGTGTAATTATGAGTCTAGAATGAAAATATTAAGTAATAAAGGCATAAAACAAATTATTTTGATCAAATACAATATAATTAATAAAAATAATAAGGTTTTTTTTGAAATAATAAGAAAATTCAGGAAAATAAAGAGAAAAATTAAATTTTAGGAGCAAAACAAATATAAAACATAATAACCCTTACATCATTGAAAAGAGAAAAAAATATTGATTTTTTTGAGACTAAAATCAGATATGGGTTCCATTTAAAAAAATATAAGTTTGTGTTATATCTTGAAAATTTACGGATATAAAAATTTATTTCGTACGTCACTGGTTAGCTAATAAAAATATCTATCTTTTATAATTGAAATGTTTTTCTCAATTACTAACAGTTTAGAAGTTATTTGAAAAAGAAGAAATCAACAATATTCAATTTTTCATTATCTAGTGCCCTATGAGAAATTTTGGAAAAACAAAAGCACATCTGAGATGGCCTCCCAAAGGCGCACAAAAAGTTCCATTTAACCGACATCGTATCTCTTATAGTTCTCGAGATCCCAATGGTGGCACCTCTAAATGGGACACACTGTATAGTGGGACACTACCGTTACCCGCACAACAATACGACATCACCTGTGGTAGTGTAATGGCACTATAGTATTTAATGTGTCAATTTCTATAACTTAGTGCATTTACAACTTCAATTATATTGTGATTAATATTTCTGATTAAAGGAATACGAAGAAATAACTAGACGAAGACTAGAACTCAACGGCTCTCAACTGACAGCATTTCGCCGTCGAGTACAAAGTGTAGTAGAAAAAGATGTGGTCCGAACAGATAGAGCTAATCCTTATTTTGCTGGAGATGAAAATCCTCACTTAGATATCATGAAGAATATTTTGCTCAACTATGCTGTCTATAATCCAGGATTAGGGTAAGATTCATATTATTAGCATCGATAATTATATTGATGTAAGAGTGAATATTTAATGTAATACGAATACGAGTATATAGGGTCTTAGATTAAAAATATTTTTCTAAAATCGCGCCAAAATGGGGGATTCCACGATTTCTACATATTATAGTATTTTTAAATTCAGTAATGTTTCTTTTTTCCTAAATTCGGCCCCTTATTCGTTCTTAATTATTTATTCTACATATCTCATTTTACGTACCTTCATTATCTACATCTTTCTCGTAGATACACTCAGGGAATGAGCGACCTGCTGGCCCCAGTTCTTTGCGAAATGGGCGACGAAGTCGCCACCTTTTGGTGCTTTGTAGGACTAATGCAACGCGCCGTTTTCGTAGCCACCCCTACAGACAGAGACATGGACATATCACTCCGCTATCTTCGCGAACTCGTGCGTCTGATGGTACCCAGATTTCACGAACACCTACAGAAGTACCCGGATGCCTCAGAGTTACTTTTCTGCCACCGGTGGATCTTGCTGTAAGTTGAAAATGGCGGGTAAATGAATAGAGGTGATTGGTGGGTTGTTTCAGGTGTTTTAAGAGGGAGTTCACTGAAGCTGTTGCATTGAGGATGTGGGAAGCGTGTTGGGCGAATTATCTGACGGATTATTTTCATCTCTTCTTGTGTCTGGCGATTATATGTGTATATGCGGATGATGTTATAGCACAGGATCTGCGAGCGGATGAAATGTTGCTTCATTTTAGTTCTTTAGGTAAGTTGTACTGTTACAAGTCCCAAATGGACTTACTATATAATGTCTCATTTTTAATGTGAAACTTCTAATGGCGCGCCTATGCGGTGGTGAGAACGGCTTCTGTGGCACGTCGTTCGGCCAGCCTCGTGATTCGTCGCCTCTCTCCGCCGTGATAAAATAAATTTCATATCTGTTAGACGTCCCAAGAGGGCTCACTTTTTTTTAAGTATCGGGTAATATTCATAAGAGCAAAACCGTTTACACATTTCTAGTTCATTTGTTGAGAAAAATTTGAAAGGCACTACAGGTTTTATTATGAAAATACCTCAAATCTCGCTTATTATCAGCTATAATATCCCGAGGACATTAATAATTACGAAATAATTTTATGACAGTTACCGAAAGCGCGTTGCTTGGTAACAGCCCGACGCCGAAGGCGGAGATGGTGTTATCTAAAAGCAACGTGCTTGAGGAAGTGTGATAAAATTATAAGTATTTATCAATGATCGAGGGGTATTCGGTGAGATTTTTTTTTGCATTTTTAACATTAAATTTGCCTAAAATTTGTATTTGACAAAAATTTTGTGTCTAGCCTAGCCCAGTAGATGTCCTAATAGCTATGAACGTGAATGTGGCTATGAATATGTTCAGTGTGAAGTGTGCAATGAGAATGAGACCTCTTGAGTGAAACCAAAGAGAAGAAAATAAGACATAAAAGTCCATAAATATTCTCCACATTTAGTTTTTTATTTAATACAGTAATTTTTGATGTGTTTTCTTCTATAATTTTGTTGATTAAATCATCATTTTCATTGACAGCGTGAAAATGACATTTTCAAATTAAAACAATTAATCTTTAATTAAATGTCAAAATGTATTTGTTACTTAGCAACTTAGTGACATAAGTGATAATTGTCTTAGGATAATTATCAGTGTAAGTTTGTTTTGATTGGATACTTTCACACACGTGGTCAACAATAAAGGGATTCAATTGGATAATTTTTTAACCAAAAAATTTTCAGAGGTAGATATGTTTAGAAAATTTTATAAAGTTTTTTTCTTTATTTTATAAGCTTTTCAAAGATTTATAACTTGTGTACTTTCTTTTGTTTTAAATATTAATTGTGAAACAAATGATAAAAATCAATTACAGATCATTTGTTTATTTTAAATATTAATTTATTCATTTGTTCAATTTTTGTACACATGTACTTTAAGAAACATGTTGAAATGTACTTATTTATATAACAAGTGTGTAAAGTAGTACTTTTTTGGCACGAGATAAAAAATACTATTTACACATATTTTGCCTATAAGCGAAATGTTAGTGCTATTTCTAATAATACTGAGTGTGAGTCTACAGGCATCTTCAAATATTGTTAGTGTTGGTTGACAAGTAAATTAACCGAATGTGCATGTTGCCTAGCAACATATTTACTTTTCAACACTAGTGCTTGAAAAGTACTTTTCACGCACTAGAATTTGAAAAGTGACACTTTACACATTGTAAAGAGTACGTAAATTATGTACTTTACGCACGGTTGTAGGAAAAACAAATTTTAGCATATAGCTCAAGAACAAAAAATGATAAAAAAAATTCCTGTGGCGACTGTCAATTTTGAGTCAAAAAATTGACCATTGAATGTTGAAATGGTTTTGCTCTTTCTTTAATACTACTTGAAATAGGTACATCGAAAATAAAACTTTTGTACATTGTTGGAATATATTACAGTATCTCCATTAATTTTCTTTCTCTTTCCCAGCGATGTATATGGACGGCCAAGTGATAACCCGCAAAGCGCGCGGTCTTTTACACCAATTCCGCCAACTTCGAGAACTGCCGTGCACTTTGGCTGGGCTCTGTCGCCGTTGCGGGCCAGGCATGTGGGACAGCTCGCACAGTCCACGTCTCTTCTGCGCTGGGCACGAAGCTCAAGTGCATTGCCCGAACTCTATCACACAGGAGGCCTGGTAATATACCTAAACCTAACCTCAGAGTGCACCTAACTACAGCAATAACGTGGTGTTGTTCGCAGCCTACTGTTTAGGGTAAAGAGAAGGGATGGTAATGGCACAAGAGAGTAAATAATGGGATACTGTCATGCCGGAACTTAAATTTAATGTGTTATAGAATTCATCTACCGGGTGACCAAGGCCGTAGCCAGACTGTTTTCTGAGAGGGGGCTAAAGTCATATTAGGGGGGCTGCATATAAACTTAAACTGCTAAATAAAAATAATGGGAGAGTTTCACAATTTTTGAAAATTGTATACAGTGTGTCCCATTTAGAGGTGCCACCATTGGGATCTCGAGAACTATAAGAGATACGATGTCGGTTAAATGGAACTTTTTGTGCGCCTTTGGGAGGCCATCTCAGATGTGCTTTTGTTTTTCCAAAAATTCTCATACAGCACTAGATACTGACGAAAAACTGAATATTGTTGATTTCTTCTATTTCAAATAACTTCTAAACTGTTAGTAATTGAGAAAAACGTTTCAAATATAAAAGATAGATATTTTTATTAAGTAACCAGTGGCGTACGAAATAAATTTTTATATCCGTAAATTTTCAAGATATAACACAAACTTATATTTTTTTAAATGGAACCCATATCTGATTTTAGTCTCAGAAAAATCATTATTTTTTTCTCTTTTCAACGATGTAAGGGTTATTATGTTTTATATTTGTTTCGCCTTCAAAATTATTATTTTTCCCATATTTTGTATTAAATTTATAATTATTTTGAAAATATTGGTAGATTTCTATTTAGAAATACTCCTTGTATTTAAATAATTTATTTCGTTAGAAAATTTTGCTCAAAACTCGTATCAAACTAATTTTTATAATATTTTGTACCTGGTCGCCCTTGGCACATTATAGTGTAATTTGTAATTATGAGTCTAGAATGAAAATATTAAGTAATAAAGGCATAAAACAAATTATTTCAATCAAATACAATATAATTAATAAAAATAATAAAGTTTTTTTGAGAAATAATAAGAAAGTTCAGGAAAATAAAGAGAAATATTAAATTTTAGGAGCAAAACAAATATAAAACATAATAACTTTTACCTCACTGAAAAGAGAAAAAAATAATGATTTTTTTTAAGACTGAAATCAGATATGGGTTCCATTTAAAAAAATATAAGTTTGCGTTATATCTCGAAAATTTACGGATATAAAAAATTATTTCGTACACCACTGGTTAAATAATAAAAATATCTACCTTTTATATTTGAAATGTTTTCCTCAATTAATAATAGTTTAGAAGTTATTTGAAGAAGAAAAAATTAACAATATTCAGTTTTTCGTCATTATCTAGTGCCCTATGAGAATTTTTGGAAAAATAAAAGCACATCTGACATGGCCTCTCAAAGGTGCATAAAAAGTTCCATTTAACCGACATCGTATCTCTTATAGTTCTCGAGATCCCAATGGTGGCACCTCTAAATGGGGCACACTGTATATATGTATCAATCTACATGAAAAAATACGTGATACGTATTTTCTTTTTTTTTATATAAAGTACTCCATATTGCTTATTATTAAAATTATGAATGAAAGTTCACAAATTTGTTCTTTGCTGAACGAAGATATATATTGTTCACCATGGTGTAGAAAAAGACAAAAGATAACTGTAATGTACCTGGCAATTTTAATTTAAAATTTTAAATATTAAAACAAAATTAATATTACTTTTATATTTTTTAATAAAGCACGTATATGATACATTTTCAGTATTTAGTAATAAAACATTCAAATTGCACATAGTGAAACTCCCCTAGATTCTATTGGTCAAGAAATTTCAGAGTTAGGGAATGTCTTGCAGGCTTCACGTGAATGATAAAGTACAGTATCCCATTATTTACTTGTTTTATTGTTCACAAACCCCAAACTATTATTAAATAATACTTGAAAATGTACTGATCATGTTTCTGAAATTTCAATTTTCTTATTTTTGTTTATATACAAATGTGATTTTAATTATTATTATTATCCAATGAAAGTATAAAGGATCAAAAGTCAAAATATTACATTTTATTTGCTGCTTTATGCTATGATGAAATAAGTTTCATAGTTATTTGTTTTCTAACTAAATTCTAAATTCTCAGGCCTTGAAATTGATGTTCTAGACCACTGGGCGGTTAAAGTATGTCTTAAAAAATTAAATGTTGATAGCTAGTCTTTGCTCAAACATATTTTTCATGCGCATAGCTAAAAATATATTTTAATACTGTTTTACAATCAAAATATATCAACTTCTTCCTAAAAACAGTGAGCAACACCAAAATAAATTTAGGTGCACTCCGTATCGCATCATTCCGTTATTTAACCATTGTCAAAGTTTACAGAAAAACACCAAACAAGACACACATCAACAATGAACATAAACACTACATAATACCTTCCTACTACATTTACCTTAAGAACGTATTCCAGTTTACGTATAATATAACAAAGTTGAAACCTTTTTCCCTGTTTGTTATTCTCATGGATTGTAAAGATGTTACCGCAATGTGTGAACAATAACTGTATGCAAAAACAAAGTGATTCGCTTTGCACAAAATGATGAATATATCACGTAGTTGTAGGTTAGTGATCGGCTTTGTTTTTGTATATTACAGCCTGTTGGTTACTTAGAAAAATAAAAGTATCAAAGTTACTAAATATTGTATATTAAATGTAATAAAGCTTCAACATTCTAAAACGTATTGCTGTGTTTTATTACCAATATATAATGTGCAAATTATTTTACGCAGATATTTCTCGTTGAATTTTTAACTTACAAATGTCATAAAATGAATAAAATTAATTCGAATTTATTAGTTTGATAAATTTATTTTCTCAACTGAAATGACCGATAGAGGCGCTGCAAGCACTTTCAATATGGCGGATGCATGACGGTAGGTATACAATCTGTCACTGTCATATGATACAATTTTGCTTGTGTTTCTGCAAAATGAAGCTAAGTATTGTTCAGATATTTGACTTTCTAAATGCTACTCATCATTCTAGGATTGTTGTTGAAGGTATGAATGTATATAATATTTATTTACTACTTTATTTAAAATATTAATCTTGTAAACAGGCGAAGAAGTTCTGAATGCGAATCAGATTATATTATGTGGAATTACCGATAGTTATCGAGAAATTATAAATGTGACATCACTCTGTCTTCAAAAAAGTGCTCTGTCGTCACAAATATGGTACAGCAATTTTTTTTAAATTCTCCGTTGAGAAGGAATATCTAAAAATTTAAATAATCATAAATATGTTTCAAATATAATTATTAATAATACGGTCATCTGTGGTCGTGCGGTTAAAGTGCTCGCCTGGCAACACAAGGCTGATCGTGCGGGACAGCGTTCGAATCCCGCACGAGCTCAGTTTTTAATACTCAAACCGACACACCCAGATGAGTCCGAGTGGCAGCAGAGGTCACTATAAGCTACTCTGCATGTAACGAGGGTGCCAGCAGAGGGCACTAGAAATGTCTCTGTAAAATATACTGTATAATATAGGCAAACATTGTTCTAGTAAAGTAAGGAAATTTGTATAGGTCATAGGACCTCATAACAAATAAATGCATTATTATTATAATTATTAATAATATTACATGGAAGAATAAAGTTACTGTCTTTGAAATGTCTCGAACATACTCTCATATACTAGGAAATTTGTTTTCCAGAATGTAAAACATACTTACATGCTCCAATGTTTGTTGAATACCTGCATTTGTGGTTATACTCACTTTATTTTTACCTATTTTTGGAAAAATGTGGAAACTTAAATGAGTTTCCCTACTCATAAGTGAATGACACCCGTATACACAACACATAATATTGCTTTTACCGTGTTTTACAACATTAATTTTCGTATAAAAGAAATACTTTTAAAAAATGTATGCTAACATTATGTTGTTTTTGCTAGAACCTACCGTCATGCACTAGTTCAAAATTTAGTCACCAGATGTCATATCGATTCTCTACAGTTGTCAATAAAACCGGGGATAAAACGAGGTTAATAAATGTGTAATAAACTAAACGAGTTTCTAACCAACCTGTCGACCAAGTCTATCTAATTCCTATGGTGACTATTAAACTTTTCTAAAAAAGTTGACCTTGGAATATGCAAACAATTTTGATCTATCAGTAATTTTTCCCGAGATACTTTAAAAAAAAAAACATCGAAAATGAGACACCTGTACACTGTACTACGCCGTGGCCGCCAACGCGTCGCTGCTATCTATCGTTTAGAGAGCGACAGCTGTCATGAATCATGCATTTACGAAGAGCAATGGAATGCAGCCTCCTATGCTAACTTATACGCTGGTATAATGTGGCTTGAGTCACGTATCGTGATTGCAACACGAGTACGCACGAGTGTGGGGTGTGCCTATAAAAACTATACGTTTAAAGTGCAGAGAAGCTAAAGTGTGCATTACACGATGAAAATTTTCTTTTCAAGTGACTTGAAAGGTTTTCTCTCTTGAACAATGACGTGAGAGACAAATGAATAGACTTTTAACGAAAAACTTTTAAAGATAAACTGGAACATACGCTACTTTTTCCTTGTAAGTTTCGACTATCAAGTAACTGTCAAATGTCATTAGTGTTTATTTTTTGATGAATACAAGTGTGGTGTTATACAGGGTGTCTCAGGACGAGCTTACGCTATCTATATTTTAAACACTATTTAATATAATTTAACGAAATTTGGTATCTAGGGGTTATCCAGCATGCCCGTTTTAACTAAAATATTTTCAAAGCAGTAGCACTTCCGGTTTGACCGGAAATTGACCTCAACTTTCTTATTTTAAATGGAATACGCTATATTTTATTTTACCATTGAATGCAGCGGAAAATTTTACATATGAAACAATAAAAACATTTTACTCATAATAAACTACTTCCGGCGTTATTCAACTGTTTTTGATTTTTTGTCTGAAATCCGGCACATTTTCAAAACTCTGTATATCGGGAACGAGATCGAATTTTTATAATCTGAAAAAAGCCTTTTATAAAGGAGACTTTAAGCTACATTATCCATAGAAGAATCCTCGATTATTTATAAAAATGTGACGGGTACGTTACACCAAAATTACAGTTGACAAACTTCAAAAAAGACAATTTTTTTAAATGGAACCCCCCTTTTTTTATTACATACATGTGTACTACGACAAAAAATAAGGGTACTTTATGTAACATGTCCTATGTTAAAAGTTGATAGAATTTCAGTAAATTAGAAAAACGTGTAATCGGGGTATAATTATTTTATTAATATGGATAAGTAAGCCATGCAAAAACAATGTTTGTTTTTACAAACTCATCTACTTGATTTCTTAGCCGGAAGTGCTACTGCTCTGAAAATATTTTAGTTAAAACGGGCATGTTGGATAACCCCTAGATACCAAATTTCGTTAAATTGTATTAAATAGTATTTAAAATATAGATAGCGTAAGCTCGTCCTGAGACACCCTGTATAGTGATTGATTTTAAACTGAAAAATGGCAAAATAGGGTAGAGAAGTTATTGATGTCACCCCTGACGAGCCGCCGCTGATTTTAGTGCTACTTTTTCATTTTAATAGGTAAGTACATTTCAGTAAAAATAATTTGACAGAAACTTCTGCTGTAACATGAAGTTATTTTTTTAATGAGTACCTATGCTATAAAAATTAGCCTAAATAATGATTTTCTACTACTGGTATACATAACTAAGAAAAACTACGACAAATAAATTTGTACCAAAAAGACCCAATTTACACACGAAAACAAGCTTTACATTCACAATATATTTATGCAACACAATTAATTTATTTCTTATCCCATCTATCCAACATATACAACAATAACATAAGATTATACAAAATAATGGAATGTTTTACAAAGTATATCCTAATATCAAAAATATATTCAATTGCACAAATATCACGTTAATAAGTTCATAAAATTTTGTACCTTACATTAATTTTTCATTCTTAAAATATTCGAGTATAAGGCACATTCATAAATATAAAAATATTTTGGTCGAGCCCCTCGTCATAATAGTTCGTCCTAAATAAATATCAATATCGAAGTTTTACAAAGATTAAAATACGTTTAACGTCTACGTATATTGAATATAGTAAAGTAATTATTACTTATTACATTTTTCAAAATTGCAACAAAATTTAATTTAAAATCTGTATAAATTAACTTAAAAATGAAAACCGATATTATAACGAGGGGTTCGTAGTTTAGTACGATACTCACTTGCCAATACCATTCATTGTTTCTTGGCTGTTAGGAACAAATTTCTCTACGATTGGTTGGATTTGTTTCCAAATATCTGCGAGCTAAAGATTTTACAAATAATAACAATAATGTAAATAAAAATAAAATGTATCTTACTTCAGTGTGTGAGCGAATTTGGACAGAAATCATGTTGTTCAGTATAGATGCTAATACTTCTAAATGTAGGTGTACCAATTGTGTTTCCATATGTACGCAATATAAACTAAATCCAGTACGCATTTCCATATTGCTGATTACGTTTTCTTGAGCCAGCATACGAGATTCGAGTTGCTCCACGCTTTCAGCCTAACATAAATACATATTTCCTTGAATAAGTCTTTATAATGGAGTGCTAGAGATTGTTTCGATCTGTGGCAGTGAATATTAAACATGGAAAAATAAACGGAAAAGGAGAGACTTCCGTGGAAACGACATATTCGTATAGTTTAGGATGTATCGCGTGAAGAATGTACATATGGTTGTATTGTAAAAATCGGGACACACAATAATCCCAAAATTAAATTTTAATTCAAACGCATTAAAATGACAAATAAATAATTAAAAAAAAAACGATGGAAAAACGAAACTAATATAGACGATAAATAAGTATACATTTTATCAATTCCATTATGATAGGCAAATAATATTGGAGCAAATGATTCATGTTTTAAAGAATTAATGAGATATGAAGTATAAAAACCGGTTAGTTAATACACAGCAATAATAATATATTGTAGTAAATTAATACTCAAATATTCACTTTATACCAGCATTTTTTTTTTCTTTAAAAAAAATGCCCGTTTTTCTTGCCGTTCGGTGTAGTTGTCGATTTTTACCTCTCGCTAAGAGATATTGGGTCATGCTAAAAATCGCATATCTAGATTTTAGTGGATAAGCACGTTTTAAGATCCCTAAATCCGATTATAACATTTTTACGATATGTGTGTGTATGTGTATGTGCGGATGTTAAAACCACGGTTGCTCAAATACTCTAAGACTTAAAACATGTTTAACTGCGGTTTCCTCAATCTGACATTACCGCGAAAAGCTGATTAGATTTTGGTAACATTTGGGCAACCGGAAGTACTAGTTACTTAAAAAAAAATGTCTAAATATTATTTTTTGTAAATTTATGTTATTAAAGAATATAAAAATCTCTATCCAATACATTTAAATTTTTTATTATATCTTCTATAGAGTTAGAGATAGAGAAATACAAATATATAAAATAATATGTTGTAATGTATCTCACATCCCATGGAAAACAAGTGGAAAAATTAAAATGTTTGAAACTGACAGATAAATGTCAATGTCAAAAAACCTGAGACATTACTGAAGACTTTTTTTGGGAAGTACATTTAATATTTCTTATTTTATTATTAATTAAATACCGCCAATCTCATCAATGAATTGGAAGAATCTCGAACGAGAAATATTAAATATGTACAATACTTGCCTAATAAGGAAATGGCGAAAGGTCTTGTGCTGGCCAAAACAAATTTTTATTTTGTTACATTACTCTTTTACTATTTTTAGGGCACAGATTCTTCAAAATATTTTTTTTATAAATAAAAGATTTTTTTCTTAAAAGCATGTAAAATTTTGTTTGAAATATTTTGGTTGTGTGTATGATTCCACGATTACTGAGTATAAAGCATATTAATGTAATCTAATATAATGTTCATATTTTTAGTAGAGTAAATAATATTTTTTTTGCAGTTCAAAATCAAAATAGGTCAAAATATTGTTCTTGTCAAAGTGATAAGCGCAATCATCTCAGCTGATTACAAGTATTTCAAGGTCACTCGGTCACTGCGGCCTTGAAATGCTTAAAATTATCTAATTTAAATTTGTATGCGCTGGTTTTGTTATTTTGCTCATTTACTAATTTATTTTATAACCAACTACACCAATAAAGACAATCCTTAAGGTGAAATGATACCCCAGCGCGCGAAATTCAAAATTACTAAAGAGGTTTTTAATTTTTTATTTAAAATTGTGTGATGTAATATGATTTCTTTGTATACGCGAGTTAAAAGGAAACAATTTGTCATTAAAATAAAATAGTTTCTGTAATATTTATATTTATTTATACAGCCAAAAAAATATTTTAAATATTATTTTCAATATATCTCCAGTTCAAAACCTACAATTTTGATTAAATTTGCATGAAATATTTATAACAATATAAGGAATAAAATATATGAAAATTAAAAAAAATGATCTTCGAGAACAATTTTAAAAATCCAAAAAACCTACTTTTTTCATACATTTTAATGTTTTTCTTCTATACTAAACCTACAATTTTGTTCATACTTTAATATGTTTTGAAGAATATTATTATACATATCATATAAAAAAAAATCGAAAATTGATCTTTGGGAACATACTTAAAAAAAATAAAATGTATAATTTTTTTTTTTTCTTAAGTGTGTGAAGTTCTATTTCTAAAATTTGTTTAGTATGACGTACTGTATACATTTCTCTATCTCTTAGATAAATATTGTAAATATTTATTGTTTAATATAGAAGATATTCGTAATTAAAACAAATTCGGTAAGTATTTTCGTGAAATGTAAGGAAGTGGCGCTTTGAGTAGACCTAGCGGTAAATAGATAAACTATATTGGAATCGGTGGCTCAAAGGGAATTGAAAACTCAGCAACAATCATCGGTCGCTCGACGCTTGAACATACGTAATCATTGAACAGAGAAGCAAATTCAGCAAAGTTGTCGCGTAAATACAACAATATTACTTTGGCGGCTCTTGGGTAGGCGACAAAATAACCACTACAATACATAAGTTTTTTTAATATTCGATATTAAATTTATACGCCGACACAATTATTTGATTAGTAAAATTATTTTTTTAGAAATTTCAAAAAGTAATTCTAAATGAATTTCTGAGCTAATTTTTAAACCTTTTAAACATGATAAATGAGAAACACTGGTTATTGGTATTGTAGAAAAAAGATTACGAGCTTCTGAAAATATTTTGCAATAATAATTTTCAATAAAATATTATATAATTTTATAAATTTTTCAGTTAAAATTGTGATTCCAATTATGCGCTTTTGGGGGTTTTAAATGTATATTTTCTTTAGTACCATGTAATTACATACATAAGATAGAAATTATTGTTATTTTATGTTCTTTTTCTAAAATTAATTTCAACGTTATACAAATATTTTTTTTTAAAAATAACAAACATTGCAATACAATATATTTAACTTTAAAAATGTTTTTGTTGTTTAAATAGTACAAAAAATATTAGTTATAGAATAAATTTTATAGTTATTTATATTTACTGTCAGAATGTCAAGGAATACCATTGACTATTGATACATTTTGAAATAAAGGATCTTAGTATTCTGTAGAAATTTCAAGAAGAAAAACGCTGTCATCTGTCACATTTGATACGTCGATGGTAGTCTTTAAATAAAAATATTTGTGAAATGAGGATAATTTCGAAAGAAATTAAATTGAAACATATCTGACAAAAGTTTAAACATCTAATGCTGGTATTTCACAAAGAGGAAAGTAACTCATCTGCGTAGGGATGTAATGCATTTTGGATTTACTTACATCCCGTCGTTATAGAAACCGATACCCTGACGGTAAAAGAGACATACATCCCTACAAACAACGTCCTATTAGCCTATTTTCGGAAGTGGGAAATAGTATAGTACAATCGGAAGTGGGAGATGTTTCATTACAGCCGAGGGTTTGTGCAGATTACCGAGAGCCGAAGCCTCGAGGTCAGATACAGCGTGACGCTGTAATAGAACTCCCGAGGAATGTATACTATTTTATTCATAATCTTCTTCTGTTTAAATCAATAATATTCAAAATAAATAATTGAGTTATAACCTTTAATTTTATTAATTTATTTGACAGTTCTATTAAAATTTGTTTATCTATGATAGTCCGTAAAATTGATGTTGTCAGTTTTGAATTCGTAAAACGGTTGTTTAGTTACAAGGTTTCATTAGACACGGGTTTCCTACCAACGAGTGATTAAAAATTTTAAACACTCAAAATTCGCAATACCATCTTGAATATTTTGTTTTCGTGGTAAAATTCTCATTTAATATTGTGCTCCTAATTCAAAAATAAAAGTTTTTTTAATATATTTTTTATTGAGTTATTAAATTCTATCGTTGATAAAATACACATACATAAAGCATCTTTAGTCACTCACGGGTCTTAAAACACTCGCTAAGACTAATTTTACGTACTTGTATTGAAATAAAATAAATAAAAAATAAAAGAAACCAAAATTTCGAATTTATTAAACCGTAAGCATGAAAAAAGGGCACTATATTTTAAAATGAAAATACTTTTGAATATTTTCAAATAAAAAAAATTGTCCCGTGGCCGGTCAATTTTTATTTTTTTTTTTTAATATAGGCGATACATACGGGCAAAAGAATGATGGAAAAAATCAAAATTAACTAATTCTTATGTTTGCACTAGATTATCTCAAAAACTAAGGCGTGTATTTTTTATAATTTTTGGAGGGACCGTAATCAAATTATTTTATGAATTATAAAATAACAAAGTAAAAGATTTACTACGAATACAAATTATAATTACATTTTATTTCTATTAAAATCGGTATTGTGTGTGAGAGAGAAAGTGAGATGGTGCTATGTAGAATGTAGAGATGGAAGATATCACGAAATGGTGGGGACGCGTACCGCTCAACAATCTCGGAATTGCAGAAAAAAACATGGTGTTATGGAGAATGTAGATTTGATGTGGATAGAAGATATCACGTAATGGGGGAGGGGACGTGATATTTTATAATTCGTAAAATAATTTAATTATCGTACCTCCAAAAATTATAAAAAATACACCCATTAGATTTTCAGATAATTTAGTGCAAACATAAGATTGGGCCCATAAACCATTTTTTTTAAAATTTTAAATAAAGGTTCGTTTAATTTTAAAGCAATAGGCCCATAAACCATAACAAAAAATAGTAAAATGTACACTTTATCCTTAAAGTACTGCTCAATAAATAACGATTAAGATAAAAATAACATTTTTTTTTAAATAATTGCTTCAAAATTAAGCGAACTTTCATTTTAAAAAATTGGTTTATGGGCCCATTCGTGGAACCAAAAAGTCATAATTGTTTTTGGTATAACTGCATTTGATCTTTAAAGAAACCTATAGCTATCTTTCTCACACCAGTTTTTGTAGTAGGCTGCGCGAGAAAGATACCCATTAGTTAATTTTGATTGATTTTTTCCATCATTCTTTTCGAATAAATTCGATTTAATGTTTCTTAAATCTACAATGTATTGCATATATTTTTAAAAAAAATTAAAAATAATATCTGTCAATCAGAATTATCTTCATAATATAGTAGCTGTTTCCATGGTTATTGCATAGCTGGCTAATTTATGATATTTTATACAACTTTATAGACATTGAATATGAGATAAAATGCAATCAAACCGTATAGAGAATATAATAATCTATAATATTTATAAAATATCAAAAAATGATATTAATTGCGTTTAAAAAAAAAAAAACAGTTGAAAGGTCCAAATGAGGGTAGTTCCGATTGATCAATTACAATCAAAATCTAATCAGCTCTTTATAAGAATCTAGAGTACGGAAATATAAGGAAATTGATTTTTTTGTACTTGTAGTATTGGAGTTATTGGAGGAGAAATTATCGTCACATATAATCATTGTAAAAAAATTAAAATCTTATTTAAGGGACCTCACAACGTGCTTATTCATTAAATACTCCACCGAATTTTTTTAGCTAAAGACAATACCTTCCTTACCTAAAGAGGACGGAAGGTAAAAATTTATTGATATAAAAACTAAAGTAAAATAGTTTATTCCCAAAGTACAAACACATATTTTGATTGAAAAGCTTATATTTACGTATAGTTAGTTACCTCTACGGCATGATGAATATTAGCAGAACCGTTCGGATACTTATGTACCAGAAAGTGTAATTGTAATCTATTTGGCTTACATCATACATAAACATAATGGTATAGATAGTAACATATTTGTAAAAAAATCCTACTAAATATTGTCAATATTTTTTTGGCAGGCTCAAGATCGGTATATTAAATAACCAAACAAAATGCTGTACTACTGTGTAAAGGAAAACAAAAATAAAATAGGGCATTCATTTACTAAAATTAGATTATAGCAATAGCTCAAGAAGAATGGAAAATAACGATAAATTAAAATTAAAAAATTTAATCGTTATTTAGTTTCGAGCGCAAATGGACATTGTCGATTTCGACCTCTCAATTGACAATGTCCCATTTTGCTCTCTTAATACACAAATAGCTATTTTTTTAATAATTATGAAAATGTAACATTTTTTACTTTTACAGTTTTTAAATACGTGTTTATAATAAAAATTTCCTACGGTAAATACAAAATATTATGTAATCAGTGAATTTTATGTAATATATATGTTACGATTTTAAAATTTGTTATTTATTATCCATTCTCTTCCCAAGAAACGTTATTTTTAAAATATATTATTAATATTTCATACAAACAAAATATTTTTACTTCGTTAATAAATTTGAAATTATTTGACGCGACGTTCAATAAATTGTTTTATTTTCATTTGTTATAAGTAACCTACAAATTTGTACCATCCCACATATATTTACTTTTAGAATGTTTTTAGGTTTGTGCCATGGAACAAAGTACGACTATTATCGAATAGATGGAGATCGTAAAATATACAAATATTTCTACTTTATCGACATAGTCATAATTTTTTATTTCAGTGCTCACTAGCGCTCGCCTCGGCGCAGAAACAAAATAACGGGGGGTACCATTTCACCTTAAACAAGAAAATCTGAAGTGGCCACAATACCTCCCGCCATTTATTTTTTATTATCTTAAAAACATACCTACATATTTACTAATGCTGCGAACTATATAAATAATAATCTCGATATGTGATCCCCAAACCTCCCTTAAGGGTAGCGCGAGGTAAATATTCAAATAGAAATTTTGAGAGCAATACATAATAATTAATTTGAAATTTCATTTCGATACTATACTGTTAATTTAAGGAGAGCTTAAAATTTAAGTTAGATGGTGCAACCGTCCATATGAGTACAGGAGTGGGATCATGTAACTGTGAAAACGATATTGCGACTGTCGACAACTGAAAATGTGATCACGTAAATAGTGAAAACCGAAAACGATATCGTTTTGGACCGAAAAAAATGTGAATTTTAGTCGACACACTCAAAGCATGTGAAAACGATAATCGTATCTTATGTCCCTTTTTATTTCATACATTTGAGTATAGGTATATCTTTTTCTAATTTACTTACATTTAAGTAAACGAATGTAGTGAGCAGTGAATTAAATTTGACGTTTTGGAAAGAAATGTCATCAAATTAATATATCAAATTTGAAAGGTATTTTTTTTTAGCAAAGCAAAAATGAAATAATTATAATGAATACGATAATTATAAAACGAATATTGATTACAAGAATGAATCTACGAAAAATTCATGAATGTTTTAATACTAGCATGTTGCAAAGAACCAAATGCGTATGATTAATTATAACTATATTTTTACTCTTTTGAAAATTATGATAGAAAATTGAAATCTTGTTGATTAGATATTTTCTTAGTTAGTAGACAGAACTACATAAAAGAAATATTTTCTGGCATTGTTGATATTCTAGTAACTGTAAAAGTGTTGATTACAACAAAGCATATTTTGATTCCAGCCCAAGAATAAATCCAAGAATGGAAATTTTAATAACTATTGCATTCTGTGAAGCAACAGAAATAACGAGTCTAGCTTGTGTTTTGTGATTAATATTTTGTAGTTTTTACACAAAATTAAAATTTATGAATTGATCATTTTCCGCAACCTGTCCGAAGGTTATGCGCCGATATTTAAATGTAGCCCAACTTTACTTACTTGAAATATAAAACGTAATAAAAACTAAATTACTTTAAAATTACTATCTTGTCTACTTGCAGTCTTAAATGGTCTCTTAAAGTTTTAATTATATATTTAGAAATATTTTTGTTTACTTCATAAATTTTTCTTCTGGAATATAAAAAGGAACAAAATTAGATGACCCATAGCATCTGTAACTAATTAATAATTTAACTTGTATCCATCTTCAATTCTTATAGCATTGCTATTATGAACGAAAGGCCTTTGATATTAAATTAAAAATTTTAATGACATTCATATAAATTATCTGTCAAAACTACTATTTAATACAAAAACATTTTTCTATAAACGATATCGTTTTCGCAAAACGTAGTCACTTTACGGAAATAACCGAAGTTGAAAACGTAGTGAGTGACTAATTTTACGTGATCGCTACGGAAACGAATATCGTTTTCACTTCTCGAAAATCGCAATATCGTTTTCACTTTTACATGATCTCACTCCAGATACTTATTGCTCGCTATTAACGAATAAGATTCCACTAGATTTAAGTTTCCAAATAGGATGAAAAGAAGAGCTTGTATGAAACCGATCAAGATTAAAGTAGTATTTTTTATAGAAATGCGTGGCGTAGAATAATTGGTGCATAAATTTTGAGTTCGTGTCAATTCACATTGTGAGGTAAGGCGAAATTATATGTACATATATTTTATATTAAATTGAATTAATCTATTTTTACTTACGTCTGTGCCTCGCATGACGCCTTGAATTTTTCTTTTCTTCAAACTGAGCATTTTGGCAAGTGCTTGTTGATGATCATTAGCTAATCCACGTTCTAATCTTTCACAAAGATCCCTATGTGATACTAAAACATCGAGTAGTAATGCCAGACGATCACAAACTGTTAATTCTTCTAAAGTAGAGTGCCGTATTGCTTGAGAAGATAGAGAGTTGAATTCACTACAAAGAATAGAGAAAATATTTGACAAAATTGGTGCATCACCAAATAATTTAAAACACAAAATATTAAAAAAAAAAAAATGAAAAATACGGAATTTGAAACACATCGCGTTACGGAAATTGAGGCAAACTAAAATGGGGAGTGAAAAAGAGAGAATATAGAAAAGGAAAGACGAAGAATGCGCGCGCACACTTCTATCATGTTCTCTCTTTCTCCAATAGTACAAGTTGGGGAGTAATCTAGCGTGTTTGTCCTAATGATGGGCAAAACGGCCAACTATATAATAATATTTATCGATTAAATAAAAACAAAAGACAAATTTAATTAAACTATTCAGGAAGAAGTTTCACTTCACGTTAGCACACAATTTATTTTGTGTGTAAAAACATGCGACAAATAGAAAGAAAAGTTTGTGTTTCTGAACAATTTATAACAATTCTCAGGTGTACGATGTTTTGGATGGCACTTGCGCTTACTGTGGTTTTAAAACAAAATTATTGCACAGTAAATATTTATATTAATAATCAGGAAAACGTGTTAATATTTTATATTGGGTGCAAGGTTATTTTGCCAATCAAAATAATAATGCCATGTAACAAATTACTGCGCAAAATAGAAATTTCGCATTACTTTCATTCATATGGGAAATAGGATACTATAACAACACATCCGTTGTATTTTAGATATCTTATCAAATGTGAATTCTATGTAAAAATTTCAATATGTATCATGAATGAGAAATACCAGATTTATCTTAAATTAAACGCAAAAATAACATTTTCACATGTGATTCAGATTTGAATAAATATGTGTCATTTTGTGAGTAATACAAATATTACATAAGTAAAACCAAATACAAATACAATATGAATAAAAACGTCATTGGTTTTAATAATAAGAAATTAGCGGCCTAAGTGCAGTAGGTATTTGTATGCAAAACAGAACTTTCGTATATTACTGCAAATACGAGCCTCGTCGCACATCAGTTCGCCCACTTGTTAAAAATTCATTTATCATGATTTAACCAATATAATTTGTAAAAATAATTAAATAAAACTTTACTTTTTATTTAAAGTGAAGATTTTTAAACATTATAACGTGATTTTGAATTGATTTTTTAGCTAGAGATTAAAAATGTAACGATATAACAGTAACAGAAATCGATATATTAATTTCAGATTATTTATCAATATTGGGTATCATCGTTTTTTATTGTAAATTACTGCTGTAATACTTTTAGACATTTTATTTAATAAAACCTCACAATCTTCCGATTTAAATTCATTTAAGTTTTTTTCAGTATTTGCGGAATTGGTTAAACGAAGTATTATTTCATTTTACAAAACAACTAAAATATTTATGAAAACATATCTTGCTATGTGTTATTAGAACGACAAAATGTCTGTAATATTATTAAAAATTGGCGATAATTTATGTTACTTATTATTTCTATCATATATTAACCAAATAAAATGAAATTAAAGCGAGTGGGCGAACTGATATGCGACGGGACTCGTACATTTAAAAGTGAAACCCCTATTACGAAATATCGTTTGTTTTTGGAATGATTACACGTCATGTCCATATGTTCAACCCATTTAAATATTTACATATTAAAATATAATAATAACGAAGGAAATAAGAAAATTTTCCACTCTTAGGCTGTGTCCGATGTCGCATTTTGGCATTTAGTATTTAGATCTTCTTCACATAAATACAACTCCGAATGGCACACTAGTGATAGCCATTGATTTGTATGGCTACACTTTAGAACAACAAAAATGTATTATACAATTCGATTCAATTTGATGGTTGGGAGCAAATATTAATATTATATTTCATAAAATAGAAGCTAAGAAGCTATTCTTTGACAGTAAATTTGCCGTTTTGCACAAATTGTAGCAACGAACATGATTTGTTTAATTAGTCCGCGTCAACTTCAAAGCATAATGTGCTACTGCAAAACCCAAAAATCTAATTCCTAAAATCCTAAATAATCACTAGATTTAGGGCATATAAATAATCACTAGATTTAGATATTAGGGTGATAAAAGTGCAACATCTGGCACAGCCTTAATTTTCGATTTGTTTAGCCCCCCGAATCAAATAAAAGCATGGGTGTCACTTTTGAGATAAAAAAAAAAACTAATAAGAAACGAATTTTTTCTCTTACTTGGCAACCATCCCAAATCCTTTCTTCATCTCCCTCCAAGTATCAAACCGAGGATGGTTAGTTTGGTCGCTACCCAAAGTTTTAAGCTGATTCCCAAGCTCTTGCATATCTCGGGCATACGCTTGAGTTCTTTCTACATCTGCGTCAGAGAGCTGTTTTAGTCGACCAACAATATGGACTAAAGCACGAACATGTTCGCGACTTGATGCGAACTCGGAGCCGGTTTCCAAGGGCACTAAGTCCTAAAGAAGAAGAAGAATTGTTTTCGACAAAATTGATTACAATTATATTTATATAATATTGTTTATATGATTTAGATATATAATATCGGTTAAATGGAACTTTTTGTGCGCCAATCTCAGAACTACTTGTTTTTCAACAAAAAAAATCATAGGGCACTAGATAGTGAAAAACTGAATTTGGTATTTTTTTTACCTTCCGCACTCATAGGTAAGGGTATGTTCAGAGAGAAAGCAGGTTACCTGTTTCCGATTTACCCGCTTTACCTGCTTTAACCTACTTTAAAAATATTCACATGTTATTAGGAGTAGGCGTTCAGAGTAAAAGCAGACAACTGCTCAACAGGCACTTGTCAGGCAGGTACTACCCGCTTTCCGATTTTGCCGGAACGAAACCAATATTCTTATTGAGCAGGTTAAAGTAAACAAGCCCAGAATGTATTCAGAAAATAACTTTGATATGGATATTCTAATATCCGAAATTCAAAAAAGGAAGCAATTTGGAACAAATTTCACAAATGTCATTCTATAGAAAAATTATGAGGAGATATTTCTATCAATATGCAATGTGAAAGTATGAGACATAAATATCACCAGAAAATACGATTTCTGTTATATTAATTACATAAATACATTTAACTTTTCATTTAATATTTTAAAGAAGAAAGGAAAATATTTAAGAGACCAGTTTTCGGATTCTTATTAAACAGCCTTCCACTGTAAAATATAGTCGAAAGTGTCTTTCGTCATCCTCATATACGCGAAAAAACTATCTTCGTACAATTTGAATCCTTGGAATAGGTGATGATACTCTTCGTATTTTACTCTATTCTTATTAATTGCGTGGATCCCTATTTTCTTTCTACGTCGTTTCAAATTATTATCACAACAGAGAATAAAATCTGAATCCGTGGAGCTTTAGTACTAAGACATTATTTTTTGTATTCATCAGTGACAATGACACGAAGTTTGACACTTGAGAGTACGAGAAGTATGGCCTGTTTTCTGTGTGAACACAACCTGTGCCAGCCTGCTTCGGCTTAACCGGTTTTTCACGCGCTTGTTAAGCTGAAGCGGGAAACCTGCTTTCTCTCTGAACGTGGCCTAAGGGACGTAATGTTTTCGGTCCAAAAATTCGATAATGAGTTTTCAGTGAATAAGCCGGTGTAGGAGTGTATATGATGATTTTTTTTCTTCAACGATAACTCATATCAAACTACCAAAAATTTCTATTTTCCGTATTTAAGCTTTCTGTATTATAATATAAAAAGTTGATTAGATTTTGGGTAAAATTAGATACCAAAGGTAGTATTTTATTTGAAGACCATAACTTACTTTTTAATGAAAATCTATATTAAAATATAATCAAAATCTTTTCAATTTTAGTACTTAAAACTTTTATGTTAATGGGAACAACATATTAGATTCTGGCTATAATTGATAAACCGGAAGCTCTGAACAGATTTTCGTGAAAAAATATATTATGATAAAATCCAAAACTTTTGCATTAATGAGAACGACATATTAATTATTTTCTAAAATTGATAAACCGGAAGTGCTACTTACTTTGGAGCTCAAATTGTCGATGAAAACAAACATAATCCAAAATTTCTATTTATTGGAACAACAAATTAGATTTTGTTTACAAACGATCTGCCGGAATTGATACTTAAAGCTCATTTGTTTCAAATAACTTCTAAATTTAGAAAAATGATTCAAATAATAAAGTTAAATATTATTCTAACCAGTGGCGTACGAAAAATATTAAATCCCGAATATTTTCGTAAAAAAAACCCGAGGTGACAGCAAATAAACAGCATTTCAGAAAAAGATCAGAATTTAGTTCTTCCTCTTACCTTTGCCGTGGCAGCCAACTCCGACGTGGTGAACTCATCCGGGGCCCTGCGAAAGAGCTCCCGAATTCGGTACTGCACATCAGGGCCCCTTTGATCGGTAAGAAAATATGCTACAAGGGCATCGTGGCAGATTACAGGATGTCTAGCTACCAAAGTTAACCAACGGTGTAACGCACGGCGACGAGATTCTAAAAAATGTGAGTCTGACACTATCTTTTTGGGGGGAAGGCGTGGAATCATTCTAGAATGAACACAACATAGAACAAAAAATAGAAAACAGAACAAAAGGGATAAAACAAAAAATATTAACATATATAAATAAAAGTAAAGTTTATCTGATATCTGTTTACTTCATAGAACCGTATTGAAAAGTATAATTATTAGTTTCATTTATTATAAATAAGTTAATAATAAAAAATTACAAACAAAATGCACAAATATCATCAAAACTATTTATACATAATTTTACACAAATTTCAATAATGATGAGAAATATTTTTCGGTGTGACGAATTTAAATTATTTATTTAATGTATACGACGAAAACAATATTTTCACTATTATTTTAAACAGTTATTTGTCTCTCATTTCAAATTAAATATTCAAAGTTAGGTGAGTTAGGACTTAAATCATTTTTTAAAAATCGCTGTGAGTGAAAATATGGAATTAATCAAAGAGCATATTTTTCAGTTTTAGGCAAAAAGAAAAGGAATAGAACACTGCCATACTCATCTGATTTGACAAGTGCAATTCCGGCTATTTTTTGGATTTAAAACAAATTTGCGATGTAGAAGTTTTAAGAAAAGAGTAATCCTGCAATATTGGAATACGAGTTTCCAAGTTGTTTTCATTTTTTAATATTTTAACCTGTAAATAAAAATATTTGAGCCGTATTTTGTATTTTTGCGTAAGTTTCTAATACACAAGAAAATAATTATTAAAGTTTCAATAAATGAGGAGCGAGAAAATCGACGCCGCTTATGACGTCACCGACAGCAAGAACTTACCTACCAACGCGAACATGAAGGAGATGAGACACGCCCCCCGCTGGGGTCATTAGCCAATAGCATTTGCCAGCGTCCAGCACGTCACAAACATGGTTAATATTGAATTTTAAGCACTTGATTTAAATGCATTAGTTTTATTTTGATATTAGGATAATAAAAATCAGAAAATTAACGTTTATATTCACCATAATATTACTTATACGAGATGAACATTGATATCCAATAGGTATTTTTTTTAAAGGCCGTACACTTGGAAACCCCTATTCATGATTATTTTTAAAATATTTCAAAAGATGATTTGTTGGCAGCTATTAAGAAGTGGAAGAAAAGAATGATGAAGTGTATTAGTGTTAAAGATAACTAATTTGAACATATTTAAAATAAAATTATTAAAAAATATGAACCATGTGTATTATTTTTAATTATTTTTCCATGACCCACGTATACTTGGCGAATTTAAATTCCTTATTTAATGTGTTTTATAATTTTGTTATTATTGTATTTTTAATTATATTAACATTTACAAATATAGAAATGATAAGTATTTACATCTAAGTATGTTTATAAAACTGGTTTTGATAAATAATTTATATCTTACAACAATAAATCATTAGCATTTACGTCTCAAAAACATACGTACGTAAAAAGTAAAAAAGGAATGAGTTGAGTTTACAAATAAAGTTATTTTTTGACTCACCTATATGGAAATCTAGCGATCAGAAGTTCATACAAGGCGACAAAATCATTGTACCGCCTTGTAACGGTTGACATAAATCGTTTCGATGTCACCGAATACTCTGAATGCTTAAGAAAAATTCCTTTCTTTTCAGGAACTAGATCTATTGTGATTGTATCTAACTGAACTATATCTGAATAAGTTAAACCTAAGCATGCTGGATTGTTCTTTAAAGTAAGTCTTGCTTGAACTGCTCGAACAGATTTCAAGTCGCCTAATTCTGGTATAGGATATTCTAAAAATAAATTAAATAATTCAAAACACATGAAAAATTTATGAAAATAATTTGACTTACCTCTTCCATTGAAGTTATCAAAGAGTTTATCTGAAGGATTTTTGCCTTGTTGTGACCATGCTAGTAAAGCAAGCGTTTTATAAAAATTAGTTCTTGTTATTAATCCTTGTGGAGGTCCAGTCATGTCCCAAATGATCCGTAAGATTGGTCCAGAAAGCTTAGATTGAGACAAAAGGGCCTGATATACATCTCTATGCACTGTTTCACCATTTGGATTGCAAATTTCATACACTTCACGATAATAAGATGGTATTGAACCTATATATCACCTTTGTTACCACTGACCAAAACTTTTCCACATGTTATATTTAAATCATTCACCAACCTGAGTCGAAATCAGTTGTCATTCTTCATGTAGAGATTCTGACAGTTTGCTACTTGCAAGTTCCAATAAGAATCTATTTCATAACTGAATTTTTCCGGTATTTTTATAAGCGCACATCTAAAATTTTCAAGATAAACACAGCATCAGTACCAGTGTGTAACCGGATAAATATAATTTGTTGATTAACTAGTGAATATCATCACGAGACTCGTTAGGTGAATCATAACCTGACAACTTGTATTCGCAGCGGTAGAACTACGACTGCAGCCACTGCAGCTAGTTAGCCTGCCTCGCTGGCATGTTTAGCTGTCATATAGCATCCACAATCTAGTTTTACCTTCAAATAGACCTTCAAAGTGATTTTCAATACGTTTTGTAAAATAACGTCAGCTTTTATTAAAATCCAATTAATTGCATGCCATCATCAAAGTCACTTTCAGAAATCGTAATTTACAACCGTATACTACTATTTTCATTGTTTAAAAACACTTTCACTATTCACTCCTTACAAATTCTTATTCAAAGAATTTTAATTCTAAAATTGCTCATTAAATCACTAAAATTTTCTATGTGGTTTTGTTTACCTTTTTAGCAATTTTATTTGGAAACTGGTTTTATTTATCGGGAAATACCAGTACAACAATTACGTAATATTTGAAAACAAATTCTTGTAATATTTATTATACACAGGCGTAGAAGTAATTTTTTTTTTTTCGCGGGCAATAATTGCTCCGAATAATTGCCCCATTTAGTCTACATTTATAAAATTATATAAGGCGCGAGCAGACACGTGACTCCAGCGATCTTGAAATGCTTTGAATCTGATTTGTGTGCGCGACAAGAACAAGGTCTTTTTGACAAGAATAATGTTTTGACATTTCATTTTTCAACTGCTAAAACTTTATAATTTTTCGTGTTACCATGATATAAACAGAGCTAAAAACAAATATGAAAAGATAAAAATAACAGACGCCGGCCGTTATTTTTTATAGAAGTCGCCTACAATTAAAAATCAAGTGTACCTAGAAAATTAACAGCTTCATTCTTGATGCACAGCTGTCATGGAGAATTTATAAATCAACAAAAAAGTTGTTCAGTGTGACAGAAAGAGACGAATTTTATTATTCGTAAATGTTTAAATTTTTAAATTATGAAATCTTAAACGCCGATAAGCAAATAACGAACTCGGCTGATTATAAACCTCAGCCGCGTCCGTTATTTGCCTCATATCGGCCTAATGACGTAAATAACTATTACAGTATTCAGGTATTAAAACACATGATATTAAAAAAAGCTTTTTAACAATTCAAAATTAAAATAAGTCAAATCATTGTTCTTCTCAAAAAGTGACAATGGGCTACTTGCATGGTACTGAAAAGCCGATTTCTATCACTATATACGTAATGTTATATTGAAAACATATATAAAAATATAAATTTTATTTTAAAAAAGTTGTTTGTTTTTTAGTAAATTAAGAAAGAAAATTTTCTGTGACGTCATTATATTGAACTGAGGAAGAGAACCATGTTTAAGAATGCAACTTATAGATGGCATTGCGTGCGAGAAAGTTTCAATTTGAATTTGATATTTTGCTCTCTCTGGGCTCTCAAATATATTAATTACTTCACAAATAAACACATAGGTAGTTACATGTAATTTAAAATATCGATACGGAAAAGACAAACTAAAATACTAACCTCCAAACTATTGTTGAAACGTCAAACAGGAGATCTACATTACCCGTACAAACAAACGCTATGGCTTTACGATCACTCATTGGTGCGGCGTAATTCTACGTCATACATGGCGGTAATTCAAATAATTAAATTTCATTATTTTTTTTCTGGCTAATTAATAAAAATTTTGTCAAAAGAAAAAATAGGGGTAGCAAGTTTTTACCTGCTCTTCAAAAATATGAAATAAAAAAAACGTATGCAAGTAGCCCATTGTTATGGTCAAACGCTATAGAAATTAAAAAGTGAACAAAATCGCAACAATTTTTGTTTACTAATACATTTATTATCCTTGGGCATTAAAAAATGATACTCTTTTGTTGAGAGTTACAGTTTTATATCACTCACTTCAAGATAGTCTGAATTACGTGTCATGTGACTTTTTTGACTTTGACAAGCAGATATGGGGGCCTGTGTCAGAATTTCATCGAACTAGAAAATCATGAAATTTATGAATAAAAAATTATGGTATTTCTAAGCCGAAGTTGCACCAACAAGGCTTAAATTAAGCTGAGTTAAAATAAAAAATGAAAAATGAAATTTTGACAATTCGTTTTTATATTATAATTCATTCGGCATTTTATTTTGGATATATTGTCAATTTAAGCCAAGTTTAATATTTAAGTTACGTTGGTGCACCGGCCATGAGTGATGTACATAATACTAGTTGTCATTCTGACAAAGGGCCAAGGACCAAGGTCAACAAAGTCACATGACTGCCCGCGTCCTAGTATTTAAAAGCAGTACCACTAAACTGCAAATAAAGTTGCGGAATTTATTGTGTATTACCAGTAAAGTATTCTTACTCATCGTTTTGAAAAAGTCCTTGAAATATCAATTTTCTGGTAGCAAAATAAAACATCCCATTTTCCACGAATTCGCCGGGCCAATCTTGTCTTCTTGGTCGATTTTGAGTATCAAAATTCACTGGTTTAAATACTCCAATACCTTCTTGTTTCCAACGCAACTTAAAAGAACTAAACACCTCTATTAAACCACTTTAAACTACTTTAAACCACTTTAAAAATACCTACTGTGTAACAGAAAATACACAATCCTTTCCACTATAAATAGCATCAAATGCTTCCCACAAAAATTCTTTTTTAAGAAATGGTGATGTGCACTGAATTAACGCCACAATGTCAATTTCTGGATGATATTTAATAAATTCTTGCACAGCGAAAATAGACGTAGCATCATCTGTAGCAGTTTCGGGAGATCGCCAGTGTATTTTAACATCAACTGCAACAAAAAAATTAAATCTACGCTACTGGAATGTTAGTACGTTAGTACTGAGTTCCGTTCGCAAATAAATGAAAACAAATGAAGTCGGATCTCAAATGTGCGCAAAATATTACGTAATATTTGTACAAAAATTTCCCTTTCACTTAATGATGAGCGTATATTACTATTAAGCAAAGAATAGGATGCATTGTAATATATAAAGTTGTAATAATTACTTAGAATGATAAAATTGTTATTTACTTTACTTAAGATGATTATAAAAATTGTTCTATCTAATCATTTCAAGTTAATATCCATAATTTTGCAATCATAACAAAAATAAATGGTAGCAATTAATTATAAGAACAATTATTGGAACAGATGACATTGTTATTACATTTTATACAAATAAAAATTATAAAAACTATGATATTATCTTTCACTAAAGGTTGGGTACGATAATCTTTACAAATTCTAGATATTTCTAGGTCAATTTTAATTGCTACATAAATTGCTAACAGTTGGCACGACTGAAAAATCGTCGACAACTTGGTTCGATATTCCAGCTGCTTCCCACTTTCTATTTTCTAACCATGAAAGAACTTATAGATAACGTTAAACTTATATCAGAGGTATACAAATATAACGCGTTATACAACACAAAAAATAAACATTACTTCGATTCTGAGATTAAAAATGAAATATGGAGTCATATAGCTATTTCACTAAATTGTAAACGTAAGTATCTACAAATTATTGCCAAACAAATTGCTGTATAATGTTGTGAATTTATAGCCGAAGCTTGTAAAGCAAGATGGAAGAATCTGCGAACTTGTTTTGTAAATGATGTTAAAAAAAGCGAACGATACACAGGTGAAGGAAAGAAATGCAAGAAATATCAATATTATGAGAAAATGAGATTTTTGTTACCGTATCTAAAAAAGAGCAGGCAAGTTTTAACATAATTTATTGCGTTTCAAGATAATTGCTACGAGATGTTTCTGATTGGTTATAAATCAGGCATGTTTACACCCAATATTAATTTTATTTTTGATAATTTTTACTTGTCACGTATTAATTATTAATGATTATAAATATTCTCCTCTTTATTATTTTTACCTTAGTATTCTTTTGATTTGATAGTACCTTTTTTTTAAACAAACACAGAAACTCATCGAATTTTTTGACCAAAGATAATACCTTCCTTGCCTGTAGGTGACGAAAGGTAAAAATTGATATTTTTATTTTTTGTATCTAATTTGTATATCTGGTCACAGAAAAAAAATCGCAATCCGGTATTACTAGTTATAACTAATTTTTCTTAGTAAAAACTAGTATTATATTTATATTAAAATAAAAATACAAATTTTGCTCAAATTTTCAGTTAAAACTAGTTTTGCAAAAAAAATCAGTAAAAACTAGTATTAATACAGTTGAGTTAAATTTTACTGACGTACAGAACAAGAAAATCGAACATAACCTATATTGAACGTGCTATTATAAAGTAGGTTTGGAATAATTGCTACATTTACAATTTAGATCATTAAATATGTTTGAGAATGAAATCAAATTAACTTTAAAACAAAAATTCGTAGAAGAGGTACAAAAAATCAATCTAAAAGAATCACACTACTCTATTTTAACGACAGAGCAATATTCGAAACTATTTCATGAAATAAAAGATGCTCATGCCGCCGTAAAGAAGACAACAATGCAATACAGACGTATAAAACGTTTCAACATTATTGATATAGATGGTGTTCAAAAAATTGTGGCAAATTCTTACGGCGACGGCGATCAGCTTTTGTATTATTTGCCAATTGATGATATATATGATGTTATTGAAAGTACACATATTGCTGTTGGACATGGCGGTCGTGATAAACTTCGAAAAGAAATAAGTAAAAGATACGCAAATGTAACTATTCCCATGATAAATATATATTTGTCCATGTGCGAAGTTTGCATAAGCAAAAGAGAAAAAAGAAAACAAAGCTTTGTGTCGCAAACAATGTAAGTATTAATTAATGTTCTTACAATTAACAACGTTTAGTAAAAACTAATTTCAACTGTATTAATTCTATATGGGAGGTAACTCACGAATGTATTACATTATTGTATAAATTCCGCGTATTATTTAATTAATTAATACCGAAGACGTGCAAATATTACACTTTATGGCGATTTATTTAAGCGAATTTGGTAGTGGTAAATTCAATCAAAATATTTAACAACAAAAGCAGAAATCACGCAGAAATGATTGTTAATCCTTGATCTATAGTGAACAAACACAAATTAAACAATCATATTCAATAAAACGAAATATCGATCAACATGTAACAACTCGATAATCAATCTTTATTAGGTGACTAGATTTAGGTGTTATATTGTTTTATTTATTATTTGATGTACGTGTAGAATTTACAACAAAAACATGAAAGCCAGAGGGTTCAAACTTTCTTAAATACAAATCCTTTTTATGTTCCCCTAATTTTGGCGGTGTGTGTAGTTACATTATTAGTCTAACTAAAGAAAAAAACCTTAACAATAAATTTAAAAACTAATACGTATTTCGAGAATTTAGTTTTTAAATTTATTGTTAAGGTTAAGGGGTTTTTTCTTTAGTTATAACTTTCCCTTGACTCCATTTTAATTTTATAATTATTAGTCTAAGTTGAAAATATAGCAATTTCCTTGATATTACTCAGTTTACACTGGTTTACAGAATTCCTATATGCTACATTTTCAAAAATTTAGTAAATTCTCGAATACGATCTTTTAAATAAAATGAAATAGAATAAATGATTTTATTTTTTGTTGTAGTTGCTTATTTATATCTTGTGTCATTTTGATGTAGTATTAGACTAAATATATAATTCAATTTCTTGCAGTTTTTATTATTAAAGTATGTAAGATTGCCAGCAAGTATCGCTACATTCCTATTACTTTTCATTTTTCTGTCGTTATTTTCACCAAGTTTGAGCATAAGTAATTTTAATAAATAATCTTATTTTAAATTATTCTAGTGCATTGTCTACTGAAGGTGGTAAACAATTTCCGGAGGACACCAAACCGACACCTGGAATATTTTACGATGATTCACGAAACTCTTTGGAAAATGAAAAATTTATAGAAATTCCGACCGAATATATTGATGACGATCCAAATGAGCTAGATCAGGATCCTATTTGTGTAGATGACCATAATGTAGAAAATGAACAAGAAGTCAAAAGAAGCAGTAAGTATTATTAATTATTTCAATAACGCAAAATTATAATACAAAATTTCTTTTATTTTAGGATTTCAAATAAGTGATTATTATCAAAATAATAGGGAAGACGAATCACTAAAATTATTCTTTTTGTCTATGTATAATACTGTTAAAAAATTTCCTACGCATATGCAAATTGCATCTAAAAAAGAAATTTTTAATATAGTTACAGGATATGAAGAAAAATTGGTACAAGAGGCTAGTTCTTCTAAACGGAGTACAATATAATTTTTTTATTGCAATAATAGTTATTAATATTATGTTTAATATTATTTATATTTTATACTAGAACTATATATTAAATTTTTATTTATAATGTTTAAGTTTGTCAAAAATGTTAATAAATGAATATTACTTAAAGACGTGATTTTTATAATACAGAAATGTGTTTCATAAAATATTACTAATTCCTTTAGCAAGGGCTAAAAAATAAAATGGAGTCTTCCACCATAATAATTAATTAGAACATGGGTTATTAAAACTGATAGGGACTATCAAAGTATAAAAAAAGTTATTAATTTTTCAAATATTCGAGTTTTTTACTCTACAACAAATTATTACTATAGTATTCTCCACATAAGAATTCATTGCGCAATAAAAAGTGTATGATTGTTGAATGCATATTTCCAATTATTAACCATGAAACTTATTTTAAATATATTTATTTATTTTTATAGATAAATTTATGTGAATGCAATGGGGTCCTATACCATTTTTCTTTTATTTTTTTTTCCTGTAAGAACAGGATAAAATAAGAACTTCAGTGCAAACGCGACTTCAAAATTTTACGTAATAAGCGAGATATGAATTTTTAAAGTTGAAGAATTTGTGCGTGACGTAGCAGGTACTAACAAGTGATCGACAAACAATGGGACAAACTGTTAGTTATACTGGAAACAATTTTTTTTATGTTTGCATAGCTGAAATGTTTTTATATAAAAACTTATACGTTATATTCACGAAGAAATTATTATTAAGTATAAATAACATAAATAATAAGCATTTAACAAGGATTTCTTCCTAATAAATTACATAACATTGCAACAGTTTGACAATATTATTACACAAAGTATGACGACGGATGGCGCTAATGTTTGCCTGTTTTGAAGTTTCAATATTAATTTAATTAATATTATTATTAATTTAATTCATATTACAAATTGATTTAATTATAAATACATGATTATTGTTAATATTACTAGATGTTATAATTAAACAAATTTATCAAACACAAAATTGTTAAATGTTTTGTTAGGTTATAGAGCAACATGACATTTCATATTCTTTCAAAGGTGACCGCTATAGACGCGCGAATCTTCTTTTTAAAATCAGGCGACCAATCAAATTCTTAGTACCTAACGCGTCATACCCAATTAGTAATCAGCTTCAATCGCTTGTAGTTTGTGACCTAGTTAATATTTAGAGAAATTTTTTTCACTAATACTCATTAATTTATGTATATTTTCGTCTTCTTATTTAAGATAGTTAAAATATAACTATGGTATAGGACCCCATTACTAGCGAACGCCACTTTTTGAGAACAAAATAATATCTAACTAGAATACTAATATTAATAAAAATATTAAGGTTAACAAAAAAGAATACTTTCTAAAACTGCATATTGAGTTTCATTTAAGCACTTCATGATTATTTTTTTTTAAATAATTGATAATTCCAAAGAACATAATTAAAAAAAAAATATCGTGATGTAAATGTATTCTTTTCGCAAGGGACAATATAAAATATCCATAATTATACGTTCTGCTAAAAAAAAAAAACTGTATTAATGTCTATATTTTTGTTTACATAAGCACTGTGCGTGATCAAAATCCATTTAAACTTGCGCCAAATTTATGTCTTTAACTTCTTGTTCAAATAAAATGACAGTTATTCAATTTTTGTAAAATTATAAAAAAATGATGTGATATCTAATAATAAAATAGTTGTCAAATAATATAAAAATGTAATGCTTGTGAACCATGAGCATTACCTTGGAAAATGTATTATTTATAATACATATAATTGAAAAAGTAAATACAAAATATGTAATTTTATTGCAGTTATTTATAATGCAAAATATATTTTCAATAAAAAAAAAAATCGATAATAGACATTGCAAGTGCACCCCCCTAAATTTTGGAAGAAGTATTTCAATTTTTAATTATTTGATAAATATTAAAAAATGTTCACCTACAACTCTACAATTTCATGTAACTTATAGAAGTTAATTACCTATATGTAGATTCAGATGCAAAACAAGTATGTCGTCTTTTTTATAGTTGTGTTTTTAAACATACCTACCTATAAGTGCTGTAAAATTACAAAAATATTCAACTGCTTTGTACAAGATACATTAGAACTATAAAATTAGATAAATAATCAATTTGCTTTGTACAAGATACAGTAGAACTATAAAAATTGGAAAGACAGAATCTTCTTCAACTACGCATACTCTTTTAAATTCTCTATATACTTGCTCCTTTATATTATCTTTATTTGCTGTAGAAAACATATTTTCTTACACGTTGCAGTTCCTGGATCTACTTACAGCGACACAAATTACAGAAAGTACAAAAGAAAGTTTTATACAAAAGATTATTGATGAAAACTGTGCACTCCCTTCGAAAATTTTCTGCCTACGCCACTGATTATGTGTAGTTACAAATACTATAGAATTCAACTTTGTAATCATTGCTATATGACAATTTTAATTATTTAATGCATAATTAATATTGTTGCAGATAGAACTTATAAAGTTATTAGCAAATATTCACCCCTATTCTGTAACTCAGTCGATAACTTTTATCGATCGATAATATATTCTAGCCAATAATTATAGTAGACACTGAATAAAAAATTAATCTTACAGATGATACATTTGTTTCTATTTGTCAAAAATTATTATAGATCGATAACTATTATCGATTGAGTTACAGAATAGGGGCGAATTATTTCGTTTTAATTTAAGCTCAATTGTTTTTCATACATGGCCTACTGAAAAATAGCTATCAAATTTATTGAAGGCGGCGGTCGGTGTGTGGATACATACATACAGGGTTAGTTAAAAGTATGGAGACAGCGATTTATTGTCGTTAATATTCATTTTAGGAAATTATGTTCAATACAAAAGTTTTTTAAGAAATTTTGATCTACATTTGAGAATACTTGAATTTTTTTTTTCTTCAATTGTTTTTGAGTTACGTTTGTCCGCGTAATTTTTTTAAATGGGAACCTATTAATTTTACTCTTCCATTCGATAGAGCGTGTTTTTCTCTTTACAACAGTATGTTTGTTTTTTTGTTTTTCAATTTATTTTAATAACATTTTTACAATTAAAAACACCGGTTCAGGTATTTACGAATAGTAGGTACATCTCAGATAGACAAAAGCGAAGCGATAAACAAACTCGAACGATGTAATTTACTTAGTTATTAATTTGTTTTTAATGTATGACCGACAACTTTACTGGAAATAATTTTGTCTATCTTAGATGAACATACTATTCGTAAATACTTGAACAGGTGTTTTTCCTTGTAAAAATGTTATTAAAATAAATTGAAAAACAAAAAAACAAACATACTGTTGTAAGGAGAGAAAAACACTCTACCGAATGGTAGAATAAAATTAATAAGTTCCTATTTAAAAAAATTACGCGGACAAGCGTAACTCAAAAACAATTGAAGAAAAAAATAATTCAAGTATTCTCAAATGTAGATCAAAATTTCTTAAAAAACTTTTATATTGAACATAATTTCATAAAATGAATATTAACGACAATAAATCGCCGTCTCCATACTTTTAACTAACCCTGTATTTTTAGTTCATAATATTAATTTTTATTGGTTATTATATGAAAACTTTTTTGTAGTAAGATTATGAAAATTTTCAATATTTACTTTATAATTTATTTTCATAAAATAATAGCAATTTAATCACAATACTTAACAAGAGTAGATAAAGTAGGTACTTTCATTATTATTTCAATTAAATATGTATATGTACTTACAGTTTTCCGCTTCTTTCCCAATTAACTCATTATCTGTTGATACCCAAATAGAATCAAACTGTTTTATTTTACAAACTACTTCTAATGATCTACTTAGTAATGATTTTCCTCCTACTTTTGCTAAATTTTTTAGAGGAATACCTTTAGAACCTCCTCTTGCCAAAATTACAGCAGCAATATGTTTTTTACCAAATGGATTCCTAAATAACAAATAAACATCACAATAACAAAAAAGAAACAAATGATTATGTTTATACCATTTCACGGTAGAGCATTGTTGACAAAATATAACTGAAAATGAAGTTAGTGACAGCAAGAGAACAAATGGATACATAGTACTATAATTTATTCACTAGTAGATTTAAGTGCAAGATGTGTCGAGAGGCAATTATTTAATAAATAAATTATTAGGATTAAAGGGGTTCTTGCTTCTTGCTATATACCTACTATGTTCGAGATAGTTGTATGTTAAGTTATGATTTAATGTTAATCGTTCAAAAAATATTTTCTAATTTCCAAAATAAAAACAGGATCTTGTAATAATATCAACTACTTCGAAACATAGGTTTACTAGGCAAACATTTTGTTTTGGCTGCAAACAAAATATTTATTGTAAAAATGGAAAATAATCAGACATGCAGTCGTTTGTAAATTATTTATTTCCTGGCCGACGTTTCGACTTTAACAAAAGTCTTCTTCAGGGCTAGAAATAGTCAAAAAAAAGTAGCCCTGAAGAAGACTTTTGTTAAAGTCGAAACGTCGGCCAGGAAATAAATAATTTACAAACGACTGTATGTCTGTTATTTTCCATTTTTACATTCTGAAATCAGTCGATCATCGTAATCAACCAAAATATTTATTATTTAAAATTTTGATAAATAAAATAAGCTTGCAAAATATATATTTATTGCACTTTACGAGAATGCTGTACTCGAAATAAATAGTTATTTGTTTAACTTGGCACTAAAACACCAGATTTACAGCCGAGGCAATGAATGCTGTCGCAGTTATACATCTATGTTTAGTGCAATATTGAACACATATTTTTTTGCCGATTTTAGAATTAATATTAATTTACAGCTCGATTCTCGGAAAAGTTTAAGTTAATCCTCATTTTTTGATTAGAGTATTCTACTCTAATTTTGATAGTTTATATCTTAAAATATAGTCTAATATATACCTGGTATGTACCTTTTTTGATAATATTTTGAAGATTAAATTTTAAATACCGGAATAGAAGTCACTAATCCAAAAATGAGGATTAGCTTATACTTTTTTGAGAATCGGGCTGCAAGTGATTATTTTTAATACCTATTAAATATTTTTACTGCCTAGACAATTAAAGTGATATTTTACAGCTGTCAAAAATATCGCACTTTTAATGCTAATCGGCAAAAAATAATTTATTTTGTGTATTAATGAAAAAGAATATTCTTAATTGATAGTACGATTTATTGTCACATCTTGAATACCATTGTAAAATAAAATATATCGTATATTGAATGTATAAATTAAATAAATTTACTGTTACTAATTTGACTCTGTATAATTTGAGGGTTCTTTTAATTTTTCCATTTCCTTTATACGAGCAGCAATTTGTTGCCCGATTAATATTCTGTATTTGTGGCCTTCTCCCAATTGTTCCATATCTTCTAACCACTCTTGTCTTTCCTGAATTTCTCTCTTCACTGTAAAAAAATAAATTTAATTAAGTAATATAAAAAGCTGTAAATTACTGTAAAACAAGTTAACAATACATTATTTTTCTACATTAGTTATATAGATTTAAATAAAAAAGTTAGATACCGTATTTTGAGAACCATTGGTCAAAAAAAATATTTTTTTGCCTTTTCTTTAAATTGGTCTTGTAAAATAGAAGTTGTTTACCGATTAGGAGTATTAATGAAAAAAAAAAAAAAATTAAATATTAAGTCGTTCTCAAATAACAAACTACAAGCGATTATTTGTGTGCTATGAATTTTGTATGATTTTATACGTTAATACCTTAGACCAGTTTTTAGTTAAAGGTTAATACATTGTATCAAACAGTGCATTTATAGATCTTCTTAACGACTTGTTAAGAGAGATTGTAAGGTTGGCATTAAAGATTAATTATTTAATAAAATACAAAATTTAAATTAAAATTTGTGTTCAATTTCCCCAACTTACGTTGATCAAACCTATTCATATCATCCTCTTCACTTCTCTTCTTCTTCTCTTTTGGAATGTCCTTAATCTCTTTTCCAAAAGCCATGAAGTCCTGGAGATGTTTCTTAGCATAATCCCTATCCATGCCTTTCTGTCGAGGCACATATCTATCAGGCTGATATGCACCAGATTCCATGATTGAAGATAACTTTCTTCTTGCTCCAGCATTGGGTTTGAGTACAATTTCAGGTGGAAGACGACGTTGTTTGGGTTCGGGTCGAGAAAGAGGAGGTAAGGGGTCGCCAGAACGAAGGGAGTAGTTGATTTTGTTGCGTTGAAGTATGGTCAGTTTGCTTTCTTGCATCAGTTCTAGAAGATGAATTTACACCTGAAGTTTGTTCTGTATATCGCGGGTTACCTGGCAATACCTTATAACTGCTACTTTCACCAAAAATAAGTTATTAGTAGATTTGTATTTTACGGTGTAATTTAATTTTTTTTTTTTTTTGTATTAACGGTATAGGCCTATTTATAATAAAGTAACGCAAGCAGTAAGGTAACGCAAAACATAAGCGCATTTTAAGATCGCTGCGCCATCAGCGTACATTCTGTGAACTATCCAGTACGGGACTGTATGGGATTATTGGTTAAGTTTACAGGAAGTATGTACTGAACTTTTATCTGAATATACATTTTCCTCTGCCTTATTTCCACAAATAATTTATTTTTTAGTAACAGAAACGACATAGTATTACGAGTAATTAGTTAGTATAAGTAAAATATTGAATAAACAGTAAATATCGTTATATTGTTAGTTTCAAATTTCTAGGTTAAAGAAGCTACTCGTTTTCTATTGATATATTTTGTAAATTACATTTATGGATATAAGAAATCGCGATGTATTTATCAAGGAGAGGAGGTTTGTAATGCCGATTCCATTATTTTTTAATTGAAAATACAAAAGCCAGGTTAAAAAATGCTTTGTAGGTACGTATAAAGCGGGTAATAGTGGTCGCTGAAAACATATGTATATCAACCACATTAATTCATTGAACCAGAAGTAAAATATATTAAAAGATCGTGATCAAGCTATTTCAATTAATGTTCTTATTAGGTTATTATGATATGGTCCTAATTTAACTATTTTGGTGCTTCTGCTTTTGTCTTATGTTTAAGGATTGCGTTAGATAAATTGATGTTCAAATTCCAAACAAAATGTACAGATCATCGTAAAAAAGGCAACTAACGATACTAAGTTTTTGGGAAACCAACGCAACGACCACTATTAACCACTTTTATTTATTTTTTAAATTGTGCTTTTGAATTTTCAATTCAAAATACTGTTTCAGTTTTGCGTGGTGGTGATTGTAACGCATTTGTCTCAAGAACAGTGGAACAATTTTTAAACTTTCCTATTGTTTTTCAGTTAAAACACTTAAAAATGCGACCAGCACTATAAACTTCTTTTCCTTGACACACTCATCAAGGGAATTTATAAAATATATCAATGAAAAACGAATAGCTTCCTGTACCTAGAAATTTGAAAGTAAAAATATAATTATATGTACTCTTTATACAATGTCTCACTTATGCTAACTAATTATCTCTAGTACTATGTCATCTCTCTTACTAAAAAACAAACAATTTGCATTAAGACAGTAAAACATGCATATTAAGATAAAATTCATATATGTACTTACTGTAACCATCACAAATAGTCCCGGACTGGATAGTTCTCAAAATGTCCGCCAGGTGGTGTAGCGCTTATCTGGAGTTCCCTATTCCTATATGCTGATTTATAACGAAAAGTAACGCAGCGCCACAATCAGCAAAGCAATAAACATAACACAGAAGATGACCAACTCTCATCTTTCTACCTTACTGTTGTACCGCTAGCCAATCAGAATTCAGTGTTTGAGTTTTACTATGAAAGTCTTTATTATTGACATATTCGTGAACTGTCACAAATACAAAATATGTAATATATTTTCGCCACTGTCCATTTCTATTTAAATTATTTTATATACTAACCTTATTTATACTTATGTATGTCATATAAAGACAATAAATAAAAGTAAGCCGAATTTCAGAGAAATATAACGAATTCTTCTGATTGGTTAGAATTGCTATTTTTGTCGTTTATAAATCAAAGATTTTCTGTTTGCGTTAGCGGTCATGTTGCGTCGTTGCGTTGCGCTTAACGTTACTTTATTATAAAAAGGTCTCACGTTCTATTTCCCACTTCAGCTACAATGAGTTTTTAATATTTTGGATTGTAATAGACTCCCGTAAAATTTAGCAAAAAACCACGTAGAAAGTATTGCCAAATTACCCGCGAATAATCTAAAATTATTGACTAATTAACTATCATAATACAAGTACATATACTATTCTTCACGTAAGAATGACGTTTCGCATAGGTTAATGAAATAGTCTCGTTTTGCTACACAGGTCATAGAATCTGTTCATTTATGAACAAATAGCCCTTTTTCGTTGAAATTATAATAATACTTAATAATACTGATACTAACATAAAGTGCAGTTAAGGTTAAGAAACATTGTGAATTGTAGTCCTTCATAATCATATTTGTTTCATCACTAATACAAATCAGCATACTTCTTATTCTTAGCAATAACATTGCTCGTCCATATTGACAGAAAAATACCACAAGAAATATATTTTTTGTTTGAAAAAATGCTTTGTTTACAGAAACAAAATATTACCTAGATACCGCATTCACAAGCTACTTTGTAAGTTGTATTAAAATTTTGTGATTTATTATTTTTGTTTGATAAATTCTAGTCAGACAAAATGTTTATTAAGAATTTCTAGTAAGACATAAAACGTTGAAGGCACCACGGGTGTTAAACGACAATAATGCCTTCGGTCAACGTACTCAGGCATTATTGTCCTTATAACAACCCTTGGTACCTTAATTACTATAAGATTAATGCCCATATTCATAAACACTCGTAAAGTTTCAAAACGGCTCGTTATAATTTTTGACAAATAGAATCAAACTTGACAAATAAAATTTTGATTTTTCTTTCAATGTCGACTGTTTTTATTGGATAAATATTATAACGAACCGTTTAAAATTTTTACGAGCGTTTATGAATACGGACATAAATTTGATCAAAATCAATGTTATACAAATTAAAAATGTTGAATAAATGCACATTCATAGTTAAATTAACCAGAACAATTATTATTTAGTTTTTTAAATTTGTTGTACGAATACGAAGAAATATTTTGTGAATCCTACCCTAATCGGTAGGTAAGAAAATCTCCCGCTGTCAGTAGATTGAACGTATCAGCAACCGTATTTTTTAAATATTGTTAAATATTAATAAAATTTGAGAAAGACTGCGTTAAAAATTATAAAACTTTTATTATTTTTGATGTCAGCTTATTTCCAAAATAATCCAATATTTGTGTCCTATTATTTTGATCATACCGATTTTTTTTTCAGTATGTTACCAAAGTACTGGTTTTCGATGTTATATTACCAAAACAATTTTTCGTAAAAAAAAAATTACCGGCAAAATAATGTTGAAAATATAGAAGTGGACAACATTTATCATAATTAAACGATCAATATGGGAAAAGTGGTTAATAGAATGTTTTAAATCTGAACTAAAAATTTGCAATTTTAAAAATGAGGTGACGGCTGGTAAACCTCCGCAAGATGATATTACATCATCATTACCGATATCTGCGCATGAAGCAGATTAGCACACTCAACAATGGGAAATATTTATTTATTTATTTTGAAAGTATTAAAAATATTGAATTTACGAGTACTGTTGCAACAATACTATTGATTAAAGTGGCAATTTTTAACTACAAGTTTATTGCTTAAAATAAGTGCAATAATTTATTTATATATGAAATACAGAATAAATATAAATACAATAAAATGATATAAATGCTGCAAAATATTTTGAAAATAAACTTTCCTCCGAATTTTCTTTAAAGTTACATACACTATAACGCAAATTATATATGCATTACGTAAAATTTTTATCAAGTTTTCGTTTGAACACATTCTAGGAATATAAGACACTAATAATAAATTAATATTGTAATTTGCAAATTTTCTGGATACAAAACAGAAAACTTTCAAAATATTGAATAATAAATTTATTTTACAAATGAAAACAACTGAATTCAATAGAATAATTAGCTTATTATTGGTTAAAGTAATAAACAGAAAATTATAATTTATAAATTTCGAATAAAATTTTACACAAACAGGAAACTTTCAAAATATTTAATAAATATAATTTGCAAATTTTATGAATACAAAACATAAACATATAACTAAACTGTTGATGAATACAACAAACTTTCCAATACATTTTAGCGTTATTCACCATTATAATCAATAATAATTCTTACTTCTCACCTTGCAAGAACTTTTTGGTTTCTGGGCTGTACGTCACTTTGGGAGGATTGAAAATCCCTCCCTGGGCCACCCTACTGCTGGGCCACTGGTCCATTTTTTCAGAATGTCCTCGGACTAGTCTCCTGCCAGATCTCCGACCACGTTGCGGGATTTTAAGTGTCAGAAGCGCATTATTTACTTCAAACGCCAAGTGTCAACGGTTGCCAAGCAACGGGGTAATTAGTTGTCTTGTATTGCAGTTGTTTATGGGGGAAAAGGAACTGCGGAATGAAGGATCGCGTGATGGTGTGTTAATATGCTTTGAAATGTTGATAAATAGGGGGTAATAATTATTGAACTATAAATAATGACCATGGTTGCGTGATGAATTTTCTTTCGGTGTTTTTAAGAGTGAAATATAGCGATAATTTACGAAAATATTTTGCAAGAGATTTAAAATTTGATTTACAAATGAAAAATCTTAAATCCAATAAATATAAATAATATATGTATTTGAAAGATTGTTACCCAAGTGAAGAAAATTAATGATGAAAAGGTTGAATAAATAAAACTCCAATAGTCCTTTCTTCACGTTTAATTTGATTATTTTTTTGAAGAATATAATCGTTTAAAAAACCATCATCAGGACCGAAAAAAAAAACAGAAGTATAGACTGGCATTAGATGTAAAATGAAAATGACATTGTTCTAAAAGAAATTTCCCACAGGCAACTTGTCGACAAGTTGCCTTTAAAAGTTTAAGACATTCACGCAGGGGCGGATTAACAGTTTTGCCGCCCGTAGGCACCCAGATAATTGCCGCCTTTTTTTCAGAAATTTGCCGCCTTTTCATAATTTTAAAATATATTTCTAACAGAACAATAACATAATTTTCAAATATTAACCAAAGATAATATAGATATTTGAAAATCAGAAAAGTTAAAATATATCTTTTTTAATATTTAAACTTTTCGCATGTTTTATTTTTGTTAAAATATAAAATGGGCTTAAATAGGTAATTTTAAGGCTAGAGTCTGGAATACCCAACCCTCAAGAATTTTATTTTGATTGTTATATATAGTTGCAAAAGCATTATAAACACGAAATTTCACAAAAATTATGGCGCGAAAGCAATATTTATAGTGATTTTGGAATTTTTTCTGACAAAAAAGGTACGGTTAAATTCCTATAAAAAAGGAATATAACCATCCGAGTTACGTCAAATTGTGTTCTGTGATTTAGGTTATCGTTACTTTAAAGTATTTATTGAAAATTTTCAAGGGAAAAAGTCACATTTTTCACAAACACAGCCTAAAAACTAATAAACATTTTGTCACGAGATGCATTCAATCACCCGATCATAGATAACATATTTATTTACATTACATTATATACCCGAGTTTCGTCAAATTGAGTTTTATGCGTTAGGTTTCCGTTATATTAAAGAATTTTTTGAAAATTTGCAAGTGAAGAATTCATAATTTTCACAAATATAGCCTTTAGAATAGGTAAGGCCTGACTTTATTTTTGCAAAAAAAAAACATAAATGCATGCTTCCGCACTTTAATTTTGCATTTCTTTATTTATTTTAATAAATGGACATTTGTTGAAAATAGAGCGCATAATCCATTACTTAAGTACCATAGAAAAACAGATGATAATTACAAATGGGGAATTCCACTCAATTTTTTTTATTATTTTAAATAAAACTTCATTCAGTTTTGAAGCAATTCATATTATTAAAAAATCTTAATTGTTCCTAGTTTAACAGTATTTTATTTTCGAGAAATCAGTGTAACGTCACATTTCCCCTATACTTGTCTTTCTCACATACACTGCTCTGAGTACGCTGGGAGAGAAAGATAACAATTGTATGACGTCAATTTTCCCTTTTAGGAAATGTGAAATATCTCGTAAAGTAATTATTTAAAAAATGTTTTCATTGTTTTAACTATTATTTATTGAGCCATACTTTATGTTAAAGTGAATTTTTTTCAATTTTTTTGTTATGGTGGAATACCCCATTGACCGGAGTAATAATAATATACCTACAAAAAAGCTTTACTTTATATGAATTTGTTTCAGAGATCATCGATATAAATGTTTTCGTCGCGTCTTTTGATCGGCATTTTTTTATTTATAAAATTATACATTTCTGATTAAAAAAAATTGCCGTCCCCGAAAATTTGCCGCCCTAGGCACGTGCCTACTGTGCCTATGCGTAAATCCGCCACTGCATTCGTCTCGCTAAAATACGGTTCTGTCAATGGCTGTGGGAAGTTTCTTTTAGAACAAAGTCATTTTCATTTTACGTCTAATGCCAGTTTATACTTCCATTTTTTCCCCGGTCCTGATGATGGTTTTTTAAAAAACCGAAACCGGTCGATTATATTCTTCAAAAAATAATCAAATTAAACGTGAAGAAAGGACTACTCCTGGAGTTTTATTTATTCAACCTTTTCATCAATAATATATGTATTGATTATGACTATGACAAATTACCCTTATTTTGTAACAGTTTTATATTTATCCAGGGATGTAAATCTAGTGTAAATTACTATATAAATTATAGTAATATCTGTAAATTATCAAATTTTGTTTGTCGTAAATTACCCAGAGATTTTTTTTTCAAATATATTTATAGCACAGGATTAATTTTTTTTTATAGATATATGTACAATGCGGGACACCAATCTTAAGCTGAATGGTAAGGGAAATGAAATGCTTATATCGTGATATTTCATAGACGCCATCAAATAATATTTGTTACAGGAACTTTGAGCTTTTAACTTATTTGTGTACGCTTATGATCCGAGTGTAAACAATACAGGAACTGATACGAACGAGTATATGTCGTACTGTCGAAAACCGTACCGCCGAAAAGCCATACTGCCGAATAGTCACAGTGTCGAAATGTCATAGTGCCGACACTTACCCCCACCACCATGTCCATAGCGTCGAAACCTTCAATGTCCACACTGCCGAAATGTCATAGTGCCGACACTTACCCCCTCCACATTGCTAGTAGTGTAGACCAGATAAATGTTCATAGTAGGTATGAGCCGGCCAAAATCAGTACAATATTTATATAATATATGGTACAGGCATCGCAGTGCTAAACAAGTTTCTCGTTGTTTTCTTGTAATATCAATATATAATTTATGAATTAAATATTTATTATGTGTAAATACTGAAAGGCAGTTGATCTTTTCAGCACATAAAAATATATAAATATGTTAAAATAACTTTCCTGGTTAATAATTGGAAATACGCTTGGATAATAAGCAGTTTAATAATTAATAAAAACTACATGAATTGTACTCTAAGGGTTAAGGCCACATAAATTTTAAAAAATGCTGTTTGGTTTGCTTCCGTTTTTTTGTTATTTTCTGCATTCATAGAAGATTTGAAAGTTGTGAGAATTTGGAACAGACGTGTGACGTAGATTTAGAGATAAAAAAATTTTACTCGAATATTTTAAAAACTACTTAATAACTCTACAAATACTGTATATGTTTCTCTATATTAAACAACGCATAGTTAAAGTATAATAGTTATAAGTATAAGCTGTGAAAGTGTTGATTGCAACAAAGACTATTTTACTTATAGTTCAAAAATATTGATTACAAGAAGGAATCCGACAATATTTAAATACAAGTATTTTGCTAAGATGCAAAGAATCAAATACTTATGATATATAATTCTGAAATCTTAATGAGATAATTTTATTTTTCTTTTCTGTCGATATTGAATTTCCCTGATTTACCAATAAAATTTAGTATAAAAAAGTAAAATAAATATCGTACCAAACGGATAATTTCCTGGCATTGTTATCTTGCAAATTATAATTGTAAAATTGTTGAAAGGATTTTGATTGCTAGAATGAATCTAACAAAGGAAATTTCATCAATATTTTAAAACTAGCATATTTCGAAGAATCAAAAGTATAGTTTAAACTTTAAGGCGTACACATATTTGTTATTTGTATGTAAATATTTGTATTAGTATTAGTAGAGATGAATTATACAAAAACATTATATAATACCTTTATTTATGATTTGGTGGTGTATTTTTAAATAAATAATATTTCGTTTCCATTTAATATGCTCTTTCATGAATTGTTTAACGAATTTTGTTCAGTTATCATATCATATGAATTCAAATTTCGCGGCGTTTAGCTACAATATGTATATAAAGTCACTATACAAAAACCTAATAATAATATGCGGATAATTTTTTTTGGAAATTAACACAAAGTGGTAGATCAGAGATTCAAGCTCGAAGGATTGATTTTCTGAGAAGTACACGAATATCAAGACTTCAAAGTGGAACAAATACGGAAGTAAGACGAACTATACAAGCGGAAGAAGTCATAACTTCAAGATTCAAGAATTCAAAATGGATAACTTACTTGATATGGCCAGGCCATGTACATGTCAAATGAAAGAAAATAGATGGCCAAAACGAATTTTTAATTGGGTACCAGAATATAGAAGAAAATGTGAAAAACCACGGAAAAGTTGGAGAGAAGAAACAAATGATAATGAAGCAAAGGAAATAAGAGAACTAGAAAAAATGGATTGAGAAATAATAGGAATATGTAAACAGCACTAACTGTAAAAAATACCGGTTTTTATATAAATTACAAATGTATGAGAATCTCTGAAATATATTGATATCCTGATTTTTAAATTAGAATTACCATAAAATAATAATAAATGGGCCCATAAACCAATTTTTTAAAAATATTTTTAAATGAAAGTTCGTTTAATTTTGAGGCTGCATTTGATTTTTAAAGAAACCTATACCTATCTTTCTCACACTAGTTTCTGTAGTAGCCTGCGCGAGAAAGATGCCAATAGTGTGACTTCATCTGTGGCCTGGAAATAAATTCAAATATCTCGCAAAGTAATTATTAAAAAAAAGTTTTTTTATCTTAATCGTTATTTATTGAGTAGTACTTTAAGGATAAAGTGTACATTTTTATTTTTTGTTATGGTTTTAACCCTTCGGAGGTGGCGCTCAATCTGACAGAGCCGAACAATTTTATAGCATACCTACTGCGAACGTTTTTGTTGGTTTACATTTTCGAAAGTTAAATTTTTATTTGTTTTATTTTTACCTCCCGCTACCCTAGGTAAGGGAGGTATAGGGATCGTGCTAAAAATAGCATATAGAGATTTTAGTGAATAAGCACGTTTTGATGTCCCCAGAATCCGATTTTAACATTTTTACAATGATGTCTGTGGGTATGTATGTGTGTGTGTGTGTGTGTGTGTGTGTGTATGTGTGTGTGGATCCTGTGGACACGATTACTCAAATACTATCAATCAGAAAATTTTGAAATTTTGTATTCCCATTCTATACTAATGTGGGAAGAGTTGATTAGATTTTAGTGTATATCAGATAACCGGAAGTATAACATACAAGCTTTTACCAATTTTTCTTGAAAAAATTGCATTGAATATAACTTTTTAGCAACTTTTACTATTAAAAATATAATATAATGATACAATCTTCAATTCTACGATAATATAACTTTAAAAAACTTTAAATAACTTTAAATATAAATTTATAAAATAATTTATTTTTGTACATCATCTGACCCATGCGTCAAACAAAAACATATTACTTTAATAAAATTTTGACGTATTTAAACAAATGTCACTGTCACATTTACATTAATAATGAAACCGTGTTAAGAAGAATTAAGTAGAAATATATTTGATTTGTAAATATAAATCTGTCAGTATAAGTACGTGTTTTCAAAATGTCAAATATTGGTTTACAACTACACATTTACGACATGGATCATGTACGGCAAAGAATTTACACAGATTGCGTTTTTAGAGCACTTGGAAGTTGATGATGATTTTTCGTGGATTATCTTTTTCTTTGGTGAGGCACATTTTCTCCTCTCTGGGTATGATGATAAGCGAAATTGCCAGATATGGGCAGACGAAAATCTTCATGTGTTTTACGAGGTACCATTACATGTCAAAATGAGACTGTTTGGTGCGCACTATGGTCAGGTGGCGTCATTGGAACTTACTTTTTCGAAAATGATGAAGGTCGAACTATTATAGTTGATGGTGAGCGCTATAGGCCCATGATAATCGATTATTTTTGGCACGAAATTAATTTCGTATTACAGACTTCTATTTATTAAAACAACAAATTAGATTTTGTTTATAAACGATCAACCGGAACGGAAAAAGATACTTTACTTAAAGCTCATTACTATTTTAAACATGGAATTTTCGGGAGGTCATGTGCTGGCCACATCAGATTTTTTATGTAATATGTTCGTTTTCATAGAAAAAAATCTGTTGTGGCCAGCACAAGACCTCTCGCCATTTCCATATTAGGCTATATAAGTATTGTATTGCACTTCGCTTTCGAACCGTCGTTTTATAACAAAATATTACAGAACTTTACCCAAATATTGTTTTTTATTGTATTTAACATGTCTTCTGCATACATAATTCTAATTATATCTATTTTTCATTGTATGAGGAAGTTTCTAAATGTCAGAGATTCTTCCAATTCATTAACCAGATTGGCGGTATTTCTGATGGATATATGCATTTTACCACAATTTTACCTATAATTTCAAATATATAATTAATAAAACAATAAGAAAGATTAAATATACTTCCCAGAAAAAACTATCAGAATGTCACTAAAACTGTTGATTTTTGACACTGACATATGTCATTTGCAAACTATGTTATAAACATTGGAATTTGTCAACTGGTTTCCTTATTGCCTTAGTCTCTGCGATTAGATTACTCTATAAATTATAGTGTCTTTATCTCTAAATCTATACAAGATATAATAAAAATTTGAAGTGTGTTAGATGGAGAATTTTATGTTCTTCAATTTTTAATAAAAAAAAAACTCCCAAAAATTTATATTTTGAAGAATTTTTCTAAGAAACTACTACTTCTGGTTGTTCAATTGTTACCAAAACTTTTCAGCTCTTCCCAGGAATGTCAGATTAAGCAATACGTAAAATGTTAAAATCGGATTCTAGTGACATTAAAACGTGCTTATTCGATATTCGTGTACTTCTCAGAAAATCAATCCTTCGAGCTTGAATCTCTGATCTACCACTTTGTGTTAATTTCCAAAAAAAATTATCCGCATATTATTATTAGGTTTTTGTATAGTGACTTTATATACATAATGTAGCTAAACGCCGCGAAATTTGAATTCATATGATATGATAACTGAACAAAATTCGTTAAACAATTCATGAAAGAGCATATTAAATGGAAACGAAATATTATTTATTTAAAAATACACCACCAAATCATAAATATAGGTATTATATAATGTTTTTGTATAATTCATCTCTACCAATAAAAATATTTACATACAAATAACAAATATGTGTACGCCTTAAAGTTTAAACTATACTTTTGATTCTTCGAAATATGCTAGTTTTAAAATATTGATGAAATTTCCTTTGTTAGATTCATTCTAGCAATCAAAATCCTTTCAACAATTTTACAATTATAATTTGCAAGATAACAATGCCAGGAAATTATCCGTTTGGTAGGATATTTATTTTACTTTTTTATACTAAATTTTATTGGTAAATCAGGGAAATTCAATATCGACAGAAGAGAAAAATAAAATTATCTCATTAAGATTTCAGAATTATATATCATAAGTATTTGATTCTTTGCATCTTAGCAAAATACTTGTATTTAAATATTGTCGGATTCCTTCTTGTAATCAATATTTTGAACTATACGTAAAATAGTATTTGTTGCAATCAACACTTTCACAGCTTGTACTTATAACTATTATACTTTAACTATGCGTTGTTTAATATAGAGAAACATATACAGTATTTGTAGAGTTATTAAGTAGTTTTTAAAATATTCGAGTAAAATTTTCTTATCTCTAAATCTACGTCACACGTCTGTTCCAAATTCTCACAACTTTCAAATCTTCTATGAATGCAGAAAATAACAAAAAAACGGAAGCAAACCAAACAGCATTTTTTAAAATTTATGTGGCCTTAACCCTTAGAGTACAATTCATGTAGTTTTTATTAATTATTAAACTGCTTATTATCCAAGCGTATTTCCAATTATTAACCAGGAAAGTTATTTTAACATATTTATATATTTTTATGTGCTGAAAATATCAACTGCCTTTCAGTATTTACATATAATAAATATTTAATTCATAAATTATATATTGATATTACAAGAAAACAACGAGAAACTTGTTTAGCACTGCGATGCCTGTACCATCTATTATATAAATATTGTACTGATTTTGGCCGGCTCATACCTACTATGAACATTTATCTGGTCTACACTACTAGCAATGTGGAGGGGGTAAGTGTCGGCACTATGACATTTCGGCAGTGTGGACATTGAAGGTTTCGACGCTATGGACATGGTGGTGGGGGTAAGTGTCGGCACTATGACATTTCGACACTGTGACTATTCGGCAGTATAGCTTTTCGGCGGTACGGTTTTCGGCAGTGTGGACTGTTCCCATACGAACACCAATTGCACAGATCAACTGCTGATATAAGAAAGGCTGCGTAGTTTTAAAACTTATTTGGGCAACTGTTATATTAGTTATGTGGAAAGTAAAATAATTATATTTCTTGTGGGTTTAAACGGAGCGCATATATTAGCCAGTGATTTGTGCTAACATATTTCCATAGTTCATGAGTTTCATTTTTCTGTTAAATGTTTGACGTTTGCATAATTTCTAAAAATATGTAATTCTTTCTCAGGCCGAAAAAAGTTTCATTCTTAATTTAAATCGGTAAGTTTCCAGAATAATTGTCATATTTATAGATTACTACAGTTACAGTAATGCAAAAAGTCTCCATACGGCAATAGTTTCAATCAATTTCAAAATGAAAAGCTTTATTTTAAATATTATAAAAAAAATGTTTTATTTTTTTAAACAGTAAATTTTGGAAGTATTCATAACTTCAGTACGAAAAGTCTCAGTACGATGACCAAAACATTAAAATTATAAACTAATTATATATATTTTTAAATAACTTATTATATTTGTTGGGTTTCTTTTGACTTTTATAACAGCAGCTAAGCGACGAACCATTGAATCTAGCAAATTTTTGGTCGCTTATGGCACTATATTATGCCATTTTCTATGCATTTTATTTTTTAATTCGTCTTGGGTTTTAATGGCATGTATTTTTATTTCTTTCAATAATTTCCCAATGGGGTTTAAATTCGATGACTATGGAGGATGATTAGACTTATTTTTAATATTATACAAATACATTTCTTTTACAGGACGCGAATTATTTTCGAACTGTTTGTCATGCATAAAATTGAAACTGTCTTGTAAGCCAAATTTTCTTTTGCTTTAAATTTGCTTTTACCTACTACTGCTTTAATATGGACTTATTATGTATTCCATTGACAGTTGAGTTGGGAAATATAATTTATTACCGCACTAGTTATGTAATGAACTCATTTTTATATACAAAAATTATGAATAAAAAGTTATAAAAATTTAGTGAAACATGATTTTATTGACGTATGTTGAAGAAAAAAATCTGTTATCTTGGTAAATAAAAGGAATAATTATTGTTACATAATACATTTAAATATAGGCACTTAAAATTTGTGTAATTTGGATATTTGAAAAATTAGTCTTATGATTTAAAGTATCCGCAATTTTGTAATTTATTGCTTTTATAAAGAAAGCCATTATTGCAAAATTTGCAAAGTGGAAACTTTGGCAGAATTAATGATAAATGTCATGCGAACTCCGAAAAATACATCACGCTCACGCAATTTCCACAAACAAGTTCGTTATTCTTAAAAGCAATAATGACGAAAAATTGTACCTATTCAATGTATTCCAACCGTATTAGTATAATGGAATTTTCTTAATTTTAATTTACATAATTCACTACAAAATGTAATGAAATTTTCAGTAATACATACAGACGGACAATAAAACATTAATTATTCCATCAATATTTCGCGTAAAATTTCAAATTGCATAGTTCTGGAGAAATTAAAGAAAATACTATATTTAAAAATGGTATATTTATTATCTATCAAAATTTTAATTCAAGTAACTTTCTGAACATTGTAAAGAAGAGTTTTGTATAGCGCGTGACACAAACTTGACCGGGGGTAAAGGAAAGAAATGCCCAATATCGTGATAATCCATAGACGCCGTCAAATAATAATTACAGTAACTTTGTGCTTCTAACTCATCTGTGTACGCTAATAATCCGAGTGTAAACAAGACAGAGTCACAATCACCAATTTCACAGATCAACTGCCAATATACGAAAGGCTGCGTAGCTTTTAAAACTTATTTGGGCAACTGTTATATGTTATATTAGGTATGCGAAAAGTAAATTAATTGTATTTCATGAGGATTGAAACGGAGCGCATATATTAGACAGTGATTTGTGCTAACACATTTTCCATAGTTCATCTTTTGTACATTGCTTTGAGATTTTACAGGACTAAACACTGTTTTTTAAACAACAATCTACGTACGCTTCTGATGGTTATAACTCAACCAGTTTTACACCAGAAAAAAAAAATTCATTTACAATGAGCCGGTTCCACGTTTTAAGTTTATGCAATATTTTTCAGTTATAAAAAAAAGTAATAATTTGTCGTTATTTTTGTAAGTAATTAAAAAAAATGCCATCTCACCAGATTTTAACAATGAGAAGATTTTTAAAAAAATATTAAATGAAAGTCAATAGGAATAGTACTTATATTATTACATCGGAGGTTGAAGATGTTTCATTACAGCCGAGGGCTTATGTATATTACCGATAAGGCGCGAACCCATTTGGTGGAGAACATTGGCATTATATCGTGCTTTCTCTCTCAGCAGCTGCTGTCTTGGCTGCTGTTACCAGAGGTTCTAAACCATTTGTCAATGATGTGCGGCTAAGATTATATCGCTTTATATTTGAAAATTTATTTTGTTCTTATTTTCTTTCTTATTACTTATCTTAAATTTAGTATAATGTAGTTATAGTTTATTAGTATTTGTAAGAATAACAGTGTGTAGCCGCAAAACCACCAAAACGCCTTCTAACAGTGTCGGCCAATAAAAGAGGCTGGATTCGGTACCGTCATCAAGTCCGGAAAGTGTAGCATTTATACAAAAAGTGATAAAACATTTAGAAAAGAAATTTGCGTCAATAACACAGGTATATGGGAAGAAATAATTATGTATATAATTTAAATAAAAATTCGATATGAGTGGAATCCCCTATTTAGAAAAATCTTGAAATATTGAATGAAATATTATATTTGTAAGTTATGTACATAAGTACCAGCTGTCATTCTGACAAGGGCCCCCATATCTATTCGCCAAGGTCTATAAAGTCACATGACTGCTCGCGCCCTATAGAGTGAAGAAACAACAGTAGTATCTAGGATATGATTGTACCTGGAAAAGATAAGTTCAGCAGCAGCGAAAGTGTTAAAGAATAATAATTTTCCAAAATTTAACAAATATACTGCTGTTTAATACATATTTTTATATGCATTTCCAATTTATGTACAAAAATTCGTTTTGGCTTAAAACCAATTTCAAATTTGTCTTCTAAAAATATCTTCTCTAGAAAATGGTCAACCCTGTTTTTATTGATTACATCCTATACTGCGCAACGGTTCCAAGTATCACATCACCCTTTGTCTGTTTCTGCACCAAGTTAGAACTCAAATTAGAATATTGTAGTCAAAAATAGTGAAAACAGCGTCAACTTGTAAAATGGCGCGAAACAGCAACGAGCTCAACATCATTTGTTTCACTCTGCGACAATGGGCTCTGCTTCTGGCCATTATGGCCTTTGTGAGTAAACATTGAGGTTGTGTTAGGAAAATGAGCGACATTTATTATTGTTGTAGATCATAACAGCGGTTCTGACGTTTGGAATGATGCTAGGATTGAGACATACTAGAGATGCATGGGAATTAGTGCTCACGGATTTAAATGATGAAGAGGAAAGTGAAAATCCTAATTGGGTTTCTTGTACATTTGATGATTCCGAATATTTCAAGCAGTATAAATCGAATAAAAGGCTGTTGCACAAAAGTCAACATGTTGTGCAAGGTAAAGATGTAATAAAAAATATATGGCCTAGGTTGCTAGGTTTATCTGAACTTCCTACTAGCTGATGATTATTTATTTTCATGTTGTACCTACTATACATACAATTTATAAAACACGTTCAAATTTGAAATTTCAAATAATACAATAAATAATATCTGTCTGAAAACAAAGTAAAACAGTACTTCCAGTTTATTGATATTTACCAAAAATTCTTCCGATATCGTCAAATTAAAAATTAACCAAATTTTATAATGGGAGTGTTCACGCCAAACTTTTGCAGGTGGCAGCACAACTGTTCACATAATTTTGTGAAAGTTGACAGTATACTCTCATGACAAAAAAAATGTTTCCTTTCTGTCGCATTCACAAATCGAACATTGATACCATGATATCTTATGAAACCATTCACAAAACGTGTAGTGAATACTCTCATAATTTACTTAAATTGTGTTAAATATAAATATCATAAAACTAAAACTAATTTCGATTGGTGAACGAACCTTTAATCCGCATATTCGCGTTTGCGCAGCATAAAGCATACCGCGTGTGAAGTGAAATGTAAACAAGCATTTTTAAGTCTTCGGTTTTTTGAAATGAATGCCCTATTTTATTTCTGCATTTTTTACACAGTAATAAGGCATTTTGTTTGGTTATAAAATATACAAATGTCAGATTGACAGTTGAATGATAAAAAATCTGGAGGGGATAATTGTGTCAGGAACTACAGCGCCATTAGTTCCTTACTAAATGCCCCATTTATATCAAATTATGTTAAAATTAATTTATTCCCATACTTTCAATATAATTAACTCACGGTTTTATAAAAAGCAGAATAAATTTACTTCCATAGTAAATTTATTCAAACTATACTTCCCCTCAAATAAATATGGACTGGAGATTTTTACACTGTTGCCAATTCCGTGGATTATGTTGAAAATGATTGAAGAAACGGCAACACCGCAGGGCAATGGACAGGGTCTGGAGAAGTGAAAAAACTGAGCATCAGTTCAAATTTATTTGACGGCGAGTATAACAAATTCGAAACAATTTTACTCATTTTATGTCATTTATAATGTTACTGTCAAAAATTCGACTGTCATTTGAGGGAATACATTTTATTTACTTTGGAAGTAAATTAGGATTTAGCAAAGAACTTCTTATTTAAAACATAATAGTTCAATTCTGAGGTGTTTAGTCTGGTTAGGTTTAAAGCAATTCGTAAAAAAATAATAAGTATAAATAGGGCGTAACAGTTAAACGAGCTACCTCAAATAATTTCTATATTATTAAAGATACAATAAAATACTATGACAATCATACAGTAGACCAAGGAGGACATCCAATTAGAGATGAAAATGAATTTTTATATGACTTCTAAGTACTAAATTTTAAAAGATATCGTTCCTTAAAGAGCCTCAAATTTGAAAATATCAAATATTCATTAGATAATTTAAAATGAAGAATGTGACGTCAGTATCTACAGTTTAACATGTGATAAACTATCGCCTACTTTTATTTATATAAATAATGTAAACTGTTTTCCCATTGGCTACGAATGACGTGTTGTATGTATTGCGACGTCACAGGAGTGGGGGGTTGTTTTCCATTACTATTTCTAGTCCCAATCTTTTTATTTAAATATTTACGAATATAATAAATTATTATTTTTGTTATTACTGTGACAAATATTACATAAATTTTCATTTAAAATACGTTTTAAAAAATACGAAACCAGCTCATTGTACTTAGAATGGAAATCAAATAGAACATTATTTATAAAGTTATTAAATATTTATGTTTTAAGAAATTTTGTTTAAATATGACATTTGAACCTTTAAAAATTTAAAATACATAAATAGGTTTTAATTATGATGACTGTAGAAATAATAAACTTATTTCTTTTTCAGTGTTGATATTCTTGCTGGATATAGGGACAATATTTGGTTGTCTGAATCAGATAGCATGTGGTGTGATGATATACGGTATATGTTTTCGATCCGCTAATTGTGTTCTACCTTGGCTCATTATAAGTGGTATAACATATACTCTGGTTGGAGCCACCGTCTTGGTTTCCTATTTTGACTTTGTACCAGGAGTGTATGTGTCTCTCAACAGTCTCAGTAAGTATTATAACATTACATCTTCAACTTCTGTTAATTTTTTTTTTACCTTTAATTGCAGCATTTATAAATGGGGTCCTCCACTCTATTTTTTTATTATTTTAAATGAAAGTTCGTTTAATTTTGAAGCTATAAGTAGTACTAAAAAGTTTTAATTCTCTGTAGTTTAACTGCATTTAATTTTTAAAGTCACTATGACGTCACAGTGACACTCGTACCTTTCTCTCGCTCGGCACCAGACTCCATAGTAGGCTGCGAGAGAAAGATAGAAATAGCGTGACGTCACAGTGACACTGACAACAAATCTCAAATATCTCGTAATTATTAAAAAAAATGATTTTTTTATCTTAATCATTATTTATTTAGTACTTTTGGTACAGAGTGTACATTTTATTATTTTTTTTATGGTGGTTCCATTAGTTAACTAGCATATTTTCAATTTGTAACATATACCAGGAGTTCCAAGCAATCCTTCATATAGCAATAGACCTTTTCAATTAAAAGAGGTCCGGGGTTCAAATCCCTGCGGTGTCATTAAATTTTTCATTATTTCATTCTTCGTTTATCTAAATTCTCCTCGATCCTATTTCTATGTTTATACGTACAGGATGAAACAAATTCGAGTTCCTTATATGAAAAACTTTCATATTAAGCACGTGACAGAAAATTTATGTAGGTCTTTATGGGCCAACTTTTTCAGACAATTTAATCGTCTTTTGTTTTTGAGCTGAAGGCTAAAACTTAATTTTCGCTTATTTTGAAAATACATCATAACTCGATAAAAAAAAGTTTAGATAATTTTTATAATGTTTTTTTATGTAGAATAACGTGATGTAATTAGTTTTTTTAAAACTTAATAATTCTCGAGATATAATACGAACATAATATTTTTTAAATGGGAACAAATGATGATCTGTAATTGATTTTTTCAGTTGTTTCTTAATAAATTTAATTTTTTTCACCGTAAAAAATTAATAATTCATGTTTTGTTCATGTTTAAAACAAAAGAATGTAGATTTGTTATACATCTTTAAAAAGCATACAAAATAAGGACAAATATGAGACTATTTTCAAAAGACGTTCCCATTTAAAAATATTATGTTTGTGTTATAGCTTGATAATTATTAAATTTTAAAAAAATCTAATTACAACACGTTATTCTACGTAGTAAAAAACAGTATAAAATTATCTAATCATTTTTTCTTTATTTTTTATAATAGCGAGATGAGGTATTTTCAAAATAAGCGAAAATCAAGTTTTAGCCTGCAGCTCAAAAACAAAAGCCGATCGAAAATTCTTGTAGTGCCTATTAAAGTTGTCTCAAAAAGTTGGCCAACAAAGACCTTCATCAATTTTCTGTAGCGTGCTTAATGAGAAAGTTTTTCAAATGGGGAACTCGAATTTGTTCCACCCTGTACAGATTAACATATTGAAAAATGAAAAAAAAAGTTGGAAACCCCTATTACACCCGGTGTATTTATCATTGGCGCTAAAAGTGTTAACTTTTTTCTTCTTTCCAGTCGTCGCAGTGTCTTTATCTACTCTGTTCCTCATTATCTGGTACACCATCTTGTTGTACTATTACTACCTGTTCCACCCTAACTGTGCTGGTAAGAGAGTGGGTACCATTACCCCCACTATAATGCAAGCATACGGTGGATATATTCATAAACTCGATGACACTCCAATCGAAAAGAAAATCATCGTGTAATCATCAAGATGTTATCAACTTTTAATGGCTCAATGTTTGTAAGAGAATGTTGTAAATGTTTATGTTTGGTTTCGTTGAGGTTATGTTAGCATGCGGGGTTTTCTTCGGGAATTGCTAGGGAATTTTAATATTTCAAGAAATAAAACAATGATTAAAGTCATCAGATACAATAATATAAATCAAAACTAGATAATATTTACAAATATATGCACAAAGATATACTGTAATAAATAGTTTCACTTTTCATTGAATATACAGGGTGTAAAAAATAAAACGGTAGCAGTATAGGGGACGGATGATCACGTGAGCTATCATATGTTTTGTCCCTTTCTCACTTCAGATTCGATCTTGAGCTTTGTCCCATGCTAACTTCAGACTGTATTTTATAACGCCGCACGCATGCGTCAGTTTGAATAGCTGTCACATTTCTAGGGGTAAGTAAATACGAAATGTGACAGCTATTCAAACTGACGCATGCGCACTGTGTTATGAAATTTAAAAATGGGTTTGCGTCAACAACACTGTTCTACGGGAAGAAATAATTATATGTATAATTTATACAAGCTGTTTCAAAAAAAGTGTAAAAAATTAAGGGCATGGTACTGACATAAATGAGTAAGAAAAGCTTAATCAACATAGGTCTGATCTTCAACTGTTTCCGAGATAAATAAAAATCGAATAAAATTTTGTCTATGTCAGTAAATAGACTATAAAAAAACAATAAAATTTTATATGAAACATTTTTCTCAATTTCTATATAATAGTTACGAAGTTATATGAAAATTAAATATTGGCCAAGGTCGCCACAACATTTAACTTAGTACAATTATTTGATTTTTTTTATCTAAGATGACCTCTGAAAGGTAAACATAAAGTCTTATTTAATTAAACCCGTAACTCTTATAGTTTTCAAGATAGCAGAGCTAAACCCCGTAAAAACTCATTTTTCACTGCCTCATATCTCGGAAACTATTAAAGATCGGACCCATGTTGATTAAGCTTTTTTTTACTCAATTTGGTTAGTACTATATACCCTCAAAATTTTTTACACATGTTGAAACACCCTGTATAGAAATTCAATATGAGTGGAATCCCCTATCCAAAAGATGGGATAGAAAGTAAATGCCATAAAATAGGTGTCCCATTTTTTATTATGTTTACTGTACACGTATGTCAATGATTTATTTCTTTAATTTATTGAAAATATATGGAGGAATATTATATAAATTATACAATAGTATATTATGGTGTAAATTTAAATTTATTACAGTAAATCTACGCGCGCTACTATCAGTTACCACATACAACAACAAATAATAATTAATAACAACAAATAATATTGAATATTGAACAACAAAAATGTCTCATGAAATGTTGAAATTTGCAGGATAATTCCAAAATTATATGTGTATTTTTCAAATTAATTGTGCGTTTACAATAATAAATTCTATGTATTTCCGACCAAATCAATTCGGACTGGCTGTGTTGGCAATTTTTTGGAATTTCGTCCTATGATTATAGACAGACAGGTTAGTGTCTAACGATCGAAATATAAAACTCAATTGTATATGGTATTAATGGAATATTTATCAAATTAGCTTATAGCTAAGCACGATTAGGAAAATGTATATTTCTGATCTGACAATATCGTTGCAAGAAAATATTTTGATAGTTTATAAAAGTTCAAAATTGCACATTCACATTTATAAGGCCTCTTGTTCCATTATCAAAATATAGAAGCAGGGATTATTTAAAAATCAAAAATAAATTTAAATTATTTTTAGAAGAAAGCACTTGTTACACATGGATTTGAAAGCCTTATCGATATATTGTGATACTTAGGGATTTCAGCTTAGCTTTTTCTTAATCTTAAATCAGTCAATTCTTTGACTTTTGCTTCCATTTTCGTTTAGATTTTAGAAGACAGATAGATGCTTACATTTAATTCATAGTTTATCTTCCAGTTATTATTTAAGAGTTTATCATATGTTGAAATATAACTTACATTATATCTATTTAATAAAGGAGAGACTACACTATTCTATTAAACACATACAAAACATATTTATAATATTATTTATGTGCATATTAAATTTTATTTGAAATCGAAAAAATGTGAAAATAAGGGTATATTCCAAAAATAAAATACAGGGTGTCTCTTAAATAGGGGGACATGGTTTAACCACAGATTCCTGAGGCTAAAATAAGACGATTTAACCAAACTTGCTTCTACCGGAAAGTGTACCATTTAGCCAGAATTCTGCTTCAAAGTTTTTCGAAAAAAAATTATAATAATCGGACGCTTTATTCGATTTGAATGAAATTTGGTATGACACTTTATATGGTTATAAGTCATCTTTTAAGGTGATACTTGTTATTAATAGTGAACTACTAGTGTATGACACTTAGGTGTCCCAACATTAATTAGACCGTAACTTTTTAATGGCAACGCCGAAAACGTGAAATTATTTTTCTTCAGAAAGATACATTCAATAGTAAACTTTTCTCTCTCTGTGTAATTTGTGATATCTGTTACGGTTCACACAGAAAAAAATAAAATATGCGTGTCTGCACTGCTAAATTTTTAAAATAAATGTAATCTAGCGGTCTATCTAAATGTCAAAGAAGTAATTTTTTAATGACAGTAACGAGTTGTCAATCTTCACAACTTGTTTAGGAGTAAGCTGAGATATGTAATCGTCTTATTTATAATAATGGTAGTACAATATTATTAGGCCGAACAAACGGATGTTACTAATTTTAGAATATTGCGAAGAAAATTTTTGACAACCCGTAAAACAATTGTTACTGTCATTAAAAATTACTTGTCTGACATTTGGATAGACTGCTAGATTAAATTTATTTTAAAAATTTAGCAGTGCAGACACTCAGATTTTATTTTTTTCTGTGTGAACCGTAACAGATATCACAAATTACACAGAGAGAGAAAAGTTTACTATTGAATGTATCTTTCTGAAGAAAAATAATTTCACGTTTGCGGCATTGCCATTAAAAAGTTACGGCCTAATTAATGTTGGGACACCTAAGTATCACCTTAAAAGATGATTTATAACCATATAAACTGTCAAACCAAATTTCATCCAAATCGAATAAAGCGTCCGATTATTATAAGCAAAATTAATTTTTTTTCGAAGAACTTTGAAGCAGAATTCTGGCTAAATGGTACACTTTCCGGTAGAAGCAAGTTTGGTTAAATCGTCTTATTTTAGCCTCGGGAATCTGTGGTTAAGCCATGTCCCCCTATTTAAGAGACAAAACCAAAACCATGGTTCTAGTCACGTGACTATTATTGAAACAGTTCGGTTTCATTCGCGGAAACCCTAAAATTTTCTTTGAAAACATTACGTCTATCGTCTTTCATAATCCTAAATTATGGAGTGGAAAATTAAAATACGTACAATGTAAACCGTAGAAAATAGATGCAAACATCAAAGAGTCAATAAATAGTATCTAACCACACTAACCTATAAAATCTGACATCTTATGAAAAAGGACAGAAGATGTTAACCAGCAAAACCGAAGGAAAATCATGGTTGCGTTGGTGCGCTTCGGTTGCAACCATTTTAATTAACACTTTTGGCTAACCACGGTTAAAATTTGTTATTTTTGGAATATACCGTAAAAGGAATATTTATTTTAAAGGTTATGTTTAAAAATAATCTGTTAATCGCACATTCAATGCTGCTAACCTCAGACATTGAAGTTATCGTAAAGAACACTCAAAATTATGTGTTTTCTTATTCATTGGAATTATTTAGTTTGTTTCTCTTGCACATATTTTTTTCATTTAACGTACAAATTTACTATTTTTCATCGTAGACCTGTCTAAATTATCTTACATGCACAGCAAGTATCATAAGGTTGGCAACAATGCAATTGCATGAAATCGTCGTATAATGGATAACTTTAGTGACGATTTTTGAACTTTTAATGAGGATTTTTGGGCACTTTAATAACGATTTCAAATAAAATAATATTATAGATCTAAAACTATTACTTTATAGAATAAAATAATTCAGTTTTGAACTTTATAATAAAATCCCATAATAATTAACTACTTTTGCTCAATATTAATCTGGTATTATTATTTTGAAAATATTAATTAATATTAGGATCACAAAAAAACGATATGTCCCAGAAAGCCATGACAATAATAAGATATTATTCAACGAGGGGTGAAAATTACTATTTCTTAAGAGTAGTAATAAAGTTGGATTCAAGAAAGATGACTATTCAAGGTCATTTGTTCAAAGAAAGATCACACATTTTATTTTGGCAACTGAAATTACCAAAAGAGATTTACAAAGTATTTGTTAATTTATTTAATTGTCTATTGTAATTTTTATTAATATAATGTGGTGCAATATTTTTCATTGCAGCTAATAATGTAGTCTCCCCTTGTTACTGTTTATTTCAGAAGAAATCGTCTCAAATCGAAAAGCAAGTGTAAAATTGATAATATTTTATTTTATATAGTATCAGGAAATATAATTTACATAATAAAAAATATAGACACTACATGATATCTTGTTTGCATATGTTATGATACTACAGCAAGCGTATATGAGCAGGGTATCATAAACAAAATGGCGTAAAGTGATGCAAACCGAACACAAACTGCGACGAATACAATACAAATGGATTCTTGTCAATAATTTGTTTGCATCACTTGTAACAAAACTGTATTTGTTATTTGTGTGAATAAAGAAATATCTACTACTATGTACATGGTTGGTTGTTTCTAACATTACTTTACCCCTCGCTTTACCCCCATGGATGTAGATTGTTGAATTGAGTATGATTACGCGTGGTCGTCAGTCATTTCGAGGAATTGAGCACTTACGTCTCTTGTACACTCGCCTTTGTTGTTAAACACGAATTTGTAGTAGCTACCATCGGCACAAATTACTGAAAGACAATTAATATATTACATACCTTACAGGTTTTTTATTTATACAAGGTGTTAATTAAAAATGCGGGCCATAGGTGTAAAACATAAGAAATCAGTTTTTGCTTGCGCAAAACTTTCCATTTAATTCGAGACAAAAATATTTCAAATAAATGTTGTAGAGAATTAAATTGTACACCTGAATCACTAATCAAATTTTATTTTGCATGTTTAGTAACCTGTAAAATCCAATTTGAAATTTGTAGAGATAGCCATGGAATTTAAACAAAATTATAAAGAAATCATATCGTTTGAACTGTCAGAAATTCGACTTTCAAATAAAAAATACAGATAATTATATTCTACGCCGAAGTCCCCAAAAATATTTTGTTTCATAATCAACATCTAAATAAATGCACAGATTTCATTTATTTTTATTTTGTAACCTGCAAAATCGAAATTCTGACAATTCAAATGAAATGCATTTCTTTGTAATTTGGTTTAAATTCAACAAATGAGCAATATTTATAAAATTTCAGCTTATTAAACATGTAAATAAAATCTTTTTAGTGATTTGGATGTAGAATTTAATTTTCTACAACATTTATTTGAAACATTTTTGTCTAAAATTAAATGGGAAGTATTGCACAAGGAAAAACTGATTTCCTTTGTTAAACGTCTATGAGCCGCTTTTTAATTAACACCCTGTAACCTTATTAAATAAAATTAAACTGACGTAAATAATCAAAGTACTAGAAAGTAAGTTTTGAAACAAATTAATTTGTTCAATAATAAATATCGATTATACAATAATGCCCATATTCATAAACACTCGTAAAGTTTCAAAACGGTTCGTTATAATTTTTGACAAATAGAATCAAACTTAGAATAGAATAGTTTATTTGTCTATTATGTGGTACAAGACATTGTCAAATTGGAAGTACTAAGACATAAATTCATAAATATTATAATAACACTGTTGAACAAGATATGAGTGTAGTGCCCTTTTGAAATGAATTACATCAGTAATTTCTCTAATATAAACAGGTAATGCATTATAAATTTTTAAAGCCCTATAATAGGGACCCTTCGCAAATAATAGACTTGATTTGTGTACGGGAATACTTATTAGGTTTTCTTCTCGAGTGGTCATTTTTGAGTACACATCTTTATTTATAGAAAAAGTGATAGGTTTTTCTTCACAAATAACGCTATTTCGTAAATACTTGACAAATAAAATTTCGATTTTTCTTTCAACGTCGACTGTTTTTATTGGATAATTATAACTAACCGTTTAAAATTTTTACGAGTGTTTATGAATACGGGCATTAGTGTATAATAATGTACTTCAAGTTTTAAAACAATTAAAATTACACAGTCCATTGCAAAAAAATGTAGCAAAATTTGTTAATTAAAATATGTTCCATTTTTTTAAAATAATATTTATATTTTTAAAGCAATAATAAAATGAAACATGTATATAATGACATTTTATTTAAAAATTAATGATCTCATAAACAATTATAAATGGGAAATACTTTCAGCAATAATTTGCATAATGTAAGTCATGTATAAAAAGACGACAAGGTCTTTCATTATATTGTGTGAAAACTGATTAAACAGACAATAATGCAAAAAGAATGAATGAAAGTAGCAAGAAAAATATGTATGTATGTCACTTTTGATAAGAATGCATTCCAAAGAATATCAAAAATAATGTTTGAAAGATTATTTCTTATATTTAAAATAATCTGAAAACAATGAAAAGTTGAAAAATTTATATTACTTTGAGTCTCGTCTCATTTCAATGATCTTCAAAGTATATCTATAATTGATTTTTTCACTGCAATAAATTAATAATTTGTTTTATTTGTGTTATATATTGTTTAAAAAAAAGAAGTCATTCTATTGGTTCGAAAATAAACGAAAAACAAGTATTTTATGGCCGGTTGCACCAACGTAACTTAAATTTTAAAGTTCCTTAAATAAACAACATTGCTTCGAAATAAAATGTCACATGAATTATTATGTATTGCTGTTAAAATTTCAATTAGCATTTCTTTTGTTTAAGGGTCGCTTAAATTTAAGCCTTTGTGCAACTGGGACTTAGCCTGTAGCTCAAAAGTAAAAGACGAGAGAAAATTCCTATGACAACTTAAAAATTTTTGAAATGTACAAAATAATTAAAAATAAACAAGACATAATTTTTCTATAATACAGAGTGTTAACAAATAAGGGCAAATATTTTAAGGGCATAAAGTACTGACCAAAATTAGCAAAGAAAGCTTAAACATGGGTCCGATCTTCAATAGTTTCCGAGATATAAGACAGTAAAAAATGAGTTTTTACAGGATTTACCTCTGCTGTCTCGAAAATTATAAAAGTTACGACTTTTTGTTCACCTTTCAGAGGTTATTTTAGATGTGCTTTTGTTTTCCAATAAAAATCAAATTATTGTACTAAGTTAAATGTTTGTGGCGACCTTGGCAAATAATTTTCAAATAACTTCGTAACTATTAAACATTGAGAAAAATTTTATTGTTTATTTACAGTCTATTTGCTGGCATAGACAAAAAATTCCATCACTTTCTTTGTCAATTTTTCTTCGATTGTTATACAAAATGGCCTCTTTCTCGGAAACCGTTGAAGATCAGACCTATGTTTTTAAAGCTTTTTTACTAATTTTGGTGAGTACTATATGACCTCAAAAAAATTTACCCTTATTTTTTAACACCCTGTATAATAAATTAAGATCACATCTCGCATGTAATACATTTTTTTCGTGATCGCCCAGAAAATGAGCTCTTTCTGATCACTATTTAGACCGGAAAGTCCTTCTTTGGTGAGCTAGCTCGGAAAGTTGTCTATAAGGGATCGGAAAGTACTTTACCGATCCCGGGACCGGTAAATCTAAATGTTTCCATGGAGATCAGTTGTTTGTTTATATCTTATTTGCTCTCAGTAAAAAATAAAATAATACTTTTTAATTTTTTTTCAGGATCGCAAAAAAAATATTGTACCCAACATGACCTGAAAGTGTCTATACTGGGCTCACAAGATTCCAAAGCTCGCCTACGGCTCGCTCTGGAATATGCTTGCTCACCCAGTAAAGTATCACTTTCAGGTCTTGTTACGTAAATTACTATTGAATCAAAATATTTAAAAAATAAAAACTAAATATTGTCTATAACAAAAAAAATAAAAAAATTAGAATGCGTTTTAGAATGAACGTCTTGGAATGAAATTTATAGTTAATAAGTAAGAATTATTTGGGTAAAAATTTGGTACCTCTGGTTCTGAATAATTTAATTTTTTATCCATCTCTTACCAATCACAGAATTATTGTCCGCGCCAAAGGCACAGACACAGGGCGGGCCGTTAGGAACGGTGAACTTGCAGAAGGACCAGTTGGACGTGAAGTACTTAGGCAGGAAGGTGGCATTGGCCAGGGTGCTCTGCTTGTTTAGCTTCGGGTCATCCAGCGCGAAAATATGCACCGTTCCATGGTCGGACGCCACACATAACCATGTTGAACTGTGGTTGAAGTTGATGCAGTAGATTGTCGCCTTAAAAGTTTAATGCCATGTACTAATTTTATATTACGTATTTATACTTTATTTATATGCCTATATGTTTGTTAAATAATAAATATCTTATAATTTAGAATGAGAGTAACGAGATAAATAAATAACTAAGGGTTGTTAACCATAATAAAGCCTCGTTCATAACACGAAATTAGTGATTAGTGTTAGTAGTTATGGTTAGTGGTTATAATTAGTAGTTAGAGATTCGAAAACAGCGTTCACGTGAAATTAATGTCTATCTCTGTAAGTAAAATAACACGCGTCATTCATAATTTGGGGTAGTCCTCAAAATTATCACATATTATGTCACAAACTTCGAAAAAGTACTGGAGGTTGGAGATACTATTTCCATCTTTCGTACCATTTCGTACCTAAGTGTGGTGTTATTGAGTTAACAAATTAGAATGTTTATGTAGTTATTACATAACAATGGCAGAAACGTTTACAACCCTCATTGTAGAAAAGAAATGTTTGTATGATAAAAGTATACAACTCTTTAAAATGCATCTTTGAAAGAAGCTGAATGGGAAGTGATTCGACAAGTATTCAAAATCAGTTAACGAACTCAGTAATAATTTCTTCTTCATTTGCAGATAATTTCGATTCATTTCGATTTCACTATTTTCACACAATAACTATCAAAGAGGCTCAACCAATGTCAAAACATATATCTTTTTCTATAATATATCTATCTCATTTTTGGCGTTTACAATCACTTGCGCTACATGAACTAATTTCGTTATTGTGAACGCTGTAGTATAACTACGTATGTTAAGCTCGCTGCGCTAACCTTAACTATTAACACTAACCACTAATTTCGTGTTGAGAATGAGGCTTAAGACTTCTTAGAATTGAACAGCCTATATTGGATACTTTAACAGACATGCGCATTGTGACCCGGGAAGGCTAATAATAAATATTTGTTTCTTAATTTCGTAAAAATATTTCCTCAAATAAAGAAGGTACAATTTTAATGGCAAACTGATAATGCACTAAAGTTTCATCATTTTAAAATAATAATTAGGTTATTTTTTATGAAAATGTAAGTACATACATAACATCACTGTAACGCTTATTTAAATTACTTGTAGAAAATATAAAAACATATGTATTATTCAATTTAAAAAACGGCAATAGAATTCAGGACGTTTTCACAGCAAAAAGTAGCATTCAAGTTCGTTCCCAACTTTGTAATTTAAATAATAAATTTAAAATGAATAATAAAGAAAATAGGCATTTGTTCCCATTTTTTCAATCAGCTTTATAGAATTATTAAATATAAATGGTTAACGATCCCTTCTTTGTAAAATAAATTTGAAAACAAAATAATAATATATACCACCTACCTTAACAAAAATGAAAATTTCTTTTAAAATAAACACTAATAAATTTTATATTTTTCTCCTTCCGAATTCGCAACGATAGGCACATAACGAAACACTTTTTTTTCAAACAGCAGGAATAAAAAAATAAGATAATAATAGGTTTGTTCGCGGTACCGATCCCGGACTAGTTTGAGCATCACACGCATGCGCAGTTTCGTTTTAATCGTTCGCGGTACGATTCTGACTGATAACTCGGTGTTCGCGGAACACTGTGGACTGGTACATGATTGGTTACGTACTAATCAGACCAGTCCGAAAATTGAAGCAAGTACTATAAATCAGGGAATAATTGCGAGTGTTCAATGCATACTTTTCTATATTTAATTACGTTTATTTTAACAATTTCACAAACTTTAAATTAATAAATATTTGAAGGTAAGTTTATAATATTGCCTCCATTTCAGTTCAAAACTATATAATATTTTCATTTAGGTGCTTAACATACATAACCTCAAACGTCAAAACGGGCGTTCGCGGTAGAAAAAATCCCAAAACAATCTCGGATCACGCATGCGTATTTCACGATTTATGAATTAGTACGGAACAAGTACGAAATAAGTTTGGGATCCGTCAGGGACTGTTACCGCGAACAAACCTAATATGAATTCGGAAGCATTATGTACAATCATGAAAATATTATGAAACCATCAAGTTACCATGTGAGAAACAAATGCTCATAGATATTTGCTGACTGTACTGTTTTTTTTTTTCGATATTCGTTTTTTTTGTGGTACGTATTATACAATTTTAAAATTTACATTGAAGAAGAATGAATATTACAAGTTTTTTTAAATAAATCTACGCATTTTTTTCTCACTAATTCCAACTCTTTTAAAAGAAAATATACAAAATATGGTAAGAAATAATTTAAATAATATAATAAGGACTACATTTTATATTAGCGACAATTAAAAATAAAAATCTACCATAAATTTAGTTAAAACTGGTTCAAATAACATGAACCAATACGAGAATTCACGCTAGAATTACTGGCTTTTTTTTAATTTTTATTTTAAATATGTTCAAAGTACTTCCCTTCAACAATAATACATTTCATCATCAATCTATCCTTCCACTTTTCATAAACTCCCAATCAATTTTCTTTAAGAATGCTTTCAAAATTATCATGAATTCGCGATTCAAATTAAGCAAACTCTACCTGGTGGACAAAGTTTGAATTAAAAAATGTCTAAAAAGTTTCATGTATTTAAACTTTTTCAAAAAGCGTTAAATTCATTATATCAGTGACAGATTGACAGCTCGTACAGTGTTGTGACGTCACAACACTGATATATAATGGCGGGAAAACTTAATTTGAATCGCCAATTGCACTACTGCAGCATCAATCTCTTCTTCAGATGGAAATTTTCTACTTATTTTTGTTTCCAAAAAAAACAGCCAATAAGCGCACATTGTCAAATCAGGTACGATACTTTAAAAAATTGATTAAAGCGTGGATTACTCAATGAAGTTTTTATTTTCAAGTGACTTGAAAAGTGACCTTACAAGTATATTTTTCTATTTTGGTTGTTTAATATATTTTATGAAACTCATTTGGATGTCAAAAAGTACTTCTATAAAGAACTCAAACCTAGTATTATTTCTAGAAGACCAACTATTAAAATGAAGTAATATAAGTATATGTCAATCACTGTCACCAACAAACAAATAAAAAAATAAATATTCTTAATCAATGTTCATATATTAGAAAATGAAACAACGACTATTTTTAAATATTTTCTGACAAAAGAACCAAAATAGAAAAAATAGTATAAAATACACGTTTTATAAGACATTTTAGCACACTTGTTCCTCAGAAAACTCGCAGCAAGCCGCTCGTTTCTAACAGAAACACGCGCGCTAAAATCTTGTCTTACGAAACTTGTATTTCAATGTACTATTACATTATCAAGTTTTGCGTGAATTAAAATATCCAAGTGTCAAAATTTAAGTTATACCCACATTAAATTGTCATCCAAGTGTCAAAATTTAAGTTATACCCACATTAAATTGTCATTGAATTTTCATAACATGAATTTTTCGTATTAGCCATCAAGATTACAAGATTTCAATTACATCTCTACCCAATTTTGCCATTTTTCAGTTTAAAATCAATTAATATATAACACCACACTTGTACACATCAAAAATATAAATACAAATATTAATGACATTTGACAGTCAAAACTTACAGGGACTTTTACGGAAAAGTAGCGCATGTTATTCGTTGAAAGTTTTTTGGTTAAAAGGCTATTCATCTGTCCCTCTCACACTCAAATCATCGTGCGAGAGAGAAAACTTTTTAAGCCACTTGAAAAGAAAAACTTCATCGTGTAATGCACATTTTAAGTTCTAACTTGCTTAACTTCTGCAACTTAAATTTAAATGATATAAAAATAGATAAATAATTGTTTAAAATTATAGTGTAAATTTTGTTTCCAAGGTCTACATGATTTTCTTATTAAATAATTCTTGTGTGATCCTCGTATTATCAGAAATAATTTAATTAATAAATATAAGCGCTAATATTTTATATTATAAACAATTAATTAAAAAAAGAAAAAAAACTGTTGAAATTATATGAGTTGATATGTAAAAAACTATCAAATTTTCCAACAAAAAACAAAATCCTACCTGGTGGGCCCCCCTTCTGAGTTCCGTCAACCTCGTCCCCGACGTGGTATCAAACACTCTAATAAGCGTGCCCTTTTCTGAGGCGGTTGCCAACCTCGTACCCTGGAGATTGAGTGCAATGCAGCTGAGCGATGCTTCGTGTGCAGCTATATCCAACGGCGCCTTCTCCGTGTTGGCGAGGTCCACGATTTGCACGTGGCCAGTTTTACGTCCCGGGAAGGCTAATAATGAGTTGTTGCTATTGGGGCACAAAACGCACAAGCCTCGCGGGTTGGGACTTGTCTCGAAGACATGGAGTTGTTGGGGGGTTTGGGTAAATGTGTAGACCTTAATTACTCCCTCTAAAAGAGAAATACAGTGTTAAAAATACGGATATTTGAAAATTATATAAGTGAGAAATGTAAAGCAACATATAATTTTTGTTTGGACGAAATGAGAAACATGGTTAAATATAATTTAATTTTATCAATTTTATTTCAGGTATATTTTTTTCACATTTGTTAACTTGGTGTATTCTGATCAATCAGAATTTCGGAAATTCGGAGTAGGCTACGAACACAAAAACATATGTGTGATCATTATTCATTTCAAAATCAAGTTGTCAAAATTAATCGTGAAATATAATTTTAAAAAGAAAAGATAAAAAAGAAGGATACAGAATATTGCCATTCAACGTTTTCTAATTTTTTTCAAATTCTAAAATAAGGATTCAAGAAGAAAAGCTTTAATATCTTTAGATAACATTTTTAACAATATTTCTTGTCAAAATGACATTTAATTACTTTTAAATTGACATACGTTTTTGTGTTCATAGCCTACTCCGAATTGGGTTTTTTTTAACACGTTGTAGTTATTTCACGTAACAATATCGTTAAATATAAAGTGTATGATTCTTGAAGACATACGCAAATGAAATAGACTCTTTTTGCTGCAAAAGGAGACTACTTCATTTATAATTCATTTTACGTAAGAAAATAGCAGATGGCGATGTGAGTCGACCGTTTTTACATGCACTAAATAAATAATTTAAATTCATGAAGAAACAAAACTTTGTCAGTAATAAAAATACTTTTGCATACAATATTTTTCCTACAACCGAAATGTTAGTGCTATTTCTCAGAATACTGAGTAGGAGTGTATAGGCATCTTCAAAATTGTATTTTCATTGTAGGAGTAGAAATGAACTATAAAAAGTTACTCAAATTACTTGAAAAGAAAATATGTTCTTTCCAAAGATGTATAATGTGTCCATATTCAAAAAATACAAATAAGTAAGTTTTTGGATAAAAAATGAAGGAAACATATATGTCTCACTTTTTCTGGTTCTTATTATATATATATATATATATATATATATATATATATATATATATATATATATATATATATATATATATAATAAATAATAATTTAATTATAGTTTTGAAGAGTAGTTAGCAGAAATTCAGAGGATATTTAACTACAGAGAAAAGTTAAAAATACATAACACAGTCTTTTTATAAATAAAATTTTCTGATTATATTTTTAAAATTATGAATAATAAAGTTAACTATTATTAGAAATAAAAACTGGCAAAACAGATGTTGAAACAAACATAACCATCGGAAATAAAAATATATTATATACTCCTACACAAAAATACCATATTTTTTATGAATATAAATAACAGAAATAGAATATAATAAAATAAAATTGTAAATAAAATACTGTAATTCAATATTCATAAAATGTATTTTTCATTCAAAATAAACCGAAAAAAAAAAATGTATTAACACAGATTCACAGATCGACATTTTTATTTTATTGTATGTATATTACAATGGGATTAGCCATTTATGTTATTAATGCAAATGTCGGTCTGTTTCTGTATTTAATGTTACAAAATAGTCACTTACTATCGTTCCATTTTTGATTATATTATTTATTTAAAAAGCCGGTCTGTCGACAAGTATTTTCGTAATAATATTCAAGGATATTTTCCAATAAGATTTCCAATATAAATGCACACAAATAATAGCAAATATGTGATTTTAGCAGTAGGTGCACAACAAATAAATATAAAAACAACAAAAGCTAGAAATAAATTTACCTAAAACTACAACTATACGATCCCTTCTTAAACGAACAGCCTTAACAGGAGCATTAAATTCTAATGAAATAGCAGGTGCTTTCTTTAAATCATCCCACACCATTACCCTGTTCGGAGGGTAAATTGGCCGGGGCCCACCGCCGACTAGTGCGAGATAGTTGCACCTAAATAACATTTCCACGTAACTAAGTCCTCCATCGGGAAAGTCTTGTCTTTCTTTTTCTTTTAGTGGATCACAGTTGTAGACTCTAAAACCTGTATCTGTTGCGCAGGCAAAACATCCTATAAAGAATTGATAATTATGGTATTTATACAATTAAAAAATAGGTTTTCTATACCCTGATCTTGGTTGAAACCTGCATAAAGCAAGCCGTTCCCATAAGGGTTAAAAGATCCCAAATTCATAGCAAATTATTAACGACACTACTCTTTACACATTCACGCTACTTATTATTACTTACAGTTCGAATAAAAAGAAATTAATTATTTAATGCAAAACACCATTTTGTTATTAGCAATTTTTAACCTACAAACATAAGTGTCGTTGACACAAACTGAGTTATCAAGGTCACAAGTATGTCAGAAAAGGTCTAATCTGCCGATTTCTTTTCTTTACCATATATTTTTTCGCACATCACTATTTGTTTACTATATGCAAATGTGATAAATATATATACTCACTCAATTACGTTTTATCTTTAGGAAAAATTTTATTCTAGGGATTTTATAGCATTTTTTTCCTACGATAATAAAGAAAAACTTGAAGCTTGAAGTGTATTGTTGCAAGATTCCCTATTATTACAGTTTAACAATAGAAAAAACAATTGATACCAACAAAACTATATTTTATTATAAATATTTTATTGTTTTATTAATTCGCGGGCTCTCATTTAAACGCGTTTTAATGTTGGTATGATGTTACTGCGTTTATTTTACGTTTTACCTCAACCAAATTTTAAAGCGCACATTTCAAATATAATATTTCTTGGAATCTAACATTTATATTTAAAAGATCAACAATAAAATTACAATAACAGTCTCAACCTCAACATTTTGGTGAAGAAGAGCGCAATGTACTAATGCACATGCGCACAGTTTTGTTGACATTCAACTGTTTACAAATATTGAATTTTATATCGGCGCTTTAACTTACATATTCTTAAAAATGTCAGCTGATGGAATGTTTTTAATATCTTTAAATGGGCAATTAGAATATGTAGATATAACTGCAGCTTCTGGTACTTTATGGCATTGTAAATATGAAGTAATAATCGGTCCAGACTGGAAAGTAGTTACTGGTTTGGAAGCAGGTGTTACTCAAACTGCAAATGTGGTAGTGAATGGTGATAAAATAGTGTTTAATTTTCCTATAGAAATATCATTTAAAAGTACGAATCCTTCTGGATGTAAGTGGATATAATTTTGAAAAAAATCTTCAACAAATTGTGTTTAATTTTATTATAGGGCCTCAATTAGTGTTAAGTATTTATTCGGGCGCAACTTTACAAGGATATGGTAGGATTCACATGCCTTTACAACCAGGGTTACACAAATTACGAATGCCTTTATCGAAACCTGTTCCGTCTACGTATTTGGGTTATTTAGGTAGTTTCTTCGGTTATCAACCAGAATTAGTTCAAGCGTCGTTATTGGCTACTGGCGAAGGCAATCATTGTAAGTTATCATAAAAATAAATTATGTATTAGTTGATAATTTTGTTTTGTAGTAATTAGAATGATTTCGAATGGGTATGCATCGTTTTCAATAAATGTATTAACAAAAGGATTGCAAGAATTAGGATATGACGTGGGAAGGAAAAAATAGTTATTATTAATTTTTTATATATTTAAGTACGTAACTGTATTTATTTGTAACAGAAAATATATTTAATAAATAAATAATACATATTTTAATGAATACTATTTTGTTTTTTGGTATTATGGTGCTACTAGATATTTGCCATACTTTTCTAAACATTCTAAAATAACTCCATTGGTCCATCCGAACCCTGCTTGTACTGTATATTCCCCCCCACCCCCAAATTGTCCTGGCACATTGGCGTCATACTTCTCGAACATTTCACGAGTATCGTGAAAACCTATATAATTTGCCCGAACCCATAAGTCTGCTAATTTATGCGCTAATGTTTGTGAACTTTCACTGTCGCCATTTTCTAAAGCTTGAATTACAATAGCTTGAAGTGGCGGCCAAGCGTTCGGTGCATCCCACTGTTCACCACTTTGGATGATTGACATCGGTGTACCACCTGGGAATTTGTCTATACCTTCTTTATGTAAATATTCTAATACTTTTTCTACTCTTCTCTTTTTATGGAGTGGGTCTACCGCATTTACCCACAAAGGTGCAATGTTACTAGCGTAGAAGTAGTTGCGATGTTTTTTGGTTTCTATATCGAGGTCTTGCCAAATTCCAGCTTCTTCATTCCATAAAATATTGTTGATAGCTATTTTTAAAGCTGTGGCTTCGGTCTTCCAATAAGTAGCTTTGTCTAGGTTGTCAATTTTGTAGTAAAGTTTGGCAAGAATATTAAAAGCGTCATACATAAATGAGTTTAAATCCACTGGTATAATTCTAGTGATATGAATTCCCGATAAATTGTTATGGTTGCCTCCTTCTTCATCGAAAAACCATCTACTGGAAAAGTCCCAACCGCTTTCAGCCGCAGATTTGAGTTGTATATACGTATCGTTTGGATTTGGAGAATTTTTTGCTGTTAACACATCTTCTCTATATGATTCAGGTCTAGGGCCGTAACTAGGAGCGTTGTACTGGTACATTCTGTATGTTATTAACCTGCTTTTGACTTTAATTTGCCTGTTGTCCATCCAAAATAAAAGTTCTTTCTCCAAAGTACCAATATTTTCTTTCAACCAGTCTAAATTGTCAGTATATTTGATATATTGGTCCACCATTTTTGTTAGTAAGGGCGGTTGAGTCCGTTGTGCGTAGTAAACTCTCGAACCGTTAGGAATATGCCCCATTTTCTTGACTAGAAACAGGAAGTTCTCGATGATTCCTCGCACAGTTTCTGGCATTTCACTGATGAGCAGCCCACGAACAATCCAGTACGTGTCCCAGTAATAAATCTCTCTGAAGCGTCCTCCAGGGATTATGAAACCGTTTGGTACAGGCATCAAGGAATATTGATTTGGATTATCATATACGTCCGATTTAACCTTCCTGGCTAGAGTTTTCCAAATTGCGACGATATCTTTAGCGAAATCACGTAAATTCGCGTCTTGAATCTTCAATAAAAATTTCGGTTCAGGATTGAAATCTGGAGGACTCCATTCTTCCAATTCATTATCATATTCAAAATTTTCGAACACAAATTCCTTGATTTTATCAAAAGAAGGTTCGTTGTCGGTGTTGTTCATTAGTGTGTCAAAGTTTTCTAATGTTGTGTTCAAACTGTTTTTCATTCTCATGTCGACGAACGATTTGGAGTCATTGAAAATTCGCGCCATTTGTACGGTGTGCAGCAGCGGGCCATGGCAGTACACAGGACTATCACAGGATGGCGGTAGTGCGCCAAGAGCGCACGAAACCAACAATAACACCAACACCAACATTGTTGCTGCTGATTAAAGTTTTAAATGCTTATATAGCAGCAATCATGTTTCCCCCACCATAAACCTTGAAAATACCTAGTTTTTTTCACAGTATATACAAGAATATTAATTGCTGATTGGTATTACCACAAAATTAACATTCTGTGATAAGATTTGGAAGAGGAGTTATCGGTTATCAGCTGGTATTATTACTGATCGGTACTTCATCTTCTAAGACGTTCAATATGTATTAAAATCGTCATATGACGCACTCTGTTATGCTTGATTCACGATGCTTATTCTAATGCGAGTATAATAGTCGTGATTCTGAAGAGGTATCTTCCTAATTATTTACGTCATGTCAATTTTTATTATGCTGGTACCCACGACATACAAATGGCTTCAATTAATTTTTTTGTTCTTATTAGAAACATATCTATACCATGAATATTAATGAGTATTTCTGCACAGTATTTATTAGAGTTTCTTTGTAAACAGAAAATTTAGTCAATATAAAAAATAGTTAACGGGTGTTTTATTAGCCTTATGTCACATTTGACAAATCAACCCATTTAATTAGACATTGATAAGTATGTATGTTAAAATCATAAAATTACCGTTTTATGTACAATAAAGTAAGTAGTACATTATTTGCAAAATATATTTGTATACTTAAAAAAAATGTTTAAATTTTCTTACAAATTATGTAAACTATAAAAAATTCTACATAATCTACATATGTGTTACACTATATTTACGCCAACATTTATTTTTACATTTAAATTTATTGCTAAATTTAATTTTAAGATTTAGGTGTAAGATAAGTGTCAAGTTAAAAAATATGGAACGACTAAAATTAGCAAATTTTCCATAAATTAACAAAAATCGTGTTAAGTTAATTCGAGATATGATAGTATACCAGTATTTTTTATGACCTAAATAAATTTTAAAAACCAAAATGGATAATAAATATTTTTTGACACTTCAAAAATAATAAAAATTAGCGATATATTATACGAAAATTATTCAAATTTGTATCTAAATATAGAATAATTAATTTTGTAAACAAAAATAACAGATAATCTATATCATTAAATAATTATAATAATCGTACTTGACAGTAGGTCGCAATTATAAGATATAGGAAAATTTTCAATTGCAATAATTAGTATATTTTATCTATGTTCTTGATCAATTTAAATATATTATTTTCTTATCAAACAAAAAACTGATAATTTATAGTATACTCGTAGTAGTAATCTTAAAAAAGTTGATGATTTTTTACTAATTAAATTATATATGTGTTTTTATTCTTTTTTAAAAAAGTAAAACTGTTTTTTTAACAATGAAACTGCGTACAGCTGAATGATTTTAATTTCACTTTTAGTGTAGTTCCTAAAGCATAAAAAGACAATAGTTATACAAAGTATAGAAATAATTACAGATTCCTAAATTAAAAAGAGAAAATAGATTATATAACCGTTAACACTGACAATGACAGTAAGATGATATCTTAAATTTTAATCTGGAAATTCATGAGTGAAATTTTTACTAGCTTGGGAAAACAAAAGTACGTTTTTTCCACATTATAGTTATCTTTATAAACAATATTTTGTTATTATAAATATTAACTATATTCTTTTCTACTTTACCAATTCACTATTAAAAAGAATATAGGGCATAGCTTTGAACTCTCTGATTGGTTGAAATTGGAGCCAAGTTAATGCAATGTAATTTCAAACTATACTTGCCGTCAAATAAGTATGGACTGGAGATTTCTACACTGTTGCTGATTTATGGGCAATGTTGAAAATGTGAGTTATGAAGAAGCGGCATTACTGCAGGGCAAGGGTCAGGGTGCGGAGAAGGGAAAAAGTTGAGCCTCAGTCCATACTCATTTGACGGCGATTATAAATGTTTAAAATTATTTTGTTTACATGGTCTACATGATTTTTTGATATCAAAATTTCTAGTGTTCCTCGTATTTCAGAAATAATTTAATAATATAAGCGCTACTATTTTTATAAACGAAACAACATGACATGTGGCATCTCGTGTCATTTTTATGTGCAATGTCAAGTATCATCTTTATGCGATTTGGAAAGCAGAAAGATAATATTTTATATTTCATAGCTACTGACTATAATTTACAAAGATTCGATGGAATTATGATACCTTTTTAATATTTTAATAAAATGTCACATGACGGCAGTTGAATACCGTCATTTTTTAATTTTGGCTGTTTATAACTGGCGCTGATGCGTGATCGCCATCTACTGTTTTGGTAAAAAAATAGCTGTGTAATACAAAAATGAGAAAAAAATGGTGAATTGTTTCTAAAAAATATTATACTTACATAGGTGATTGAAATAAGGGACAAATGGTTATTTTTATCTCTCGCCATACCGTAGGATTTTCTTGAAAAAATATTTTAAAATATGATCCAAAACTTCTCAAATTTTGTATTTAAAATTCGTATATAATTTGGAATAACATATTAGATTTTGACTGTATGTATATGATAAACCGATAATTAATTTGGAGCTCTTAACAGATTTTCGTGGAAAAAATAATAAAATATAATCCAAAATTTCGTATAGCAGACTTTTCTATTTACTGGAACAACAAATTAGATTTTGTTTACAAACGATTAATCGGAAGTGATACTTTACTTAAAACTCACTGCCATTTTAAACATGGAATTGGCGGGAGGTCACGTGCTGGCTACATCAGATTTTTTTTTATTAATTTTAGGTCCCCGAGTATACTTAGTTTAAATTTCAAAGTGGGGGCCAACTTAAATGCCATCTTTTGGTGTGAAACATTAGCTTTACAGTGAAGCATAATAATAAGGCTGTTGCAAGTATTTTTATATGACTTCTAAGTATTAAATTTGAAAAGATATTGTTCTTTAAAGAGCCTCAAATTTGAAAATATCACAAAATATCCTTTAGATATTTTACAATTAATTTTTGAAATTTGGATAAAATTTTGAATAAGTCACGTGATCTAAAACAGAATGTGACGTCAGAGTACTTACATCTTCAGCAGTTCTAAGGTGGCAAGTGTATTGTCAAAGTTGTCAAACAAGTGTCAAATAAGAATCACGACCAGAACTTTAAAGTAAAATATATTATCAATTTATATAATAAATTCAGTTTTTATATTTTATTTTACCTTAACTCTATAACACCCCTTATTTCGGTAGCAGAAAACAATCGTTCTGATATAAATTCAGCCATCATCCAGCTATCGACCTTCGGTTCATTGTCCGATTTAGCTTGTGTGTAATTTGAATTAGTCATTATTACTTTAATATTCATTTACAATGAGCAATGTCAGCGTCAACTGTCAAATTAAAAGATTTTGTTATTAACATGTGACAAAATTTAGCCTACGTTTATTTATATAAATAATATGAATAACGTAGGTGATGGAAAAACTGTTTTCCTATTGGCTATTAATGACGTAATGTATGTGCTTCTACGTCACAGGAGTAGGGGGTAGTTTTTGAGGACGTCAATCTTTTTATTTAATTATTTCCACAAATAACAAATTATTAAAATAAAAATTATTACTAAGAAAATCATTCCACAAACTTTCATTTAAAATAGTTTTTGAAAAATGTGAAACAGGCTCATTGAATTTTCATAACAAATTAGTTATTAATTATTCAAAATTATGAAACTTTAATGCATTTTCAGTTTTCCATGACGTTTGTACTTTCTTTGTTTGAAGAAAGAAAAGATAAATTTATTTTTTATACAAGACGATAAAATTATATTTTATCGACCAGCCGACTAGCGTGTATAATTTATTTTACATTAAATTATTATGCAAGCACTATTTTAAAATTTAAAATAAGTTGCGGTTCTATTCCAAGAATAATCTTTCTGCTAACGTTAATTGCACAAGTGAACTTATTATTATCACAGTCAACATTAATGTATTTACATTAATTTATATAAAAATTAATTTTTTGCAGAAAAAATAATTTAATTTTACTTTTTATTGAAATGAGCCGGTTTATTTTTTTTTTAAAGTATTTTAAATGAAAGTTTATGCAATATTTTTCATAGTAATAATAAAAATAAAAATAATTTATTATTTTCATAAATAATTAAATAAAAAGATTGGCGCCAGAAATAGTAATGAAAAACAACCCCCAGTCCTGTGACATCGGAGTACATACATCACGTCATTTATAGTCATTCTGTGTTAGTTCACGGGACTTTTTCAAAATATTACACAAATTTTAATTTTTAATTGTAAAATATCTAATGGATATTTGGTGATATTTTCAAATTTGAGGCTCTTTAAAGAACAATATCTTTTAAAATTTAATATTTAGAATTATAAAAATTCTTGCAACAGACCTATTTAGATTATTTGAAATAATCATAAATAAATGTTACATCTAATAAACGTTAAAAAGATTTCCTCTAACAAAGGTACAAATGCAGCGGCAAACGGATAATGCATTAAAGTTCCATAATTATAAATATTGCTACATATGTGAAATAAATAAAGCTATAACTATTCAGTTTATTAAATCTTCACTTTAAAATCACTAATGCCTAGATGCACTCTTACAGTTAAATTTTTAACAAAATATCTGATGTGGACACCACATGCCTTCCTTGTACGCCTGTTAAACTATACATATTTTGTTAATAATTAAAATATGTACTATAGCAGTCACAATCATAAAATTGCACGTATTTGACATAATTTGACATTGGCATTAAATTCTTTAATTTTTTGTTATTTTTTTGTCCTAATTCATGGCAAACTTAATTACAGAAACCAAAAAGCACATAATTTTTAAATTTATGTACCTATCTCGCTTATACAAATAGCTAATTTAATCATACTTCATGTTTTCGACGCAGAATTCAATTCTCTAACTTTTATTTGAAGCATTTATTATTAAAATCAAAATAACACAATTTTTTTCAAGAAAAAAATAACAGATTCAAGTAAAGTATCACTTCCGGTTAGATTGTTTGAACCAAAATCCATTTTACTCCCATTGATATAAAAGTATTATATACCAAAAAAGTTTTAGATTATTTTTTAATATAGTTTTTCATTAAAATCTATTATAGGCTTCAAGTAAAGTACCACTTCTGGGTAGACCATTCTAACTAAAATCTATTATGTTATTCCCATTGATATAAAAGTATTATATACCAAATTTGAAAAGTTTTGGATTATATTTTAATATAGTTTTTCATTAAAATCTATTATACCGCTTCCGAAAGGTATCTAATGACCAAAAAGGGAAGTGCACAACTAGATGTTATAACAGTTCTAAATACAAAATTTTAACTTTCTACGGCATCCCGTTTTTCAGTTATGCGAGATACGTACGTACGTACATACTTACGTACAGACGTCACGACGAAATTAGTCAAAATGGATTCAGGAATGGTCAAAATGGATATTTCCGTTGAAATCTGGAAACCGAAATTTTTCGCGATTACAATACTTCTTTTACTTCGCACGTGGAAGTAAAAATGTATTTAAATTCTTTTATTGCAATATTTAACAAGTCATTTGAAATTTCCTTCATATTTTTTAGTGCGTTTCACGTAAGAAAATAGCAGATGACTCTTGAGAGCAGGCTTTTTACTTCCTTGTACGAAGTAAAGGAAGTATTGTAATCGCGAAAAAATTCGGTTTCCAGATTTCAACGGAAATATCCATTTTGACCATCCCTCAATCCATTTTGACTAATTTCGTCGTGACGTCTGTACGTACGTATCTCGCATAACTGAAAAACGGGAAGCCATAGAAAGTTAAAATTTTGTATTTAGGACTGTTATAACATCTAGTTGTGCACCTCCCTTTTTGGTCATTGCATAACTTTCAGAAGTTGTACTTTACTTGAAGCCCATAATAGATTTTAATGGAAAACTATATTAAAATATAATCCAAAACTTTTCAAATTTTGTATATAAGACTTTTATATCAATGGGAATAACATAATAGATTTTAGTAAAAATGGTCTACCCGGAAGTGGTACTTTACTTGAAGCCTATAGTAGATTTTAATGAAAAACTATATTAAAATATAATCCAAAACTTTTCAAATTTGGTATATAATACTTTTATATCAATGGGAATAACATAATAGATTTTAGTTAAAATGATGTACCCGGAAGTGGTACTTTACTTGAAACCTATAATAGATTTTAATGGAAAACTATATTAAAATATAATTCAAAACTTCTCAAATTTGGTATATAATACTTTTATATCAATGGAAATAACAATAGACTTTGGTTAAAATAGTCTAACCGGAAGTGATACTTTATTTGAAGCTATTATCAGTTTTTCTTGAAAAAAATGGTGTTATTTTGAATTTAACAATAAATGCTTCAAATAAAATTTTTAGAGAATTGAATTTTGCGTCGAAAACTTTAAGTATGATTAAATTAGTTCTTTGTATAAGCGAGATATGTAAATTTAAACATTATGTACTTTTTGGTTTCTGTAATTAAGTTTGCTATGAATTAGGACAAGAAATAACAAAAAAATAAAGAATTTAATGTCAATGTCAAATTATGTCAAATACGTGCAATTTTATGATTGGGTCTGTTATTATATATATTTTAATTATTAACAAAATATGTATAGTGTAACAAGCGTACAAGGAAGTCATGTGGTGTCCACATCAGATATTTTTATATACATTAAATAAATAATTTAAATTCGTGAAACTAAACTTTGTCAGTATTAAATATTCTTATTTGTGAAAAAATGTACAATATCTGAATATTAAAAATTAGAAAGTCGAAATCAAAAATATGGTTAAATATTTATTTCTTTAGATTTTATTTCACAGCTGACAGATGCCAGTTGATATTTTTTTAAGGTTTTGTGAACTAGATGTGCTTTCTGACCAATCATAGGGCAGAATTTACTTCTTTATCTAAATCAACTCTATTTTCTTACGTGAAACGTGGCACATTATAACAAAATTTCGTTTTTTTTTAAGTTTTATTTATTTATTTCATCCTTTTTACCTTTGATTTCTACTACACTTGGTAAGGAAAGTATAGGGATACAGGATACTGTACAATCGCATGTCGAGATTTTCGTAAATAAGGTCTCTGGAATTTAATTATAATGTGTGCACTCTAATTTAAATTCTATCAATTGAAAATTTTAAAAACTGTGAAATCAGCTGATAAAACAAAAATGACACTTTATTTAAAGTTCTAATGCCTTGTTGCACCAACATGGCTTAAATTTTAAGTGACCCTAAAACAAAAAAATGCCAATTGAAATTTTGATAGCAATGGGTAATAATTTGACATTTAATTCCGATGCAATATTATCAAATGAATTTGTAATATTCTAATTTCTAATATACATAAATAATTGAGAAAACCTCAATGCCAAAAAAATGGTAGAGTTTGGAAAAAATAGTTGTAATAATATTTGATTAAGTTGGAATATTGGTATGGAAAAATCCGGTGTTTCAAGCAATCTTTGAAAAAGCAATTTAAAACGGAGGAACAGTTTTTTTTTTAATTAGTAACTGACTTGAATTTAAAGTTACGGCAAAAATAAATAATCTAGTATGCGATTATTTAAAAAAAATGCTATACATCACTTCTGCTTGTTTTCACTGATAAGCAACGTACATTATTTTTAATAATCGCATAATCGTATACCATATTTTATTCAATTTTGTCGTTTTAAACTGTCATTATTAACTCCATAGCAACAACTATAAGTAATACTTTTTTACATGTGAATTAAAAAAAAATTTAAATCACTCTCATAAAATTTTAACTCACTCTGCAACAAAAAATACATTTAAAAATAACAAATAGAACGAAAATAACACTCACCACATTATTTATCTGTCATTATCAGTCATTTTCATTTTTTTTACGACATAAATGACAGACAATAAAGCTTTTTAAATAGATGACTTGACGTCTATCATCGACGATTGTCATGCACAGCCTACTAACTGATTAGTTTTTTATTTTGTCAAAATTAAATATTATAATGCTTTTTATTATTATTTCATCAAAACTGAATAAAATATTGTATAAACTACTTGAGCTCAGAATGTTTATTCACTCGAAGAATTTAACTAGGGTTCATGATTTCTCGAGCTTATCAATTTCTCGGGTCTCGAAAATTCTAGAGGGTAATTTCTCGGGTCTTCTCGGGTTGTCGAGAAATTTATATTTACGTATTTTTTGCATATCTTTTTGGTTTAAATAATGAAAAATATCGTCACAAAATTAAAAATATGTATCATAAAAAATATCTTGTTATAAATCAACAAATTAAGTGGTTTTCTCTCTCAAATAAAAGTAACAAAATAATCATAAAACCATTATTGACAGTTTTAACTTTCATAGGAATTAAGTAAATTATCTTCTCTTGAAAACAAAATCTAAACAAAAAATAACAAAATCTCTTTATTGGGAACATTAGGAACTAAAATTTTCTTCTCTTAAAAACAAAATCTAAACACAACAAAATCTCTTTCAAAGAAACAGTAGGAACCAAAATTAGCTTCTCTTAAAAAACAAAAATAACAAAATCTCTTTCACATAAACCAAAATTGACTTCCCTTAAAAAGCAAATTAAATATTTAAACATTAAACATTCTACGAAATTCAGCGCCCCGTGCCGCGCGTTTATAAACCAAACAGAAAAGGCAAAATTGTCTTCTTTTACAATCTTTTAGACTCAAATATGATTTCTCGAGTTCTCGACTTTTCTCGAGCTTCATTTCCCGGCAATAAAGCCCAACGATTTCCCGGGAATTCTCAACTCACTCGCTCTTAAGGGTTCGTGAGCTAAACTTTCTTCTTATGAATAAACATTACCTTAGCTCATTTGGTGTATAAATATATATTATTATTACCTTGGTTATTAAATAAAGTTTAGCCTGTTATTAAAAAATAGATATAAAAATTCAGAATTTTATGCTCAAAATTGTATGTACTCCATATAATTTGACGGGACATTATTAAATATGAATTATAAATTAACATAAAATAAAAACTGAAATGGCGAGAGGTAATGTGCTGGCCACATCAAGTTGTTTTTGTTGTTCAGAATATCGAAGCTATTTTCTATGAAATTCGTTTCTTCTAATAATTCTAAACTTGTTTCTTAGTCGACTGATAAAAATTATATCAAATAACAATTAATATTACATATTGATCAATAAATTATCTAATATAATTTATTTTGTCGTATTTTAATACCAGTGCGAGAAACAATGGTTTCAATGTCCGTGAATTCTCATTCTTTCCACAGCAAAAATTTTCATGTTTAGATACTGAAATCTATGCAAAGCAGGTTTGCACATCTCTATTGTGTAAAATGCCGTGATGATACGTTTTTTATTCATTGGAAATAATCCCACAGGGAAATACAATAATGAATAAATTAATGACATCAATATTACTATTGTATTATCATTTCGATTCATCTAGAAAATATGACGTCATTAGTGAATAAGTGTTAGGAATGGTACGTATAAAATTTAATGACGACAATATTACGTGTATTGGTAAAGCAGATGTATTATTTATTTATTGATAAGTAAACTATCATAAAAAATTGTAATTAGAAAATGAGTGGAAAACAAATATGAAAATTTCATAAAACTAAATTTTTTCTAATTTTAATAACTTTTTTTTCAAGATCCAATGAAAATAATTTGTTTATTTGGTTATAACAAATATAGTTAAATGATTTATAATAGTGTAAAACATAAATTATGACATATTGCAAAACAGATAAAGTTTTGCTATTTTCAACATATGTATCATATTTATATTTTGTATTATTTTACCACTGATTAAGTAATCAAGACATCATTGATGTTTATTGTTATATTTATCAAATAAAGACAAACCGACAAACGTATAATTAAGATAGATAAAAATAGTTATTGACAATAAAACGTATCATAGTTATATTACCCGCTTTTATAAATATTACAGACATTTTAAAGTTCTATTGACACATAATACCATATGTTTTTTAAATTTTAATAATAATTATTTTTTAATTTAAAATGAAATAATACTAAGTTTTACAAATAATGGGATCATTTCATAGAAAAAAATCAGTTGTGGCCAGCACAAGACCTCTCGCCATTTCCATATTAGGCTATATAAGTATTGTATTGCACTTCGCTTTCGAACCGTCGTTTTATAACAAAATATTACAGAACTTTACCCATATATTGTTTTTTATTATATTTAACGCGTCTTCTGCACACATATAATTCTAATTATATCTATTTTCATTGTATGAGGAAGTTTCTAAATGTCAGAGATTCTTCCAATTCATTAACCAGATTGGCGGTATTTCTGATGGGATATATGCATTTTACCACAATTTTACCTATAATTTCAAATATTTAATTAATAAAACAATAAGAAAAATTACATATACTTCCCAGAAAAAGCTATTAGAATGTCACTAAAACTGTTGATTTTTGACACTGACATGTATCATTTACAAACTATGTTATAAACATTGGAATTTGTGAAATGGTTTCCTTAGTGCCTTAGCTTCTGCGATTAGAATACTCTATATATTATACTGTCTTCATCTCTAAATCTATACAAAATATAATAAAAAATTTAAGTGTCTTAGATGGAGAATTTTATGTTCTTCAATATTTAATAAAAAAAACTCCCCAAAAATTTATATTTAGAAGAATTTTTCTAAGAAACTACTACTTCCGGTTGTTCAATTGTTACCAAAACCTTTTCAGCTCTTCCCGGGAATGTCAGATTGCGAAAACTGCAGTTAAATATTTTTTAAGTCTTATAGTTTTTGAGGAATCGTGTCTACAACATCCAGACATACACACACACACACACACACACACACATCCACACATCCACACACACACACACACACACATACGCACACACATTTTAAAAATGTTATAATCGGATTCTAGGGACTTTAAATCGTGCATATTCAATAAAATCTGGATATGCGAATTTTATCATGAATCCAATACCTCTCTTAGCGAGAGGTAAAAAATCTGATGTGACCAACACAAAACCTCCCGCTATTTAATTTTTATTAATTTAAATACATATATACCTACGTAATACTTCAAACCGTGCTTCAAACTATATTGTTCCATTGCATATAACTATTGCTTTATTTACGATTTTCATTATTATTTGATATGTCACTATTATTAATTTGAAGTGATAAGTTTTTTGACAATTTTACCTGTCAGTTACATTCATTTAAAAAATATACTGTGTAACAAAGTAATTGTGTTTATCATAAGGCTTCGGGATTAAAAAAAGAAAAATGATTTTTAAATTTATCTGTAAAATATAGAAAAAGTTTAAATGTATACCTGTACAAAATTCAATAATCTATAATTTTCATAATGACATTAAATGCGAAAAAATGGCATTTGGTGGTATTTTTTGAAGAAAAACCATTATGAGCTTCAAATAAAGTGCCATTTCCGTTTATCCGATTTACACCAAAATCTAATGGCTTCTTTTCATATTAGAATAGGGTAGAAATACAATTTTCTGAATGATAGTATTTGAGTTAGAGCGAAGACAAAATTTCTTACACATACACCCACACATACACACACATATACACACACACAAATACACATATACAGACATCATCGTGAAAATGTTAAAAATGGATTATAGGGACCTTAAAACGTGGTCATTTACTAAAATCTCGATGTGATTTTTAGCACGATCCCTATACCTAGCTTACCAAGAGTAGCCGGAGGTAAAAATGTCGATTTTTTTTTTATAAAATCGTGAAATTCATCTCATTTACTTTTCAATGGTACGATATTACCGGTTATTTAAGTCACGGTTTAAAACAAAATAAGCTTTCTAACTATTATACCTATTCTAACTATTTCTAATGTAAGCTGACATCCAACTGCACGTCAAGTTACGTTATACGTGATTATAAATACTAACTTAAACGTTTATACGTGTTCAGGGACGAAACTAAGGTTCGCAAATAGTCTACGGCCATCTACTGTTAAAATGTTGAAATTATATCTGTATTAATCCAAATTAATTGTTATTGGAAAATAAGGTGGACCGTATAATTTATTTTTCCAATTGCTGCAGTCAATAGCGAAGTTATTTTATTATTCAACCTACAAATTTAATAATTCATTTTTTGTTGTTTGAAACCAATGAACAAAGATGAATTATATATTGTTGAAAAGCTATAAAAATTCTCTTTTGAATGGTGTAACTTTCCAATATGGTGGTCCACATAAAAATTTAAAAATTTGATATAATAACTCGAAATTCAAGTGATAAAAAGTTGAACTTCATAAGTACAAGTATTAATTCACATTCGAAAGTTATTCACAAAAATTTAAAAAAAATCTATCTATCTATCTCTCGCATTTTTCATATTAGGCTATATATATAAGTACATATTGTATTTAACATTTCTGGTTATATCTATTATTAATATATTTTTATATTTTTTAATGGGGTCATACCACATTTTCCAATTTATTTTTTTTTATGAAAATATACTTAAAACCACTTATAAAAATATATATTTTATGTCACATAAGTTTCTAGTTTTACAGAAATATTTTTTTAAAGTTTATATTAAATTTCAAATGACGTCACGGTTTTGCGACCGTGGCCGTAGTCCCTCCTATCGAATAAAAATGGAACTACGTTTGACGTTTATGTTATTTGACTTGAAAGCAAACGTGACAGCAAGTTATTTTGTACTCGTGCTTTTGTTTTTATTGTATATTAAATAATTTGATTATGGAAATTAATTTTGAAGAAGCGAATTCAAATAATTTGCAGAAAATTAATTTTCGGCATCTTCTTCAAGCTATTGAATAAAATAAACAAATGTATATCAACGAAAATTGTTTTTTTATTAAGTTCTACTTGCGTTGAAATGATCTTCACAAACATAAGCAAGACTACCCTTTAAAATTTTTGGAGTATTTATTGCATTATACCATCTTTCCCTTATATCTCGAGGTTTAGGAATACGAACTAAAACTTTATTTTTGCTTCTCAACGAGATGTTCTCGCAAGACGGCACAGAATAATATTATACAACCATGATAATATCTAAATCACACATAATTTGTATTTATTTATATTTTTTAGAACATTTCGTTATTTGTACTTACATTTAAACAAAAACAACTTGTTGCAAAGATATTTACTTTGAAAATGTTGGCTATGTTCGAAAAATGTGACAACTCTGCGCTACATTCATGTACAGTACGTGCACGAGTACATGTGTGCGTGACTATCATTGATTGTGTGTACAAAACCATGACGTCACAAAATAAGAATCAAAATGTTTAGAAACAAAATTATGAATGAAAAGTATAAGAATATTAAATATTTTTCATGTATATATGTATAAAATTATGTATTTTTTTAAATTATATAAAAAAAATCAATATATATTTTTTTTGGTATGACCCCATTCATTCTTTAGATAAGTTTCCTCCTAATCTTCTAAATGTGCGAAATTTTTCAAATCCATTGACGAGATTGGCGGTATTTCTGATGAGTATAAGTAAATAAATCTATAATTTTAAATATTTAATTAATAATAAAATAAGAAATATTAAATATACTTCCCAGGAAAAGCCTTCAGCAATGTCAATGTCTCTAGAATTTTGACAATGACTTTTTTCTGTCTATTACAAACATTTTTATTTTTCAACTGGTTTCTATGGAGTTGTTTGGGCTGTAAGATTCATTAAACGGATTAATTTATGTATTTATAATTCTCTATCTCTAGATCTATAGGAGATATAGTTAAAATGTTAAATGTATCGGATAGAGAATTTTATATTCTTTAATATTTAATAATAGCATAAATTTAAAAAAAATAATATTTTGAAGATTTTTTTAAGAATCTACTACTTCAAAACCTAATCAGCTTTTCCCACTAACGTCACATTGAGAAAACCGTAGTTAAACCTGTCTTAAGTCCCAGGAATTTGAGAAACCGTATTCCAACATCCTCATTCACACATACATACACGGACGTCTTAGTAAAAATGTTAAAATCGGATTGTAGGGATCTGAAAAGGTAGTTAGTCACTAAAATCTGGATATGCGATTTTTAGCATTATTCCAATATCTCTCTTAGCGAGAGGCAAAAAAATGTATATTTACATTTCGGGTAATATCTCGTCTCAAATAACGATACACCACTAAAATGGTCTCTTATGCCCAGTTGCACCACAGACACTTAAAATTTAAACATGATTTTATTCAGTGATCCAAATAAATTAATGTTAATTCCTGTCGAATAATTTTTTAATTATAGTACAAAATTGAATTGGCTAACTAAATAAAAACCAGGATTTTAAGCGTTAGCGGTGCAACTGGGCATTAATGAGGTAACTTTTTACTTCCTTGTACGAAGTAAAGGAAGTATTGTAATCGCGAAAAATTTCGGTTTCCAGATTTCAACGGAAATATCCAATTTGAGCATCCCTGAATCCATTTTGACTAATTTCGGCGTGACGTCTGTACGTACGTACGTACGTATCTCGCATAACTGAAAAACGGAAAGCCGTAGAAAGTTAAAATTTTGTATTTAGGACTATTATAACATCTAGTTGTGCACCTCCCTTTTTGGTCATTACATAACATTCGGAAGTGGTACTTTACTTGAAGCCTATAATAGATTTTAATGAAAAACTATATTAAAATATAATCCAAAACGTTTCAAATTTGGTATATAAGACTCTTATATCAATGGGAATAATATATTAGATTTTAGTTAAAATGGTCTAACCGGAAGTGGTACTTTACTTAAAGCCTATAATAGATTTTAATGAAAAACTATATTAAAATATAATCCAAAACTTTTAAAATTTGGTATGTAAGACTCTTATATCAATGGGAATAATATATTAGATTTTAGTTAAAATGGTCTAACCGGAAGTGGTACTTTACTTGAAGCCTATAAGAGATTTTAATGAAAAACTATTTTAAAATATAAACCAAAACTTCTCAAATTTGGTATTTTATACTTTTATATTAATGGAAACAACATAATAGATTTTAGTTAAAATGGTCTAACCGGAAGTGATGCTTTACTTAAAGCTGTTATCAGTTTTGCTTAAAAAAAATGGTGTTATTTTGAATTTAACAATAAATGCTTTTAGAAAATTGAATTCTCCGTCGAAAATATCAAGTATGATTAAATTAGCTCTTTGTATAAGCGAGAAATGTAAATTTAAAAATTATGTACTTTTTGGTTTCTGTAATTAAGTTTGCTATGAATTAGGACAAAAAATAACAAAAAAATAAGTAATTTAATGTCAATGTGAAATTATGTCCAATACGTGTAATTTAATGATTGGGTCTGTAATAATACATATTTTAATTATTAACAAAATATGTATAGTGTAACGCCAGGCGTAGAAGGAAGTCATGTGTTGTCCACATCAGATATTTTAATTATAGTACAAAATTGAATTGGCTAACTAAATAAAACCAGGATTAAATTTTAAGTGTTAGCGGTGCAACTGGGCATTAATGAGGTAACTTTTTACTTCCTTGTACGAAGTAAAGGAAGTATTGTAATCGCGAAAAATTTCGGTTTCCAGATTTCAACGGAAATATCCATTTTGAGCATCCCTGAATCCATTTTGACTAATTTCGGCGTACGTACGTACGTATCTCGCATAACTGAAAAACGGGAAGCCGTAGAAAGTTAAAATTTTGTATTTAGGACTATTATAACATCTAGTTGTTCACCTCCCTTTTTGGTCATTAAATAACTTTCGGAAGTGGTACTTTACTTGAAGCCTATAATAGATTTTAATGAAAAACTATATTAAAATATAATCCAAAACTTTTCAAATTTGGTATATAAGACTCTTATATCAATGGGAATAATATATTAGATTTTAGTTAAAATGGTCTAACCGGAAGTGGTACTTTACTTAAAGCCTATAATAGATTTTAATGAAAAACTATATTAAAATATAATCCAAAACTTTTAAAATTTGGTATGTAAGACTCTTATATCAATGGGAATAATATATTAGATTTTAGTTAAAATGGTCTAACCGGAAGTGGTACTTTACTTGAAGCCTATAAGAGATTTTAATGAAAAACTATTTTAAAATATAAACCAAAACTTCTCAAATTTGGTATTTTATACTTTTATATTAATGGAAACAACATAATAGATTTTAGTTAAAATGGTCTAACCGGAAGTGATGCTTTACTTAAAGCTGTTATCAGTTTTGCTTAAAAAAAATGGTGTTATTTTGAATTTAACAATAAATGCTTTTAGAAAATTGAATTCTCCGTCGAAAATATCAAGTATGATTAAATTAACTCTTTGTATAAGCGAGAAATGTAAATTTAAAAATTATGTACTTTTTGGTTTCTGTAATTAAGTTTGCTATGAATTAGGACAAAAAATAACAAAAAAATAAGTAATTTAATGTCAATGTCAAATTATGTCCAATACGTGTAATTTAATGATTGGGTCTGTAATAATACATATTTTAATTATTAACAAAATATGTATAGTGTAACGCCAGGCGTACAAGGAAGTCATGTGTTGTCCACATCAGATATTTTCTAATTTAACTTCCTATATCTTATGGTTCTCGAAATTCGCAGCAGGTCGCGTTTTTAGAGACATCTGTATTTTGTTATTACCGAAATATAGATTGGCATACGCAGAACTGGGAAAGAAGCCGTCATGATTTATTTATTTTCTTAAATAGAACTAAAATTTATAGAATTTATTTAGCGTTTTTCATAAAAATATACATAACCTTGTATAATCTAACTAAATTAATATAAATGAAGAATAATTAGAGAAAAAAATGAGTAGAACATATAGTGATAATGTATTATTAAATTATTAAAGATACTCCTACTAAATTTAAAACAAGTATAGATAAAAAGACTTCGTGGTTCGTGATGTGTAAATCATTGTTAATTAATCTCCATGAAGAATGCAATTCATATAATTTTATTTCTTTTCTTGGTATTTTATCTGCTTATGCTTGTAAGAAAAACTCTATGTTCAAAGATCAAAGTCTAAATTCGCAAAATAAAATCTCTTTTCATTGAAACACCTCAGAGTCTGATAAAAACAGCGGAATCGATCATTCAAGCAGGCTGCGTAGTATACCTATAGTGGATAAGACAAAGATAGCAACAGACTAGTTAAGTGACAACATTGAAATGCAGTTATAGAAATACGATTGTGATTGTGCTGAAGTTCATTGGGCAGGAACTGGAGAAAGCCGAGACATTGACATAATTTACAATGAAACTTAATTTTGAAGGGCCTTACGCCTTACGCACTTGCATACATAAAGGAAACGGTTTATGTTTATGATGGATAGTGAACTATGTATACGAGCCCCTTCCCACATCATTTGGCCCAATCCGCTTACTTTAATTTTATTTAGTTAATATATGACATAAATAATAACTAACACAAATTATCACCAATTTTTATTAATATTACAGACATTTTGTCGTTTTACCGATATATCAAGATATGTTTCCTAAAATATTTTACTGATTTAATGTAAAATGAAATAATACTTAGTTTTAGCAACAATTCAAGAAAAACTGAAAAAATTAAACGAATTTAAGTCGTAAAACTGTAAGGTTTTATTAAGTAAAATGTCTAAAAGATTTGCAGTAACAATTTACATTTTAAAGCGACGTTATTTAATATTGATAAATAATATGTAATTAATATATTAGATTTGTGTTAAAGTGATACCATTAAATTTTTAATCTTGACCTAAAAATTGAATTTAAAATTACGCTATAATGCTGAAAATCTACATTTTAAATAAGAAATAAAGATTAATTTTAATATTATTAAAAATACTATTAGTTAAGTCAGCATAAATGAATTTCTAACAAGTGGGCCAACTGAAGTGAGAAGGGGCTCGTAGAATACAGTTCTGGTTTGATGATTTGGTCAAATATTAATTGGTATTCTATATAACTATTTGTTTATTTAAATATGGGCGCAAAAAAGCAATTTAAACAAAAAAATCTGATGTGGCCAGCGCGTTACCTTCAGTTAAGTCTATATACATATTTTATACAAATCCCATACCAAAAGTTCCTTGGAAAAGATTCTATATATTCAGTAAAACTGTAACAGAAACATATACTATCTTTTTTTTTAATTTTTTTTTTTTTAATAAACGAAGTTATATACTATTTTCTACAAATCCCACACCGAAACCTTGGAAAAGATTCTAAAAAAATTGCTCTTGACAATGTCATCTGTCAATTAGAATTATTTGCATATATAAGCTGTTTTCACGATAAATAGAAATGCTAGCTGATTTATGAAAGTAAATCTTCTTTAATTCTATACATGTTGAATATGAAGAAAAATGTATAGTCAAATCGTATAGACAATAAGATATTCTTTCATATTGATAATCGCATAAAATGTCAAAAAATTATATTTAATTGCATTTTTCCAAGAAAAACTGTTAAGAACTTCAAATAAAAAAACTTCCGGTTGACCAATTATAACCAAAATCTAATCAGCTCTTCATATGGATGTAAAGAAGAGGAATACGAAAGAATTATAATTTTTACCTCTCGCTAAGAGAGGTATTGAAATCATGCTAAAAATCACATATCCAGATTTAAATGAATAAGCACGTTTCAAGGTCACTAGAATCCGATTTTAAAATTTTTACAATGATGTCTGTGTGTGTGTGTGTGTGTGTGTGTGTGTGTGTGTGTGTGAATGTATGGCTGGATGTTGGACGGACGATTCCTCAAAAACTATAAGACATAAGACCTGTTTAACTATGAATTCTTCAATCTGACATTCCTGGGAAGAGCTGAAAAGGTTTTGGTAACAATTGAACAACCGGAAGTAGTAGTTTTTAAAATAAATTCTTCCAAATATTAATTTTTGAAAATTTTTGATATTACTAATTTTGAAGAACAAAATTCTACACCTGAAACATTTAAATTTCTTATTATATCTTCTATAAATTTAGAGATAAAGACGCTATAATATATGGAATATCGGGATATAACAAGTCGAGTAGGCGAAACTACACTAAGGAAACCAGTTGACAAATTCAAGTGTTTATAACATAATTTGTAAATGACAGATTTCAGTGTCAAAAATTAACAGTTTTAGTGACATTTTGATAGCTTTTTCTGGGAAGTACATTTAATCTTTCTTATTGTATTATTAATTAAATATTTGAAATTATAGGTAATATGCTTATATCCATCAGAAATACCGCCAATCTAGTTAATGAATTGGAAGAATCTGTGATATTTAGAAACTTCCTCATACAATAAAAAATAGATATAATTAGAATTATATGTGTGCAGAAGACATGTTAAATACAATAAAAAATAATATTTCGGTAAAGTTCTGTAATTTTGTTATAAAACGACGGTTCGATAGCAAAGTGCAATACAATACTTATATTGCCTAATATGGAAATGGCGAGAGGTCTTGTGCTGGCCACAACAGATTTTTAGAATTGTAGTATTGGAGTTATCGTCGGAGAAATTTTTGGCACACACACACACATAGACACATACAAACATAATCGAAAAACTAGTAAAATCGTATTCTAGGGACTCTAAAACGTTCTTATTCATTAGCAAATCACCACCGAATTTTTGGACCAAAGACAATACTTTCCGTCACCTTTAGGTACGGAAGGTAAATAGACCGTAAAAGTGACGGTTGTCTTATTACTTTTGTATAACAATCTCTGATGGGCCTAGAAAATTATTTCCCGACATTTAATATAACTAGCAAATATACAGATAATTGAAACAATTTGGACAGATAACTCTTTTCTTTAATATTATAATTTTAGACTTATAGTTTAAATTACAAAATTGGGGGCGAATTTAAATGACACTTTTTAATGTGAAAAGATACTGAATTCTACTGCCGGTTTCATCGGAAATGATAATATCGTGGATTTGTATACCGGATGTAGACGTAAAATTTGTAACATATAAGGAATTCAATGTTATTATGTTCGTTTTGACTAGAGACTTTAGTGCACCATACTGATGAGCTCTAATAAGAGCGAAACGCGTCTGTGGTTCTTGTTGAGTGGACCAGTCACTGATAAATGATCGAGAGGTTGATTCAGAGACTGAAATCTTGTGAAACATGGCGAGTGTTACTTTTAAATATAATGTCTATAACAGCGTTTTTTAAACTTTTCTTACCATGGATTAGTAACATTAGTACAAGTGTGGAAATAGAACTCTTTAACTTAATTTTTATAGAAGGAAAATCTGAGGGAAATTATTAAAAAATGAAGATTTTGTCTGTACCGTTTTACTTCAAATAACAGTTATAGAAAAATTAATTGTACGTAACTTTTATTTGAGGTATTTTTCTTTAAAATAAAGATAATCCAAAAGCGATTGACAGCGCTAAAACACTGCTAATCATCTCGCCGCTAATCACCGTTAATCACTTGTTCATGCTATCACCCATTTATTTTTGACACTGTCGTTTATTTGCAATTTTTGATTAAATAAATGAATGTATTTTATCTAATTTTTTATTGTAGAAAATAAAAACAATTTGCGAATTTGTCGCATTTTATTGCAAAGGTCATGAAATATTATTGTTTCATGATTGTAAATTTGATGGGAAATATTAAAAGTCACGTTTGTTTACAAATGTTTTTCTTGTTATATAAAATGATTATTGCATTTTCAATATATTTCCTTAAAAGGACAGTACAATGTAGATAGGTACTCTCTACTCTTTTTATTTATGTAGTATATCTACTATACATATTCTATGTATCTTGCTTGCCTACGGCGTACTACAAAAAGTTAATATGCTGTCATCGTGATTATATCTAATTCTAATAGGAGTATTATTTTTGTTTTTGCGTATGAAATGAAATTGTTCTTATTTAAAATGCATTAGTGAAACTAAATTAATTCTGTGAATCATTTTAATGACTTGTAGACAAGCAAATAAAAAATTGCTAAATTAAATAAGTCTTTAGATGTTTGTATATTAATATTGCTATGATATTAATATCATAAATACGAAGGAAAAGTAAATATAATGCATTTTCCTTTCTCTTTTGCAATATTCTAAGAAATACTCGTATTAGTAAATACCTATTCTACATAAAAAAATCATAAAAATTGAATTGAGCAGCATATCCTCCGAAGTTCTTCTTTAAAGGTACATAATAATTTTTTACTATTTTCTGTAAATAAATTTCATTCAAGTTATTTACATGTAACTGTTTTTATTAAAATATTTCTATAAATGAACCTAATTAAGTAGGAAGGTACAGATTTTTTTTTTGTAACAAGTGCAGGAAATAGGTGATTCTGAAACGAATGCAATTTTCTAAAACGAGAGCAAGTTTTGAAATGGAGTTTCAGAATCACGTTTACCGCATGTGTTGCAAAGAAAACCATATTTTTCTGCAATCGTCCGATAAGGAAAATTACGAAATGTATTCTAAATTGCTTGCTGCCATGTCATCTACTACTATGCTTGTTTTTTTAAGCGATCATGACATTTGCTATCATAGCAAGAAAAGTAAAATCTAATGTTTAATTTATTTTCCGCAACAGCGCGAGAATCAGTTATTTCCCGCACTCATTTTAATTTCGATAATACTTATCTCCCGTACAATTGTACAAATAAAAATCCAATTTATTTTTTAAACGTCATTAATAATAATAAAATGATTGAGCATTGGAAAAAAGTGCTATGATTTTAAAATAAGTTTCAAATGGTCGTATAAGGTACTCAGAATGAGACACCAACATTGGAAACTTGAGAACTACACAGAAAAAAAAAACATCTGAATTTTATTTAAATTAACTAAACAAATCTGTAATTTTCAGCCTACTAATATATTTTCATTAAATGATGCAAATTGATTTAGTTAAATTTTATAAATTAGTAATAACAAATTATAGTAAAATTAAATACAAAATTGGATTAAATGACTACATTTAGTATTGAACTAAAGATAAATAAATAAATTAACTAAATATATACTTAAATATTCTATTTACTTATGGGCTATCCAGCGAATCAAGCGGTTTACGTCATCGTTTAGGGATTTTTGAAAGTTTCATTATATTTTTAAATGTGTTTTATTAACGGTATTTTATTGGTTTTTTCATTATTATTATGAATATGAAATCTTTTAATAGAAATAATTATATTTGGAAATATTATTATTAAGTAAAATTTTGTTAATTTTTGCAAAATGACGTCTGATTATATTTTTACCTCTCGCTAAGAGAGGTATTAGATTCATGCTAAAATTCGCATATCCAGATTTTATTGAATAAGCACGATTTAAGGTCCCTAGAATCCGATTATAACATTTTTAAAATGATGTCTGTGTGTGTGTGTGTGTGGATGTGAGTATGTGTGTGTGTGTGTGTGTGTGTGTGTGTATGTATGTATGTATGTATGTATGTATGTATGTCTGGATGTTGTAGTCACGATTCCTCAAAAACTATAAGACTTAAAAAATATTTAACTGCAGTTTCCTCAATCTGACATTCCTGGGAAGAGCTGAAAAGGTTTTGGTAGCAATTGAACAACCGGAAGTAGTAATTTCTTAGAAAAATTCTTCTAAATATAATTTTTTGGGAGGTTTTTTTTATTAAATATTGAAGAACATAAAATTCTCCATCTAATACACTTCAAATTTTTATTATATCTTGTATAGATTTAGAGATAAAGACTCTATAATTTATAGAGTGAACTAATCGCAGAGGCCAAGGCACTAAGGAAACCAGTTGACAAATTCCAATGTTTATAACATGACACATGTCATTGTCAAATATCAACATTTTTAGTGACATTGTGAAAGCTTTTTCTGGGAAGTATATTTAAATTTTCTTATTGTTTTATTAATTAAATATTTGAAACTATAGGTAAAATTGTGGTAAAATGCATATATCCATCAGAAATACCGCCAATCTGGTTAATAAATTGGAACAATCTCTGACATGAAAATGATATAAAATAGATATAATTAGAATTATATGTGTGCAGAAGACATGTTAAATACAATAAAAAACAATATTTGGGTAAAGTTCTGTAATATTTTGTTATAAAACGACAGTTCGAAAGCGAAGTGCAATACAGTACATATATAGCCGAGTATTCCCTGATATAGCCTAATATGGAAATGGCGAGAGGTCTGGTGCTGGCCACAACAGATTTTTTAATATTGGTAATTCTGAACATGTATATTACTAACTATTATATGTCTACATTATAATTTTAACCTGTATTGTGATTTCATTTTGTTTTGTGTTTCGTTGTTCATTGACAAAATGTCAAATGCTCTGTCATGTCATGGACAAATATTACATTGCTGTCATTTTTTGACAAAAGTGACTAACCATAGAAGTGATTGCCCATATGTTGCATGTTAAAATAAATTCCCTGTATACGAATGCAAACCGGGAAGAACTGAAAGAAGCTATTTGCGCAGAAGTCGCCCTAATTGACAGGCATACACTTGTTTTTGTCAAAATGCTACGTCATTACGAAGTCAAATCTATCAAAAAATTTTTCTTAAACAAAAAGTATCAATTTTGTAACGTTTTAAAAAACGTCCGTCCTTGCTGCTCAATCCTTTATTAGTTCTATTGGCCACATTTGAAAACTTCTAGTTACTAAATTTAGTAAAATGAAATAAAATACTTTTAACAATAAAGTTCGTGTCAGTTGCTTTTTACTTACAATGCGACATGGTCATCGTGATGCATACTGTAAAATTGTTATTTATAAATATAAAATGTTTATCCCACGCACCAAATTCTACTAGTTACAAGCACTAATTATGTTCATTCATACCGCGATATATGATATTTATTAATACAATAATTACTTCTCGCCAAAATGACGTCTGCCCTAAAAAATTTCGCAAATAATTAATCCACTTGAAAGTCATTCATCTCTTGATCATTTTAATTGCGATGGGTGTCTGAAGAATGTCTTTGATGAGTCAGTCATTTTAAGGTGTCCAACGTTTAATTACATGTGACATAAGGAATCATTTTAGCTTTAGCACTGCAAGGACTGTCTTTACATCCGTTGCGTTTGTTTGAATCACCTACACAAAATCATACGAGGAATGAATGAATGATTTTTTCATGAAGGTTCTGTGACACAAAAAGACAAGGTGCAAAGATTCATAAGAGATAAGAATTGATTTATTAGTTTCACATGTTTTGTTTATTAAAATATGAGGAACCTCTCGTCTTTTAATTTTTATTTCATTTAATAATGCTGGTAAATATAGTAGAATCCAGAATAGTGAACTCGCATATAGTGCACATTCGCTTATAATGAACGTGTACGAGTCCCTTTTGGAAATAAATGAATTTGTACTTTGAAACATTATATATTAGATAGCCATGAATGGGGTATTCCACTCAATTTTTTTTATTATTTTAAATAAAACTTCATTCAGTTTTGAAAAAAAAAAATCTTAATTGTTCCTAGTTTAACAGTATTTTATTTTCGAGAAATCAGTGTAATGTCACATTTCCCCTATACTTATCTTTCTCACACACACTGCTCTGAGTACGCTGCGAGAGAAAGATAACAATTGTATGACGTCAATTTTCCCTTTTAGCAAATGTGAAATATCTCGTAAAGTAATTATTTAAAAAATGTTTTCATTGTTTTAACTATACTTTAAGTTAAATAGATATTTACACACCAAGTGAGCTAAGGTAATGTTTATTCATGAGAAGAAAGTTTAGATGTTAATTTCTTCGAGTGTATAAACAATCTTAGCTCACGTGGTTTGTACAATATTTTATTCAATTTTGACAAAATAGTAATAATAATAAAAGAAGATAATTTACTTAATTCCTATGAAAGTTAAAACTGTCAATAATGGTTTTATGATTATTTTGATACTTTTATTTGAGAGAGAAAACCACTTAATTTGTTGGTTTATAGGAAGATATTTTTTATGATACATATTTTTACTTTTGTGACGACATTTTTCATTATTTGAACCGAAAAGATATGCAAAAAAATACGTAAATGTAAATTTCTCGATAACCCGAGACGACCCGAAAAATTACCCTCGCAAATTCTCGAGACCCGCGAAATTGATAAGCTCGAGAAATCATGAACCCTAGTTAAATTCTTCGAGTGAATAAACATTCTTAGCTCACGTGGTTTATACAATATTTTATTCAATTTTAATGAAATAATAAAAAGCATTATCATGTTTAATTCTGACAAAATAAAAAACTAATCAGTTAGTAGACTGTGCATGACAATCGTCGATGATAGACGTCAAGTCATCTATTTAAAAAGCTTTATTGTCTGTCATTTGTGCAGTAAATAATAATGAAAATGGCTGATAATGTCTGATAAATACTATGGTAAGTGTTAATTTCGTGCCAGATGTTATTTAAAATGCATTATTTGTTGCAGAGTAAATTGAAAAAAATGTGAGAGTGATTTAAAAAAAATTAATTCACTTGTGAAAAAAGTGTTACTTATAGTTGTTGCTATGGAGTTAATAATGACAGTATAAAACGTCAAAATTGAATAAAAAATTATATATTGTGTGTGACAAGTGTAATAAAACGTATTTGAAACTGCGCTATATCTCTTTATTTTTCAAAAGTCCCAACTAAATACAAACATATGTAGGTATTACACCTAATGTAAATCAATGGGGCCTTTCCACAATTTTTTTAATATTTTATTTTGAAAATGTAAGCAAAATTATTAATGTAGGTTCATATTTTACTTTACAGAAATACATAATATTTAAACTACAAATTTTTGATTTTTTAATATTTAAATTTTCTCGTGTGACGATACTACTTAGCGATTAAAGTCGCTAGATATACCGTGCGTTTTATTTAACGTGAAACATGGGATTTGTCATATCCATAGTAACCAAATGACAGCAATGTATAAGAGCGTTCCATTAAAATAGAACATATTTTGATTTAATCATATAAATGAAAAAGATTGTAAGAAATAATGTAAACATTTAATTAGATGGTTATTCACAATACAATTTATAACAAATTTTCAAATATCCCCCCATTCACAGCTAAACAGTGTCCCAATCGGTTGTAAACTTCATTAATAACATTACTTATTTGGGCTACAGTAATTGTTTCAGATATATGTTGAATCTGAATTTTCAATTCATCTAAATTTAAAATACGTCCAGTGTATACGTTAGATTTCAGAAATCCCCAGTAAAAAAAATCCAATGGTGTGAGATCGGGAGATCTAGCGGGCCAGGCTATTTCTCCACCACGTCCAATCCAACGATGTGGAAACATTTGATTTAAATAAGTTCTTACAACTTGAGCATTATGTGCCGGGGCACCATCATGTTGAAACCATATTTGTGCAATGTCTAATTCTCTAACTGCAGGTATTATTCTTTGTTGAAGTAAGTTAAGATATTTTTCAGCAGTGAGGTTTCCGTCTATGAAGAAAGGTCCTATAATACTCGTACCTATCATTCCAGCCCATACATTAACTTTCTGTGGTCGCTGTGTTCTATTACTATTAAATAAATACAAATTTTCCCTACTCCAGTATCTACAGTTTTGTGAATTCATTTCAGCGTGTAAATAAAATGTTGCTTCATCAGTAAAAAGTATCTTTTGGAGTAAGTTTCCATTGTCATTTATTTTTTCAAACATAATTTCACAAAACGTGATTCTATGTTCACTGTCACCCACAACCAATTCTTGATGGTTTTGAAAGTGGTACGATTTAAAATGTTCTTTCCTCAGTAGACGATGTACAGTGGTTTTACTTACGCCCGCAGCTTGTCCTATCGTTTTCGTAAATTATCTATTATTATTTCGTACTAGCGTAATAATTTCGGCCATTTTTACTTCTGTTAAAACATTATTTCGTCTTGTTTTCTTTACATGTTGATGTTTAACGCAACCATTTTTCTTAAAATTGTTAATAATTCGTAGTATAGTTGAAGCACTTGGTTTTGGTCGATCAGGAAATGATATCCGAAATAAATCAGATACCTGTCTGAGGCTAATATCGGTATTATACCATTGAATTATTTGCACTTTTTCTTGAACTGTATACATTATTTTTAACTCGGAATTAACAATACAACCTAAATGGACTGATAATATTCACTTGACAATGACAGGCTATGTTCTATTTTAAATGGAACGCTGTTATACATTGCTGTCATTTAGTTACTATGGAAATTGCAAATCCTATGTTTCACGTTAAAAAATACTCACGGTATAATGTACCGCAATTCATTGTACCAATGTGTTAGAGAGAGAAGAACGTTTTTAGACACAATATGGCGGAATCAGGACAATCAGGGTCTAGTTGTAGTTGGCTGTGCCTATAAAAGTCACTATATCTGGGAACTTTAGCGTCAATGCTGTCATGTCAAACTACCTGAAGAAAATTAACCTTAATTGTACTTATTTTTTATTATTTTCTTTATAATTTTGATCAGTTATGTTTTGTATTTATATGTATGCATATTATAAAAATTATGAACATAAAATCAATATTAATTAATTAGCTTCATAGATTTATTTCACTGCCGCTGGCTGAATCAGAAACTACTATTCAATATGTCACAATCATTTTTGTCTATAATACATATTTAAACACACCATTATTATAAATTTATAAGTTTACCTGTCAACAATGCACAAACACTCAGCATATGACATAATGACTATGATCTTCATTTGACATTTCACAAACCTAACCTATGTATAAAGCGACAATGTAAAAAAAAGATACATAATGAATACGATATTATTTATAATTCACAAAAAAAATATCTGATGTGGACACCACATGACTTCCTTGTACGCCTGTCGCCTGTTACACTATACATATTTTGTTAATAATTAAAATATGTATAATAACAGACCCATTCATAAAATTGCACGTATTTGACATAATTTGACATTGACATTAAATTCTTTATTTTTTTGTTATTTCTTGTCCTAATTCATAGCAAACTTAATTACAGAAACCAAAAAGTACATAATGTTTAAATTTACATATCTCGCTTATACAAAGAACTAACTTAATCATACTTGAAGTTTTCGACGCAAAATTCAATTCTCTAATACTTTTATTTCAAGCATTTATTGTTAAATTCAAAATAACCATTTTTTTCAAGAAAAACTGATAATAGCTTCAAGTAAAGTATCACTTCCGGTTAAACTATTTTAACCAAAGTCTATTATGTTATTTCCATTGATATAAAAGTATTATATACCAAATTTGAAAAGTTTTGGATTATATTTTAATATAGTTTTTCATTAAAATCTACTATAGGCTTCAAGTAAAGTACTACTTCCGGGTAGACCATTTTTACTAAAATCTATTATGTTATTCTCATTGATATAAAAGTCTTATTTACCAAATTTGAAAAGTTTTGGATTATATTTTAATATAGTTTTCCATTAAAATCTATTATGGGCTTCAAGTAAAGTACCACTTCCGAAAGTTATGCAATGAACAAAAAGGGAGGTGCACAACTAGATGTTATAACAGTCCTAAATACAAAATTTTAACTTTCTACGACTTCCCGTTTTTCAGTTATGCGAGATACGTACGTACGTACGTACAGACGTCACGACGAAATTAGTCAAAATGGATTCAGGGATGGTCAAAATGGATATTTCCGTTGAAATCTGGAAACCGAATTTTTTCGCGATTACAATACTTCCTTTACTTCGTACAAGGAAGTAAAAAACAATAACTTACATTAGTTCATTAATAGTTGAACATCTCTATGAAATTAAATAATTATTAATCATATTAACAACAATGGAAACGAAAAGTAAATGATATATCAGCTATATCATCTAACATGGTTGAACTATAATAGGTCTCATCGGTAGTTGACGTCATATTTTGATGCTGCGAAACTTTATTAACAAAATTATGAATGAAATAACTTAAAATTACATTATGAACAAAAAAATTGAACTCTAAAGGAGCAAATAAAGAAATTATCTCCATTTAAATAAATTAGAAGTGACGTTACAAAATTATTTCATGAAAAAGACAGATGTTCAAATGAAATTTTTCAGTAAATATAAACTTTAGCTGATATTTTTCTCTTATTTTTTATGCAAATACATAAATTTATAAAAATTTGCCATTTTTCCATAAATTACAAATTTAAATGATGCAAAATGTAAAACAATTGCATAACAAATAAACTCGATATAATAATATTTTTTACAGGAAAACGGCTTATTATGCATAAGTAATTAAAAATATACGAGATATGTAGGCAAATTTGCATTAAAAATAAATGCTGTATCAATTTTTTTTATAAAAATAGGTAACTTGTCAACAAATATTTTATCTTAAAATTTACATTAATTGTTGATTCTGAATTTAAATTTCAAACTTTAATGTCGTTTATTATCAATTATTTTTGCAAAGCAATACATCAATATTTCATTAAACTTTAAAATGATAAAATTTCTAGTCAGCAGTCCATTTAAAAATTGTTATTTTTGAGTTTAATTCGTTTATTTTGTTTGATTGTTATGATGTTATGAATTTCACATCGTTAAAAAGCAATACAGTAGATCCACGATATGTCACAGTGTCATAAAATGTAAGAAATTATTTTGACATATTTATTCTACTGTAATATTTGTGTATTAACAGCGCAAAATGGGATATTGTCGATTTTCAACAACCTGTTATTCGAAATACACACAAGATTTTTTCTGCAGTTGTCACAATGCGGTCCTCCGCCATAACAAAAAATAATAAAATGTACACTTTGTATTTACAGTACTACTCAATAAATAACGATTATTTTTTAAATTTTAATTTATCATTATTTTTCATTCTTGAGCTATTGCTTCAATCTAAGCATTTTTTACTTTCGTTTTTTTAAATGAATGACTTATTTTTTTACTATATTTCTTTACACACCAGTACGGCATTTTGTTTGGTTATGTAATATACCGACAGAGCAGTCATATGTTAGATTGACTTGTGGAGGTGGTCAATGTTAAGTAACTACAGCGCTACTAGTTCCTGATTAAACGTTCCCATTAAGAATGAAGACAAGTGACATTTCTCAACATTTTATAGTTAGAAATTCGGGCAGCGAGCGTTTTTTTCTACTTTGTTGCGCATGAGCGACAAAGTGACATTTTGCGTTGTCAAAAGCGAGCGCAAAATATATAGACTGTAGAAAAATGTATTTTTTCATCATTTGTGAAAATGACATTTTCCTCACTTAATTTAGTTGTGATAATAACCACTTCCTTCACAAGTGAGGAAAGTAATTACTTTTCTCACTAAGTGACGAAAGTTTTTTATTAGATGTTTCCATATTTATTCGTTGAAAAGGACCATTGCAAAACTCGTTCGATTAGAACACTGCTATCGCTCGTGTTTCAAATTTCGTACTCATTTTACAATGATGCCCTTTCCTCACTTGTATTACAATATAATATTGTACTACTGATGATGCCTGCATGGAAGTTGAAATGTACAAATTGATTAAGTTTGTTATACATATTATAAATCACCCTGTAGATATATATATATATATATATATATATATATATATATATATATATATATATATATACAGTGCGTCCCATTTAGAAGTGCCACCATTGGGATCTCGAGAACTATAAGAGATACGATGACGGTTAAATGGAACTTTTTGTGCGCGTTTGGGAGGCCATCTCAGATGTGGTTTTGTTTTTCCAAAAATTCTCATAGGGCACTAGATAATGACGAAAAACTGAATATTGTTGATTTTTTCTTTTTCAAATTACTGCTAAACTATTAGTAATTGAGAAAAACGTTTCAAATATAAAAGATAGATATTTTTATTATCTAACCAGTGGCGTACGTAAATTTTCGAGATATAACACAAACTTATATTTTTTTAAATGGAACCCATATCTTATTTTAGTCTCAAAAAATAATTATTTTTTTATCTTTTCTTTTATGATGTAAGGGTTATTATGTTTTATATTTGTCTTGCTCATAAAATTTAATTTTTTTCTTTATTTTTGTGAATTTTCTTATTATTTCTCAAAATTAAAATTATTTTTTTTATTAATTATATTGTATTTGATAGATATAATTTATTTTATGTCTTTATTACTTAATATTTTTATTCTACACTCATAATTACTAATTACACTATAATGTGCCAAGGGCGACCTGATACACTTCTAAATGGGGCACACTGTATAATTTTTTTTGTGAAAAATGGAGTAATTTTAAATAAGTATAGTTTTCTATTAAAATAAATCTAACTTTAATATTCCATGTGTCAAATAATAAAAAAATTGCTAAGTATACTTCTATTTGGTAAAAATAATGATTTTTTAATTGCATAATGAAGTATCATTAAAAAATACCCTTCATTTTTTTTATTTTAATTGAAATGTATAATTTTCTTCGTACTATTACTCTAGGTATTGTTTTTGACCATCCACTTTACCTATAATAATTATTATGAAATTATTTGCAAATGTAAAGTTTTCAATTATGATTAATAATTGTTTAATACTTCTAAGAATAATATAAACACATGCAATTTAAAGATAACGTTTGCTAATTAATGTATAAATAAATCTGTATTGATAATGAAAAACAGGAAAAGTATTAGAGAGAGGAAAACATGAATATATTATGAACATTATTGGAATTTCATATATTAATCAAGATTGTTTTTATTAATTATTTAGATTTCTTAAAATTTATTCAAATAAAAAGCAATTAATTTGAATGCTCGTATAAACAAAGTTCATTCTGTTTTTTCCATAATATAGGTTATCACAGGTTGAAATATTGGAATTTCAATATTTCGGGATTTATAATACAAAATAAATAATTATTTCCCCTTTGAAAAATTTGGCATAAAATTTAAAATATTTTTTTAGTCTCAATAGCAGGAGAATCGGAAGTATATTGCAACGTTTACAAAGATAAATAAAATAAGTCGTAAAAGAATAATACTAATGATTTTTTTAACCAACTAATAATAATTTTCATTTTATATTAATGTAATAATTTTATTCTAAGAACTATCCAATATGGTGGAACTATCGCAGGTAAATAATTATAATTAAAAAAATCTGTTGTGGCCAGCACAAGACCTCCCGCCATTTGCGTATATGTAATATAAGAAAAAGCCTTCAGTAATGTATCTGAATATTTGACACTGACATTTTTCTGTCAACTGGAGCTATTAGGGCCGTGAGATTCATTACAACGGATTATTTTATATACATATTTATAATTCTCTATCTCTAAATCTATAGAAGATATAATAAAAATGTTCAATGTATCGGATAGAAAATTTTATATTCATTAATATTTGTAATAACATAAATTTCAAAAAAAAAAAATACTATTTAGTATTTTTTTGAGAAACTACTATTTCCGGTTGTTCAATTGTTACCAAAACCTTTTCAGCGCTTCCCATTAATGTCAGATTAAGGTCTTTTGAAAAACCGTCCCTCCAATATCCACAGACACACACACACACACACATATATATATATATATATATATATATCCCCACATGCTCACACACGCACACACATACGGGAAGTAAAACATCCTTTATACTTGTAGTCAGCACAATACCTCTTGTCAATTACATTTCATTTTACAGTAGTATCGTATAATATATTTTGCAAAGAGTATTGATTATAATTGCATCGAAAATTATTTTCTGAGAGTATTACATTTTCATTTCTAGCAATAGCAAAACTAATTCACGAACTTAAATATGTGAACTTCTTGATTTTTGACACTCATTTATCTGAAAGCTTACCTGTTACAACAGTTTATTAAATATACGTTTTTTTTTATTTATAGTTTTATAAAGTAATTACTGAAGAATTTGAATGTAACATGTAGGGAAATTAAAATACATATATTACATATACTCTTCTGAAATACCGCCATTACAAAAGAATGAATTAAAAAATATATATATAAAGAAGTTCGTTGCTAAATGAAATACTTTTAAGCACTAGTGCTTAAAAATGATAGTTTAATGTGTAAAAGTGACAATTTAATGCGTAAAAGTGACAGTTTAATGCGTAGAATGTTACTTTTAAGCACGTGAGGTGTTGTACCACTCGCTTATTCTCGTGCGTACAAATTTCACGTCGCGTGCCTAAAATACTATCATTTCGCAATTTATTACATACATAGCTATTTACTTCTATAATCTTTTATTTAAATTGTTTTTTGAAGATTGATAATTTAGATGATGGTTAAAATATCCTAAAATATTTCCATACATATTATCAATACATTATATTATATAAAAACAATAAATCCTTACGGTATAAAATTATACAAATTATTATTTTTCGCGCTTTTGACATTTATATTTTTGTTTCCTTGGATATAGATTTTCAACTTGAATTTTGCCGTGTTACTTGATTAAAAGGTATTTTAGTTTTCAACGGTTCTATTAGTATAATTTCATATAATATTTGTCAGTGTGTTTACATATTTAATCTTATCATTTCCATATTTATTTATTTATTCATGTTTTTCAATGAATATGATTTTTTTAATAACTTAATTGCTGTAAAAGAAAAGAAAAAACAAAATCATTATGTATGAATTATTCATTTCCTTGCTAATGATTTACTTACTTACAATGCAATAAAGTTTCATTATAATGCACTTTTCATTTATATATTTTATTCAGGTATTTATAATTGAAAATGATACAAAATTTAAATAAATAAATGAAAACAAAAATTTATTCATATGCTTTTTACTTTTCATTACATTAAATAATCTTAAACGAGTACGAGAATGCAATTTATATATATTTTAAATGTTAATTAATGACTGTGAATGCTTTATTTGAAAGCTTAAACTTTAATATCCCGATTTTCAAAAAAGTTTAAACTAATCTACATTTTTGGATTAGTGAATTCTATTCTATTGCGGTATTTAAAATTTAATCTTCAAAATATTATCAAAATATTTATTGTGGTCAGCACAAGACCTCTCGCCATTTCCATATTATGCTATATTAGTATTGTACATATTTAACATTTCTGGTAGGTACGCGCAAAAACACATATCTTCTTTATATATTTTTATATTGTTTAATTCATTCTATTCACTATTATTCTTTTAATGTTCGAGGTTCTTCCAATTCATTGATGAGATTGGCGGTATTTCTGAAGGGTATATGTAATATATGTATCTATAATTATAAATATTTAATTAATAATAAAATAAGAAATATTAAATGTACTTCCCAGAAAAAGTCTTCAGTAATGTCTCTGGCTTTTTCACACTCACATTTATCTGTCAATTACAAACATTTTAATTTTTCCACTTGTTTTCCATGGGCTGCTAAATTTACATCTTATTATTTTATATATTTATGTCTCTATTTCTCCATAGAAGATATAATAAAAATTTTAAATGTATATCGGAAAGAGATATTTAAAAACTTTCATATTAGTAAGAACAAAAATTTTCAAAAGATAATATTTAGAAGATTTTTTTAAAGAAACTATTACTTCCGGTTGTCCAATTGTTACCAAAATCTAAGCAGCTCTTCCCAGGAATGTCAGATTGAGGAAATGGCAGTTAAATTTTTTTAAGTCTTATAGTATTTGAGAAACCGTAGCTCTTCCACACACATCCACACACGCACGCACGCACAGACTCACACACACACACACATACATACATACATACATACATACATACATACATACATACATACATACATACATACATACGGACATCATTGTAAAAATGTTATAATCAGATTATAGGGACCTTAAAACGTGCTTATCCACTAAAATCTAGATATGCGATTTTTAGCATGATTCCAATACCTCTCTTAGCGGGAGGTAAAAAGATAGATACTCTGAATAGATTAAACTATATTTCAAGAAATAAATTGTCAAAATTAGAGTAGAATTCGCTAATGAGTATTAGCTTAAACTTTTTAGAGAATCGAGCTGTAATACTTTAAGTGACAAGATTTGATATTCAATTATGTTTTCATACAGAAAGATAACTGTTAATGGTAAATGTAAATATTTTAAATTAAATGTTCTAATAATATCCCGAAATTTGTAAAAATACATTGAACATTTTTTTGTATTTACACTTTTGTTCAAAAATTAACAGACCAGAAATTAGTGCCATATAACAATTTTGCCTTTGTATTTCCTATTCGCATGGTTCATAAAAAAATTAAGTTCAAATTAGTACAATTATTTTCACGAGTTTTTTAGAGCCAATATTATAAACGCCCAATCAAACTTAATTCCATAGCAAATTTAATAAAATGAAGAAATTCGATTCAATTTTCACTGATGACGCAAAAATTCGTGTTTCATTTGTTCATTTAATTAAATTTACTAGATTTAACTAGACTTAAAAAAAAAATGTAAATTAACTATATTCTTACATACTACGAGTATTTATATTTATGTCAAAGATTTTGGCTAGTATGTTAGTCGTATTATTATTTCGAAAGTAGCGCTATTTCGAATTTTTAAATTATTATTATTTTATTTTATTAATACATAAGAATAAGTTTTCTATTTTCGTAAAATAAACCAAAACATTAAAAAAGTGGTATAACAATTTAAGGCCAATCTTGGTAGGTCCAATTAAAATATTAACTTCCAGATAAATAAACAATACTAAGTAGGATCGGTTTATTAATAGTAATGATAAATTTATCATTTTATAGTTTATTTCTTTTCAGATCTGTATGTTTAACTAGTAGTTAAGATTTTAACCGGAGATTAGTCCTTAATTAATTTCTATTTCTATAATTTTTAATATTAAAGTCTAAATATTGAAGAGGGAAGATGGAGAACGATTTGTCACACTGGAATTTTTCACAATTTTTTTTCATTTAATTCATTCGTGGTAACAGAATTTTAGAGAAATTAATTATTGAAAAACAGACCTTTATTAAAATTGACATTTGACAGTTGAAGTAGTGATTTTTCGGAAATAGCGCTACTTCAAGAGGTGAGAATGCGGGCAATGGGGTCACTAAAAAGAATTGATGATTTTTTTTATAAAATCATGAAATCCATCTTATTTAATAAATATAGGAATATAAAATAATTTGAAAGATTCATTCATAAATTTGCTAATAAACTTTCGAGGTTGTAAACTTGGACTAAATTTATGACGTCGCCATTTCATACTCACACAAAGACATTTATCTCTCTCTCTCTCTCACACACACACACATACATATTTACGCTCCACAACATGAAACCTCTGCATGAAACAATAATCTAACCTAAAATTGTGACAGCTGACAGCAAAATATACGAGAGAAGATTATTATTACTTTTTATTTCTTTAAAAGTACTAGTGTGGTATAAGGTATGTAAATAAAACATTTATTTAAATAAATCCCAAACCAAACAATCATAGTTCCAAATTAAACCGGTAGAGCTCGACTGTTGTATCCGTGAAACTGTGTCGCCAGCCGTTGAAATATTTGAAATTAAACGCAACTTTTAAAAAATCATATCTCCGATTCTAAAGACTTATAAAACATACACCTACATATTTAATTGGGCCTAATTCTTTCAAGAAAAAAATTAATGCGAAATGACCCCATTATATTTCAGCCTTGAAAAGTTCTTTACTCAAATTTGAAGACGGAATTTACGGAACGTACGTAATATAAATTCAAATTATTAAGCTTACAGCATTAGCACTTCATAAATCTAACAAACAAATTTAGAAAATTATACTATTTCCTGCAGTGTAGTAAATTACAAACTGATGTAGCGAATGAGAATGTGGAAAACCCACGTTTTTTAGCTGCTACAAAAACCCAAGATTTGATTTTTTCTTGATAAGAATGTAATGTAATACTATAAAGAATTTGCGCCAATATACGAGATCATCATCTCTGAATAAAAGAAACACTCGTCTGGAGTATGTAAAATTCTTTAAAATGGGAGAAAAAACTTATCCAAGCTGCGAATTTCCATAGATGAGAAAAACTTTTATAAATAAATTCCTGCAGAAACTCTATACACTCTAGTCATTAAATTATTTTGCTATGAAATCAATGATTTATAAATAGATTTAACAAATCAATATTGTTTTTCACAAATACAACCTATATTAACCACAACAAAATTAACAAAACAAATAATAATACCGTTTTATGTTAATATTATATTCCGATTTTTTAAAATATCCTCAGCGAGAAATTACTGAGAAATACGACCTTCAAACTTACTATCGTGATCGTGAAATGTTTCCTTTCATTTAAAATATTGAAATACTTAGGAGTGTAATCACAGATGATACGATATAACAAATTTATGTCATTGGATACGTATATATACAATATCGTCGAATAATACAATAAACTGCCAACAGTAGTACAACAAGGCAAAATTAAACATAGTATCCAAGATTACTCAACATGTCAACCATGCCAAAGGTCCTAACAACTTTGAAAAACAAGGGTGAGAACGTGAATCGTCCAATAATATTAAGTCATTCAAATCTGAAACGTCCAATAACTTGAAAGGCCGAAAATTAAATTAACTGCTATGGAAATGCCAATTACAAAACTGTTTTTATATTAAGTCGAATAAGTATGGCACATGCCATTAAATCTTTATTAGGTAAAATAGATAATAACAAAAAATCCAGTAGGTATTTATAAAATTAGTTGTAATAATTGTGATAAAGTTTACATAGATCAAACTAAAAGACAAATAGACACTCGGTTTAAAGAATATTTTTATCATCTACTAAAAAGCGGTAATCCAGAAATATCTAGCGTATCTCAACACCTGTTCATTAATTACAAAATTAACAATTCTACTATTAAACTATTGAAACATATTAATAATGATAATTATTTATAGGTAATTTTATTAGTCTTATATCCGGTTTTAAATAAATTTACTTCCAAAATAAATAAAATTTATTCCTTGAAATGACAGTCGCACTTTTGACAAAAATGTTATAAATGCCATAAAATGAATAAAATTTGTTAGTTTAAATAAATTTTGTTATGGAAGTAAATTTATCCTGCTCTTAAAAACCGGGGGTTATTTATAATTCTTGAATATTTAAATAGATAAAAATTACGTGGCGGGAGGTAATGGGCTGGCCACATTGGAAACAGGCGATAAAAAAAAAATAGAACAAGATATACACTACATCGTAAAAACAAAAACCTAGAACATGATTACTCACTAAAAAATTGTGACAAGACAGGTACTTCTCTTGTCTTACCTATAAAATGAAGGGAGGTAAAAAATAAAAATCAGCACAAAACCTCTCACCATTTCCATATTAGGCTATATAAGCATTGTACATATTTGACATTTCTGATACACACAAATAAAAATATCTTCGTTATACGTTTTTATATTTTTTAATTCATTCATTCACTCTAATTCTTCTAATGTTCGAGATTCTTCCAATTCATTGATGAGATTGGCAGTATTTCTGAAGAGTATGTGTAATATATGTATATAACTATAAATATTTAATTAATAATAAAATAAGAAATATTAAATGTACTTTCCAGAAAAAGCCTTCAGTAATGTCTTTGGCTTTATGATACTCATATTTATCTGTCAATTACAAACATTTTAATTTTTCTACTTTTTTTCCATGTGCTGTAAGCTGCAAGATGCATTTACAACTTATTATTTTATATATCTTTATCTTAAACTAACTTTATATTCTGTAATATTAGTAATAACAGAAATTTTCAAAAAATAATATTTAGAAGATTTTTTTAAAAGCGTCAATAGTATTTAAAAAACCGTGGTTCCAACATCAACATATCCAAAGATTTCCGCATCAATGTTCGGATTATAGGGACCCTAAAACGTGCTTTTCCACTAAAATCTGGATATGCGATTGTTAGCATGATTCCAATACCTCTCTTAGCGAGAGGTAAAAATATTTATATTTGTATTTTTATAGTTCAAGATTAATTTACTCCAAACAGCGAAAAAACTAAATGAATATAGCAGTAGAACGTAAATTTAAGAAAACAAATAAATAATAGTTACAAGAAATGAACTCAAGTTTTTATTGAACATAAGTAAAATTTACATAACAATAAACTTCTTTGTATATTATTTTTGCGGTAAGTACATTCTAAATATAGCCCATACTTCATAACATTTTCTAATTCTCAAGAAACGCATTCCATGTTTGATTTTCTTTGGGAATACCTTTGAGGAAAAAACGTTCAACGAACTATTTTGCAAAACAAAATAACAAAAATTCCTATCAGAATTGAATGTCAAGCGTGCGTTTGTTTCTAGTGGATAGATAAGCCCTAGTATCATAACCTATATGACCCCTGCAAAATACGAGAATCCCGTATGAAATTGTAGAATTGTTTTGTGATAAGGGTGACATCTAGAATCGCTGAATGCGCATAAGGGCAAATGAGATGTCATCGAGGCGTGCTTATGCCCGTAACATTTTAGGTTAGAAAAGATGTCAAAAGTGTATCACGGCTGCGAATTCCAAAACGAAAAATTTGAAATGTAATTTTGAATTTATGCCACGGTCACGGACATATACTTAAATTATATTCTTATTGATTGATTTGATTTGGATGAATGTAATGGCATTGACATTTGTCTGTTTCATTAAAATACTTCCCTTAAAATTATAGGAAATTACATACCTACTACAAATAAATATTACGTACAAATGTTAAAGGTCTTGGCCCATATTACAGCTAAAGTTATTTTTTTGTAATAAAACCGTCCTTTTACGTGGGCGATTAAAAGTCTCAACTAATTCAACAATATGAATGATATACAGGATGAATAATAGAAACAATGACATGACCAATGAGTTAGAAATGACTAAAGTTCCTACGAGATGGCGCTTCTTACTGTTGATCAGAAACGTGTTCGTTTCCAGACATTCGGCCTTATTCTGGTGACCATTGTATCCGAAGCAATATTGTAATCTATAAAATTATGATTTCAATGTTCTATAAGACATCGTATAGATTTGGTATTCTGGTGCACACATTGTAATCGTATGAAAGTGTTATTATAATGAATACAATATTAGGCGTATTCTATTTGCCATTTGGATCAGATCTAACTTACACTATCTAATCTTGATCACTTATTTGCTGTTCTATTTGACTGGATTACTTTACCCCCACCACTAGATTTTCTGATCCGGATCACAACGAAGTAATCCACCTCTTGAGGTAGGTCAGATGGATTAGATCATTTATCACAAGCGAATTGGTTTTTGTTTATGTGTCAAAAATCATAATGGATGAATTACAATTATTCGATCCGGAAAGTATTTTTTCACTAAACTTTCCAAAAAAATTCTGCTACCAAATTATTTTCATGAAATAGTAAAACTTTTCTACTATACAATGTTCTTAACGCGAATAAAAATTTGACGATACCAATACCATAAATCTATACGATAATTGCTTCGTATACAATGACGTTTTAATAATAAATGGTTACCTGAATACTAATTTCATACCATATCGTATAGAATATAATTATTGTATTGGAAACAACATTGTATTGAAACCAATGGTTACAGGAATACCATTTCGGAAAATTATTGTATAGAAAACAATAATGGTATTTTATACAATATTGTATTCAATACCATGGACACCAGAATAAGGCTGATTGTCCGACTTTTCAAACCAACAGTCAAAACAGTTGAAGCATAGGAGTCCAAACTCCGTGCACAACTGCACACATTAATTTAAAGCAAACCCAATTAAGCCTCAAATTAGCGGAATAAAGTAAAAATTCGCAGGCAGAGAGTACGTAACTTCACAAAAATAATTATGCGTCAAGTGTTGCCTTCTTTGTGTTAGGCCGCGAATATTTCAATTTACCCTAATTTATTTATAGTTATTGTAGTTACGAACCCTAAACGCTGGTGTAGTGTGTACTGCAATAGGGTCATTTCACATTTTCTGATTTATTTTTTCTTGAAAAAATAGGTCAATTTAAATATGTAGTGGAATGTTTTACACATTACAAGTCTTTAAAATCAGAGATATGATTTTTTAAAAGTTGCGTTTAATTTCAAACATAACGGCTGACGACACAGTTTCACGAATACGACAGTCGAGCTCTACCGATTTAATTTGGAATTATGATTGTTTGGCTCGGTATTTATTTAAATAAATGGATTATTTACATACCTTATACTGCACTAGTACTTTTAAAGAAATAGAAAGTAATAATATTCTTCTCTCTTGTATATTTTGCTGTCAGCTGTCACAATAGGGTCCTCCACTATATTTTTTTTATATTTTTTTACAAAACTTCATCTAAACTGAAAGTGCTATGTAATTTTAGAAAGTCTTTATTGTTGTTCGTTAAGTCGTAATATATTTTTTTTAATATTCTGTGACGTAGATATAGAGATGATTTTGTTCTCAAACAGTGGATTTCGCTAATAATTGAAGTCACATAATTTTTTTTTCATCACATATAAAATGTATATATTTGTTAAAATAACCCCTGTGGTCAATAATTGGAAATACGGGTGGATAATAAGTAATTTAATGTCATAATTAATAAAAATACTACGTATCTTTTACTTTCATATCAACGCTTGTAATCTGTCATGACATCATAAATTTAAACTAGTATTATTTGGTTTATTTCTGTTGTTTTATTGTTGTTATTTTCGGCATTTAAATACTTGCAAATAGAGTTCGTATTTCAAAAAGGCGATAGCAGAAGGTTTGCAAGTAGTAAGAATTTGGAATAGAATAAATGTGTGACGTAGATATAGAGATGAGGAAATGGTAATAAAAACTCGATTATTTTAGAAACTAATAACTGTTTTTAAACTTTGATAGTCCTTAATATACAGTTTTAAGGTCTAGTTTTAATATAACTGACCCTTGTTCTAATTTGTTACTACAGTGGAGGACCCTATTTTAGGTTAGATTACTGTTTCATGTTGTCAAGCGTAAATGTTTATATGTGCGTGTGAGAGAGAATTGTCTTTGTGTGAGTATAAAACTGTGCCGTCACAAATTTAGTCCGTGTTTAAAAGCGCGAAAGTTTAATGCAAAATTTATGAATGAAAAGTCGCATATTTCAAATTATTTTCTATTACTATGTTTATTAAATGAGATAGATTTCATGATTTTATAAAAAAAATCGACTATTTTTTTTTGTAATGACCTCATTCTGCAACGGTTGTTTTTTTCAAAAATTATGAATTTATTATGGAATAACAGTTGAACGTACCGTTATCGATTCTTTATAAATAATTTATGAAGAGCAATGTTTTACATTTTGTGTCATTAAGTTTGTATTTTGTAGGAATTATATTAACAATGTTAAACAGATGTAAACACATGTATTCTTATCTGCAACAGTTCAACAGATAATTAAATGTTATGAAAGATTTTTATGCTGTGGGCATTATCAGTTTACGAGCTGTCATAATAATGTTAAACTTGAATAATGCTTATATATAACACTGGTTTTACAACAGCTCATCAATATTTGAGAGAAATATACATAAACAGGAGGGTCACAATAGAATTATTCAGAATAAGAAAATCATTTAGGCCGTGGAAAACAAAATTTGCACTATGAATTTAAACAGTTATTTATTAAATTGCGAAAGTTAAAATAGTTTTAGAACTTATGCCCGTATCCATAATTGATGCTCAATCTCGTACTTGAGTATTACTTCGCCAAGCATTACTCCGGGTGTACTTGACCTCAAGCACATCATGTTTCATAGTAGAAATTTCGTGAATTCTCGGTTTTCTAGGGAGGATTTTACAGAATTTATAATAACTATATTGGTATATTTATAAATTTTAATATATTTCTCTCATATCACGGATATATTCTCTTGAAGTAATCCTTTTTCATCGTTTTTATTAAGGCTTCTTCTACTATTCCTACAAATTCTAAAAATAATTGTTGATTATCTCCATGATTCATTATTTAACTTAGATGTCATATGTAATAGAAATTACAGTTTGGCAGTTTTTATATATTGATCAAGTCTACCTAAAATTTAAAAAAAAAAACATCAATCATTACTTGAGCATTACTCAAGGTTGCTTGGAACTCGCCTCAAGTAAACCTTCGATCGAAGTACAAGTGAAGAAACAAGTAGCGACTATAAAATGAAATCTGGTACTCAAGGCATACTCAAGTACGAGTATGAGTCGAAGCGAAGTACTGACTATGGGTACGGGCATTAGTTAATCATTTTTTTTAAGTACCTTATGGTTTATTACTTCAAATTAGTTTGTACCAATGAGTGCAAAGAAAATTTAGATTCAAGTTTAAATAAATTATACTAATTTTACTACATTAATTTTACATGTAAATAATCTGCAAAAAATAAAATATTACTTATAAGAAACAATTGTTAAATAGTTTTTTCTGAGGAAGACAGATTGGCTGCCGAAACGTTGGACTTGTAATAAAACATTTTCATAAATTTTCGAGATTGATTTCTCCGTATCTCCCAATCATTTATTAAAGAAATTTAAAATTACATATGGATGACATAACTTAATTGTTTCATGAATTAAGTAAATTCGACAATTATCTTACCAGGAAATAATAAAGATGATTAAAGTATGAATTCTAGTCTTCTTTTTTGCTAATTCTTCTTCTTTTTTTAGTGTATGACGAACGTAAAATTGTTAATTTCTACCGTTAAGTTATTAATGAATTCTTCTTTCATTGCCATGTTATAACTAAAAATTGCTAAATGTCATTTCAATTAAGTAACAATTTCAAGAGCAATTTGTCTGAAATTATTCTCGTTGCGTGCAACTATACATTGTGATAATAAGAGCATAATGCAAGTATTATTGTAGTAAAATTATAGATTTCAGGCTAAGAAAATTATTGAAATACGTGGGAAACTGCATGAATACTGTTATAGTCTTGTAGGGAAAATATAACCTATATTGGTGCATAAAAAGTAAAATGTTTGTTTGACGCCTAAGGAAAAACTATGAAGTCCATTGCCATGGTAACAAATAAGACAATGGATTATTAATATTATTATATTACATTAAAACTAGACCTTACTTACTTACTTAATCCTGCACCTTTCTACCCTCACGGGTGTAAGGCGTTCCCCCGGCTTGCGGGGGAGGGGGTTGAGTTCTGGTTCGTTGGTCTTCTCCATATTTCTTTCCACTCTGCTCTATCTTGTGTTGCTGTCTTCGTTTCTTCCCAAGTTAAACCTCTTCTTTGCGCTGCCTCCTTTACTTCTTCCAGCCACGTTCTTCTTGGTCGTCCTCGTGGTTTCTTTCTTCCAATTTTTGCTTCAAACACTTTTTTAACTATTCTCTCCTCTCCCATCCTTTCTACATGCCCATACCATCTCATCTGTCCTTCTGCTATCTTATCTTCTATTGCTTTTACTTTTAAGTTTTGTCTGTGGGTTGTGTTTTCAATTCTGTCCAGTCTTGTTTTCCCCTCTATTTTTCTCAAGAACCTCATTTCGATAGCCGTAATTTTTTCTTTTTGTCTTTGCGTTAATGTCTATGTTTCAGCTCCGTGTATGAGTATAGGTGTCACTACTTTCTTAAATATTTGTACTCTGGTCTCTTTCGGTATTTCTTTCTTTCCTAAGAAGCTGTGTTTGATGCTATTGAATATTTTGCCTCCTGTTGTTCTTCTTTCTTTTATTTCTTCATCAAATCTTCCATCTTCTGAGATCATTGACCCCAGGTATTTAAATTTTTGGACTTGCTGTAGATTTTCATTTTTTAGTTGTATCGTGTGGTGTTGTTCATTTCTTCCTAGTATCATGGTTTTCGTTTTTTCTTTATTGATCTTCATAAATTAAAACTAGACCTTAAAGTTTCAAAAATTTGATGTGGCCAACACAATACCTTCCTTTATTTAATTTTTATTAATTTAAATACACACCTACATATTTGCTAATGCTACAAACCATGTTAAGTTCCTTTGCATATAACTATTGTTTTATTAACTATTTTCTTTTTAAAATGTCACCGTTATTAATTTGAAGTGATTAGTTTTTTGATTGTGACATTTGTCTGTCAGTTACATACATTTGAAATATGAATTGTATAATAAAGGAATTGGGTGTGATTCAGTGGGTTATATTAAAGTCTGTACTAACACTTGTATTAACTAAAACACTGTATTAGCTTAAAACACATTTTAAAACAAAGGTGATTCATTGGTCTGTATTAAGCTGTTTTAGTTAAAACGCAAAATTACACTTGGCAACACTGTAATAACTGTCAAAGTACGAAATTGGCGGCATTTGAAACGTCAATATTTTGTATTTGTGTTGTTTTAGGTTATATTACACTACTTTATGACCTATATTTTAAATTTTAACATATTAAAATGTCAGGAAAAAGAATTACAGAACCGATTGGTTTAATCAAGAAAAGATTATTTTAATAAGAGGCAATTACTAAACGGAACGGCATTATTGAAAAGAAGGGAAATGACATTAAAATAATGAAAAATAAAAAAGCTGCATCATTTTGAAGTGGTAAATTGGAATGTCCAAAGAAATAAAAGTGATGTTTGTGCTGATTGATATTTTTTATTATTGTAATCAAGTTTCCATTATTGTAAATAAGCATTTCTTTGTTGTAATCAAAATTTCTTTAAGGATTTCTTTGTTTGTAATAAAAAAAATCTGATGTGGCCAGCACATAATCTCCCGCTGAGCATTTAACCACACAATATACATAAATATAGCAATCATTATGTTCAAATATTTTTATATTCACTCATAATAATCTGTATTTTACATTTAACAAATATAAAATAAATTTGACAAATCTAATAGAATAACAACAAAAATTCAAAATAGTACTCGTATCTTTAAAGCATCTATTTTTGTTTATTAATATAAAATTATACATTAGGGTGGCAACTTTTGTTGCGATTTTGTTCAGAATTGACCCATAAGTCCCGATTTTAAAGGTCATCGCAGGATCTTGGTATGTCTATGATCGTTCATTTGTTTGCTGCACTCCTCCATACTATTTGTCATTCTTCTAACATTGGGTGGAGCTATGCCGCTTAATAAAAGCAGCTGGTTAACTGTTGAACATTTCAAAAAATCATTTATTATACAACAAGTTTTGTATAGTAGGGTATCCAACCGTTTATCAAGTGATGATCTCTTCCAGACTAACACAGCGTACTCAGCATAAAGTACGACAGGGCAAGAGCTGATGTTCTTAAAAGTGTGTGTTGTTATTATTGTTAGGAAATTCATTATCTTCTTCTTCTTCAATATCTTTCGAGATTAATGAATTAATAAATGAATTTTACATTACGAAAACATATACCATAATCTTATTTGCTACTATAACAGGACTCTATAATAATTATAAAAATTGTCGATTTCTATTTGTATTTTAACATATACAAATATTCGGTCTTTTTAATAGAATTATATATGGCTGTATTACTACAAATTGTTCACTTGCACTAAAAAATAACATATTTTGCATAAGATTTAATTTATCTATGTGTGTAGTGGATTAAGTTATAAGAAAGTCAAACAGCAGCAAAATTATTTATAGCCACATTTCTTTATAACTTAATTATTTCTTTCTATATTTTTTTTCGCTAAAATTAAGTAACCTTCATGATATGAAACTTGAATTCATTGTTAGTTTTCATAGCGTCCTTATTTTACTCAACCTGGTCGACATTCCTGTAATTTTGGTTATTTCTGATGTGGCCAGCAAATGACCTCCCGCCAACTCCATGTGTAACTAGAGTATCACTTCCTTGCAAAGAAATTTCATTTTTTTTTTTCCTATAAATAATAAAGTATGTTATACGAAATTTTGAATCGTATTGTACGTTTTTCCACAAAACTATGTTATGAGCTCCAAGTTAAGTACCACATCCGGTTTATCATATATAGTCAAAACTTAATATATTGTTTCCAATCATATATGACTTTTAAATACCAAATTTGAGAAGTTTTGGATAATATTTTAATATATTTTTTCTAGAAAATCTTCAGAACTTCAAGTACCGAAAGTATCACAATCGGTTCATCAATTTTAGTAAAAATCTAATATGTCGTTAAAAGCGTAGAAATTAGTAAAGAGATGGGAATGGAATTATCATTCACCAAGACGTAGATGAAAGAGTTTGAAATGGCAGACGTGGTTGAAAAAATTCTTAAAAAGATATTTTGATATAGGCGTTAGATTTCATGAATAGTGGAAATGAGCGTAGAAATTGGTAAAGAGATGGGAATGGATTTATCATCCATCGAGCAACGTAGATGAAAGGGTTTGGAATGGCAGACGGAGTTGATAAATTTCATAAAGAGAAATCTTGATTCAGGCGTTGGATTTCATGAATAGTGGAATCGAGCGTAGAAATTGATTAAAGAGATGGGATTGGATTTATCGTCCATCGAGATACGTAGATGAAAGGGTTTGGAATGCCAGACGGAATTGATAAATTTCATAAAGAGATATCTTGATTCAGGCGTTGGATTTCATGAATAGTGGAAATGGGAGTAGAAATTGGTAAAAAGTTGGGATTGGATTTATCAACCATCGAAAAACGTAAATTAAAAGGTTTGGAATGGCAGACGGAGTTGATAAATTTCATAAAGAGAAATCTTGATTCAGGCGTTGGATTTCATGAATAGTGGAAATGGGCGTAGGAATTGGTTAAAAGTAGGGATTGGATTTATCATTCATCAAAAAACGTAGATGAAAGGGTTTGGAATGGCAGACGGGGTTGATAAATTTCATAAAGAGAAATCTTGGTTCAAGCATTAGACGTTGATTTCAAGAATAGTGGATTCGGGCGTAGAAATTGGTAAAGAGATGGGAATGGATTTATCATCCATTGAGAAACGTAGATGAACGGGTTTGGAGTGGCAGATGGAGTTGATAAATTTCATAAAGAGAAATCTTGATTCAGGCGTTGGATTTCATGAATAGTGGAAATGGGCGTAGAAATTGGTAAAAAGTAGAGATTGGATTTATCATCCATCGAGAAACGTAAATGAACGGGTTTGGAGTGGCAGACGGAGTTGATAAATTTCATAAAGAGAAATCTTGATTCAGACGTTGGATTTCATGAATAGTGGAAATGGGCGTAGAAATTGGTAACAAGTAGGGATTGGATTTATCATCCATCGAGAAACGTAAATGAACGGGTTTGGAGTGCCAGACGGAGTTGATAAATTTCATAAAGAGAAATCTTGATTCAGGCGTTGGATTTCATGAATAGTGGAAATGGGCGTAGAAATTGGTAAAAAGTAGGGATTGGATTTATCATCCATCGAGAAACGTAGATGAAAAGGTTTGCAATGGCAGACGGAGTTGATAAATATCATAAAGAGAAATCTTGATTCAGGCGTTGGATTTCATGAATAGTGGAAATGGGCGTAGAAATTAGTAAAAAGTAGGGATTCGATTTATCATCCATCGAGAAACGTAGATGAAAGGGTTTGCAATGGCAGACGGAGTTCATAAATTTCATAAAGAGAAATCTTGGTTCAAGCGTTGGATTTCATGAATAGTGAAAATGGGATTAGAAATTGATAAAAAGTTGGAATTGGATTTATCGTCCATCGAGAAACGTAGATGAAAGGGTTTGGAGTGGCAGACGGAGTTGATAAATTTCATAAAGAGAAATCTTGATTCAGGCGTTGGATTTCATGAATAGTGGAAATGGGAGTAGGAATTGGTAAAAAGTTGGGATTGGATTTATCATCCTTCGAGAAACGTAGATGAAAGGGTTTGGAGTGGCAGACGTAGTTGATAAATATCATAAAGAGAAATCTTAGTTCAGACGTTAGATTTCGGGAATAGTGGAATCGGGCGTAAAAGTTGGTAAAAAGATGGGAATGGATTTATCATCCATTGAGAAACGTAGACGAAAGGGTTTGGAGTAGCAGACGTAGTTGATAAATATCATAAAGAGAAATCTTAGTTCAGAAGTTAGATTTCATGAATAGTGGAATCGGGCGTAGATATAGTGGAAATGGGCTTAGAAATTGGTAAAAAGTTGGGATTGGATTTATCGTCCATCGAGAAACGTAAATGAAAGGGTTTGGAGTGGCAGACGGAGTTGATAAATTTCATAAAGAGAAATCTTGGTTCAGACGTTAGATTTTAAGAATAGTGGAATCGATCGTAGAAATTGGTAAAAAGATGGGAATGGATTTATCATCCATCGAGAAACGTAGACGAACGGGTTTGGAGTGGCAGACGGAGTTGATAAATTTCATAAAGAGAAATCTTGATTCAAGCGTTGGATTTCATGAATAGTGGAAATGGGCTTAGAAATTGGTAGAAAGTTGGGATTGGATTTATCGTTCATCAAGAAACGTAGATGAATGGGTTTGGAGTGGCAGACGGAGTTGATAAATATCATAAAGAGAAATCTTGGTTCAGGCGTTGGATTTCATGAATAGTGGAAATGGGCTTAGAAATTGGTAGAAAGTTGGGATTGGATTTATCGTCCAACAAGAAACGTAGATGAATGGGTTTGGAGTGGCAGACGGAGTTGATAAATATCATAAAGAGAAATCTTGATTCAGACGTTAGATTTCATGAATAGTGGAATCGGGCGTAGAAATTAGTAAAGAGATGGGAATGGATTTATCATCCATCGAGAAACGTAGATGAACGGATTTGGAGTGGCAGACGGATTTAATAAATTTCATAAAGACAAATCCTGATTCAGGCGTTGGATTTCATGAATAGTGGAATCGGGCGTAGATATTGGTAAAAAGTTGGGATTGGATTTATCATCCATAGAGAAACGTAGATTAAAGGGTTTGGAGTGGCATACGTAGTTGATAAATTTCATAAAGAGAAATCTTGATTCAGACGTTAGATTTCATGAATAGTGGAATCGGGCGTAGAAATTGGTAAAGAGATGGGAATGGATTTATCGTCCATCAAGAAACGTAGATGAATGGGTTTGGAGTGGCAGACGGAGTTGATAAATTTCATAAAGAGAAATCTTGATTCAGGCGTTGGATTTCATGAATAGTGGAATCGGGCGTAGAAATTGGTAAAGAGATGGGAATAGATTTATCATCCATCGAGAAACGTAGATGAACGGGTTTGGAGTGGCAGACGGAGTTGATAAATTTTATAAAGAGAAATCTTGATTCAGGCGTTGGATTTCATGAATAATAGAATCGGGCGTAGATATTGGTAAAAAGTAGGGATTGGATTTATCATCCATAGAGAAACGTAGAGGAACGGGTTTGGAGTGGCAGACGGAGTTGATAAATTTTATTAAGAGAAATCTTGATTCAGGCGTTGGATTTCATGAATAATAGAATCGGGCGTAGATATTGGTAAAAAGTTGGGATTGGATTTATCATCTATAGAGAAACGTAGATGAAAGGGTTTGGAGTGGCATACGTAGTTGATAAATATCATAAAGAGAAATCTTGGTTCAGACGTTAGATTTCATGAATAGTGGAATCGGGCGTAGAAATTGGTAAAGAGATGGGAATAGATTTATCATCCATCGAGAAACGTAGATGAACGGGTTTGGAGTGGCAGACGGAGTTGATAAATTTCATAAAGAGAAATCTTGATTCAGGCGTTGGATTTCATGAATAGTGGAATCGGGCGTAGATATTGGTAAAAAGTTGGGATTGGATTTATCATCCATAGAGAAACGTAGATGAAAGGGTTTGGAGTGGCATACGTAGTTGATAAATATCATAAAGAGAAATCTTGATTCAGACGTTAGATTACATGAATAGTGGAATCGGGCGTAGAAATTGGTAAAGAGATGGGAATGGATTTATCATCCATCGAGAAACGTAGATGAAAGGGTTTGAAGTGGCAGACGGAGTTGATAAATTTCATAAAGAGAAATCTTGATTCAGGCGTTGGATTTCATGAATAGTGGAATCGGGCGTAGAAATTGGTAAAGAGATGGGAATAGATTTATCATCCATCGAGAAACGTAGATGAACGGGTTTGGAGTGGCAGACGGAGTTGATAAATTTTATAAAGAGAAATCTTGATTCAGGCGTTGGATTTCATGAATAATAGAATCGGGCGTAGATATTGGTAAAAAGTAGGGATTGGATTTATCATCCATAGAGAAACGTAGAGGAACGGGTTTGGAGTGGCAGACGGAGTTGATAAATTTTATTAAGAGAAATCTTGATTCAGGCGTTGGATTTCATGAATAATAGAATCGGGCGTAGATATTGGTAAAAAGTTGGGATTGGATTTATCATCTATAGAGAAACGTAGATGAAAGGGTTTGGAGTGGCATACGTAGTTGATAAATATCATAAAGAGAAATCTTGGTTCAGACGTTAGATTTCATGAATAGTGGAATCGGGCGTAGAAATTGGTAAAGAGATGGGAATAGATTTATCATCCATCGAGAAACGTAGATGAACGGGTTTGGAGTGGCAGACGGAGTTGATAAATTTCATAAAGAGAAATCTTGATTCAGGCGTTGGATTTCATGAATAGTGGAATCGGGCGTAGATATTGGTAAAAAGTTGGGATTGGATTTATCATCCATAGAGAAACGTAGATGAAAGGGTTTGGAGTGGCATACGTAGTTGATAAATATCATAAAGAGAAATCTTGATTCAGACGTTAGATTACATGAATAGTGGAATCGGGCGTAGAAATTGGTAAAGAGATACATACATACATACATACATAAAATCACGCGTTTCCCACTTAGTGGGTTAGCAAAAACCCGAAAATAATAAGAAAAGGGATGAAAGCAAGAGCTCCACATATCACTTAACTCTTTAAAAACATTCTTCTTCCGCCTTGCCCAAAATCATCATAACATTCATTCAAGAACATATTATTGTGACCGATTTTCGGTAGCGAATAACCGCATCCGGACCACAATAATAGTTACGCAACAATAATCTTTCGCTACACATTCCTATCCATGCATACTTCTTTCACCACAGCCACATTCATAAACGTATTCATACATAATAACATATTAAAGTGACCGATTTTCGGTAGCGAATAACCGCATCCGGACCACATTAATAGTTAAGAGATGGGAATGGATTTATCATCCATCGAGAAACGTAGATGAAAGGGTTTGAAGTGGCAGACGGAGTTGATAAATTTCATAAAGAGAAATCTTGATTCAGGCGTTGGATTTCATGAATAGTGGAATCGGGCGTAGATATTGGTAAAAAGTTGGGATTGGATTTATCATCCATAGAGAAACGTAGATTAAAGGGTTTGGAATGGCAGACATAGTTGATAAATATCATAAAGAGAAATCTTGGTTCAGACGTTAGATTTCATGAATAGTGGAATCGGGCGTAGAAATTGGTAAAGAGATGGGAATGGATTTATCATCCATCGAGAAACGTAGATGAACGGATTTGGAGTGGCAGGCGGATTTAATAAATTTCATAAAGACAAATCTTGATTCAGGCGTTGGATTTCATGAATAGTGGAATCGGGCGTAGATATTGGTAAAAAGTTGGGATTGGATTTATCATCCATAGAGAAACGTAGATGAAAGGGTATGGAGTGGCATACGTAGTTGATAAATATCATAAAGAGAAATCTTGATTCAGACGTTAGATTACATGAATAGTGGAATCGGGCGTAGAAATTGGTAAAGAGATGGGAATGGATTTATCATCCATCGAGAAACGTAGATGAAAGGGTTTGAAGTGGCAGACGGAGTTGATAAATTTCATAAAGAGAAATCTTGATTCAGGCGTTGGATTTCATGAATAGTGGAATCGGGCGTAGATATTGGTAAAAAGTTGGGATTGGATTTATCATCCATAGAGAAAAGTAGATTAAAGGGTTTGGAATGGCAGACATAGTTGATAAATATCATAAAGAGAAATCTTGGTTCAGACGTTAGATTTCATGAATAGTGGAATCGGGCGTAGAAATTGGTAAAGAGATGGGAATGGATTTATCATCCATCGAGAAACGTAGATGAACGGATTTGGAGTGGCAGACGGATTTAATAAATTTCATAAAGACAAATCTTGATTCAGGCGTTGGATTTCATGAATAGTGGAATCGGGCGTAGATATTGGTAAAAAGTTGGGATTGGATTTATCATCCATAGAGAAACGTAGATGAAAGGGTATGGAGTGGCATACGTAGTTGATAAATATCATAAAGAGAAATCTTGATTCAGACGTTAGATTACATGAATAGTGGAATCGGGCGTAGAAATTGGTAAAGAGATGGGAATGGATTTATCATCCATCGAGAAACGTAGATGAAAGGGTTTGAAGTGGCAGACGGAGTTGATAAATTTCATAAAGAGAAATCTTGATTCAGGCGTTGGATTTCATGAATAGTGGAATCGGGCGTAGATATTGGTAAAAAGTTGGGATTGGATTTATCATCCATAGAGAAACGTAGATGAAAGGGTTTGGAGTGGCATACGTAGTTGATAAATATCATAAAGAGAAATCTTGATTCAGACGTTAGATTTCATGAATAGTCGAATCGGGCGTAGAAATTGGTAAAGAGATGGGAATGGATTTATCATCCATCGAGAAACGTAGATGAAAGGGTTTGAAGTGGCAGACGGAGTTGATAAATTTCATAAAGAGAAATCTTGATTCAGGCGTTGGATTTCATGAATAGTGAAATCGGGAGTAGATATTGGTAAAAAGTTGGGATTGGATTTATCATCCATAGAGAAACGTAGATTAAAGGGTTTGGAATGGCAGACGTAGTTGATAAATATCATAAAGAGAAATCTTGGTTCAGACGTTAGATTTCATGAATAGTGGAATCGGGCGTAGAAATTGGTAAAGAGATGGGAATGGATTTATCATCCATCGAGAAACGTAGATGAACGGATTTGGAGTGGCAGACGGATTTAATAAATTTCATAAAGACAAATCTTGATTCAGGCGTTGGATTTCATGAATAGTGGAATCGGGCGTAGATATTGGTAAAAAGTTGGGATTGGATTTATCATCCATAGAGAAACGTAGATGAAAGGGTTTGGAATGGCAGACGTAGTTGATAAATATCATAAAGAGAAATCTTGGTTCAGACGTTAGATTTCAAGAATAGTGGAATCGGGCATAGAAATTGGTAAAGAGATGGGAATAGATTTGTCATCCATTGAGAAACGTAGATGAACGGGTTTGGAGTGGCAGACGGAGTTGATAAATTTCATAAAGAGAAATCTTGATTCAGGCGTTGGATTTCATGAATAGTGGAAATGGGCGTAGAAATTGGTAAAAATATGGGAATGGTTTTATCATCTTTCGAGAAACATAGATGAAAGAGTTTGGAATGGCAGACGGAGTTGATAAATTTCATAAAAAGAAATCTTGATTCAGGCGTTGGATTTCATGAATAGTGGAATTGGGCGTAGAAATTGGTAAAGAGATGGGATTGGATTTATCATCCATCGAGAAACGTAGATGAAATGGTTTGGAATGGCAGACGGAGTTGATAAATTTCATAAAGAGAAATCTTGATTTAGGCGTTGGATTGCAAATCATGGAAACGGGCGTAGAAATAGGTAGAGATGTGAATGAATTTATCACCCACCGAGAAACGTAGATGAAAGAGTTGGAAATGGCAGACTTGGTTGATAAATTTCATAAAGAAAAATCTTGATCATGAAATTAGGTTGGACTGCTTCAGAATGTAGAGAATTTTTGCGTTTATACCAAATTAAAGTGAACTCTTGACTTGAAGCAAGATTTTTTTCTGAAACAAAAATGAAGTAAAAGTAGGTTGTACCTATGTAGAATGTAGGTAATTTTTGTTTTCATACCAAGTCATGGTGAAACTCTTTGCTTGAAGCAAGTGTTTCTTCAGGGGAACAGGTGATATAAAAGTGGAGTTTTTCAGAACGTAGAGTATTTTTCAGCAATTCCATATTTTTCATACCAAACTAGGTATCAATCTATACGACTTGGAGCGGGATTTTTTCAAATACAAAGATAATACAAAAGAAGGTTGGACTTTTCCAAAAAGTAGAGAATTCAATTTTCATACCAAATCAGGGATCAATGTATGCCTTAGAGCAGGATTATTTCACAATAATCACAATTTTCTAGGAAATATAGATGAAATAGAGCTGTTAAATTTCACAGCCTAATACTAATTTATTTCAATGATGTCCATTGTTGTGTCATTATTTTGTTCTGCACGAATGTCACCCCTATATTTTGGTTTTAATAAACAGTTTTCGTTATTCTTTGGTAAAACTGCACTGTAATGACTAGAACCTGTCCCAGGATCAGTAAGAAGAATAGCTATTGGTCTCTTTGGCTCTGCAAAAGATAAATCCGTCCCATCAATGTTGTGAGAGTACAGTAAATGTATTTTATTTAATAAACCATTATCACAAGAATTTTGTAATTGCTCGAAAGTTAAATTATTGCCAAAATCGTTCTCTTCTACAGATTGATACAAATAAATATCTCTTTTCAATGCTATTGATAGGGCTTTAACATGTCCTGCATGTCCCCATGAATTTCGAGTCGATGTTTCCAGTATTAAATTCTGAACTGAGTCGTACTCATATAAATAATTTTTCCGATCAGGATGATTAAAATAGTCGAAGTATTTATGAAAGATGAAACAAGAAGAAAGCCGTAAAAATGGATATAAATTTTCTTTACCAAAGAGACACATTGATATAGAGCGAAAGAGACAAGAACCATCACCTTGTATGCGGACCACTGCAGCTTTTTCCGCTAACGACTTATAAATTTTGTTAATTCTGTGTTTGTCTATAGTTTGTCCATTAAAAATTTCACTTTCTTCGTTAGATATTTCATTTAATGTTATGTTTATAATATCTTCATATCTGTTAAAAATTTGTCCTAAACTTATTTTAAAATCAATAGGACATAAATTTGAATTTAACTGAGATATATCTCTAAGAGTATTGTTGGCCGAAACTTGGAGAATATTATTTTCAATTTGTAATTTTGAAGGAATATCTGAATCGATATTTGTTATTTCTTTCAGATTCTTGTTAGGGCAGTTATTACTATCAGGAATATTTTCAAAATGTTTTAAATTTTGCTCACTTACTTCTTCAATTTTGATAGAATTTTTCTTATATTCTAATGCTACAAATACTGGTTTATGGTATGAGAAGTAGGTTTCGTAAATTCCTGTCAATAATTCTTTTTGTGTTCCAAACACTATATCAATTTGCGTTCCCATATTTGTAGAAGCTAATTCCTTCGGTAGCAGTGAATGAAGACCATATTTTAGCATGGTTTTTTCCAGAAACGGATCTTTTAAAATATCAAAATTAAAATCCCCAATAACAAATATATTTTCACACGTAATTTGTAATTTCTTCATAATTTTGCCGAAACTAATTTCAAATAAGCCGCTTGGACATGATGGAGATTTATATCCCGTAATAACAAATGAATTTTCGACTTTAAAACCAAATAACTCAACGTGAGAAGGTTTGTTGCTTTTATGAATATCCAATTCATGTTCCACATTTAAAATTTTGATGTCTTCTCTTGCAAAGCCAATAATTCCCCTTGAACAATTTTGAATATTTGACCGAAATACAATATTATAACCCGGAAGATTGAATATGTCACTTGATTTAGTCAGTGTTTCGCTAAAAATAATAATATTCTTTCCTTTGTAGTACCAGTTATCATTTAGTATAAATTTAAATTTTGAAAATAATGAGCATAAATTTTGATATATGACAACAATCCCCTTTACATTACTTAGGTTATTGAACGATAATTTTAATAGCCTCTCTTTTCTCAATTTTTCCATTTCTTCGAAAACAGGATCATCTCTTTTTGACATATTTGGTTTTTTGAAATTTCCTAAAATATACAGTCCAGACAATTTTGTCACTCTGCTACATGCAACATACATCATTTGCCGGGTCATTCTTTTTGAATTTCTCAAGTCGATGCAAATTTCATTATAAGTTTGACCTTGACTTTTATGGATGGTAATTGCTTCAGCTGGAACGATGGGAAACTGAGATCGCATAGTCTGGTACTGTAACTTGTTCGTTATATTTAAAGGTGTACTAATTTTGGATATCGGAGTTAAAAAAATTTCTATGTTTTTATTTTTCATGTAGTCCAAAACAGGTGCTCTTGCTTTTCTTCCAACGTATTTTATTTGAAAGTCAAACCACAATTTAGATGGTACATCTGAATTTGAGAAAAAAGTAATATGTTTCAAAATTCCACAAGCTCCATTTACCAAACCATCTTCGACATCGATATTACTCGTCACCATGTATTTAATTCCTAATTTTAGTTTTAATTTGTAGGGTAAACCATTTACCTCCGAAAGTTTCTTATTTTTTAAGGACTCTAACACTCTTAATTTTGTATTTTCATTAATTTTTCCTAATATGCTGTCTGATGCTGTCGAAATATAGAGCTGACCGGGGTGACTGTCAATTTTTGTATTGTTGTATAAATCTACATTTTTATTTTCCGAAAATAATCTTATAGCGCCCACTGGAATTTTGATTTCGTCTATTACTTCTCTTGATTTTAATAAATTTATATCTTCTTCCGACATCTGTCCAACTGCGAGATTATTTAATGCCACTATAAATTCTTTTTCGTCTCTTTGTCTCATAATTTCTGTTAATTCAAAAATTTTAAACTCTGCCCAGAGAGGATTTTCATCTAAAAGAACTGCCATTTCATTAAATTTTGAAGGTTTGTATATTGGAGAGTCCATAACCGGAGGAAGTTGATTTAGGTCCCCAACAAGAAGAACAGATACCCCACCAAAAGTTTGATTTATACCCATAATTTGTCGTAACCTCGTGTCCACTCGACTTAAAAGTGTACTACCAACCATTGAAATTTCGTCAATAATCAGTAATTTGATGTTAAACAATTTTTCACGAATATTGTTGGCAATGTCTGCAGCAAGTTCAGGCATTTGACCACCAAACTGAGATACAGGTAATGAAAATGCTGTATGTAAAGTTACACCATTAATAAGGAAAGCAGCTTTTCCAGAAGGAGCACATAACAAAACAAATATAGAATCTTTAGGATATCCAGAAATATTATCAAAATAGTTAGTAACGACTTGGTACAAACAATTTATAACAGTACTCTTTCCAACCCCTGCAGAACCATTTAAAAATATTCTTATTGGCAAAATTTTGTTTTTAAAACAATTCAAAATATGGAAGACAATATCTTTCTGCTTTCTATTTAATTTCATTATTGTTGCCTGCAAATTTTCTTCAGAGACACGAGGTGGAGTAGTAAAACGAATAATTTTTTTTTTTCACACATTCTTTTCCCTCTTGTTGTAAAATATCAATTTGGTGGTCAGGAGGTAGTTCGTCGGCCAAAAAGTTTTCAATGTCTTCATTTTCTATGTCATTATTTTCACATTGAACTACATTCAATGCTTCATCTAAAATATCATCCCCCATAATACAAAAATCTTTTCTGTTTTCTTCAATTAAATTTAAATTTTGATTATAAACTTCTTCCGAATTTACATTTTCTACTTCCATTAGTTCATTTCGCCATGGTAAGAATAACAAAATTTGCTCCCGGTAATAATTTTGAGGATCTTGGAGTAATTTATATCGCCTATAACGAATTACTGCAGATTTCTGCCGAATAGTAAAATTTTGATCTTCATCGTCGTTCTCAGAAATATTTCTTTGCTTGTTATAATGGGACGCAAAAGTAGCCAGACATATATTTTGTAGAGTATTTGGACGCTTACTATATTTTGTTACTATATCCTCCATGTAAATATCGGGTGAATTTGGATTTAATTTTGAAAGTTCTGCACATGATTTTAGCATTAATGCCCGTTCATTTCTAGGACTAGTGTTGATGAATTTAGTTTTTCTACTACTCTTAGAAAGGGGTAAAGATAAAATGTGGTAGGATGCTTCTTGGCTTGACATTAAATTTCCATTTAAAAAGATGTTTGCAATTTTTCGAAATTTTTCTCGAATACCACGATTTTCATTTTGAATATCTGTCGCCGCATCTCTTAATAATTTTGATAAACCCGCTTCGACTTTCCCAACATAGTTTATAATATAAGAAGAAACACCATATTCTTCTAAAATATATTGAATATCCATGTTAGCTTCAAACAAATGTAAAATATCCTTATTATAACAATTTATTCCCACTTCTATACTTGTTCTTTTCAAAAAAACTTGAGGCCTCTTCAATGATGAACGAATTGCAAGAATGTATTCGTCTTCAGTAACATTTATTTTTGATAAAATTTCGTCAAAAGAAACTAATTCATGTTTTATAAAAAAATGCTTCATCAAATTTTGAATTTTAACGAGAATTTCTTTTAATTTTGAATCTTTATCTTCATCTGATAGCGGAAATAAAATCATTGTCCGTGGCATAACGGGAATAGGGAAATTAAATCTACATTGGGATTTGTTCTTTCTCCCTTTGTAACAAGTATGGGTATGTTTATGCCTCTGGACGGCCATGTAAGGATCTGCCTCATCATACTTACACGTAATAAATTTATCGATAAATTCAATACAGTCCGGATGTGTACAAGAATTTTGAACATCAAATTTTGGAGCACCTTTAAGCCAGAGAAAGATGTGTTCATGCGGGGAGCCACGCATTTGAAACTCTACACGTTCATAGCTGTCTTCCACAGAAAAAATATCAAACACACTAGAATTTTGTTTCAAAAGTATCATTAATTTGTTTACTTTATAATCGAAATAACGAGCGCATGTCACCGGGTCATTACGGATTAATTCAGTTTTTTCAAATTCTTCTAAATTTATTGCTTCCTCCAATGAAATTGATTTATTTTTATTTAATTTTGATAAAGATTTTAATAGCTCTGGCCACCATTTTTCTGCCGCAGAAAGAGTGAGAAATAAAGATGGTTTACCAAGTTGACGAATCATAGCCATTAAATCTTTTTTCTTTGATTCCCAATAAGATGGTGAAGAACGAACGTTACTCAGAAATTTATACCCCATATCTAATTTTAGTAAGTTGTCCAAAAAGTTTTTATCTAAAATATTCCCGGCATTCACATTACTCACCCGATTTGTCTTTCTTAAGCAAATATTTAACGACGCCAAACAGCTTTGCTCCAATTTTTTCTTTGCCATGAAGAGAACCCTAGATGGAATACATGATCTTCTATCGCATCTTCTGCATTCTGGTTTTGCCCTATCCGAATATGAAATAAATTTTGGAATGTCTAATTTGTAGCCGCCGAAAATTTTTGGGTAACACAATTCGTCCAAATCTTCTACCATATGCCACGGAACGGGAAATTTACCTTGACCTGGAGCAATAACACGAATCTTCTCTACAATGTCCCTATTTTGATCGATATATAAAACTTCATCCCCGTAGTCATTTTCCTCATCTTCTTCTTCACTTGACTTTTCAAAATTTTCTTCCAGAGATAAAAAGTCAGAAATTTTCAAATCATTGTATTCTTCGGTATCATTTTTATCGACAATAAATTTAATTTGTTGACTGAAATTTTGCTCATACTGCCTAAAGTAATATTCATCAATTTTTATATCGTATTTGCGGTAGAGAGGGGTAGTTAATAAATATTTCAATGCATCACAAATGACAGCAGGACGGACAGAATCGAACATATAATTTGATGAATGAAGCATGTGTCTTTTTAGTTTTATTTGGATTGTCGCCATATTGTCAAAATTTCTTGGTAGTACTTTTAATACATCATTTATTTCGATGGGGATATTTATTACGCTTCCTTTTATACCAAGTTGGGGATTAATTGTAAACGATTTAAGAGGCCGAATCTGCATGAAATTTATGTATGGAGCTACCATCCTTTCTTCGAGTTGTGTTAAATTTTTTAAACTATCTGGAATGTGCTCAAATTTTAATCCATTTGAAGTTGCTAGTTTTGGAACAACACCTTTTGTAGAAGAATTGTGGCAAGTACGACAAATATTTAAGGATGGATAATTATATATTTTGCTTAAGAAATCTGCTGAAAATTCTTCCTGTAATTTTGATTTGTGAAACGAAACGATCGAATGTGCAAAAAAAAGTCCTTCACAGCAGCAACAAATTATATCTGGAAGTTTGCCTCGCATTTTGATAAAATCTAAGTATAATTTTGATATATTGGAATCATTACGTAACAAATTGTTATAGAAATTTTGCCGGAATTTTAATAAATCATTTGATCTCTGTTGATTTTTAATCTTTTTATTCATTTCTCGTTCTTTTTCCTTGAAACATAAATTTTCCCTCTTTTTCTTTATATATTCATTTTTTTGAATATTTTCATATTCTCTATACTCTCCCCCTCGTCTTCGTAACTGTATACGTTCCTTATTTCTATCTCTTTCATTTTCTCTGAACGCTATACTTTTCCTTAATGAATTTATATTTACTATGTTTTTCTCATTTTCTCTTTCTTTGTATTCGGTATTCTCTCTTAATATTTTCATATTTTCTCTATTTTTTACGTTTTCTCTTTCTTTGTATTTGGTATTCTCTCTTAATATTTTCATATTTTCTCTATTTATTTCATTTTCTTTTTCTTTGTAATCTTCATTCTGCCTTAATATTTTCTTATTTTCTCTATCTACTTCATTTTCTTTTTCTTTATAATCTGTATTCTGCCTTAATATTTTCATATTATTTCTGTTTACTTCATTTTCTATTTCTTTATAATCTGTATTCTGCCTTAATGTTTTCATATTATTTCTGTTTACTTCATTTTCTTTTTCTTTATAATCTGCATTCTGCCTTAATATTTTCTTATTTTCTCTATCTACTTCATTTTCTTTTTCTTTATAATCTGTATTCTGCCTTAATATTTTCATATTATTTCTGTTTACTTCATTTTCTATTTCTTTATAATCTGTATTCTGCCTTAATGTTTTCATATTATTTCTGTTTACTTCGTTTTCTTTTTCTTTATAATCTGCATTCTGCCTTAGTATTTTCTTATTTTCTCTATCTACTTCATTTTCTTTTTCTTTATAATCTGTATTCTGCCTTAATATTTTCATATTATTTCTGTTTACTTCATTTTCTTTTTCTTTGTAATCTGTATTCTGCCTTAATGTTTTCATATTATTTCTGTTTACTTCATTTTCTTTTTCTTTATAATCTGCATTCTGCCTTAATATTTTCTTATTTTCTCTATCTACTTCATTTTCTTTTTCTTTATAATCTGTATTCTGCCTTAATGTTTTCATATTATTTCTGTTTACTTCATTTTCTTTTTCTTTATAATCTGTATTCTGCCTTAATGTTTTCATATTATTTCTGTTTACTTCATTTTCTTTTTCTTTATAATCTGTACTCTGCCTTAATATTTTCATATGTTCATTATTTTTCTGACTTTCATTTTTTTTATGTTCCGAATTTTGTCTTTTCTGCCTTTTATAAAGTTTGTCTTTATTATTCTTATTTTCCTTATATTCATCGTCATCATTGTACTTTCTTTTTATATTTTCCTTTTCTTTTTCCTTATACGTATCATCTTTCCTTATATTTCTCATTAAAATTTTATTTGATTTATTTTTCTGTGTAATAGATTTTCTTTTAGTTTTCATTCTTATTTTGTCTGTATAATGAAATTGATTTATAATATAATGTTATAATTTTATATAAATAATCTAATACTTACATATTATAACCTTTATTTTTTGAAGCTATATATTCTATCTTTTTATTATTTTTCAAGATATCTTTATAGATTTCAAATTATTTCTAATTACTTATAATTGACACAGGGAATACTCCTTTGAATTATTTATTAGAAACAAATTATGACATATGTCAGACCGTAGCAATTTCATATAAATATATTGTTATGCCAAAGTCGTAACTAAAGATCCTATATGTGTTGATATTAAAAACATTGGGTGCATGATTTATATAAATAAATTATTTTATATTTCAATATTATTAAAGACACATTGAAACTACCAATGCAGATTCAATAAAATTTAATTACTTAAGTTTTTATAATCATTAAATCACGAAATAATACTTCGATTATTTTTCTAGAACATCTATTTAGAGCTTCAAGGAAATTGTCTTTTTCGGTTTACCCATTTCTTTGATAAGCTCTCATTCACACAAACACGGGCGCGCACACAACTCCTAACCCTTTAGCAAACACACATAAATGCCTATCTGAAGAGTTCATATCATTTCTCATCATTTGGCTACTTCCTGTAAATATATTATTAAAAGAAATCTAAATTGATTTTCTTAAATTCATTCTTTAATAATACACACAAATTTACGGAAATGTTCGGATTATTTTATTAGTCGGAAATGTTATGTATTTATGTATGTATTCATTAATTATAAAAAGTTATATGAACTAAGGACCCAAGTTTCAATTTTCTCCGAAGTGATATGCAGTGAAAATTTTTCACATTTCACTTGGAGCTATTCTCAATTGCAAAGTGATCTGATATAAATGAACGAGAAAGTGTGACATTTTATATATTTACCATATATTGACAATATTGGTTGCGCATAACAAGAAAATACGAATTTGGTGCATGTATTTGTTGACATTTGACAAATAATACAATTACACTGACAAGTGATAGGAAATAAATTTATCATTTCATATATCCCAATGGTGAAACTTGAGAATTGGGCCTAAAAGACCGCAGAAGCCGGTACTTTCTAGGAACTTTTTGATGACTTTCTCGTAAACCGGATCATTCTATAATCCTAATATTTATGTTTGATGGAAAATATATTTTTACAAACCTAAATTTCATTAGAATTAAATATTTGACTATTATATTCCCCTTAACACGGTTTCATAATTACTTTTAATGTAATTTTTTCCTGACAGTGACATTTTTTAAATATGTCAAAATTGTTATTAAAATTATGTTTTTGTTTGACGCATGGGCAAGACGATATATGATAATAAATTATATTATATATTCATATTTAAAGTTATTTAGAGTTATTTACTAAATGTTATTATCGTAGAATTGAAGATTGTACCATTATATACAAATTTAATAAGTAAAAGTTGCTAAAAAAATATATTCAATGAATTTTTTACAAGAAAAACTGTTAAAAGCTTGTATAAATGATACTTACGGTTATGCGATATACACTAAAAACTAATGAGCTCTTCCCATATTAGCATAGAATTGGTATACAAAATTTCAAAATTTTCTGATTGATAGTATTTGAGTAATCGTGTCCACATGATCCACACACACACACACAGACACACACACAGACACACACACAGACACACACACAGACACACACACAGACACACACACATACATACCTACAGACATCATTGTAAAAATGTTAAAATCGGATTATGGGGACATCAAAACGTGCTTATTCACTAAAATCTCTATATGCGATTTCTAGCACGATCCCTATACCTCCCTTACCTAGGGTAGCGGGAGGTAAAAAATCAATATCAAATCAATATTATTTTAATTCAATGTAGCGGGGCCCCTAAAATGTGAGGGGTCCATTGGCAGTTACCTATTCTGCCTAATGGGTAATCCGGCACTGATTGAAATGCAATTCAAAGAGTGAAATTGCACATTATTTAAAAGAAAAACTAAAACTGTATGAGGTACATCACCGCCAAACCCAGATATGTCAATTCGAATCAAATTTATTACATTCTGAAATACATTTTTTGATAATCGGTATCACTTTCGGAAAGAGTATTGTCATAGTTTTTCGTCTTCTGTATATCCTTCTTCGTCTTCTACAATCAACAACACGCCAAACATGCTCAATTCTTTCAACAGCACGTATTGTGTCACCTATTTTACTTAAACAAACTTAGAAAATAGACAACATATAAATAATTGTTGTAACTTGCCTGAATTTATTCATATTAACCTCAATTTTTTAAATTATTCATTTTCTGTTTTATTATTTCATTTTAAGTTCAATATTTGCTTTAGTATACTTTATGAAGAGTCAAATAAACACCCAATGGGTGCGATTCAGTGAGTTGTATTAGGCTGTTTTAAGATCTGTATTAAGACTTGTATTAAAAAACCTGATTCAGTGGCTTGTATTAGACTGTTTATTTTAATACATGTGTATTAGTTGCCTAGGAAATTAAAACACTTCTTAGAATGAGTTATATCTGTTTTAAGTATTGTATTAACCTTAATTCATAATGTCAAATATGAAATATTGAAGTAAAATTATATATTTGACTCTTCATAAAGTGTGCTAAAGCAAATATTGAACTTATAATAAAAGAGAAAAGGAATAATTTAAAAAATTGAGGTTAATATGAATAAATTCAGGCAAGTTACAACAATTATTTATATGTTGTTTATTTTCTGAGTTTGTTTAAGTAAAATAGGTGACACAATACGTGCTGTTGAAAGAATTGAGCATGTTTGGCGTGTTGTTGATTGTAGAAGATGAAGAAGGATATACAGAAGACGAAAAACTATGACAATACTCTCTCCGAAAGTGATACCGACTATCAAAAAATGTATTTCAGCATGTAATAAATTATTCGAATTGACATATCTGGGTTTGGCGGTGGTGTAGCTCCTCCAGTTTTAGTTTTTTTTTTTTTTTTTAAATAATGCGCAATTTCACTCTTTGAATTGCAATTCAATCAATGCCGGATTACCCATTAGGCAAAGTAATTGCCTATGGGCCCCTTACATTTTAAGGGCCCCGCTACATTGAATTAAAATAAAATTGATTTGATTTTGATTTTTTCATTACAAACAAAGAAATCCTTAAAGAAATTTTGATTACAACAAAGAAATGCTTATTTACAATAACGGAAACTTGATTACAATAATAAAAAATATCAATCAGCACAAACATCACTTTTATTTCTTTGGACATTCCAATTTACCACTTCAAAACGATGCAGCTTTTTTATTTTTCATTATTTTAATGTCATTTCCTGTCGGTACGCGCCAACTTCATGGACTAGACTTGCGGACTCGAGAAATGCATAAGTCGTGATTTGAAAAATCTGTTGTGGCCAGCACAAGACCTCTCGCCATTTCCATATTAGGCTATATATGTATTGTATTGCACTTCGCATTCGAACCGTCGTTTTATAACAAAATATTACAGAACTTTACCCAAATATTGTTTTTTATTGTATTTAACATGTCTTCTGCACACATATAATTCTAATTATATCTATTTTGCATTGTATGGGGAAGTTTCTAAATGTCACAGATTGTTCCAATTCATTAACCAGATTGGCGGTATTTCTGATGGATATATGCATTTTACCACAATTTTACCTATAATTTCAAATATTTAATTAATAAAACAATAAGAAAAATTAAATATACTTCCCAGAAAAAGCTATCAGAATGTCACTAAAAATGTTGATATTTGACAATGACATGTGTCATGTTATAAACATTGGAATTTGTCAACTGGTTTCCTTAGTGCCTTGGCCTCTGCGATTAGTGTACTCTATAAATTATAGTGTCTTTATCTCTAAATCTATACAAGATATAATAAAAATTTTAAGTGTATTACATGGAGAATTTTATGTTCTTCAATATTTAATAAAAAAAACTCCCAAAAAATTATATTTAGAATTTTTTTTTAAGAAAGTACTACTTCCGGTTGTTCAATTGTTACCAAAACCTTTTCAGCTCTTCCCAGGAATGTCAGATTGAAGAAACTGCAGTTAAATATTTTTTAAGTCTTATAGTTTTTGTGGAATCGTCCCTCCAACATCCATACATACACACACACACACACACACACACACATACACACATCCACACACACACACAGACATCATCGTAAAAATGTTAAAATCGGTTTATATGGACCTTAAATCGTGCTTATTCACTTAAATCTCAATATGTGATTTTTAGCATGAATCCAATACCTCTCTTAGCGAGAGGTAATAAGGCTATGTATACGTTTTCGTGTATGTCATGCAATCCCTTGCTTATTACCCATTCATTCCAATTACTAATCAATAAAGTTATTTTAAACATATTTAAATATTATTAGAAGTGTTGAAAAAGGGATTGCATGACATACACGAAAACTTATACATAGCCTTATTCAAATCACGATTTACGCATTTCTCGAGTCCGCAAATCTAGTCCTTGAAGTTAGCGCGTACCGAAATGCTCAAATCTCGACATGTGCACCGTTCGACAAGATGGCTGACTAGTACACTGTGGAGTATAAAATGAATTAGGATTAGGTTATGTTATTGGTAATATTTTTTTAAAAAATTGTACTCCGAAGTGTACTTGTCAGCCATCTTGTGTAACGGTGCCCAAGTTAAGATTTGAGCATTTCCATACGCGACAACTTCATGGGCTAGATTTGCGGAGTCGAGAAATGCATTAGTCGTAATTTGAAGAAGACTATGTAAAAGTTTTCGTGGGTTGAGACCCTAGCCGTTGAAAAAGATCAGTTTATGTGATTCCAATTATTAGCGAACTCCACTGTTTGAGAATAAAATGAGCTTAACATTTTCCTCTCAGGATATTAAAAAATTATTACGATTTAAGTGAATAACAATTAAGACTTTCAAGAACTGCAGATCGCTATCAAATTAGATAGTCATATTTTTTTTAAAAAAATAAATGTTGTAGATAATATCGTTGAGTTAAAACGATTAAACAAACAATACAATTTACCTTATCTTATAATAAAAGTATTGCAAATAATATATAACCATTGTATTTCCAATGTTAATATTATCAATCAGAACATAAGATATTACTTTAATCTATCATACTTTGCCAAATTCCTTATCAATAAATAAATATATATATATATATATATATATTTATCAATCACATCATCACATCCTTTATTTATGAAACTAGCACAATATAAAATATGTTAATTTTGGTTCATTTCATTATAATTTACAATGTTAACCTACTGCCCTACGTGCAATTATAACACATAAAAGGGAGACATACGACTTATGCCCGTATTCATAGTCGATGCTCAATCTCGTACTTGAGTATTACTTCGCCAAGCATTACTTCGGTCGTTCTGAACCTCAAGCACATCATATGTTTCATAGTCGAAACTTCGTTAATTCTCGGTTTTCTAGGAAAGATTTTAGAGAATTTGTAAAAACTCTGTTGGTACATTTGTAAATTTTAATATTTTCTTCTCAAATCGTATAATTGACATCTACATATATGTCACAGGTTACAGATACATGAGTCATATCACGGATATATCTTCTTGAAGCAACCCTTTTTCATTGTTATTATTAAGGCATCTTCTACTATGTCTACAAATTCTAAAATTTTTTGATTATCTTCATGATTTATTATATAACTTAGATGTCATATGTGATGGAAATGACAGTTTGACAGTTTTTTTTTATATATTGATCAAGTCTACCTAATTTTTTTTTTTAAAAAACATCAATCATTACTTGAGCATTACTCAAGGTTGCTTGGAACTCGCCTCAAGTAAACCTTCGATCGAAGTACGAGTGAAGAAACAAGTAGCGAGTATGAAACGAAATCTGGTACTCAAGGCATACTCAAGTATGAGTAGAGGCGAAGTAGGTACTGACTATGAATACGGGCATTACGTATCTAGATAAAACAACTTCTAATAAAGAATTAGAAAACACTAAAAGTTGACTGATATCCAGAAATATCGTTATATTTGATCATCCATCTCAGTCAAGTTCCCATTCAACATACTATACATTCGTCATGAACACGATTCGGTGAATTTACATAAATATTGAGATTACTTTTCCGAAAACGTAACAGATCTCATAACCAGAAATATCCATTCATTCAAGAAGTATTTACTACTTATTAAACAAGTAAAAGTAGCCGGGTGACGCAGATGGATATTTCTGAAAGTTGGGACTTTAAATTTCTGAAATTCTCTCTTTTCTCTCTTCTACGTGATACGGAGACACGGACAGTACGTGTACAATCACTGGTACTAACGGCTTGATTGAGGTGATTTTTTAAACGACCCCTGCGACGCTGGGGAATGCTACAGATATTTGCAGTGGAATCGAACAGAGTTGTAGGACGATGGGAAGTTTAGGACAGTATAATTTTCAATTTTTACAAACACAGGTCGTTATGAATACAAACAAAGCAAATGACGTCTGGGATTGGCAAAACAAAAAAATTACTATAAGTGGTTATTTTCATAAACAGTTTGTGTGAAGTGCGAATTATGGGCTATTTGCATAATGAAACATTATGATACGTTTATAGTCGGAATTAAATGCGTTCTCTTAAATTTTTATATACTTGTAAATCTGTAGGTACCTTTTAATAAACCAGTAAATTAGGGTTTAAAATATTTCAAGAAAATTATATTCTAGGCAACTGTCTATTACTTGATATTTCTCCGTTCTTATTCTCTTGTTTTTTCTTTTTTTACCTCTCGCTAAGAGAGGTATTGGAATCATGATAAAAATCACATATCCAGATTATAATGAATAAAAACGTTTCAAGGTCACTAGAATCCGATTTTAACATTTTTACAATGATGTCTGTGTGTGTGTGTGTGTGTGTGTGTGTGTGTGTGTGTGTGTGTGTGTGTGTGTGTGTGTGTGGATGTGTGTATGTGTGTGTGTGTATGGCTGGATGTTGGACGGACGATTCCTCAAAAACTATAAGATATAAGACCTGTTTAACTATGAATTCCTCAATCAGACATTCCTGGGAAGAGCTGAAAAGGTTTTGGTTACAATTGAACAACAGGAAGTAGTAGTTTTTGAAAGAAATTCTTCCAAATATTATTTTTTGAAAATTTTTGATATTACTAATTTTGAAGAACAAAATTCTACATCTGATACATTTAAATTTTTTATTTTATCTTCTATAAATTTAGAGATAAAGACGCTATAGTATATAGAATATCGGGATATAACAAGTCGAGTAGGCGAAACTACACTAAGGAAACCAGTTGACAAATTCAAATGTTTATAACATAATTTGTAAATGACAGATTTCAGTGTCAAAAATCAACAGTTTTAATGACATTTTGATAGCTTTTTCTGGTTAATGAATTGGAAGAATCTGTGACATTTAGGAACTTCCTCATACAATGAAAAATAAATATAATTAGAATTATATGTGTACAGAAGACATGTTAAATACAATAAAATACAATATTTGGGTAATGTTCTGTAATATTTTGTTATAAAACGACGGTTCGATAGCAAAGTGCAATACAATACTTAATTAGCCTAATATGGAAATGGCGAGAGGTCTTGTGCTGGCCACAACAGATTTTTTTTTTAAGTAACCGAAGTAAAAATGTGTAACAAGTGGAACGCAGACGACAAATATACTTTTCTAAATTATAGTTTCAGTAACAATATTTTAACTCTATTTATATGTTGAAGTTACAAATGTCAAAATTCAGTTTAGAAATACTTATCATATTATGATAACCGAGTCCGAGTTCGCTCTTGTCATACTATGTCATTGGTAATTGGTATCCCAGAGTTTTCTGTGTTTATAATCTAGACATTTATTTGTGGATGATTAATTCTTCAAAATTATTGAGCGTACGTGAGCTAAACACAGGGTACTATGGATGCTGTATATTTCCTACCCCCGCTAAAAAGATAGTAATTTCATCGAGTCGAAAAGGATTCTGTCTTGTGCCTTCGACTTGATCAGACGTGTTTTGTTATTAAGATTTGTAGTAAATTATAACTTCGTTTTAATCATTTCTATTCTCTTATTTTGCGAATTTGAGCGTTTTTAGTTTTGTCATATTTTTCATATATTTATATTTCTTTAAATTTGTATTAAATTTCTTGAAACTACATTTATTTATTTCTTATGAAACCCGACTTGTTATTGCTTTAATGAAATGTTAGGGAGTGCTTCGACCCCAGAACATCAGTTGTTGAGCCAGGTCTACTACGGTTACGGTAAGTGTAAACAATAACTGCACGTCAACCTATTCGTCTAACATATAACTCTCGCACCCAAAAGGTCGTGCTACAAGTGAATAAATTTTTATACACGGCAGCAACACGACTGCACTAAGGTTGGGATCCAAAGACAACGCTGTGATAGCGTAGCGCACAATACCCCTTACGTTTCACCTTCATTTTCCTATCAACTTCCACGGAAACGAAGTGTTATTTTTTGTCGCTGCACAGGTCCGTTTGGCGAATAAGCTCAAATCAGGCACACTCTTCCGCCTAGTTGCAACAAAAATAAAGCTTATGTAAAATTTAAACAACCTTTAAACAAAACAAAATCTAATTGTAATTCTGATAGCATTACATAATAATTCATTTGACGTTTCATTTCGAAACAATATTCTTATTTTAAGGAATGCTTAAAATTAATTTAAGTGAACGATATGTCGCTTTGTCATAATTACGATATTTGTAGTTTTATTGCTGGAATCGAAAGAGTCAATTTACCCATATTGATATTTATTCAATGTGTCATAACCTCCTTTAACAAATTATTCACATGTAACTTTCTTTCTGCGGTATTTCCAAAGTCAAAAAACAAACGATTCTTGAAAAAATTAATTGCATGTTATCGTATTATTGAGACTAAAAGTTCAATACATTAAATTGGTTGTATTTTTTTTATATTTTTTAATGCTGCAAATCTCATTTTTAAATTTACTTCTCCTAGTTTAAAAACCGAGTATTGTATTGGACAAGTAGGTATTTAGTGATAGTCAGAATACTTTACTGATTTTAAACAATACATTTTTAAATCTTTGATTTTTTTAACTATATTATTGATTGTTCAAACTACCTATACCGTGAGTATTTTTTTAACGTGAAACATTGGGTTTGTCATATCCATGGTTACGACTTAACATTTGATTGACAGCAATGTATTTGCCCGTTCTATTTAAAATGAAACATAGGGAACGAATTCGACATTTGATAAGACGTCAATAGAGGTTATTTTTGTTTAAATAATTATATCTACATTCTAAATTAAAATTAGTTGTAGAAAAAATATAGTATGTACCTTGTGCCCGAGTGGTTTTCTGACTCGGCTAATTTTTTTACAATATTAAATATAATACTAGAAAAAATGTTCGTAGGGAATCGCCCAAAACAGCTGCAGACACGTGTTTCGCTCTTATTAGAGCTCATCAGTACAGCATAGTTAGTTAATAGGTGGACATTAACTAGAAGTAAAAAATCCGACAACTTGTAACAGTACCAGCAAGCAGCCAAATACATAATTGTTGCATACGGTCAGCATTTCCACGAATTTGGGGAATAAATACGACGGAGCAGCGGCGGTAATTTATAACCACCCACCAGAGCAGTTACTTGGACCCTAAGGTAAATATATGAAATATATGAAAAGCGCAAAATAGTATAGTGTAGATTGAGAGGTTGTGTCGAAATCGACAATGTCCATTTGCGCTCGAAACAAAAACAAGATTTTTTCTACCGTCGCCACAATGGTGTCCTCTACCATAATAAAAAATCTATTGTGGCCAGCACAAGACCTCTCGCCATATCCATATTAGGCTAAGTATTGTATATAATTATTTAACATTTCTTCTTTACATATTTTTATATTTTTTAATTCATTCTGTCTATGAACAAGTTTTCTCTTATTCTTCTAATGTTCGAGATTCTTCCATTTCATTGATAAGATTGGCGGTATTTCTGAAGGGTATACGTATGTAATACGAGGTGTGGCAATTAAACTACACCGCCCGATGAAAATATTCCATTGTTGGAAGCAATGCATGCAGGCCTTTTTTGTTAGGTTGTTCATAAGCCCTGCCGCTTGTCTGTAACTACATCTCGGCCCCAAATTTGGTGCATTTTAACAACGCAGAATTACAATTTAGGAATGAAAGGAATGAAGGATTATCAAAGCCTTATTGTAATATGCTTGGTTAACGAAATGCCCTTCAGGCACCCAATTCATGTGAACAATCACTCGCATTTCGAAAAAAACAATGTCAGTGCACGGACGAGGCGCTAATCGTCTCCGATCTCTTTTCTTCCTTCTTTAAATCTTCTAAACTGCTCGAAAACTTGAGTACTAGATAGTCCCTCATCACCATAAACATTCTTCAACAATTCGTACATTTCTGTAGCGGATTTTTTAAGTTTCACACAGAATTTCATATTGACACTAACATAATTCCAGCGGAGTACGAGAAAGTAGTTAACTTCAATCAAAGGCTACTGTCGAACGGTTTACCTAATTATCTTGAAATTTTAACAGTAGATGGAGGGAAGATGACAAATTAATGTGCCATAGCCTGCAATGTTGTCAAATTTACAGGGAAGCCGGAAAAAAATAAATCTCGTTATTTAATTGCCACACGTCGTATATGTATCTATAATTGTAAATATTTAATTAATAATAAAATAAGAAATATTGACTGTACTTCCTAGAAAAAGTCTTCAGTAATGTCTCTGGATTTTTGACACTGACATTTATCTGTCAGTTACAAACATTTTAATTTTTCAACTGGTTTCCATGGGTTATGAGATTCATTACAGCATATTATTTACATATACACACATACATACACACACATCCACACACACACACACACCTACACACACACACCACACGCACACACACACACACACCACACACACACCATACACACACACACATACACACACACACAGAGGCATCATTGTAAAAATGTTAAAATCAAATTCTAGTGACCTTAAATCGTGCTTATTCACTAAAATCTGGATATGCGATTTTTAGCATGATCCCAATACCTCTCTTAGCGAGAGGTAAACATAAGTAACAAGCATCTTTTAACATAAATATTTAAATAAATAAGTTTCATAATATTAAATTATTTTATTCAATTTTGACGTTTTAAACTGTCATTATTAACTCCATAGCAACAACTATAAGTAACACTTTTTTCACATGTGAATTAAATTTTTTTTTAAATCACTCTTACAAAATTTTAACTCACTCTGGCACTCTGCAACAAAAAATGCATTTAAAAATAACATCAAGAACGAAAATAACACTTACCACATAATTTATCAGACATTATGAGCCCTTTTCATTATTTTTTACGACATAAATGACATACAATGAAGTTTTTTAAATATGTGACTTGACGTCTATCAGCGACGATTGTTATGCTTAGCTTACTAACTGATCAATTTTTTATTTTGTCAAAATTAAATATTATAATGGTTTTTATTATTATTTCGTCAAAATTGAATAAAATATTGTACAAACTACGTGAGCTAAGAATGTTTATTCACTCGAAGAATTTAACTCACTCGCCCTTCGGGCTCGTGAACTGAACTTTCTTCTCGTGGATAAACATTACCTTAGCTCACTTGGTGCGTAAATATCTATTAATAATAAAATTATTTTAAAAAATTAGCTTTTTATTTCTATTAAAAAGTTAAAGATCAGTAATAGTTCCTCCGTGATTTTTTAAATACTCTCTCACGGAGTGAGTAATGTTGTACATTAGTTATTTCAAGTAACCATTGTAAAAAGTATATTATGAGTCGGTGTAGGATAAAAATAATATTGTATTGACTTATAACTTCTTTATATTAAAAAGCTATAAATATATTGTTAATTACGAAAGTGACTTCTAAATTTAAATTTATTTTAATCTTCCGTCTACGTATACGTATATAATGTCCATCCAGTTGGTATAAATAGCCTCATTAAATTTTAATAAGGTACTTATTTTAAGAAAAGCTCAATAACAATGTTCTCAATATAAATTATAGATGGATGTCATATAAAAACTTATGAATGACTGGCACTTATGATGTACAAGCAAGCAGTATGACCGAATGAATCAAACAAAAAATGACAGATTGCACAACAGAAAACCGGATTTAAATCCTGCTTGTTAATCCTCTTTAACTGTTACGAAAATAGTTGTGGTTTTACAAATCGACAGGAAAACCGCACTAAAATAAATTTAGCAATCATATCAAAATATAAATTAAAAAAAAAAAACTGATATTTATATCCTATAATTAGGAAAAGGTAATTTTATTTGCATGTTAAACTAAACAATATATTCCAGTACTGGTCGGTTTTATAAACAACGGATAAATTAACTTCCGAAGTAAACAAAATTTATTCCTGCAAGTGACAGTCGAATTTAACTTTTGACAGTAATGTTATACATGCCATAAAGTCAATAATAGTTATTTATTATATGAGTGAGGAATGTAACATGTTAGTCACGAAAGAAAAAGTTTAGTCACGAGTCCCGCAGGGCGAGTGGCTATTTTTTTTTAGTTATATGTATTCCACACGAAAGTATTATAATGTTTTATCCAACATATTTTTTTAAAATTCTTAAACCATTTTTATAATATCGTTCATTTTTTGACTCTGACATATCAACGAGCCAGTTTCATATTTTTTTAAAAAGTACTTTAAATGAAAGTTTATGTAAAAAATAAAAATATTAATAATAATTTAGTATTATTTTCGTAAATAATTAAATAAAAAGATTGGCGAAAAAATAGTAATGAAAAACAGCCCCCCACTCTTGTGAAGTCGGAGTACTAATAGCACGTCATTCATAGCCAATAAGAAAACATTTTATGTTATTTACATAAATAAAAGTAGGCGACAGTTTGTCACATGTGAGACTGTATATACTCTGACGTCACAATATTTAATTGTAAAATATCATGTGATATTTTCAAATTTGAGGCTCTTTGAAGGATAACATCATTTAAAATTTAATACATAGAAGTCAAAAAAAAAAAATACTGGCAACAGCCCTATTGATATAAGTACTATTTTAAATTATGAAGTAGCCATTGAATGGTTACTAATGAAAAAAATCTGTTGTGGCCAGCACAAGACCTCTCGCCATTTCCATAATTATTAGGCTATATATGTATTGTATTGCACTTCGCTTTCGAACCGTCGTTTTATAACAAAATATTACAGAACTTTACCCAAATATTGTTTTTTATTGTATTTAACAAGTCTTCTGCACACATATAATTGTAATTATATCTATTTTATATCATTTTCATGTCAGAGATTGTTCCAATTTATTAACCAGATTGGCGGTATTTCTGATGGATATATGCATTTTACCACAATTTTACCTATAATTTCAAATATTTAATTAATAAAACAATAAGAAAAATTAAATATACTCGTACTTCCCAGAAAAAGCTTTCTCAATGTGACTAAAAATGTTGATATTTGACAATGACATGTGTCATGTAATAAACATTGGAATTTGTCAACTGGTTTCCTTAGTGCCTTGGCCTCTGCGATTAGTTCACTCTGTAAATTATAGTGTCTTTATCTCTAAATCTATACAAGATATAATAAAAATTTTAAGTGTATTAGATGGAGAATTTTATGTTCTTCAATATTTAATAAAAAAAAACCTCCCAAAAAATTATATTTAGAAAAAAAATTCTAAGAAACTACTACTTCCGGTTGTTTAACTGTTACCAAAACTTTTTCAGCTCTTCCCAGGAATATCAGATTGAGGAAACTGCAGTTAAATATTTTTTATGTCTTATAGTTTTTGAGGAATCGTGACTACAACATCCAGACATACATACATACATACATACATACATACATACATACATACACACACACACACACACATACACACATCCACACACACACAGAGACATCATTTTAAAAATGTTATAATCGGATTCTAGGGACCTTAAATCGTGCTCATTCAATAAAATCTGGATATGCGAATTTTAGCATGAATCCAATACCTCTCTTAGCGAGAGGTAAAAAATTACTGTAATAATTATTGTTTGTCAATGAGAATTATTTGAAAGAAAACCATATTAAAATAGGTGAAAATGAGGACCACCTTTAAAACATATTTACTTACAAGCATAAGCAGCATCGTTGAATTTAATGGGGGATTCCACGATTTTTTGATTTTTTTATATTTTATAGTATTTTTAAATTCAGAAATTCCCTATTTTTTCTTTTTTTAAAATTCGGCTTCTTATGGAAGAAAAAAAGGCGAATATTTGGTATCCAGCGTTTCCCGCCTTACGACTTACGACGTAAGCAAACCCAGTGGTGGAGAGCAATGACATTATATCGTGCTTTCTCTCTCAGCAGTTGCTGTCTTGGCTAATGTTATCAGACGTTCTAAACCATTTGTCAATGTTGAGCGGCTGTTAAATTTAAAAATTTCATTTTGTTCTTGTTTTCTTTTCTTTTACTTATCTTAAATTTAGTATATTGTACGTAGTCGTGCCATAAATACTGTCCCTAGTACAAGGGGGGCTTATTCTACATAAACAAAAGAAATCTGATAAAAAAATGAATGTGATTTTATTGTTACATAACTAATAATAAAAAAAAAAAAATTACTCAAAATGACCGCCTCGTTCTTTTACACACTTCTTCAAACGTCCCGGCCACTCATCGATTGCAGCACGCACCACTTCCAGGGGTATGGAAGCTGCTGTCTTTACCAAATCAGCCTTTAATGCCTCAATATTGCGATGAGGTTTGGAGCAGGCCTTCTCCTCTAACACATTCCACAAGCGGTAATCCAAAGGATTGAGGTCTGGACTTCCAGAGGGCCAATCTTCAGCGGCAATAAATTCTGGTAAATTCATATCTAACCAGCGTTGCGACGATTTTGCTTTGTGCGCGGGCGCTGAATCTTGCTGAAAAATCCAGTGTTTTCCAGCGAACAAAGAGTCATTCAATGGCTTCACAACTTGCTCTAATATGTCACTCTGGTAATTTTCTGCTCGCGTTTTTACCCCTTGTTCGCAGAAATGCAACTTCGTAACGCCGTCGTAAGACACCCCCCACCAAACCATCACTGACGCTGGGTGATGACCCCTTTCTACCTTCGGAATTTTCTCTGCAGCTTCCCGAGAGCTATGGGCATATACCCTATCATTTTGGCGGTTGAATTTTTCTTCTACAGTGAAAATTTTTTCATCCGTAAAAAGAATTTGCCGGTGACTTCCATTCGCGTGTCGCTGCAGTAACTTTTTAGCTCTCGTTGCTCTAATGTGACGTAGTGTAGCTGTTAATCGCTGTCCTGTGCTTCTGCGATAAGCTCCAAGTTTAAGATCTTCTTTCAGAATGCGTGACATGGTTCTAGTGGGGATCTTCATTTCTCTACTCATGATTTTCTGCTTCCGGAGTGAATTTCTCCGAATTCTCTCGCGAACAGATTTGATGGCTGCTGGATTCCTAGTTGTGCGTGGCCGACCTCTTCTTGGTCTGTCATCAATTCGTAACGTATCGTTGTAACGTTTAATAGTCCGGTAAACAAACTTCTTCGTAATTTTCAGAAGTTTTAACAAATTGAAAATCTCTACTGGTGTTTTGCTGCACTTGTATAGCGCAATCACTGCTACACGGTTTTCTTTAATACCCCACTCCATGTTTACTGCATGAACTATCGGTTTGAAATTAATGATTTACAATAATATATTGACGGATGAAAAAAACAAATGTTCAAGGCACCCTTAATTTTATTTTTATAAATCTTTTTATCGTGTTTTATACTCAGAGACAGAATTTATGGCACGACTACGTAGTTATAGTTTATTATTATTTAAGTATTTGTAAAAAAAATAGCGTGTAGCCGCATAACCACCATAACCAAATATTCCAATGGAACAGTCTGGCAGTTACTGGTTTGATGCTGGGAACGCCTACTTACAGTGTCGGCCAATAAAAGAGAGCCGTGTTCGGTTGCGTCATCAAGCCCAGAAAAATCCGCGCGTTTTGAAAGTGTGTAATATATTTTAGCATTTATTTATATATATATATATATATATATATATATATATATATATATATATATATAAAAAGAAAAAACATATAGATAAGAAATTTGTATCAATAACACAGTTACATGGGAAGAATTAATTAATGTATATAATTTATATAAAAATTCGATTTGAGTGGAATCCCCTATTCCGAAGCTATAGTAACCACTAACTCGTTTTCGTTTCATCAGCTGTAGAGACAGCTGTCACTGTATAAAGATAAATAACCTACGTACTACGCATCTTTTAAAATAAATGTTAATATCAATTTAAATAAATAAGTTTTATAATGTTATATTATTTCAATAATAAAATAATTTTGTAATTTTATTTTTTACTTACATAAAAAAAAAACGCAAAATCAGTAATATTTCCTCCGTGAGTTCTAAAATATTCTCTCACGAAGTGAGTAATGTTGTACATTAGTTATTTCAAATAACCAAGTACATTATGAGTTGGTGTTGGATAAAATTGATTCTGCTGTGTTATTTAAATAAATTTACTATGTAAGTAAATTCTATGCTTTATAAAACTGGGGGTTAAAAGAATAGAATATTTTTAATAGTGTAATTGAATGTGGACGATGTGAAAGTAGAATATGTGACAGAAATGATTGTTGCATGAATAAATTAAAAATTTATTTTATTCTACCCAAAAAAACGGTACAATATTTGTTTACACAATAAGATGAGATATTTTCGAAATTAGCGAAGAACATAACATTTATGATTTTGAAATCATTTAATAATTTTTTTCTTAATATTTCTGATTAATAATATTCGTAGAAAAAAATTCTAAGCAGCGCTTTCGGTGTGTGTGCGTGCACGTTGGCACGTATGCGAGTGCGGGTGTGCGCGCGCATGTGCATCTTTGTGTACCTACAACTACCTATCTTTCAGATAATTTTGAAATCTATATATATCTACTCAATTAAAAAAACTCATTTCATTTTGGAGGAAATCGGATAACCGGAAATGGCACTTGAACCACTAACTAGTTTTGCTGTATAGTTATTTACATAAGACTCAGGAAAATGGTTAATTACTGTCGAGGAGTCATATTGAAATAAGAGGCACTTTGTGCCGAATATTTTATGACTCCGAGTCAAGTACAGACATTTTGCTGACGCGTTATGTATTAATTTTTTTCTGAATCCTTTGATTATCATAAAAATTAATTTTAAATTCAATAATTAAATTTGATTTTCTATAAATATCTAGTAGTTCTTCTCTCGTTACTAAGGTGATAGAAAAAAAAATAGTAAATAAACAAAAACGAATTTACTCTCATTTTTGCCTATTTGTCTATTTACAATAAAAACAATGTTGTTGTTCGAGACGCTTTGTTGTTTGGGATTAACATATCTAATATAAACATCGCAACCATAAACATTAATATACAATAAAATTTAAAAAAATAACGTTTTAATTTTATCGTGACAAGTCAGGGAAATACAACTTTCGCTCCACATTTTAGCCGTGAAAATAGTACTTTCGCTCCGGTTTCAGAAAAAATATTTTTTTGCGATTATGTTATAAAAATTGAAGAATATTGAATTTTCCACAAATTTGCAATAATAATTTTTCCATATACTTTATGGAAAAATTTATAAAATACTCTATTTTTATAAATATTGTAGTTTATACCAACTTGGAAGATAAAAACAAAACACAACTCTACGGATAAACAATTTGACCTATATATAAGTTCATGTAAATGACGAATAATCTTGTGTCACTATCAAAAAATTAATCATTTTAAATTAACGAGAGTAGGATTTTAAGAAGAAAATATATACATATATGAAATATCTAATTAGTAAAAAAATTATTTTTCGTATTTGTAAGTTTATTTCTTTATTATAAAAAATATGTACCTTTTTGCTATAACATCATCTACTACTACACTTAGGTTTGTTCTTTCGCAACTTTTTAATTTTTACCTCTAGCTAAGAGAGATATTGGAATCATGTTAAAATTCACATATCTATAATCTGATTATAACATTTTTACGATGATGTCCGTGTGTGTGTGGGTATGTGTGTATGTGTGCATGTTGGAACCACGGTTTCTCAAATAATAATAATAATATTTTGTCGGCTTTCAACTATCACGTTTATTTTTATTTTTACATTTACAATTTTTACATTTCGTATATTATAAAGTATTTTAAAGACACACACAAACATCCAAGCCCCCCGTTGGGAATCGAACCCGCGACCTCAGGGTCCGAGCGGTGAAGGTCGTTTCGAGTGCTGCCGGAGACACACTGCCTCAACACGCTTGGCCACCGAGGCGGTTAGGTTTTTCAAATACTATAAGACTTAAAAAATATTTAACTGCAGTTTCCTCAATCTGGCAATCCTGGGAAGAGCTGATTAGATTTTGGTAACAATTGGACAACCGGAAGTAAGTTTTTTTTAAAAAAATCTTCTAAATATTTATTTTTAAAAATTTCTCTTACTGCTATTATTGAAGAACATAAAATTCTACATCTGATACATTTAAAATTTTTGTTATATCTTGTATAGATTTAGAGATAAAGGCACTGTAATATATAGAATAGTCTAATCACAGACGCCAAGGCACTAAGGAAACCAGTTGACAAATTCAAATATTTATAACATGGTTTGTAAATGATAGCTGTCAGTGTCAAAAATCTACAGTGTCAATGATATTCTGAAAGCTTTTTCTGGGAAGTACATTTAATCTTTCTTATTGTTTTATTAATTAAAATGCATATATCCATAAGAAATATCGCCAATCTTGCTAATAAATTGGAAGAATCTCTGACATTTAGGAACTTCTTCATACAAAGAAAAATAGATATAATTAGAATTGTATGTGTGCAGAAGACATGTTAAATACAATAAAAACAATATTTGGGTAAAGGTCTGTAATGCTTTTGTTATAAAACGACGGTTTGATAGCGAAGTGCAATACAATACTTATATAACATAAAATGGAAATGGCGAGAGGTATTGTGCTGGCCATAACAGAATTTTTTTTATGTACACTAATATTGTTCTGCTTTTTATTTACCACTGACGAGAAACAATTGTCATTTTCACAAAATAAATATGAATTTACATTTAAAATTTTAACAATAATTAAAGGAAAATAAATTAAGGTCCAGTATTTTCATTTCTGTTTTAAACTAAATCTCAGTTAAAACGAAAAATGTCGCATCAAAAAATTTATGCTGTAATATCGATTCTATATTTTCCGTTTTACTGATAGTTGACATTTGCTAACAATATTAAATATGTATTTATTTATATGAATAAAAATTAAATGGCGGGAAGTACCTAATATACTTGCCACAAAATATTTATTCTTTTTGCATAAATAATAAATTATTATTAATATATTCTTGTTGCAATTTCTTCGTAGTAAATTTAGATCTATAGGTTTAACATTGTATGTTATATCACAATAGGGTCCTATACCATAGTCATATTTTAACTATCTTAAATAAGAAGACGAAAATATACATAAATTAATGAGTATTAGTGAAAAAATTTTCTTTAAATATTAACTAGGTCACAAACTACAAGCGATTGAAGGTGATTACTAATTGGGTATGACGTGTTAGGTACTAAGAATTTGATTGGTCGCCTGATTTTAAAAAGAAGATTCGCGCGTCTGTAGCGGTCACCTTTGAAAGAATATGAAATGTCATGATGTTCTATAACCTAACAAAACATTTAACAATTTTGTGTTTGATGAATTTGTTTAATTATAACATCTAGTAATATTAACAATAATCATGTATTTATAAATAAATCAATTTGTAATATGAATTAAATTAATAATAATATTAATTAAATTAATATTGAAACTTCAAAACAGGCAAACATTAGCGCTATCCGTCGTCATACTTTGTGTAATAATATTGTCAAACTGTTTCAATGTTCTGTAATTTATTAGGAAGAAATCCTTGTTAAATGCTTATTATTTATGTTATTTATACTTAATAATAATTTCTTCGTAAATATAACGTATAAGTTTTTATATAAAAACATTTCAGCTATGCAAACATGAAAAAAATTGTTTCCAGTATAACTAACAGTTTGTCCCATTGTTTGTCGATCACTCGTTAGTACCCGCTACGTCACGCACAAATTCTTAAACTTTAAAAATTCATATCTTGCTTATTACGTAAAATTTTTAAGTCGCGTTTGCACTGAAGTTCTTATTTTATCCTGTTCTTACAGGGAAAAAAATAAAAGAAAAATGGTATAGGACCCCATTACTATGTTTACATGTAGTTTTGAAGGTGCTTTCAGTTTTCAGTGAAAATTTATATTTATATCCAATTTTCAAAACTAATCTACAGATTGTTTTGAAAACTGTTTCGGTACATGCGCATACCACTGTGCTCAAAAACTACAGAAGGTTATCATCATCCTACGTACGCATCCGCAATATCGAAACTATTTTATGGCCCGTATTCTCACCTCTTGAAATAGCGCTACTTCCGAAGTAGTACTATTTCGATTTTTTTTAATTTTATTTTATTTTATGAATGGATAAGAATAAGTTTCACATTTTTGTAAATGAAACCTATAATATTTGAAATAAGTGGCATTTATAATTTAATTTATTTTTATTTGTCTTATTTTTACCTCCCGCTACCCTTGGTAAGGGAGGTATAGGGATCGTGCTAAAAATCACATATCGAAATTTTAGTAAATGACCACGTTTTAAGGTCCCTAGAATCCAATTTTAAAATTTTCACGATGATGTCTGTATGTGTGTGTGTGTGTGTGTGTGTGTGTGTGTGTGTTTGTGTGTGTGTGTGTGTATGTGTATGTGTGTATGTGTACGAATTTTGTTTTCACTCTAACTCAAATACTATCATTCAGAAAATTCTGAAACCTTGTATTTCTGCCCTATTCTAATAGGAATAGATGCCATTAGATTTTGGTGTAAATTGGATAACCGGAAATTGCACTTTACTTGAAGCTCATAACAGTTTTTCTTCAAAAAATACCATTAAATGCAATTTTTCGCATTTAATGTCATTGTAAAATTATAGATTATTGAATTTTGTACAGGTATACATTAATACTTTTTCTATATATTTTACAGATAAATTTAAAAATCATTTTTCTTTTTTTAATCCCGAAGCCTAAGATAAACAAAATTCCTTTGTTGCACAGTTTATTTTTCAAATGAATGTAACTGACAGGCAGGGCTGACAGGTAAACGTCATTGTCAAAAAACTAATTCAAATTAATAATAGTGACATTTTAAATAATAAAGAAAATCGTAAATAAAGCAATAGTTATATGCAATGGAACATAATATAGTTTGAAGCATTACTAAATACGTAGGTATGTATTTAAATTAATAAAAATTAAATACCGGGAGGTTTTGTGTTGGCCACATCAGATTTTTACCTTCCGTCAAAAGGAAGGTATTGTTTTTGGTCAAAAAATTCGGTTATGAGTTTTTAATGTATAAACACGTTTTAGGGTCCCTACAATACGAATGTACTATTTTTAAGATGATGTCTGTATGTGTGTGTGTGTCTGTGTGCGTTTTTGTGTGTGTGTCTGTGTGTCCGTGTGTGTGTGTGTGACAAATTTTTCTCCGACGATAACTCCAAAACTACAATTCTAAAAATTATGATTCTTTCGTATTCCTCTTCTTTACAACCATATGAAGAGCTGATTAGATTTTGGTTATAATTGGTCAACCGGAAGTACCCTTATTTGAAGTTTTTAACAGTTTTTCTTAAAAAAGTGCAGTTAAATATTATTTTTTGACATTTTCTTATTATATTTATTAAAGAAAATACTCTTTTCTATATGGTTTGATTATTCATTTTCCTTCATATTCAATAGATGTAGAGTTAAAGCATTACAAAGAAATTAATTTTCAAAAATTAGTCAGCTTTGTTATTTATCATGGAAACAGCTGACATAATTACTCAAAAAAATTTAATTGACAGATGTCAGTTGCAAGTGCAAACCAAATATGGAAAAAAGTATAGGATCTAAAATTGGTATGTCATGGTGTTGCTCGTAAGTGACACGCAGAGAAAGGCCAAAGAGAAGATGGAAGGACATTACTTAGTGTAGTTTATGTTATAATTTTATTGGATTTATAGAACCTTTTCAAATGAACTTTTGGTATGGAATTTGTAAAAAATAGTATGTGTTCGTGTTCGATTTTACATGATAGTATATAGAATCTGTTCCAAGGACCTTTTGGTATGGGATTTGTACAAAATACATGGAATTGACGGAAGGTCTTGTGCTGGCCACAACAGATTTTTTTACCTTCCGTCACCTTTAGGTAAGGAAGGTATTGTCTTTGGTCAAAAAATTCGGTAGTGAGTTTTTCATGAATAAGCACGTTTTAGGGTCCCTACAATACGAATTTACTATTTTTAAGATGATGTCTGTATGTATGTGTGTGTGTGTGTGTGTGTCCGTGTGTGTGTGTGTGTGTGTGTGTGTGTGTGTGTGTGCGTGTGTGTGTATGTGTGTCCGTGTGTGACAATTTTTTCTCCGACGATAACTCCAATACTACAATTCTAAAAATTATAATTCTTTCGGATTCCTCTTCTGTACATCCATATGAAGAGTTGATTAGATTTTGGTTATAATTGATCCACTGGAAGTACCCTTATTTGAAGTTTTTAACAGTTTTTCTTAAAAACACGCAGTTAAATATTATTTTTTGACATTTTGTTATTATATTTATTAAAGAAAATACTCTTCTCTATATGGTTTGATTATTCATTTTCCTTCATATTCAATAGATGTAGAGTTAAAGCATTATAAAGAAATTAATTTTCAAAAATTAGTCAGCTTTGTTATTTATCATGGAAACAGCTGACATAATTATTCAAAAAAATTTAATTGACAGATGTCAGTTGCAAGTGCAAGTATGTAGGATCTAAAATTGGTATGTCATAGTGTTGCTCGCAAGTGACACGCAGAGAAAGGCCAAAGAGAAGATGGAAGGACATTACTTAGTGTAGTTTATGTTATAATTTTATTGGATTTATAGAACCTTTTTAAATGAACTTAATCTTATTTCCTTAGCATTTAAAACATGAACTAAATAACATATTTCTTTATAATTATATTTAAAATACAAAATGCAATTATATTATTGTTTTTTAAAATTTAGCGCCAATTGGTAATACGGTTGTGTCGTAAAGTGGCCTATTATTTAATTTCTATTTAAAAATAGACCAAATTTGAATGTCAAAAGTTTAAATCAATATAAACAACTTCATCCTTAACCTTGTATATTTCGCAGTCGTTTTCTTTTAAAATTTATGCATCTCATAAAACATAATAGTTAGAGCACTAAAAATAAAATACTCCGGAAAAGTATTTCAATATTCTAATGTGTTTTAAAAACCAACCTTTTGCAATCTCAATACGTTCCAATCTGCGTAGAAAGGGTAAGAGCAATAATCGTACAACAAAAAATTGGGGTAGTCTAGTTATGAAATATTTCAGGTATTCGTACAAAAAAAATGATGAATATTTATTTCTTCGAAGTTTGTATATCAAATTGGAATACTCGGATACGCGTACATTAAACGTTGTAAGTAAATAACACTTTTATTTATCTTCCGTTGCCTTTAGGTAAGGAAGGTATTGTCTTTGTTCAGAAAATGCAGTGGTGAGTTTTTAGTGAATAAGCAAGTTTTAGGGTCCGTAGAATACGATTTTACTAGTTTTACGATGATATTTGTATGTATGTGGTGTGTGTGTGTGTGTGTGTGTGTGTGTGTGTGTGTGTGTGTGCGTGTGTGCGTGTGTGTGTGTGTGTGTGCGAGTACGTGTGTATGTGACAAATTTTTCTCCGACGATAACTCCAATACTACAATTCTAAAACGTATAATTCTTTTGTATTCCTTTTCTTCACATCTATATGAAGATCTGATTAGATTTTGTTTACAATTGGCTAACTGCAAGTTCTTTTATTTGAAGTTCTTAGCAGTTTTTCTTGAAAAAACGTAGTTAAATATCATTTTTGACATTTTATGTGATTATCAATATGAAAGAATATGTTACTGTCTATGCGCTTTGATTATACATTTTCCTTTACATTAAATACACATAGAGTTAAAAAATTATAGATTTGCTTTCATAAATTAGCCAGCTTTGTTATAATCATAGAAACAGCTGATATATTCAAATATTTTTAATTGACAGATGTCATTATCAAGTGCAATTTACACAGTGTATGTTAGTATTATAATTTTATTGGATTCATAGAAACTTTTAAAAGGAATTTTCGGTATGGAATTTGTAGAAAGTAGTATATGTTCCTATTACAATTTTACTGGATATATAGAATCTTTTCCAAGGAAATTTTAGTGTGGGATTTGTACAAAATATACATAGAATTGACGGAAGGTATTGTGTTGGCCACATCAGATTTTTTTTTTCTATTTTGGGTGTCTAATATGCACTTCATGAAACTCATTTGGGTGTCATAAAGTACTTCCTAAAAGAACTCAAAGCTAATTTATATTATTTCTAGAAGACCTATTATTATAATGAAGTAATAATATCTAGCTTCACCATTATTTTGTTACATTGTAAATAAAAATGGTTTATACTTCGGTTTATATTTTCTTGTAAACATAACCATCTCGCAGATGGCGTTTGGAATTTCAGATGCAATAAATTTTGCAATTGTTATAATTAGTTTCATAGTAAGTTCAAGGGGTCGTTTTTATATTCCCGGACTAGTGCGAAAATAATAAATTACAACAGCAACAAAAATTTATTTTTCAATATAAACCCTTGTTTTTGCAAAACAAGTATAACATCATTTCTGTAACATCTTTAATTCAGTATAAAAATATTCCTTTGGTTGGTGCAAAATGTCAACACTGCTCTAAGTTCGTTATCGTCCCTAAATTTGGTTCCCCTTTGTGTTTTTCTGAGATTTGGAATCCAAAAATATTCAAAGGGAACTAGATCTGGACTATAAGGCGGCTGGTCAATTTCTACGAAACCACATTCAGCAACGGCAGCTTTTGAAAGTCTTGACTTGTGAGCTGGTGCATTGTTATGGAGCAACAGGACACCTTGTGTGACACACACATTATCAAGGCATATTATAAAACAATATAATGAAAAATTACATTAAAATTGAAAACTGCCTAGTCCGGGAATATAAAAACGTCCCCTCGTAACCATACCAAATTTAATATTAACAGTTTTAAATAATTTCAAAAAGTACATATTAACATATTGCACAAAATTATATTAAATTATAAAAAATTAAACGTAAAGGTTACGAATGGCAATCACTGATGCCAACATTTAAATAAAAAATAAAATATATGCCTAATCGAATTAACGATATGAATATTTTAAAATATTTTTTGACAAAAGAACCAAAATATAAAAAATGGTATAAAGTACACGTGCGCCAAAATCATATCCGTTTTTTAAAGATTTCAATGTATTGTTATGTAATAACTTTATAATATATGTATTCTTTTTTGTAGATTGTTATAAAAATTTAGTTAAAAAAACAAAGTAAAAAATAGTGATAAATGATTTATGGAAATATTTACTAATTAAAAATGTGTAAAATAATAATTATTCTGCATAATAAAAAATACCGAGAAAAGTCACGACAATTTTTTAAATCTTATAGAAAAGTAACTACCTATTCGTGTATGAGTTTGATTGTTTACAATCATTTACCAGAATGAATTGTATTATAAAAAAATTTCATTTACCTATAATAATTTGTTGGTGTGTTCAGTAACAAATAAAAAGTTTTAACGTTTTTTTTTTAAATAAACATTTTTTTTCAAACGAGTTATGTGCACAAAATGTGAAAATGTGAAAGAAGGAAAAAAAATATAAAAAGCGGAAATATCATTATTACAAAAGGTATTACATCCGCATAGCAGATAATTACTATACCATTCATATAAGTAAATATAAACCATATTAATAAAAATCTACTGAGTCACTATAACATTTCATATTTTCCCTTGAAGTAAATTTTTAGATTTCTTTTACAGTATTTTACTGATTTTGATTTTTATTTAATTTTAAAATAATTTCAATTTTTCATTAATGGCCAGTTGTAAAGCTTATAATATAGTTTAATCTGTAGGCTTCATTGGCTCTTGTCGTTGTCTTGATGGTTGCCGAGCTGGAGGTCTATTCTAAATTCATAGCCACATGTGCTATCCGCTATCTGCTATATAAGTTCCACTACTAGCCAATAGATGGATTCAAGTCGGATAGCCACATGTGCTATCCGCTATCCGCTGTAAAGTTCTACTACTATCCAACAGATGGATTTAAGTCGGATAGCTACATGTGCTATTTGTTAGAATTATAAATAATTATTATAATTTAAATAGGTACTTGCAATATATAGATATTAATAAAATATTATTGATATAACACACGAACACAAGTATTTGATCACAAAATTGAAAAGCTAAACTACTTGTCAATTTGACATCTGGCAATATTAATAAGTTCCACTACTAGCCAATAGATGGATTCAAGTCAGATAGCGTAAAGTCACTAGATATATAAAGTACCGCAATTGGCCGCCATATTGTGTCGAGCTTCGGCGCCAAATTTAAAATGGATTATCTTGAAACGACTGCGTTGTTATAAAAAAAAATAATCGGCAGTAAATAAATCTATGAAGGCAAGTAATTAATATTGATTTTATGTTCATAATTTTTATAATATGCATATATATAAATACAAAACATAACTGATCAAAATTATAAAGAAAATAAAAAATAAATACAATTAAGGTTAATTTTCTTCAGGTCGTTTGACATGATGACAGCATTGACGCTAAAGTCCCCAGATATAGTGACTTTTATAGGCACAGCCAACTACAACTAGATCCTGATATGACCCTGATTGGCCTGATTCCGCCATATTGTGTCTAAAAAAGGTTCTTCTCTCTCTAACACATTGGTACAATGAATTGCGGTACTTTACATATCTAGTGACTTTAAGATAGCGGGATGGGGACCCCCATCTGTTGGCTAGTAGTGGAACTTATATAGCGGATAGCACATGTCGCTATGAATTAGAATAGACCCCCTGATTGTCATCAAAAAAGGCGCGTATCAAAATTTTGACAGTAGTATTTAACAACTCATTTGACATTTCGTTTCGATACGATATTTTGATGTATAAATTCTTACCAATCGTTGAATATACAGTAATTATTAAATTTATTACAAAATTTTTAAAGTTGTATTAGACACGATGATCTATATGAACTACGTCGATAACAATTTTAGATACAGCATTTCAACAAGCTTCCGAATCAGTTCGGAGTTGGTGAAATACTGAAGAGGAAACCTTTAATCCGCTTTTGTTAATCTTTTATATATTAATAGCTGAAGATGGGCTTGACCTAAGCCCGAAACGTCCGGAATAAAGAATTTTACAAAAGATGTGGACCATATATGCCTTCTGTTTTCACCATAAACCATTCAACGGTTGGCCCTTCCACCCCTTCTACAATAAATAGTTCAACTTTTCCATAACAATTTAATAGTTATTTAACTATCAAGTTTATTAATAAAGACGATTCATAATGAAAACATTTTAATTGATACAGTTTCACATTTTTTAAAAGTATTTTAAATGAAATTTAATGTAATATTTTTCACAGTTAAAAGAAATTGTTGTAATTTTCATAAATAATTGAATAATAAATTTATTCAAAACAGCACAGTTGTACAAGAATAAGTCGCAGATTTATGTTACATAATTAACAAAAAAATTCATTAATATTATAGTATGCATTATCAAACAAAAATAATTTTAATGATTATTTTATTTGCTCATTGGTTGGTAATTCTTTAATATTTTTACATATATTATTATAAATTTTTATCAGACTATTTAAAACTCTGGTGAATAACAAATAGATTACTTTGCGTAATATTAAAAACATTTCATTCTTATATCCATTCATTTATTCATACAAAGACTGGCGCGAAATAGTCATAAAAAATCTGTTGTGGCCAGCACAAGACCTTCCGTCAATTCCATGTATTTTGTACAAATCCCATACCAAAAGGTCCTTGGAACAGATTCTATATAATATCATGTAAAAACACATACTATTTTTTACAAATTCCATACCAAAAGTTCATTTGAAAAGGTTCTATAAATCCAATAAAATTATAACATAAACTACACTAAGTAATGTCCTTCCATCTTCTCTTTGGCCTTTCTCTGCGTGTCACTTGCGAGCAACACTATGACATACCAATTTTAGATCCTATACTTTTTTTCCATATTTGGTTTTGCACTTGCAACTGACATCTGTCAATTAATTTTTTTTGAATAATTATGTCAGCTGTTTCCATGATAAACAGCAAAGCTGACTTATTTTTTGAAAATTAATTTCTTTATAATGCTTTAAATTTACATATATTGAATATGAAGGAAAATGTATAATCAAACTGTATAGAGAAGAGTATTTTCTTTAATATATATAATAACAAAATGTCAAAAAATAATATTTAACTGCGTTTTTTTAAGAAAAACTGTTAAAAACTTCAAATAAGGGTACTTCCGGTGGATCAATTATAACCAAAATCTAATCAACTCTTCATATGGGTGTACAGAAGAGGAATACGAAAGAATTATAATTTTTAGAATTGTAGTATTGGAGTTATCGTCGGAGAACACACGGACACACACACACACACACGGACACACACACACACACATACAGACATCATCTTAAAAATGGTATATTCGTATTGTAGGGACCTTAAAACGTGTTTATTCATTAAAAACTCACCATCGAATTTTTTGACCAAAGACAATACCTTCCTTACCTAAAGGTGACGGAAGGTAAAAACACTCCCTCCCATCCATTCCTGTACATACAGCACGCCAATAAGAAAACAGATTGTCCACTACCCATGTTATTTATATAAATAAAAGTAGGAGATAATTTGTCCCATGTTTGTATGAGCAAGTGACTTTTTTCAAAATATTACACAAATTTCAATAAATAATTATAAAATATCTAATGAAAATTTCGTAGTATTTTTAAATTTGAAACTATTTTTACCTCTCGCTAAGAGAGGTATTGGATTCATGCTAAAATTCGCATATCCAGATTTTATTGAATAAGCACGGTTTTAGGGTCCCTAGAATCCGATTATAACATTTTTAAAATGATGTCTGTGTGTGTGTGTGTGTGGATGTGTGTGTATGTGTGTGTGTGTGTGTGTGTATGTATGGATGTTGGAGGGACGATTCCTCAAAAACTATAAGACTTAAAAAATATTTAACTGTAGTTTCTTCAATCTGACATTCCTGGGAAGAGCTGAAAAGGTTTTGGTAACAATTGAACAACCGGAAGTAATAGTTTCTTAAAAAAAATCTTCTAAATATAATATTTTGGGAGTTTTTTTATTAAATATTGAAGAACATAAAATTCTCCATCTAATACACTTAATTTTTTTATTATATCTTGTATAGATTTAGAGATAAAGACACTATAATTTATAGAGTAAACTAATCGCAGAGGCCAAGGCACTAAGGAAACCAGTTGACAAATTCCAATGTTTATAACATGACACATGTCATTGTCAAATATCAGCAGTTTTAGTGACATTCTGATAGCTTTTTCTGGGAAGTATATTTAACTTTTCTTATTGTTTTATTAATTAAATATTGAAATTATAGGTAAAATTGTGGGAAAATGCATATATCCATCAGAAATACCGCCAATCTGGTTAATGAATTGGAAGTATCTCTGATATTTAGAAACTTCCTCATACAATGAAAAATAGATATAATTAGAATTATATGTTTGCAGAAGACATGTTAAATACAATAAAAAACAATATTTGAGTAAAGTTCTGTAATTTTTTGTTATAAAACGACGGTTCGAAAGCGAAGTGCAATACAATACTTATATATCCTAATATGGAAATGGCGAGAGGTCTTGTGCTGGCCACAACAGATTTTTTTTTAATTTAAAAGGCATATAAAAATTCTTTTAACAGCCCTGTTGTAATTTCCAATAAAGATTTTAGTATGGGTAAGTAACCACAAATATTACCTGCCAAACAATTAATCTCAAAACTGTCAGTCAACGATTCTAACAGATTAACACTAACCAAAAATATGCCATGGATTTTTTTCTTCAATTTAATGATACATTCAACAGGAAAATATTATAACTAAAGCGTGTATTATATTAATTAATTAATTAATTAAATGTTAACTGTTGTAGACTGTACCATTCTGATATATAAATTCGCCTGTAGCTTTTACACCCGCACGCCATAAACGAAACTTTGGTAGCTGCTGACATTGGTTGCAGCATATTACTAAAAAAAATTCTTGTACTTCAAAATTCCTTAAATTTATATATGTTACAGTTAAAATGACACCTGTAACCATGATAACTAATATTTTATAATATTTAATATGTAGGATACAAAGAGTATAAAATAAACTAACAGTAAAGGAACTGAGAAATGAGGGAAAGAATAAAGAAAAAGAGAAACTCAAACTGGAAAAAGAATTTCAATAAACTTTAAAGTGAAACAATAATCAAAATTTCAAGTAATACAATATACCATAATTACTTTTGTTTGTGTTTTTTATTTTAAGATTTTTCTCATTGTTTTCTCGCTTTTTCACTGAATGGCTCATTTTTTAAAAAGTATTTTAAATGAAAATTTATGCAATATTTTTCATTGTAATAAAAATAATAATTAAACATTTAAAAAAAAAAATTAAATAAAAGTTTGTTTCATTTTGAAGCAATGAGCCTGTTTCCCATTTTTCAAAAACTATTTTAAATGAAAGTTTATGGAATGATTTTCTTAGTAATAATTTTTATTTTAATAATTTGTTGTTATTTGTGGAAATAATTAAATAGAAAAATTGGCGTCCTGAAAAACTACCCCCGACTCCTGTGACGTAGAAGCACATACATTACATCATTAATAGCCAATAGGAAAATAGTTTTTCCATCACCTACGTTTATTCATATTATTTATATAAATAAACGTAGGCTAAAGTTTGTCACATGTTAATAACAAAATCTTTTAATTTGAAATTTGACGCTGACATTGGTGCATAATAAAGTAATAATGGCTAATTCAAATTACACTCAGGCTAAATCGGACAATTAACCGAAGGTCGATAGCTGGATGATGGCTGAATTTATATCAGAATGATTGTATTACTGCTATCGAAATAAGGGGTGTTAAAGAGTTGAGGTAAAATAAAATGTAATAACTGAATTTATTATATAAATTGATAATATATTTTACTTTAAAGTTCTGGTCGTGATTCTTATTTGACAACTTTGACAATACACTTTACACCTTAGAACCGCTGAAGATGTATGTACTCTGACGTCACATTGTGTTTCAGATCACGTGACATTCAAAATTTTATCCAGATTTCAAAAATTAATTGTAAAATATCTAAAGGATATTTCGTAATATTTTCAAATTTGAGGTTCTTTAAAGAACAATATCTTTACAAATTTAATACTTAGAAGTCATATAAAAATTCTTGCAACAACCCTATTCGTGGTACCAAAAAGCCATAATTGTTTTTTGTATAGCTGCATTTGATTTTTAAAGAAACCTATAGCTATCTTTCTCACACCAGTTTCTGTAGAAGGCTGCGCGAGAAAAATACCAATAGTGTGACGTCATCTGTGCCACTGGAAATAAATTCAAATATCTCACAATGTAATTATAAAAAAAAATGTTTTTTATCCTAATCGTTATTTATTGAGTAGTACTTTAAGGATAAAGTGTACATTTTATTATTTTTTGTTATGGTTTATGGACCCATTAAAATATATTGTTATTTTCGTAAATAATTAAATAAACAATCCCCCCCACTCCTGTGACGACGGAGTACATATTGCACGTTATTTATAGTCAATAGGAAAACAGTTTAAGTTATTTATTTAAATAAAAGTATGCGATAGTTGGTCACATGTTAAACTGTATGTACTCTGCCGTCACATTTGGTTCAGATTACGTGAATTTTTCAAAATATTACACAAATTTCAATATTTAATTGTAAACTATCTAATTGATTAGAGATACATTCCGCACTTTGAGGTTTGGATCGACTCGGCCCGAAAATAAAAATTACTGGTCCGACTTGAAGATCGGCTCAACAAAAAAATTAGCTGGCCCGGCTCGAAAATTGACTCGAAATCGGGCCGGGCCGGACCAAAGCTCGAAATTGGGTGCATCCGGCATTCGTAATGTTGATTTTTATGTTAAGGCGAAATGTTTAACTTTTTTCGTGTCAAACTTATAAAAAACCTCTACATTCTTATAACTTTCAACATTAGTTAACATAAGTAGTTAAAAGAGACCCTTCTAGTGTAAGTTTGTTATAAAAATTAGACCTACGAGTATTTAACACTTTGTTTACCAAAGCCGTTTGAAAATTTAAACAACTTTTTCACAAATCTTATATAAAAAATATAATTTACATAAAGATTTATTATCTAACTTTGTTTCTGCTCAAAAATAGGACAAGAAATCATGATGGTAGGAACAAAAATCACTTTTATTTAAGTATACGAATAATAACAATAATAATAGCAACATCACAATATTATGCTTTAATGAATAACCTTGAATTCTTGAAGTAAAATAATACATTTTTATTTATTAATATGTGAAGTTTGTTGTTATTAAATCATTTTGATCCTTTTTAACTTCATCCATTTTCATTAAAATATTAAGGAAACTGTGCATTTGATTGAATTATAAGATTTTTCGGGCCGGCCCGAAAAGCTTGAATTTTCGGGCCGCGCCAAAATGAAAAGTCCGACTCGCCTCGATTTTGAAAATGATTAACTCGATTCGGCCGGATAAAAAATATCTTCGGCCCGGCTCGATGATCGACTCGAAATCGATGCGGGCTTCGGGCCGGGCTGGGCCAAAACTCGAAGTCGAGTGCATCTCTATAATTGATATTTCGTGATATTTTCAAATTTTAGGTTCTTTAAGGAACAATATCTTTTAAAATTTAGTGCTTAGAAGTCATATAAAAATGATTGCAACAGCCCTATTATATCACTTTTTCACTGAATTCTTAAATTATTTTATTTAATAGCGCTATCAAAAGTACATATAATTTTGAATTATTATCAAATTTACGTCCATATATATATACTTATCTCTTAAACAATGGCATTATTCTCTCATTCCTTATCACAAATACCCAAACCGAATACATGAGTTTTGCCTAGTATATTTAAACTTCATTAAACAATATTTACCCTTACTCTTATATCCTTCTCTGTAGAGTCGTATTTCGCGTACAGGACCGTACTTACAAAGTTTACAGCAGCAGTGTTCTGTTATCTTAGCTGACCTTCGAACCTAGCAGACATTAAACTTCTTTATCGGCGGGACCGGTATCACGTGGTTTTTGCTCTGGCTACAGCGCTAGTGTTTTGTGAGGTTAGGTTTGCCAATCAATAACAGTTTGTGCACGGTTTTCCCGCCACAAATTACTGATATATTAATTATCCTGATTTAGCGCCTGTTTTAGAGATTAAACTAATTTACTTGGCCAACAGTAGTTAGGGGAATATGAGAAACAGACGTACAGAATTTGCATTTTGTGCGCGTTTCGGATCATAAATAACTAGGGTTTATAAAGTAAGGGTTAATTTTGAAACTTCTGCCTTCGCGATAAAATTTTTTACCGATATAAATTACCCTTCAGTACAAACACTCGGTCTCAGGGACCAACGATAATTAAAATTTCTATTATTTCTGTAATTACAAGTGCGAATTAAAAAGAGAAAATCTGATGTGGCCAGCACATTACCTTCCGTGAATTCTATATTTTATACAAATCCCATACCAAAAGTACCTTAGAAAAGATTCTATATATCCACTAAAATTGTAGCACGAACATATAACATTTTCTGCAAATTCCATACCGAAAGTTCATTGGAAAAGATTCTATAAATTCAATAAAATTATAACACGAACATACACTATGTAAATTGCACTTGACCCTGATATCTGTCAATTAGAATTATTTGAATATATCAGCCGTTTTGATGATTATGGCAAAGCTGGCTGATTTATGAAAGTTAATCTCTTTATAACTTTTAACTTCACATCTATTGAATATGAAGGAAAATATATAAACAAACCGTATAGACAATAAGATATTCTTTCATATTCATAATCACATAAATTGTCAAAAAAATATATTTAACAGCTTTTATTCAAGAAAAACTGTTAAGAACTTTAAATAAGGGAACTTCCGGGTGACCAAATATAACCAAAATCTAATCAGCTCTTCATATGGATGTGAAGAAGAGGAATACGAAAGAATTATACATTTTAGAATTGTAGTATTGGAGTTATCGTCGGAAATTTTTTTATCACACACATACACGGACACACCCATACAGACATCATCGTAAAACTAGTAATATGAAGGAATAAAACAGGCCGTAGGTTCCAATAATTATGACTAGTCATAATTGTGTTTAGGTATTTAAAAAATAGGACGTTACGGACATTTATTTGACCATCTTCAGCAGTTACATAAAATTTGTTTAAACGTTGTAAAAATTTCTTTAATATTAGTTATACATTCTTGTGAATGCCCAAATCTTGTTCAGAATTATAACAAAAGTCTTTGATAGAAGAAAAAGAAAAACTTATAGTTGTTTCTATGGTGTTAATAATGACAGTTTAACACGTCAAAGTTGAATAAAATATTTAATCTATTTGCAGTGAAATAATGTCAAACAAAGTTTCCCGTTTCAAATGCCACACATTTATCTAAAAACTAACATCATTTCCTACAAATGACCCGCGTTTTGTACAAGCAGCCATCCTCTTTTTGTAATATAATGGTAACCCCTATTTGCGTCCGTTTTTGCGATATGCTAATTTAAATTTCAGTCTAGTGGCGATGAGGCAAAAAACGCTTCAGTGAAATATTCATTTAAATTTGTCGTAAAATAAATTATCTTTATTTGTGCCCCAGAGCACGGAAGGGTGTTAAATGTTGGATATGACACTTTGTGGTTTGTTGTGTACATTTATTATTGAACCCACGGACAGATGGCAGCAGTGAAGTCAATGCTTAATGAGGCAGATTTTCGATAAGAGGGTTAATTGTTAATATTATAGCTATTTAAGAGTGCTGATAAATTTTATAATGTTTGTTATCATTTTTTGACATTTAATTGTTGTTTATTAATTTTGAAATTAATGAATAATTTATTTTTATTTGCTCGAAATTATGGGTTGAACATCTGGTGTTGAAATTAAAATACTAATGGTCGGTTGCATGAACATTTAATATTTAGTTGAGAATTAAAAAAAAAATTACATTAAAATCAACATTTTTGTATGTAAAATAAATATTTGCGTATTAAAAGCGTAAAATGGGATATTGTCGATTGAGATGTTTCGAAATCGACAATGTCCATTTGCGCACGAAACAAAAAGATTTTTTTTACAGTCGCCACAATGGGGTCCTCCACCATAACAAAAAATAATAAAATGTACACTTTGTACTTACAGTACTACTCAATAAATAACAATTATATTTTTTAATTTTAATTTATCATTATTTTCCATTCTCCGAGCTATTACTTCAATCAAGCATTTTTTACTTTCGTTTTTGTAAATGAATGCCCTGTTTTATTTCTGTATTCTTTTACACAGCTGTACGGCATTTTGTTTGGTTACGTAAATACCGACAGAGCAGTCACATGTCAGAATAATTTGTGGAGGTGGTAAATGTATACGTATCTAACTACGAGCTCTAATCCATATTAGTTGGCTTAGTCGCTAAAATGTTATTTTATTTAGCACGTATATAATACAAGTAATAACTAACATAATTATCGGTATTTTTTGAAATATTATAAATATTTTGTGGTTCTAAAGCAGTTATCACACGAGAGGTAAAATCGGCAACTAATTTGACAAGCAACTTCAAAATCATCAATTTTTTCTATCACACTAGTTTGAAGTTGCTCGTAATATTGTGCTTTTAAGTTTAAACAGTTGGTAGATTGGTAGATCAAGAATTTAACGTTTTAAAAAATTAAAATGGACAAAATGAAAACTGAAGTATTATCTGCAGCTACAATATTGCTTCTGGATGAAAAAAGTCATAAAGCCACAAAAAATAAAAATAAAGTACAATATTAGTTAAGCCCTGGTTGCAACGAAAAAGGCGTTTGGAGTATGGAGATAATTTGTTTAGAAAACTCTTATTTGAAGTTCCATACAAATCCTCCATTTACTGAGAATGTCAAATCGCATTTTTATTTATTTTTTTCGATTTAAAACATGTATCTGTCATGTCCCATACAACTTTATCTTTCTTAATTATTTCATTCAAGCACTGATCGAATTCATTTTCCTTTTGGGATGTCACTTTGTGTTTTTGCTTCTTCTCACCACTACCTCTATCCACTATCTTTTTTATACTTTTTACACTAATATTTAAATCTAGGGACTTTCAAATTATTGCACATGCGCATTACATGAGGTCGCTTCAAAATCGGCAACTCTGAGCAAAGTTTTCAATCATTACCGAAAACTAGTTGCTCATATTGAAGTTTATTATCACACGTGCAAGATTGCTCGAAATGCATGAAGTTGCTGCAAATCGGCAACTAGTTGTTGATTTTAGCATTCGTGTGATAACGCCTTTATGCTACATAGTAAGATATATTTTCTGAAAAATTTTGTTGTTTTTAATGTCAAACGAAATAATTCATAGCTTTACTAACAATAAATGAAAAACAAATAGTTTGTAAAAAAATTGACATCATTTATTTGTCAGAGTTTAGAAATAAGATACCATAAAAAATTATGGCAATTTTTAAGAGTATTCGGCGAATTATTTAATCTTGATAAATAATAGAAATTTACTAAAACATTTATGGTGCTATTCTGTAACGTTCTATAAGCTCTATGGGCTCTATAAACAACCGACGTTATAGTATGTAAGAAAATAGCTATTCTATAACTAGGTGACAGTACTATAAGGGCTATAGTCTTATAGAAATTTCTATTAATCTTACAGCGCCAAAATCTTGACTGTAAAGTATTTATAGAGCATAGTGAAACGTCAAAAACATTTATATTTAAAAAAATATTGTCAAATGTTAAAAAATATTTAAATGGAAAATGAAAGAATTTGTTGTGCTACTCCGAAAAACATAGTCAGTTTCCATTTCATTAAAAAAATTTCATACTGTTCTTCACTTGTGTTTGGAATCCTTTTCCGCTTCGTGCTAGATTTACATAAAAAATTAATTAAAGCGATTTTAAAACATTTTCTATGATATAAAATTGAATAATTTGACGAAGCTATATTTATCACAAAATATATTATATTAGAAAGGTCAAGACAAGGGGTCTCGTAGCGCCTGAGTGTCGGGCCGCGAATCTGGGGAACCGTGTTCGATCCCGACCGAAGCCAAAATTATTTCGAATCTTAAACGACCGCACGGTACGAATATGTCATCATCATTACCGATATCTGCATATAAAGCAGTTTGGCCCACCCAGCAATACGTCGTGATGGTATATTTATTTTATTTATTTATATCACAACAGCAACAAGAATTACAATTACAATAATCAAAATGTATATGACAATAAACATTAATTCAATAATATTATTAAATATATACCAACTTACATATTATTAGAGTTATACATGATTCCTTAACGTTTTGTCAAAAATATGGTTATAGAATATTTGACAGTTTGACATGAATTACAACAAAAACAACTCTATAGCCAGACTTGATACAGAGAGAGTTACAGAATAGGTAATTTTGCTATTCTATAAGGTGTGACCTTATAGAGCTCTATAGCTTACGGAGCGTATAGAGTTACAGTGTTGTTGAGCAAAGTTACAGAATAGCACCATTATATTGTTATACTGTTAAATATTTATGTTTCGCTAGAAATATAATTTAGTTACATTATAATGTGGAAATAAGTTTATTAAATACAAAATTCCTCCATTATTATTAGTTATTATTAATACTATTTAAGTTATGATAAATGAATTTAACAAACAGGCTAAATTATATGGATTAGGGCTCTTATAGTTCCTTTGGTTCCTGACTAAACGTTCCCATTAATAATTCGGACAGAGTTTTTCTACTCTGTCGGACATGAGTGGCAAAGTGATATTTTGCGTTGACAAAACCGAGCGGAAATGCCTACTTTGTATATACATAGACTGTAGAAAAAATATAATATGTAAGTGTAGATTTTAATTTAATTTTTTATTAAATCCCAATTACAATATTGGTGCAACGGCCATAATGGTAACAAACATAATGTGGTCGGTATAATATGTTGATATGCGTAAGTATAAAGCACGAAATATAATTTTCATAGAAGTATTATTAACTATTTAATTTCCTCTAAGACTTACGTTAGAATTATTAAGTATAAAACACATGGTTCATGTTTTTTAAAATTTATTTTATATGCATGTTCAAAGTATGTAGTTCCTCATATATTTTATTAAACATACAAATTTATAAAATTGCTTGAGCTAGAATTACATATAAAAACTATTTCGCAATATATGATTATATCCGTTATTAAATCACCATTTAACGCTTCCGTTTTCCGTCTACTCTTTTTCTTTTTTAACCTCAACCTCTACTCTAACCAAGTTCACAAACATAAAAAACCCAGTGAAAACCGTAAAAGTAACGTGTACAGTGTGTAAACATCCCAGTGTTTCGAAAGGAAAATCACATTATGGCCTGGGCAAAAACACATCTCTGCCGATTTGCGCCGCCGGAATGCTGGGAATCCCCGCTGTGACTACAGCGCCGACGGCGGACGTTAATTGAGTTAGTGGTGCTCGGTCTAGCCCGTAGAGGCGACACTCAACACGTATGAAGTGACGAATATGCCATTCACGATACTAAACCACTAGTGATCAAATTTAATTCCAAATTGTAGAAAAAATTATTTTACAGAGATTTAAAATTGTATATGGAAGTGATTAAAAATAAACTATGAAAACAAGAAACAATAAGGGCTTAACTTTGAATATTTAAGAACAATGAAACATTTGCGCGCTTCTACGTTTCTTTCTTTGTCATTCTACTTCACACAGCACTACGTCATAAACAATTTTCACCTTTATTATTTTTTTCTACAGTTTAAATTGTTGGAAAAATAAAAAGATAGGGTCTAAATTTTTTCGAACGGCGATACTCATTTTTACCTCCCGCTACCCTTGGTAAGGGAGGTATAGGGATCGTGCTAAAAATCACATATCGATATTTTAGTAAATGACCACGTTTTAAGGTCCCTAGAATCCAATTTTAACATTTTCACGACGATGTCTGTATGTATGTGTGTGTGTGTGTGTGTGTGTGTGTGTGTGTGTGTGTGTGTGTGTGTGTGTATGTGTATGGATTTTGTCTTCGCTCTAACTCAAATACTATCATTCAGAAAATTCCGAAACCTTGTATTTATACCCTATTCTAATATGAAAAGAAGCCATTAGATTTTGGTGTAAATCGGATAACCGGAAATGGCACTTTACCTGAAGCTCATAATGGTTTTTCTTCAAAAAATACCATTAAATGCCATTTTTTCGCATTTTATCTCTTATGAAAATTGAATATTATTAAATTTTCTACAGGAATACATTAATACTTTTTCTATATATTTTACAGATAAATTTAAAAATAATTTTTTTTTATTAGTCGCGAAGCCTAAGATAAACACAGATCATATTTCAAATGAATGTAACTGACAGTAAATGTCACTGTCAAAAAACTAATCACTTCAAATTAATAATAGTGACATTTTAAAAAGAAAATAGTAAATAAAGCAATAGTTTTCTGCAATGGAACAGTTTGCAGCGTTAGTAAATACGTATGTATTTAAATTAATAAAAATTAAATAGCGGGAGGTTTTGTGTTGGCCACATCAGATTTTTTTATAACTTTTTTTGGAATTTATTCAATTTAACGGGTATATTTAAAAACCCATGGGATCGCGTGGCGATTTTTAAATGTCACAAAAGTTATCCCTGTGGTGTACTCTCCACGCCAGCAATGAGTGCCCGTGAAGTGACGCCTGGTAAACGCCCGCCCGGTACGAATATGTCATCATTATCTATCAATAACTTACAAAACAGATTGGCATATCTCTAGCAATGGATAATATGCCGTGATGATATATTTATATTTATTCATTTATTTATACTCGTATATTTAAAAAATGCTTTGTGGATATATCTAAACTTACAAAGACTGATATTTATTTGTATTTTTTTTATAAATAAACTGTAACATAACCTAACCTACCTATTACTAAAATTGTTCTAATCTGATTAAGTAATATTCGTTGAAGTTGAAAAATTTAGTTTTGGGAATTTTCAGAAGGTCAAAACTAGCTCAGGGCGCCTATTTCGTAACTAGAAAAGATAACGATTACAAATGTAGATGGAATTCGAACTCCCAACCAATGTAAAGGCAGCCATTTTGCAATGAATAAGCTATTCGAGTGGTCTGGGTCTGGAGCTTGGAGCACTCGAATAGCGTAGTCCATTGTAGAATCGGCGACTGATCGCAGCCAAAATGTTGTAAAGTAATGCTCGTACCGGGCATTACATTACAAAATTTCAAAAAACACACACGAATGCTCGTTCTGAATATTTGGTTCAACAGTGCTCCACTCTCATTTCGTTCAAAAATGTCGAACCTAGAATTTGCGAGTGCTGCGTTCATTATAATGGGTTATTTTAATTTATTATAATGATTGATTGATTTTAGAAGATACTGGTCAATAAAAAATAAAATCTTTTCTTGGGACCACTCCATTTTTCATAATTACTATGAATATCAAATAGTTTCACGATTTACACTATAATAAAATAAATATATTAAACCTTACACGCGCGACTGAACTATGACGAATACTGGTACTGGATAGATATGAAAAGTATGTTCAGAACTGTGACGACGTCCCTGCTCATGGTGCCATTTTGTGACGTCACCCTCACCCTCTATCGCTGCTGTCTGGATTGATTCTTGCTCGGGCGCCATCTTGTATCTCCGTGGAACTGAGAGAAGGGTGAGGAAGGGTTGCGGATAGCTAGTCGTGTAGGCCAGGATTCTTAGGGTATTTTTGAGCAGTGAAAAATGCAGTACACTAAACTATGTTTATTTACACACTATGTACAATCTAATAAATGACTGAGAAACTGTGTCCATTGTTATTCAAACTACTGACAATTTTATTATCAAGTAAAACTGGATATATCAACTTTGTGAACCTAGTACGCGAAATATTATTTATACTCTTGACAAACTGGAAATAATATTTACTCTGAGAACTTGTACGTGAAATCTTTACTCCGTGAAACTTGGTACGTGAAATATTAACTCTGAGAAACTTAGTACGTGAAATATTCTTACTCTGAAGACAAACGTGAAGTAATATTTACTCTGTGGAACTTTGACTTTGTCGAACAGCGACAAACGGTGACTGACTTCTACAGAACAGCTGTAGAAGATCTGGACTCTGCCTTCTATTCCATAGAACGGCTATGGAACTCCTGGTTCTGGCTAGAACGGCTAGCCAGAAGACAGAATGAATTCTAGGGATGCTGCGGCATCTTTTATAGCCGGAGTTTGATAACTCTCGTTCAAACGCGCGCGGCTTATGTGGAAGTGGCTTTATTCGAATGTGATTGGCCAAGTGGGAGAACAGACTCGGCTTACTATTGGTCGAGAGGCTGGGCTCTTAAAACATTTCTAGAAAATTATATACTCAAGAGAAAATGTGAAAATCCAGTTTTTCTTGCTCGAAACTAACAGGTAAAATATTTACAATAATATTTTAATAAAATAGAAATTAACAAACATCTCAAGTTCTAGTTTATTCCGCCTGGATTTGGCGCTGCGGTCTTGACAGTTGTGGAATGCGTGCTCTAGTTGTGAAATCTAGGTGAACTGTTGCTTTTGAAGTTGCCCTGTGATGTGCGCAGTGAAATGCCGGCCTCGAAAAACCCCGGAATAATAGTGGCTGGCTCGAAACTTGAGGATTTTCTGTTGGCTGTTACCGCGTGCTCATCATGCGCTACAGGTAAGTTTAAAAACATGTGAAGGGCATTTTAAACTGTCGAAACCTGTTCTTGTGTCACAGCTGTCTCTGGTAATCGTTTACACGCTGTGATGCTGCCCCACAGTGGACGATGATGTTCCATGGAAAATAACCATGTGCTCAAAGTGAGGTTATGGACATTGTACCGCCAGTTTGGGCTGCAGAATCCTGTTCTAGTGCTACAGCGGCTTCTGGACAACGATTACATGCTACTCTGCAGCCCCACCGTGGCCGGTGATGTTCTCTGGACGATGACGTGTTGAAATTTCACGGCGAAACAATGTGACTTCGTCACAGAACGAACGAACTACTACCTGCACTGACTTGTAATGTAACAATCGACTGGAGCGACTCGCCGTTCGTTTTCCCTTGACTAGCGAATGCTCGTATTACATTACAATACATTATTGGGCTTCCAAATTATCAAGAGATGGCGCTGACGTCAAACGTCAAAATTCAAACGAATGGTACATTTTTCGCTGGCTTCCATAAGAGTACAATTGGTGTGAGACTAATTTTCGTAGTTTTTAATTTAATTTCGGATTTAGTATAGTGTATTTTTTGTTAATTTCGGTAGAATTGAGTTTGATCTTTCTTGTAGTAACAATTTACTGATAGTTTTAATAATATTTTGGTTAATGGGTTAATTTTAGTAAGTATTTGTAGGTTAAGAGTATTTTAGTCATATTTTAATTAACAGTATATTGTTTTCTTTTTAATAAAAAAACATTTGATTTTCTTTATTTAGATTGTATTTCATTGCCGTAGTTGTACATATATTAATTTCTATCTACATAGCTTTACTTTTATTTAATTATTTTTCTTTCATAATGAACAATTTTCTTTGCTTAGATTTAGATACCATTTGTAGATTTGGGAATTGTAGTGTATCATCTAGAAATATGGTGGAAGGCCAGCAAGTAATAAATAGTGGTCAAATAATGTTATGTGGTAAATATTTTCGGAGAAAACTCCATCGTAACTTTAACCTATAAATTACATATCTCCTAATTTGTTCATTAATTTTTTAAAAAACAAAAACTTACCTGTTATATTATTAGAATAAAACAATAATAGCCGAAGATAAAAGCGTATTAAAATTCGTATACAAGTAAATACAATCCCTGAATAAAACAACCACCTCAGTTCAGAAATCTGCCACCAGTGGCGCATTTTAATTTTGGAAGCCCAATATTGCAACATTTTGGCTCCAGTTTCAGTGAATCGCCGGCTTATTGTCAGTGACATTTATAAGAAATTTCATCGTCTTGCATTATTATTGTATTATTATTTGAAATATAAGTTAATTTTATTTCTTTCTTTCATTTTATTGCGAGGAAATTATGAAAAGAAATAATAGGTACCCAAAATGTAAGGATGGAGAGAAGAAGATTACGATCAGAAACATTTGGGAACATATTTTGATAAATTTTAAAATTAAAACTGTGCGTCAAATTTAAAATTTCAAGATGTATAGATGATTTTACACAATTTGGTAGAATTCGTGAATCTGAATAAAAAAATCTGATGTGGCCAGCACATGACCTCCCGCCAATTCCATGTTTAAAATAGCAATGAGCTTTAAGTAAAGTTTCACTTCCGATTGATCGTTTGTAAACAAAATCTACTTTGTTGTTCCAATAAATAGAAAAGTTTGTAATACGAAATTTTGGATTATATTTTATTATGTTTTCCTGAAAAATCTGTTAGAGCTTCAAATTAAGTACTACATCCGGTTTATCATATATAGTCAAAATCTAATATGTTGTTTCAAATTATATAAGAGTATTAAATACCAACTAGGCGAACTTTTGGATCATTAATATATTTTAAGGAAAAATCGTCACACACACATTATTGTCAAAATCATCACCAATTTCCTTATGCTCTAAAACGCAATCTGTTTAAATTCTTCGCCGTACATTATCCATTTCGTAAATGTGTAGTTGCAAACTATTATTTGACACTTTGAAATCATGTTCTTATTGAGAGCTGTTTGATATATAATGCTGCAAACATCAAACTTAAATTGAATTATCCTGTATATCTAATATTTATGTATGATGGAAAATATATTATTTTTACAAACCGTAATTTCATTAGAATCGTATTCAAACTACTAAATTCTTCTTAATACGGTTTCATTATTAATTTTAATGAAAATTGCTTCGTGACAGTGACATTTGTTTAAATATGTCAAATTTGTTATTAAAGTATTGTTTTTGTTTGACGCAGAGGCAAAGTGATGTACAAAAATAAATTATTTTATAATATAATATAAAGTTATTTCAAGTTATTTACTAAATGCTATTATCGTAGAATTGAAGATTGTGCCATTATATTCAATTTGTATTAGTAAAAGTTGCTAAAAAATTATATTCAATGAATTTTTTACAAGAAAAACTGTTAAAAGCTTGTATAAATGATACTTCCGGTTATCCGATATACACTAAAAGCTAATGAGCTCTTCCCACATTAGAATAGAATGGACATACAAAATTTCAAATTTTTCTGATTGATAGTATTTGAGTAATCGTGTCCACAAGATCCACACACACAGACACACACACACACACACACACACACAGACACACACACACACATACATACCTACAGACATCATTGTAAAAATGTTAAAAACGTGCTTATTCACTGAAATCTCTATATCCGATTTTTAGCACGATCCCTATATCTTCCTTACCTAGGGTAGCGGGAGGTAAAAATAAAGATGCCGTGCTCGCAATATTGAATTCGTATTCATTATCGCTTTCTAGTTACAAAATAGGTGTCCTGAGCAAATTTTTCAAACAAAGAATTCGAGTATAAAGTTTGGTACATACACCTAGAAATTGATAATAAATTTTAATGATATAAAATGTGTTTATTACAAATTAAATCTTTTCTTCTCTTTCTCTCTATATCTAGGACAGTAATTGCATCTTCCTTTGTCCTCTGGGAAATTTGACGTCGGCATCACCGTCGCCACGTGTGTTTGCGGCGTCACTTAGCAGCGTCTCGACGCGAGTCGCAGCTGTGGAGAAGTGAGGAAATAACTCGGAGTAGGCCACGAGCACAGCACTCACACTGCTTTATGGTTTATCTCTAGGTGTCCGAGATGGTTTGTAAGAGGAAGTTATAGGTGTTTTAGTGGAATTTTATTACAGGTTTATAGAAGATGTTTCCACTAGAAGCAATAAAAAATATCAAAAGCAATTTAATAATCGTATGGTGCAAGGTTTATTGCAGGGCACTGGGGACGCGTTCGAGGAGGTGTCTTGTGTATACTATGTTTCAAGACGTTTTACAGCAAAATAGGAGGGCGACCGCTCATTTACAAAAATGACCTTTAATTAAAAAGTATAAAACTGTGACACATTTGATTAAATTTATGGCACAATACGAAAACTTCCATTGTTAACATTTCATAATTTTGGGAAACAGTGTTGTTTTATATAACACTGCACACTGCACTGGATCAGCGCGGATGCCGATTCCTATCGGTTTCCAGAGACAGGATAACTCGTCAGATTCAAGCTATAAAAAAACCTGATTATCAAATATGTATGTCAATGATATTCCTAAAATAATAAAATCTTTAAACTAAATGCACCCAGCAGTAAAGCTATTTCATTAAAGGGTTATTATTAAAATGTCAGGAGACTTAACTCAAAAAATCATAAGTTTTATGTTAATAGGCTCTTCAACCAATTTTTTTTAATTTAGTTTTCGAAAATAGACCTTAATATATGAATATTTTTTATATTTTCATCTGTATTGTGATATAATTAAGCCTGTAATTAATTGGAAAAGATTCTATACAAAATTGAAATTTCCGGTGTGACGTCATACCGCCTGATGACAGAACAACGCCGCCCGTGTAGAATTGCGGAACTATTCAATCAAACTTTTAAACATTTAAACAAGTTGACACATGAAAGCTGATGTTTTTACTTTGTGAATCGTTTGATATTTGTATTTATGTGTAAAGTTGTATTTAAATATTCTAATATAATATTAAGAGAACAGATGACTAAATGCAAACGCCAATATTATGCGCGCGCAATCTTTCTCTGTCACAAGTCGGTATGACGTCACAGTCTAAAACTTTTCAAATTTGGTATATAATACTTTTATATCAATGGAAATAACATAATAGACTTTGGTTAAAATAGTCTAACCGGAAGTGATACTTTACTTGAAGCTATTATCAGTTTTTCTTGAAAAAAATGATGTTATTTTGAATTTAACAATAAATGCTTCAAATAAAAGTTTTAGAGAATTGAATGCGTCGAAAACTTCAAGTATGATTAAATTAGTTCTTTGTATAAGCGAGATATTTAAATTTAAACATTATGTACTTTTTGGTTTCTGTAATTAAGTTTGCTATGAATTAGGACAAGAAATATCAAAAAAAAAAAAATTTAATGTCAATGTCAAATTATGTCAAATACGTGCAATTTTATGATTGGGTCTGTTATTATACATATTTTAATTATTAACAAAATATGTTTAGTGTAACAGGCGTACAAGGAAGTCATGAGGTGTCCACATCAGATATTTTAAATAAAGTGTTGTATTTTTCGACATTGTTTTTAAGCGTATTATTGAAAATTAGTACCAAATATGCTAAATTTTAATGTGGTTGAAGAGCCTATTGTAGTTCAGAGTACTTCGATTTAATATTCCTGAAAGGAACTTGGTTTAGCAATTTCGCCATTAATGCTGATTTTTTTCCAATTAAATATTCGTTGTGATCGTGATTTTACTACAGTTGGGCGTTTCAGAGTGGTGGTGTTTCAATCGCTTTACTGTAAATGACCTCATATATTATAATATTTGAGATACCTCACGTATTAGGACCTTAGTGCCTTTAATTGACTTGATAGTGTGCAAATGTCGGTTTAGTAATATACCTCTTACTTTCGTTTTAGTTTACATTCCGCCTTATATTAGCAGTAATGAACTTGAAATATTTTTTGATGATGCCCTTGAAGTTCTTCTTGCTAATGAAAGTGTCAATGAAAATGTAATCCTGCAAGGTGATTTCAACTTACTCCATCTTTTTAACACTCCTCTTACATGTTCAAAGTCTTCTCGTTCTATAAATTTTTGTACCTATTTAAAACTAAATCACTTCAATAATATAGACATACAGAACTACTTCAAATTAGATCTTGTCTTATCCAATCCGCACATTTCATTGAAGGTAAGTAAATCTTATATCTCTTTTGTTTCAGAAGATCATACTGCACATACTTCATTATTATTTGATCTTGAAACTTCCCAGTCAGACTAAACTTCCTTCCGCTAATTATGTCGAATATAACTTTCGTAAAGCTAATTTTGATACATTATATGACGATATGCTCAATGCCGATTGGTCTTTTTTAAATAAAAACCTTCCTTCTCCTTATTACTTGGGTTCCCCCTTCATTGTCTTAAAATATTTAGTAAAATTATTTCTTCGAACGACTGCTCTTCACTCCAAGTTAATATTGATTGTTTAGTAGCGTGGTGTAACAAAAATAAATTGAAATTAAACTTCAGTAAATGTTGCTCAGTTACTTATTCGCAACGAATTAATAAAATTAACTTTTTATATAATATGCAAGGAGTAAACAGAGTTCAACATAGCTCGATCACAGACTTAGGTATCACATTCAGTTCTTATTTTATCTTTATTTAACATATTAGTAGAAATAATATCTGTATTTCTGCAAGTAGAATATTATATTTTATTATAAGAATATCTAAAATGTTCAAAGATACCTCAGTATTAAAATCACTATTTGTATCCCTGGTACTTAGGGCTGGCGTGGGGGTATACATTGTCATATTTTGTGTTGTGCTATTTAAAATTCGAACCCGGGTCCCCAGATTCGCGATCAGACACTCAGGCTCACGGCCACGACTGCACGAGATCCCATGAAGAAGAATAAATGATGATATTTAAACATCAACAAGAAAAAAAAACCACATGCATTTTAAATAATGTTTTTGAGTGCCCGTAAGGTAATATGTTTTTATTTATGGTTTTCCTTGTTATATTTCTATTTAAGTACATCTTTTGAGTTGCAAATAAATAGTATACTTCCTGCGAAATATAAAGTAATAAAAAGTTTATACCTTACAAAATTAATAATTAAATTTAACGCAAAAATAAAGCAAAAAATACCTCGCGTTCTGTTAATGGCACTTGTCAGAGAAAACATTTGACATGCTACACAACGAATTTCTCCAAGAAATAACAAACTTATAGTAAGACAAGAGTATCTGCTGTTTATGATTTTAAATCGTAAAGCAAGTAAAGTGTAAAGTTTTAACTACCTCAATATCTTATCTTTTAAAGGATTTTAGATTTATATCTAAAATCCTTATGCTGTGAAGCGAAATTTGCATTTTTTAATAACAGATCCTTCAAATGAAGTGTAAATGCAGCAGATGCTCGCCGAATATCCAGATAATGAAATTAATTTAACTGCAGTAAGAAAAGGATTTCAATTCATGAAATTAAGACTATAATATTTTCTACCTTTCTAGAGAACATAAAATTTTCCATCTAATACACTTAAAATTGTTATTATGTCTTCAATAGATTTACAGATACAGAAAATATAATATATATAGGATAATCTGTTGTAATAAATCGCACAGTCCAGACTACACCAAGGAAACCAGTTGTCAAATTCAAATGTTTGTAATTGACACATAAATGTCAGTGTCAAAAATCAACAGTTTTACTGACATTACTGAAAGCTTTTTCTGGGAAGTACATTAAATATTTCTTATTGAATTATTAATTAAATATTTAAAATGGTATCATAGTAATAGAACATATATTCTTTAGAAATACCGCCATTCTCGTCAATAAATTGGAACCATCTTGAATATTTTAAAAGAGTAGGAAGTAATTTCTTATAGAATGAAATATAAAATAAAATAAATATTACGGCATATTACCCATTGCTGTGTGTGTCAGTATAGGGCACCTGCACCTACGTCAGAACATGGCGGATGATCAGCTGATCTCGGACAACCAAGCTTCAGTTTAACATTGCGTCTTATGCTGCGAATGTGTTTTCTGTACAAGAAATTCAGTTTTTCCTAAATTTATACATGCTATTTTAAAATGTAATTAGCCATAATTAAAGATAAGTGTATGAATTATTTACTAGTAAAACAAAGCAGTCATGTTTATAAATATATTTTTAAAAATATTAAATTGAAATAAGTAGGTTGTAGCATCAGGTTGTATTACATTCATTTGACTTTGTATAAGTTTTTTGTTATGTGTATTGTTAAATGAAAACATGAATATTGAAATTAAAATAAATTGAATTATTAGATTTTTTTAATTTATAAAGAAAATTAAATTTGAAATATATATATTTATCTTCGAGTTCATTTTTCTTATTGTCATATTGTGTATTTTTATTGTATATAAATGAGCTTATTGAGTTTATACGGCAAAAATTTATCTTTGGAAGCCAAAGTACGTTAAATAGATAAATTTAAGTGGATACATAATATGGATCCTTATACATTGACATATTTTTGACGAGGATTATAAATGCCTTTTAAAAATCAATATAAAATCAATAACTGATTACCTATTTAATTTTTAAACCTTTGTGAGAAACAGACACAAATATATATATTTTTTCTGTTACTAAAAAAAACTTCTTTCAAAATTTGTAATTCTGTCATTTAAAAAATATTTTTTCATGTTTCTTATACATATTATTAAAGAAAATTACATATATTTAAACATTCATACAATATGTTCCTATCGGATTATGTTTAAATTATTTTATATGCAATAAAAGTATACACAAAAAAATAGGATTGGGTTAGTTTTAATTTAATAACCTGGAACTCATTAAATAATAAGAATGTCCTGACTTATTTTTTACGGAAAACACTCCTCATATACTCACTTTTACACACTCTAATCAGTTTTTCCCAAATAAAACAATAAGTGCCGTAAAAACACAATAAAAGCTTACGGCACGATATTTCTCCGTAAGACACAATGCAAACTGAAGGTTTGGTTGTCCAAGATCAGCTGGTGGCCGCCATGTTGAAACGTCACGTGCAGGTGCCCTATTTACAACACATGTAGACATAGGTAATGATGACGAACTATTTTACCGTGTGGGGTCTCACCAGGCGTCACCTCACGGGTACTCATAGCTGGTGTGGAGAATGCACCACAGGGATCACTTTTGTGGGATTAAAAGTATGCGCTGACCGGGATCGAACCCGGATCTCGAAATTGGTAAGCAGATACTATACGGACACGGCCATGCGACCCCATAGAATGAAAGAATATATAAATACATCATCACGGCATATTACCCATTTCTGGGTGTGCCACTCTGCTTTGTCACAAATATCAGTAATGTTGATGACATATTTGTACCGTGCGGGCGTTTACCAGGCGTCACCTCACGGACACTCATTGCTGGCTTGGAGAGTGCACCACAGGGGTCACTTTTGTAACATTTAAAATTCGAAATATGTGGCATCGGTCGGGATCGAACCCGGTTCAACAGGTTCGCGACCAGACACTGAGGCACGCGGCCACGGGACTCTATAGTAAAAATTTTTAGGCAGAGTAGACACGTCATCATTTCATTACAAAATGAAAAAACACTGTAGTATTGTATATGTTTACGAAAACGAAGAAAATAGATACTGTTTTTTACATACTATAAGTAAAGTACATTTTAATTAAATTTACAATTATTTTAAAGTCGAACATAATGGCTGGTAGTATGATCACGGTTTTAACTAAATCTCTGTTTTAAGAAATGTCAAATTTCATTATTTAATAACAAAAATAAATAATAACAAATGTATCAAAATATGAATTTAAAGCAGGATATAGTTTGTATTCAAACAAATATTTTTAAAAAAATCGTTCTTTAAACATACGGGTGAAATTAAATATTTAAATTTGAATTTGACATTTCTAAAAACAGTGTTTTAGTTAAAACCGTGATCATACTACGAGCCATTGGGTGGAATTCAGTGGGTTGTATTAAGGTCTGTATTAAAGCTTGTATTAAGTATATGGCAACATTGTAATATTTTCCACATGTATCAATGAGATTCAATAGTGATTTAGAAATTTTACCACAGGGAAAAGTAATACAGGTATCCTTTAGTCAAATGAGGAAGTATTATTGTAAATGGAAGGTGTAAAAGGAAACTCATTATTTCAAAATTAGGTTAGAAATATGTCAAATTTTATGTGTCAAATATTTCATACCTGAATGTTAATGAATTTTAAAATATCTCAACTCCCGTTTTGATCAGTTTTGACATTTGTCCTTTTTTTCTTACTTCTGTTAATAATATGTTTTTCTTTATTTCATCCTTTGGTCTCTCACTTTTTTCTGACAGGTATTACAAAGTTGCCAAAATATTTTTGACAAAGGACTGTTTTAGCTTAAAACACGCTAATACAACCCACTGAATCTCACCCATTGTTTTTAATGAGTTTTAATTTATTTAAAATAATTTTAGTTCATTTTTTCACCACATGTTGGTACTAGTGGATTTCAATATTTAAACGTTTACATGACATATTTCTCCCGGAATTGACAAGCGTCTGCTGTCATTAGTTCGTTACTTTGAGATTGATCTTGAACTTTTCTGTTTTTAGTTTGTGTTAATTTCAATAATTACCTCTCGCTAAGAGAGGTATTGGATTCATGCTAAAATTCGCATATCCAGATTTTATTGAATAAGCACGATTTAAGGTCCCTACAATCCGATTATAACATTTTTAAAATGATGTCTGTGTGTGTGTGTGTGTGGATGTATGTGTGTGTGTGTGTGTGTATGTATGTATGTATGTATGTATGTCTGGATGTTGTAGTCACGGTTCCTCAAAAACTGTAAGACTTAAAAAATATTTAACTGCAGTTTCCTCAATCTGACATTCCTGGGAAGAGCTGAAAAGGTTTTGGTAACAATTGAACAACCGGAAGTAGTAGTTTCTTAGAAAAATTCTTCTAAATATAATTTTTTGGGAGTTTTTTTTATTAAATATTGAAGAACATAAAATTCTCCATCTAATACACTTAAAAATTTTATTATATCTTGTATAGATTTAGAGATAAAGACTCTATAATTTATAGAGTATACTAATCGCAGAGGCCAAGGCACTAATGAAACCAGTTGACAAATTCCAATGTTTATAACATGACATATGTCATTGTCAAATATCAACAGTTTTAGTGACATTCTGATAGCTTTTCCTGGGAAGTATATTTAACTTTTCTTATTCTTTTATTAATTAAATATTTGAAATTATAGGTAAAATTGTGATAAAATGCATATATCTATCAGAAATACCGCCAATCTGGTTAATGAATTGGAACAATATTTGACATTTAGAAACTTCCTCATACAATGAAAAATAGATATAATTTGAATTATATGTGTGCAGAAGACATGCTAAATATAGTAAGAAACAATATTTGGGTAATGTTCTGTAAGATTTTGTTATAAAACGACGGTTGGAAAGCGAAGTGCAATACAATACTTATATAGCCTAATATGGAAATGGCGAGAGGTCTTGTGCTGGCCACAACAGATTTTTGTAAATTGTATTATTGGAGTATTTTCAATCAAATATAATATATTTTTTAAATGTTATTTTAATTATATTTTCAATAAATCGAATTTATAGTGCGACTCTTTACTTTTATATAACACTACAGAATTGTAAATCTAAATAAAATCAAATCAATTTTTTTAAAAATATATTCAATGTCATTTAACATTAATTTTCTTATTTTTCATCAAGTGCTTCATTCACTCCCCGTATTCCTTTTGAAACCCGACTCGGTGTGCCCTACACCGAATTTTTAATACCATAAATTGGAAATATATTACATTTTACAATAATATTCAATTATTATTCGACTATTAAATAAATTAACTTGATCACATAAATTAGCATCGCAGGTAAATACAATTATTTTCTAAAATTAAATTAGTGTACCATGTAAACCTACTAATTTCGTGACGTCATTATCTAGTTACAAATTTTGATGACGTGACTACTCTGCCTAAAAATTTTTACTATACCAGGCATCACCTCACAAGCACTAATTGATAAAGATTAGAATCTTTCCATTGAATGTCTGATAATTTAATTGGTAATGAGATATAAAATATGAATTTGCTCCCAGTTATAGCTGTCAGCCGAATAAAATCCGCAAAAGTTGGTTAGCAGTCTTACTTTCAATCAAGCGAAGTTCATCAAAAATTCATCGCGGTTTCAGCTGTCAAACCGACAGTTAAGATCGCGGTCCTATACACGAGAAAACTCAAGATAAACTTTTCCACTCGTCTCAACTTAGCACAGGAATCAGGAATGTTGAGATTATTTTGGATTTTGGATATAATATTGCCAAAAAAAAGTTTTGACAAAGTGGACCAGAATGAAGATTTTTAAAATAAATATTTACAAACCTACGACATAGTCCAGCTTTAAGTATACTCATTATTAAGTCAATGAACTTATCTTATGAATGATTTTTATTTACTATAAAACTGGTTATTCAGTTGATATAAAATGTAAATATAGGTTAATTGAACTCAAGTATAGTAAACAAGCGAACTTAACATACTTATGACGAAATGTTGCTAATATTACTATATGTATGTGGATAAATAATCAATGTTGTAACAACTATTTTGCTATATATTAACATTAGTTGCAACTATTTGTTTACAAGTATAAGAAATTTAATAATTTCATAATGCAAATCAAATGAAATACTATAAATGATTTTTTATGTAATAGTTATTTACATTCGAGTACGTGTAAGTTGTATTTTACAGCGCGACAGCTTTGTTTAAGGCACGAGCCCTTAAGGCGAGTACCTTATTAGCTGGAGCGCTGTAACATACTTCACGCACGAGAATTGTATCAAATTGTATAAAAAAAAAACGATAATGAAAATCACTTTTTTTAATGAGATAGGTTATACTTCTGAAAAGGGTTAGTTGGTTAAGTCAATTTCCAAATTTGATTTTACTTACCTTCATTAGAGTACTTCTTCTAGCGAAAATTTATTTGTAATAATAGATGTTGTCTATGACTGATGATATATTTATTTGCTCATGTTTTCTTCGTAATACATAATAGGTAGGTATCGAAATTTGACATTTCAGCAATTTTCGCTTCGCGTATTTGACAGGTATATCGATCGGTGACTATGTCGGTAACGGCGGATTTTTACAATAATGACAGATGTTGCTGCCGTGATTTTGGTTTACATAAATTAATTTTAAATATAAGAAATGTTAAAGTAAAAAAATAACTTAAGTAGGTAGTACTTTTTTACATGAACTTTATTATATATAGTAAAGATGATTTCTTTTCTAAATGCCCATAAACGTCCAGTGTATTTTGATTATTTTACCGCATAGTTAGACAAGTTACAACACAGTAAGCGTGAAATGTAGGTTACACTTGCTATGTATACAATTGTAAAGTTCCCATTACACTTCAGGCGGGTAAAAATATTATTACTTAATTTGATACACAGGATTTCCTCGAAATATTGCTTCAGTTTTTGTTTGTCACTTTAAATTTAAATTCAAATATTATATCCATTGTTTATAAAGTTTTTAATCTATGATTTAAATTTGCAGTCAAGTACTGTCATTTGAAGAATTTTTTTTTTACTTTGGAAGTAAATTTAGCTGTTGTTTATAAAACCGGTAATTAGTAACTTTTTTTTGAAAAATAAAAGCATATCTACTCGTAAGACGACCTCTGAAAAGTAAACAAAAAGTATCATATAATCGAAATCTTAACTCTCATAGTTTTCGAGACACCAAAGGTAAACCCCTTAAAAACCATCGAACATAGAATCTACATAGAATAACAGAAACGACAAGCATACGAAGGGAATGGGGTCATTTCACATTTTATGATTTATTTTTTTCTTGAAAAAATAGGTCAAATTAAACATGTATGTGTATGTTTTACATCTTACAAGTCTTTAGAATCTGAGATATGATTTTTTAAAAGTTGCGTTTAATTTCAAATATTTCAACGGTTGACGACACATATCACGGATACGACAGTCGAGCTCTACCGGTTTAATTTAGAACTATGATTATTTGGTTTGGTATTTATTTAAATAAATGGTTTATTTACATACCTTATACTGCACTAGTACTTTTAAAGAATTAGAAAGTAATAATAATCTTCTCTCTTGTATATTTTGCTGTCAGCTGTCACACTTTTAGGTTAGGTTACTGTTTCATGTTGTGAAACGTGTGTGTGTGAGAGAGAATTGTCTTTTTGTGAGTATGAATTTGTGTCGTCACAAATTTAGTCCGTGTTTAAAAGCGCGAAAGTTTATTAGCAAATTTATGAATGAAAAGTCGCATATTTCAAATTATTTTCTATTATTATATTTATTAAATGAGATGGATTTCATGATTTTATAAAAAAAATCTACAATAATTTTTTTTTAAATGACCCCATTGCGACTAGTTGCCCCCACCACTATAACTCCAACTTTCCGATAGCGCAAAGTATTGCATTGCAATTCATATAAAAGTAAAAGTCGGGTAAAAAAAATACAAAATTATAAAGAAAACGCAAAATAAATATTTTAAACATTTCTGATTTTCTTGCATTTTAACTTTTAAAAAATTATTAAAGTCTTTGCAAAAATGAACTTAGGCATCATTACATTTGTATATTATATAAATACTAATCTTATTTTGAAATTATTAATGTATTTATAATTTAAAGCACGAACTAAATATTTATATTGCATTTAGAAAAATACATAATCATAAAATTACGTATTGAAAGGGTACGGCGTTTGTGAAACAATTTCACAGCAATTGTTTAATTCGGGGGCGAAAGATTTTAGCAATTACTAATGGGTAAACTGTTCTAGTATTGTGTTCAAACTAACTTTTTTCCAAATTTGACGATTTGAATGAGAAAGGTACTTTGCAATTCGTACCTTATTTGGCTTTTTGAAGCCATTGTACACCGGAAACACCTTAAACGAAAAATTTCATACCAAAAATATAAGGCAACATTTTAATAAATTAGTTTTATTCAAAAGAACATAAATTATTATATTACAACATATTTTTTTTTATTAATAATCTCTTTCTCAAAAACTGCAAACGAATAATTTTATTCCTATTACAATCAAGTTTTAAATTTTACTTTTAGAACCGACTGTAATTATTAAAATAAACTATAATTTATTCATGAAAAAATAAAGATACCATCACTTCTTTTGTTCATTACTAGGTGGAATATGAATAAATTCACGACTTTAATAAATATTATCTAAAGCTAAATTGATAAACTCAGCCATAGTTATAATTTTGTTTGCCAGAAGATTGTTTATTTAAAATCATAGCGTTATTTAACATTTCAAATGTAAGTAATAATCAATAATTGAAACTAAATTTCATACCAAAGAAAACCCTAAATTTTGAAATATAATTTAATTAAAAAAGAAATGATCGCAGCATTACACCTAAGTGTATTGGGTTACTTCACTACGTAAAGATGGCGTTTGCATCAATGTCAAACCTCTGACAAGGGAGCACTTTCGTTTAATTTCCATAAACTTATCATTACTGTCAATAGTTTTTCTTTGATTCTTATTGTATTTCAACTTTTCTCTCAGTGTTTATTATTATTTTAATTAGAATATGTTTCCTTGCTTCCTGTTTTATTAGTTGTAGCAGTAGATTAATTATTATTTTTCATTTTAAATTCTTTAGTTGGTAGTTTTTAGGTTATTTTCAGAGTTTACATTTTTCTTAGGGCCAGTTTCACAATAAATATTGGATAACAGAAGTTTCATTAATTGTAAATATTACTTCTATTATCTGTACGCGTTAATGTAAAAGCATACGAATAAAATAAAAGTGCTCCTTTGTTTTAGTTCCAAATTTCACCACCAGGTTCGCATTCTTGTTTACATTTCCCATAATCGAGCCCAGTTAGAACAAATTTTACCCCTTTGCTGTGCGCAGAATGTGTATTATCTCAGCCGAAGGCAGAAAATTGTTGAAATTGTAATATTTATATTCTGGCATTATATTATATGTTTTTTTATTTATTTTTTAATAAATACGCTTAAAATATTTATTACTAACAGAATATCGAAACAAAATATCTGAAAGAATAATATTGATCGAGATACTCTTCTGTCACTTTTTATTTAATTCATATAGAAAGTAACAAATTAGAAATACTTCAAATTATAGTTTTTTTAATAGTTTAAAGTCCAGTCTACATTGTATCAGAAGCATGATTTTTTTTATTGAATAATTTCTTATTAATTCAGGATAGAATATGTGCTAACGAGGAAAACAGAAATTTCGTGCTTCCAATTTACATTTTATTTATTTATACACAACTATGTTTCGTAACATATACTGATTTTTTGATATATTATAAAAATATGTTGTAGCTTTCGTAAAAATTCTGCCATTATAATGAAAATTGTAACGTTTCAAATCCAGGGGACTTTACTTTTGAAACCGATAATAGTCCCATTTCTCGCTAGCGGTTCTCGGCTGTTTGTCGTCATTTCTATATTATTCTATGTTCGTTGTATCTATCCCTCAATATAACTCTCTCTGGTCTTGTTAGAGATCCCGAACTTCTTCCAGCAAATTAATATCCTCATTTCGCTAATTGATTTGCAGAAAAACACGGTGGCGTCGACAAAAACAACGATCCGGGTGATGACGAGAATTCAAAGTAGAGCGGAGGGCCACTCGGACTTTTAATTAAATCAAACTTTCCTCCAAATCCACTCCGATCTCACAGATGCTAGTTATAGCATAGCGTACCCACAACGATCGATATGCAAAGAAGTCATAAAGTTTCAGAGAGTACCAACTTTTTGTTTTATTGTTACACAATAAGATCTGTTTAGATGCGAAGAAAAATTACTTAAAGGACCGGTTGCAGATCTGATTGCACGGATGCATTTTAACATTCCGGTATACAGGTGTCTCAGAAATAGGGGGACATGGCTTAATCACAGATTTTTGGGCCCATAATAAGACGATATAATAGCTATTTGTGTATTAAGAGCGCAAAATGCGACATTGTCGATTGAGAGGTTGTTCGCATTCTCTCGAAATCGACAATGTCCATTTGCGCTCGAAACACACACAAGATTTTTTCTACAGTCACCACAATGGGGTCCTCCACCATAACAAAAAATAATAAAATGTATACTTTATACTTACAGTACTGCTCAATAAATAACGATTGGCTAATACAAAAGATACGGTTTAAACTTAAAAAAGCTTTTAAATGATTATATCGTTACATTAGCCATCTATTCCATAAAAAAAACCAAAAATAGAGCGTGGAAGCAAGGGTTTGTGATGATTTGATGAGTTTTTGTAGCAAAATGTATGGTTAGTTGTCACGCCTGTCACACTGAAAAAATTAACAAATATTTCAAGGAATAACTGTTCACACAATTTATTTTATATTTAATTTTATTTTATCGTTCATTCTTCTTGAGTTTTTATTCAATCTAATCTAAGCATTTTATACTTTCGTTTTTGTAAATGAATGCCCTATTTCATTTTCACAGCAGTGTGGCATTTTGTTAGGTTATGTTAAATACCGACAGAACATATGTCAAATTGACTTGTGAACGTGATAACTGTGTAATTACAGTGCCATTAGTTCCTAACTAAACATTTTCATTAAGAATGTAGACAAGTGACATTTCTCAACATTGTATACTTGGACAGCGAGCGTTTTTTCTACTTTGTCGCGCATGAGCGGCAAAGTGACATTTTGCACAAAAGAGAGCGCAAATGGCTACTTTCTATAGTAATTGTAGAAAAATAAACTTATCTTTATCCGAAAGTGCATCATTTAGCCAGTATTCTGCTTCAAAGTTCTTCTAAAAAATTAATTTAGCTTATAATAACGGAACGCTAATATTGTGATCCTAATTCATAAATAAAAGTTTTTTTTATATTTATTGGGATTTTAGATTCTATCGTAGATAAAATATTGTACGATACACATACGTAAAGCATATTTAGTCACTCACGGGTCTTAAAACCCTCGCTACGCTGGTATTTTGATCTGACCCATTCGTGATTGACGACTAGCTTTACGTACTTGTATCGTAAATAACTTTTTTAATGACAGCAACAATTGTTTATGAGTTGTCAATGTTCCGAAGTTGTTTAAGAGTACTCTAACATTATTTAATCATCTAATTATAATAATGGCAGTAAAATACTATTAGGCCAAACGATGGGATATGTTACTAGTTTTAGAATATTGCGAAGGAAATTTTTGACAACCCATAAACAATTGTTACTGTCATTAAAAATTAGTTGTTTGACATTTGGAAGATTGCTATAGATAAAATTTATTTTAAAAATTAATCGGCGTAATCACTTAAATTTTATTTTTTTCTGTCTAAATCATTACAGATATCACAATTTACGGAGAGACAGAAAAGTTTACTATGGAATATATGTTTCTGAAAATCAATAATTTTACGTTATTGAGTTTGCCATACTACATACCCCACCATACCAAAAGTGTTATAAATTTTGTAAGGCGAGTAGTTCGTAATAATTTACTGTTCTATAGTTTTTTAAATAAGAAAATATATGAGAATGTCATACGAAGGGGAACAAATATTGCTCTTAAGTTTGTGGAAAGAATCAGTATAAATAGAAAAGATAATCAGTAATTGACCAGAGAATTAGGGAAAAAATTATTTCAGTGCCAAAAAAAAATCTGTTGCGGCCAGCACAAGACCTCTCACCATTTCCATATTACGCTATATAAATATTGAATTGCACTTCCTTTTCAAACCGTCATTTTATAACAAAAATATACAGAACTTTACCCAAATACTGTTTTTTATTGTATTTAACATGTCTTCTGCGCACATATAATTCTAATTATATCTATTTTTCATTGTATGAGGAAGTTTCTAAATTTCAGAGATTCTTCCAATTCATTAACCAGATTGGCGGTATTTCTGATGTATATATGCATTTTACCTGTAATTTCAAACATTTAATTAATAAAACAATAAGAAAGATTAAATATACTTCCCAGAAAAAGCTGTCAGAATGTCACTAAAACTGTTGATTTTTGACACTGAAATGTGTCATTTAAAAACTATGTTATAAACATTGGAATTTGTCAACTGGTTTCCGTAGTGCCTTGGCCTCTGTGATTAAATTACTCTATATATTATAGTGTCTTTATCTCTAAATCTATACAAGATATAATAAATATTTTAAGTGTGTTAGATAGACAATTTTATGTTCTTCAATACTTAATAACAAAAATTTCCAAAAAATTATATTTAGAAGAATTTTTTTCAGAAACTACTACTTCCGGTTGTTTGTTTCCAAAACCTTTTCAGCTCTTCCCAGGAATGTCAGATTGAGGAATCCATAGTTAAACAATTCTTAAGTCTTATGATTTTTGAGGAATCGTGTCTACAACATCCAGACATACACATACACACATCCACACACACACACACAGACATCATTTTAAAAATGTTATAATCGGATTCATACATACATACATACATACATAAAATCACGCATTTCCCACTTAGTGGGTTAGCAAAAACCCGAAAATAATAAGAAAAGGGATGAAAGCAAGAGCTCCACAGAATCACTTAACTCTTTAAAAACATTCTTCTTCCGCCTTGCCCAAAATCATCATAACATTCATTCAAGAACATATTATTGTGACCGATTTTCGGTAGCGAATAACCGCATCCGGACCACAATAATAGTTACGCAACAATCATCTTTCGCTACACACTCCTGTACAAACATACTTCATTCTTCTCGTCCACATAAAAGTTCAGCTGTCTCTTCATTCTCACAAAACATTCTTACTAACCATTTATCTTTACACCACAATAATTACGAAACAATCATCCTTCGCAACACATTCCTATCCATGCATACTTCTTTCACCACAGCCACATTCATAAACGTATTCATACATAATAACATATTAAAGTGACCGATTTTCGGTAGCGAATAACCGCATCCGGACCACAATAATAGTTACACAAAAATCATCGTTCGCTACACACTCCTGTACAAACATACTTCATTCTTCTCGTCCACATAAAAGTTCAGCTGTCTCTCCATTCTCACAAAACATTCTTACTAACCATTCATCTTTACACCACAATAATTACGAAACAATCATCCTACGCCACACATTCCTATCCTGGCAAACTTCTTTCGCCTCAGCCACATTCATAATCGTATTCATACATGCTCTTCTTCTCTTTCCACTCGGAAACTTACGCTCCTTCAAAACACTACCAATCACATCCATCCACTTACACACTGGACGGCCACGCAATCGAACACCCTCAACTTTACCAACATATATGCGTTTTACAAGTCGTTCACTTATCATTCTCTCCACATGACCAAACCATCTCAACTGACTCACTCCAACTCTCTTAACTACATTCTTCCTAACCATACATTCTTCATACACCAAATTATTCCTCACGCGATCCCGTCTTGTATACCCACAAACACCACGTAAATACCGCATTTCCACAGCAGTCACTTTCCTTTTATGCTTTCTCGTCCATGCCCAACATTCACTTCCATACATCAAAGCAGGCACCAGCACTCCATTATAAACACTTAACCGAGCTTCTCTAGATACGTTTACGTTACGAGCAAACGTGCCCAGAGCACCCATTACCTTACATCCCGCACTCACCCTCCTATCAATTTCACGGTCAATTCGTCCATCCCTCGACATCATGCTACCCAAATATACAAACTCATTCACCTGCTCCAGTTTTACTCCATTCACCAACACATTGCACTCAGTCACCAATTCACTCCTTTCAAATACTAACACCTTAGATTTATCAACATTCAACATTAAATTCATACTTCTTCCAACTTCGTTTATTCTCTCTATCATTCTTCTCAGTTGCTCTTCATTTTCACTTAAGACAACTACATCATCCGCATACGCTAACGCAGGCACAATACTTTCACCAATATGTACACCATCCAATCCACTCAACGCCTTCCGCAACAACACATCCATATACAAATTAAACAACCACGGAGACATACCACAACCCTGTTTAACACCTACATTTATACGAAACCAACTACTCAACCTACCATCTATTCTCACAGCAGCTTCACTACCCTCATACAACGCTCGAATCGCTCCCAACCAGTTTCCATTCACGCCGTACTTTCTTAGTACACCCCACAAAGTATCTCGAAGAACACTATCATACGCCTTCTTTAAATCTAGAAAGCCACAGAACACCTTCTTGTTCTTGTCAAGTGACTTCTCTACAATCATACGAAGAGCAAACAATTGATCGACACATCCCCTCTCAGGCAAAAAACCACCCTGAACGTCACTAATTTTTGAAATTGTTAAGGTTCGCACCTTATGAATTAAAACCTTACCAAAGAGTTTCCCTACCACACTCAACAGACTTATTGCACGAAAATTTGTACATTCACTCGAACTGCCTTTGCCTTTGAATAAAGGACAAATAACAGCTTTTTTCCAATCATCAGGAACTACACAACGTTTTAGACAAAATCTAAATAAATACACTAACCAATCAAATACTTTCTCTCCCCCATACTTCAACATCTCATTTGTAATCCCATCCAAACCCGCAGCCTTACCATTCCTTACACGCGCTAATGCATCACATACTTCACTTTCATCTATATCATAATCATCTTCACTATCATTTTCACTTGCAGCTTCGCTACTATCATCCCTCTCAATCTCACCTCCGTACAAACCCTTAAAATACTCACACCATCTATTCCTTACATCTGATTCATTCCACAATAACTCTCCATTCGCACTCTTCACAGCTTTCACAACTCGACCACTTCCACCCCGCAGTCTCTTCACACTCAACCAAAACAACCGTTTATTTGTACTAAAATCATTTGTCAACCTTTCACTCAACAAATCATCAAATTGTTTTTTACTTTCTCTCACCACTTGCTTCACCCATTTATTCTTCCTTCTATACTCTATCAAACATTCTTCGCGCAACCTCCCAGGCGAATCCTTAACATTTAATAACTTTAAATACGCCCTCTTTTTCTCAGCAATCGCTTCTTTCACCTGTTCATTCCACCACGCATTTTTCGGACAACAGCCTAATCTGCTTTCACCACAAACTTCTTTTGCACATTTAAGGAGGGAATCCTTAAATTTCTTCCAAACTTCATTTATATTACATTCATAATTAGGCTCACATTCAGGCATGGATTCATTCAACCTATCAACAAATTTTATCCTAACATCTTCATTTAAAAGGGCACAGGATTTCACACGAAACATTTGCCCAGAACCTTTCTCCTTCATTCGCCAAAATTTATTTAACCGCATTCGCGACACGACCAAATAATGATCATTCGTACCCAATTCAGCGCCTCTTTTCACACGCGTATCTACAATCATACTCCTCAAACGCTCATCATAGATTACAAAGTCAATTACACTACGTTTATTCTGAACCACATTTTCCCAGGTGTATATGTGAGCTAACTTATGTTTAAAAATGGTATTTGAAATGAAGAGATTTCTTTCCAAACAAAATGAAACAATTCTCTTACCATTGTCATTCACTCGACAATCACCGAAACGTCCCAACACATTCTCTGATTCACTTCGTTTTACACCCACCCATCCATTCAAATCGCCACATACTATCACCCTCTCACCCGGATCACACAAATCAATTACATTATTTATCGACATCCAAAACTGATCTTTTTCAAGGTCATTTTCAGATTCTGTTGGACCGTAAGCAGACACAACGAAGATTCGTATATAGCCTACCTTGAATCTCATCCAAGAAATTCTCGAAGAAATACAACCATAATTTCGTATAAACGGCTTCATTCTTTCACTCACAAGTATACCTACACCATGCTTAGCATGCTCAATCTCTCGAACTCCCGACCACAAACAAAAAATGCCATCCACTTCATCCTCACAACAACCTTTCCTCATTGTTTCAGTTACACACAAAACATCTACACTGTACATTCGCATTGCATTCATCAACTCATTCTCTTTGCCATTCACACTTCTGACATTCCATGTCCCGAATTTACACTCATCATACATTCTCCATTTATTCTTCATTTTACTATACATAAAAGATAAGAAGGACAGAGTAGACAGAAAACGGGTTTTTTCGGTAAGAGTAGAAGTCAAAGCAGTTTACCAGACTCGTCTTTGACTGAAGTATAAGAAAAGTATTTAAGTTAGCCTTTCATTTTAACAATAGTTTCCTATAAAATTTGGAATTAATTACTTTTTTGTTTATTTATTTCTTTATCCTTATTTTAAAAATAAAAAACTATAAAATGAATTTATGTATGTATATAATTCTGTATTTGACAGCTGTCAAACTGTCAAAAATATAATAAATTATAATCTAGTTATGCTAAAACCGTAACTAATAAACAAAATCAAATTTTTGAAAATTCAAATATATATAATATTAAAAATTCAACTTAATATGAAATGTATAAGAAAGATAACACTTATCTTAAAAACTTGGTAGTTGCTGACGGCGTAAAGACCAAAATTAACAATTAAATAGGCTTCGGTAATATAAAAACGGCCGCTGAAACCAGAAGCTGACAGGATTTTTTTTTTTTTTTTTTTTTTTTTTTTTTTTTTTTTTTTTTAATCGGATTCTAGGGTCCTTAAATCGTGCTTATTCAATGAAATCTGGATATGCGAATTTTAGCATGAATCCAATACCTCTCTTAGCGAGAGGTAAAAAACGTAAAAAACGAAGATGATACTTGGCCAAGATGATCTAAAAAAAGAAATAAAACAGGAGGATGTTGTATATGCCCAAGGTCAAAGGATAGAAAGTCATATCTAACATTCTAGAGAACGATGTGTATGCATGGAATTTTCTTACCAACTATGTATGGAGTGTAATATAACTTATTCAGATTAAATAAAATATTTTTTCGTATTTTGTAGAGTAATGTACTATTTTAATATACTCAAAATCGTACAGTAATGGATTATTTTACAACATAGCAACCGTTACTGCATAGCAACGGTTTTGCAATTAAAATACATTTTCACCCAAGGAATTGTTTATTTTTATTTTTTATTGTTTATCTTCTTATAAAATACGTAAAAATAGTGTATGCACCGAGTCAGAAAAGTGATTTTGGTATACACGTATGGCATTTAAGTACGAGCGATAAATTGGTAAACTTTCACTTTTCTTAACTTGGAAGGTAATATACTATTTCCGACGTATATTTTTGCATTAACATCTGTATTATTTTAATATATAAACTAAATGTGATTCCAGTATTTTGTTAAACAAAAAAATACAAAAATATTGTGTTGTGTGCTGTGTTTTAATACTTCAAATTAGGTTCATGATTAGAAAATGTGTATAACGTAAATATTATTAAAATATAATATTTTTTTGCTGTATTGGTTAAAAAGACTTGAAAGATTCTATTTTTTAAAATATTTGCATGAAACAAAAAAACACATTTATTAAAAAAAAATATCTATTGTGGCCAGCACAATACCTCTCGCCATTTCCATATTATGCTATGTATATAAATATTGTACATATTTAACATTTCTGGTACACACAAAAACACATACCATATCTTCTTTATATATTTTTTAATTCATTCTATGAACAAGTTTTCTTTTATTCTTCTAATGTTCGAGATTCTTCTAGTTCATTTATGAGATTGGCGGTATTTCTGATTTGTATATGTAATATGTGTATCTATAATTATAAATATTTACTTAATAATAAAATAAGAAATATTAAATGTACTTCCCAGAAAAAGTCTTAAGTAATGTTTCTGATTTTTTGACGCACATTTATCTGCCAATTACAAACATTTTAATTTTTCCACTTGTTTTCCATGGGCTGCGAGATTCATTTACAACATATTATTTTATATATTTATATTTCTCTATCTTTTACTCTATAGAAGATATAATAAAAATTTTAAATGTATCGGAAAGAGATTTTTATATTCTTTAATATTTGGAATAACATAAATTTAAAAAAAAATAATATTTAGATTTTTTTAAAGGAACTAGTACTTCCGGTTCACCAGTTGTTACCAAAATCTAATCAGCTCTTCCCAGTAATGTCAGATTGAGGAAACCGCAGTTAAACATGTCTTAAGTCTTATAGTATTTGAGAAACCGTGGCTCCAACATCCACACGTACACACAGACACACACACACACGCACACACACACATACATCATAAAAATGTTATAATCAGATTCTAGGGATCTCAAAACGTGCTTATCCACTAAACTCTGGATATGTGACTTTTAGCGAGAGGTAAAAAAATATTCGGTGGGGTATCTCATACCCCACCATATCGCTAACATTATACTTTTCCACCATACTGTCGGTTAAAATCAGTAGCTGAGAATGATACTTTATGATTTATTTACAAACCATACTCTTACTGATACACGATCCCCACTATTACCAATGCGAGGCTATATATTCTTGGTGAAACTGTCTTTGACGAATACTTGTCACGAACACTTTCTTGCACAGAGAATAAAATGGTGAAAGAGTGGTACCAGTTTCCTTATGAAATCAGTCCAGTGGATACCGCTACCAATAAAAAGTTGCTGCTAGATTTTAAAGGTAAACGAAGTATACATTTTTATAGTGGATACGGTATTTAAACTGTGACAAGTGTGATGCTATCTATTTACATTCATAATAGAGAATAAATCGTGAGTGTATTTACAAATCTGACTAATATTTATGAAATTTAAAACTATTTATTGTCATTTAAATAAATTGAAGTGAAGTTATGTGGGTCAACGACATGGTGGTGCATTCACAATGATATATGTATTTGATAATGATATATGTATTAATATTTATCTAGTATAAATGTAATGTATTTGTATCTCGTACAATGTTATATTTATTATGGTATTATTAGTACATGAAGAGTGAAAATGACAAGATAGGTCACTTTTTACCTTCCGTCACCTTTAGGTAAGGAAGGTATTGTCTTTGGTCAAAAAAATCGGTGGTGAGTTTTTAATGAATAAACACGTTTTTACTAGTTTTACAATGATATTTGTATGTATGTGTGTCTGGAGTGTGTGACAAACATTAAAATTTATAATTCTCCCGTATTTCTCTTCTTTACATTCATTATGAAGCGCTGATTAGATTTTGGTTATAATTGGTCAACCGGAAGTTCCTGTTTTTGAAGTTCTTAGCAGTTTTTCTTGAAAAACGCTCTTAAATATTATTTTATGTGATTATCAATATGAAAGAATACCTTATTGTCTATACGGTTTCTAACATTTTCCTTCATATTCAATAGATATAGTGTTAAAGAATTATAAAGACATTAACATCCATAAATCAGACAGCTTTGCTGCAATCATGGAAACAGCTGATACATACAAATAATTCTAACTGACAGATCAGTGTCAAGTGCAATTTCAGATGGACTAACACAGAGTATAGAACATAATTTAGCACCGACTAATTTAACACAGAAAACATGGAATTTTGTCAGGAGGTTTTATAATGTCACACAAAACATAGTAAAAATAAGAAGTAAAAAAAAGTACTTGTCATTTTCAAATAATAATAAGAAAACATATGTTTGTCTTTGACTGTGCAATTTTGTCAGATTTGATTTCGAGCTCGTGCTATTATTTGGTTTTGTTATCTATGATTAAATATATACGAATAAGTTTGATGTCCATTTTAACTAGGGTTGTGCATTTGACCAGTCAAATATTTTTCGGTAAATTGACGGACTAATTGACAGTCATTTAGCCGTCAATTGACCAAGGAAGCATTTATTAAAAATTAAAATTGTCATTTATTTATATAGTGCCAAATGTTTAACTACATCCAATATTACTGAAAATGAAAAACGGACAACAACTAATGAACAAACTCACTTCAAATTCAAAAACGGGGAAAGTAAAGTAAAAGACGTAATGAAATATGTATTTATTTTATTAAATAATAGTAAAATAACAGCACAACATATAGTTATCTGCAATTTAGGTATATTCATAATATAATATAATTGGAACTAGCATATAGCTACTTTTTTAAAATTTGCTTTTACCTCTCGCTAAGAGAGGTTTTGGAATCATGCTAAAATTTGCATATCCAAATTTTAGTGGATAAGCACGTTTTAAGGTCCCTATAATCCGATTATAACATTTTTACGATGATGTCCGTGCGTGTGGATGTGTAGATGTTGGAACCACGGTTTCTCAATACAATAAAACTTAAAAAATATTTAACTGCAGTTTCCTCAATCTGACAATCCTGGGAAGAGCTGATTAGATTAGAGGCACCGTATACAATAATCTAATTGCAGAGGCCAAGGCAATAAGGAAACCAGTTGACAAATTCAAATGTTTATAATATAGTTTGTAAATGATAGAGGTCAGTGTCAAAAATCAACAGTTTTAGTGACATTCTGAAAGCTTTTTCTGGGAAGCACATTTAATCTTTCTTATTGCTGTACTAATTAAAATTGTAGGTAAAATGCATATATCCATAAGAAATACCGCCAATCTTGTTACTGAATTGGAAGAATCTCTGACATTCAGAAACTTCCTCATACAATGAATACAATATTTGGATAAAGTTCTGTAATGTTTTTGTTATAAAACGACGGTTCAATAGCGAAGTGCAATATAATGCTTATGTAACATAAAATGGAAATGGCGAGAGGTATTGTGCTGCCCATAACAGATTTTTTTATCTTTATATTAATAGGATTTATTAATATTAAATTTGATTAAGATTACATATCCCATTAAACACAAAAATAAATATAAAATATGTGTTGCGTATTAGTTCCATTGATACTGATATTTCAGAGTGTAAAATGAAAATACATATATAATATTTTGCTAACCCAAAATGTAATTACAGTAATGACAATATTACCAAGAGACCATTAATTATAAATGCGGTTTTAATGGAAAAATATGCACATATCGACATTTTGGAAGCAAGCAATGTTTATAATTTCATGACACTTGATTTTGATGCGCATTTTATCCTTGGTGCTTCATTATAATTTAAATGATTGTTGATAAAAGTGCACTAAGGCCTGCTTTTGGATGGATAAACTGAGGTATTGTGCTAGCCACAACAGATTTTTACCTCCCACTACCTTAGGTAAGGGAGGTATAGGGATCGTGCTAAAAATCGGATATACAGATTTCAGTGAATAAGCACGTTTTGATGTCCCCAGAATCCGATTTTAACATTTTTACAATGATGTCTGTAGGTATGTATGTGTGTCTGTGTGTCTGTGTGTGTGTGAGTGGACACGATTACTCAAATACTATCAATCAGAAAATTTTGAAATTTTGTATACCCAATCTATACTAATGTGGGAAGAGCTCATTAGGTTTTAGTGCATATCGGATAACCGGAAGTATCATTTATACAAGCTTTTAACTGTTTTTCTTGTAAATAATTCATTGAATATAATTTTTTAGCAGCTTTTACCAATACAAATTGAATATAATGGCACAATCTTCAATTCTACGATAATAGCATTTAGTAAATAACTTGAAATAACTTTATATTATATTATAAAATAATTTATTTTTGTACATCACTTTGCCTCTGCGTCAAACAAAAACAGTACTTTAATAACAAATTTGACATATTTAAACAAATGTCACTGTCACGAAGCAATTTTCATTAAAATTAATAATGAAACCGTGTTAAGAAGAATTTAGTAATTTAAATATGATTCTAATGAAATTAAGGTTTGTAAAAATAATATATTTTCCATCATACATAAATATTAGATATGCAGGATAATTCGATTTAAGTTTGATGTTTGCAGCATTATATATCAAACAGCTTTCAATAAGAACGTAATTTCAGTGTTAAATAATAGTTTGCAACTACGCATTTACGAAATGGATAATGTACGGCGAAGAATTTACACAGATTGCGTTTTAGAGCATAAGGAAGTTGGTGATGATTTTGACAATAATGTGTGTGACGATTTTTCCTTAAAATATATTAATGATCCAAAACTTCGCAAAGTTGGTAGGTATTTAATACTCTTATATAATTTGAAACAACATATTCGATTTTGACTATATATTATAAACCGGAGTACTTAATTTGAAGCTCTAACAGATTTTTCAGGAAAAACATAATAAAATATAATCCAAAATTTCGTATTACAAACTTTTCTATTTATTGGAACAACAAAGTAGATTTTGTTTATAAACGATCAATCGGAAGTGAAACTTTACTTAAAGTTCATTGCTATTTTAAACATGGAATTGGCGGGAGGTCATGTGCTGGCCACATCAGATTTTTTGGCTTACATTTCGAAAACTGATAAATATATGCCGGGTGTAACACGAAAACCGGGCCAAAGGCGTTTAATATGGGAAATCATTTTTTCCTTTCGCAAAAGTGGGCCATTAATTTTAGCCAAAAATGCTTCAAATAAATGTTGTAGAGAATTAAATTAAATAAAAGTTATTTCTTTATAGTGTTAACCATGGTATTGAAATAAAATCTCAAACAAATTTTATGACATTTTGTCTGTCAGAAATTATAAAATATAGTTTTCATCATAATAATACTACCTACTCAATGATTTGTATCTTCTCTTCCTGTGAATAATTCTCCATTTTCAATAACGATAACTCAAACAAAGCTTTTCTAACAGGTAAAGTATGTCACAATCTGACAGATACGTTTCTGACAGGTAAAACTTGTCACAATCTAACAGATACGTTTCTGTCATTATATTTGTAATTTTACCTATCAGAAAGGTTCTGATTTGAGTTATTATTACTGAAAGATAGTATGTACTACCACCATCGACCTTTAAACTAATGGACCAAGTGTCTTCTATTCTTTTATTGTTAGAATAATGCTCCAACATAAAAGGATAGAAATATATATTCTGTCTTTCAACAGTACGGAAGTTCTCAGTTAAAGTATACTGCGCATGCGTTCGTACTCATTGTACATCTTTTTCAGGCATATGTAAACCTCTATACATCGCTCGCTATCACTAAATAGTTGTCAAAATCTACATTTGACGTTTCGTGACTGTGTATTATTTACTTTTTTGGAGAACATTTACAATTATTTCTGTCAATATATACGTAAATATTGTGAGGTGTGTGTGCGACAAAATAACGGTGTATTTCGTGCAGTCAGCAGTACGTACGCGGTTCAGCTGTGTCATTTAATATGTAAATCCTTATTAATTATTACTTGTCCCCTATAATATACATATGTATATAAAGATTATATTAAAAATATATAATAAAACGAATTATGCTAAAAAAAATCTATACTCTTATATATATTAAATTTTCGCAATTACCAAATATGCAAAAGCAAATATGAATATTGGTTTAGATGCAGAATTTAATTCTCTACAACATTTATTTCAAGCATTTTTGTCTAAAATAAATAGGCCACTTTTAGTCAAGGAAAAACTGTTTTCCCATGTTCGCATATGGCCCGGTTTTCGTGTTACACCCGGTATGTCGTATGTAAACAATGTACGGAAGAGTGACTCGTAATTAAGCATAAAAAGTTCTACAAAAAAGTCCATCGCAGCATACACCTGTCATTAATAGAAAGTTACAATAAGCGTTTTTGTATTACAGTTTGCAGTACAAGAACAACGTGAAACTTACGAACCATTTTTTATAGTAATCACTGCATAGTTAATCCGTATTAAAATAAAATCTTTATTCAGTTCAAGTATCTAATGTAGATGAACAGGTCCTTTACAGTACTCAATTTGCATTTTGTAGTTTTGGAGTTTAGGACATATCGTCGATTTAATAATGAAAGTATAGCGTCTTATTTGTTAGGCGCCAAAGTATGTGTATATCCTTATATTGGTACCTTTATTGACTTGTCTAAGGCTTTCGATTGTATAGACCATAAATTATTATTGTATAAATGCGAGAAATATGGTCTTCGTGGTACTTGCTTACTATGGCTTCAGTCATATTTAGATAATCGTAAACAAGTTGTTGAAATTAATTCAGTGCAATCTGAAATATGTGTAAATAAAACTGGAGTACCACAAGGATCAATTCTTGGACCATTATTATTTTTATTACATGTAAATGATGTAAAATATTATATAGAAAATGGATCTTTTATTTTATATGCTGATGATTTATCTTTGCTTAACTTCAATCCATCAGGAACTAATGCAGTTCAACAAACTAATTATACATTAGAGAAATTAAGCGTATGGTTAAGCAAAAATAAACTCATACTTAACACTGATAAATCCAAAGTTATAAAATTTTGTAATAGACCAGACAATACTTCAAGTGTTTTAATTAAATGTAATGGAAAATCTCTAGAACAAGTTAAATGTACGAAAGTTTTAGGAATAAAGATTGACGAATCTTTGTCTGGTAATTGTCATGTTAATTATATATGTAGCAAATTAAATCAGGTATGTTATGTCATAAGACGCCTTAAGGAAGCTGTTAACTATTACGTTGTAAAATCATATTATTATGCTAAATTTCATTCCGTACTTAATTACGGTATTATTATTTGGGGTTCTGCTACGGATATTTCTAGAGTTTTTACGATTCAAAAACGAGTCCTAAGATACATGGCTGGCCTATCATGGTGTGAGTCGTGCAGAACTACTTTTATACAACTTCAAATATTAACATGTACCTCTCTTTATATTTATAACATCTTGGTCTTTACAAAAAGACATTATAAAGATTTTCAGAAACATTGCGACTATCACACTTATAATACTCGCAACAAAAATGATTTAATTATACAGCATCATAGGACAACTATGTATGAAAGAAACATTTATTATATGGGAGCACTTTTGTATAATAAATTACCGGATGAAATTAAATCAATCAATAATAACAGCAAATACAAAACTGTACTTAAAAGGTATTTAATTAATAAATGTTTCTACACAACTAATGAATATATGTCTGCATAAAATAGTGTATGTAAGTTATTATTTTTTTTGCATTGTTATAGATTTTTTCTATGTATATATATTTTGTTTTTTGACTGTCCTATATCATGTATATGATCAGAGGAATGAATAAATAAATAAATAAATAAATAAATAAATAAATCCTCATATTTCGAAGAATACAAATGCACTTTACGTATTAAGTACAGTTCCGGTTTTTGAGACCTCAATTAAATAAAAATTTTGGCGGTAAATTCAAAATTGCTCCCGGGCGAAGTCGGATGAGTCGCTAGATAGCAATTGTATTTTAATAAAAAAAAAAAAATTGAAGAGAAGATGGATGAATTGAATGAAAGGTGTTATTTTAAAAATTAATAATAATTAAGATCATAATTTATTGATGTTGAGACGTTTCGGGACTCAATAATTCCCATCTTTAGCCTTGTGGTGGTTACATAAAAATGGAAATTTTAAATTGAATTTATTTTAAAAGTCCTCTACTCATAAACTCCCAATATAGAATTGAATCTGCGAAGTATTTTGGCAGGAATTACATTTTTTTAAAAATTGGCATTTTATGTTTTTTAAATTGTTTTAGACATTGGAAGAAAGTTTTGTTTTTGTTGGTAATGTTTCTTTCTGTGCGAACGATGGGCTGTTAAGTTAATATATTAATTTTGTTTTTGTTATTATGTCATGATGAGTTAACGTTGAGAATAAATTTTCTTTTTTGAAGTAAATGTTGGTTTTGTTAAAAAAAAGCAAAATATAGTTTAAAAAACAAAATATACTTTAAAAAACAAAAACAACATTTACTTCAAAAAGGAAAATTTATTCTCAACGTTAACTAGTACATCATGACATAATGACAAAAACAAAATTAATATGTATACTTAACAGCCCATTATTCATACAGAAAGAAACATAACCAACAAACACAAAACTTTACATGAAAGAATTTTCTTCCAATGTCTAAAACAATTTAAAAAACAAAATGTCAATTTTTAAAAATGTAATTCCTTTCTTTATTGTATGTAACCACCACAAGGCTGAAGATGGGAATTATTGAGTCCCGAAACGTCCCTACATCAATAAATTATGGTCTTAATTATTAATAATTTTTAAAATAACACCTTTCCTCCAAGAAGGCCGAAAACATTTTCTAAAGAAAAAATATTTTATTAAAAATTAAACAATTTTAATTATTGTCAGTAAAACGTCATAAATCACTATGAAATGCATTGACTTGACAGGCAAGTAGTTTTATGATTTTGTACTGCAATATATTTTAATTTTTTTTTGCGTATTTTTGTCAGACTTTTAATTTACAGACTAGTTTTGAATAGATTATGTCAAGTTCAATTTCAAGTACATAGTACATGGCCAGCATTTTTTAAAAGTTACTTGATTTATAAATCTGGGAATATTTTAAATTTTGAACAGGCATGTTTATACTCGTTTCATTTTCTTGTATGCCACTAAGCATTTACCAATTTTCAATTGTCCAACGTGCATTGTTCTCGAGACAGCAATGGTGGCTGATTTAATATATGAACCGCCTGTATATTTTTGATAAGATTTTATAAATATTATTTTAAAGACTACATGATTGTTGTTAAAATTATAAATGTCATTTAAATTTCTTATTTATTATACTCGACGTCAAATGAGTATGGACTGATGTTCAACTTTTTCCCTTTTCCGCATCGTGTCCCTTGCCCTGCAGTGTTGCCGCTTCTTCATATCTTAGCATTTTCAACATAACCAATGGGGTCCCGTGGCCGCGTGCCTGAGTGTCTGGTCGCGAACCTGGGGGAACCGGGTTCGATCCCGACAGACGCTAAATATTTCCAATTTTAAATGGCACAAAAGTGACCCCTGTGGTGCACTCTCCACACCAGCTATGAGTGCCCGTGAGGTGACGCCTGGTAAGCGCCCACACGGTAAAATATATCGTCATTATTACCGATGTCTACATGTGTTGTAGATACTGGCACACCCAGAAATGGGTAATATGCCGTGATGATATATTTATATTTATTGTTGTTAAAATTATAAATGTTATTTAAATTTCTTATTTATTATCTTCGCAGTCAAATAAGTATGGCCTGATGTTCAACTTTTTTCCTTTTCCGCACCCTGTCCCTTGCCTTGCTGTGTTGCCGCTTCTTCATATCTTAGCATTTTCAACATAAACAATGGAATTGGCAACAGTGTAGATATCTTTAATCCATATTTATGTGACGCCAAGTATAGTGCTTATGTATTTGAAATAACAGAAAAGTAATTAATTTACTAAGCAATGCGAATGAAAGTTGCAATAATAAATGTATTTTAAAAAGAAATGAAATATTATTCTCCTTTCTCAATTTTAATGATAAATGGGGCCATTTCACATTTTCTGGTTTATTTTTTTCTTGAGAGAATAGGTCAAATTAAACATGTACGTGTATGGTTTACATCTTACAAGTCTTTAGAATATGATTTTTTAAAAGTTGCGTTTAATTTCAAATACTTCAACGGCTGACGACACAGTTTCACGGATATGACAGTCGAGCTCTACCGGTTTAATTTAGAACTATGATTATTTGGTTTGGTATTTATTTAAATAAATAGTTTATTTACATATCTTATACTGCACTAGTACATTTCAAAAAATATAAAGTAATAATCTTCTCTCTTGTATATTTTGCTGTCAGCTGTCACATTTTTAGGTTAGATTACTGTTTCATGTTGTGAAGCGTGTCTGTGTGAGAGAGAATTGTCTTTGTGTGAGTATGAATTTGTGTCGTCACAAATTTAGTCCGTTTTTATAAGCGCGAAAGTTTATTAGCAAATTTATGAATGAAAAGTCGCATATTTCAAATTATTTTCTATTACTATATTTATTAAATGAGATGGATTTCATGATTTTATAAAAAAAATCTACATTTTTTTTTAAATGACCCCATTCAAGAAAAACAAAAGTGTATTCTAAATACAGACAAATGTTTTCCGCATTTTTACGCTGTTTACTATTATGAGTCATCCACTTTCTTTACTATTTTGTGCTCAGTATTATGTATGAAGAAGTGAATTTCTCTTCGGTTTCTCGACCTCTGTTGTTCATACTAATATTTAGTTTTTACTCGGCAGGCGAGCGGACAGGTTTCGTCCAAGTAGGACACAAGAAGTACTTTTTCCCGTGTAAATTTGCAGAAGAAGCAGAGAAGTATTACAACACTGAAGTAAGGAAAGATGATGTTTGGATTGTTACTTTCCCAAGATCAGGTAGGTCATAATAATAATTATTTATCTTACAAGTGTGTAAAGATATGTTTATCAACAAGCGGAAAGTGGTCTTCATTCTGCAAATGCATATGACAATTTATTTCCGACAGCTACCTTTAGGATCTTTTTTCACTAAAATTAAAGATTATAAAAATAGAAATGGCCTTAACGATCAAGGAGAATTTTTAAATGTACGAAAAAAGAAATTATGAAAATTCAATGACACCGCAGGGATTCAAACCCATGCGGTGTCTTTGAATTTTTCATAATTTCTTTCTTCGTATATTTAAATATTCTCCTTGATCGTTAAGGCCATTTCTATGTTTTTAAACTTCAGGTACGATCTAAATAATTATTATCTAAAATTAAAAATGTTTTTTTTTTGTGAATCACATTCGACATTTATATTTAGTATTTGTTCACATCAATCCACTTTTGATCAAATTTTGTTGTTGCAGTGAATTCGTATTTAATTTTACCCTTGATCGTTTATTGATAGCACGGTGTATAAGTATAGAAGGTGAGACAAGTCCACAATTTTTTATGCCATATTGTTGTGGCGACCAGTAGGCCGAGATTGTAACCTTGTACGCAGCGCTTCTACAAATGTGCTCTACCACATCACATTCTGGAACTGACATGACAAATGACAGGTTAACAGGCCTATTCTGTAAAACATTCGCTTAACGAATCGTTATCAGAACGATAATCGTTGTTATGAAAATCGTTATTTGTATTTTACGAAAATCGTTATTTTTGTATTCTGTAAGATCGATCGTTAAAACATTATCGTTGAATTTAATTGAGAACGAAATCGCTATAATTTTTTTGCAATTGGTACTATTGTTTACTCAATTCACTATTAAAACTGACATTTAAATTTCATTTTGAAAATTGTTGGTGAAGATTTATATTATTATTTCATTTTATTAATGGCTATTTATTATTATTCTCTATTATAATAGATATGGATAAGAAAACGAGGGGCTCAAAAACTTCAAAAGAACAATATGAATATTATGTAGACTTTCTTGCAAATAATGTCGCTCTGAGAACAAATAAAAAAATATTATCCAGAGAATCCAAATCAGATTGAAGAAGCATATGCTGAATTGGCTAGGGGATTAAATGCACTCAGTAAAATAAAGCAAATGTAAAAGTATGATTAATATAGAGTACTTTAAGGAGATTTGGTATAACAGTTATCCTTGTATTTGCTTCTAGGAATGGCAACAGTTCAGTAAAATCTCTTGCGACGGCTCTTGATAATCTGAATAATTTTCTAAAATTTTCCTCTGGGATAGTAAAAGGATCACTTTCATCTCTTAAAGCCCTATGAATTTTTCAAAGATTTTTCCTGTTATATATATAGTAAAGTTGGAATATAATCTGACATATTTTTAAATATATAATTACCTTTAGAGATGCACTCGATTTCAAACTTTAGCCTGTCCCGGCCCGAAGCCCGCCTCGATTTCGAGTCGATCATCGAGTCGGGCCGAAGATATTTTTTATCGGGCCGAATCGGGTTAATCATTTTCAAAAATCGAGGCGAGTCGGACTTTTGATTTTGGCCCGGCCCGAAAATTCGAGCTTTTCGGGCCGGCCCGAAAAATCTTATAGTTCAATCAAATGCACAGTTTCCTTAATATTTTAATGAAAATGGATGAAGTTAAAAAGGATCAAAATGATTTAATAACAACACACTTCACATATTAATAAATAAAAAGGTATTATTTTACTTCAAGAATTAGAAGGTTATTCATTAAAGCATAATAATTTTATTGTGATGTTGCTATTATTATTGTTATTACTCGTATACTTAAATAAAAGTGATTTTTGTTCCTACCATAATGATTTCTTGTCCTATTTTTGAGCAGAAACAAAGTTAGATAAAAAATCCTTATGTAAATTAAAATTATATTCTTTATATAAGATTTGTGAAAAAGTTGTTTAAATTCTTTGCTAAACAAAGTGTTAAATACTCGTAGGTCTGTAATTTTTATAACAAACTTACACTAGAAGGGTCTCTTTTGTAACTACTTATGTTAATTAATGTTGAAAGTTATAAGAATGTAAAGGTTTTTTATAAGTTTGACACGAAAAAAGTTAAACATTTCGCCTTAACATAAAAATCAACATTAGGAATGCCGGATGCACCCAATTTCGAGCTTTGGCCCGGGCCGGCTCGATTTCGAATCAATTTTCGAGCCGGGCTAGCTAATTTTTTTATCGAGTCGATCTACGAATCGGGCCGGTAATTTTTATTTTCGGGCCGAGTCGATCCAAACATCAAAGCCCGGCCCGGCCCGGCTCGAATGCATCTTTAATTACAATTCATTATTTTCTCCGAAAAAGTGAAGAAATAATAATAATTCGGGATCACTATTCATTATAATGGCATTTAATATTTCAAGAATATTGAAATCTGATTGAAATGCAACAAATCGTTAACATAACGACCAGTTTTTTCTTGTCGTTAAAAAATAACGATTTTACGAAAATCGTTAACATCTTATCGTTATAAACAATTAAATTTTTGCTTACAGAATACCACTTTAACGATTATCGTTATTTTAACGATATAACGATTCGATTTGTCATAACGATCGCTTACAGAATAGCCCTATAAATGTCATTGTATCATCCGGGCCTATGTACATAACTGTATCAAAATTACAATTAATTTAATCAATATATTATATCTGCCTGATGATAGTATTGAACATATTTTATAAAATAAATCAATTTACAAGCGAAATATTTTAATCAAATTTGTGGTATTTAGATTCGAATACCATACACAAGACCACGATTACGAAAAATTGCTATTCCATGTATTTTCCATAATATCGAAAAGGAACCAAACGAAGAAAAAGTATCACAATAGCTGTTTATTTTTTATATATGAACTTCAACTTTCCTAAAATTAAGATTTTTAAAAACTTTAACAAAAGTAACCATATCATACAAAAACTTAAACAAATACAGGTCGATTCTCGAAAAAGTTTAAGCTAATCCTCATTTTTGGATTAGCGAATTTTGCTCTAATTTTGACAGTTTATATCTTAAAATATAATGTAATACATACATATATTCCTAGTATCTACCTGACAATATTATGAACATTAAATTTTAAACATCGAAATAAAATAGAATTCACTAATTCAAAAATAAGGATTAGCTTAAACTTTTTTGAGAATAGGGTTGATAATGATTAGAATAACAAAATGACAACTATTTGAACTTAAATCGTTTGTTTTCAAAACATCGTTTTTGCAGATACTGCGTTCTTGCTTATGAGGGCAGAACTAATTCATATACGTATAATGTATGTCAATTATACATATCTAGAATAATTACATAAATAGTACATAATTGGTTTTAATAATAATTAAGTCTTTTCTCTATTAAATCAAGAGATATTTAGGTCATGTGCAAATTATTTTTATAGACAGAAAAACTAACTTTGGTTTATTAAGAATATTATTCTTCATTAAGAGAAAAGTATTTATGTTGCACAACAGAAGCAATAACATATGTTTATATCACCATTAACTAATAATCATATAACATTGAGTAATTTATAGGTATATTACTAAACATGTATACACTCTAAAAAATTCTGTATAAAATTGGTTTATATACATGTTATGTAAATTTAACCACTTAGATACAAATTTGGTAAAAAAGTACATGTTGAATTGGTTCAAAATTGAATAGAATATGGCAATTAATATGTATTTATTATAAATAAATAAGTACAATGGGCCGAATTCAGCACTCTTCACTAGTCTAGTACTCATCTCTAGTAACTATGGAAACAGCTTGCACCTTTTTCTTATTAATGCATTACTGCATATGTCTCTCTCTTTATTTTGTAATTTTTAATTAAGCTTCTTTAGTTAAAGGAGAGTGTTGAATTCGGCCAAATATGTTTATAGATCTCATTCATAGAAAGCATTTTTTATAGATTAAAAGATGGTAATTGTACTTACTGGGTAATGGAAAATCTTCAGACCTGATGCCTTGCCTTCCTTCGAGGAAAGACATTCACACAAATTTTTGTATTGCACTTTAAATATAAGTTTAAATATTATCATTTAATACACAGAAATATACGTCAATCCACAACAAAATATCACAACAGAGTAACTGCCTTGCGATTTTAAACTTGTTCCATTAGGAACACGACAGCACCGATCATAGTGGTAGAATGAAATTTCTTTATAAAAATTACTATAAATAGTGCGAAATTTTAAAAATTAGATAACACTGGGGGTATTAAGATGAGTTAGTAATGATATAACATAATTTTGAACAGAGAATAACATTAATTAGTAGTATTAAGAAACACAAATAAAAATAATATTTCTTATTATATTTGAAAATTTAAAAATTTTAATTATCGTTTCAATAAAAATAAGTTATTTTATAAAAATGAAGAAATAACAAAATACAAATACGAAAAAGATTAATTTTTCTTCTAAAACAACGATAAAGTAAAACAAAACCGTGTTGCGTCTACTGAAAAAAATTCTTGTCCGAGTCATCTCTCCCGATTTTGTGGGTGAGAAGACAAGCTTTCAAATTCGGTAGAGATACAAGAAAAATGTAAAAACAGCTGATAATACACAAATGTAACTCTTCATCATGAAACAAAATAATAATCTTGTTATAAAAATTAGGTAAACCTAAGTTACAACCAAATATATGACATATCCAAAAAAATTCGAGACCTGCAAATAAAATAAATTGCCATAACCTAAGTACCATCTAACAATTATTTTTACGGAAACTAGCTCTGTGTTCTGTGTCATCTCTCCCGGAAGTACCTACTCTAAATGACATTTTATTGTTTTAGGAACAACACTTACACAAGAACTAGTATGGTTAATTGGAAATGACTTAGATTACAATACATCTTCAAAAATACCACTAGATCAAAGATTTCCATTTTTTGAGTAAGATATTTTCAAATATTTCTTATGTCTTTAATCTTTATGTCTTATTTGACAAACTATAATGATTTCTTTCTAGATTTGGCATATTCTTCCACGACGATGTGAAACAAGAAATACTGGACGCAAATTCTAATTCATTATTAAACCAGAATGTAATCCATGCACTTTCAAAACAAGGATGGGACCTTCTTCCGAAAATAGAGTCGCAAAGATTCATCAAAACTCATTTTCCTTTTAGTTTGTTACCAAAAGATTGGCACACAAAAAAATGCAAGGTAATATAACTTTAAAGATTATTATCTTCATAAAGTTTAAACGGACTGTAAATTTCAGACAATTTACGTAGCGCGCAACCCGAAAGACGTGGCTGTATCTTTTTATCATCTTAACAGATTGTTCAGAACACAAGGTTATGAAGGAAATTTCGAGAAGTACTGGGAATATTTTCATCTTAATTTACGTAAGGACTCATTTAAACAACTTATTTTAAATTTAAAGTGATCTAAATGCCATTTTTTACATTTAAAAGTTATTTTAGTTTTTAGCTAAAGATTAAAATTGTAACTGTATAATATACAAAAATAGATTTGCTAATATCATATTATTTATCAACATTGGGAAGTTATCTTCTATTTTGGCTGGTTTCTAATGAATTTAATTTAAGAATTTACAATTTAGAGTTTAAAATATAAGCTCATTTAAAACCCATACGATGGTTTATGAACGATTTACAAATTTAGAAATTTGAAATTAGGTTTGGAATATAATTATATTTTATATTTCCAAATGTAAATTTCAAATTCGACCAATCACAAGAAAAAACTATTAAATATGGCGGTAAGGTATAACTCTGCTTTATCCGTCCGCTGTCTTTTCTGTTTTGTGAGTTGTTGAAATTTGAAGATGGATTTACAGGAACAAATTAATATTTTGTTTTTTGTTAATAAACAGTATTCGCGAACATCGTAATTTGTACGACAAAGTAAATGAATTGTACAAAAATAAAAAAGTTTGCGTAATTTCAATGCAACGAAGGATAGCAAGGAATTAAATACATGCACACTCATACCATACGAGTATATTTGAAGAATTGGGTCATGATCTTGTTATTTCACTTTCAGAAACAAATTATGGTACTGCCCGTCAATAAATCAATGTGTTCATCGACCTAACAGACCATCTATGTTTTTACCTTCCATCACCTTTAGGTAAGGAAGGTATTGTCTTTGGTCAAAAAATTCGGTGGTCAGTTTTTAATGAATAAGCACGTTTTAGGGTCCCTACTATACGAATTTACTATTTTAAGATGATGTCTGTATGTGTGTATGTGTGTGTATGTGTGTGTATCCGTGTGTGTGTCCGTGTGTGAGTATCTGTGTGTGTGTGTGTGTCTGTGTGTGACAAATTTTTCTCCGGCGATAACTTCAATACTACAATTCTAAAAATTATAATTCTGTCGTATTCCTCTTCTTTACATCCATATGAAGAGCTGATTAGATTTTCGTTATCATTGATTCACAGGAAATACTCTTATTTGAAGTTTTTAACAGTTTTTCTTAAAAAAAAAACGCAGTTACATATTAGTTTTTGACATTTTATGTTATAAATATTAGAGAAAATGCTCTTCTCTATACGATTTGATTATACATTTGCCTTTATATTCAACAGATATAGAGATAAAGTGTTATAAAGAGATTAACTTTCAAAAATCAGTCAGCTTTGATATTTATCCGGGAAACAGCCGATATATTCAAAAAATTCTAATTGACAGATGTCAGTGTCAAGTGCAAAACTAAAGATGGAAAGAATAGGGTCAGAAAGTGTCATAGTGTTCCTCACAAGTGACATGCAGAGGAAGACCAAAGAGAAGATGGTAGGACTGTATCGCAGAAAACTTGACAGAGGAAGAACTGTGTGAAGAAAATACGTCGGACAGAAATGAGTGGAAGAGAAGAGCAAGAAACAGCGACCCCCTAATAAAATAGCGAAAAACTGAAGAAGAAAACAGTGTCAAGTGCAATTTACATGTGTATGTTAATGTATAATTTTATTTAATGTATATAATCTTTTCAAAGGAATTTTTGTTATGGGATTTGTACAAAATACATTGAATTGACGGAAGGTCTTGTGCTGGCCACAACAGATTTTTTAAGTTTGTGTTTGTTCCTTTATTATACAAATCAACAATAGTAAAAAACATTCCTGATTTTATTAAAAAATCATCGTGTTCATTTACGTCTAGCAAAGTAGTGATGACTATGAAAATAAAATTGTAACCAAAAATCTGAACTGATAAGTAGTGAGACGTCAAACGTCAAATGACAAACAGTGACAAGTCACGTAATAGATACTGATTGGTCATATTCAGAACTTCAAAATCGAACATAAACCACAGAGAAAATTGTAAATTTTAAATCAAAATTTCTAAATGTAAATTAATAAATTAAATTCATCATAAACCAGCCCTAATGGGTTCTTATAATCGTATAATTAATATTTTTTTGTGCCTTAGATCCATCTAACGTGTATGCTTATTTTCCAATAATAAATAATTCATAAGTAAATTAATATGAATCATATTATTTTAGAACCATGGACGCCATATTGGAGTCACATAGAAGAAGGATGGGCAAGAAGAGATGAATCGAATATTTTATTTTTATTTTATGAAGATATTATTACGGTATATAATTTTATATCTTTATTTTTGAGGGTTTATTTGAGCTACAAAATATATAGGTACTCCATAATTTCCATACCCAATATATCTCATGAAATACGGAATTTCCATTTTGGCAAATATTTTTTCCTAGTCACTTCTGGAATTCATATTAATTGAATTAAATGTAACCATATTTTCTTGGAAATTTATCCCTCGCACGACAAATTTTAAATGTACAAAAATATATTCTTTTTGTTTAGGATATGACTGCATCCATAAAGAAAATAGCCTCCTTCCTTGGAAAATCATTAAGTGAAGAACAAATAAATGAACTAAAAGATCATTTAAATTTTGAAAAATTCAGAAAAAATGAAGCTGTAAATGGCCAAATGTTAAACGATTTGAAAATTACAATACCTACTGAACAAGCTTTTATAAGAGAAGGGAAAATTAATAGCAAGAAGAAAGAATACTCCCCAGAATTAGAAGATGTGATAGATAAATGGTTTGAAGAAAATGCAAAAAGAATAAAAATAACATTTCCCAAAGTAAATTAATTACTGATTCGTATTATAAGTTACTTAAAATATAAAATTATAATATTATAGTTTGTATATTGTTATTACATCATACTCATTTCTTTTTTCTATTTTGCATTATGATTATCATATGATTTGAATTAATATAACATAAAAGTTTAGCTGATAGAAAATGAAGTTACCATATTTATATGATATATTAAATAAATACATAATAGCTAGAAATAAGTATTATTTTATATGTAATATCTATTTAATTTTAAACATGTATTGTATTAAGATTAATTTTTTAATCAATGTAGAGACTGAAAAGTAATAAATTATTTCAAAAATAATTTTACTTGTGTTATAATGAGGCAAATTGTCAATTTACTATCTATGTATTCAAGACACCTAGACCTACGAATATACTGTATTCTAGATAAGATAGGGCTTACGATAGCAGCTTTCTGATTGGTCTGAACGCGTACCAGATTTACAAAAGCGAAAAATTTGTAACAAAATGTTCAGTCGTCAGATGTCAACTGGAGTTGTAGTCAGTGCAAACGTAGTAGTAGAAATTAAAGACAGAAATATGAAGTTGAACGAGCAATATCAATGTTAAATTGTATTATGTGGGATCAGATATCAAAAGAAAAAGAAATTGACGTTTCAAGCTATCAAGTATATCTTACACAAAACAAAACTTCCTAATTCATAAGTTTTTTTTTTTTTTTTTGTGTGCCAGTGCCACCAACTTCTTTCTTATCTGGAATACAGTATACATATTTATGTTCATTTGCACAGGTAATTTTTAATTACAAGTTAATAAAAAAAGTTCACATCGAAATTTCGACAGCAATATTTAATAATCCATTTCATATTTCGTTTTGATACTATATTATAGTAAAATTTTTTAGGCAGAGTAGTCACGTCATCATTTCATTACAAAATGAAAAAACACTGTAGTATTGTATATGTTTAGGAAATAGAAGAAAATAAATTAGTGTTTTTTGCATACTATAAGTAAAGTACATTTTAATTAAATTTACAATTATTTTAAAGTCGAACATAAAGTTTTTAATGAGTTTTAATTTATTTAAAATAATTGTAGTTCATTTTTTCACCACATGTTGGTACTATTGGATTTCAATATTTAAACGTTTACATGACATGTTTCTCCCGGAATTGTCAAGCGTCTGATGTCATTAGTTCGTTACTTTGAGATTGATCTTGAGCTTTTCTGTTTTTAGTTTGTGTTAATTTCAATAATTCTAAATTGTATTATTGGAGTATTTTCAATCAAATATAATATATTTTTTAAATGTTATTTTAATTATATTTTCAATAAATCGAATTTATAGTGCTACTCTTTACTTTTCTATAACACTACAGAATTGTAAATCAAAATCAAATCAATTTTTTTAAAAATATATTCAATGTCATTTAACATTAATTTTCTTATTTTTCATCAAGTGCTTCATTCACTCCCCGTATTCCTTATGAAACCCGACTCGGTGTGCCCCACACCGAATTTTCAATACCATAAATTGGAAATATATTACATTTTACAACAATATTCAATTATTATTCGACTATTAAATAAATTAACTTGATCACATAAATTAGCATCGCAGGTAAATACAATTATTTTGTAAAATTAAATTAGTGTACCATGTAAACCTACTAATTTCGTGACGTCATTATCTAGTTACAAACTTTGATGACGTGACTACTCTGCCTAAAAATTATATCAATTTAAGAAACAGTTAAAATTAAACTATAAACGGAGTACCTGAGCATTAGAGAATGGGGTCCTCCACTCTATTTTTTTTTATTATTTTAAATGAAATTTCTTTTAATTTTGAAGCAATTCGTAGTATTCAAAAGTCTTAAATGTCTTTTTTAAGTGACTTTGATTTTTAATGTCAATATGACGTCACGGCGACACTCCTATCTTTCTCTCGCTCCGTACCACACTCTATTATAGAAGGCTGCGAGAGAAAGATAGCAATAGAGTGACGTCACAGTGACACTGACAAATTTCAAATATCTCGCAAAGCAATTATTTAAAAAAGCTTTTTAATCTTAACGTTATTTATTGAGTAGTACTTTAAGTAGAAATTGTACATTTATTATTATTATTATTATTATTATTATTATTATGTGGTGGAGGATCCCATTGAATGACAATCTTTAATTACTGAAAGCAAAACGACAGTAGAGATAAATCAATGCAACCAGCATTACATTTATAATAATCTGGTCAAGACATTATGATCTTTTAACAAAATAATTTCATCACATATGTTTCATATGTTATGGCGCAATTTTCAAATTCAAAAGCAAAACATTTTCTGGAAATCTAAATGTTCGGTATTTTTTTAAAGAGTTGTTAGTACAATTATTTAAATTTGCTATCCTAGATTGCTGCTCATTTTAAAATGTCTAGTTTCACTACTACATGGGTACTACGGAACTTCACAAAAACTTGGCTATATTTAAAGGCGGATTTATGCAGCCATTTTCATTTACATTTAATTTAATTTTCATTTAAAAGATAAATGTATGTAAACCAATGTAGCCATGCATACACCATTTTCATTTACGTTTCATTTATTATCTCTCATTCTCATTTATTTTTAAAGATGGTCAACTTTTATCTAATAAATGAAAATTATAAATGGCGCATGCGTGTCCGACAGCGACGAGAATTTGAGTTGATCAGCTGGTTGTCATTATGAATCTCCGTTATCGTTTCTTTTTACGGTTTTTTTTTATTGCAATTAACACGTTTAAATCTAAACTCATAACTTCTTCGCTGTCACTATTGTTGAACATTTTTATTAATAAATTTTATTCCAATGAAAGTGGGGTTATGACGTTCATCATCTGTAAGAGTATTTTTATATGTACGCATGCGTTCATTTTCATTTATTTTTGTCGTATAATTTTGTATTTTAAAAATTATAAATGATAATTAAATGAAACTTAAATTACAAAGTATAAAAATGTAAATGAAAATGGCTGCATAAATCCGCCTTAAGTTACTATGAATAAATTTGAAATAATAGTATATTATACGCCAAGGTTGAGAAGATGAGAAGATAATCATTATTGACCCAGCGCTTATTGGCGTCTGGTCAATAATGATCTTTTCAACCGTGGTTTATATACTATTTTTTTCAATACTAGCACATAAATTCTCTCTGAATTTTTTTTTATTGATAATAACAATAATTTTGACATAAATAATAACGTTACTTATTTGTTAATATTCACAAAAACAAAGTAGGCTGCATTTGTTTTTATCTGACATTTCGCTGGTTTGATAACCTCACTTGCCTTGATTTGTATTTGATTTAATTATTTAATAAAAACACTTTGTGCTGTTACAGTCAGCAGTCTTATTAGTTTATTATTATTTTTAAATAAATCTAATGAAATGTATTTACCTACAAATACAAAAAAATAGTGATTTGTTCAATCCTACATCTACAAATATTTCACATTTTCACCAAAACAGCACAGTGGCGAGGCGGCAGCGCAGGTCAATTTAAAATTATAGTGGCAAATTTAAATTATATACTTAACACCTTTCTTGAGTTTAATGAGTTAAATAATATTTGGATTTGGAGGCTTGAGTTTGATTAAAAAGTGACAGTTTGCATTATAGACCAAGGTTAATAATAAATTATTATTGACCTAGGTTACGATGGTTACAAGCAAGCGGTAGTGAAAAACATTTCTCATGTCAAATAAAGGTAAATAATAGTGGGTTCCTAGGCTAGTAGTGAAAAAAAAAAAAATAGATTTGTTGTAGTATGAAAACTTTTAATTAATCCTTTTTATATCACAGAACAAACATGTCTCCTATAAAAGTTTTGAAAAGGCATTAGCTCTTCTTTGTACAATAGAATAGAGTGATAAAAATGATTACAATAAACACTAAAATAAATGACACAATAGCAGTATTTTCAAAGGACGTACAAAACTATTTTTTGAACTGTTCTATCAAATAACATGATAAGAACCCTTTCAAACTGAAACTAATCAACCACTATTGCCACCCGTATTACTTTCCACCAACTTCACGCAACCAAATCTCCCAGTAATGGCGTAAAAGTTTGACATAGCTAAACCATAAAACAGTTTAAGTTGGGGTCGTAAACATTGATTGAAACCGGATCGCCTTAAATGCAGCAACTTCAAGACACCTCGTCGTTTAGTTTGAGGTTAGCTGAGTTGATTACTTGATTAGCACTCCTTGATCTGTTTCTGTTTTACTAGATTACAACAAATTGCTTTAGTTGGGTGCGCGGATATTTGGTCTAATGAGATATACGAAGTTTTAAAGGAAATAAAATTTATTGAGAATAAAAACGTAATAAAATTAAATAGTTTTTTCAAAAAGTATAAGACAAAATACAATTGTAAAGTTTTTATCTATTACTGGCTGTGGCAGTAATGGCAATATGTAATTTATTAATTTCTGATATATTAATTAAGTTCGTACCTCTAATAGTTCTGTATTTTTTTAACAAACTAAAAAGCATTACGAATAATTATATGGAAAGTATAATAATTTAAAACCTAATGAGAATTTGTGGACTACCATGACAAAAAATAATAATAATAAAAACTAAAGTAGAAACATAACGTTTTCGATTTATTGCACTAGGGCGCACTGAGTGCAAATGTTGTGTTCGATTGCTCTGTTGCATCGCACGTGTGCAACAGAAATAAAAATTTATGGAGAAAGATGTAGTTTTTAAGCACAAGGAAAATTAAATTATTAACCATAACACACGCTGACAAGCACATTACATTATTTACTTAAAATTTACAGTTTAAAGAAAATTATAGTCAACAGTAAATTAAAATTGTTTAAAAATTGTCCAAATTATAAAAACAAAATATTGGCGTAAAGGAATAAATTTCTACGACTTTTTAAAAATAAAAATATGAATTTTATTGGTAATGTGGTAATACAGTAATATTAGTAAATGTAATTTACAGGTTTGTTAAAAATACGCTGTAGTAAAGTCTGTTCGCTCCTAGCTGAAACAAGCCGATAATTTATTACCCCAATAGTTATTACCACAAACCATAAACCACTTTCTTGAGCCTTTGTTCATCAAACGGCGGTCAGTTATAAATGGAGTGTTGAACAAGGATTGTATTCAGTTCGTTTTGATATATGCGTTTGTAATTTTTTAAGAGAATTTTTTGAAATTATTTTGAAATGTATTTACAGCTAGGTATTATCATTGAATAGGTATAATTAAGAATTACCTGGAAAGACGTTTTCGGCTAATGACATTGTTTTCGGGTAAACAAGTACTCTTAGACCTTATACGAAGCAAAAGTTTTGTTAAATCTTATTATATTGACAAATTAGCTTCGCAAAATGGGCACACAGTATTACGTTTACCGCCGTATTATTGTATATTTAACCCTATTGAAATGATATGGAGCGAATATAAAAATAACATTAAAAAAAATAATCAATCACCAAATCTCAGTTCAACAGTGGTAGAAGTTAATAAAACAACAAGAAAAATTTATTACTACAGCTTCTTGGGAAAACTGTGAAAAACATGTAATTGAAACAGAGAATAAATATATTATTAATACCCAGCCACAATCTATCATAATCAACGTTAATTCTGATAGTGACGACTCCATTTTGGATGAAGATGACAGTTCTTAAGAAAATATAAATTATGACATAGGGACAGTTCGCTATTTGGAAATAATGACAACAACTGCTCACCTGCAACTTTTAAACACGCCAGCGAAATTTATAGCAAAAAAAAAATTGTATATATTTCCCTGACAGTTCTAAGCCTGTAAAAAGTGTGAAGGAAAGTTGCCATTATTTGATTATTTTATGACGAGTATAACTGTATACTTGTAATAATGACATTTCCCCTTACTTATGCAGATTTCGAATATGTCCCTGTTCCACACTACCTGGGGATTTTCTATTTGTTTGTGGTAATATCTATTGGGGTAATAAAATATCGGCTTGTTTCAGCTAGGAGCGAACAGACTATACATATAACATGTTTTTTGATTATCGTTTTCTCCTGCTCTGTTAACAGAATACTTTAGTCTAAATTTAGATAAATTGTTATAGTTTAATCTAAAAACTTTTATTTATGTATGTAAACATAACCTACAAAACACTGTTCTGCCAGGAGCAAATATATTATCATTTTAAAGAATTAATTATTTTTCTATGAACTTACAAAGTCAGTTTATGTTTTGCAAAACTTTATGAATTTGCTTTTACCATTTGCGAGAATAATATAAAGAACATAACACAATTAATTAAATTTGAATATAGATACCTGAAATATGCATACTCGTACATTTATGAGATGTTTGAAATAAATAAAATTATTGCATTATTATGATTACGAATTTTATCGATTTAAATAACTAAATAAAACACTCCATAAAACACGTTTCATTTGGCTTTTTGTTATTAAACAATCATTACCACAAAACACATATTGCTATTACACATTTTTATAACATGTATATATTATAAATAAATAAAAACAATATATTCAAAGATCTCAAATTATATGTATAGAACGCATTTTACATACATAGGTTAGGTTAAATGATGATATTAGTACTTACCAGGTAATGGAAAATCTTCATACCTGATGCCATCGTTTAAGAAAACAGATTTACACAAATTTTTGTATTTCACTATAAATGTTTTTTACTCTAAATATTAGTTTGTATATTATCATTTAATACACAAAACAAAGAAATATACATCCGAACACTTCCAAATATCACAACAAACTAACTAACGTGCGATTTTTAACTTGTTTTATTAGGAGCACGACAACACTGAGCAGAGTGTAGAATAAAATTTCTATTACTATAAAAAGTGTAAAAATTTTATAAATTATTTAACACTACAATTTTTAATACATTTTATTATGTACAATTAGTAAATTTTACAAAGTTTTGTGTTGGGTTTTACTCTTAATATATTTCACCACTTACCAAATCAGTTTCTACACAGCTAAAATTTCTTAGAGTGCACGTCATTTTAAAAAAATTATAAAAGATTATTTCTATGGTTACAAATGAAGTATGTACATATGTAACAATCATCGACCTAAACTAATAGACGCAGCGTACGAGCAAAACGCTTGTCCCGTCATAACGGTGCAGACACAGTATCTCTATCCTTCAACAGTACGGAAGTTAAGAAAACGCGGCAAAATAAAAAGATTGATTTGTCCCTAACTTGTTATACTTGGTGCATAATCGCTGAGTATAGATTTAATTTTTTTGTGTATAATTAGTTTTATTATATATTTTTAATACAATATATTATATACATATTATATTATAGGGAACAAGTAATAATTAATAAGAACTCACATATGAAATGACACAGCTGAACCGCGTACGTACTGCTGATTGCACGAAATAAACCGTTTCCCCATTATTTTGTCGCATACACACCTCACAACACATATACGTATGTGTTGACAGAAATAATTGTAAATGTTCTCCAAAAAAAAAAAGTAAATAATACGCAAACAGTCACGAAACGTCAAATGTAGATTTAGACAACTATTTAGTGATAGAGAGCGATGTATAGAGGTTTACATATGGCTGAAAAAGATGTACAATGAGTACGAACGTATGCGCAGTATACTTTAACTGAGAACTTCCGTATTGTTGAAGGACAGAATATATATTTCTATCCTTTTATGTTGGAGCATTATTCTAACAATAAAAGAATAGGAGACACTTGGTCCATTAGTTTAAAGGTCGATGGTAACAATAAACAGAAATAGATAAAAATTAATGAATATTCATAGAACATGCTTTTTACAGATCAATGAATTGTTTCAATTTTTATTATGTTCTGCGGAACGGTTTTTGGAGATTTCAGCCAAGTTTCTGGAAACCGTAATTCATAGATCTTTAAGGATATGGATGGTTCGATCTGGGATCAAACTTGGGTGCATGTTTGAGGTTACAAAATAATCACTTTTTAACAAAACAAAAACTACAATGTTTATAAATGATATGAAACAAATACGAACATACAAACACAATATATTTTAAATAGTTTATTTAGATCACAATTGACATAACATCCTTTGGTATATAACCCATTATTATCAGGCTAATAAGTCAGTCGGATTCACTTATCATAATATACATCATATATAGCTTTGTACATATTTTACAAAATTTACAAATTTCAATATGTTTCATTATTATCAAATGGATAAAATACGTTGATATTCTGTGTAAAAATAACTGTTGACAATAGAATTTATATTATTGGTTTTATAAAATAATTTCAACATGGTTAACTCCATTCAAAGTATTTTATATAAAAACGTTTGAATATGAAAAGTAATTTAAATAAATGAATTTATAAATATTCTAACAAAACAATTGTAATGAATATGTATTTGGTTTGATAATTAAAGCTAGCTGTAATCATTCTTTGAAGACATTTGTATAAAATTCGTATCTTAATTACTGTAAAAACTTACAACTAAAACCCTTTTTTTATCTCAAAATATACAATAAAATCTATATTCTTTGTTGAATAGGAAGATGTCCAAAGATTTTCGAGAAGACGCCCTTACATTAAGAATTTGACCAGGGAAATAATAAAACTACGAAAAGATGAATTATGTGTTACATCAAATGGGAATTTCCAAAAGGTAACGCCTTTTTAAAACATGTTTATGGCATATCAATTTTACCCTTAAGTAAGTTTTGTAACGAAACTGAAGTAATAGCTTTATAAAGTATTTTATTAAAATAAAATGAAATTAAAAAATAAAAGTCTATATTTTTACCTTGGTACTAAAAGGAACAATGTTCAAAATTGGCGAATTTTAATTATACATACACAAATGATTTATGGGAAAAAATTCAAACACATGGAACTAAATTGTACACTGTTAATTTACTAGCAAACATAAAAATGAACCCTAATACTTGAAAAATTATTTCATGTACACTGTTATATGACAATTTTAAATAATTTAAAATAGTTATTTATGCAACAAGAGTAAAAATTATAGTCTTATTTTACGAAAAGGAAAGTTTGACCGAACGAACCGTAGGCGAGTTCGTCAAATCCTATGGGTGATATAAGACACTTTTTACTCGAGTTGCATACAAAGTTTTTTACGTTTGCAATAAAAGTGTGAAAAAATGCCATAATGTTTTATTATTTCACGCGTTTGCATTTGCACTATTTTTTACACTTTTACTGCGTTAACAAAGAAATACTTTATAAACCCATTTTAATAAAAAAAATGTGCCTTTTTTAATAGATGTAAAAAAAAATTACGGTTTCCTAGACATGGACAAAACGGACTGGCCGTTTTAGCACAAAGGTACAGAATTATTTGTTATCGAGATTAAAATATAAAAAAAATCGCGGAAATCCCCATTTATATTATAATCTGTACTGGAAATTATATCTGTCGCTTTTCTCATAAAATTACATTGAATGGGGCATCACACAACACACATCCTTCCCTCCAGTACTACATGTCTTTAGAAGAAGACCACAAGCTCGAAGAGAGAGATAGTTTTGTAGGACCATGGCCTCCCTTCTCTTGTCAACGTATTGCTCTTATTCGATTTGACACTTACTCTGTTTTATTTTGCCGTGGTGTTTGACCTATGTATGAGTGATCAGTTTTATTATAACAATGCTTTGTTAGCTGGTGATAAAACACAAAATTATCCAACACATTTAAATTTTGATTGAAATTCTATCTAAGAGGTCATGGTAATACTTTACTTTCTCTCTCTGCGAGCTTGTCGTGTCTGCCTAAGAAGTTAATTCAGAACTCCGTAGATAAAATTCTAAAATCATAAGTCCCCATTCAGCTCATGTCGAAATGTTCTTTAACATTATATTATTCTTTGGTATTCTTCAAGCCTTTTGTTAATTTGTACTTGTACTTCTACATATTGTTATAATGGTGTCCGGTACTCATTTTTTAATTTTTTTTTTTTAATAATAATATCTATTCTGCAGAAGTAGAAGAGATTGCGAACGCAACAATTAATAATCTTTTACTAATGCGCTCAAAAAATGTACGAAAAAACTTTTAATTTTTTTTTGTGAATGGTGTTCTACGCAAAAGTTACCAGCACCCTTGTTTCTACCATGCGGTGTTGCCGCTTCTCATAGGCGCCGATTACGTGGGGGCTTCGGGGCTCGAGCCCCCACACGGGAAAATCTGAGGGGCTCTGCCCCCACACGGAAAAATCTGAAGGGTTTCTGCCCTCCACAAACAAATTGGGTGGTAGCATGAACAAGTGATTAAGGGTGATTAGCTAGGAGATGACTAGCAGTGTTTTAGCGCTGTCAATCGTTTATGGATTATTTTAGAGAAAATACTTCAAATAGCAATTATAGAAAAATTAATTGTACGCAACTTTTATTTGAAATATTTTTCTCTAAGATAATTCATTAACGATTGACAGCGCTAAAACACTGCTAGTCATCTCCTCCTTAGTCATCTCCTAATCACCATTCATGCTACCACCCATTAAGTTTAATACCAACAAAAACTATTCATTTTGAAATATTTTTAATACATTGATACTTACACGATGTAACATTGTATATTTTTTTTTATTTTCAACTTATCATATTGTATTAACAAAAGTACTTTGTAAATAGCGCGTGCGAACTAGTAAATAGGACACGGAAGATCATGTGACCATCATATGTTTTGTCCCTATCTAACTTCAGATTCGACCTTAAGCTCTGTTCCGTGCTAACTTCAGACTGTATTTTATTTTTTGTAACGTATTACGAATATCTGTCACATTTCTAGCGGTAAATTCCAAAACACAAAATGGCAAAAATTCATTCATTCTTAAAATTTATAACGAAGTGAGCATGCATCAGTTTGAATAGCTGTCACATTTCTTGCGCAGGCGTCGTATTTCGTATTTTCTACCATTTTGTATGACAGCTATTCAAACTGACGCATGCGTGCTGATAATTTTATTATCATACTGCATTTGTCGCAGATAGTTTCGTGGTGTGTACGTAAACGGTAAATTTTCTGTTGCCCTTTTTTGAGCCCCCACACGAAAATCCAAAAGTCGGCGCCTATGCCGCTTCTTCATAACTTAGCATTTTCTACATGACCAATGAAATTGGCAACAGTGTAGAAATCTCTAGTCCATATTTATTTGACGGCAAGTATAGTTACTTGGGCGGTTACAATTGCAGCACCGCGCAGTGGTACGCTATAGGGAGTAAAGTTTCCGTGCTTTTTACTGAGTTAACGTTATTTACAACTGTCAGCACTGTCACCCAATTACATGTTAGTAGCGTGAAATTTTGATTAAAAGAATAACAAAATTATATTTTTTCGCTTTGTACTATAATTACTTTGAATTAGTGTCGTAATACCATAGCTTATAACGCGAAAAATATGCAACTTTTTTTAGTACCAGACTCCATTATGTGCTATTTCAACTATATCTACATACATAAATGATATGAAAAAATTCAATACAATTTGAGAGCGTTTTTCCAGTCAAGAATATAATCAATTGTAACTCGTTACATATTTTAAAAAATTAAGTAGGTCTTGGAATGTACATACCTTCCAACTTATTTATAAAATATATTTTCTTTAGAAATCTATTATTTTTTCTTCTCGAAAATTCTTTGGCAAATAAGAAAATAAAACTAATGGTATGAAATGTGTAAAATGCATTGACTAACATATAGTTTACACATGTGTATTAAATATGTGAATGCATTTATTTACACATAACATTTAGGTAGGTTTAAAACTCTCTTGGCCCTTTAGATTAACTTTATACAAAACCCAAGTCAGTGGCGTACTTGTTAAATTTTCCATAGATGCACAAAGATTAGAAAACTTATTTTAGCACAACCATTGACTCATAACACTAAAAACTAAACAAATGATAAAAATTACTTAAATAAATAATATAGTTTGATTTTTAATACTTAAATTATAAAAGTAATGATTTTTTTTCAATGAGGTCTTGTAAATTAGGGTTGCACTCGTATTTGTATATTATTAAAAAAGTTTCAATATTTATTCATCCATACTGCGACGTCATTTGGCGTTCTACGTAGACCAATCATAGAAGCTGTAACAAAATTTGTTATTTCTGATTGGCCTATAACATTCGTCACAGGGCCAGGAGGATGTGATATGATTCAGTCATATTTATAAAGTTTAATTTATTGAAAAATAAATATAATAAATACGAGTCTAATGATTTTTTAATATTTTTTTGACTATAACAAAAAATGTGCAAGACCTCAGTGAATATGGCAACTGTAATAATTTTAATATTCTTGTATATTAGAAACTAATAATAAAATTTTAAAACATAACTGTTGTAAATATTGTTGTACCAATAATAAATAATAAAATATGTAGTACATTATTTAAAACTTAAATATATAAATATTTTGTAATATGTATTGCACCTTTTATAACAAATACCCCATACTACTCAAAGATTTCTTTGATCAACATTGTTTATTTTTGCGATATTCTAGTCTACACTTTTATTTTTATGTTATAGCAAAACATATGATGTAACTATTGGTAATTACATGTTTAAATATACATTTTATTGATAGTATTGCAGAAATATATTTTTTAGAATATTATAAAACATGATGCCATCGCGAAACATTGAAAATGGGAAAGAATTATCAAGTTTCAAACTAGACATCGCTCGGAATCAAACAAAATAGAATGCGAGATCAGTGAACTTTTTGAAAACTAAGTTAATGCCTACCGGTTGGAGCTGCCAAGTAAGAAATGGCATATTATCGTTACATTTAATACGTAAAGAAATTTTCATGCTTTGATTTTATAATTTCATGTGAAAATATATGAAAAATAAGCGAATTAAAGAAAATGAAGATTGCGTTGCGGACGGTGCAAAACGACCAATACCGAAATCTAATCAACCTAAAAACCCCTGTCTTCCAATTCTGAGTTGACAAAATGTAACGTAACCTAACTAGCAACTCATAAAAAAACACGACCACAACGCGTTGTGGCTGTTTTTTGTTTCGCTCACTGACCGAATTCGATGTTTGGGCTAATGGCTATATTACACAACAATAAATCGATCGATTTGTAACCTTCAATTTATCGGTACGTGTAATACAGAAAAGTCGATCGATTTATTGACAAAATAAATCGTACAATAAATTGATGAAATTAGAACTTGTTCTAATTTCTGTCGATTTTTTGGGGAATTGTTGGTTACTTTTCTAGTGCCAACTCTACAATATATGACATTTCAAATTATATTTAATTTGTGCTTTAAGGTTATAAGTTCTTAATTTTGTTTTTGTAATAATTTAAAAAGAATAACGTTTGTTTTGATTGTAAGGAGATATCAGTATCTTAACCGCTTTTTTATTAAAACTATATTCGTTTTTATTACTCATTTTTAACGAAGGGCACAAATACTCTCACACAGACAACTCAAAATGAAGCAACGCTAAACTCAAAACATTCATTAAAGACGCTGAATTATACGAACTTGGTAGCCCTGATTCCTTCATAAATAAATTGATAAGAAAATCGACAAGTTTAAATTCTCAACATGTCAATCAATAAATTGATAAATTTATTCGTCAATAAATCGTTCGATTTGTGTGTAATACAGCTTTAACATATCTACATTAAAAAGTATTATGTTTGTAGGATGTACGAGTACAACAAAAAATCAAAAAAATTTCATCATTTTTGGTAAGGAAGAAAATAAATAAATCTCTTTTACAGTGTGTTCAGAAAAAAAAAACTAATTCGGAGTAGGCTATGAACACAAAAACGTATGTCTGATCATTTTGCAATTCAAAAGTCAAGTTGTCAAAATTGATCGTGAAATGTAATTTTAAGGAGAAAATGATACAGAATATTTCCTTTCACCGTTTTCTAATTTACTTCTTTTTCTAAAATAAGGATTCAAGAAGAAAAGCTTCCATTTCTTTAGATAACATTTTAACAATATCTCGTGTCAAATTGACATTTAATTAAATAGTTTAAAATAGACCACATTAGTGAGGTTAAGATTTTCGTTTGGCGCGAAACCCTAAATCAAATCAGAATGTATGAAATTCTTATGGAAGCGCATTTTCAATTCATATTATTAAAGCTATTATGTGTTTCTTAAGTACAATTTTGAGTTTCTTACTAACTTTTAACAATACTCTTTGCTTTCTGTACAGTAAAAGTATAAGGAAAATAATAAGTTAAGCATAATTTCATTTTAAAGAAAGTAGAATTGCAAATAGTAACATATGTCGTAACTTGGTGCAGTTAGAAATGACTACAGTGATAGATCTACTGAATTTGTAGGTTAGTTTTGGATTTGACGGTGTTGGTCTTTAAATTAAAGTCATAATATAAGGTGGTTATAAGTTTTTCGTTTTTATTGCTTGCGATGTCTGAAAGGGTTATTAAGTTGTCCACAGTAATAATTTCTTTGCTGACGATCTAAATTGTCAGGATTAAACAGAATCAAAATAACTACGATCTAAGTTTTAATAAATTTGCACTTGGTGCTTTAATTACAGATTATTCAATAATTTTGGGTGTTTTAGATATTTATACGACATAAGTAGATAGACAATACATTAGAGATTTTAGAGAGTTTAATATACCCAAATCATTCAAGCAGCCAATGCACGTCATCACTTAGTGTAAAAATCTTAATGCATTAAAATCACTAATAGTGAAAAATGAAATAAAATTTCAATCATTTTTAACCATCAAACAGTGTATAGCCTTATATAATAATTATTAAGATGAATAGTAGAGTTCAGTAATTACAGTATATGACATTAATAATATATAAATAATGAACATCAACGTCATATTATTCGTTTAATTGTTGCTATAGTTGGCAACATTGATAATTTGTATGTTCATACTGTCAAAGTTATTTTTTGAAAAATATTTGTATCGTGTTTGAAACATTTTTGTGCGTTGTAAAGGTCTACTTATAATAAAGCAATGTTAAACGCAATGCAACGACGCAACGTGACTGTTAACGCAAACACAAAATCTGTGAATCTGCCAAAGATAGCACTTCTAATCAATCAGAAGAATTCGATATATTTCTTTGAAATATGGTTCACTTTTATTTATTGTCTTTATATGGCATACATAAGTATAAATAAGGTTAGTATTATAAAATAATTTAAATAGAAATGGACAGTGACGAAAATATAGTATTTATTTTGTAGATGTGACAGTTCATGAACATGTCGATAATATAGATTGCAATCCCTATAACTCTTTTCATAAAGATTCTAAAACCTCTGCAAACGTAGCAGTACATGACGTCACAAATCTAGTTACTAAAATTCAATTTTTATTAATGACGTGCATTGGCTGCTTGAATGATTTGGGTATAGATAAGATTTGCATTTTAATGTTCTTTTGAAAATAGCACATTTTTGTTCCCGTATGAATAACGGGAGTATAAATGGGCAAAGGCGAGTTAGGGTTTTAGTTTGATTTTGCCGCCACAAATTGACCGTTACACTAACGTGGTCTATTGATATACGTTTTTTGTTCATAGCCTGCTCCGAGTTAGAATTTTTTTGAACACTGTATAATTTATTTAAAAATAAAGAAAAATAAGCGAATTAAAGAAAATGGAATCAGTCAAAATGTAAAAAAAATTAATCAGGTCCTATTATTGATAGAGCCGCCAACGGATTTTAAACGTGCTAGTAGTGTTTCTTTTTAAATTAGAAAGAAGAATAAAAATTCTCATAAAACAAGTTTTCAGTCCATTTTCATAATATAAAGACTAGAGAACACTGTTATCAGACTATAGTAAGTTGCATATATTTTTGCTATAACATAAGAACAAAACTGAGAAGTAAATATGAAATAAATTAATGTTCTTAAATCAAATTTCTGACTCACCATTCTACCCAAGTACGCCACATTGCCATGTAAATTTACTTTCCCGTATTACACCATTTATTCTTCACGCCACTAAAGTCTCTGTATTTGTGGAGGTTCCTGATGCAGCGAATCGTCCGTTTGCAGCTGGGTACCTTTGGAGCAGTCTCGGATCCCCGTAAGGATGATCCCAATCCGACGATCCAAAGCGGTGAGATGAGGCTCCCAAAGTACGGGTGCCACTGGATCGGAGGACATGGACCGCCGCATGGCTGCGCTCAGTTTTTCTGGCCCGTTGTGAAACCTGGAAGAAGAAAAATTGTTAATAAATGCATTGATTCGATACATATTGTCAGAAAATAAATCTTTTCATTTTACAAATTTAATAGTGTCCCTATTATGGAGTCATTTCCGCCTTGAACGTTGGCAGCTATTTAAATTTGGTGCTTCAATAGGGGATTCCACGATTTTTTGATTATTTTATACGTTATCGAAACAAGACGAATCTGCCATTCAATCATGTTTCTAGCAAATATGTTGCAAAATAAAATTGACTGTCCTTCACTGTTAGAAAAAATTAACATTCATGTACCTCGGTTTGCATCAAGACAACAATTATATTTTGAATGTCCCAGGGCCAGAACAAATATGCAAACCAGGTCACCAATTTATAATATGTGTAACAATGTAAATTTAATTATAAATGATAATAGATATCTTTACTGCGTCTCTGATTTCTATAATCAATTTAGTTAAAAATGTATAGTAAGTATTTTTTACATTAATTTTTGTGGGTATTAAATATTCTTTCATATTACGATTTATTATGTTCCATCAAAATATTTTTTTTTTGTGTAATTATGTATCATATTTTGTCATTTATATGGTGTATACTGTTGGGCAAATAAATTTATTATTGTTATTATTATGTTATAGCATTTTTCAATTCAGAAATTCCTAATTTTTTGTTTGTTAAAAAATTCGGCCTCTTATGAAAGAAAAAAATCTGTTGTGGCAACCACAATACCTCTCCTCATTTTCATATTAGGCTACATAAGCAATGTATTTAACATTTCTGGTACTCATAAAAAATTCTAATTATATCTATTCTTTATTTTTCAATTAATTCTATGAACAAGTTTTCTCCTACTCTTCTAAATGTTTGAAATTTTTCCAATTCATTAACGAGATTGGCGGTATTTCTGAAGGATATTTGATGAAATATATGTATAGCAAGCGCGTGTTTGGTTGACACTGATACTGTATATACTTTGGCTTATAAATGAATCCTCTTTCTTCTTATACCAACTGTAGATGTTGACGGAGTCTTTTCCTCGTTATAACAATAACATATTATAATTATTATTACATTTCGACTTGTCCAAGTACGCATTTGGAAAAAGCCTTCAGTAATGTATCTGGATTTTGGCACTGACATTTATGTCAATTACAAAGAATTTAATTTTTCAACTGATTTCCATGGGCTTCTGTTTCATTATATAGATTATTTTATATTTTTATAATTCTCTATCTCTAAATCTGTAGAAGATATAATAAAAGTGTTCAATGTATTGGATAGAAAATTTTATATTCTTCAATATTTGAATAATATAAATTTCCAAAAAATAATACTTAGAATATTACTTCCAGTTGTCCAACTGTTATCAAAACCTTTTCAGCTCTTCCCATTAATGTCAGATTAAGTAGTTAAATTGGTCTTTAGTCTTATAGAATTAGTGAAACCGTCCCTCCAACATCCACACATACACACACACACACTCACACACACACACACACACACACACACACATCATTGAAAAGATGTTAAAATCGGTTTCTAGTAGGAATGACGAATTCCGATAATTTTGGTACTCGAGTACCCGAAACAACTACCCGGATAGTACCTACCCTTTACCCGTTAATTACCCGAAACCCTTTAATTACCCGTTATCTTTTAAGTACATTATATAATTCGTTAATTTGTTAATTACCAGTTTTCTTTTTAATAAAATTCATTATTATTGTTTACATATATTTATGAAATAAAAAGTAATACAAATAAATAATTATACTGTATCTCTATAAAAAACTTAACATAAATTATGATATAGTCATAAAAAACAAGCTCTTCTTTTAGATAAAATGTTTCCGGGAGCTGAAAACTGTTCGGGTAATTAAGGGATGTCGGGTAATTAACGGGCAGTGGGTATATTTCGGGTAATCGGGTAAGAAATTTTATACCCGGGTACATTATTACCGGGTAGGTTCCGAGTACCCGGGTACCCATCGTCATTTCTAGTTTCTAGTGACCTTAAATCGTGCTTATTCACTAAAATCTGGATATGCGATTTTTAGCATGAATTCAAACCTCTCTTAACAAGAGGTAAAAATAGGAAATATTTGGTGTCCATCGTTTCCCGGTGGTTTCCCGTCTCACGACGTAAACGAATCCATTGCTTTCTCTCAGCAGCTACTGTCTTGGATGCTGTTTACCAGAGGTCTTAAACCATTTGTTAATATTGTGTGGCTAATTTACATAATGAATAATATTCTGTTGCCTTAATCACATAATAATACAAAACTGGAAAATGACGTTTAGGCGCGTAGTGCATATAACCACCATAAACAAACACTCTGGCAGTCACTGGTTTGTTGAAGGAAACGCCCACTTACAATGTCGGGGAATAAAAGTATCGTCATCAGGCCCGGAAAAGATCCGCGCGTTTTGAAAGTGTGTAATATAATTTAGTATTTATAAAGAAAGTGATAAAACATACCTATAGAAAATAACACAATTATATGGGAAGAAATAATTATAAATATTTATATAAAAAATCTGTTGTGGCCAGCACAAAACCTTCCGTCAATTCGATGTATTTTGTACAAATCCCATACCGAAATGTCCTTGGAACAGATTCTATATAATATCTTGTAAAATCAAACATGAACACATACTATTTCTATTCTATAAATCCAATAAAATTATAACATAAACATACACTAAGTAAAATGCACTTGACATTTCTTCTTATTCTTCAGCTTCCCCTATTTTATTAGAGGTAGCTGTTTTCTCTTTTCTTCCACTCATTCCTGTCCAACACATCTTCTTGACATAGGCATTCCTTTCAGTCTTCTGCGATACAGTCCTTCCATCTTCTCTTTGGCCTTTCTCTGCGTGTTACTTGCGAGGAGCACTATGACATACCAATTTTGTGATCCTACACTTTCCATATTTGGTTTTGCACTTGCAACTGACATCTGTCAATTAGAATTTTTTTATTATATCATCATCAGCTGTTTCCATGATAAATAGCAAAGCTGACTAATTTTTGAAAATTAATTTCTTTATAATGCTTTAAATCTACATCTATTGAATATGAAGGAAAATGTATAATCAAACTGTATAGAGAAGAATATTTTCTTTAATATGTATAATAACAAAATGTCAAAAAACAATATTTAACTGCGTTTTTTTAAGAAAAACTGTTAAAAACTTCAAATAAGGGTACTTCCGGTGGATCAATTATAACCAAAATCTAATCAACTCTTCATATGGATGTACAGAAGAGGAATACGAAAGAATTATAATTTTTAGAATTGTAGTATTGGAGTTATCGTCGGAGAAAAATTTGTCACACACGGACACACACACACACACACACACACACACACACATACATACATACAGACATCATCTTAAAAATAGTAAATTCGTATTGTAGGGACCCTAAAACGTGCTTATTCATTAAAAACTCACCACCGAATTTTTTGACCACAGACAATACCTTCCTTAGCTAAAGGTGACGGAAGGTAAAAATTGATGTGAGTGGAATTCCCTATTGTCAATTTCTAAATTGTGTTCCTAAAGTTGCATTAATCGAAATAGTACCATTTTAGTACCATGCATATAGGTGTTAAAATCGAATTGGCAATATTTAGCAGTCAGCATCTTTATTTCATCGCGTACAAACTGCTAGCTTTAACATCTCGGTAAGCCGTGCTGAGCTGGCAGTTATGAGTGCACAGGAAATTGACTTTTATAAAATGTGGAGTGTTTGTTTAAGTCAGCAGTGGCAGTGCGCGACAAGCCTTTCGCGAACGCCACCCTGCACTCGGAAACGCATATAAGTCCCAGCACATGAGTTACGGCCACGGAACGTTTCTTTATTTCCGTTGTTTGCTCCACCTTATAAATATGTTGTTTCAAATGCGATGTTTTCATTGCAAGTAGGAATGTCTTACTGTACCCACAACTTTTATTACTAAATGCATTTTTAATAAAGTATAAAAGAAATCTGATTTTCTTTATTTTATTATAACTGTTTTCGTACACCGCGTGCGTACGTAAAATACACGCTTTAGTGACTCTTTACAATGCGTTAACTACTTTATGCAATAACAACAATATAATTCCTTACAATCACCGCCGAGAAATCCGTTAATACATTTTATCTATAATAATAATTGTCCTATAAATATACGTAAATAAAATATAAACTAAATTAAGCAAAAGTTATCAAGCATATTTTATGTTGTTGTACTTACCAACTTTTCAAATAATTAAATAAAGAAAAATGTCCGGCACATGTCTCTATTTTACTGGTAGTTTCATTTTCAGTGTAATACGTGTAAAATCTGATAATTTATATTTAAGGTTACCTTATATTTTGACATTGAACAGATGACAAATTCTCCAACAGATAGCACTGATGGTAGCCAATTTATTATTTATTAATAATTTTTTTATTATTATTGGTTTTTAATGTTTGAAAATCATATGAGTGCCATTTAATAAACTATATTTTGTTATTTTAAAGATTATTTTGTTGAAGAATGCCCAGAAAATGTTTTTTGCTTAATTTCCTGGTACATTGCATCGGGAAAGTGATGTTTCCGGTTGTCTACAGCGTGTGTCAAATGTAACTTCCGAGGTTGTGAGTACAAAAAATGCATTTACTTGTTTGACAGATAGTGTGTAAAAACTAATTTACTGATATAGGAGTAGAAAAACTACTTTTCAAGCACTACTGCGTGCAAAGCAAATACGTTAATATACTTGTCAACTAACACTGATAATATTTGAAAATGCCTGTATACGCACATTCTAACATTTCGGTTGTAGAAAAAATATTATAAGCAAATCGTGCTAATTAAAAACTGTCAGTATAACCTACATACATATATCGGGCCTTGCGTCAGTATAAATAGTTATTTAGCAATAACAAACCAATTGAATAAATACGATATAAGTATAATGAATGAAATATACCTCTTTTTATTGTCTAAAACCAATATTTTGAAATGATTGTTGGCAATCTTAGAAACGCCATATTTGCAATAGCAAAATACACAATATAATTCCAAAAACTAATGAAATATCTAAAACATAATCACCTTTTACCACATGAATGACAAAATGGGACACGCACTATAATGAGATAGCGAATAAAAGTATCATATATTATCATGTATGTACGATAAAGATGCAAGATAAAAGTTTAGTAATTCTTTCTTCGGAATCTTGAATAACTAGGTTTTGTAAGATGTTTGTTAAATGTAAACCAACTGAAATATTATGAGTAATAACTTAATCAGGCCTATTCTGTAACAAAGTGGTTAATTTTTAACAACTGGTTAAAAATTTTATCCAATAGAGGTTGATTTGACAACTAAAAATACAATTATTTGTTATATATCAACATACTTGATTGGTTAAAATTTTAACCAGTTGTTAAAAATTAACCACTGAGTTATAGAATAAGCCCGTAAAATTGTAAATCGAAACAACTTGAAAACTGAGGGAAGTTCATATTTTTCTCAAATTTGCAATTCTCGCAACTTTTCTAAAATTACTTGGTAAAATAATACTCGACATCATTTCATCCTAAAAGTACAATTTAAATTGATATGTTACAATAATAAAAGTACCTACAACAAAGTACGTACTCGTTGAGTGAGCCTGTCTCTGATAAATGACCGGGAGGTTGATTCAGATACTAAAACATGTCAAGTGTTATTTATAAATACCTGCTATGTAACATATAATCAATCCTACTGAATGTAATGTATAGTGCAAAATGTTTTCTTTTGGGTAAATGGCGTGTAAAGTTTTCGATTTATAAAGAGTCATATTCCTTTTTGTTATTGTCTGCATCACAAAAGAAACGAAACGCGACTGTTTCCAAGCTTTATTTGGAAAGAAGGACCACAATAGCCGCTATGCCACGCTCATCAAATATTAACTGCTGAAAATCATCTATTATTTACGTCCATTACAGCTTGTCAACGGCTGTAATTAGCACAAAATTATCTTCTAAATTAATTATTACCTATTTGGATTTACTTTTTAAGACATCGTTTTGTCTTTGAGGAAATTACTTCTATTCTTAAAAGGTTTCCACGATTAGAGGTATCTTTTTTCGTTAATGACATTAACTTATTTTTCTTTTCTCTAGTATCCATAAAAAATTATGGAGTAGAGATTTAATTTCTTCACGAAGTTAATGTAATAAGTTCGAGTAGTAATGTCATGTAATGTTAACTAGTAGTTATCTTAACTAGCAGAAAATGTAATATTTAAGTGTTAGTTCTCTAATCATAGCGAGTAAAAGCACTACAGGATTTTATAATGAGACTACTCTATGTATGTTTTGTAAGTTTTCTCGTCAAAATAGCTCACAAGTTCTCAACTTGATTGTTAAGACAGGTACTCCAAAGTTGGGCTTATACATCATGTAAATTATAAAAGTATGAAACTGTTTTAAAATAACGTCGTTTATGCAGTAAATTATAATTGATAATTCTACTACTGTATAAAAAAAAAGACATTCAAAAACCTCAAAATCACAGTTTGATAGGACGGAAGACAAAATGCAAGTATAAATTGGATATTTTTTTATTTACCTTCTCCATGGTGACGCATTGTTTTCAACATTTTTGATATGTCAAATAATAGTATATTATACGCCAAGGTTGAGAAAATAATCATTATTGACCCAGCGCCTATTGTAATGTAAGGCGCCTGGTCAATAATGATCTTCTCAACCGTGGTTTATATACTATTTTTTTCACTTCTAGCAAATAAATTCTCTTTGAATTTTTTTTTATTGATAATAACAATAATTTTGACATGAATAATAACGTTACTTATTTGTTAATATTCACAAAAACAAAGTAGACTGCATTTGTTTTTATCTGACGTTTTGCTCATTTCGCTCGTTTGATAACCTCACTTATGGGCCTTGATTTGTATTTGATTTAATTATTTAATAAAAACACTTTGTGCTGTTACAGTCAGCAGCCTTGTTAGTTTATTATTATTTTTAAATAAATCTATTAGAATGTATTTACCTACAAATACAAAAAAAATAGTAATTTGTTCAATCCTACATCTACAAATATTTCACATTTTCACCAAAACAGCACAGTGGCCAGGCGAGGCGGCAGCATAGGTCAATTTAAAATTATCTTGGCAAATTTAAATTATATACTTAACACCTTTCTTGAGTTTAATGAGTTAAATAATATTTGGATTTGGAGGCTTGAGTTTGATTGAAAATTGACAGTTTGCATTATAGACCAAAGTTAATAATAAATTATTATTGACCTAGGTTACCATGGTTACAAGCAAGCGGTAGTGAAAAACAATTTCTCATGTCAAATAAAGGTAAATAATAGTGGGTTCCTAGGCTAGTAGTGAAAAAATAAATTTATTTTGTTTATTTCGTGAAGAAGAAATGAATTCTCGATTTAGTCGTGGAATTATCTTGACAAATACCACTCGAGGTTTGACTTTTAGCACGGAATATTTTTTTTATTTTTAAATATTCACACTTGGTTTCTTGATGTCAATTTGTTTCAAAGATTTGTCCGGCAAAATCACGGGAGCGTAGCTCGAGTGATTTTGACAGGACAACAACAAATTCCCAAGCAACCAAGTGTTCATACAAATAAAAAAATATCCGGCCAAATCAAACCTCTAGTGGTATTACTATCGAGAATTTTATATTTGACATTTCGTACAATCTAGCTTTTATAGGTGAAAGTACGGTATAATTATATTTATATAGGATAAAAGAATATACAAACTGTTGAATAAGTCCGATTAGTATTTCATCGCTCTTCTCTGCAGAAAGGAAATATAAAATTAAACTAAAAGTTGAAAATAGCCAACTTCTTAATATAGTTTTATTAGTTTAGTTCTTCAATTTGGTTGCGTAAACGTTGTTTTTGATAATTGATAGTTTAGTTTTACAATTTAATTTTTAAATTTAATTGTCTGCATAAATCCAGCATAATATACTCAAATTTTATATTATAATTGAAAAAGTTTATTATTAAAAATTGTTCATGGTTTTATTTTCAAATATTGGTCATACATTTAAAAATAGTACTCGTATGAGCTTATTTGCAAAGTGAAGTAATTACATACGTATATCGTAACGAAAGAAAACATAAAAAGTAAATTTAATTTTAAACAAACAACTTCAATTAAATTTTTATTGCTCGTTTTGAATGCAAACTTTGTAGTTGCAGCTTTGAAATATAATCAACTTTTTATGAAAACATAAAAATCAGAAAGATTTATGGTTACGTGGATAAATGGATAAATAATAAAGACATAATATATTATCTCGAAACGTTATACCTCTTTCTACATAAATCACTCAAAATACTGTTTACTATTTTCTAGTTTTTAATACCAACTACTGTTTAAATGATATAATTATGGAGTTTTTCAGTTTGACAGTTGTAAAATTAAAAATTATTAGACTGATTAAAGTAAAATGCCGTTCAGAAACTGTTTTTCTTTTATTATTATATTGTATTTATGTACTTCGTTCGATGATAAGCGAATACATACAAAACTTTACTCACTCAAATTTTTTATTTTATTTACTCTTTGTATCCTCCTTGCTTTACAGTTTACGATTTTCAAATTAAAAAATAAAAACATTTTTGGTATACATGTGTGAAAATATTATTTACATAAATTCACACGCTGAGCTATTACTGAAAGTTGGTCATTGCACTTTAATTTTTATAATAACATACATTGCGAAAAAATGTAATTTAAATGCATTTTTTTACAGAAAAACTGTTTTGAGCTTCAAACAAAGTGCTACTTCCGGTTATATGATTTACACCAAAATCTAATGGACATTTTCTATATTTAAGTAGAATTAGAATACCCAGTTTTAGATTTTTCAGAATGATAGTAATTGAGTAATCGTGTCCATAGAATCCACACACACATACACGCAAACATACATACCCACAGACATCAATGTAAAATATTAAAATTGGATTCTGGGGTGCTTATTCACTAAAATCTCTATATGCGATTTTTAGCACGATCCCTATACCTCCTTTACAGTAGGGTAACGGGAATTAAAAACAATGTTTGTAAAAAAAATAGTGTATAATATACGTTAAATCAATATTTTTAAAGTACATATATCGAACTTCATATTTATTTGAGTACTACTAGGACAATACACACACACACACACATATATATATATATATATATATATATATATATATATATATATACCGTGAGTATTCTTTAACGTGAAACATTGGGTTTGTTATATCCTTGGTTACGACTTGGCATTTGATTGACAGCAATGTAATTGCGTGTCCCATTTAAAATGAAACATAGGGAACGAATTTGACATTTGATAAGACGTCAATAGAGGTTAATTTTTCTAAAATAATTACACCTGCATTCTAAATAAAAATTAATTGTAGAAATAATATAGTGTGTACCTTGTGCCCGAGAGGTTTTCTGACTCGGCTAAATTTCTTACAATATTTAAATATAATACTTCTGTCAAATTCATTCCCCATGTGTCGTTTTAAATGAGACCGACAAATACATTGCTGTCAATCAAATGTCAAATCATAACTTATAGAAAAATTCAACGGTTATCTGCCATATTGACAAGATGTCATTAGAGGTTAATTTTGTTTAAATAATTATACCTGTTTTCTAAAAATGAAATTAGATGTAGAAAAAATACTGTGTGCACCTTGTGCCCGAAATATGTTTAGTGCTCTCGAGTGGTTTTCTGACTAAATTTCTTACTATATATAAATATAATACTTCTGTCAGATTCGTTCCCTATGTTTCATTTTAAATGGAACGGGCAAATACATTGCTGTCAATCAAATATCAAGTCGTAACTATGGATATGACAAACCCAATGTTTCACGTTAAAAAATACTCACGGTATATATATATATATATATATATATATATATATACAGAGTGTCCCATTTAAGGTACGAATGCATTGGTATCTCCAGAACCGTAAGAGCTACGAGGTTGGTTAAGTTAGGCAAAAGTTGCCCCATTAGGAGGCTATTTTAATGGTGTTTTGTTATTTGCGAAAAAATGCATAGGTCACTAGATACAGGTGAAAATGTAAATTTTGCGATTTTCTTTTTTTGCTTATAACTTTGTTATATGAAATAGTACGAGATTCTGGTTTGCACTTTCTTAAGGCTGTATGGTGAATTTGCAGAAGTACTCAAATTTTTTTTATATCTAACCATTTACGAGTTACTGATAGCAACTTTTATTTTTCATATGGAGGTCATATTAAGCTATGGCATTTTTAAATAGAGATTTTTTTTAGCTTTACAATGATATAAAACAATAATAATTTATTTTTATAATTAACAGAAATATTAACAAAAATTGTTATTTATACTAAAATTAAATTGAAAAAAGTAAATCGAAAGCTGCTGTGGAAACAACGAACAACGAAAAAGTGCAACAATTGAATTTCTGAATTTTACTTGACAATAGTAGATTATTACGAGTAATAAAAATGAATGAAATAAATAAATGGAGCAATAATTTTAATTTTTAATTTCAATTTCAGCAGTCATTTGTGTTATATTTGTGAGAAAACAGTATTTTATGTAGAATTTTTACCATGCTAAACTTCCCCATTCGTTGATGACCTTGATCGGACTTCTTTAAAAATTTTACTGTACATGATTTTTATATATTGGATACCAGATTAGGTTACAATATTCTACTTTACAGCGAACAAATGAATTAAACAAGGAGATGAGAGTGGATTAGTTTGTGTGTTTGGAACAGCGAATAATAAATCCAAGAGCTTTATATGAACTTTTGATGGTAATATGTATATGATGTGACATTGACACAGTAACGGGTAAAAATTTATGAATAGGTACATTTATCTTCATTGAATGTTATTATGAAGGTTTAATTATTTAAGTTGTTTCTTCGGAATAAAGTTATTCTTCTTTTCTTTCTTGCATTTTTGCATCCTGTGTCGATTTTCATTTGAATCCGAATTCCCTGTTCGTTCTTGATATCTGCAGTCCCTGCGCGTATTCCTACAGGACATAGAGTCCTGATGTGAATTTATTCCTGCGTCGCAGGACACTCCTGGAGAGTTATGTCGACAATATTGACTTAGTGCTACCGTCTCATTTACACTGGGAATTCAATATTTACTTACAGGTTACATTGCTTTATTTTCGCACTGGAGTTTTATTAATACTGTACATTCTTGTTTGTTCCAGTATTTTCAAAAGTTTACTTCATATAAGTCGGATTCATATCTTGTGCAATTTCTTTAACATGACATAGTAAAAATAATATATTGCCTATATCGTATGAGGGTTCTTCAATAAAAAAATCTGTTGTGGCCAGCACAAGACCTCTCGCCATTTCCATATTAGGCTATATAAGTATTGTACATTATTTAATATTTCTGGTACACAAAAAAACACATAACTTCTTTATATATTTTTTAATTCATTCTATGAACAAGTTTCCTCTTATGCTTCAAATGTTAGAGATCCTTCCAATTCATTGCTGAGATTGGCGGTATTTCTGAAGAGTATATGTAATATACGTATCTATAATTATAAATATTTAAAATTAATAAAATAAGAAATAGTAAATGTACTTACCAGAAAAAGTTTTTAGTAATGTTCTGGTTTTTTGACACTGACATTTATTGGTCAATTTCAAACATTTTAATTTTTCTACTTGTTATCCATGGGTTGTGAAATTAATGAATAAATGTAATAATAAAATATTATTTTATATATTTATTTATCTCTAACTCTATAGAAGATATAATCAAAATTTTAAATGTATCGGACAGAGATTTTTAAATTCTTTAATATTTGTGATAACATAAATTTTCACAAAATAATATTTAGAATTTTTTTTAAGAAACTAGTACTTCCGATTGTCCAATTGTTACCAAAATCTAATCAGCTTTTCCCAGTAATGTTAGATTGAGGACACCGCAGTTAAACATGTCTTAAGTCTTATAGTATTTGAGAAACCGTGGTTTCAACATCCACACATCTACACACACACACACACACACACACACACACACACACACACACACAGACACACACACGCATACAGACATGATCGTAAAATGTTATAATCGGATTCTAGGGACCTCAAAACGTGGTTATCTACTAGCATGATTCCAATACCTCTCTTAGCGAGAGGTAAAACAGTAAATTCAATATAGGGCATATAATTCATCATAGTTATTTAATTATCCAAAAATACATTGATTCTTTTGATTTAAATGTCATAAGAACGGAAAAACTGATTCGAATTTGTTCATTACATTAAATTAACTTGACAACTTAATTTTAAGTAAAGGTTGAATTTCTTTATAAAACCAGTGGTTAATTTTTAACAACTGGTTAAAATTTTTAACCAATCAAGTATATATGACAAAAAATTAACCACTAAGTTACAGAATAGACCCGCTATTCTGTAACAAAGTGGTTAACTGCAACAACTGGTTTAAAATTTTATCCAAGAGATATTGTTCCCAAATCCAATTTTTTGTTAATATGTCAACATGCTTGATTGGTTAAATTTTTAATCAGTTGCTAAAATTTAACCACTGAGTTACAGAATAGGACCAATATTGTTGTATAATACACCATTTTAAAACTGCCAAAAAAGCTTTAAAAGATTTTATACAAACTTGAAATACGCATTCTTTCTATAGGTTAGTTGAACACATGCCAAAACTAAATATTAAGTAAAGGTTGAATTTCTTTATAAAACTAGTGGTTAATTTTTAACAACTGGTTAAAATTTTTATTGAATCAATTATGTTGATGTATAACAAAAAATTAACCACTAAGTTACAGAATAGGCCCGCTATTCTGTAACAAAATGGTTAACTGCAACAACTGGTTAAAAATTTTATTCAAGAGATATTGTTTCCAAATCCAATTTTTTGTTAATATGTCAACATGCTTGATTGGTTAAATTTTTATTCAGTTGCTAAAATTTAACCACTGAGTTACAGAATAGGCCCAATATTGTTGTATAATACACCATTTTAAAACTGCCAAAAAAGCTTTAAAAGATTTTATACAAACTTGAAATACGCATTCTATGGGACAGATGACTATTTATCGAACTATACGGAAATTTGGTTACTAGCTGGACACGGTCGGCATTTGATGATGACCGAAAGGTTGATTCAGATGATGAAATCTATGAATTTTCATAATTCATTGTGTAAAACATGGCGAGTATTTTCTAATTCTTTATTAGACAATGTTTCACCTAGAGTTCGCTAACTTTTTCTTAAAACTTTTGTTTCATAAGTTATTGTCCAATTATGTGTGGAATAAATTTTTTAAACTACATCTCACTAAAATATTAAAAACCCCGTTCTATATTCTACTTGAGTCTTTTCCTTGTGGCTTATTTCCTTTACTAGAGCTAAGCCAAGGTCCAATTTCCTTCCCCTATGTATTTCCCGGTAAATTAGTAAGTTGATAAATTAGCGAAAGAGGATTACGAATGATTATCCGGTATGCGAGTTTAATAATTCGTGGTTGTAAGTAGCTCGGTGAATAATGCATGTACTGAGTAGCCGACGTGTTTAGAGTTTTGTTTCACCAACTCGCCACCAGGCGGAACTGAGGGGAGACAGCTAATGTGAGGTTAAGATGGGCCGACAAAATAATGAGGATAAAAATGAGACTGGGAAGTGAACTTCATTTCACGTAAGCAAATAGCAGATGGCGCTTGAATGCCTACCGTTTTTACATGTATTAAATAAATCATTTCAATTCGTGAAACTTTGTCAATAATAAAAACATATTTATCTCTAGAATGTAAAAGTCGATTTTATTTGGTAATTGAAAACTGACAAGTGCTATTTTTTTCGCTTTATGAACTAGGTTAGCTTTCTGTCCAATCAGAGGGCAGAATTTATATCCCTATGTAAACCAACGCTATTTTCTTATGACAAATGAAGTATAGGTATGTTAATAAAATTTGGTAATTTTCTTGAATAAAAAAAAATATGAGGTAGAAAGTTTTTATCTAAAGAAGAGATTGATGCTGTAATTCATAATTATGTATTTTAAAAGAATTCAGCATTCTGAAAGATTAGTTGTGATTGTTGTGAGCTTTTAAGAAGTGAAAGGAAAGAGTGGTGAATTATATCATTGTTGAAGGAAAATATGGATATACGAGGTGAGTCAGTAAAAAAATCTGATGTGGCCAGCACATTACCATCCGTCAATTTTATGTATTTTTAACAAATCCCATACCATAAGAACCTTGGAAAAGATTCTATATATCCAGTAAAATTATAACACGAACATATGCTATTTTCTACAAATTCCATACCGAAAGTTACTTGGAAAAGATTCTATAAATCAAATAAATTTATAACACGAACATAATATAGTTTGTAAATTGCACTTGACAGTGACATCTGCCAATTAGAATTATTTGAATATATCAGCTGTTTCCATGATTATAGCAGAGCTGGCTGATTTATAAAAGTTAATCTCTTTATAATTCATTGACTCTATATCTAATGAATATGAAGAAAAATGGATATTCTTTCACACTGATAATCACATAAATTGTTAAAATGATATTTAACTGCGTTTTTTTCAAGAAAAACTGTTAGGAACTTCAAATAAGAGAACCTCCGGTTGACCAATTATAACTAAAATCTAATCAGCACTTTATATAAAGAAGAAAAATACGAAGGAATTGTTCATTGGATGCCTGAGGGGCAGTTCGTTAACCAGGTATACTACAAGGAGATTTTTATAATCTTTCATGTACGGGTGAGAAGAAACACAACGCCCTGTTTATTAAGACATTTTTGACAAAACACAGAATCATTCTGTTGGTACTTCAATCGTACTCACACTTTCTTTTACTCCCAAAATTTAAATCTGGGTTAAAAGGTACCAAATTTGAGTCCAAAATACAGTTATAGAAAAACCGGCAGAGCTTATGAACGACAAAAAAGGCCTGTAGGCATTACTTCCAACAATGAAATATTTATAAGGGGATGGTGTAACACCCGGGGAGGAGAGTAAATTGAGAGTGGCATTATTTGTTTTGAGTAATTTTATGAATAGTCAATGTTCTAAGATCAATCCCATTATTTTATTGACGCACCACGCATTTTAAACAAATTTACAATAAAATTCTAATTGTATGTATCTTATATAAAAAAAATATATATCATCACGGCATATTACCCATTTCTGGGCCACAATTTGCTTTATCGCAGATATCGGTAATGATGATGACATATTTGTACCATGCGACCGCTTACCAGGTGTCACCTCACGGGCACTCATTGCTGGCGTGGAGAGTGCACCACAGGGGTCACTTTTGTGTCATTTAAAATTCGAAATATTTGGCGTCAGTCGGGATCGAACCCAGTTCCCCAGGTTCGCGACCAGACACTCAGGCATACGCGGCCACGGGACCCCATGTGATCGTCTAGTGGTTAGGACCCTACGTTGTGTATGTATCTTATTATTAAAAATTTTAGAGTGACCGTTGTATTTACTTAGAAGGCCATGAAAGTAAACTTAACGTATATTCCCTACATTAATTACAAAAAAAAAAAACTTGTAACTTATTTATTCCCATACGTATGTATATCTCCCTTTCATGCAACGAGCGTACTCTCCGTAAATATTTCACTCTGTCACCGCGTCACCGACACTGCTGCCATCTGTTGGAAGTGGCAGGCACTAAACAACACTAGGAGTCCGCCTTAATAATGCAAGAGCACAGCACACTACGATGAAAGTGTTTACAGGTGAAGTAGAGTAAACTAAATTTGCGGCAGAAGTGACAAGGTTTATTGAATTATATGGTTGTTTAAGGTTGGAGGTTGCCCAAGTAATGATGATAAACAAGAGATGTTTTCTCTAAGCACGCTAAGGGAAATGCTAACAAACCAAAGAATTAGAAATTATGTACATATAAGATCAGGGCCGGATTAAGGCACCTGGGCGCCCTAGGGTGATAACAATTTGACGCCTACACTATAATATGAACTTAAATTTAAATATGTCTTTACAATTCGTATGTATTTATGAAAACACGAAAAATAATGAAGGTTCCCGAAGGAAAAATAATCGGACAAGCAGTCTGCAGTAAGAGTATTTATTTCAAGCCGACGTTTCGACTAATACATAAGTCTTCTTCAGGGCACTATGGACAATACAAAAATGTACAGTAGTGGTACAGAATGAAAAACAGAAACATGAAAAGTAGTATAAAAAATCTGTTGTGGCCAGCACAAGACCTTCCGTCAATTCGATGTATTTTGTACAAATCCCATACCAAAAGGTCCTTGGAACAGATTCTATATAATATCATGTAAAATCGAACACGAACACATACTATTTTTTACAAATTCCATACCAAAAGTTCATCTGAAAAGGTTCTACAAATCCAATAAAATTATAACATAAACACACACTAAGTAAAATGCACTTGACACTTCCTTCATTTCTTCTTCAGTTCCCCTATTTTATTAGGGGTCGCTGTTTCCTATTCTCTTCCACTCATTCCTGTCCAACGCATCTTCTTCACACAGTCCTTTCTTTCTCAAGTCTTCTGCGATACAGTCTTTCCATCTTCTCTTTGGCCTTTCTCTGCATGTCACTTGCGAGGAATACTATGACATACCAATTTTGATCCTATACTTTCTATATTTGGCACTTGCAACTGACATCAGTCAATTTTTTTAATATACCTATCAGCTGTTTACATGATAAATAGCAAAGCTGACTAATTTTTGAAAATTAATTCCTTTATAACGCTTTAAATCTACATCTATTGAATATGAAGGAAAATGTATAATCAAACCGTATAGAGAGGAGTATTTTCTTTAATATGTATAATAACAAAAAGTCAAAAAATAATATTTAACTGCGTTTTTTTATGAAAAACTGTTAAAAACTTCAAATAAGGGTACTTCCGGTGGATCTATTATAACCAAAATCTAATCAACTCTTCATATGGTTGTACAGAAGAGGAATACGAAAGAATTATAATTTTTAGAATTGTTGTATTGGAGTTATCGTCGGAGAAAAAATTTTTCACACACACACACACACACACACACACACACACACACACACGGACACACACACATACATACATACAGACATCATCTTAAAAATGGCATATTCGTATTGTAGGGACCCTAAAACGTGCTTATTCATTAAAAACTCACCACTCATTTTTTGACCAAAGACAATACCTTCCTTACCTAAAGGTGACGGAAGGTAAAAATGTACAAATAATTACATGAGTTTTTTAGTAACCATCCATAAGGAACAATTAAAATAATCATAGAGTTGTTTTTGTATCTTAGATACCATCACGTATCTTTTTTCGAAAGATAGTCCCAGCGCTGCGCCCAAAGTACTATAGTAATACAGTGTGTTAAAAAAAACATATTCTCATTAAAGTAGATTTAGACATTATTTTGTACATTAATAATTCATATTTCTGGTTTCAACAATGCTCCTCAAAATTTTTGATTCAAATATAGTCGATAGTAAAATATAAACCACAAAATGTGATATAAATGAGCGAATAGCCCTGACGATAATTTTATAGGATCTATTTCCATAAATGCAAAATATTTATAAAATAACTGTGGACTACTTTTATCATTATAAACGTGAGATAATAATTCTCTTTCCGATTCAGTTTTTAGGAGTAATCAAATTAAAAGTAACGGTAAAAGAGTTAAATGGGGCAATGAATCTTTCTTGCAGATAAATAACGCAGGAATTTGATTTAACAAAGCCATAATTTAAATGAAATTTAAATGCAAAAGCCATTACGTTGTATGTGCGCAGTGATAATAAACCCATTTTTCATACATAATAAAATGGCAGTCACGTGCATATCGCCCATAAATTATGCACCTAGACTTACAGAATTCTTCTCTATTTCCTTCAATTTTTTAACTTTGATTATTCTTATTCTTATCAATACTATTTGTTTGAATTATACGGGTGCCTTTTTTGGCAATCCATAAATCTGCCAGAGACGTATAGATTACAGGGCAGAATTTAAAGAGATAAGTAAGTTAAAAGTTCAAAAAGATCTACGTACCATTTTTACAAATATTATTCTTCTTTTAGTATTGATAAACGTGCATAATATGTTAGACATATGTATGAATCAAAATATTTTGGTGTTTATTTTCTTTTCCCGTCCTCTTCAGTAAATAAAAGTAGTGTAATTAAATTAAATTTAAATATGTATATATACATATATTTAATTCTTTGCAGTCAAGATAACATAAACAAATGATACATTAGGTAAACAGTAAACATCAAAATAAGAAATATCATGAGAAACTGAAAATGGATTATAGATAATTTTAAAAAATTAACAACTAGGTTAATTTTTGATGAAAATGCAATGAAAATTTGGCAACACTGCAATTTAAAATATCTATTTTCAGAAAATATATAAATATTTGTAATATTTTGTAATATACCGGGTGTCCACAGAAAACGGGGCACCTCTATTAACTTCTCTATTTAAACAGATAAATCACTGAATATTTATATGCATAAACTGTATGCATGATAAACATCAGTGGCATCAACTTTCATATGTCAAATTGCTTGCATATTCTTTACATTTTTAATTCTACATTAAATTCTGAGTACAATGATGTACTACAAGTCAAATTTTGCAGCAAATAATAATACAAATAATTAAAATTAAAACAACAAAAGTTGGCTGTGGTTTTATTTAAAAAAAATAACCGTATTACTTGGAAACTGACAGCTTCTATATTTAAGATATTTAAAAAATAACACTTGTTACTTGTTACACTTATTGTACTATATTGTACTTTTATTATGCTTCTATATTTGTTGAAATTGTTTATTTATGTAATAATTTCGATAATTTAATAAAAATGTTTCGGGTAATTTAATATTTTTTTCTGTCTACCTATACGAAAAGTGAAATTTTACGTACTTATTTTCGGACGAAAAATGACACTTTTCTGAACGTTATCACTTTTCGTCCGCAAACCTTTTTCGTCCGCAAACCTTTTTCGTACGCTAAGCCTACTACGATTTTATGATTATTGTAATTGTTTGTACTACCGGAATTGTAAATAACAAATATCAAACGAGCAAATAAAAATATTATTTTAATGATAAATTTAATTTAAATATGTGCGCAATTAATAATGAAATTAATTATACTAAAAATTATTAATTTTGACATGACTAATTGTTAATCTAAGATGCCGCTGGATAGAGTTGTTTTCGAGGTTATTTTGTTGGTTTTGTTTATTTTCACCTGTCAAATAGTGTTGATGTGTCTGTGAGTGTAGTGTGTCTTCCTTCAAACTAAAACAGAGCTAAGAAATAAAATTTTGTGAAATGGCAGAAGATATATATTATCCTATCATTATTCATATAATAAATAATAAGATTTTACGAATTTAAAAAAACGTGTATTTATTTCTAGATCTATTACGTAAAGTAAGGTAGACAGAAAAATGTAATATGTACCTCGGCAAAAAATGCATATTATAGCCTCGCTTGTTTGCTTTACCTCGGCTTCGCCTCGGAAAGCAAACTCAAGCTCTGCTGTAATATGCAATTTTTTGTCCTAGGTACATAAATAACTATTAATTAAGTTCGTGTGTTATGTTATAAAAAAATAGTGTGTAATAAAGATGGCACGTCCGAAGTGAAAACTTAAATGGTTGACATTTGGATCGTACAACAATGCCATCTTTCTTTTAAGTGCACCTGGAAGCTTTATATACTTAAATGTGTGCTAGCTTTACATTAATTTTCTTATTTTTTCTATAAAATGTCGCAAAATCCTGTGAGCAGTCTAACAAAATTTTCAAGAAAGAATTTAAATTTTCTTGGGAGAAGGCTGGGAAAAAACTCAAATTTTATTTTAAAATCTGGCCCAAAAATAGTTTTAAAACCGGCGATGAGTGGGCAATTTATTCCCGTTCTAATTTATATTCCATTTTTAGACAAAAAAAAATAGCGGTTGTAATCACGTTGTAACGCTGCCAATGCGGTTTTTCAAAATTATAAATAGATAAAATCTACAACAAAGACAAATGTAACTAATAATTTATTTACTTATACGTATATATCTATATATATATATATAAAATAATAATAATAATAATAATAATAATTATCTTTATTGATGAGACATCAATGGCGAGGTTCAGCCATAGGCTGGTCTACCACCTGACCATACAAATTTTTACAAAATAATGCAAATTATTAATTTACAAAAATCAAAAATAATACAAATGTATTAAATCATAAATAAACCACAAATCTTTGTATGCAAAACAATATTTTATAATATCTGACAGGTAAAATGTCATAAAATTTGTTCGAAATTTTATTTCAATACCATGGCTAACATTATAAAGAAGCAAGTTTTATAAAATTTTAAATTAAATTCTTTCGATTACCAAATATGCAAAAGCAAATATGAATATTGGTTTCGATGCAGAATTTAATTCTCTACAACATTTATTTGAAGCATTTTTGTCTAAAATTAATAGGCCACTTTTAGTCAAGGAAAAACTGTTTTCCCATGTTCGCCAAGGGCCCGGTTTTCATGTTACACCCGGTATGTCGTATGTAAACAATGTACGGAAGAGTGACTCGTAATTAAGCATAAAAAGTTCTACAAAAAAGTCTGTCGCAGCATACACCTGTCATTAATAGAAAGTTACAATAAGTGTTTTTGTGTTACAGTTTGCAGTACAAGAACAACGTGAAACTTACGAACCATTTTTTTATAGTAATCACTGCATCGTTAATCCGTATTAAAATAAAATCTTTATTCAGCTCAAATATCTAATGTAGATGAACAGGTCCTTTACAGTACTCAATTTGCATTTTGTAGTTTTGGAGTTTAGGACATATGACATATTGTCGATTTAATAATGAAAGTATGGCGTCGGACGACTATTGCCGTCTACATGGAATTCGTTTCAAAATCATATCGTGATAGCTCATATTTGTTAAGCGCCAAAGTATGTGTACGAGTATATCCCCATATTTCGAAGGATACAAATGCTCTTTCCGTATTAAGTACAGTTCTGGTTTTTGAGACCTCAATTAAATAAAAATTTTGGCGGTAAATTCAAAATTGCTCCCGGGCGAAGTCGGCTGGGTCGCAAGTTAGTAATTGTATTTTAATAAAAAAAAATAAAGAGAAGACAGTTTATTCCTCTTGGTATTGGTTTAAATTTTTTCCTTTTTTTCGGCCTTAAGATAATAATTTATTGATGTTGGGACGTTTCGGAACTCAATAATTCCCATCTTCAGCCTTGTGGTAGTTACATACAATTGGAAATTTTACATTAAGTTTATTTTAAAAGTCCTCTACTCATAATCTCCCAATTTAGAATTGAATCTGCGAAGTATTTTGGCAAGAATTTAAAATTGGCATTTTATGTTTTTTAAATTGTTTTAGACATTGGAAGAAAGTTTTGTGTTTGTTGGTTATGTTTCTTTTTGTGCGAACGATGGGCTGTTAAGTGAACATATTAATTTTGTTTTTGTCATTATGTTATGATGAGTTAACGTTGAGAGTAAATTTTCTTTTTTGAAGTAAACGTTGGTTTTGTTAAAAAAAAAAATTAAATATAGTTTAAAAAACAAAAACAACATTTACTTCAAAAAGGAAAATTTATTCTCAACGTTAACTAGAATATCATGACATAATAACAAAAACAAAATTAATATGTATACAGCCCATTATTTATACAGAAAGAAACATAACCAACAAACACAAAACTATACATGAAAGAATTTTCTTCCAATGTCTGAAACAATTTAAAAAAACAAAATGTCAATTTTTAAAAATGTAATTCTTTTCTTTATTGTGTGTAACCACCACAAGGCTGAAGATGGGAATTATTGAATCCCGAAACGTCCCTACATCAATAAATTATGGTCTTAATTATTAATAATTTTTAAAATAACACCTTTCCTCCAAGAAGGCTGAAAACAGTTTCTAAAGAAAAAATATTTTATTAAAAAAAGACAATTTTAATTGTTATCAGTAAAACGTCATAAATCATTATGAAATTCATTGACTTGACAGGCAAGTACTTTTATGAATTTGGACTACAATATATTTTAATTTATTACCTTTCTCCAGAACTATAATCAATAATATTAGGTACATATAAGATTTTTCAATTTTTGACGAATTCTTTTCAAAACTAAGTTTTACAAATTTGTGAGTAGTGAACAAAATCGCAACGAAAACTCTTCCACCCTCATGTATAATTTTATATTAATCAACAAAAGTAAATACGTGGTTTTGTCAGATTTTTACAATTTACAGACTAGGTTTCAATAATTACGTCAAGTTCAAGTTCAAGTATATAGTACGAGTACATAGCCAGGATTTTTTAAAAGTTACTTGCATTATAAATCTGGGGATATTTTAAATTTTGAACAGGCATGTTTACACTCATTTCATTTTCTTGTATGCCACTAAGCATTTAACAATTTTCAATTGTCCAATGTGCATTGTTCTCGAGACAGCAATGGTGGCTGATTTAATATATGAACCGCCTGTATATTTTTGATAAGATTTTATAAATATTATTTTAAAGACTACATGGTTGTTGTCATGGGGCCCCGTGGCCGCGTGCCTGAGTGTCTGGTCGCGAACCTGGGGGAACCGGGTTCGATCCCGACGGACGCTAAATATTTCCAATTTTAAATGGCACAAAAGTGACCCCTGTGGTGCACTCTCCACACCAGCTATGAGTGTCCGTGAGGTGACGCCGGGTAAGCGTCCACACGGTAAAATATATCGTCATCATTACCGATGTCTACATGTGTTGTAGATACTGGCACACCCAGAAATGGGTAATATGCCGTGATGATATATTTATATTTATGATTGTTGTTAAAATTATAAATGTTATTTAAATTTCTTATTTATTATCCTCGCAGTCAAATAAGTATGGACTGCTGTTTAACATTTTTCCTTTTCCGCACCCTGTCCCTTGCCTTGCTGTGTTGCCGCTTTTTCATATCTTAGCATTTTCAACATAAACAATGGAATTGGCAACAGTGTAGATATCTTTAGTCCATATTTATTTGAGCCAAGTATAGTGCTTATGTTAAGTTGCAATAATAAATGTATTTTAAAAAGAAATGAAATATTATTCTCCTTTCTCAATTTTAATGACAAATGGGGTCTTTTCACATTTTCTGATTTATTTTTTTCTTGAGAGAATAGGTCACATTAAACATGTACGTGTATGTTTTACATCTTACAAGTCTTTAGAATCACAGATATGATTTTTTAAAAGTTGCGTTTAATTTCAAATACTTCAACGGCTGACGACACAGTTTCACGGATACGACAGTCGAGCTCTACCGGTTTAATTTAGAACTATGATTATTTGGTTTGGTATTTATTTAAATAAATAGTTTATTTACATATCTTATACTGCACTAGTACTTTTCAAAAAATATAAAGTAATAATAATCTTCTCTCTTGTATATTTTGCTGTCAGCTGTCACATTTTTAGGTTAGATTACTGTTTCATGTTATGAAGCGTGTCTGTGTGAGAGAGAATTGTCTTTGTGTGAGTATGAATTTGTGTCGTCACAAATTTAGTCCGTGTTTAAAAGCGCGAAAGTTTATTAGCAAATTTATGAATGAAAAGTCGCATATTTCAAATTATTTTCTATTACCATATTTATTAAATGAGATGGATTTCATGATTTTATAAAAAAAATCTACATTTTTTTTAAATGACCCCATTCAAGAAAAACAAAAGTGTATTCTAAATACAGACAAATGTTTTCCGCATTTTTACGCTGTTTACTATTATGAGTCATCCACTTTCTTTACTATTTTGTGCTGAGTATTATGTATGAAGAAGTGAATTTCTCTTTGGTTTCTCGAACTCTGTTGTTCATACTAATATTTAGTTTTTACTCGGCAGGCGAACGGACAGGTTTTGTTCAAGTAGGACACAAGAAGTACTTTTTCCCGTGTAAATTTGCAGAAGAAGCAGAGAAGTATTACAACACTGAAGTAAGGAAAGATGATGTTTGGATTGTTACTTTCCCTAGATCAGGTAGGTCATAATAATAATAATAATTATTTATCTTACAAGTGTGTAAAGATATGTTTATCAACAAATGGAAAGTGGTCTTCATTCTGCAAAGGCATATGACAATTTATTTCTGACAGCTACCTTTAAGATCTTTTTAACTAAAATTAAAGATTATAAAAATAGAAATGGCCTTAACGATCAAGGAGATTATTTAAATATAGGAAAAAAGAAATTATGAAAATTCAATGACACCGCAGGGATTCAAACACCTGCGGCGTCTGAATTTTTCATAATTTCTTTTTTCCTATATTTAAATATTCTCCTTGATCGTTAAGGCCATTTCTATGTTTTTAAACTTCAGGTACGATGTACGATCCAAATAATTATTATCTAAAATTAAAAATGTTTTTCTACGAATGACATTTATATTTAGTATTTGTTTACATCAATTCACCTTTGATCAAATTTTGTTGTTGCAGTGAATTCGTATTTAATTTTACCCTTGATCATAGACAAATAATACTCTTTAGACCGGAAACTTATATGTACTTATACTGAATATTGCACCTGGTGGTTGGAATAGAACTAAAATGTAAATTAGGCAACCTGCTTTTGAATTTTATACAAAATATTGTAGTTTTGTTTAATGATATAAATTTATTTTGATATTAAAATGCATGTCCACAAATTTAATGTTTAATTATCCTTTTTCATTTATACATAATAAAATTTTAATTTCAAAATAGACTTATATCCTCTTCATTGAAATTACTGTAACGGTTTAACAAAACACGAATTGAATTACTTATATGGACTTATCAACACATAAAATTAAACAATGATACATTAAAAACTTGCCTAATAGACACACAGATGTTACAATGAATAATCAAAGTGAATTATATAGAACCGTGATAGAATCGAAAACACAATTCAAAATTTGTCAAATTCGTAAATTTACGTCAAATTCAAATGTTTTCCACGCATCCTTATTTCCCACCTCAGAAAAAATATGTGAACCAATAGTTGCTTAGTAATAAAAATTGCAAGTTCTTAAAGCGACGTTCGCGACATCTATGGACTGGAATTGAGTACTAGTGGCAAAAGCCCGGCACTCGCCATATAAGTTTCCAAAGGTTGCCCTTGATCGTTTATTGATAGCACGGTGTATAAGTATAGAAGGTGAGACAACTCCACAATTTTTTATGCCATATTGTTGTGGCGACCAGTGGACCAGTAGGCCGAGATTGTAACCTTATACGCAGCGCTTCTACAAATGTGCTCTACCACATCACATTCTGGAACTGACATGACAAATGACAGGTTAAATGTCATTGTATCATCCGAGCCTATGTACATAACTGTATCAAAATTACAATTAATTTAATCAATATATTATATCTACATATATGATGATAGCATTGAATATATTTTATAAAATAAATCAATTTATAAGCGAAATATTTTAATCAAATTTGTGATATTTAGATTCGAATACTATACACAAGGCCACGATTAAGAAAAATGGCTATTCCATGTATTTTCCATAATATCGAAAAGGAACCAAACGAAGAAAAAGTATCTGATTTATTTTTTATATGTGAACTTCAACTTTCCTAAAATTAAGGTTTTTAAAAACTTTAACAAAAGTTTTAAACTTAAACAAATACAGCTCGATTCTCGAAAAATTTAAGCTAATCCTCATTTTTGGATTAGCGCATTTTGCTTTAATTTTGACAGTTTATATCTTAAAATATAATCTAATATATTTCTAGTATCTACCTTTTTTAATAATATTATGAACATTAAATTTTAAACATCGAAATAAAATAGAATTCACTAATCCAAAAATAAGGATTACCTTAAACTTTTTTGAGAATAGGGATGATAATTATTAGAATAACAAAATTACAACTATTTGAACTTAAATCGTTTGTTTTCAAAACATCGTTTTTGCAGATACTGCGTTCTTGCTTATGAGGGCATAACTAATTCATATACGTATAATGTATGTCAATTATACATATATAGAATAATTCGAGGAATAATTACATAAATCGTACATAATTGGTTTTAATAATAATTAAGTCTTTTCTCTATTAAATCAAGAGATATTTAGGTCATGTGCAAATTATTTTTATAGACAGAAAAACTAACTTTAGATTATTAAGAATATTATTCTTCATTAAGAGAAAAGTATTTATGTTGCACAACAGAAGCAATAACATATGTTTATATCACCATTAACTAATAATCGTATAACATTGAGTAATTTATGGGTATATTACTAAACATGTATACACTCTAAGAAATTCTGTATAAAATTGGTTTATATACATGTTATGTAAATTTAACCACTTAGATACAAATTTGGTAAAAAAGTACATGTTGAATTGGTTCAAAATTGAATAGAATATGGCAATTAATATGTATTTATTATAAATAAATTAAATAAGTACAATGGGCCGAATTCAGCACTCTTCACTAGTCTAGTACTCGTCTCTAGTAACTATGGAAACAGCTTGCACCTTTTTCTTATTAATGCATTACTGCATATGTCTCTCTCTTTATTTTGTAATTTTTAGTTAAGCTTCTTTAGTTAAAGGAGAGTGTTGAATTCGGCCAAATATGTTTATAGATCTCATTCATAGAAAGCATTTTTTATAGATTAAAAGATGGTAATTGTACTTACTGGGTAATGGAAAATCTTCAGACCTGATGCCTTGCCTTCCTTCGAGGAAAGACATTCACACAAATTTTAGTATTGCACTTTAAATATAAGTTTAAACATTATCATTTATTACACAGAAATATACGTCAATCCATAACAAAATATCAGAACAGAGTAACTGCCTTGCGATTTTTAACTTGTTCCATTAGGAACACGACAGCACCGATTATAGTGGTAGAATGAAATTTCTTTATAAAAATTACCATAAATAGTGCGAAATTTTTAAAATTACATAACACTGGGGGTATTAAGATGAGTTAGCAATGATATAACATAATTTTGAACAGAGAATAACTTTAATTAGTAGTATTAAGAAACAAAAATGAACATAATATTTCTTATTATATTTGAAAACAAAAATTTTAATTATCCTTTCAATAAAAATAAATTATTTTATAAAAATGTAGAAACAACAAAATACAAATACAAAAAAGACTAATTTTTCTTCTAAAATAATGATAAAGTATTTTTTAAAACAAAACCACAGAATAGACATTCATACAGAAGCGACACTCCTGGTCGACACCATTGTTGTTGCGATCAGTGCCGGTTTTACATAAATTTTGCCCCTAGGCTAAAACATTAATTATGCCCCTTATAATTTTTAATAAACAATTAGGATATGTATATAACGAAAAATTATACTTTTTATAGTACTTTATTTATTTTCTGTACATGTATAATTTAAGAAAAGAATAACAACCTTAAAGTAAATAAATTGTACATAAAATAATAAATAAATATTTATAAAACAAAAACAAATATTATTGTAATATACGCTAATAGAACAATAAGAAAATTGGTTACTGTGTGTTTTACACCGCAAAACGATGAAATATGATGAAAAAACTGTTATTCATAAAGTGTTTCCAAATTGCTTCAGAATGCGTTTTCTATCCGGGAGAGCCACATCCTAGAGATGGCAGTACTAATGACCGACTTGTAGGGAAAACATTATATTTTACGTTTGTGCTAGTTGTATTTTGAGGCTTTGTTTTGAGGATATTTTGTTATTTTTTATTGAAATCAAATATATTTATCATAATGTCAGATATATACATTTATTTAAATGATGCTGTGCGGCCTATGGTCGAAGGAGAAGCAGTATATAAGGGTAAAATAAGATTCAAAATTGAGGTTATCTGCATGTTAACTACTTATTTAATTATTTTTAGCTGGACATTTTATCTTGTGCGGATATAAGACAGATAAACAGAATAATATAGAGATAAATTAACTGTGTGTTCAAACATCTAATTTGAAAGGGGCTAACCACTCAATCGTAATAACACTAAATACAAATGCACATCAAGTTCTTTGTTTTGCACTACTTCCTCTTGCTCAATTTCTGTAGTTTCTTCTTCTTCCCTGTATTTCCTATAAACAATTTAAAATAAATATATAATATTAAAGAATAATAGTTACTACTTACAGGTAACGTCTCTCTATTTTTGTTCTCTGTACAGGGGTTTTGTCGAATTTTCTTTGCTGTAATTTTTAGCTTGCTATATCATTTTTTTAAAATATTTTTCTTTTATTGACTACAAAAACAATCTAATAATGTTTTAAAGCATAAATTTTTATAAATACTTGCATGGAATAAAATCGCTTAGGTAAAAATGTGAACAAATTTTGTCCTTTCCGATTTTTAACGCGATTTTTCACTTATTTTTTAATATTTCTCTTTTTGGGAAATAATGAACGGATATGCCAGCACTTGCATAATTATTGCACTGCGGTACAGAACAATATCTCTTCGATTTGCTGGTCATGATTACTTATAACCCTGTATGACAACACAACGTTTTCCCTACAACTTATATGTTTTATTTTGCCACCAGATGTCAGACACTTTGTTGGCTCTTACCAATACGAAATTAGAGTGTTTTTCAGTAATTTCAATACTATAAAACGGTACTTCGACTGCATAGGCAAGGGCACACGGAAGCCCTTCAAAAGCTTGTATACACTAAAATATAGTGTAATCTGTCATATTCAGCCATAAACAATCATATTCCATCAAAATACAAGAAAGAAACTGTGTCCCAAAGGTTTTACAAAAATTTTGTTTTACACCGAGAATCGTTGAAATCTGATGAAAAAACTGTTTTTCATAAAGTGTCTCTAAATCGCTTCAGAATGTGTTTTCAAGGCGATATACGTGTTTTTAGAGTGTTTTACAACGCAAAACGATGAAATCTGATTAAAAACTGTTATTCATAGTGTCTCCAAGTGGGTCCCGTGGCCGCGTGCCTGAGTGTCTGGTCGCGAACCTGGGGAAACCGGGTTCGATCCCGACTGACGCCAAATATTTCCAATTTTAAATGGCACAAAAGTGACCCCTGTGGAGCACTCTCCACACCAGCTATGAGTGCCCGTGAGGTGACGCCTGGTAAACGCCCGCACGATAAAATATATCGTCATCATTACCGATGTCTACATGTGTTGTAGATACTGGCACACCCAGAAATGGGTAATATGCCGTGATAGCCCAGGCAAATTAGTCCAAAAAAAGACCGTGCTTCCCGAAAAATATTACAAAGCTGGAAATGATTTTAATATACTGTGAGCATCCCAAATAGAAGTTATATAAGTTTGCGACAGTTTCTGAGGTGAGCTTAACTTATGGGAGCCAAAAAACCACGAAATTTTGGGACGTTTTTCAGTTTTTTGCTTATAACTCGAAAACGGTGCAACCTATAGAAAATTGTACTCGTTCTAAAATTAAGTCACAAAATTTCGTGTCTAAAGAGCTTTTAAACGCCAAATTCTGTTTAGTGGTTTAGCCACAACCCATAGTCAAAAATCAGCAATTTTACCAACTTTGCTGAAAAGTGGGTTATGCTCATGTTTACACGCCTTTAACTCAAAAACGGCTACTTCATATAAAAATGCCAAATTATGGAAGTTGTTTTTACAATTCACTCATTCCTGCATACAGATACCCAAAAAAAAAAACCGGTAGTAGTCGTAGCGCTGAATTTCCGTTAAGGGCTATTTTTGAAGTTAAAAGACTTTTGAACCCCAAATGATCCACATTCGTCCAGTTATTCGAATTTAAAGGCAATTTCATAAAGGTCTACTTTTCAGACGAATGAAATTACCATGGCAGTCCAAATGATAATAAAATAAAAAGTTTCAAAAATGAGAAAGCCATATCAGCAAAAAAGTTGTATTAAAGGAAAAAGTACTTCAATAACAAAAAGTTAATTAATTAATCAGTACTGAGTTTTTCAAGAGGTAATATTTCAGTGAAATAAAATCAAATTAGATTGAATTTAACAATCATATTATTAATGTACGTAATAATGATTATGTAGTTTAAATTGATTAATATATTTCCGAAAAACATAATCAATATTCGAATCATTTTCTTTGTTTCGATGTTCTTCTTCATTTTGGAGAAGATTGTTTGTGGAAGGAAAAATCGATTTCTAGTTCTTCGCCTTCGTCAGAGAAGGGATCCTGCTCAGTTCCTTTTTCAACTATGTCGATTTCTTCGTCGTACGGAGCGGCCTCAAATAACACTTCATCTTCAATAAGGGAATTCTTGCATGTGTGTCCTTTTCAGTGGGCACATATGGCGGAGCATTTGATGCCAGCTTTTCTGCAGGAACAAGCAGTTTGGTATCCTTCTGTGCAGATGCAGGATATGATATTTACTAGTTTCTGGGGCGCTGGGGGTTGGGCTGTTGGAATTGGAATTAGACCGTATTTGGTGGTCTTCCATCCCCTCTGCTGTGGATCAAGAATGTTATTTTTCCATACATGCCCCCTGGGGGGAGCGCTGGTGAGCAGCCGCTTCAGTAGGAGGCAAACATGTCAAATTGAAATTATTTTCTGATAGTGGTAGGTGGCCCGTCGTTTCGCTCTCCTAATAAAACGGAATGTCTCCATGGCCAAAAAGGGGACAACCGAGTGCCAATTTGAAACCACAATAAATTATAAGGAGACCCTTCAATAGTAATATACATTTCTTCAAACAGCACCACATGCTGAATTAACATTAAAACTAACTAGGCAACTAATTTACCTTTAAATAATAACTGGACGAATGTGGATGATTTGGGGTTCAAAAGTCTTTTAACTTCAAAATTCAGCGCTACGACTACTTTCGTTTTTTTTTTTTTTTGTGTATCATGAGTGTAGGAATGAGTAAATTCTAAAAACATTTATAATTTGACTTTTTTATATGAAGGAGCCGTTTTTGTTACAGGTGTGTGAAAATGAGCATAACCCACTTTTCAACCAAATTGGTAAAAATTGCTGATTTTTGACGATCGATTGTGGCTAAACCACTGAACCAAATTTAAAATTTAAGAGCTCTTTAGACGCGAAATTTTGTGCTTTTTAATTTTAGACAGAATAAAATTTTCTATAAGATGCACCGTTCTCCAGTTATAAGCGAAAAACCGAAAAATGTCCCAAAATTTCGTGGTTTTTCGGCCCCCAAAAGTTAAGCTCACCTGAGAAACTGTCGCAAACTCATATGACTCTTATTTGGGATGCTCAAAGTGGATTAAAATCATTTCCAGCTTTGTAATATTTTTCGGGAAGCAAAAGTTTAATTTGCCTGGGCTATGATGATATATTTATTTATTTATTTGTCTCCAGATTGCTTCAGAATGCATTTTCTATACGAATGCCAGCCATAAAGACAAAAAATGTTTTTCCAAGTTTTTATTTTTTTTTTTGCTTGACATCTCATTATATCAAATATTTTTTCTCGGCGCCCCCCATCGGCTGGCGCCCCTAGGCTATAGCCTAGATAGCCTATTATGTAAAACCGGCACTGGTTGCGATTTGATGTTTATGACCTTGAACTTTAAATTTGTTGGCAAATTTACACGCGAAATTTAAATTGTTTGAATGGCAAAAGAAAAATTAGAACACAAAAGTACTAAAATTTTAATTTTATTAACGAATTGAAAAGATATCAGATAAAATAAACACATAATTATGTTTTTATTGAACAAATACGTGAATTTTACAAATTCAATACACTGCAGAATTTTCTATATCTTTGATGTGGGAAACACAAACGTCAGACTCGATGAATATGTCCCAAATATCCTTCTTCATCAAATCTTCTCTTCCTCAGGCCTTGCCCACATTTTATACCTATATTTATTAAATGAATATACATTTTGCATGATATGGAAGTCGTTTTGCATTACTTACATTTAAGGATCTTTCGGAAACGAAAAAAAACTTACATTTCACTTTCTCCATTTTTTAAATCTACTTATACAGTTTTTATACGAACAAACAAGTCCTCCCGATTCTACCTTCTCCGTTTTTTTCCATTTTATTAGAAACCTACACCGCTTCTAAAATTCACGAACAGTTCACAAAATGACATATGTCAAAAGCAGGGCATCGAACCCGAACCTGAACCGAACCAAAACCGGAACCAAACCGTAACATTTTAGGGAACCCAAACCGAGAACCGAACCTCAGATATATTTTTAATTGAACCTGAGTCGAAACCGAACCGAGTATTAAAATTCAGGTTCGGGGTTCAACTCCGGTTCAGGTTAATTTTTAGTTCGAAAAGTAAATACAGCCGATAATCGACGTCTTAGGCGTTTGCGTTGCTGTCTGGGCTGACTTTTCGTGAAACTTGTGTTCGTTTCTTGTTGCGTTTTGCGTAAATTCCGGCTCTCATTTTACATTATTTCGAACCTGAACCGCGAACAAAACCGCAAATTTTATTAATGCTTGAATCAGAACCGCACCCGAACTCATCTTTCAAAAAACAAATTAACCTGAACCTAAACCGAACCCAGTTTTTGGCGGGTTCGATGCCCTGGTCAAAAGTGAGAAGACGTGTTTGGTTTGCTTGAATTAGCCATAACCCTAAAATACATGGGCGTGACAAGCTGAGATAACAGCTCTTCCAGAATATGTGAAATATTATGATTTTTCTTATGATAACGATTTTTCCTATCGTTTGTTGAAAAAATAACATGTTTGTTCTTATTAGAAATCAATTTGTGTTTCTCAATACACTTTTATTATTGACCCCTAACAGAAAATGTTCTCGTCAAAAGAACAAAGAATCGTAAGATACGAAGATATGCCGAAATAATCCGATTTTATCCGATTAGCCCTTTAAATTTGTTGGCATACTCTTTCTCTCTCTAATTTTAGTTTCTCTCTCTGATTGTCGCTTCTGTATGAATGTCTATTCTGTGACAAAACTGTGTTATTTGTACTTTGTGGGATGACAAGCTTTCAAATTTCTCAGAGATGCAAGCAAAATGTAAAAACAGATAATACACAAATGTACAACAAAAAAAGAATCTTGTTAAAAAAACTAGGTAAACCTAAGTTATAAGTTACAACCAAAGATATGACATACCCAAAAAAAAAATTCGAGCCATACAAATAAAATAAATTACCATAACTTCCCCACGAGAAACTATATCGACAAAATTTCAAAAGTACGATTCAATGACACTTCTTATGCACTGTCATATATTGCAACCTCAGTATCACCTAACAATTATTTTTAGGGAAAACTAGCTCTGTGTCATCTTTCCCGGAATAACCTTATATGATATTTTATTTTTTTAGGAACAACACTTACACAAGAATTGGTATGGTTAATTGGAAATGACTTAGATTACAATACATCTTCAAAAATACCACTAGATCAAAGATTTCCATTTTTTGAGTAAGATATTTTCAAATATTTGTTATGTCTCTATGTGTTGTTTGACAAAATGTAATGATTTCTTTTTAGATTTGGCATATTCTTCCACGACGATGTGAAACAAGAAATACTGGACGCAAATTCTAATTCATTACTAAACCAGAATGTAATCCATGCACTTTCAAAACAAGGATGGGACCTTCTTCCGAAAATAGAGTCGCAAAGATTCATCAAAACTCATTTTCCTTTTAGTTTATTACCAAAAGATTGGCACACAAAAAATTGCAAGGTAATATAACTTTAAAGATTATTATCTTCATAAAGTTTAAATGGACTGTAAATTTCAGACAATTTACGTAGCGCGCAACCCGAAAGACGTGGCTGTATCTTTTTATCATCTTAACAGATTGTTCAGAACACAAGGTTATGAAGGAAATTTCGAGAAGTACTGGGAATATTTTCATCTTAATTTACGTAAGGACTCAGTTAAACAACTTATTTTGATGAACTTGAGCGATAATCGACTGAGGAATGGATGAGGGTTCCCGAAGGAAAAATAATCGGACAAGCAGTCTGCAGTGAAATTATTTATTTCAAGCCAACGTTTCGACTAATACGTTAGTCTTCTTCAGGGCAAGAAAACCTCATGTTATTAGACATTTTCTTGCCCTGAAGAAGATTACCGTATTAGTCGAAACGTTGGCTTGAAATAAATAATTTTACTAAAGACTGCTTGTCCGATTATTTTTCCTTCGGGAACCCTCAACTTATTTTAAATTTAAAGTGATCTAAATGCCATTATTATATTTAAAAGTTTGTTTAGTTTTTAGCTAAAGATTAAAATTGTAACAAATCGATTTGCTAATTTCATATTATTTAACATCATTGGGAAGTTATCTTATATTCTGGCTGGTTTATAATGAATTTAATTTATGAATTTACAATTAAAAATATAAGCTCATTTAAAACTCATATGATGGTTTATGAACGATTTACAAATTTGAAATTAGGTTCGGAATATAATTATATTTTGTATTTCCAAATGTAAATTTCGAATTCAACCAATCACAAGAGAAAACTATTAAATATGGCGGTAAGGTATAACTCTGCTTTATCCTTCAGCTGTCTTTGCTGTTTGTGAGTTGAAGATGGATTTACAGGAACAAATTGATATTATGTTTGCGTAATTTCAATGTAAAGAGAGATAGCAAGGAATTAAATACATGCACACTCATACGAGTATATTTGAAGAATTGTTCATGATCTAGTTATTTCACTTTCAGAAACAAATTATGATACTGCCCGTTGACAAATCAATGTGTTCATAGGCCTAACCTCGACCTAACAAACCATCTACGTCTTTTTAAGTATGTGTTTGTTTCTTTATTATACAAATCAACAATAGTAAAAAACATTCCTGATATTATTAAAAACTCATTTTGTTCATTAGCGTCTAAGAAATTAATGATGACTATGAAAATAAAATTGTAACCAAATATCTTAACTGATAACTGGTGAAACGTTAAATTAAAGCAGTGACAAGTCACGTGATAAATATACTAATTGGTCAGATTCAGTACTTCAAAATCGAACATAAACCAGAGAGAAAATTGTAAATTTTAAATCAACATTTCTAAATGTAAATTAATAAATTTAATTCATCATATACACGCCATAACGGGTTCGTATAATTAATTCCTTTTTGGACCTTAGATCCATCTGACTTGTATGCTTCATTTCCAATAATAAATAATTCATAAGTAAATTAATATATATATATATATATATCGTATTATTTTAGAACCATGGACGCCATATTGGAGTCACATAGAAGAAGGATGGGCAAGAAGAGATGAATCGAATATTTTATTTTTATTTTATGAAGATATTATTACGGTATGTAATTTTAAATATTTATTTTTGTGGGTTAATCCACGCTAAAAATGTTACAGATATGTACTCCATAATTTCCATTTCCAATATTTCTCATAAAATATGGAGTTTCTATTTTGTTAAATAATTTTTCGTAGTCACTTCTAGAATTCATATTAAATGAATTAAATTTAACCATATTTTCTTGGAGATTTATCCCTCGCATGACAAATTTGAAATGTACAAAAATATACTCTTTTTGTTTAGGATATGACTGCATCCATAAAGAAAATAGCCTCCTTCCTTGGAAAATCATTAAGTGAAGAACAAATAAATGAACTAAAAGATCATTTAAATTTTGAAAAATTCAGAAAAAATGAAGCAGTAAATGGCCAAATGTTAAACGATTTGAAAATTACAATACCTACTGAACAGGCTTTTATAAGAGAAGGGAAAATTAATAGCAAGAAGAAAGAATATTCACCAGAATTAGAAGATGTGATAGATAAATGGTTTGAAGAAAATGCAAAAAAAATAAAAATAACATTTCCCAAAGTAAATTAATTACTGATTCGTATTATAAGTTACTTAAAATATAAAATTATAATATTATAGTTTGTAGTTTGTATATTGTTATTACATCATACTCATTTCTTTTTTCTATTTTGCATGATTATCATATGATTTGAATTAATATAACATAAAAGTTTAGCTGATAGAAAATGAAGTTACCATATTTATATGATATATTAAATAAATACATAATAGCCAGAAATAAGTATTATTTTATATGTAATATCTATTTAATTTTAAACATGTATTGTATTAAGTTTAATTTTTTAATCAATGTAGAGACTGAAAAGTAATAAATATTTCAAAAATAATTTTACTGTATTATAATGAGGCAAATTGTCAATTTACTATCTATGTATTCAAGACACCTAGACCTACGAATATACTGTATTCTAGATAAGATAGGGCTTACGATAGCAGCTTTCTGATTGGTCTAAACGCGTACCAAATTTACAAAAGCGAAAAATTTGTAACAAAATGTTCAGTCGTCAGATGTCAACTGGAGTTGTACTCCGTACAAACGTCGTGGTAGAAATTAAAGACAGAAATATGCAAGGTAAACGAGCAATATCGATGTTAAATTGTATTATGTGGGATCAGATATCAAAAGAAAAAAATCTGTTGCGGCCAGCACAAGACCTTCCGTCAGTTCGATGTATTTTGTACAAATCCCATACCAAAAAGACCTTGGAACAGTTTCTATATAATATCATGTAAAATCGAATACGAACACATACTATTTTTTACAAATTTCATACCAAAAGTTCATTTGAAAAAGTTGTATAAATCCAATAAAATTATGACATAAACATACACTAAGAAAAATGCACTTGACACATTTTACTTTCTGCTTCAGCTTTCCCCTATTTTATTAGGGGTCGCTGTTACCTCTTCTCTTCCACTCATTCCTGTCCAACGCATCTTCTTCACACAGTCCTTCCTTTCTCAAGTCATCTGCGATACAGTCCTTCCATCTTCTTTTTAGCCTTTCACTGCATGTCACTTGCGAGGATCACTATGACATACTAATTTTTGATCCCATACTTTCCATATTTGGTTTTGCACTTGCAACAGATATCTGTCAATTAGAATTTTTTGAATGAGCAGCTGTTTCCATGATAAATAGCAAAGCTGACTAATTTTTGAAAATTCATTTCTTTATAATGCTTTAACTTTACATCTATTGAATATGAAGGAAAATGTATAATCAAACCATATAGAGAGAAGAGTATTTTCTTTAATAAATATAATAACAAAAAACAAAATGTCAAAAAATAATATATAAGTTCGTTTTTTTAAGAAAAACTGTTAAAAACTTCAAATAAGGGTACTTCCGGTGGATCAATTATAACCAAAATCTAATCAACTCTTCATAGGGATGTACAGAAGAGGAATACGAAAGAATTATAATTTTTAGAATTGTAGTATTGAAGTTATCGTCGGAGAAAAATTTGTCACACACGGACACACAAACACACACACACACACACACACATACATACATACAGACATCATCTTAAAAATAGTAAATTCGTATTGTAGGGACCCTAAAACGTGCTTATTCATTAAAAACTCACCACCGAATTTTTTGACCAAAGACAATACCTTCCTTACCTAAAGGTGACGGAAGGTAAAAAATTGACGTTTCAAGCTGTCAAGTATATCTTATACAAAACAAAACAAATTCATAAGTTTTTTTTTGTGTTTAAAACAGACTGGCTCCGCAGCGCCACCAACTCCATTCTTACCTGGAATACAGTATAGAATAACATTTATGCTCATTTGCACAGGTAATTTTTAATTACAAGTTAATAAAAAAAGTTCACATCGAAATTTCGACAGCAATATTTAATAATCCATTTCATATTTCGTTTTGATACTATATTATCAATTTAAGAAACAGTTAAAATTAAACTATAAACGGAGTACCTGAGCATTAGAGAATGGGGTCCTCCACTCTATTTTTTTTATTATTTTAAATGAAATTTCTTTTAATTTTGAAGCAATTCGTAGTTTTCAAAAGTCTTAATTGTCTTATTTAAATGACTTTGATTTTTAATGTCTATATGACGTCAAGGCGACACTCCTATCTTTCTCTCGCTCCGTACCACACTCTATTATAGAAGGCTGCAAGAGAAAGATAGCAATAGTGTGACGTCACAGTGACACTGACAACAAATTTCAAATATCTCGCAAAGCAATTATTTAAAAAAGTTTTTTTAATCTTAATCGTTATTTATTGAATAGTACTTTAAGTAGAAATTGTACATTTATTATTATTATTATTATTATGTGGTGGAGGATCCCATTGTCTTTAATCCGAATGACAATCTTTAATTATTGAAAGCAAGACGACAATAGAGATAATTCAATGCAACCAGCATTACATTTATAAAAATCTGGTCAAGACATTATGATCTTTTAACAAAATAATTTCATCACATATGTTTCATATGTTATGGCGCAATTTTCAAATTCAAAAGCAAAACATTTTCTGGAAATCTAATTGTTCGGTATTTTTTTAAAGAGTTATTAGTACAATTATTTAAATTTGTTACCCTAGATTGCTGCTCATTTTAAAATGTCTAGTTTCACTACTACATGGGTACTACGGAACTTCACAAAAACTTGGCTATATTTAAAGGCGGATTTATGCAGCCATTTTCATTTACATTTAATATAATTTTCATTTAAAAGATAAATGTATGTAAACCAATGTAGCCATGCATACACCATTTTCATTTACGTTTCCTTTATCTCTCATTCTTATTTATTTTTAAAGATGGTCAACTTTTATCTAATAAATGAAAATTATAAATGGCGCATGCGTGTACGGCATGACAGCGACGAGAATTTAAGTTGATCAGCTAGTTGTCAGTATGAATATCCGTTATCGTTTCTTTTTACGGTTTTTTATTGCAATTAACACGTTTAAAACTAAACTCATAACTTCTTCGCTGTCACTATTGTTGAACATTTTTATTAATAAATTTTATTCCAATGAAAGTGGGGTTATGACGTTCATCATCTGTCAGAGTATTTTTATATGTACACATGCGTTCATTTTCATTTATTTTTGTCGTATATTTTTGTATTTAAAAATTATAAATGAGAATTAAATGAAACTTAAATTACAAAGTATAAAAATGTAAATGAAAATGGCTGCATAAATCCGCCTTAAGTTACTACATGAATAAATTTGAAATAATAGTATATTATACGCCAAAGTTGCGAAGATAATCATTATTGACCCAGCGCTTATTGTAATAATATAAGGCGCCTGGTCAATAATGATCTTCTCAACCGTGGTTTATATACTATTTTTTTCACTACTAGCACATAAATTCTCTTTGAATTTTTTTTTTTATTGATAATAACAATAATTTTGACATGAATAATAACGTTACTTATTTGTTAATATTCACAAAAACAAAGTAGGCTGCATTTGTTTTTATCTGACATTTCGCTGGTTTGATAACCTCACTTATGGGCCTTGATTTTTATTTGATTTAATTATTTAATAAAAACACTTTGTGCTGTTACAGTCAGCAGTTTTATTAGTTTATTATTATTTTTAAATAAATCTATTGAAATATATTTACCTACAAATACAAAAAAATTTGTTCAATCCTACATCTACAAATATTTCACATTTTCACCAAAACAGCACAGTGGCCAGGCGAGGCGGCAGCGCAGGTCAATTTAAAATTATAGTGGCAAATTTAAATTATATATACTTAACACCTTTCTTGAGTTTAATGAGTTAAATAATATTTGGATTTGAAGGCTTGAGTTTAATTGAAAAGTGACAGTTTGCATTATAGACCAAGGTTAATAATAAATTATTATTGACCTAGGTTACCATGGTTACAAACAAGCGGTAGTGAAAAACAGTTTCTCATGTCAAATAAAGGTAAATAATAGTGGGTTCCTAGGCTAGTAGTGAAAAAAATAGATTTGTTGTAGTATGAAAACTTTTAATTAATCCTTTTTATATCACAGAACAAACATGTCTCCTACAAAAGTTTTGAAAAGGCAATGGCTCTTCAGAATCCGAGGGAATTTTGATGCTTCTTTGCACAATAGAGTGATAAAAATGATTACAATAAACACTAAAATAAATGACACAATAGCAGTATTTTCAAAGGACGTACATAAATATTTTTTGAACTGTTATATTAAATAACATGATAAGAACCCTTTCAAACTGAAACTAATCAACCACTATTGCCACCCGTATTACTTTCCGCCAACTTCACGCAACCAAATCTCCCAGTAATGGCGTAAAAGTTTGACAGAGCTAAACCATAAAACAGTTTAAGTTGGGGTCGTAAACATTGATTGAAACCGGATCGCCTTAAATGCAGCAACTTCAAGACACCTCGTCGTTTAGTTTGAGGTTAGCTGAGTTGATTACTTGATTAGCACTCCTTGATCTGTTTCTGTTTTACTAGATTACAACAAATTGCTTTAGCTGGGTGGGCGGATATTTGGTCTAATGAGATATACGAAGTTTAAAGGAAATAAAATTTATTGAGAATAAAAACGTAATAAAATTAAATAGTTTTTTCAAAAAGTATAAGACAAAATACAATTGTAAAGTTTTTATCTATTACTGGCTGTGGCAGTAATGGCAATATGTAATTTATTAATTTCTGATATATTAATTAAGTTCGTACCTCTAATAGTTCTGTATATTTTTTTAATAAACTAAAAAGCATTACGAATAATTATATGGAAAGTATAATAATTTAAAACCTAATGAGAATTTGTGGACTACCATGACAAAAAATAATAATAAAAACTAAAGTAGAAACAACGTTTTCGATTTAATGCGGTGATAGCATTGTTTGGGGCTATATTTTCTCAACGGGTGTACGAAAATTAGATTAAGAAAGTGCGGAAAATTCTTAAAATAAATAGGAATATGAAGCAAAAAAGAATTTCAAATTAATTACAAGTAAAATGGCAGAATATAATGCCGTTGGTGACCAAAAATTTGGTAGATTCAATGACTCATCGATTAGTTACTGGTGGAAGAACCAAAGGAAAACCCTCCAAATATTATATTTCTTTATGAAACATAAATAAATGGTTTATTATTTAAATGTTTTGGTTATCGTACGGAGATTTGTTTCTCATGAAATTATGAATACTTTCAATGTTTACCCCATAATATAAATAAATTAAGTAAATTATTTGTTTATTTTATATTTATAATAACGTAATATACTGCTTCTCATTTTGGATTAAAAGGAAATTAAATATATTGGGTTTTAGACTGCTATTTTTCCTAAAATACATTAAAACTACTGTCGTACGGAGACTTTTTTGAATGACTGTATATATTATAAATAAATAAAAACAATATATTCAAAGATCTCATATTATATGTATAGAACGCATTTTACATACATAGGTTCGGTTAAATGATGATATTAGTACTTACCAGTTAATGGAAAATCTTCATACCTGATGACATCGTTTAAGAAAACAAATTTACACAAATTTTTGTATTTCACTCTAAATATTAGTTTGTAGGGCTAGGACTTTGAACTGGGTATTTAGTTATATGGGAAATAACCACCCACCCGGAACAAATGGAATACGGGTCGGAACCGATTTTTACCCATAAGACCCGTAAGATCCATAAGAACCACAGACCCATATTACCCGTAATGGTATCGGTCTTATAAATCGAGATATGTGTTACTTGTCTTATTATTGTACAAATTACTAACTTATCTTTTAAAACTAATTGTATTACCTATGTGAAGTGTTTAATCAAATAAATTAATTTAATTAAATAAAATTATTTTTCAACGGTATGATTATTTAAACAGATAGCAACGTAATAATACGTCTTACGTAATACGGTAATATGGGTATGGTTCTTACGGCTAACACGGTCTTATGGGTGAAGAATCGGTTCCGACCCGTATTAACTGAAATACGGATGGGCGGGTGTTCACATGGATCCACTGGTATTCCGAGCACTATTAGTTTGTACATTATCATTTAATACACAAAACAAAGAAATATACATCCGAACACTTCCAAATATCACAACAAACTAACTAACGTTCGATTTTTAACTTGTTTTATTAGGAGCACGACAGCACTGAGCAGAGTGTAGAATAAAATTTCTATTACTATAAACAGTGTAAAATTTTTATAAATTATTTAACACTACAATTTTTACTACATTTTATTATGTACAATTAGTAAATTATACAAAATTTTGTGTTGGGTTTTACTCTTAATATATTTCACCACTTACCAAATCAGTTTCTACACAGCTAAAATTTCTTAGAGTGGTCATTTTTAAAAAATTATAAAAGATTATTTCTATGGTTACAAATGAAGTATGTACATACCGAGAGTTTTTTTTATCAGTGAACATGTGCGTATGCCATTACCATAGTTACCCCTGTGGTGCACTCTCCACACCAGCTATGAGTGGCCGTGAGGTGACGCCTGGTAAGCGCCCACGCGGTAAAATATATCGTCATCATTACCGATGTCTACATGTGTTGTAGATACTGGCACACCCAGTAATGGGTAATATGCCGTGATGATATATTTATTTATTTATAGTTACATTTAAAATGATTGACAGCAATGCATTATCACGTTTTTTTTTTTAAACTGGACATAGGACGTGACATTTAGTATATCTGTCAATGTCATCAAATTGTCATACTTCAAAATGTGTACAGTTAAAGAAAAGTTCAAATTGTAAATTGGAGTAATTATAACGAGTCTACAACAAGTTTCTGACTTATGTGCATTAACTTTTAATAAGCTACCCAGTCCAACAACTATAAGAAAAATTTACAATGACTACAGAACTAAAGGATGCGTCAATAAACAGCACAAGAAGAAAATCAGACCAAGTACTGTAGTTAATAGAAAGAAACAAGAAATTATGCAATTAATTGAAAGTGACAACACCCTGTCAACAATTTTTTTTCTGAAATTAAGAATGCTAGTATACAAGGTTTTAAGACAAGAGCATTTTAAGAGTTTTAAATATCAAAATCACCAAGAGTTATTACACAACGATATAGAACGAAGAAATATCTTTTGCGAAGATATGATGAACAAAATTAATAGTGGGGAAATATTACTGGATCGAATTTTATTTACGGATGAAGCGACATTTTATATTAATCGGGAAGTAAATTCACAAAATTGCAGGTATTGGAGTCGTCAAAATTTTCACTTATATCTGCACCAGGTATTCCCCCAACGCTGGATAGGACGTGGTGGAGAAGTGGAGTGGCCTGCAATGCCACCAGATCTTGCACCAAACGATTTTTTTTTCTTTGGGGCCATTTAAAAAATTGTATTTACAATGGTGACAAAATAAATATTGATCAATTAAAAAATAGGGATAAAATATAATTTATATGAATTATTTCTTGCCTTAGGCTTATGTCAGAGTATAGAATTATACCATACAATTTGAACCTTTTCTTCAACTGTATACATTTTGAAATATGACAATTTGATGACATTGACAGATATACTAAATGTCACGTCCTATGTCCAGTTTAAAAAAAAACGCGATAATACATATAATCAATGAATTGTTTCAATTTTTATTATGTTCTGCGGAACGGTTTTTGGAGATTTCAGCCAAGTTTTTGGAAACCGTAATTCATAGATCTTTAAGGAAATGGATGTTTCGATCTGGGATCAAACTTGGGTGCATGTTTGAGGTTACAAAATAATCACTTTTCAACAAAACAAAAACTACAAAGTTTATAAATGATATGAAACAAATACGAACATACAAACACAATATATTTTAAATAGTTTATTTAGATCACAATTGACATAACATCCTTTGGTATATAACCCATTATTATCAGGCTAATAAGTCAGTCGGATTCACTTATCATAATATACATCATATATAGCTTTGTACATATTTTACAAAATTTACAAATTTCAATATGTTTCATTATTATCAAATGGATAAAATACGTTGATATTCTGTGTAAAAATAACTGTTGACAATAGAATTTATATTATTGGTTTTGTAAAATAATTTCAACATGGTTAACTCCATTCAAAGTATTTTATATAAAAACGTTTGAATATGAAAAATAATTTAAATAAATGAATTTATAAATATTCTAACAAAACAATTGTAATGAATATGTATTTGGTTTGATAATTAAAGCTAGCTGTAATCATTCTTTGAAGACATTTGTATAAAATTCGTATCTTAATTACTGTAAAAACTTACAACTAAAACCCTTTTTTTTATCTCAAAATATACAATAAAATCTATATTCTTTGTTGAATAGGAAGATGTCCAAAGATTTTCGAGAAGACGCCCTTACATTAAGAATTTGACCAGGGAAATAATAAAACTACGAAAAGATGAATTATGTGTTACATCAAATGGGAATTTCCAAAAGGTAACGCCTTTTTAAAACATGTTTATGGCATATCAATTTTACCCTTAAGTAAGTTTTGTAACGAAACTGAAGTAATGGCTTTATAAAGTATTTTATTAAAAAAAAAAATGATATTAAAAATTATTTCATTATGTTGTGACACCATATGCTTTAGACCTTGTTATAGGTAAAAAATAAAAATAAAGGTCTGTATTTTTACCTTGGTACTAAAAGGGCCAATGTTTAAAATTGGCGAATTTTAATTATACATACACAAATGAATTTTTCCCATAAATGGAACACATGGAACTAAATTGTACACTGTTAATTTACTAGCAAACATGATAAAAATGAACCCTAATACTTGAAAAATTATTTCATGTACACTGTTATATGACAATTTTAAATAATTTAAAATAGTTATTTATGCAACAAGAGTAAAAAGTATAGTCTTATTTTACGAAAAGGAAAGTTTGACCGATCGAACCGTAGGCGAGTTCGTCAAATCGTATGGGTGAAATAAGACACTTTTTACTCGAGTTTTTTACGGCTGCAATAAAAGTGTGAAAAAATGCCATAATGTTTTATTATTTCACGCGTTTGCGTTAAAAAATGTGTACTATTTTTTACACTTTTACTGCGTTAAAAAAGAAATACTTTATAAACCCATTTTAATGAAGAAAGTGTGCCTTTTTTAACAGACATAAAAAAATAATTTACGGTTTCCTAGACATGGACAAAACGGACTGGCCGTTTTAGCACAAAGGTACAGATTTATTAGTTATCGAGATTAAAATATTAGAAAAATCGAGGAAATCCCCATTTATATTATAATCTGTACTGGAAATTATATCTGTCGCTTTTCTCATAAATTACATTGAATGGGGACTTATAAAATTTACATCACACAACACACATCCTTCCCTCCAGTACTACATGTCTTTAGAAGAAGACCGCAAGCTCGAAGAGAGAGATAGTTTTGTATTACCATGGCCTCTCTTCTCTTGTCAATGTATTGCTCTTATTCGATTTGACACTCTGTTTTATTTTGCCGTGGTGTTTGACCTATGTATGAGTGATCTGTTTTGTTATAACAATGCTTTGTTAGCTGGTGATAAAACACAAAATTATCCAACACATTTAAATACTGATTAAAATTCTATCTAAGAGGTCATGGTAATACTTTACTTTCTCTCTCTGCGAGCTTGTCGTGTCTGCCTAAGAAGTTAATTCAGAACTCCGTAGATAAAATTCTAAAATCATAAGTCCCCATTCAGCTCATGTCGAAATGTTCTTTAACATTATATTATTCTTTGGTATTCTTCAAGCCTTTTGTTAATTTGTACTTGTACTTCTACATATTGTTGTAATGGGGTCCGGTACTCATTTTTTTTTTTTTTTTTTTTTTAATAATAATATCTATTCTGCAGAAGTGGAAGAGATTGCGAACACAGCAATTAACAATCTTTTACCAATGCGCTGAAAAGATGTACGAAAAAACTTTTAATTTTTTTTTGTGAATGGTGTTCCACGCAAAAGTTACCAGCAACTGTCGTAGATAGTATGGTGTAATCGCCGTCAAATAAATATGGACGGATGCTCAATGTTTTCCCTTCTCCCCACCCTTGTTTCTACCATGCGGTGTTGCCGCTTCTTCATAACTTAGCATTTTTAACATGACCATTGAAATTGGCAACAGTGTACAAATCTCTAATCCATATTTATTTCGTGCTTTTTACTGAGTTAACGTTATTTACAACTGTCAGCACTGGCACCCAACCACATGTTAGTAGCGTGAAATTTTGATTAACAAAATAAAAAAAATATATTTTTTCGCTTTGTACTATAATCACTTTGAAGTAGTGTTGTAATACCATAGCTTATAGCGCGAAAAATATGCAACTTTTTTTAGTACCAGACTCCATTATGTACTATTCATATAACTATATCTACATACATAAATATATAAATAATGATATGAAAAAATTCAATACAATTTGAGAGCGTTTTTCCAGTCAAGAATATAATCAATTGTAACTGGTTACATATTTTAAAAAATTAAGTAGGTCTTGGAATGTACATACCTTCCAACTTATTTATAAAATATATTTTCTTTAGAAATCTATTATTTTTTCTTCTCGAAAATTCTTTGGCAAATAAGAAAATAAAACTAATGGTATGAAATGTGTAAAATGCATTGACTAACATATAGTTTACACATGTGTATTAAATATGTGAATGCATTTATTTACACATAACATTTAGGTAGGTTTAAAACTCTCTTGGCCCTTTAGATTAACTTTATACAAAACCCAAGTCAGTGGCGTACTTGTTAAATTTTCCATAGATGCACAAAGATTAGAAAACTTATTTTAGCACAACCATTGACTCATAACACTAAAAACTAAACAAATGATAAAAATTACTTAAATAAATAATATAGTTTGATTTTTAATACTTAAATTATAAAAGTAATGATTTTTTTCATTGAGGTCTTGTAAATTAGGGTTGCACTCGTATTTGTATATTATTAAAAAAGTTTCAATATTTATTCATCCATTCTGCGACGTCATTTGGCGTTCTATGTAGACCAATCATAGAAGCTGTAACAAAATTTGTTATTTCTGATTGGCCTATAACATTCGTCACTGGGCCAAGAGGATGTGATATGATTCAGTCAATAAATATAATAAATACGAGTCTAATGTTTTTTTTATATTTTTTTGACTATAATAAAAAATGTGCAAGACCTCAGTGAATATGGCAACTGTAATAATTTTAATATTCTTGTATATTAGAAACTAATAATAAAATTTTAAAACATAACTGTTGTAAATATTGTTGTACCAATAATAAATAATAAAATATGTAGTACATTATTTAAAACTTAGATATATAAATATTTTGTAATATGTATTGCACCTTTTATAACAAATACCCCATACTACTCAAAGATTTCTTTGATCAACATTGTTTATTTTTGCGATATTCTAGTCTACACTTTTATTTTTATGTTATAGCAAAACATATGATGTAACTATTGGTAATTACATGTTTAAATATACATTTTATTGATAGTATTGCAGAAATATATTTTTTAGAATATTATAAAACATGATGTCATCGCGAAACATTAAAAATGGGAAAGAATTATCAAGTTTCAAACTAGACATCGCTCGCAATCAAACAAAATAGAATGCGAGATCAGTGAACTTTTTGAAAACTAAGTTAATGCCTGTCGGTTGGAGCTGCCAAATAAGTAATGGCATATTATCATTACATTTAATACGTAAAGAAATTTTCATGCTTTGATTTTATAATTTCATTTGAAAATATATGAAAAATAAGCGAATTAAAATGAAGATTGCGTTGCGGACGGTGCAAAACGACCAATACCGAAATCTAATCAACCTACCAATTATGAGTTGACAAAATGTAACGTAACCTAACTGGCAATTCATAAAAAAACACAACCACAACACGAAAATAATCAGCTTTCGGTATTTGGTCGTTCAGCACCGTCCGCAACGCGTTGTGGCTGTTTTTTGTTTCGCTCACTGATCGAATTCGATGTTTGGGTTAATGGCTGTATTACACTTAACAATAAATCGTACAATAAATTGATGAAATTAGAACTTGTTGGTTACTTTTCTGGTGCCAACTCTACAATATTTGAAATTTCAAATTATATTTAATTTGTGCTTTAAAGTTATAAGTTCTTATTTTTGTTTTTATATAAAATGTCAAGATATCGGTGCTTAACACGTAAAAGAAGAAATAATAATTTAAAAAGATTAACGTTTGCGTTGATTGTAAGTAGATATCAGTATCTTAACAGCTTTTTTATTAAAACTATATTCGTTTTTATTTTTCATTTTTAACAACAAGTGTAAATTCTCAACATGTCGATCAATAAATTGATAAATTTATCGGTCAATAAATCGATCGATTTATTGTTGAGTGTAATACAGCTTTAACATATGTACATTAAAAAGTATTATGTTTGAAGGATGTACGAGTACAACAAAAATTCAATATCATTTCATCATTTTTGGTAAGGAAGAAAAAGATGTTCTACTGACAGACTATTACATGATAATAAATAAATCTGCTCTTTCTGTTTTACAAAGAAAGATTATTAATTTCGCCGGTATGCAAATATTAACAGTATTAATAAATCAAATTTATATTAGTACTTTAATTGATTTTATTTTTTGTTTTCTTCGCAGTTATTAGAATAGATTGCAATTTCAATAAAAATCATCGTAAATCCAGTTACGCCAGTTACTATTAATTCCGAATTTTAAACTTGTTGCCCTTTAACTATGTATCTTGATTAAGATTTCGACTGAATAAACTCAAAAATTAGGTTGAGTTGAATTGTTTACATTTTTTGTGTTAGAACACAGTCAAAATAATAAATATCGCCAATTATTGTTTAACGGAAAAATAAATCCTCTTTTACAGTGTCAAAAAAAAAAAAAAACTAATTCGGAGTAGGCTATGAACACAAAAATGTATGTCTGATCATTTTTCAATTCAAAAGTCAAATTGTCGAAATTGACCGTGAAATGTAATTTTAATGAGAAAAGATAATAAAGAAGGATACAGAATATTGCCATTCACCGTTTTCTAATTTATTTCTTTTTCTAAAATAAGGATTCAAGAAGAAAAGCTTTGATTTCTGTTTTTTTTTAGATAACATTTTTGATAATCTCGCGTCACACATTTAATTAAATATTTTCAAATTGACATACGTTTTTATGTCCATAGTCTATTCCGAGTTAGTATTTTTTTGAACACTCTGTATAATTTATTTAAAAATAAAGAAAAATAAGCGAATTAAAGAAAATGGAATCAGTCAAAATGTAAAAAAAAAATAATCAGGTCCTATTACTGATAGCGCCGCAAATGGATTTTAAACGTGCTAGTAATGTTTCTTTTTAAATTAGAAAGAAGAATAAAAATTCTCATAAAACAAGTTTTCAGTCCATTTTCATAATATAAAGACTAGAGAACACTGTTATCAGACTATAGTAAGTTGCATATATTTTTGCTATAACATAAGAACAAAACTGAGAAGTAAATATGAAATAAATTAATGTTCTTAAACCAAATTTCTGACTCACCATTCTACCCAAGTACGCCACATTGCCATGTAAATTTACTTTCCCGTATTACACCATTTATTCTTCACGCCACTAAAGTCTCTGTATTTGTGGAGGTTCCTGATGCAGCGAATCGTCCGTTTGCAGCTGGGTACCTTTGGAGCAGTCTCGGATCCCCGTAAGGATGATCCCAATCCGACGATCCAAAGCGGTGAGATGAGGCTCCCAAAGTACGGGTGCCACTGGATCGGAGGACATGGACCGCCGCATGGCTGCGCTCAGTTTTTCTGGGCCGTTGTGAAACCTGGAAGAAGAAAAATTGTTAATAAATGCATTGATTCGATACATATTGTCAGAAAATAAATCTTTTCATTTTACAAATTTAGTAATGTCCCTATTACAAATTCTAAGAATGGAGTCATTTTCGTCTTGAGTGTTGGTAGCTATTTAAATTTGGTGCTTCAATAGGGGATTCTATGATTTTTTAGATTTTTACCTCCTTTAGATAAGGAGGGTATTGTATTTGGTCAAAAAATTCGTTGGTGAGTTTTTAATGAATAAGCGGGTTTTATGATCCCTATTACGATTTCACTAGTTTTGCGATGATGTGTGTGTGTGTGTGTGTGTGTGTGAATGTGTGTGTGTGTGTGTGTGTGTGTGTGTGTGTGTGTGTGTGTGTGTGTGTGTGACAAATTTTTCTCCCCGATAACTCCAAAATTAAAATTTATGATTCTTTCGTATTCCTCTTCTTTGCATCCATATGAAGAGCTGATTAGATTTTGGTTATAATTGGTCAACCGGAAATTCCCTTATTTGAAGTTCTTAACAGTTTTTCTTGAAAAAAACGCAGTTAAATATCATTTTTCGACACTTTATGTGATTGTCAATATGAAAGAATATCTTATTATGTATATGGTTTGATGAAGCATTTTCCTTCATATTTAGTAGATTAACACCCGTATTCACCAACACCAAATAAATCTTCGAATAGCTTATTCATTAAATAAGAGAAAAATATCGCATCAAAATATGACAGCTAAAATAAATACCTTCATTTGTGTTATGATATCGATGCGATATTTTTCTCTTATTCAATGAATAAGCTATTCGAAAATTTATTTGATGTTGGTGAATACGGGCAATAGAGTTATAGAATTATACAGAGATTAACTTTCAAAAATCAGTCAGCTTTGCTAAAATCATGGAAACAGCTGATATATTCAAAAAATTCTAATTGAAAGATGTCAGTGTCAAGAGCAAAACCAACGATGGAAAGAATAGGAACAGAAAGTGGTATAAGTGATAAGAGTGGATAGAGTGTCCCTCGCAAATGACTTGCAGTTGCAGCCTCGCCTCAAGATTGGAACATTTAAAGGCGGCAGTACGAGGAAGGCCAAAGAGAAGATGGAAGGACTGTTTAGTAGAAGATTTGAGAGAGGAAGAACTGTGCGAAGAAGATGCTTTGGACAGGAATGAGTAGAAGAGAAGAGTAAGAAACAGCGACCCTTAATAAAATAGGGAAAAGCTGAAGAAGGAGGAAGTGTCAAGTACAATTTACATGATGTACGTTCGTGTTATAATTTTATTGGATTTATAGAATCTTTTCTAAGGAACTTTCGGTATGGAATTTGTAAAAAATAGTGTGTTCGTGTTACAATTTTACAGGACATATAGAATATCTTTTTCAAGGAACTTTTGGTATGGGATTTGTACAAAATACATCGAATTGACGGAAGGTTTTGTGCTCGCCACAACAGTATTATATACTATTATATATTATAGTATTTTTAAATTCAGAAATTCCCTAAATTTTTCTTTTTTAAAAAAAATTCGGCCTCTCACGGAAGAAAAAAAAAATGGCAAATATTTGGTATCCAGCGTTTCCCGCCTTACGACGTAAACGAACCCATTGTTGGAGAGCAATGGCATTATATCGTGCTTTCCCTCTCAGCAGCTACTGTCTTCGGTGCTGTTTACCAGAGATTTTAACCATTTGTGAATGTTGTGTGGCTAACTTACAAAACTGGAAAATAACGTTTAGCCGTGTAATATAATATACCACTATAAACAAACACTCTGGCAATCACTGGTTTGTTGATGGGAACGCCCACGTAGTGTCGGCCAATAAAAGAGAGCCGGGTTCGGTGTCGCCATCAAACCAGGAAAATATCCGCGCGTTTTGAAAGTGTGTAATATATTTTAGCATTTATAAAGTGATAAAACATATAGACAAGATATTTGCGTCAATAACACAGTCATATGGGAGGAAATAATTATACAGAAATATATCATTTATTGTCATTTTCTAAATTATGTTCCTAAAGTTGCAAAAATCGAAATAGTTCCATTTTAGTACCATGCATATAGGTGTTAAAATCGAATTGGCAATATTTAGCAGTCAGCATCTTTATTTCAAACTGTTAGCTTTAACATCTCGGTAAGCCGTGCTGAGCTGGCAGTTATGAGTGCACAGGAAATTGACTTTTATAAAATGTGGAGTGTTTGTTTAAGTCAGCACGGCAGTGGCAGTGCGCGACAAGCCTTTCGCGAACGCCAGCCTGCACTCGGAAACGCATATAAGTCCCAGCACATGAGTTACGGCCACGGAACGTTTCTTTATTTCCGTTGTTTGCTCCACCTTATAAATATGTTGTTTCAAATGCGATGTTTTCATTGCGCCAAGTAGGAATGTCTTACTGTACCTACAACTTTTATTACTAAATGCATTTTTAATAAAGTATAAAAGAAATCTGATTTTCTTTATTTTATTATAACTGTTTATTAAATTGTTTTCGTAAACCGCGTGCGTATGTAAAGTACACGCTTTAGGGACTCTTTACAATGTGTTAACTACTTTATGCAATAACAACAATATAATTCCTTACAATCACCGCCGAGAAATCCGTTAATACATTTTATCTATAATAATAATTGTCCTATAAATATTAATGTCTATAATAACTGTTCCGGTCAATGTAAGTCTGTACCTAAATAATATATAAACTAAATTAAGCAAAAGTTGTCAAGCATATTTTATGGTGTTGTCATATACCTATTAACTAATAAATTGCGGATCCTTTGCTTTTCTTGAAGGAAACACTGTGAAATGGAAATATCATTTCTGCATAAGTCTATCTCACACAAACACCCAACCGCGAATTATGCGCATGCTTGAAAACATTGACTACTATTGGCTAACGAGGAAATCATGATCACTTTTTGCGAATCACAGAGTTCTGTTTATTAACGACTAGCGCGAGAAATTTTAAATTTAAATTTGAGAAATTAAACTATTTATTTTGTATGTAAATTCTTGAATATTAATATTAGTAATAATTAAAAACATCGACATATTCTAGTGCTAAATTTGAATTAAATAATTTACTTTGTTGTACTGTAAAAATAATAGGAATACAATCTAGTCAGGATTAATTTATTTAAGTGACAATAAATTACTGTATGAAACACAAAGCAAATGCTTTCGAAGTGCAACTACAAACAGAAATGAAATCAAACGTCAAAGTCAAACCATGTGCTCGCTGCATCACCAGGGCAGCGTTCCAAAACCAAGAATACCGAGTTTTGGCTTAGATTATGATGTGTTGTGTTTTGGAACGAATGAGAGTTTTGTTGAAGTAGAAAATTGAAACTAAATTAAAAATAATTTTATAAAACTAACAAAACTACTTATAATTACAACATTAATGTCAAATCCGTAATAAAAGCGCTTTTATGGAGCACTCTCCTCAATATAATGTGAAAGTACGCTCTATAAAAGCGCTTTTATTATAAAAGTATGTTCGTAATACACGCCAACGTATTTGCTTATGTTTATTTTCAACCAAAAGCATGTTTTCTTCCTCAAGAAGGCAAATTACATTCATATGTTGAGAATCGTGAGCATCTACGTTTGAAAATATTGTGGAGAAATTTCTATACCCTCCTCGTTAGTAGAGTAAGTAGAACATCACTTTGGAGTAAACTCTTGGTTTTGGAACAAGTTGAGTAAACTCTGAGAGTAAGGTTATTAGTTTTGAAACGACTAAGAGTAGGATTTTGGAACGCAGCCCAGCCAGCTACACTGTCAGCGTTAGCCAATAGTAGTCAAGATTTCCGAGCATGCGCATAATTGCCGGTTGGGTGTTTGTGAGAGATAGACTTATGCAGAAATGATATTTCCATTTCACAGTGTTTCCTTCACCTACTCTTATGGGAAACATACGAGCATTAGCAATATATTAGTTAATAGGTATATGGGTGTTGTACTTACCAACTTTTCAAATAATTAAATAAAGAAAAATGTCCGGCACATGTGTCTATTTTACTGGTAGTTTCATTTTCAGTGTAATACGTGTAACATCTGATAATTTATATTTAAGGTTACCTTCTATTTTGACATTGAACAGATGACAAATTCTCCAACAGATAGCACTGATGGTAGCCAATTTATTATTTATTAATATTTTTTTTATTATTGATTTTTGATGTTTGAAAATCGTATGAGTGCCATTTAATAAATTATATTTTGTTATTTTAAAGATTATTTTGTTGAAGAATGCCCAGAAAATGTCAGTGTTTTTTGCTTAATTTCCTGGTACAGTGCATCGGGAATGTGATGTTTCCGGTTGTCTACAGCGTGTGTCAAATGTAACTTCCGAGGTTGGGAGTACAAAAAATGCATTTACTTGTTTGACAGATAGTGTGTAAAAATTAATTTACTGATATAGGAGTAGAAAAACTACTTTTCAAGCACTAGTGCGTGCAAAGTAAATATGTTAATTTACTTGTCAACTAACACTAATAATATTTGAAAATGCCTGTATACGCACATTCTAACATTTCGGTTGTAGAAAAAATATTATAAGCAAATCGTGCTAACTAAAAACTGCCAGTATAACCCATGCGGTGGAATCTCCTATTACACAAAGCGGGCCAGCATTATAACTTTTCTTCCCCCGTATAGATGGCGCTAGTATATAAAATTTTATTTCAAATTAGAAAATGACAGCTTACTGACAGCTCGATTATTATTGAATTGGTTGACATATTTTTTTAAATTTAGTTATGATTTTGTTTATTTATGATATATACACATTTATTTGTGGTTGTTTATGATTATTTGTGATATAAACAGTAAACAATTTATCACCAGATATTTTCTTTGTGTGTGAGAAACTTTTGTGAAAGATATCATGCCGCGCATCAATTGTTGTATTCCAGTCTGCATTACGACAGGTGTGTATGAATGTGTACTTTATTAGTTCTTAGATGTATTATTAATATTTTGTAAGCTCGGTATTAATTGTTGATATATTTTACAGATGTTACTTTACATCGATTTCCAAATCCCAAAAATTATTTACAAATGTTCAACACCGAATATCAAATGGGAAGAAAATTAGAATTAGAAGATAATATAAAAATTAGCACATAGGAAATACGAAAAATTATTAAAAAATAAAAAAATTAAAAAGTAAAATAGTTTGTATTATTAATTTACTATTTAACTCATTTTATTATTAATATAATATATATATATATAGCTTAATATTTGATATAAATAAATTTCAACATCGGCTCTTTGTGAGATGTTCAAATTTATTATCAAGTATTAAGTTGTTGAATTCGAATCAATTCAAAATTTCCGCCTCCTATACAAAAAACTTCTTCTTCCCACGACCAGGGGGCGCTGTACTTATAGTACCGGTTTGCAACATTACAGTTTACTATCTATAATAGTGTCTATGGTCTGTGGTATAACCTATATCGTGCCTTGCGTCAGTTTATACTCGTATAATTATTTAGCAATAACAAACCAATTGAATAAATACGATATAAGTATAATGAATGAAATATACCTCTTTTTATTGTCTAAAACCAATATTTTGAAATGATTGTTGGCAATCTTAGAAACGCCATATTAGCAATAGCAAAATACACAATATAATTCCAAAAACTAATGAAATATCTAAAACACAATGAAACACTAATTATCAATGCCAAAATCACCTTTCACCACATGAATGACAAAATGACATGAACATTCAAATAATTCAAATATTTGAAAATGGCCTTCGTTACCGTAGTTACAGGTTACAGTACAGTTTCTATTTCATTTTTCTTCCTGGGTTAAACGGAGATAGCAAATACCCTTTCTGGGACACGCACTATAATGAGATAGCGAATAAAAGTATCATATATTATCATGTACGTAAGATAAAGATGCAAGATAAAAGTTTAGTAATTCTTTGTTCTAGGTTTTGTAAGATGTTTGTTAAATATAAACCAACCGAAATATTATGAGTAAGAACTTAATCAGGCCTATTCTGTAACAAACTGGTTAATTTTTAACAACTGGTTAAAAATTTTATCCAACAGAGGTTAATTTGACAACTAAAAATACAATTATTTGTTATATATCAACATACTTGATTGGTTAAATTTTTTAACCAGTTGTTAAAAATTAAGCAATGAGTTATAGAATAATCCCGTAAAATTGTAAATCGAAACATCTTGAAAACTGAGGGAAGTTCATATTTTTCTCAAATTTGCAATTCTCGCAACTTTTCTAAAATTACTTGGTAAAATAATATTCGACATCCTTTCATCCTATAGGTACAATTTAAATTGATATGTTACAATAATAAAAGTACCTATAGTTCATCTAGGGATCATTTTCCGAAGACTCGTTATCGTTTTATTATGGGTGCACAATAGCTAAAACCGCAATGCCAAAATATTTCGGTCCGTACAGTCGACCAGTTCAGTATTTGCAATGCTGGTATATATTTTACGCCCAGTATTCGACAGTATAATATTAGCAGCATTGCAAATACTGAACTGGTCGACTGTACGGACCGAAATATTTTGGCATTGCGGTTTTAGCTATTGTGCACCCATAATAAAACGATAACGAGTCTTCGGAAAATGATCCCTAGATGAACTATACTTTGTTGTATAGTTCATCTCTTTGAATATATACATCTGGAAGTAGCTACCAACAAAAATCGTGTACCAAAGAAGGTTGGTTTGAAAATAATTTACTTCCTAATATTGCACCAAATTCAGTAATAGTCATGGATAATGCCACCTACCATTCGCGACAAGAGAATAAAATTCCGACGACAGCAACAAGAAAGGCTGAAATAATAGATTTTTTAGTAAAGAAAAATATGCCAATACCAGAAAGGGCAACAAAAAATGATTTACTTAAAATCATAAAAGAGCAGAATTTTGATGGCACAACGGGCAGGGCATAAAATATTACGTTTACCACCTTATTATTGCATATTCAATCCGATTGAGTTAATTTGGAGCCAACTAAAAAACAATGTTAGATCAAAAAATGTATCACCACAATTAAATTCTAGTGTAGTTTAATTAATCAGGGAAGAAGTTGAAAATATTGGCCAGCAACAATGGAATAACTGTATTCAACATATTATAAAAGAAGAAAATAAATTTGTATCACTTTACAAAGACGTGAATCCATTAATTATATCTTTAAGGGATTCAGATATGTCCGATAACAATTCTAAAGACGAGGACGAGTGCACTATGTCCGAATAAATATTCATATATTTTTTTAAATGACATGTGGTTATAGGCTTCTTGGGGAAATCGCCACTATGAACAAAGATTAACGGTCCGCAATCAGTACCTCCTGGGTGGTCACGGAAATCTGATTATACAATATATTTTTTAAAACAGTTAAATATTAAACAATTTTTTTTTTACTATTTTGGAAAGTAAAATGTGTGAAATGAAATATTTCAAACCCCTACTCAAATTTTTCATCACAGCCCTGACACATGCCAGGCTATTGGGACCCTCTATTGTACTGCCGTAATAAAACGATAACGAGTCTTCGGAAAATGATCCCTAGATGAACTATACGTACTCGTTGAGTGAGCCTATCTCTGATAAATGACCGGGAGGTTGATTCATATACTAAAACATGTCAAGTGTTATTTATAAATACCTGCTATGTAACATATAATCAATCCTACTGAATGTAATGTATAGTGCAAAATGTTTTCTTTTGGGTAAATGGCGTGTAAAGTTTTCGATTTATGAAGAGTCGTATTCTTTTTTGTTATTGTCTGCATCACAAGAGAAACAAAACGCGACTGTTTCCAAGCTTTATTTGGAAAGAAGGACCACAATAGCCGCTATGCCACGCTCATCAAATATTAAACTGCTGAAAAGCATCTATTATTTACGTCCATTACAGCTTGTCAACGGCTGTAATTAGTACAAAATTATCTTCTAAATTAATTATTACCTATTTGGATTTACTTTTTAAGACATCGTTTTGTCGTTCAGGAAATTACTTCTATTCTTCAAAGGCTTCCACGGTCAGAGGTATCTTTTTTCGTTAATGACATTTAACTTATTTTTCTTTTCTCTAGTATCCATAAAAAATTATGGAGTAGAGATTTACTTTCTTCACGAAGTTATTGTAATAAGTTCGAGTAGTAATGTCATTTAATGTTAACTAGTAGTTATCTTAACTAGCAGAAAATGTAATATTTAAGTGTTAGTTCTCTAATCATAGCGAATAAAAGCACTACAGGATTTTATAATGAGATGAGACTCTATGTATGTTTTGTAAATTTTCTCGTCAAAACAGCTCACAAGTTCTCAACTGGATTGTTACGACAGGTACTCCAATGCTGGGTTTATACATCATGTAAATTATAAAATTATGAAACTATTTTAAAATAACGTCGTTTATGCAGTAAATTATAATTGATAATTCCACTATTGTATAAAAAATATCTGTTGTGGCCAGAACAAGACCTCTCGCCATATCCATATTAGGCTATGTAAGTATTGTATTGCACTTCGCTATCGTACCGTCGTTTTATAATAAAATAACATACAGAACTTTATCCAAATATTGTTTTTTATTGTATTTTACATGTCTTCTGCACACATATAATTCTAATGGGGTATTCCACTCAATTTTTTTTATTATTTTAAATAAAACTTCATTCAGTTTTGACGCAATTCATAGTATTAAAAAATCTTAATTGTTCCTAGTTTAACAGTATTTCATTTTCGAGAAATCAGGGTAACGTCACATTTCCCCTATACTTGTCTTTCTCACACACACTGCTCTGAGTACGCTGCGAGAGAAAGATAACAATTGTATGACGTCAATTTTCCCTTTTAGCAAATATGAAATATCTCGTAAAATAATTGTTTAAAAAATGTTTTCATTGTTTAACTATTATTTATTGACCATACTTTATGTTAAATTGATTTTTTTTAAATTTTTATGTTATGGTGGAATACCCCATTATATCTATTTTTCATTGTATGAGGAAGTTTCTAAATGTCACAGATTCTTCCAATTCATTAACCAGATTGGCGGTATTTCTGATGGATATATGCATATTACCTATAATTTTAAATATTTAATTAATAAAACAATAAGAAAGATTAAATGTACTTCCCAGAAAAAGCTATCAAAATGTCACTAAAACTGTTGATTTTTGACACTGAAATCTGTCATTTACAAATTATGTTATAAACATTTGAATTTGTCAATTGGTTTCCTTAGTGTAATTTCGCCTGCTCGACTTGTTATATCCCGATATTCTATATATTATAGCGTCTTTATCTCTAAATTTATAGAAGATATAATAAAAAATTTAAATGTATCAGGTGTAGAATTTTGTTTTTCAAAATTAGTAATATCAAAAATTAATATTTGGAAGAATTTCTTTTAAAAACTACTACTTCCGGTTATTCATTTGTTACCAAAACCTTTTCAGCTCTTCCCAGGAATGTCAGATTGAGGAATTCATAGTTAAACAGGTCTTATGTCTTGTACTTTTTGAGGAATCGTCCGTCCAACATCCAGCCATACACACACACACACATACACACATACACACATCCACACACACACACACACACACTCACACACACACACACACACACACACACACACAGACATCATTGTAAAAATGTTAAAATCGGATTCTAGTGACCTTGAAACGTGCTTATTCATTAAAATCTGGATATGTGATTTTTAGCATGATTCCAATACCTAACTTAGCGAGAGGTAAAAAGACATTCGAAAACGTCAAAATCACAGTTTGATAGGAAGGAAGACAAAATGCAAGTGGATAAAATTGGATATTTTTTTATTTACCTTCTCCATGGTGACGCATTGTTTTCAACATTTTTGATATGTCAAATAAATAAATATATTTTCTTTTCTGTTTATTTCGTGAAGAAGAAATGAATTCTCGATTTAGTCGTGGAATTATCTTGACAAATACCACTCGAGGTTTGACTTTTAGCACGGAATATTTTTTTATTTTTAAATATTCAGACTTGGTTTCTTGATGGCAATTTGTTTCAAAGATTTGTCCGGCAAAATCACGGGAGCGTAGCTCGAGTGATTTTGGCAGGACAACAACAAATTCCCAAGCAACCAAGTGTTCATACAAATAAAAAAATATCCGGCCAAATCAAACCTCTAGTGGTATTACTATCGAGAATTTTATATTTGACATTTCGTACAATCTAACTTCTATAGGTGAAAGTACGGTATAATTATATTTAAATAGGATAAAAGAATATACAAACTGTTGAATAAGTCCGATTAGTATTTCATCGCTCTTCTCTGCAGAAAGGAAATATAAAATTAAACTAAAAGTTGAAAATAGCCAACTTCTTAATATAGTTTCATTAGTTTAGTTCTTCAATTTGGTTGCGTAAACGTTGTTTTTGATAATTGATAGTTTAGTTTTACAATTTAATTTTTAAATTTAATTGTCTGCATAAACCCAGCATAATAAACTCAAATTTTATATTATAACTGAAAAAGTTTATTATTAAAAATTGTTTATAGTTTTATTTTCAAATATTGGTCATACATTTAAAAATAGTATGAGCTTATTTGCAAAGTGAAGTAATTACATACGTATATCGTAACGAAAGAAAACATAAAAAGTAAATTTAATTTTAAACAAACAACTTCAATTAAATTTTTATTGCTCGTTTTGAATGCAAACTTTGTAGTTGCAGCTTTGAAATATAATCAACTTTTTATGAAAACATAAAAATCAGAAAGATTTATGGTTACGTGGATAAATGGATAAATAATAAAGACATAATATAATATCTCGAAACGTTATACCTCTTTCTACATAAATCACTCAAAATACTGTTTACTATTTTCCAGTTTTTAATATCAACTACTGTTTAATTGATATAATTATGGAGTTTTTCAGTTTGACAGTTGTAAAATTAAAAATTGTTAGACTGATTAAAGTAAAATGCCGTTCAGAAACTGTTTTCTTTTATTATTATATTGTATTTATGTACATCGTTCGATGATAAGCGAATACATACAAAACTTTAATCACTCTAATTTTTTACTTTATTTACTCTTTGTATCCTCCTTGCTTTACACTTTACGATTTTCAAATTAAAAAATAAAAACATTTTTGGTATACATATGTGAAAATATTATTTACATAAATTCACACGCTAAACTATTACTGAAAGTTGGTCATTGCACTTTAATTTTTATAATAACATACACTGCGAAAAAATGTAATTTAAATGCATTTTTTACAGAAAAACTGTTTTGAGCTTCAAACAAAGTGCTATTTCCGCTTATATGATTTACACCAAAATCTAATGGGCGTTTTCCATATTTAAGTAGAGTCAGAATAGACAGTTTTAGATTTTTCAGAATGATAGTAATTGAGTAATCGTGTCCACAGAATCCACACACACATACACGCAAACACATATACCTACAGACATCATTGTAAAAATATTAAAATCGGATTCTGGGGACATCAAAAAGTGCTTATTCACTAAAATCTCTATATGCGATTTTTAGCACGATCCCTATACCTCCTTTACAGTATGATAACGGGAGTTAAAAATAATGAAAGATTTTTATAAACGAGCGTGAAGCTGTCAAAATTAAAAAAAAAAAATTCATAGGGACACCGCTCATAGCAGCTGTAGACACGTAATGATGAGCTCTAATAAGAGCGAAACACGTGTCTACAGCTGCTATCAGCGGTTTCCCTGTGAAAAATTTTTTAGTTACAAATAATGTTTGTAAAAAAAATAGTGTATAATATACGTTAAATTAATATTTTTAAAGTATATCGAACTTCATATTTATTTGAGTACTACTAGGATAATATATACAGGGTGTAAATTTTAAAACGGGTCATAGGGATATAACATAGAAAAACAGTTTTTTAACCGCCAAAAGTTTCTATATTAATTTATTGAAAAAAGAATTAGTGCATATTATAAAGAAAAAAATTATGAATTTTTTGATACCAAACACATTACATTTCTGGTTCATATAAAGCCAGAAAATAAATATAAAAATTTGCACAATTAAGAAGAAATATCAATAGCCGTGAATCTGACAGAAACAAAACAATTGTTGACTTGAGACGCTCATTAATAAACGTTTATTACATATTATTAGTTAAATTATTATTGTTTTAGTTTTATTAAGAAGAAATCATAGATAATTTGTCTAATGAAGAAAAATTACAAATTATGAAATGGTTTTAATTGTTCCCTTGTAGCTTACAGTTTTTCTCGTTTCTTATAACTTATTTCTTATTATATGCAGATCATCTTTAATTCTTTACTTTATTTTATTATTTTGTACTAGTTCAAAAATTAATAACTTTAATCTTTAATTGTCCCCCATCAAGTTAGTAAAAAATGACAATGTTTTGTTACTGTCAGTTTCATGGCTAATGATATTTTTTCTTAATTGTACAAATTTTTTAATTTATTTTCTGGCTTTATATGAAACAGAAATGTAATGTGTTTGGTATTAAAAATTTCGTAATTTTTTTTCTTTAAAATGGGCATGAATTATTTTTTCAATAAATTAATACAGAAACTTTTGGCGTCTAAAAAACTGTTTTTCTGTTTCATAGCCCTATGACTCGTTTTAAAATTTACACCCTGTATATAGAGTTAGTTAAAAGTATGGAGACGGCGATTTATTGTCGTTAATATTCATTTTAGGAAATTATGTTCAATACAAAAAAATTTTAAGAAATTTTGATCTACATTTGAGAATACTTGAATTTTTTTTTCTTCAATTGTTTTTGACTTACGCTTGTCCGCGTAATTTTTTTAAATGGGAACCTATTAATTTTACTCTACCCTGTACATATATACTCTTTTTGTATAAGTTATAAACATATTGACACAGTAACGGGTAAAAATTTATGAAAAGGTACATTTATCTTCATTGAATGTTATTATGAAGGTTTAATTATTTAAGTTGTTTCTTCGGAATAAAGTTATTCTTCTTTTCTTTCTTGCATTTTTGCATCCTGTGTCGATTTTCATTTGAATCCGAATTCCCTGTTCATTCTTGATATCTGCAGTCCCTGCGCGTATTCCTACAGGACATAGAGTCCTGATGTGAATTTATTCCTGCGTCGCAGGACACTCCTGGAGAGTTATGTCGACAATATTGACTTAGTGCTACCGTCTCATTTACACTGGGAATTCAATATTTACTTACAAGTTACATTGCTTTATTTTCGCACTGGAGTTTTATTAATACTGTACATTCTTGTTTGTTCCAGTATTTTCAAATGTTTACTTCATATAAGACGTATTCATATTTATTATCTTGTGCAATTTCTTTAACATGATATAGTAAAAATAATATATTACCTATATCGTATGAGGGTTATTCAATAAAAAAAATCTGTTGTGGCCAGCACAAGACCTCTCGCCATTTCCATATTAGGCTATATAAGTATTGTACATTATTTAATATTTCTGGTACACAAAAAAACACATAACTTCTTTATATATTTTTATATTTTTTAAGTCATTCTATGAACAAGTTTCCTCTTATGCTTCAAATGTTTGAGATCCTTCCAATTCATTGCTGAGATTGGCGGTATTTCTGAAGGGTATATGTAATATATGTATCTATAATTATAAATATTTAAAATTAATAAAATAAATGTACTTCCCAGAAAAAGTTTTTAGTAATGTTCTAGTTTTTTGACATTAACATTTATTTGTCAATTTCAAACATTTTAATTTTTCTACTTGTTATCCATGGGCTGCGAAATTAATGAATGAATGTAATAATAAAATATTATTTTATATATTTATTTATCTCTAACTCTATAGAAGATACAATCAAAATTTTAAATGTATCGGACAGAGATTTTTAAATTCTTTAATATTTGTGATAACATAAATTTTCACAAAATAATATTTAGAATTTTTTTTAAGAAACTAGTACTTCCAATTGTCCAACACACACACATATACACGCATACAGACATGATCGTAAAATGTTATAATCGGATTCTAGGGACCTCAAAACGTGGTTATCTACTAAAATCTGGATATGTGATTTTTAGCATGATTCCAATACCTCTCTTAGCGAGAGGTAAAACAGTAAATTCAATATTGGGCATATAATTCATCATAGTTATTTAATTATCCAAAAATACATTGATTCTTTTTACCTTCCGTCAAAAGGAAGGTATTGTTTTTGGTCAAAAAATTCGGTGGTGAGTTTTTAATGTATAAGCACGTTTTAGGGTCCCTACAATACGAATGTACTATTTTTAAGATGATGTCTGTATGTGTGTATGTGTGTCCGTGTGTGTGTCTGTGTGTGTGTCTGTGTGTGTGTGTGTGACAAATTTTTCTCCGACGATAACTCCAAAACTATAATTCCAAAAATTATGATTCTTTCATATTCCTCTTCTTTACAACCATATGAAGAGCTGATTAGATTTTGGTTATAATTGGTCAACCGGAAGTACCCTTATTTGAAGTTTTTAACAGTTTTTCTTAAAAAAATGCAGTTAAATATTATTTTTTGACATTTTCTTATTATATTTATTAAAGAAAATACTCTTCTCTATATGGTTTGATTATTCATTTTTCTTCATATTCAATAGATGTAGAGTTAAAGCATTACAAAGAAATTAATTTTCAAAAATTAGTCAGCTTTGTTATTTATCATGGAAACAGCTGACACAATTATTCAAAAAAATTTAATTGACAGATGTCAGTTGCAAGTGCAAAACCAAATATGGAAAAAAGTATAGGATCTAAAATTGGTATGTCATAGTGTTGCTCGCAAGTGACACGCAGAGAAAGGCCAAAGAGAAGATGGAAGGACATTACTTAGTGTAGTTTATGTTATAATTTTATTGGATTTATAGAACCTTTTCAAATGAACTTTTGGTATGGAATTTGTAAAAAATAGTATGTGTTCGTGTTCGATTTTACATGATAGTATATAGAATCTGTTCCAAGGACCTTTTAGTATGGGATTTCTACAAAATACATGGAATTGACGGAAGGTCTTGTGCTGGCCACAACAGATTTTTTAATTTAAATGTCATAAGGACGGAAAAACTGATTCGAATTTGTTCATTACATTAAATTTACTTGACAACTAAATTTTAAGTAAAGGATGAATTGTTAATTTTTAACAACTGGTTAAAATTTTTAACCAATCAAGTATGTTGACATATGACAAAAAATTAACCACTAAGTTACAGAACAGACCCGCTATTCTGTAACAAAATGGTTAACTGCAACAACTGGTTAAAAATTTTATCCAAGAGATATTGTTTCCAAATCCAATTTTTTGTTTATATGTCAACATGCTTGATTGGTTAAATTTTTAATCAGTTGCTAAAATTTAACCACTGAGTTACAGAATAGGCCAAATATTGTTGTATAATACACCATTTTAAAACTGCCAAAAAAGCTTTAAAAGATTTTATACAAACTTGAAATACGCATTCTTTCTAGAGGTTAGTTGAACACATGCCAAAACGTGAAATTGTAAACGTGTTCAGATATAAAATTATGGGACAGATGACTATTTATCGAACTATACGGAAATTTGGTTACTAGCTGGACACGGTCGGCATTTCATGATGACCGAAAGGTTGATTCTGATGATGAAATCTATGAATTTTCATAATTCATTGTGTAAAACATGGCGAGTATTTTCAAATTCTTTATTCGCGTACTAATTTATACGACTAGAGCAACGGATTTATTCTTTTTAGGATTTAATAGAACTAATGCTGCTTTCAATTCTGCACTAAATCGTCTACCATTTTTTTTACAATAAATATGTGTCTTATCATAATTCAATTGATATATTTCTTTTTAGTTTATCACAGTTTAAAAAACAAGTGACAAATGTAGTACTGTCCTTTAATTAGTTCTTTGTTGTTAATTTTTCTATTATGTTTTCATTGTAGTTGGTTATTTGTAATGTAATGTAACTTAATTGCTAATGTATTTTTTTTATTTTGCATTTATGTTGTATGTGCTTTCCTGTTATTGGGACATAGTCCTGTTGGAAAGCCGAAATAAAATAAAATAAAATAAAAAAAATTAGACAATGTTTCACCTAGAGTTCGCTAACTTTTTCTTAAAACTTTTGTTTCATAAGTTATTGTCCAATTATGTGTGGAATAAATTTTTCAAACTACATCTCACTAAAATATTAAAAACCCCGTTCTATATTCTACTTAGGTCTTTTCCTTGTGGCTTATTTCCTCTTCTAGGGCTAAGCCAAGGTCCAATTTCCTTCCCCTATGTATTTCCCGGTAAATTAGTAAGTTGATAAATTAGCGAAAGAGGATTACGAATGATTATCCGGTATGCGAGTTTAATAATTCGTGGTTGTAAGTAGCTCGGTGAATAATGCATGTGCTGAGTAGCCGACATGTTTAGAGTTTTGTTTCACCAACTCGCCACCAGGCGGAACTGAGGGGAGACAGCTAATGTGAGGTTAAGATGGGCCGACAAAATAATGAGGATAAAAATGAGACTGGGAAGTGAACTTCATTTCACGTAAGCAAATAGCAGATGGCGCTTGAATGCCTACCGTTTTTACATATATTAAATAAATCATTTCAATTCGTGAAACTTTGTCAATAATAAAAACATTTTTATCTGTAGAATGTAAAAGGCGATTTTATTTGATAATTGAAAGCTGGAAAGTGCTATTTTTTTCGCTTTATGAACTAGGTTAGCTTTCTGTCCAATCAGAGGGCAGAATTTATATCCCTATGTAAACCAACGCTATTTTCTTATGAGAAATGAAGTATAGGTATGTTAATAAAATTTTGGTAATTTTCTTAAATAAAAAAAAAAAATATGAGGTAGAAAGTTTTTATCTAAAGAAGAGATTGATGCTGTAATTCATAATTATGTATTTTAAATGTATTCAGCATTCTGAAAGATTAGTTGTTATTGTCGTGAGCTTTTAAGAAGTGAAAGGAAAGAGTGGTGAATTATATCATTGTTGAAGGAAACTATGTACATACGAGGTGCGTCAATAAAAAAATCTGATGTGGCCAGCACATTACCATCCGTCAATTTTATGTATTTTGAACAAATCCCATACCATAAGTACCTTGGAAAAGATTCTATATATCCAGTAAAATTGTAACACGAACATATAGTATGTAAATTGCACTTGACAGTGACATCTGCCAATTAGAACTATTTGAATATATCAGCTGTTTCCATGATTATAGCAGAGCTGGCTGATTTATGAAAGTTAATCTCTTTATAATTCTTTGATTCTATATCTAATGAATATGAAGAAAAATGGATATTCTTTCACACTGATAATCACATAAATTGTTAAATGATATTTAACTGCGTTTTTTTCAAGAAAAATTGTTAGGAACTTCAAATAAGAGAACCCTCGGTTGACTAATTATAACTAAAATTTAATCAGCGCTTTATATAAAGAAGAGGAATACGAAGGAATTGTTCATTGGATGCCTGAGGGGCAGTTCGTTAACCAGGTATACTACAAGGAGATTTTTATAATCTTTCATGTACGGGTGAGAAGAAAAAAGGCTGAAATGTGAAAAAACGACTCATGAATTCTCCATGAAGATAACGCGCCGAAACAGAACGCCCTGTTTATTAAGACATTTTTGACAAAACAAAAAATCATTCTGTTGATACTTCAATCGTACTCACACTTTCTTTTATTCCCAAAACTTAAATCTGCGTTAAAAGGAACCAAATTTGAGTCCAAAACCGGCAGAGCTTATGAACAACAAAAAAGGCCTGTAGGCATTGCTTCCAACAATGGAATATTTATAAGGGCACGGTCTAGGGCCCGGAGAGGAGAGTACATTGAAAGTGGCATTATTTGTTTTGAGTAATTTTATGAAAAGTCAATGTTCTAAGCAGGGATGGCAAGCATAAAAAATATCGGTTTGGGTTACGGTTTCGGTCATCGTGAAAATAAAAATTCGATTTTGATTTGGATTTCGGTTTTTATACAGCAATCGGTTTTAGTATACCGGTTTTACTAAAAGAGTTTCGGTTTTGCAAAAGTAATTTACGAGAATAATAATATTATTAATCTTGAACAATTAATTATTATAATGATGCAAAAAGTGTCCACAAACACGTGTACAAATACAAAATATTCAAATTTCTCATGTTAAATGCCCATGTAAATGTAACATGTAACGGATTTCGAGCGCCCCTGATTGAGGTACTACGTTGAAAATTTAAATACTTTTCGACAAAAAAAAAAAAAAAAAAAACAAATGGAAAATAAATTTATGTTTATACTTTTTTATACATAAGTATTTGAATAATAAAAATTTACAATATTTAGCTACTACCAAGAGACCTGTATATAATGCGGTTAACCTATAAATAAAAAATCTGTTGTGGCCAGCACAATACCTCTCGCCATTTCCATATTAGGCTATATAAGTATTGAATTGCACTTCGATTTCGAACCGTCGTTTTATAACAAAAAATTACAGAACTTTACTCAAATATTGTTTTTTATTGTATTTAACATGTCTTCTGCACACATATAATTCTAATTATATCTATTTTTCATTGTATGAGGAAGTTTCTAAATATCAGAGATTGTTCCAAATCATTTACCTGATTGGCGGTATATCTGATGGATAAATGCATTTTATCACAATTTTACCTATAATTTCAAATATTTAATTAATAAAACAATAAGAAAGATTAAATATACTTCCCAGAAAAAGCTATCAGAATGTCACTAAATCTGTTGATATTTGACAATGACATGTGTCATGTTATAAACATTGGAATTTGTCAACTGGTTTCCTCAGTGCCTTGGCCTCTGCGATTTAGTTCACTCTATAAATTATAGTGATTTTATCTCTAAATCTATACACGATATAATAAAAATTTTAAGTGTATTAGATGGAGAATTTTATGTTCTTCAATATTTAATAAAAAAAAACTCCCAAAAATTATATTTAGAAGAATTTTTTTAAGAAACTCCTACTTCCGGTTGTTCAATTGTTACCAAAACCTTTTCAGCTCTTCCCAGGAATGTCAGATTGAAGAAACTGCAGTTAAATATTTTTTAAGTTTTATAGTTTTTGAGGAATCGTCCCTCCAACATCCATACATACACACACACACACACACACACACACACACATCCACACACACACACAGACATCATTTTAAAAATGTTATAATCGGATTCTAGGGACCCTTAATCGTGCTTATTCAATAAAATCTGGATATGCGAATTTTAGCATGAATACAATACCTCTCTTAGCGAGAGGTAAAAAGGGTTTTGCTTTCGGTTCCGGTTTTGTATCTGTTTCGAATTTCGGTACAGGTTTCGGTTTGGGTTCTCATTTTTTTTTCGATATTTTTCGGTTAATGGTTTCGGGTCCGGTTCGGTTACCATCTCTGGTTCTAAGTTCAACCCCATTATTTTATTGACGCACCTCGTACTTTAAACAAATTTACAATAAAATTCTAATTGTATCTTATTATTAATAATTCTAGAGTGACCCTCGCATTTACTTAGAAGACTATGAAAGTAAACTTAAAGTATATTCCCTATATTAATTACAAAAAAAAAAAACTTGTAATTTATTTATTCCCATACGTATATTTCCCTTTCATGCAACGAGCGTACTCTCTGTAAATATTTCACTGTCACCGTGTCACCGACACTGCTGCCATCTGTTGGAAGTGGCAGGCACTAAACAACACTAGGAGTCCGCCTTAATAATGCAAGAGCACAGCACACTACGATGAAAGTGTTTACAGGTGAAGTAGAGTAAACTAAATTTGCGGCAGAAGTGACAAGGTTTATTGAATTATATGGTTGTTTAAGGTTGGAGGTTGCCCAAGTAATGATGATAAACAAGAGATGTTTTCTCTAAGCACGCTAAGGGAAATGCTAACAAACCAAAGAATTATACAGTGTCCCACACTCTATGTTCAGTATAGGGTCTCATGGGGTACCATGTTGCCATATTTACCTGCTGTAAATCTGCAAGATAGAAAGAGCAAAATAGACGCCCAAAAAGAGATGAAATATTTTGGGTACTTCATTGAATGTATTTATGACTGGTGTACTTTCAGTGTATCTAAACAGGTGGATGAAAAGAAAAAAAATTAAATTAAATAATGAACTGGTCAGTTTAATAATTTATAAAAAATATAAAATAATACAAATACAAAATGTAAGTAGGATATAAAATTATAACAAGCGTAGGTAAATGAAAAGAATTAACATATAAACTCTAGTCAATTTAAAGTAAATAATATAAAACATTTTTGTACTTAATTGGACATTTTACAATCGTCGTCAACAATATAAATTCCCTATGTTACATATTTCCATTCTACGAAAAGATATAAAATTAATACATATACGAGTACAAAATATAGATGTAAAGTAGCATAGGTGCGAAGAAAAAAATCTGTTGTGGCCAGCACAAGACCTCTCGCCATTTCCATATTAGGCTATATAAGTATTGTATTGCACTTCGCTATCGAACCGTCGTTTTATAACAAAATCTTAAAGAACATTACCCAAATATTGTTTTTTACTATATTTAGCATGTCTTCTGCACACATATAATTCCAATTATATCTATTTTTCATTGTATGAGGAAGTTTCTAAATGTCAAATATTGTTCCAATTCATTAACAAGATTGGCGGTATTTTTGATAGATATATGCATTTTACCACAATTTTACCTATAATTTCAAATATTTAATTAATAAAACAATAAGAAAAGTTAAATATACTTCCCAGAAAAAGCTATCAGAATGTCACTAAAACTGTTGATATTTGACAATGACATGTGTCATGTTATAAACATTGGAATTTGTCAACTGGTTTCCTTAGTGCCTTGGCCTCTGCGATTTAGTTTACTCTATAAATTATAGTGTCTTTAACTCTAAATCTACACAAGATATAATAAAAATTTTAAGTGTATTAGATGGAGAATTTTATGTTCTTCAATATTTAATAAAAAAAACTCCCAAAAAATTATATTTAGAAGAATTTTTTTAAGAAACTACTACTTCTGGTTGTTCAATTGTTACCAAAACCTTTTCAGCTCTTCCCAGGAATGTCAGATTGAAGAAACTGCAGTTAAATATTTTTTAAGTCTTATAGTTTTTGAAGAATCGTCCCTCCAACATCCATACATACACACACACACACACACATACACACATCCACACACACACACAGACATCATTTTAAAAATGTTATAATCGGATTCTAGGGACCTTAAATCGTGCTTATTCAATAAAATCTGGATATGCGAATTTTAGCATGAATCCAATACCTCTCTTAGCGAGAGGTAAAAATGAAATTGAATAACACACTGGTCAGTTTAATAATAAATATTTTTTATTTAATTTATATCTTCTTATTTGATAATTTACTAATATTTAAGCTTGATAGAAATACTGCATATTTTTTACATAGTTCATAAGTCTTTATTCTTTCTTTGTAATCTCCAATTTGAATTTATAATATTTTAAAATTCTAATTTCTAATGCATTTAATCAAGATTAGTATGCTGGGCGGTTTTAAAATATTGTATTGAAATATTACTTATTAAAGGTACAAATATCCCTGTATATAAAACTATTTAGACAAATATTGGGTGTATACAATAAGCCCTTGGGTAAATAAGAGACCCTCATAAAACTTAAATTGTACAGTGTTAACTAATTTTGGTATAGCAATGAAAATTTATGAATGTTTCAATATTACATTACATTGAAAAATTGGCAACATGGTACAGAAAACCTCCATAAGAATAACATTGGCTATCTCTGCCACACTGAAGATAGAGTGTGGGACACTGTATATAGAAATTATGTACATATCAGATCAGGGCCGGATTAAGGCACCTGGACGCCCTAGGCTGATAACAATTTGACGCCTACACTATAATATGTACTTAAATTTAAATATGTCTTTACAATTCATATGTATTTATGAAAACACGAAAAATAAATAAGGTTCCCGAAGGAAAAATAATCGGACAAGCAGTCAGCCGTAAGAGTATTTATTTCAAGCCGACGTTTCGACTAATACATAAGTCTTCTTCAGGGCACTATGGACAATACAAAAATGTACAGTAGTGTTACAGAATGAAAAACAGAAGCATGAAAAGTAGTATAAAAAATGTATAAATACAGAAATGGTCTAATAACATGAGTTTTTTAGCAACATCACGTATCTTTTTTCGAAAGATAGTCCCAGCTCTGCGCCCAAAGTACTATAGTAATACAGTGTGTTAAAAAAATATGATCTCATTAAAGTAGATTTAGACAATATTTTGTACATTAATAATTCATATTTCTGGTTTCAACAATGCTCCTCAAAATTTTTGATTCAAATATAGTCGATAGTAAAATATAAACCACAAAATGTGATATAAATGAGCGAATAGCCCTGACGATAATTTTATAGAATCTATTCCCATAAATGCAAAATATTTATAAAATAACTGTGGGCTACTTCTATCATTATAAACGTGAGATAATAATTCTCTTTCCGATTCAGTTTTTAGGAGTAATCAAATTAAAAGTAACGGTAAAAGAGTTAAATGGGGCAATGAATCTTTCTTGCAGATAAATAACGCAGGAATTTGATTTAACAAAGCCATAATTTAAATGAAATTTAAATGCAAAAGCCATTACGTTGTATGTGCGCAGTGATAATAAACCCATTTTTCATACATAATAAAATGGCAGTCACGTGCATATCGCCCATAAATTATGCACCTAGACTTACAGAATTCTTCTCTATTTCCTTCAATTTTTTAACTTTGATTATTCTTATTCTTATCAATACTATTTGCTTGAATTATACGGGTGCCTTTTTTGGCAATCCATAAATCTGTCAGAGACGTATAGATTACAGGGCAGAATTTAAAGAGAGGGGGAAATTAAAAGTTCAAAAAGATCTACGTACCATTTTTACAAATATTATTCTTCTTTTAGTATTGATAAACGTGCATAATACGATAGACATATGTATGAATCAAAATATTTTGGTGTTTATTTTCTTTTCCCGTCCTCTTCAGTAAATAAAAGTAGTGTAATTAAATTAAATTTAAATATGTATATATATATATATATATATATATATATATATATATATATATATATATATATATACAGTGTGTCCCATTTAGAGGTGCCACCATTGGGATCTCGAGAACTATAAGAGATACGATGTCGGTTAAATGGAACTTTTTGTGCACCTTTGGGAGGTCATCTCAGATGTGCTTTTGTTTTTCCAAAAATTCTCATAGGACACTAGATAATGACGAAAAACTGAATATTGTTGATTTTTTCTTTCTCAAATAACTTCTAAACTATCAGTAATTGAGAAAAATATTTCAAATATAAAAGATAGATATTTTTATTAACTAACCAGTGACGTACGAAATAAATTTTTATATCCGTAAATTTTCGAGATATAACACAAACTTATATTTTTTTAAATGGAACCCATATCTGATTTTAGTCTCAAAAAAATCAATATTTTTTTCTCTTTTCAATGGTGTAAGGGTTATTATGTTTTATATTTGTTTTGCTCCTAAAATTTAATTTTTCTCTTTATTTTCCTGAATTTTCTAATTATTTCCCAAAAACACATTATTATTTTTATTAATTATATTGTATTTGATCAAAATAATTTGTTTTATGTCTTTATTACTTAATATTTTCATTCTAGACTCATAATTACAAATTACACTATGATGTGCCAAGGGCGACCTGATACAAAATATTATAAAAATTAATTTGATACGAATTTTGAGCAAATATTTTTAAGGAAATAAATTATTTAAATACAAGGAGTATTTCCAAATAGAAATCTACCAATATTTTCAAAATAATTGTAAATTTAATACAAAATAAGGAAAAAATAATAATTTTTGAAGGCAAAACAAATATAAAACATAATAACCCTTACATCGTTGAAAAGAGAAAAAAATATTTATTTATTTGAGACCAAAATAAGATATGGGTTCCATTTAAAAAAATATAAGTTTGTGTTATATCTCAAAAATTTAAAGATATAAAAATTTATTTCGTACGCCACTGGTTAGTTAATAAAAATATCTATCTTTTATATTTGAAACTTTTTTCTCAATTATTAATAGTTTAGAAGTTATTTGAAAAAGAAAAAATCAACAATATTCAGTTTTTCGTCATTATTTAGTGCCCTATGAGAATTTTTGGAAAAATAAAAGCACATCTGAGATGGCCTCCCAAAGGCGCATAAAAAGTTCCATTTAACCGACATCGTATCTCTTACAGTTCTCGAGATCCCAATGGTGGCACCTCTAAATGGGACACACTGTATATATTTAATTCTTTGCAGTCAAGATAACATAAACAAATGATACATTAGGTAAACTGTAAACATCAAAATAAGAAATATCATGAGAAACTGAAAATGGATTATAGATAATTTTAAAAAATTAACAACTAGGTTAATTTTTGATGAAAATGCAATGGAAATTTGGCAACACTGCAATTTAAAATATCTATTTTCAGAAAATATATAAATATTTGTAATATTTTGTAATATACCGGGTGCCCACAGAAAACGGGGCACCTCTATTAACTTCTCTATTTAAACAGATACATCACTGAAAATTTATATGCATAAACTGTACGCATGATAAACATCAGTGGCGTCAACTTTCATATGACAAATTGCTTGCATATTCTCTACATTTTTAATTCTACATTGCATTGCCGGTCGCTCAGCGAAATCAGTTTTGTAGCTAGTATGACACTAGTGCAGACAAACTTCTTACGTTCCCCCCCCTACTTTTAAGATTGCTAAGTTTATTTCTCTCTGTCTGCTTTTATATATGTTTGTCCTTGTTTAAAGCATAAGGGGAAAACTCAGCCCGTGTTGTGAAGCAAATTGTTGGAGTGAAAGAGGAGATGTGTGTAGTAGAGGGGGAAAATATTCTCTTAACACTTTCTCCTCCATAGTCTATCGTTCTGATTTCTGAAATAAGCGGCAAAAAGGGGTTTAGTAGAAATCAAATCACAGCTAAACTAAAAGAGATAATTTAGATTTTTTTTTCACAGACTTACTATTAAAGATGGGCGCTATGGGGGTGACCCAAACATTTTTTGTATAAAGTACAGTTATCGTGTTAAAAATAAATTTTAAAATAGCCATTTTTATGATGTTTTTTGAATTAAATTTAAATGCAATAGAAATTAATAATTATGCAAAATAACTGGTCAGCCCCATGCATTGATCTATCTACTATACAATGGTATCAAGTTTGAAGTTATAACTTAATATTTACGAGTGTAGTTTGATTTCTACTAAAGTGCTGTTTAGCGTAGCACCGGCAATCGCCTTAAATTCTGAGTACAATGACGTACTACAAGTCAAATTTTGCAGCTAATAATAATACAAATAATTAAAATTAAAACAACAAAAGTTGGCTGTGGCTTTATTTAAAAAAAAAATAACTGTATTACTTGGAAACTGACAACTTCTATATTTAAGATATTTACAAAATATATACTTGTTACTTGTTACACTTATTGTACTTTTATTATGCTTCTATATTTGTTGAAATTGTTTATTTATGTAATAATTTCGATAATTTAATAAAAATGTTTCGGGTAATTTAATATTTTAATAATAAGTTTGTGTGTTATGCTATAAAAAAATAGTGTGTGATAAAGATGGCACGTCCGAAGTGAAAACTTAAATGGTTGACATTTGGATCGTACAACAATGCCATCTTTCTTTTGAGTGCACCTGGAAGCTTTATATACTTAAATGTGTGCTAGCCTTACATTAATTTTCTTATTTTTTCTATAAGATGTCGCAAAATCCTGTGAGCAGTCTAACAAAATTTTCAAGAAAGAATTTAAATTTTCTTGGGAGATGCCGCGAGATCTTGCATTTTCGAGATGTCGTCTCGACTTTTCGAGACGAGATTAACCTTACTCTCGTCTCGATATTTCGAGACTAGACGAGAGTAATGCCCTAGAGATTTGCTCGAGACGAGAGTAGAAATTCGAGATCTCGATTGTACTATTTTTTTATATTACGTAAATATTTCTAATTAAAATATACAAAATAGAAAAATATTTGTCAGTATAAATAAATATTTTAATTGCCTCTTCATTTACATTCATATTTATTTATTAATTTTAGATTTATTGCGTTTTAGTAAAAAGAAAATGCTCAAAAGTGACATCTATGGTATACTTTTCCCGCTAGCTACAGCTACAGAACAGATTGCTATACCCAACAACGGGTAATATACAGTACCTATTTTTACCTACAATTCACACACAAGACTTAGTAAAATAATGTTTTAATCTTTTAATCAGTGGCACCCGTTTATTAAATTCATGTTGCTTGTAATTTTAATTTATTTAGTATTTCTAATTATAAATTCGAGACTCCCGAGTCGAGATCGAGAGGAAGTAAGAAAAATTATGACGAGACGAGAGTAGATTGTTTCTCGTCATATTTCGACTCGCGGCATCACCAAAGGCTGGGAAAAAACTCAAATTTTATTTTAAAATCTGGCCCAAAAATAGTTTTAAAATCGGCGATGAGTGGGCGATTTATTCCCGTTCTAATTTATATTCCATTTATAGACATTCAAAAAAAAAAAAAAAAAAAAATAGCGGTTGTAATCAAGTTGTAACGCTGCCAATACGGTTTTTCAAAATTATAAATAGATAAAATCTACAACAAAGACAAATGTAACTAATAATTTATTTACTTATACGTATATAAATAAATAAAAGTATCGCGACATATTACCCATTGCTCGGTGTGCCAATCTGGGCATGCCAATTTGCTTTGTACACAGATATCTGTAATAACATCAGTGACAGCAGGAATAAGTCACGCTAAAAATAAAGTTTATTTTTGAGAGATATTAGAGAGTTATTGCAGCTTCAACGCAAAAATAACGTGCACTTTAAAGTCACGTGACAGCCGGAGTGCGCATGCGTTCTAATAAGGTTCACGTTATATGAATAAGGAGACACGTTATGAGCAATGGAATAGCGAGCGTTTAACGTCACACGTTCTGTATCTTTTGAGGTTATGTTTTGGTGAAAAGTGTGGATGTAACCTCGTTTGTGTTGCTTTTAGCGTTAACGTTAGCGTGAATACACTAATTAAATGCGGTAAACATTGAATTTGAAAGTCCTTTATTTCTAAAATAAAGTGTTTTCTACATAAGGTTAACGTTTACGTTCTTTCATCTTAAAAGTTGCAATAACTCCCTATTGTGATGTTTCCCTGCCTTGTATTAATAACGTAACGCAGGCTACAACTCGAATGACCGTGACGCGTCATGCGTGACACGTGTCGGATGAGCATTGTTCACTGCCCAGGAAAAAGTGTGCGCCTAAAAAAGTTTTCACTTCAATTAAAAAATATTGTTCTTAAATTTTTTGCTGGTTGGTTAAATTTTGAGGAAAATGTAGGTTTTTGAACTTTATTATCACTTTAAAGCTAATTCAAATTACCTCCTGAAAATATGAAAATATAAGTATATTGACGTTCGCCCCCAACATTGTAATGTAAACATAACACTAAAATTAATAATAAAAATAATAGTTTGATCTAAATATGCTGGAAATAATTAAAATACGTTGCACTTTGCTTAAATAGTCTGCTGAACTCTGAAAATAGTAGTTCTACTCCTTACAATGTCTATTATTACATCATAAAATAATTAACTTCTTTTCTCATTTAATGGAGAACTCCAAGTCCACGGGGAATTCCCGTGCAAATCACTTCATCTACTTTCAATCGCTGTATTGACTGCAGTCTGCGATAAACTTTTCTTACATTAAGCCGAGACCCCCGGAGATTGGAGAATCTTTTTATTGAACACTCCCGCGAACGGTCCCAAAATGAGAGAATGTGGTTAGAGAAGAACTTCAATCAGAAATTAAAGCGAAGATGAATGGAAATTGGTTTGTGTTAAATGGAAGAAAATTGCTCTGGAAAAAAGATCAGATGGGAAAGTTAAATTTATAATACCTTCTTCAGAGCTTGGAACATTTTTTAGTGTTATTAATACAAGAAAGTTTCAAGGAGAATATAATATATTGTATTATAGGAAATTATGCAGTACAATCAATAAAATCTTTGTTTTGTATAATTCTCTTTCCTTTAAAAACTGAGCAATTTTAATTCAAATTGAAACACGGTTGACAAATGACAGTTCTGTGCAGGCATAGGTGGGTTTGATTCTCACTTTAACCTTACATGCAGCGCACCTCAATGTGCAATTGTTAATTTAGTGAATACATGTCATTCTGAATATCTCTTTAGTTTATACATATAGAAAAGATTTTAGATTACAACAAATAGAATGCTTAATTACAGAAGGAAATGATTAATTATATAAGAAATAATTCATAATTGTTATTGTATATTTTTATTCTACTCCGGACATATTTGCCCCTCTTATGCCCGTATTCACCAACATTAAATAAATCTTTGAATAGCTTATTCATTGAATAAGAGAAAAATATCGCATCAAAATATGACAGCTAGAACAAATACCTTCATTTGTGTTATGGTATCGATGCGATATTTTTCTCTTATTCAATGAATAAGCTATTTAAAGATTTATTTGATGTTGGTGCATACGGGCATTAGTTTATTTATTAAAATATTTTTTCTACAGTCTATATATATAAAGTAGGCATTTGCGCGCGCTTTTGTCAACGAAAAATATCGCGTTGTCCTTCATACGCGATAAAGTATAAAAAACGCTCGCCGTCCGAATTTTTAACTATAAAATGTTGAGAAATGCCACTTATCTACATTCTTAGTGGGAACGTTTATACTTTTCTTGGATGAAAATTATTTTAATATCTTTCCAAAATACGAAAGCCCTTGTCTGAAACAGAGCAATATCCGGCTCACTTGAAACTTCCCCCATTGCTGGAATCTTTTTCTCTTTCTTCTTGACTGCAGGACGGTGCGGTGACTGTGATCGTGAGGTATTTAATGGCAGAGAAATGAATATATTTAAGGCACTTCGTCAGCTAATAGCGCGGAAGGCCAGAAGAGATCTGCAGAGCACCTATTTCCTGAAAAAACCCACGACGCCAAGTTTATGAGATGGAAGCCGTAGGACAGTTCGGAAAACAGGAAACTCAATAAAAATAAAACTATTTAAAAGTTTGGAATTTTATTGAAGTGTATTCCACAGAAATAAAAATCATTTTTACGCAACAAGCTAGGAATTTCTTTAAAAGTTTTGCATTATTCTTAATGAGACTTGGATTGAATTGAATCAGAATTTTTCTTCATGTAAAATTTTTTTTGTTTAATTTTGTAAGTTATTGTATTCTACACTCAGGAGACTTTACCTTTGAAACCGATAATAGATAATATGTGCGAATTGCGACGTATTTCGTAGTGCAGAGTGGACAATCAGGTATAAAACATATTTACTTCACGTTGCTATAAAATATAGATATATTTTAAATTTCACAAAAGAATACTTATCGCTTTATGATCTCTGGCTACAACTACACAACAAAATAATATAATAATACGAATGAAGTTATACTAGCTGCAAGGATACGCTGAATGGCTGAATGACAGATACGTTACAGTTATCTTTTGTCTTTTTGTACACCATGCAGAACAATATATATCTATCTTCGTTGAACAAAGAACAAATTTCCAGACTTCCTATTCTCTTTTATCTCTTACTATACACTAGTACCACCTAGTACTATGGTAGGTATAAGACTATCTTTTTTTTTTACAGCGAACAATTGTTATGTCGAAAGTGTAATGTATTTCCTCAGCTTTTCGCGCGATATTCAAAATTATAAAATTTTAATTATTTTTACCTCCCACTAAGGGAGGTATAGGGATCGTGCTAAAAATCTCATATCGAGATTTTAGTAAATGACCACGTTTTAAGGTCCCTAGAATCCATTTTTAACATTTTCACGATGATGTCTGTATGTGTATATGTGTGTGTGTGTATGTATGTGTGTGTGTATGTATGTATGTGTGTGTGTGTGTGTATATGTAGGGATTTTGTCTTCGCTCTAACTCAAATATCATCATTCAGAAAATTCTGAAACCTTGTATTTCTATCCTATTTTAACATGAAAAGAAGCCATTAGATTTTGGTGTAAATCGGATAACCGGAAATAACACTTTACCTGAAGCTCATAATGGTTTTTCTTCAAAAAATATCATTAAATGCCATTTTTTCGCATTTTATGTCTTATGACAATTAAAGATTATTGAATTTTCTACAGGAATGCATTAATACTTTTTCTATATATTTTGCAGATAAATTTAAAAATATTTTTTTTTATTAGTCCCGAAGCCTAAGATAAACACAATTCCTTTGTTACACAGTTCATGGTTCAAATGAATGTAAGTTACAGTAAATGTCACTGTCAAAAAATTAATCACTTCAAATTAATAATAGTGACATTTTAAAAAGAAAATAGTATATAAATCAATAGTTTTATGCAATGGAACAGTTTGCAGCGTTAGTAAATACGTAAGTATGTATTTAAATTAATAAAAATGGATAGGAAAGTGTGGCGAAGAAAGATTGTTGCGTAACTATTATTTTGGTTTGGATGCGGTTATTCGCTACCGAAAATCGGTCACTTTAATATGTTCTTATGTATGAATGCTATGATGATTGTGGACAAGGCGAAAGAAGAATGTTGTTAAAGAGTGAAATGAGTCAGCTGAGCTCTTACTCTTATCCCTTTTCTTATTGTTACTATTGTTTCCAGGTATTTGCTAACCCCCTAAGTGGGAATCGCGTGATTTTATGTACGTATGTATGTAAAAATTAAATAGCGGGAGGTTTTGTGTTGGCCACATCAGATTTTTTTTCATCAATATGGAGTATTTCATAAAAAAAATCACATATCACATATAAAATTAAGTTGAATTATGGGTTTATTATTTGACAAAAATGTGAATAAAAAAAATCTGTTGTGGTCAGCACAATACCTCTCGCCATTTCCATTTTATGTTATATAAGTATTGCATTGCACTTCGTTATCGAACCGAAACCGTCATTTTATAACAAAAACATTACAGAACTTTACTCAGATATTGTTTTTATTGTATTTAACATGTCTTCTGCACACATACAATTCTAATTACCTATATCTATTTTTCATTGTATGAGTAAGTTCCTAAATGTTAGAGATTCTTCCAATTCATTAGCAAGATTGGCGGTATTTCTTACGGATAAATGCATTTTACCTACAATTTTAAATATTTAATTAATAAAACAATAAGATTATATGTACTTCCCAGAAAAAGCTTTCAGAATGTCACTAAAACTGTTGATTATTGACACTGACATCTGTCATTTACAAACTATGTTATAAACATTTGAATTTATCAACTGGTTTCCTTAGTGACGTAGCCTCTGCGACTAGATTATTCTATATATTACAGTGCCTTTATCTCTAAATCTATACAAGATATAATAAAAATTTTAAATGTATCAGATGTAGAATTTTATGTTCTTTAATAATCGTAATAACAGAAATTTTCAAAAAATAATATTTAGAATATTTTTTTAAAGAAACTATTACTTTCGGTAGTCCGATTGTTACCAAAATCTAATCAGCTCTTTCCAGTAATGTCAGATTGAGGAAACTGCAGTTAAATATTTTTTGTCTTATAGTATTTGAGAAACCGTGGTTTCAACATCTACACACACACACACACACACACACACACACACACACACACACACACACACACACACACACACACACACACACACACACACACACACACACACACACACACACACACACACACACACACACACACGGACATCATCATAAAAATGTTATAATCGGATTATAGGGACCTTAAAACGTGCTTATCCACTCTCTTAGCGAGAGGTAAAAATAAATGTGACCTATATATCAAATTGTTATCAAAGTAATGGTTTTATTAAGTTACGGAAAGAAACCAGAATTAAAACCTAATTTAAATGTCAACTTTCATTCATCAGATGAACTTTGTAATTAAAATTGCATTTCTTCGGATTCGTATTCCGGTACGTTTTCTCCGTGTTTTTTCTTTAAAACCATTTTACAGTTTACCTCATATTCTGTTTCTCTTACAATGACTTTATATCAGGGTTGGTTTTTCGTCATGACGTAGGATTATCTTTTCTGGAGAAAAGCGGCGTTAGTGGCGTTGAAAAATAATTAAGACGAACCCGGGCGACTTAAATTGTCCGCGTAATAACCCGTGTCTTTGCTCGACCAGTGACGTGCTATTCGGGTAATAAAGCCACTTTATCCCACTAATAGACATACCAGTCTCTTAGAGGATTTTGCATTTTTATTATCAATTCCCGCTGCGAGAACAAGGAATGAATTTTAGATGTAAACAAAATTTAAGAATTATTAGTCAAATTGTTTTTCAAATTTTTATGTCACCAGTAATAAATGTAACATGGTAAAAGTGCAGAATTTAATAAATCTTTTGTGGCCAGCACAAGACCTCTCGCCATTTTCATATTAAGCTATATAAGTACATATTGTATATAGCATTTCTGGTACACACACAAAATTCTAATTACGTCTATTATTAATATATTTTACGTCCAAATGTATTAAATTTCTGTGTTTAAATCTTAGTTACCAGGGCGGAAAGATGAACATTACGCCCGCCGGACTTTTTGCCAGTTTTACCGCCCGCCGGGCTATAAAAAAGCCAAAACACCCGGTAATGATACTAACTTTTAATTATATGAATTTTAGATGTCTTTTTTACCTTCCGTCACCTTTAGGTAAGGAAGGTATTGTCTTTGGTCAAAAAATTCGGTGGTGAGTTTTTAATGAATAAGCACGTTTTAGGGTCCCTACAATACGAATTTACTATTTTTAAGATGATGTCTGTATGTATGTGTGTGTGTCCGTCCGTGTGTGTGTGTGTGTGTGTGTGTGTGTGTGTGTGTGTGTGTGTGTGTATGTGTGTCCGTGTGTGACAAATTTTTCTCCGACGATAACTTCAATACTCCAATGGGGTATTCCACTCAATTTTTTTTATTATTTTAAATAAAACTTCATTCAGTTTTGAAGCAATTCATAGTATTAAAAAATCTTAATTGTTCCTAGTTTCAGAGTATTTTATTTTCGAGAAATCATTGTAACGTCACATTTCCTCTATACTTGTCTTTCTCACACACACTGCTCTGAGTACGCTGCGAGAGAAGGATAACACTTGTATGACGTCAATTTTCCCTTTTAGCAAATGTGAAATATCTCGTAAAGTAATTATTTAAAAAATGTTTTTATTGTTTTAACTATTATTTATTGAGCCATACTTTATGTTAAATTGAAATTTTCTTAATTTTGTTGTTGTGGTGGAATACCCCATTCTAAATATTATAATTCTTTCGTATTCCTCTTCTGTACATTCCTATGAAGAGTTGATTAGATTTTGGTTATAATTGATCCACCGGAAGTACCCTTATTTGAAGTTTTTAACAGTTTTTCTTAAAAAAAACGAAGTTAAATATTATTTTTTGACATTTTGTTATTATATTTATTAAAGAAAATACTCTTCTCTATATGGTTTGATTATACATTTTCCTTCATATTCAATAGATGTAGAGTTAAAGCATTATAAAGAAATTAAGTTTCAAAAATTAGTCAGCTTTGCTATTTATCATGGAAACAGCTGCTCATTCAAAAAATTCTAATTCACAGATGTCTGTTGCAAGTGAAAAACCAAATATGGAAAGTATGGGATGAAAAATTAGTATGTCATAGTGTTCCTCGCAAGTGACATGCAGTGAAAGGCTAAAGAGAAGATGGAAGGACTGTATCGCAGAATACTTGAGAAAGGAAGGACTGTGTGAAGAAGATGCGTTGGACAAGAATGAGTGGAAGAGAAGAGGAAACAGCGACCCCTAATAAAATAGGGGAAAGCTGAAGCAGAAAGAAATGTGTGAAGTGCATTTTACGTAGTGTTACATGATATTATATAGAAACTGTTCCATGGTACTTTTGGTACGGGATTTGTACAAAATACATCGAATTGACGGAAGGTCTTGTGCTGGCCACAACAGATTTTTTAATTATTATAATATAACGGCAAAATAAGGTTAACCTGGGCACGTAATATTAATAGCTACAAGCATTGCATGTATTTAAAAACATTTCATTTGATTGAGTAGTGCGTAAAATTTTGTATATACCTCAGGCCGAAAGAAGTTTACACCCTTGGACGAATAAAAGGCCTCCGTTACGTGTCGTGCTTCAAACGTCGTCCGCAGGCGAAAACCTTTTCATTCAGCCCTCTTTACTTAAATAACTATTTTAATTCATTCTATAAATAAGTTTCCTCCTACTCTTTTAAATGTTCGAGATTCTTCAAATTCATAGTCGAAATTGGCGGTATTTCTATGTATATGTAATATAATAATACTCAGCTCTTCAGGCTGTGTAGGCCTATGGCTTCTGCTGTAATATCCTTCCGCTTATATTCTGTCTTTTGCTCTTAAGTTTTTTATCCCTAACACTTGTAAATCTTTTTGTGCTGATACATAATATATGTATCTATTTTAAATATTTAATTAATAATAAAATAAGAAATATTAAATGTACTTTCCAGTTTCCAGAAAAAGCCTTCAGTAATGTACCTGTAATAAAGCAACATTATTCTCAGTGGTACATATTTGTAAAAGTGCGTTTGGCAATCGAAGCTTAGATTGTGGGTTATGAAATGGAAAGTGTAAGTCCGGGTCCACCGAACCCTAGCACGGCAGCATGCATTACTCAGGAGGGCAGATTGGCTGCTGGAATATGCACGGCCCATCAATATTAATGCTCTATTTCAGGTACCGACACGATCCACGCACCAAGGCCGTGCCTCACTTCCCCACATACAAAATGAGGGGAAATCGGACATTTCCCGAACAAAGTAAGAATTCGGCATTAGCGTATTCGACTTATGCGAATCTATAATGGGCTACTTGCGTACCTTTTTTTTATTTAATATTTTTGAAGAGAAGGTAAAAACTTGCTACCCATATTTTTTCTTTTGACAAAATTTTTATTAATTAGCCAGAAAAAAAATAATGAAATTTGATTATTTGAATTCCCGCCATGTATGACGTAGAATTACACCGCACCAATGAATAGTCGTAAAGCCACAGCGTGGTGCCGTCCCATAGTAATGGTATGTTTGTACGGGTAATGTAGATCACTTGTTTGACGTTTCAATAATAGTTTGGAGGTTAGTATTTTAGTTTATCTTTTTGGTATCGATATTTTAAATTACAAGTAACTACCTATGTGTTTATTTATAAAGTAATTAATGTATTTGAGAGACCAGAGAGAGAGTAAAATGAACTAATGTCAAATTCAAATTAAAACTTTGTCGCGCGCCATGCCATCTATTGATAACATTCTTAAACATGCTTCCCCTCCCCAGTTCAATATAAAGACGTCACAGAAATTTTTTTTTCTTTATTTAGTAAAAAATAAATAATTATTTTAAAATAAAATTTATATTTTTATATTATGTTTTCAATATAACATTACGTATATAGTGACAGAATAGTTATTTACATATAAAGGGTCGAAAGAAAAGGTTTACGCCTGCGGACGAAATTTGAAGGGTGTAAATTTCTTTTGGCCCGAGGTATGTACAATGTTTTACGCACAACTGCAATCGTATGAAATATTTTTAAATTATTTTCTAAATACATTTAAAGCTTGTTGCTATATAAAAATATTACGTGGCCAGGTGGCCATGTCACAAAACAATAAGGCGATTCGTTGCATTGCTATTTGGTTATATGAATATTTTTTTAAATGTCAAGCTTGGAGATTTGAGACAATTTCTGAAGTAATTCCTTAAGCAATTCTAATAAAATCTAGTGAAAATTTAGCGGAACTAATATCATTTTTTAAAAATAAGTGTCTTGATTATATTTCCAATTGTATTTTTGATGTTTTGTTTACCAGTAAGCGGGCTCTTTCAGTATTTTACCGCCCGTATATGCTACTTTACCGCCCGCACGGTATAATCTTTCAATTTCCGCCATGGTAACTACGACGTAAACAAACAATTTTAAAGCAGATGTGCGTAAATCAGATTTTCAGTACTACGCAAATAGCCTATTACCCGGTTAAGTGAAATCTTATTGTTTTGTATGTTTTATCATATATTTTTTTTAATATTATGTGCTGGAAGAATTAACAATGCTACAATTTTATATGGTTGAGGCTCACATAGAAATAATAAGTACCTACCTAACGGTCGAGAACTTCCAAATACGTTTTGTTTTAAAGTTTTATTTTGTTGTTTTTTTTTTTCTTTTAATACCTAATAATCGTATCAATTACTACAATAAGCTACTATTATCCTCGCCGTCAAATTAGTATGAACTGATGCCGCTTTTTACTTAGAATTTTAGTTAGATATTTTCTTTTTCTTTATACACGTACTAAGATGTAGTATGTAGTACACAAAAAAATAAAAATATCTACCATTTTACAGTTTAAAACACAATAACCGTTATACCAATGGAATATTTTATTTAAGTAAAAATCAAATTGTTTAAGAGTTATTGAAACGAAAATTTCGACCAAAATCAATTATCTAGTAGCTTTTGAGAATTGGCAAAATGAAAGCGCATCTAAGATGCCTTCTCAAAGACTCCAAGATCCCAACGAAGGTCTTCGAAATCCGAACATCCCGTGCAATTAACTGAAAAATTCAGCTCTGTCCACATCTACACATGGATGTTTTTAATATTAGTATGTGTGGTCAATTCAATCCTAATACAAAAATTGTATTTTCAAAATGACTATTTCAGTCATAAATCTGTAAACCAATCCAAATTCAGAATTCTACCAATTTACCAATTTTTATTTCGATAAATTCCAACGACTAGTTTTTAACCAATCATGATGCAAAACACTTGAAAATTCAACCAATGGGAACAGTATTATACTGATAAAACTCCGTTACCCCGATAACTTTCCGCTACCAAGTAAATAAACAGTTGTTATTGTTTATAACTGTCAGTGTGACAATTAATGTGTCAAGTTTCATTTTGCGTTGACTTTGGAATTTATCTCACCAAATACCACACGACCTCTCAGATTTCCTCAGATAAACTTTTATTTTTAAGCACTCATTTCTTTGCTTTTAAGCAAAATCAGTCAAGCAAACTGACATTAGGTAAAACCCCTCTTCCTTCGGAGTCGGGATTTACGATGCAGTTTGCTTTCCTGTTTGTTGCTAAGCAAAAAAAATTCGTGCAAAATAAAAATTTATCGATATAATTAGGAGGTCTTGTAATATTACTTCTGATAAAACACAGTCACAAAAAAAAATTCGCCTTGTTTGAGCCAAAAAGATGCTGTATTTTTACATGTAGGTAAATAGATTCATAAGCAATTTTTTTGACGTTTTGTCTAGGAATATATTGTTTATATACTTGTCAAAGTTGGTTTTTGTCCATTTATTTTTATTTTGGAAATAGTCATCCGAATATCATTCGTAGTTACATTTTATCTTGGCAGAATTTTTCAATTGTTTTACTCGAGCATGTTGCTAATTTATCTCATGACATTGATCATAAATCACTCACTTGACTGTGGTAGTGATTTTTTTCGTTCATTAAATAAATTTTTAGGCAACCAGTAGTGGTAGCACGCACTTTAGAATTCTATCATAGAAAGTAGGCGAATGCGATTTTACTTTTACGAAGCTTGGAAGCATGCACTTTAGAATTCTATATTCGCTTTTTGTTTCGGATATTTTTGGATTTTATAATAATAAAATAAAAAATATTATGACAGTTGTATATAACAAACATACAAATTATATATAAATTGGCTTTGAATAGAATTGTGGCAAAAAAGACATTACTTTGACATTTTCGCTTCGAGTCGTACGCTTGCAGGCGAATATTTTGAGACACGCATGCTACCAAATTTTCGTTTCGTGGCGAAAAGCGAAAACAAATGCCTCATTTGATAGAATTCTAAAGTGCGTGCAACCACTACGGCTCTGGTAATAATCTGAAAATTTTTCCGGTAAAAATTTTGCACTTATGATATAATGTTGAATTAAGAAAATACCACAGAAAAAGACTTATTTTAGTTACTTCGTATTCTATTGGAACGTTTGTCAAACAACAGTCTTCCCCGCTACAGATTTTTTTTAGTCAAATGTCTGCTAGAATAACTCCTATCGGGTGTCCCAAACAATCCTTGACATATGCGTTTAACATGGGAAAAAAGTTTAACCATTGTACCACGATGATATTTGAATTTTTTTTATATTAAATAATAAAATATTGAAACAATTACTTATTTGCAATTTTTTTTATTATGTTTTCCAATTTTTGAAATAATAAAACAGTAATTAATATTATTTAAACATTGTACAGGGGAGGTAATATCGTGGCTTAATTTTCTGCCGAACATTTTTTATTTACAAAAAAACTGTTTCGCATATCTGTATCAGCATTTTCTAAGAAATTCTTGATAAACTCTTAAATATAAATAAGGCATGCTTTTATGTTGTGGTATAGGTATTTACAAGTTAAAAATGAAAAGAGCATATTTTGCTTCGATTTATTCGACGAGTTTTAATTTCGGTACGCGGCTGCTCGCTGACTCTTCAATGAATTATTCAACGTGGTTTTGATTTTTCTTTTCCACGGAAAAATAAAACGTGAATATGTTTGGCTAGCACGGTAATATGAAAAGGAAATTCAAATATGTACCTTTATACACGATGTATTGAAGTAGGATGAATATTATATGAAAATATAAAAATAGCTAGCTAATAATTTTATATACCCTGGTAATTTTATTTAAGTTTCAGTATTCTATTTTTCAGGAATATAGTTATTTATTAAGAGATGAAAATAGAAAAATCTGTTGTGGCCAGCACAAGACCTTTCGCCATGTCCATAAAGGGCGGCTATATAAGTATACGTATTGCATTTAACATTTCTGGTACACATACAAACATTTTAATTACATCTATTATAAATATGTTTTTATATTTCTTAATTCATTATATAAATAAGTTTCCTCCTACTTTTCTAAATGTTCGAGATTCTTCAAATTTATTGACGAGATTGGCGATATTTTTGATGCGTAGGTACATATAATATGTATATGAATGTATCTATAATTTTAAATATTTAATTAATAATAAAAATAAGAATTATTAAACGTACTTCCAGAAAAAGCCTTCAGTAATGTATCTGGATTTTTTAAACTGACATTTTTTTGTCATTTACAATTACAAACAAACATTTAAATTTTTTAACTGGTTTTCTTGGAGTTACGAGTATTTGAACGGATTATTTTATATATTTATAATTCTCTATCTCTAAATATATAGAAGATATAATAAAAATATTCGATGTATCGGATAGAGAATTTTATATTCTTTAATATTTGTAATAACAAATTTTCAAAAATAATATTTGGATTATTTTTTTTTTTAAGAAACTACTACTTCCGGTTGTCCAATTGTTCCCATTAATGCCAGATTAATGAGTATATAATTAAATTGGCCTTTAGTCTAATAGAATTTGAGAAACCGTCCCTCCAAAATCCACACACATATCCAGACACACACACACACACAGACATCATTGTAAAAATGTTATAATCGGATTCTAGTGACCTTAAAACGTGCTTATTCACTAAAATCTGGATATGCGATTTTTGGCATGAATCCAATACCTCTCTTAGCGAGGGGTAAAAATGGTATAAAAAGTTCGTTTATTCAAAAATTGCATTATTTGCTATGTGTTTTTTTTTTTATCTAAAGCACAACAGGTGTCACTTCACAATTAATATTTTTTGACAATATTAAAAATAAAAATAAAACAAAATATGTACACTTAAAGCCATTTATATAACAGTCCATTATCAAATCGTGCTAACAGAAATGTATACCATTTTTTGGGGCAGAGGGTTTACAAAATAACAGATACCTGTAGATAAGATATTTTATATTTAAAGTAATACCGAGAGCATGTTATATTTGACAAATGGGAACATGATAACACATTTATATAATAAATGTGGTGTGATTACATACTTTGTAATGAATAGTATCAACATCAACACAATAGCACATTTGTTCGCTTTCCTTTGTCCATTTCTATATCGAAGGGGATTGGGTAAACAACTAAAGCGTATCTAAAACGCTAGTAATTTTCATGCTTACAAATGAATAATAATTTCGGAGTAATATGTAGGGGTTGCTTACTCATTTGTATTTATGATTCATGTCCTAATATCATATTTGAATATCATTATCCAAGAAATAGCATTCACATGTGAACGTATATTGAAATAAATACACGGACGGAGTAGGTAAATATAATTATTTTAACGTTAAAATGAAATTTATAACATTGTATTAATATCGTTCTTTACGAGGAACAATATTCGTAAATGAAAATTTGTGTAATATTTCATTTTTCATTAATCACTAATTCAAAACAAGACTAACTTCGCATTTTTTAAATATTACTAAAATAATATACAAATGTTAATCAAAAAGTAATAATAATAGTAATAATAATAATAATAATAATAATAATAATAATAATAATAATTCTTTATTGTTTTTCAAAGCCTTGCAAATTTATTACAATTGACAGATGTGCATGAGTCAATTTTTGCTAAAATTTGTACAACCTTGTACTTGTTGCATTGATGGAGACACACGCGGAACAACCACATCTTATCCGGGATTCGAACCTGGAACCCTTGGGTCGTGCGTCAGCTATATTGCCCACTACACCACCGGGGTCGGTTCAAAAAGTAATAGCAAATTGAGATTATTTCAGAAACAGATCACTCCATCCTGAGTTAATAAGCATTAAATACAGGGTGTTAAAAATAAGTGTCATAAATCATGAGGGCATATAGTACTGACCAAAATGAGTAAAAAAAAGTTTAATAAACATGGGTCCAACTGTTTTTGAGAAAGAGGCCATTTTATATTAGAATCGAAGAAAAACTAAGATAGTGGTTGAAGAAAATTTTGCCTATGCCAGTAAATAGACTATTAAAAATCAATAACATTTTACAAGAAACATTTTTTTCACTTTCTAATAGTTACGAAGTTATTTGAAAACTAAGTATTGACCAAGGGCGCCACAACTTTTGTCTCAGTACAATTATTTGATTTTTTTTTAAAAACGAAAACACATCTAAGATGACCTCTGAAAGATAAACAAAATGTCTCATTTAATCAAAGTTATAACTCTAATACCCGAGACAGACGATAAATATTAATGATCATTAGTATAATTTCTAATTTACCTTAATTCTTAATTATCAAAGTACCTGACAGACGATATATAAATTTAATTTGGTGCACATGCGCAGATTAGTTTAAATTTGCTCTACTGTTGAGTTTATAGGTTAGCACGTTTCACTTTTTTGACTTTATTCTTCAATCACAGTTTCAGTTGGCTTCAATGTTGTCATATCATCAAATATAATTTTATAATTTTGAGGTTAGGTTGGGTTATTGTAACGAGGTTCTGACAGAATCAGTGTGGCGATTATTGCCGAATACTTACGATCACCTTCTCAAAAGATCATCGTGACCTAATGATCATTACAATTGAAATTACGTTTATAATGATCATTAATATAATTGAAATATGACACACGAAATGTTAAATTAAGAATTAGAGGTTAATTATCATTAACTTTCTTCGTCTGTCTCGGCTATTACGGTTTCCAATCAGAGGTAAACACCGAAAAAACCCATTTTTCATTGCCTTATATCTCGGAAACTATTCAAGATCGTACCCATGCTGATTAAGCTTTTTTAACTTATTTTAGTCAGTACTATATGCCCTCATAATTTGTGACACTTATTTTTTAACGTCCTGTATAAGTAATTTAATTTTGTTCTAAGAATAATCCAACGTTTTGTCATAAATGAACTTTCTTTTCCCTACAAAACTTCTTTTCTTTCTAGTATTTCTGCCCCGGTATAACTTTTGTGGGTGATATTAACATGAAGTAGATTATATATAATTTTAGTAATTCAACACGCGATTCGATGCACCACTATATTTCTTCCGTTTACGTGACAGAAACACATGAAAATTATTTACAAGTTAATTAGGTGTTGCGAGCTTTTGTTTGTTAAATTATTTAATAAATGACTTTTCTTATGGTTTAACTAGTTTTGTAGGTAGTTGCTCAATGATTTAATAAACTTTGATTATAGATAATGGATTATTTACCCATAGATAGATTAATGAATCAATCCAACAGGATACAAGATCCCAATCAATCACAGGACGATTATAAGAGAAATACAAAAATGAAAATATGAATGTGTTGAAACAGAAGATAATAGATAAGAAAGTTTCAAGTAACAATTTGAGAAATAGTTTAACAGACGTTTAAATCTAGATAAGGAATCGCCAAATATGTCAATGTCAATAATATATAATATATTGTTATATCCAACACAGAGATTTCAATTCATAATTAGTTCTGTTTTACTGTGGTATTTTAATTCTTGAAGTGATTCCCGGAATATGAAATGGTATTAGCCCAAGACTACACGTGTCATCAATATTACTATTAATTAATTTTTATAAACAGAGAGATGACTGTTCTTCTGCTACTTAATATCACCAAGTTCACTTCAGGTAATAAAATAGAATAATCATGGGCATCATAACTAGGATTTTGTCCATGAATTTCAAAATAGCAATATTTGATAAATTCTTGATAAAAAGCTCTGCATGACTTGTAGATCCATAATCAAGTACAAAATTTTTAAAACATTGGCCGGATTACAGGAAAAATCAAAATTATGATTTGGATTGCCTGATTTTGTGTTATTCATCCTTATTAAACACGTTCTGGATAGAGTGCTTTGAAATACCTAATAACTGTCAACAAATGTCAAATATTACATCAGTGTGTGTTTGTAATAATTAGAAATGCCAGTAAAATTGAGTATTAAAGATAAAATTGAAATTGTTCTCGTTGTTGGAGAAAATTATAAAACATGTAGGGAAGCAGAAGAAATCTTTAATAAAAGACACCCTGATAAAACAATACATTTCACAACTGTCAGATATGTAATAAATAAATGCAAGTGTTCTGGAAATGTGGAAAATAAATTTAGAAAATGTGCATAATTTTTTGCTACTTAATAACAATTTCAATGAACATTTTGCTCTCCACTACAGTTTGAACGTATTTTACTCTCACTCCAAATCATAATTTTGATTTTCTCTTTATTCCGGCCAATATTTTAAAAATTTTGTACTTGATTATGGATCTACAAGTCATGCAGAGCTTTTTATCAAGAATTTTTTTTTTGTGAAATGTAAGATAAACTTTTTCTCCATTTGTATAAAACTCTTTGGGACATACTGTATATTGGATTCCAGATTTGTAGACAATATTCCAGCTCAGTACAGACAAATGCACCTTAGAAGCTTTTAAGTGTAGTTATTTTACAGAAAGACTGACAATTTCTAATCACAAATCCAAGATTTTTGTAGGATGCTTTTATAGTAGTCTCAATGTGTACATTAAATGTTATTTTTGTGTCAAATATAATCCCAAGATCTTTATTGTCAAGTAGTTATCAAGTACAAAAGGTCCTTGACTCGTAATCGAATCATATCAACACAGTTAGAGTTATTAATTTGAGCGACAATCTTTACCTACCATATATCGAAAAATACTCAATTCTTAATTTCAATATAGGCTAGGGTTGCCAACTTTATAAAATTACAGAAAAGGACATTTATCGGCCATCTTTCTCTGAATTGTGTAGGATTTAAAAGTTTTAATACAAGATAATATAGATTTTCTTTACAATAAAGCAAATATAACAAATAAAAAGAAAATTAAAATCAATAGTTTATGAAGAAAACAAGTAAAACACAATAAGATATTTAACCTTAAAATATTAACTGCCAATATCTAATTTTACATTTTACAAACTGACGAAGCAGTTATTTGGGGCTAGTAAATTATAATAAAATATTAACGAGGATGAAAGAGGGTATTCCACTCAATTTTTTTTTTAATATTTTAAAGAAAAATTCATTCAGTTTTGAAGCAATTCATAGTATTAAAAAATCTTAATTGTTCCTAGTGTAACAGTATTTTATTTTCGAGAAATCAGTGTAACGTCACATTTCCCCTGTACTTGTCTTTCTCACACACACTGCTTTGAGTACGCTGCGAGAGAAAGATAACAATTGTATGACATCAATTTTCCCTTTTAGCAAATGTGAAATATCTCGTAAAGTAATTATTTAAAAAATGTTTTCTTTGTTTCAACTATTATTTATTGAGCCATACTTTATGTTAAACTGAATTTTTTTAAATTTTTATGTTATGGTGGAATACCCCATTAACAAATTTGACAAGTCAACACTAGTTAACCCTACATATCAATAATTCAAAAATTCTATCGTTATTTCATTACATTATATAAAATGTGAAATAATTATTTCATTTTCATATTTATAATAAGAAAAATAATAACAAAATTTATTATAAAAGAACAAATCGCGTCCTTTCCTGGTTTAAAGAAGGACAAGGACAAAATATGCTCAAAAAAGGACTGTCCTTTCCAAAAAAGGTCAGTTGGCAACCCTACTATAGGCAGAAGCCGTGGCATTTCCATTAACCTATGAAAACGACTATAGACAAATTTGTCGCCATAATAAACTTGCAGGAGCTGACAATTAGTGTACGAAAAATCAACTGACTTCGTTGATGACTCCGTAGCTCAGTTGGTAGAGTTTCTTCCCTGAAAGCGGATGGTCCTGGGTTTGGAGTTCAAGCGGTGTCATCTGAGTTTTCAAAATTGTTCTACGAAACATATGGGCTGTCCAGAATAACTTGTTCTTATTTTTTATTGCCAATTTCTTAATTCAATTCTCAAAACACCATTCATTAAAGTTAATATTTATGCACGAGTGTCATAGTAGACAATGATATTCAAAACGAAATTCGAAAAATTTTAATATCTAAGTGAATAAAAATGAAGAAAATAAACTTGCAGCTTATAATACCTGTATATGTTTTAGACGAATAACTTGTCAAATCAATCATAACATGTAATTTCCCAGTGCTCAAATTTAAATGTAGTTGTTTATTTTTTAAAAAGAATTACCTACACAGGTACAGTAATTTGTAAAGAAGTATAAAAAGAAATTAATGTGATGTAATTTGCTTCTATTTCACTTGATTCTCCAATGGAATTTACTCTAACACAGCTGAGTGATTTTAATGATACCTGTATTAGATTCTATCGAAGACATTAAGTTAACAAATGTCTGTAATGTACGATGGAATTCACATTTCAAGTTATTTAGAACTTAGACTTTCTCGGTTATTTATTCTTGATTTCAGTACAACTCAACTGCCATTTCAAGAAACACAAGGTAAATACAAGAAATCGAACATTTAAATTGTTTTTGTTTTTACTGAAACACTTGTAGGTTTTTTTTACTAACAATTTATTGAATTAATGCAGAAAAAAATAATTGCGCTGTCAATTTGAAGAGTAAATAATTACACAACGTCAACAAAAGAAACTGAAGTATAAAACGATGTTTCTTTGTATTACTCACGAGTGTCAAACAGTCTAATTTGATTTTCCACTGACGTGGCACGTGGCAGTTAAAAAGAAAATGATAAATTTAGATAAAAGTTAAACATATACGGAGAATTAACCCCTATTTTTCATGTTACGGAATATTGTGATTCATGTTTGTATTCCACATAAGATTGAATAATATAAAATTCGTCGAAATAATATATTGGTAACAATTTATTCCCAGAAAAAGATTAAGACACATTCACATTATATTTACTGATTAACATAAATAAAGTTGTTTGTATCGTATACTGTATGTTATATTTTACTATTTGACCAAAATTATATTCATTTTGTAAGCGCATTATTGTATTATATTTATAGCGAATTGATAATACTTTGTCCTATATCCTTTCACATATATGTATATTTGTATTTCGTAACTAATACAGAAATGATATAATTTATGTGTCATACACCTATTGAATTAATGTTTAATGTAAAACACATAAATGTCAAATTACAAAATTTATATCTATATCTGTATTCATATTATAATTATTATGTATGTGGATTTAAATATATTTTCATCTAATTCATCTGTAACATTCATTTTGCATTTATAATTTAAAATATGATTTGCAAACATTAATATTTAGTAGCAACAGAATACAAAATATTCATTTTAAATGGAACCAGCCACCATTGTTATCACGAGATCTATAAGTGCTACGAACCTAACTTTTTTAAAAATGAATTTGAACATATGTTTCGGTTTTATCTGCTTATTTTTTTTATTTATTTTTTTTTATAGTTATTAATTCGTTGTACGAAGTAAAGAAAGTAATGTAATCGCGAAAAATTTCGGTTTCCAGATTTCAACGGAAATATCCATTTTGACTAATTTCGTCGTGACGTATGTAAGTACGTACGTATCTCGCATAACTGAAAAAGGGGTTAAGTTAAGTTAAAATTTTGTATTTAGGACTGCTACAACATCTAGCTGTGCACCTCCCTTTTTGGTCATTACATAACTTTCGGAAGTGGTACTTTGATTGAAGCCTATAATAGATTTTAATGAAAAACTATATTAAAATATACTCCAAAACTTTTCAAATTTGGTATATAAGACTTTTATATCAATGGGAATAAAATGATAGATTTTGGTTAAAATAGTCTTACCAGAAGTGATACTTTACTTGAAGCTGTTATCAGTTTTTCTTAAAAAAAAAAAATGGTGATATTTTGATTTTAGAAATAAATGCTTCAAATAAAAGTTTTAGAGAATTGAATTCTGCGTCTAAAACTTTGACACATCAAGTATAATAGGGTCCTCCACTGTAGTAACAAATTAGAACAAGGGTCACTTATATTAAAACTACACCTTAAAACTGTATATTAAGGACTACCAAAGTTTAAAAATAGTTATTAGTTTCTAAAATAATCGCTTTTTATTACCATTTCCTCATCTATATATCTACGTCACACATTTATTCTATTCCAAATTCTTACTACTTTCAAATCCTCTGCTATCGCCTTTTTGAAATACGGAATCCATTTGCAAGTATATAAATGCAAAAAATAACAACAATAAAACACAAGAAATAAACCAAATAATACTAGTTTCAATTTATGATGCCATGACATATTACAAGCGTTGGTATGAAAGTAAATGATATGTTGAATGAAATAGACTACCAGTGGTAATCAAATCTTGGATTATAATATATACGTAGTATTTTTATTAATTATGATATTAAATTAATTATTATCCACCCATATTTCCAATTATTGACCACAGGGGTTATTTTAACATATTTATACATTTTATAAGTTCTGAAAAAAATAATTTTATGTGACTTCAATTATTAGCGAAATCCACTGGTTTTTGTAATTAAGTTTGCTGTAGATAAGCTAAAAAAAAAATAAAAAAATTAATGTCATTGTCAGTACGTTTTTAAATGATCTGTGATTGTCAAATTATGTCAAACACGTGCAATTTTATGATTGGGTCTGTTATAATACATATTTTAATTGTGAACAATAAATAATAATAAACGAAGTTAAAATATGTATAGTTTAACAGGCGTACAAGGAAGTCATGTGGTGCCCACATCAAATTTTTTATGTATTAAGGCATTGAAGTCCTATTTTTTATCACGATTGTGGAATTTATTTGCCTAGGCCCTCATGGCCACAGAAAATAAACCATATTTGTGATAAAAAGGAACTCCAGTGCCGAGGTGCATATTAAATTTTATTAGAAATCGAAAAATTATGAAAATGAAAGGATTATTAATTTTATAGGTTATGTTTAAATATAATCTGTCAATCTGACATTCAATGTTGCTAACCTTGGACATTGAAGTTACCGTAAAGAACACTCAAAATTATGTGCTTTATTTCAAACTTATTCATTGGAATTATTTAGTTAATTCTTCTTGTACATTTTTGTCATTTTACGTACAAATATATACTACATATCATACACCTGTCCATATTATCTTACATGTACAGCAATTATCATAAGGTTGGCAACAGTGCAGTTGCATGAAATCATCGTACAATGGATTACTTTTTACAATTTCTGAACTTTTAATGACGATGTTTGTGCACTTTAGTAACGATTTCAAATGAAAATTCTAGCAACAGTCCCATTCGAGAAAAACTGCAATAAAACATCACTGCTGTGTAAATAATATATGAGAGCATAACAGATAAATCTATCTATTTCCGTTATTTTCTTATTGGGCAGGAAGAATAATTATTAAGGAAATTCCTTAAATACCCTACAGTTTTTTTCATCTATATCTGCAAATCCTGCATTATCACGTGATTCCTGAAATGGTACAAATTGCCTGTCTTCTGATGATTGAATCCTGGTTCTTTATTTGAATAAAGATTGATTTATAAGCGACTATGTTCTACTACACGCAGCAGACGAAATGAGAATTTGAATGAATACAAGAAATTCAATCTAGATTAGGTTATTTGATATTTAATTACACTGTGTTGCTTATTGGGGAATATCAGGGAATATTTCTATTTATAATTGAATCACGCAGCTAGAAAATTGGAATTTGTTTTAAACGGAAAGAAGAAATGATAGTCGTTATTTTTTTAAAATATTACTGATATCCTACGGTGACGTAGGCGTTTAATATGGGAAACTAGTTTTTTCTTTTCAAATATTATCTGTCTCGCAAACCTCTATGCGATACTTTATACGTACATGAGATTTAAAGAGACTATTTCCCGCACACAATTTGAGTTTGAGATAGGATATTTTTGCACAATTGTAGAAAAATTAGTTTATTTCATATATTATCTATTCCTTAAAAATGTGATTTATCCATTTCAATACGGATCTTAGATAATAAAATTAACTTTTTTTATTGTACAATTTTTGAAATTTATGTCTTTGGTACCCGAGTAAACTTAAAAAAATCTGATGTGGTCAGTACATTGCCTTCCGTCAATTCTATGTATTTTGTATAAATCCTGTATTAAAAGTTCCTTGGAAGGAACACGACCACACACACACATTTTTTATAAATACCATATTGAAAGTCCCCTGGAAAAGATTCTATCAATCCAATAAAATTATTACACTAACGTACATGTAAATTGCACTTGTTATTTAACTGGGTTTTTTTTTTCAAGAAAAACTGTTAAGAACTTCAAATAAGAGAACTTCCGGTTGACCAATTACAACCAAAATCTAATCAGCTCTTCATATAGATGTAAAGAAGAGGAATACGAAAGAATATTAATTTTTAGAAATGTAGTATTAGAGTTATCGTCGGAGAAAAATTTGTCACACACACAGACACACACAGACACACCCACACACACAAACACACACACACACACACACACACACACACACACAGAGAGAGAGACACACACACGGACACACGGGCACACATACAGAAATCGTAAAACTAGTAAAATCGTACCCTAAACGTGCTTATTCATTAAAAACACCACCGAATTTTTTGATCAAAGATAATACCGTCCTTACCTAAAGGTAACGGAAGGTAAAAACAAAAACTTTGTAGAAACACATGCGCTATTTCAAGAAATGAGCATCAAATAAGTACCTAATTTTTGAAATGTCACTTGGTTTGATAGTTTTATTAATATTCATTTTTTTGAAAAAGTTAATGATAAAAACATTTCTACTACATTTTTAATTTAAGTTTATTGGGGAAGTAACGGTGTAAATTTTAAAATTCAGAATTTTATTGTCTAAATCTCTACGTTATAAAATTTTATAGGAGAGATAATATTTGAGAAGAATGATTTTCTCATGTTATGTCACAGAATTTCTTATTCGTCCTCTATACGTATAGTATTTTTTTTTTTAAAGTGGATTTGGTACATTCCAATGATTTGTCCAGTCTCGTTTACAAGTAAAAACAAATGAATTTGGTTTTTTTTTTATAAACCTATTTGGGATTTAATACATAATTCACATATACTTGTATGCACGTTGCTTTCTGAAATATTTCCAATGTCACATAGGAACAATTATTATGCAAATTGTAATTTCACGATGTATCGTTGAGATTGAAACTTCAATAATTTCCGGTAAATAATTATCAGGATACAAATATGAATTTACTCCTCCTAGCTTAAAAATAGGGTCTGTCTAATTCTTGGCAACTACTACATAATTTATTATTTGTAGATTGAAATCTATAACATATAGGTATGTACTTTTATCTTTTCATATTTCGTCAGCTCTTTGTTTCTAATTTCTAAATAATTAAAGCAGCACTCACTAACCCTAATCAATTGGTAAATTATGTGTTTGACATTTGAGGTGAATACTAAACTTTATCTGGACATATCTGAATTTGAATGACCAGATGACATGTCGGTGTGACCTGTCATTATGAAAATGACGAGGGTTCGTCACTTCTCCGGATCTGATGGTGGCAGACATACTTTTAACAAAAAAGGTGATGATAATTGATAATGTGACATGATAATATTTCGGTATTCTATCAACGTAGCTTTTGCAACTAAGCAATAAGAGTTTGGAATGGAGTAAATATTATGTGCTAGGTGTTAAGAGCATGAAAAACTCTTCTTCTTCTTCGTATTCTCTTCGTGATACCCAAGATGGGTGTCGGATTTAGCGGATAGCGCCATAGTGAGCACGGCCACTACACCGGCCATGAAAAACTAGACTATTTTAAAAACTAACTTTCTTAAAACTTTGATACAGTTTTAAGCTCTAATTTAAATATAAATGATCAAGGAAAGAAAATTACTGGATTTCAGTCAATGATTAAATATATTTACCGCCTCTACCGGTTTCGAGACCTCACATGTCTTCTTCAGGAGCTACAATAATATTACAGATTTTGAAAAAAATATTTTTAAAAATACAAACATGTGTGACTTATGTGAATTTTTTTTTTAAGATTGTAAAACATGGATACAAATATAAGACAATAATAAATAACATATAAAACATACAATGGTCGTCAAAAATTTAAAAAAATAAATAAATACATTAAAAAACTCATTTAGTCGTCAATAAAATAAGCTATAAACCTTGATTTAACAATGGCACCCATTTAACTGAAATTAAGTTATAACTTGTTCCGAAGGTCGTTTCTCGAATTGCCGCTAGATTTTAAGTAATTTCTTTTCTTAGTATTTTTAATAAAAAAATTATAGTTTAAATTTACATATTATAAATTTAGTTTATTTTTATTAAAATATTTTTCAGAACTCATATTATTTATTGGAAAAATACTACCTTTTTTAGTTTATGTTCTGTATTTATTAATTTAAACCCAACGTTTCGGCACCATAAACTGGTGCCTTCTTCAGGGGATACATTGACATTAATTTTTAATTAACAAAAATAACAAGTAACCAAGGTAACAAGAAATATTCATAAATGTTACCTTTTTTATGTATACAATTTTCTATACAATATATGCATGCCCGGCAATAACATGGACCGCGAACATGCATCTTCTCAGGAAAAAATCTCCTTTTGCCAGAGGAAAAACCATCCCAAAAACTGGCAGAGAAGTGATCTGTATAACTCAGAGACGCTTTGTCGGTAGCGAAATACCGCTGCCGTACTCTTTATAAACAGATGTTAGAAAAAGTTTATAAAAAATTGTATACATATTACAAATTACAACATATTTAATATTGGAAGCCATGCGCGACTAAGTTCTAATCCGTCACAATGATTGAGATTGATATTTCTTGTTTTATAAATCACAATGGCTTCTCTTATTAATCTGTTGTTAAGTCGAGAAGCTCTTGCAAGACAATGTAAATTAATAAATACAGAACATAAACTAAAAAATCTGATGTGGCCAACACATGACCTCCCGCCAATTCCATGTTTAAAATAGCAGTAAGTTTTAAGTAAAGTATCATTACCGGTTAATCGTTTGTAAATAAAATCTAATTTGTTGTTCAATAAATAGAAAAGTCTGTAATACGAAATTTTGGATTGTTTTATTGTTTTTCCTCAAAAATTTGTTAGAGCTCCAAATTAAGTACTACATCCGATTTATCATATATGGTTAAAATCTAATATGTTGTTTCAAATTATATATGAGTTTTAAATACCTAATTTGAGAAGTTTTGGATCATATTTTAATAGGCTTTAAGGAAAAATCGTCACACACGTACATTCTTATAAAAATCAGCATCATCTTCTAGGTGCTCTAAAACGCAATATTTGTAAATTCTTCGCCGTACATAATCCATTTCGTAAATGTGTAGTTGTAAATTAATATTAATTTATAGTGCTGCAAAAATAGCAATTAGCAAATTTAAATCAGATCATCCTGTTCATCTAACATTTATGTATGATGGAAAATATATTATTTTTACAAACCTTAATAAAATATTTTACTATTATATTCTCATTAACACGGTTTTATTATTAATTTTAATATAATTACTGCCTGTCAGTGACATTTGTTTAAATATGTCAAACCTGTCATTAAAATTATGATTTTGTTTGACGCATAGGCTAGCTGATATATGGAAATAAATTATATTATATATTCATATTTAAAGTTATTTAGAGTTATTTACTAAATGTTATTATCGTAGAATTGAAGATTAAACCATTATATTCCATTTTAATTAGTAAAAATTGCTAAAAAATTATATTCAATGAATTTTTTACAAGAAAAACTGTTAAAAGCTTGTATAAATGATACTTCCGGTTATCCGATATACACTAAAAACTAATGAGCTCTTCCCATATTAGTATAGAATGGGTATACAAAATTTCAAATTTTTCTGATTGATAGTATTTGAGTAATCGTGTCCACATGATCCACACACACACACACACAGACACACAGACACACACACAGACACACACACATACATACCTACAGACATCATTGTAAAAATGTTAAAATCGGATTCTGGGGACATCAAAACGTGCTTATTATATAAAATCTCTATATGCTATTTTTAGCACGATCCCTATACCTCCCTTACCTAGGGTAGCGGGAGGTAAAAAGGTAGTATTTTTCCAATAATTAGTTTATATTTATTTTATGTTTGGTTCATATTATATTTTAAAATGTTCGTGTATATTTTACTTATATTTGTAATGTCAGTTTTCAAATTTATGTTGTTTTTGTCATTATTTATGTGTAACATTTCAAGAGTGAGGCGTTTGTGTAAATTTTGTTCGGTATCAATAACCTTGACCATAGTATGTTTTATATGTTATTTATTATTGTCTTATATTTGTATCCATGTTTTACAATCTTAAAAAAATTTTCACGTAAGTCACATGTTTGAATTTTTAAAAATATTTCTTTCAAAATCTGTAATATTATTGTAGCTCCTGAAGAAGACACATGAGATGTCGAAACCGATAGAGGCCGAAAATATATTTAATCATTGACTGAAATCCAGTAATTTTCTTTCCTTCATCACCTTTCCAATCAAGAAGTTCTTGCAGCCATAAATGATCAATTTTAATTTTCTAATTTGTTAGCATGGTGGAGGATCTCATTTTATACAAATTCCATTTTTATTTTCCTTCCCTTTTCTTTGTAGATATTTAGCATTGTCTCACGTAGAAGAAAACGATGGATTTTAATAGAAAAGTGCCGGGTGCATTCCTGCACTCACTAAACGTTCCATGGCTCATTTACGTTAATTGGGAGCTGTTCGAAACGGACAAGAATTCGGTGAATCCGAACTCTACTTCACGAAATCACCACTACTCTTTAATGTCGTTGCTTGCAGATGCTCACAATCACAAGAAATTGAACACGAATTTATAAGAGTTCAAAGTTTAATGGAATATTTTTCTTTTAGAATATACGGTAGAGAAAAAGCAGTATGCATAAAATCAATTATTAATTCCAAATTATTCGTATTAAACATTTTTGTATTAATAGTATGTTTTAAATAATTTTTTCGTTCCTCCGTCCAATTTGACTAGTATAACAGAACTCAAAATCGTCCAGAAATGCGCTTTTGCTGACCTAGGCCAGCAAAAGGAATTGGCATTACTGTTTTGGTGATATGTCAATTTAAGATTATTTTTAACACAAGAATTAGCAAAATGTTTACAAATTTTAGGGCTAAATTTTTAATTATTGTAACTTAAATAACTAAATTTTGACATCAAAATTATAATATGCTGTCATCTCGTATAAATTAATTACAAGTTCCAAATTTAGGACTAGTTTGTTTTGTAACTACAGACTACAACTAACTTCACGTGAGTTTTCGCCATCCGTCATTGAAAATATGCGAAAGCATATAAAATATATATAACTAATGTTTGTATGATATATTTTCAATAAATATAAAATAATTACGCATTTTAAGCACAAATATGAGTAATTATAATTATACTTGCAATGCAAAACCGATGAAAATATATGCTCATTTTTATAGGTTATGAAAAATAGAATAGTGTAGAGAAATATACGAAGAATTTATGGAGAAGTCGGCACAAAAAATCTTGTGTATCACATACTCAGAAACGGTTTTGAGAGATGTCGTAATTTGCAGGCCTCGCTTTAAACTCGCTCTCGCAAATGCTCAGTTTCTGGCCTAGTGATACAAATAATTATAAATGACATAGATTTACAAACATAACATATATAAAAACAGCAAAAATATTTTAGTGGTTTTTCTTGATACAGTACTGGCCACAACAGATTTTTTTAAATAAGAGTGCAAATGCTCTCCAAAGGCTTCCTGTTTATTTAAGCAGTTTTCAAAAAATATGTTTTTAAAAGAACAATATACTTTTGATATTCTTTCCAATAAAGTAAAGTCCGTGTATTTTTTTTTCAATATTTGCAATTTAAATGACTTTATTATTGACTATAATACATAATAGTTATTTATGTATTAAGAGCGTAAGGAAGCTTCTATGGCCTGCGACGTCAAAGGCCATAAAAGCAAGTTACGCTCGTAGTACATACAAAACTTTATGCACGGGCGAAAATTTTCAAATTATGAGTGTTAGAAAAATTGTATCGAAAAGAATTTGTCCTCGTACATCCAGTACCTAGTGTTGCTATGAAAGCGGAAAACAACAGTTTATTGTTTGTTTATTAGTTCTGTCATTTGAGTTTTATTTTGTGTAAATCTGTGCTTTCCATATATCACAAAATTAATTTTCATTTTTCATTAAAGAATATAAAAATTTTCGATTTGTAATAGAAACTTTTCATGTTGCCTGTTTAAATTGTTTATATTGTAGGTTATAATTTGGTTTGACGTTTGGTTTGACGGCGTTTATGTATATGTAATTCGTGTATAATTGTCAAATTATGATATGTCCGTGCATAAATTATTTTATTCAATTTGTTTAGGAGAGTAATCCATGACAACAAAAATTTATTGTAAACCAACATGTGAATGGAAATATTAAAACAAATGTCTACATAGCTGAAATTTTATATTCTCCTTTTTCCAACTCTTTCATTTTCTTATTCGTGTCACGCATTCGATTATAATTGAAACATGTCTGTAAGCTACAACTAGTGTAAAACTTCAGTCTTCTCCGTGGACAGAACGTGAAAACTTTTCTACAATGTCATTTCTAACCGTGGCACGTGTCTGAGGAAACCGGACTAGGTTACCATCACCTTGTTATGAAACATACGACAAAAAGGTATGGGAAATATAATTTTATATCATCGAAAATATTCGGAATTTAAGTTTTCTTAATTTGTTTGCAGAGTTAGTTGATAATTTTGTTTGCATTTATTTGTAAAGGCCGTTAACTTCTGCACTGAAACTAAAATCTGAACTACTAAAATTTATGTTAAGTATCGAACGTACATGTTTACATGGACATATTAATCAAATTAAACATTTTAAGATTAAAAACAAACTCACGGTTTTTCTCATTAAAATTTCATCAATTTGAATATAAAAGGTGAAAGACTTCAAAAAGAATGATGAAGTTTTCTATTTTTATTAAAAATGTGCTAATAAAAGCTTTTACTATATATTCTAAAGATGTGTAGATTTTCTAATAATTTTTTGATGAAAGTTATTAACTTAATCAATTTTTAGGAATATGAATATATTTATCAAATATCTTTACATTTTCTTCTTATAAGTCAATATATCTTTCCTTTGATGTAATGGTACAAAAATATATTTTATTTTTAGAACAGAAAACTTATTAATGCAATGGGGTGGGTAATATTGACCAATTAATTCTAAATGAACAGCAAATTATTTTCGGCTGGTTGCAGAAACGTTACATTCGACTCAAATACAAAATTTAAATTATTCGGTTGTTGTTGTTGCATCAGCAATGGTTGGAACTAACGTGGCAGATAACTTGATATAAATATATGTGAAGTTTACTTGATTGCAACGCGAATTTTTGACAGTAACGATTTCAATGTCATAAGAACAAGGCACTGATTCGAATTTGTTCATTTGATGGTCCGCTAACTGAACAAGGAATTAATGAACATTTCTGCAATCGGGCATTAGGTATGCTTTACAATTCTGTATTGAAAACAGATACCAAGCACCATGATATCTGGTGACATAGTTTGTAAATGTTTGGTTTACTACTCTGGCTAATTTACCATTAGAACTCGGATTTGCATGTAAAAATCTAAACTTGGCAATATTTATCCTCATTATCGCTTAAATATAAACCTATATTGGAATAATACTACTTTTTTTAGTTTAAGTAAAACAACAAGTAACCAAGGTAACAAGAAATGTTCATAAATGTTACGTTTTTTATGTATACAATTTTCTAGACAATCGCCCCAATTCTGTAAGAAAGTTGTTAAGTTTTAACAACGTTGCTATAGCAAATAACCAATAATATTTGCGAACACTGAATAAAACATGAAAATGACAGGCTTTACATGTGTTTTTATTGGTTACAATTTTTAGCAACGTTGCTAAGACTTAACAACTTCCATACAGAATTGGGGTGAATATATGCATGCCCGGCAATAACATGGACGCCGAACATGCATTTTCTCAGGAAAAAAATTCCTTTTGCCAGAGGAAAAAACCGTCCCAAAAACTGGCAGATAAGTGATCTGTATAACTCAGCGTCTCTGAGTTATACAGATAATGATGGTGCCGAAACGTTGGGTTTAAATAATAAATACAGAACTTAAACTAAAAAAAGGTAGTATTATTCCAATTAAACCTATATTTTTTTGCCTTTTTTTGTCTTCTACAAAAGATGAGAGTTCCTGTGAGGTGACGCCTGGTAAGCGCCCATACGGTAAAATATATCGTCATTATTACCGATGTCTACATGTGCTGTAGATACTGGCACACCCAGAAATGGGTAATATGTCGTGATGAAATATATATATATATATATATATATATATATATATATATATATATATGCGGAAAGTACTCGCGACTGTGTCGAGTAGTTAAGAAAACAAATAACGGGAATGCAGTCTGGGTTCTAGTAAATAATTGTCACTCTTTACAATTAACCAAGCTTTCGGTTATTTATTTTATCCATCCTCAGGGTTCTAAAATATGATTAAATTGTTACAAATAAATTTCAATTTTGTGATTTAAAATATTTGTTTACTTACATTGTGTGAGATTAAGTATTAAAAATTATATCTACGTCGTATATCGTGTTTTGGAGAAAGAATTTTGGAAATTTTTTAGTTTTGTTCTTGTAACATTTTTAATAACAGAATGTAATGAATTGTCGAAATATCACAGTAAATTTTGACTAAAAACTTAAATATTTATCACAGTATGTTTTATAAAAACTATTGCAAAATAAATAAAATAAATAAATATATCATCACGGCATATTACCCATTACTGGATGTGTCAGTATCTACAATACATGTAGACATCGGTAATGATGACGATATATTTTACCGTGTGGGCGCTTACCAGGCGTCACCTCACGGGCACTCATAGCTGGTGTGGAGAGTGCACCACAGGGGTTACTAAAAACTATTGTACATATTGTATTAATTCTACGTTAATTACGAACTTGTTTGTACTGTTTTCTAACTTTAAAATTGTTTTGACTGCATTTTTGGAATTAAATGGTAAACCGAAGAAGATATTCACTTACCAAAATGTCGCCAGAGGGACGGCGCGAAATTTGCTTTAAATTTGAAAATAATAAATTGTTATTATTTAGTGAAAGGTTTGTGTTGTTATTAATAATGTCGGGGGGATACTTTTTCTTAGTTAAGTGTAATAAATAGTTATATATTTGGCTCAAATATATATATATATATATATATATATATATATATATATATATATATATATATTTATTTATTTATTTATTTAAAAGATTAACCAGTTGGTTTTTTGTATAATAATTTTACGCTAAATGTGTTATATTTGCAAAATTTCACAACATGCCTGCAGAAGTAATACCAATGACAGTTAATGTGTACTAAATGAAACGCAAGTGTATTTGGCGTCGGTGCTGCTACCAACGGTCGTGTTTGTTGTCAATAATACTCAAATACAACATTCTTGTTGACCGCGCACTACCGGAATACCTACTAACTAACCCTAATGTAACCAAAGTGAACTTTGCAGCAAATGTTATCACTACCTATCTGACTTTCTACCTCTTTCTCTCTAATAAATTTTTCACATATACTCACTGGCTACAGCAGGAATGAGTGTAGAACTTAATCCAAACCAACGCTATATAGTGTTACTAGCGAGTTAGAGAATAGTAAATTAAGCATGTAATATGAATGCACTGCTTTGTAGTTGTTCTTTTATACAGGGATGTAATATGTTGAGGATGAGAAATTTGCTTTAATCTCCACAAGAACCAAAAAGGGAGATTCTTTTTAGTCTATGAGTAAATTTACATAATTAAATGTTCATTTAAATTAAAAACATTTTTCATTATTTTCTACATAGGTATTTTTGTAGTTATTTAGTAAAAAGTAAAAGAATAAATTGTAAATTTGACTTACCTAAGAAGAGTCTTGAGTGTTGACTGTTTGATCATACAGCACTGCAACAATGGCGCTAAGATGGACATCTCGTCGTGGAACGGCCTTCCGAATCCTCGACCATGGTCCAGATGTAACGGGAATGTGTCATTCCCGAAAATTCTGCAACATTTTTTTAATTTAAAATATTTTCTTTAGAAAATTTTGTTTTAATTAAAATCTATGGAAAACAAAAAAAACTGATGTACCTTCCGTCAATTCTATGTACGAGTATTTTGTACAAATCCCATACCAAAAGTTTCTTGGAAAAGTTTTTATAAATCCAATAAAATTATATCACGAACATACACTATGTAAATGGCACTTGACACTGACATCTGTTAATGGGCTACTTGCTTGGTACTGAAAATCCGATTTTTGTCACTATATACGTAATGTTATATTGAAAACATATATAAAAATATAAATTTTATTTTGAAATAATTATTTGTTTTTTACTAAATTAAGAAAGAATTTTTTCTGTGATGTCATTATATTGAACTGGGGAGGAGAAGAATGTTTAAGAATGTTATCAATAGATGGCATGACGTGCGAGAAAGTTTTAATTTGAATTTGACATTAGTTTTTCTCTCTCTCTGGTCTCTCAAATACATTAATTACTTTATAAATAAACACATAGGTAATTACTTGTAATTTAAAATATCGATATCAAAAAGATAAACTAAAATACTAACCTCCAAACTATTGTTAAAACGTCAAACAGGTGATCTACATTACCCGCACAAACATACCATTACTATGGGACGGCACCACGCTTGGCTTCGCGACTATTCATTGGTGCGGCATAATTCTACGTCATACATGGCGGGAATTAAAATAATCAAATTTTATTACTTTTTTTCTGGTTAATGAATAAAAATTTTGTCAAAAGAAAAAATATGGGTAGCAAGTTTTTACCTTCTCTTCAAAAATATTAAATAAAAAAAGGTACGCAAGTAGCCCATTAGAATTACTTGAATATACCAGCTGTTTTCATGATTATAGCAAAGGTGGCTGATTTATGGAAGTTAGTCGCTTTATAATTCTTTAACTATATATCAATTAGATATGAAGGAAAACGTATAATCAAACCGTATAGACAATAAGATATTCTTTCATATTGATAATCACATAAAATGTCAAAAAAATGAACTGCGTTTTCCAAGAAAAACTGTTAAAAACTTCAAATAAGGGAACTTCCGATTGACCAATTATAACTAAAATCTAATCATTTCTTCATATGGATGTAAAGAAGAGCAATACGAAAGAATTATAGTTTTTAGAATTGTAGTATTGGAGTTATCGTCCGAGAAATTTGCTCGCCACTGAATTTTTGACTAAAGCCAATATCATCTACACATAGATGATAGAAGGTAAAAATATATGCAACATTTAAAAAAAATCTTTTATACTAAATAATTTCATTCACTATCTATATTTCTATATTTCTATATATATTTGAATTCATCACGACAATCGGGGAAATTTTATTCGCCTGTACAGACTAAACGGTAAAAGCGATTTTAATGAAAATTTTTGCAGGTTGTAGAGAATAACTCAACTTGATTTCCTGGTAATTGGTTATTTTGCTGTACGGTGCATAGTTTTTGTGTAAAATATTTTTAAAGGTGCGATTTTGGCTTTTTGAAACAATCGATCGAAGTCTACATGTACAAAATTAAGAAGAAAAACGATGTCATCTATCACATTTGACATGTCAATGTTAGTGACAAACCATTATAAGAAATGTATAAAGATTAGTTAAAAGTTGATATATATTTTTTATGGAACGATTATTATGCATATAATAGCATAATTAAAGGTATTTTATAATTATTTTCTCTATTTAAATGATAATTAATAATTCATATATATCCTTGACGTTAAACATGTTCATCTATAGGTAATACTGTTTGCTTTTTATGACAGAGAAGTTGAAAAGGTAATATTCACTGAATTATTACCTTTTCAACTTCTCTGTCATAAAAAGCAAACAGTATTACCTATAGATGAACATGTTTAACGTCAAGGATATATATGAATTATTAATTATCATTTAAATAGAGAAAATAATTATAAAATACCTTTAATTATGCTATTATATGCATAATAATCGTTCCATAAAAAATATATATCAACTTTTAACTAATCTTTATACATTTCTTATAATGGTTTGTCACTAACATTGACATGTCAAATGTGATAGATGACATCGTTTTTCTTCTTAATTTTGTACATGTAGACTTCGATCGATTGTTTCAAAAAGCCAAAATCGCAACTTTAAAAATATTTTACACAAAAACTATGCACCGTACAGCAAAATAACCAATTACCAGGAAATCAAGTTGAGTTATTCTCTACAACCTGCAAAAATTTTCATTAAAATCGCTTTTACCGTTTAGTCTGTACAGGCGAATAAAATTTCCCCGATTGTCGTGATGAATTCAAATATATATAGAAATATAGAAATATAGATAGTGAATGAAATTATTTAGTATAAAAGATTTTGTAATAAGGCGAGTTAAATCAATCGGTTATAAACTTAAGCTGGGTTTATGCAGCATGTAAATTATGAAATTAAATTAAGCCACTACATTAAGAAACTAAATTAAAATAACGTAGTTTATGCAGCAAATTAAAATTAAGCATCTTATGTTTGACATTTTGTATAAATTAACTTTTAAAGGTGAAATTGCGGTATTTATAGGATTAAAAATATATAATTGTTGAATAAGTCCAATTAGTATTTCGTCGCTATTGTCTGTAGAAACCATATACCTATTAACTAATATAATGCGGATCCTTTGCTTTTCTTGAAGGAAACACTGTGAAATGGAAGTATCATTTCTGCATAAATCTATCTCACACGAACACCCAACCGCGAATTATGCGCATGCTTGGAAATCTTGACTACTATTGGCTAACGAGAAAATCATGATCACTTTTTGCGAATCACAGAGTTCTGTTTATTAACGACTAGTGCGAGAAATTTTAAATTTAAATTTGAGAAATTAAACAATGTACCTACTATTTATTTTGTATGTAAATTCTTGAATATAAATATTAGTAATAATAAAAAACATTGACATATGCTAGTGCTAAATTTGAATTAAATAATTTACTTTGTTGTACTGTAAAAATAATAGGAATACAATTTGGTCAGGATTAATTTGTTTAGGTGACAATAAATTACTATATGAAACACAAAGCAAATGCTTTCGAAGTGCAACTACAAACGAAAATGAAATCAACGTCAAAGTTAAACCATGTGCTCGCTGCATCACCAGGGCAGCGTTCCAAAACCTAGAATACCGAGTTTTGGCGTAGAGTATGATGTGTTGTGTTTTGGAACGAATGAGAGTTTTGTTGAAATAAAAAATTGAAACTAAATTAAAAATAATTTTAAAAAACTAACAAAACTACTTATAATTACAACATTAATGTCAAGCCCGTAATAAAAGCGCTTTTATTTTATTATAAAAGTATGCTCGTAATACACGCCAACGTATTTACTTATGTATATTTTCAACCAAAAGCATGTTTTCTTCCTCAAGAAGGTAAATTACTTTCATATGTTGAGAATCGTGAGCATCTACGTTTGAAAATATTGTGGAGTAATTTCTATACCCTCCTCGTTAGTAGAGTAAGTAGAACATTACTTTGGAGTAAACTCTGGCAGTTTTGGAACAGGTTGAGTAAACTCTGAGAGTAGGATTTTGGAACGCAGCCCAGCCAGCGACGCTGTCAGCGTTAGCCAATAGTAGTCAAGATTTCCGAGCATGCGCATAATTGCCGGTTGGGTGTTTGTGAGAGATGGACTTATGCAGAAATGATATTTCCATTTCACAGTGTTTCCTTCACCTACTCTTATGGGAAAGATACGAGCATTAGCGATATATTAGTTAATAGGTATAAGGTAGAAACTTTGTTGTCATCGCACATTTTCATAGGTTAGGTTTTAATGTCTGACACAAGTGCGAGATTGGCGCAGGCGCAAAACTCGGAAATTATAAAATTAATGTTGAAAATAGCTAACTTCTTAATTTAGTTTCATTAGTTTAGTTCTTCAGTTTTGTTGCATAAACGTTGTCATTGATAACAATTGTTTCTACATCATTAAAATATCATAATAACTTTTACTTACTTAAACGTCTCGTAGTGATGGCGATCCATATTCCCCATCAAAAAATCAAAAATCGCCATATCTATCAAATGCAACAACCTCATCCCTTGATCATAGGGAGGTATCTCCCTCACTAAACTACAATAATCTTTATCCGTTTCCCACTGCGCTTTCCTTCTTTTGTGGTACGATCTCCTCCATGGATGCCTCCAGACTTTCCGCGCTGCGATTTCCTTTTCTGGAAGGAACGCTGCGAAGCTGCCCTCCAGCGTATCGGGATTCCCGCAAATCGCGTGGCCGGTATCGCAGTAGTAGGAGCATTTCCCGTGGAAGCACATGTTGTTGGAAGGAGAGACGAAGAAGGTTTTTAAAAGTTCTGTGTCGGCTACTTGGTAGATTTCGGTGGTCATGTTGAGTTTGCGCCCGGTGACGGGCATGGCACGGCGGAAGCCCAAAAGCCTGAAAAGAAGAAGATGATTGTCAAGATGAAATAAAACATAATATGCTAAGGTCCAATATTTTCATCTCTGGTTAAATTGTCTGTTAACTCTCAGTTAAAACGAAAAATATACCTATCATCAATATACAGGCTGCAAGAACTTCTTGACTGGAAAGGTGATGAAGGAAAGAAAATTACTGGATTTCAGTCAAATATTAATTATATTTTCCGCCTCTACCGGTTTCGACACCTCATGTGTCTTCTTCAGGAGGTGAAAATTTTTAGATTGTAAAACATGGATACATATATAAGACAATAATAAATAACATATAATACATACAATGGTTGTCAAAATTTAAAAAAATATAAATAAATTAATACATTAAAAAACTCTTGTAGTCGTCAATAAATCAAGGTTTATAAAAGTATATCTTATTTTTTAAAATTTTGACGACCATTGTATGTATTATATGTTATTTATTATTGTCTTATATATGTATCCATGTTTTACAATCTAAACATTTTCACCTCCTGAAGAAGACACATGAGGTGTCGAAACCGGTAGAGGCGGAAAATATAATTAATATTTGACTGAAATCCAGTAATTTTCTTTCCTTCATCAATATACATGTCGTAAACTTTTCTAAATGCCAGAGATTCTTTCAATTCATTAAGAAGATTAGTAGTATTTTAAATATTTAATTACTAAACAATAAGAAGGATTAAATGTACTTCCCAGAAAAAGCTTTGAGAATGTCACTAAAACTTTCGATTTTTGACACTGACATTTATCACTCATTTACAAACATTTGAATTTGTCAACTGGTTTCATTAGTGTAGTTTAGCCTGTGCGATTTATTATATTTGATTATTTTATACATTATAGAACATAGAATAATTATATGTTCTTCAATATTAGTAATAACAAAAATTTTCAAAAAATATTTAGAATATTTTTTTTAAGAATCTACTACTTCCGGTTGTCTAAATGTAACTAAAACCAATTCAGCTCTTCCCATGAACGTCAGATTGAGGAATTCATAGTTAAACAGATCTTAAGTATTATAATTTTTGAGGAATCGTCGTTCCGAGGTCCCCATGTACACACACATACACCCACCGACACACACACACACACACACACACACACACACATATATATATATATATATATTTACCTCTCTTAGCGAGAGGTGAAAAATATTTAAGCCTTGCAATTGGAAAAAAGTATGAAAAAAGTGTCTTAAAAAGTGCAAACCATAAATGCATGAATTTTGCAAATGAAAGAAGCGGTTCTGAAATAAGAAAATTCATTCTTTACACCGATTTAAGAACAGAGCTGTCAACAAATTACCAAACTTTTGAAATATAAAATTATTTTCTCCATATTCCATAAAGTTTAGGAAGTTGGACAATATTGCAAAAGTCGTTTCAGGCTATAAACTATCGAAAATCTGAAATACTCATTGCGAAAAGCAAGGTCACTAAATTCAGTAATCTTGCAGTTTATTAGCAATATTGGCATTAATCTTTAATCTTAATGTATACTACGTGATAATGGTAGCCATTCGCTTCAAACTTTAAAGCATTTCATAAAAATAAACGAGTGTCGCCTTCGCAGAGTAATCCAATAATCCAACTGATATAAATAATAATGCCGTCTTGCAATTTAGAGATTAAGAAATAAATAGAAAGAGGACAAAAGTTATAAAATGTATTTTACAAAATGATAATAGTTACGTCCAAAACTACGGTTTCATAAATTCTTTACATAAATAAATAAAACAAAATAAACTTGCCTATTTTCTGTATTTTTATATATAAAATAACGCAATTAAAAAAATTCGTTGACATGTCACTATTATTCAGATTAAGATGCGACTGAAGTTGACAAGAGGAATTTTTATATATTATACAACAAGACGATTGAAAATTCTCGATAAATATGAAACGTATTTCCAAAAGGTAACTCGTTAAGAATGTCGAGAATTTTTATTATCGATTTGTATACAGGTAGACTATATCATGAATAAAAAGAAATTACAAAGTAAACAGTAAATTTCACGTAGGCATGTAGTCTAATTTCTTCTGCATGAAACGTCAAACTGTATCACGTAAACCTACCTTTTTAAATATTCCTAGCTATGTAATATTGTAATATTATTTTATATTATATTGAAAAGCTCGTACTTTTAAATAAACTCGTAATAGCTACAACGCAATTTCTGGACTCGTGATTAAATAACTAAATGTTTATTTTCAAATTTTTATTTCAATAAGGTTTTGCTGTGAAAGAATAGGTTCGTTTAATTATTCGTTTTGGTGTATTGGAGCTATCAGTGTCATTTCATATGTCTACTCAAAGTCAAACTACAGATATATTTATGTAGTAGGTACTGTGTTTGAAAACTCGTACCCTATACACTGTGTAAATAGATTTCAAAATGACACTGACAACTTTAAGTATAAAGAACAAAATAACCAAACGCACCTATAAGTGAATATAAGGAAGATAGATATATTCGAATATACAAAAGTTCGTATCTTTGTTCACCATGGTTACTTCATAATAACCGTTGTAATACGTGGTAACTAAGAACAATAAAATAAATAAATAAATAAATATATCATCACAAGATATTACCCATTTCTGGGTGTGCCAGTATCTACAACACATGTAGACATCGGTAATGATGACGATATATTTTACCGTGGAGGCGGTTACCAGGCGTCACCTCACAGGCACTCATAACTGGTGTGAAGAGTGCACCACAGGGGTCACTTTTGTGCCAATTAAAATTGGAAATATTTGGCATCTGTCGGGATCGAACCCGGTTCCCCCAGGTTCGCGACCACACACAGGCACGCGGCCACGAGACCCCATACTAAGAAAAATCACGCATTCTTAATGGTTTTTAATTTAAAGAATGATATAGTCACATAAGCTTGTGTCAGATTTAAATGGTAACGTATTTCTCTTCATACGCTGACGTCACAACGTTCGCGTCATAACTTAATAATAATTTACCTTTTGTTAAGAATAATTTAAAGAAAAAAAAATAGAGAATTTCAATTTTCATATTTTTAATAACCTATAAAAATTAGATATTATCCAGTTATTTTTTCATTGTTATTTTATTATTTTTATTATTGGACAGAAAATTTTATATAGGGTTTTAAATTTTTATACCGTCTACATATCGAAAATAAATTTTGTACCTATCTTTCATAGCTATTTCCACCGTAATAATTCTTTATAATAAAAACACGTTCTTCATTCGAATATAAATTCATTATCTAATTTATCCGTAAAAAATCTATTTCGGCAACTTTATAAGTCTATAAACGCACCGAAAAATGTCAGCAGGAGAGTATTGCATGTACGAGAATGTTAACGTCAACGGTAACTATTGTAAAAAAATCTGATGTGGCCAACACAAAACCTTCCGCTATTTAATGTTTATTAATTTACCTACGTTTTTACTAATGTTGCAAACTATTTTATGTTCCATTGCATATAACTATTGCTTTATTTACTATTTGCGTTTTAAAATATCACTATTATTAATTTGAAGTGAATCTGTAATTTTCATAATGACATAAAATGGTATTTAATGGTATTTTTGGAAGAAAAACCATTATGAGCTTCAAGTAAAATGCCATTTCCGGTTACCCGATTTACACCAAAATCTATTTGTATCTTTCCATATTAGAATAGGGTAGAAATACAAGGTTTCAGAATTTTCTGATTGATAGTATTTGAGTTAGAGCGAAGACAAAATCCCTACACATACACACATATATACACACACACACATACATACACACATATACACACACATACATACACACACATATATACATACACACATATACACACACATACATACACACACATATATACATACACACACATATACATACACACACATACACACATACAGACATCATCGTAAAAATGTTAAAATTGGATTCTAGGGACCTTAAAACGTGGTCATTTACTAAAATCTCAATATGTGACTTTTAGCACGATCCCTAAAGCTCCCTTACCAAGGGCAGCGAGAGGTAAAAAGTACTCATATTACAATGATATGATAATTATTAATGTCCATATCATAACTGCTATAATTATGACAAAATGAGTGACAGTACACAATGAGCTTTGCTTGTCGCCTGTCCAATTTTATCTCTAGAATCTACTCCGATTTATATCATAATATTCCGGCAATTTTGTTAATCTGGCATGGATGAAGATTTATAATACGCTAAATGATCATAAAGTGTCATTGCTCTTAAAGAGATATTACTTTAAAATTGAAAAATGAACTCATTATTAAAGCGACAGAGAGAAATTTTAAATGAGAAATAATTTTAAACCATATTGCCAAAATTAGAATTTATAAAAGCTATTTATATTTTCCGATAATCGGCGCAAGTATTTAATTTAGTCTTCAATAGAATGGAGTTATTAATAAATTTTGTATAAATTTGTATTAAATTTCAAAGTCAGAAAGGTTTTGTTATCACTTTAATGATACAATCATGTACATATAACAGTATCAGCAAAACAATGTTATGCTTTTGATCTTGTTGTTAAAATCTGGAACAAACTTCAGGAACTATGTACAAGCAAATTATTATTTTGCCAACAATCTACTCTGCGGTAGCTAATTCTACAACGTTAATATGTATAAATTTAATATAACATCATTCAATAATCAATACATCATCGTATTTTTACTTCCTTGTACGTAGTAAAGGAAGTATTGTATTCGCGAAAAATTTCGGTTTTCTGATTTCAACGAAAATGTCTATTTTGACCATCCTTGAATCATTTTGATGATTTCGTCGTGAAATTTGTACATACGTATCTCGCGTACTTCAAAAAACGGTACGCCGAAGAAAGTTTAAATTTACAACATCTAGGGATGCATTCGAGCCAGGCCCGGTTTTTGAGGTTTGGATCGACTCGACCCGAAAATAAAAATTGCCAGCCCGACTCGGCGATCGACTTGACAAAAAAATTTGCCGGCCAGGCTCGAATATCGACTCGAAATCGGGCCGGGCGAAAGTTCGAAATTGAGTGCATCCGGCATTCCTAATTTTAATTGTTATGTTTTTTTGTCTCAAAATTTAAAAAATCTCTACATCCTTATAACGTTCAACATTGGTTATCATAAGCTGTTAAAAAAGAGACGCTTCTAGTGTAAATTTGATATAAAAATTACAGACCCTACGAGTATTTAATACTTTCTTTAATAATAATACTTTTATTTTCTGTAGACACAGTTACATGCGTATAGAAAACGTCGGGACATACAAAACATAAAATAATAAAAATAACATCACATTAAAAATTAGGTAATTAAGTATTAAAATATTCATTCAAATCATAAAAACTGTGCTGCATAATATATTCTTTTAATTTCTTTTTAAATACTTTAATATTATTTTCAGATTTTAAATAAGTAGATAAGTTATTATAAATTTCTATGCCTATTATATTAGGAGAACTTTTAGCAATGTTTAGTCTTGAGGTAGGAACGTAAAAATTGTTTCTATGCCGGGTGTTATGGTCATGAACGTCGGATATTTTTTCAAAGTGTGTTGTATTTTTATGTATGAACAAACAGGTTTCCAATATGTATATCGAAGTAACTGTTAAAATTTTTAAATCTTTAAAAACAGATCTGCAAGATGAATTATAACTTAACCCTGCCATACAACGAATAATTCTCTTCTGAGCAATAAAAACAGTTTTAGCTGAATGTGAACTGCCCCACAGACATATACCATAACGTATTCTAGATTCAATAGTAGCAAAGTAAAACCATTGATTAAATAGTATACATAGATTGGCAATGCTATTGTCAAACCGCGTAACACATTTTTATTCTGTAAGAATGAGAGCCATCTGTGTGGCGGTTGTCTACTATACATGTGTTTAATTCGCTACTAGATAGCAGCATGATAAAACTCGTCGGCGGGCGGGGCCTCAGGCGGAGCCAATTAATTTGTTTCGTCATTTCTTCAGAGAAATTTAATTTAATTATACATTTATTTTTAATGCATACACATTACATATTCCATAACATTTTTAATATTTCTAATAAAAATTCATTTATCATTGAATCGAAAAACATTTTAATATGAATTTACAGCGGTTATATCCATACATGCATTTGAAGGTTTGGACCACACTACTTCACCAAATTAAAATGTTACTTTTAACATAAATATATCATAAATAGCTATTCTTTATTAAATAAAGTGCTTACCAAGCGTTATTGAAACAGGTTTCATTAAAATGGAACCCAAGTAGTTAAAATCACACCCGATCACTTGACACACATAAAGTTATTAATGTTTAAATTTCGGGAAGTTTATTTTAATAATAATAATAATAATAATAATAATAATAAATGATTATAAATCTAAGCAATCTTTTCAATATCCTCTTTGACCACCAATATGTAATTAAAGAAAAACTAACAATTAGAAAAATATTATATTTATTTAAAAACTATTGACCTAAAGATTTATTACACTTTTTAATAATTCAATAATTATTATTTGTAATACTAATATTTATTTTTCTTTTACAAGATTTTCTTGTAACATCTGCAATTTCTATTTTAAAGTTTTTAAAATTTTTATTAATGAATGTTTTTATAATAAAAAATTTATGCTCGAAACATCAATCACTTTTATTTAACCAGTTACTGGAATGTGAATTTATGCACTGTACACAATTTTTTAATAATTTTCTGGTTATATTGTTGTAAATGTTGCTTTGTAAATTCCCTATAAAATTTCAATAATTCTTACACAATTTTTACCATCTCTTCATTCGGTCTGCAAAGATATTGTATATCATTCACTTTGTCATAATCTTTTAGAACTAAATATATTTCCTTTTCACCAAGAAAAGGTCATTTTTCTTTAAAATTTTATTACAATTTTCGCAATTATATTATTCATTACAACGAAAAACCAAATATCCAGTAAAATACATCACAGCACATTCCTCATATAAATTATTCACAAAATTCTTGAAGTTCATTTTTAGTGTCCGTAAAAATAATAATAATGAATTAATTTATTTGTTATTCAAAAACAGTTACGTGATTATTAAATATCTAATTATTTTTTATTAACAATTTTGTGTCTCCGATTCCAAGCGACTTCACACGAATACATCCGAACATAATTACCGCCAGTCTTATCGAATGTTAGTACGCCCAAATAATAAAATTATTAAAGGTGGCAGCATAATACGTCGCTGTACAGTGTGCTACGTAAATGCCCGTAAGGTTGCCAATCTATATACATTATTTAATCAATGGTAAAACATCTTTAGTTGTTTAATATTTAAAATTAATCTTAGGTGACGTAACTGATAACAAAACGTAACTATTTCAGCACAATGAGGATCCCAACTCAGATGTTCGGTTATCAACATCCCTAGTAGACGAGCTGAAGCATTATTACTTTTTGTATTTTTATCAAAGTTAATATCAATATATTGCTTTTTATAAGGATGCTTATTACCGAAGGCGTTCGAAAATTTAAACAACTTTTTCACAAATCTCATATGAAAAGTATACGATCATTTACGGAAGGGGTTTTTTATCTAACTTTATATTTCTGTCCAAAAATAAGACAAAAAATAATTACGGTAGCAACGAAAATCAGTTTTATCTAATTATACGAGTAGTAACAATAACAATAATATTTATGATATTACAATAGCATTATTATGCTTTAATGAATAACCTTGAATTGTTTAAGTAAAATAACATATTTTTATTTATGAAGATGTGAAGTATGTTGTAATTAAATCATTTTGATCCTTTTTAACTCCATCCATTTTCATTAGCATATTAAGGAAACTGTGCATTTGATTGAACTATAAGATTTTTCGGGCCGGGCCAAAATCAAATGTCCGATTCGCCTCAATTTTTGAAAATGGTTGACACGATTCGGCCCCATAAAAAATATCTTTGTCCCGGCTAAGATGATAACTCGAAATCGAGACGGGCTTAGGGCCGGGCCAGGCTAAAGCTCGAGAACGAGTGCATTCCTAACAGCATCTAGTTGTGCACCTCCCTTTTTGAACATTACATAACTTTCGGAAGTGGTACTTTACTTAACATAATAGATTTTAATGAAAAACTATATTAAAATATAATCCAAAACTTTTCCAATTTAGTATATAAGACTTTTATATCAATGGGAATTACAAAACCGATTTTGGTTAAAATTGGCTAACTGGAAGTGTGACATTACCTGAAGTTGTTAACAGTTTTTCCTAATAGAAAATGATTTTATTTTGATTTTAGAAATAAAAGCTTCAAATAAAATTTTTAGAGAATTAAATTCTGCGTCTGTTTGCATCCCTTACGCCTCCTTGTATCGAGGGCCCTGGTCTATCGTATCCGCTGAACCCCCTATTACTAAACCACTGATGAATACGGCTGTTAGAGTAATAATTATTACGGATTTAAGATCTCCCGTTTCAAAGACTTATCCTCAATATGAGTTTAAATAAATTACTCGAAAACACTTCTAATATACCGTCATATAAATCAAGCTCCCCTATAATCCCTGTCTTAATTCTTCCTCCTGGTGTTAAATAAGCTAAGACAAACAATTACTGAAAGAACATTTCGCATCTAGATGCGTGTAGTATCCGGGTTACTTGTCTTGTAACATGCCCGCATAGTCAATATTTGGCTACAACTTTTTTCTTTCCTTCTCTCCCCAAAGTTTATTTAATGTAGACCCCGTCTCGCGTAATTTCATTTCTGAATTTCTCTCGGATACACAAAGTTTCCGTTTTGTTTAATTCTGTTTCAAATAGTTCAAAAATTTTCTATTGCGTTGCAAGTATATGTTGGCTTTTCATTTATATGGATAATGATTTATGAATTGTGCATGAAACGTAAGGTACAATAATGGTTTTACAGTTTTACGTGTATAAATATTAATTCAAATAATGAATTTCTTGACACTTATTATGCGGAAAGGTGTGTTAATACAAGCTTTCCACTCATATCGAATTTTTATATAATTTATACAGGGTGGTTGATTTTTCATTGTCCAGCTTATATCTTCTGAAATATTAAAGATACAAGAAAAAGTTATATAGAAAAGTTATTTGATACAACCTGTTTTATAATTTAGCATAAACAGTTTTTTTCAAAGGCCTACCAATTATCCAGAAAAATATTTAACTTTGATATTTTAAATGGAACACTCTGTATATATTTACGGAATAAAATTCTAATTAAATTTCTCTTTACAATGATGTATAACAAGTAAGGGTTTACCTTTAAATTATGTCTAATAAAGCAAATAGAAATACGATAAAAGTAGGCTGTGATATTCTATTGTTTATACCAGTAACATCTGTCACAGTACTGATTATAATAGCGAGAAAGGTGTTAAGATTCTTATTTAACTAAGAAAAATGAACGTCGGTTACAGTAATAGTGAAAAAGTTGATATGCTTTGCTGTTTTCACAGATCAAATAATAATAAACGTCGGGCTGCTATCCTGTATCAAAATTTATATCCTGATAGAAGACAGCCTTACGTAAATACTTTCCAAAATTTAGAAAATTCTCTGCGACAGACCGGTAATATAATTATACGTAGCCAATGTTCCTGTGTGATAGAAGTTACAGGTATAAACAATAGAATATCATAGCCTACTTTTATCATATTTCTATTTGCTTTATAGGACATAATTTAAAGGTAAATCCTTACTTGTTACACATCATTGTAAAGAGAAATTTATTAAGAATCTTATTCTGTCAAAATATACAGGATGTTCCATTTAAAAAATCAAAGTTAAATATTTCAGAAGATATAAGCTGGACAATGAAAAATCAACCATCCTGTATACGTAATTATTTCTTCCCATATAACTGTGTTATTGACTCAAATTTCTATTCTATATATTTTATCACTTTTTTTATAAATGCTAAACTATATTACACACTTTCAAAACAAGCGTATTTTTCCGGGCTTGATGACACTACCAAACCCGGCTCTCTTTTATTGGCCGACACTGTAAGTAGGCGTGTCCATCATAAAACCAGTGACTACCAGACTGTTCCACTGGAGTATTTGGTTATGGTGGTTATGTGGCTACACGCTGTTATTTTAAAAAAATATTTAAGTACTAATAAACTATGAATGAAATTTTCAAATATAAAGCGATGTAACCTTAGTCACAAAACATTGACCAATGATTTAGAACCTCTGGTAACAGCAGCCAAGACAGCAGCTACTGAGAGAGAAAGCATAATGCCATTGCTCTCCACCACCGGGTTCACTTACGTCGTAAGAAGGGAAACGCTGGATACCAAATATTTGCCATTTTTTCTTCCATAAGAAGCCGAATTTAAAAAAAGAAAGATTAAGGAATTTCTGAATTTAAAAATACTATAACATATAAAACAATTTGTTGTGGCCAGCACAAGACCTCTCGCCATTTCCATATAAGGCTATATAAGTATTGTATTGTACTTCTCTATCGAACCGTCGATTTATAACAAAAAATTACAGACCTTTAACCAAATATTGTTTTTTTATTATATTTAACATGTCTTCTGCACATATATAATTCTAATTATATCTATTTTTCATTGTATGAGGAAGTTCCTATATGTCTGCCAATTCATTAACCAGATTGGCGGTATTTTTGATGGATATATGCATTTTACCTATAATTTCAAATATTTCATTAATAAAATAAAAAGAAAGATTAAATAAACTTCCCAGAAAAAGCTATCAGAAAGCCACTAAAACTGTTGATTTTTAACACTGACATATGTCATTTTCAAACTATGTTATAAACATTTGAATTTGTCAAGTCGTTTCCTTAGTGCCTTAGCCTCTGCGATTAGAATCTACTATATATTATAGTGTCTTTATTTCTAAATCTATACAAGATATAATAAAATTTTTAAGTGTATTAGATGGAGAATTTTGTTTATCAATATTTGTAATAACAAAAATTTCCAAAAAATTATATTTAGAAGAAATTTTCTAAGAAACTACTACTTCCGGTTGTTCAATTGTTACCAAAACCTTTTCAGCTCTTCCCAGGAATATCAGATTGAGGAAACTGCAGTTAAATATTTTTTAAGTCTTATAGTTTTTGAGGAATCGTGTCTACAACATCCAGACATACATACACACATCCACACACACACACAGACATTATTTTAAAAATGTTATAATCGGATTCTAGGAACCTTAAATGGTGCTTATTCAATAAAATCTGAACATGCGAATTTTAGCATGAATCCAATACCTCTCTTAGCGAGAGGTAAAAATCAAAAAATTATGGAATCCCCCATTAATAGTTGCCACAGAAATTTTCCATCGTCTTTTGTTTTGGGTTACTTTGCCGTAATAACAAATTAGAAAACTAGTAATTTACATTAAAACTAGACTATATAGCTGAAATAGAAACTATGTTAGAAACTATCACAGACCGAGGTGACTTATTGATGGCATACTAGCTTTTGTGTAAAAGTGTATAAAGTTCGTTGTCTAGGAAATGCTCACAATGTAAGGTAGTAAAAAGTTGTTTGTTTGTAAGTTACCTGTCGAGATGAAAAGCTGCGATTTCAGCGTTATGTCGCTCGTAGTCTGTGAAGTAGAAATGGTTGGGCAGTGTCTGTTGCTCCCGTGGGAATCTGCAACAATCAATGTCAAACATTATACCAGTTTTTCCAGACGTCAATACGTCGGACGTAGAATCATAAACGTGCACAGTTTTAAGAACAAAAACAAATTGTATATTATGAAATAAAATATTGGTGTACATACAGGTGCTAATTAAAAAGCGGGCCATAGGAGTTTAACATGGGAAAACAGTGTTTCCTTACGCAAAACTTCCCATTTAATTTTAGACAAGTTTCATATAAAAGTTGTAGATACCTAAATCACTAATCAGATTTTATTTTACTCGGTATTTAACTTTTAAAATCGAATATGAAATTTTATAAATATAGTTCATTTGTAGTGATAGCAACGGAATTTAAACAAAATTACAAATAAATGCATAACATTTGAACTATCAGAATTTCGATTTTTCAGGTTACAAAATAAAAATAAATAAAATATGTTCAGTGTTTTATGTGTAGAATATAAAAACAAAATATGTTTAGGGACTTAGATGTAGAATATAATTGTTTGTAATTTTTATTTAAATATAGAATTTCTGACAGTTCAAACGATATTAATTTCTTTATAATATTGTTTTAAATCTGTTGCTATCATTACAAATGAGCAGTATTTATAAAATTTCAATTTGGATTTTATAGGTTACTAAACATGCAAATACAATTTAGTGATTTAGTTGTAGAATTTAATTTTTTGCAACATTTATTTGAAATATTTTTGTGTAAAATTAATTGGGAACTTTTGCACAAGAAAAAAACTGATTTCCCATGTTATACGCCTATGGCCCGCTTATAATTTATATATTTGACTACAACTACTCTATTCCAAATTCTTACTCTTTTCAAGACTTCTGCTATTACCTGTTTGAAATTCGGAACCATTTTCAAGTAAAATATATGCAGAAAATAATGAAAAACAGATAGAAACAAAATAATAATTGCTTATATTTTTTATTCCAAGTCAGATACTGCGTTTATATGAAGATGAAAGATATGTTAAATGACCTAGGCTACCAGAAGCAATCGAAACTTTAAGTGTACATTCAAATATGTCTATCAATTTATGTGCAGTTCTCCAATTATTAGCAGACTGAGATTAATAACTACAACATGTAATAAGAATAAATACGACTTATCGAATTACAATTAAGACTTTCTTAGAATTACAGATCGCTTTCATTATAGATGGGGTTCCATAAAAAAATAGTGGCGGACCCCATTTATACTATAAATGTATTACGTTGTTCAGTGTGTATGATGAACTGCTGGAGCTTGTTTTGAGGAAATATATCAGGAGAACAGAATTACTGATAATTTCTTGCTCAACATTGAATATTAAACGAAATATTACCGGATAAAACAATAAAAACTTTGTGAAGTATTAAAACAAGAAATCCGTGGTATCAATCATCATAAAATATGAACGAAACCGTTTGATAAACTATAAAAACTTCTAGCATGGCATCGTGGCGTTTACGGCTTGTAAACAGCATCTGAACTCCGGCTATCAATTCTTTATTTCATATCGTTTTCATTTTCGGTACCTACATATGACTAAAATAACATGATCGTAAAGTAAAAGAAGTCAGTAACTTTTCTAAGAACTACGAATCATATTTTTTTATAGAATGGAAAAGTTCTTTTGGTTCTCTTCAAAGTACTTGATCAAACACTGAATAAAATTGGATTGCAGTCAATTTATTTAAATAATTATTCATTATACAATTAAGAGTACACGTATACACTAAATTTAAGTTGTATTTATAAAAAAAATATACGTACTTTTCTGTGCAGTTCATTGGGAACTAATTAGGATATTAACTTCTTCAACAAAATATTTATCATTTCAATTCTTTACTACTTTAAAAAATAATTCGAAACACACAAAAAAGTAGAAAAATTTTCCGCTATTTTCTCGAACAAAGCTCGTAATTTTCATCATGCATGGCTTTAAACCTCCTCCTCAGTGAATTTGCAGCAATTAGAGGTTGTGAGAAAACAAACCTCGCATTAGACTAAAAGACACGGCGCACAGAAGTAATTCAGAGTTCAAGTGCCTTTTTTATTTAGCGCAGAGAAAGGCTCTATATTACAAAAAGAAACAATCTGAATAACAAAGGAACAAACTGTACGGAATGCGATTGTGACGTTACTAGCCTTTGTCTGAAGTGGACAATCTCAACTAAGAGAAAAACTCAACGTCATACACCTAACGTTGCATTTTTCAGGGAATATTCTGTATATAGTCATCTAATATTCATAGAAATATCGCTTCTTTTGTTTTCTAAAACTACAATATTCATATGAGCTCTTATAAATTTATATGTATAGTTAAGCAAAGTAAATACAATATCATGGTGACGCAAATATGCATATGTGTATATTTCTTCCAAAGTTTTTTAATGTAATTTGGAAAATACGACTCACATTTCCATGAATTTGTTATATGCAAATATAGACGGAATTTAAATAATAGTTATTTGCATCGCTACAAACTTCATTTTAATTATTCCGGTATTTTAAATCGAGATCACAACGAATAAGAATTTTATGGCTTGCTAGTACATTTCTGTTTATTAATTTATAAATTTAGTGTAGAATACACACGGGCATTGTGAGTTGTTGCTATGGTAATGTTGTCAAAAAATTAATATTGACACTGAGAAATAGACTAAAAGCAAGCACAAGCGTTCATATTTTTTGATTCATAATCCGTATAGAATTAATATTAAAAAATTGTAGTACGAAATAAAATATTGTACGCACCATGGATATTACTTGATGTTTACAGCTCTCGGGCGATTTATAGACTTTCGGGCCGGAGGCCATCGTCCTAATAAACTGTAGCAAGGTGAGCATGGTGAAATAACAAGTAATGAACTTTATTATAATCTTCTAAATTACAGTTTCAATAACTACATTTTAACTCTGTTATCTTTGTACGTCAAAATTCTGTTTAGAAATAATAATCATTATTAATAGACATTTATTGTTTTGACAATTAACCATATAAGTTATTGCCTATGATACGTGCAGTCTTGTTATTTAGCTATGGATGCTACACCCTCGCACCCTTCATCAAATATGCCTGTTGAAGAGATAACCCTTTTGTTTTAAGGCAGTCGAGATTAAAGACTCAGACAGGACAGATATGTAGTTGGCGGTTTAGTTTGGTGCGCGTACGCGAGTACGCGTAATTAGGGTTACAATATAATTATGTAACAGTTTAGTTTGTGTTCCGAGTGTAATCAATAATTATAAGTTAGTATTAATGTAAATATGTGTAAATAAAATTAGGAGTATAAAAATATTGTGTGTGTCCATCCAAAATATGTTCATAACTCTATCATCAAGTGTTTAGTGATAGTGAGCGTAAGGGTGTTCCGTCTCAGTATAGTGGTGGGCGAACCAGCAAGCGCCCACCAGTTAGATAAAGTCATCGTTGGGTAAGAAAAGAAAGTAAGAACAAAGAGTAAACAGAATCATCTTCTTCTTTCCCCCCTCCCCCCTGTCACAAAACTATTGAACTTGACTACATTACCATATGAACAATTCATAATGGACGTGCTGGTATTATATATTATATAATGTACCTGGTATTCATGATATTAATAAATAATAATAATAATAATAATAATGTACTGAGATATAATGCGGTAATCTCCAACTGCTATATTATTATTATTATTATCATAATAACTGCTTCCAAGATAATTATATAACAAATAATGCCCAAGGGCATTATGATTTGATGTGGTAATGTTGTCAAGAAATTGATACTGACGCCTAAAAAACAAGCAGAAGCATTCATAGCCTAAATTTTATTAAAACTTTCTCATCCGTAATCCGTGGAATATTAAAAAAAAAATAAAAATAGAAAGACATTCAACGTTGAAGGCACCACGGGAGTTAAACGGACAATAATGCCTTCGATCAAGGTACATTCCTCGGGCCAGAGGTTATCGGAAAGTACACTGTTCACCACAGGCATTATTGTTCTTATAATACCCTTGGTACTTTAATTACTATTTTGCACAACTGTATCAATATTGTTTGTTTACATCTTAGTTAGCAAGGTAGAAAGTAGAAAACAGGGCTCTTTGTCAGTTTTGCCGCCCACCGGGCTGTAAAAACCAAAACGCCCAGTAATGATCCTAACCTTCATTTAATTATATGAATTTTAGAAGAATTTATTAAATTATTTATAACCACAAAATAAGGTAAGACGTGCGCAACACTACCGTATCTGTAACATAGATGGCGACGCATTCCATGTTTTATTTAGATACTGTAATACCGACTATCTTCAAGTTTTCTGAGTGTGCTTAAAAACAATAATTTGGTGAATTCTACTATACTTGGCGTCAAATAAAAATGGACTGGAGATTTTTGCACTGTTGCCAATTCCATTGGTCATGTTGAAAATGCAAAGTTATGAAGAAGCGGCAACACCGCATGGCAAGGGTCAGAGTGGGGAGAAGGGAAAAATTGAGCATCAGTCCATGTTTATTTGACGGCGAGTATAGTTCAATTTGCCGCAATAGGGTATGTGACCATAATCGAATTTCAATATATCACTAATATAATTTAAAAACTAACCACTATATCTTGCCATTATATATTTGTTATATATTTTACACCATAAATAATAATAAAAACTACACATGTTTGTAATAATGTTGCTATTAGCAATTTAAAGTTTAGGAGGAGGGATATATGATGTCATCATGGTAGGATCGTAGAAGAAGACAGATATACTGGAACGGAAAGAGATGGTTATAGATTAGCGTCGGGATTACGTTGTGGTAGGTTATGGCATGTAAGATATTACTGTAATATATGTATAAGCAATAACCTACACGTTCCTAAAATAATTCTTTGAGGAAACCCCAAAATTACAAGCGTGCATCCTATAAAATCATCCATAATATCATTGCCCTTTCATATTCAATTTCAGTTTCAAGTAGGTATTTCCATTTCTCCATCCCTTTCCTGTCCCTTTTCCTCCCTTTCTGAATTGTTGCCGCCCCGATTTGGTTGAGATTAGCCACGTCTTGCAGTGTCGCAGTGTCGCGTTTCACCCTCTGTGAATCGTATGGCAGGACGTAGGACACTTGAGAAACCGGAGGCTGGAGGGCGACTCGAGGACCTGAGAGGGAAACGCTAGCTCCACTGGAGGGTGTGATTGCGAAGTGAGATAGATCAGTTCCTGAATGTATGGAGATGTGTGGGTGTTAAGTGATTTTGAGGTTAGCAAAGAGATGAGCTTCCGTTTTCTGTACTAGATTTGACTGTGGCTTTCGGAGATGGGGATACGCAATCGTGAATGTAATATAGAGTTTAAAGGTTTTTAACACAGTATTTAAATAGGGTAAATGCTGGGACCACAATGTGTGGATTTGATTAGCTGCAAAGCGGTAGCAGAGTTCTATTTTCAGAGCAAACTAAAAATTTCTGATACAATATCTAAAATACAGATACATTTTTCTATTGCCGATAGGAACGTTTAACCCGGCAGTGGGCAGGTGGGGTGTGCTACACCCCAGTCACTTTATAATTGCCGCCATTTTTGCAATAACGGCCGTACACCATCATCTAGCCATCTACCTTTCGCAAATATATTGGTCTGTCAATACGCAACAGGATTCAGTCTCAACTAAATTGCGGAACGAGTATCATCAAATCAAAGTGACGTGGGGTGTATTAAACCCCACCTGTCCATAAACGTAACATAATTTCTCTGAAGTGTACTGATACGAATATACTTATTTTGAAATTTCAAGGTACATTTTATATATCTTTTATATATTATTGAATTTTATTTAGTTTTTCTAATGTGTAGGATATAATATTTTGAAAAAGATTAGGCGCATTTCTTGACCTCGTGGAAAGAAATAGATACTGAAGAGAAAGTCAATAAATAAAATTTGTGATGATGACAATGAATAACCATCGCATAAAAAATTAAATTCAAAGCAAGGTCGCTGCACAGAATCTCCTAGGACGAGAAATAGAAAAAGAAAATACGTCTACAAGTCATGTTAAACATATTTGTATATGTAGAGCACGCGATAATTTACTGTGAAAAGTGTAGCATATTTGAATCTTCATAACGTCTCTGTAGCTAAAAGCAACTTAGTAAATGTTTTTTTTATATCATAGGTTCACTTTTCAAGTTTAAGAATGTTATTTATTTTTGTTTGTAATATTTATATATTTCATTGTTTTTATAATATAATGCCAAAGAATATTTTCAGTGAGTGTTTATAAGTTCAATTTTTTTTTTTTTTTAAATAAATAATGAAATAATTTTATTGTTTCTTTTTTCCGTTGAACGAGGAGCTTCTAAAACACCGACAAATATAATAATATCTAAAAAAAAAAATACCGGATGTTTAATAAAATTAAAGTTAAATTGCGGTTTGTCACACCCCACCTGCCCAAATTTGTAATGTTTTTCACCTGCCCGCTTCCGGGTTAAAACGCTGTTTCTACTCATACCCGTGTACACCGCCACTCACCTCTCTATTTTACGTGGTGTATTGCAATTGCGTGCACAATGTTTATATACACTATACACTGAGCGGCCAACAATAATTTATTTACATAAATAAACTACCCAGCAAAAAAATGAACCACTTAAAAATATCCATATATTTTCATATTTGAGATATTAGATATGTGGAAACTATTTTAAACTTCGAACAACGACCTGTTTGATTTATTAACAACATAAAGTGGGATTTCATATACCGGGTGTCTATTTGAAATCCGTAATATAAAGAATACAATGCAATTTTTTACACTTTGCTGTAGTTACTACCTATTAAGTTTAAAGAGTTGGAATATCGCCGCGTATTCGACACGTCCGTACTTAATGCCTTCCACAACTCAACTCAGCAAAAATTGGAAGAAAGGAACCACGAAGACGACCAAGAAGAACGTGGCTGGAAGAAGTAAAGGATGCAGCGCAAAGAAGAGGTCTAACTTGGGAAGAAACGAAGACAGCAAAACAAGATAGAGCGGAGTGGAAAGAAATATGAAGAAGACCAACGAACCAGAACTCAACCCCCTCCCCCGCAAGCCGGGGGAACGCCATACACCCGTGAGGGTAGAAAGGTGCAGGATTAAGTAAGTAAGTAAGTTTAGAGAAAAGTTGGAAATAAAAAACTTGTTTAGAATTGAAAACTACGCAATTTCTTTTTATTTTAGGGGAAAAAAAAAACGCAAATTAAAATTCGCAATTTACTACATATTTCAGAGTGCCATTGAATTACTGATGTTTTATTTGTTTTTATTTGACATTTGACTTTAGACATATTATTATTATAATTAATTTCGAATGTTATACTAATGCATCATTCATGAATCATTTCGTATTTTCTTTTTTGTATTTAATTATACTTTTAATAATTATATACAATTATTTATTGACAAGAGCAGAATTATGAGATCTGTCAAATAAAAAAATTAAACATCAGTAATTCAATACTGTATATTGCGTATTTTAATTTACGTTTTCTCATAAAATAAAAAGAAATTGTAATTAATTTTATTCACAATCATTATAGTAATGTACAGATTCCTAACCTTTTTGGAGGTTGGAAAATACATTCCTAACTTTAATGACAATCTGTTGGATTGGAAATAACAGATTTCACTTCCATCTCTTGGGTTGTAAATGTTTATGTAGGGGTTGCCTAGCACCATTGCCGTAGATCCCCATAATTAAGTAGGCTAAACAAATTTTAAGACAGCTGTCAAAATATTAATAAAATTAAAGGTTATAATTCATTGATTTATTTTGAAAATTATTGATTTAAAATGAGGATGATTGTGAATAAAATAGTATACATAACCTCGGTGGGAGTTTCATAACAGCCTCGCGCATTATCTCACCTCGAGGCTACGCCTCTCGGTAATATACAAAGGCCCTCAACTGTAATGAAACATCTCGCCCCTCGGATGTAATATACTATTAGTCCCATATTGCGTAGTTTTTAATTCTGAACAACTTTTTTTTTAGGTTTAGGTTTAATAGGTTAGTAACTATAGCAAATTGAAAAAATTAACATTGTGTTCCCTATATTACGGATTTCTAGTAGACACCCGATATGATATTTATTTATTTTTTTTATATTACAGTTTTTATTTTTATTATTATAACAAAATGAAACTTTCATATACGTAATAATGCAACCAAAATGATACTACCACATTCTTCTACATAAGATACCTACCAAGCAAAGATTGTTTAATTTAAACGTGTTTTTTTTTCGTATCTCTCATAATAAGCGAGATACAAAGTATTTTTAAAATTAACAAAAAACAAGTGTTAATTTGCAACTAAAAAATAAAAGAAAATTGAACTATCAATTTGGCTCAACAAATTGATTAAGTTATATGCAATTGGTTTTGCTTTATGGAAGAAATTCAACATACGTATGATAATATTAAAGTTAGTCCGTTTTTTGACGGTGTGTGCATTTTCGAAAATGCGTTTATTCTGTACGTTTAAAAAGTTATTGTTATGTATATTTGAAATTAAAAGAAAGAAAAAGTAACGAAATCAAATGTATATATCGTCGTTGCGCTTCCAAAAAGCCCTATATGCACTATTGAATCAAAATGCGTTGTTGGTCTTTTATAACGCAGAAAAAATAAAAGAAATGATCTGTAAAATCAACTACATGCCTTTATATTATTGTGGGCTAATAATTCCTCTCTAAACCAATAGCGCTAAAAGCACAACTACAGCTCTGCGTCTGCGAAAACCGCTATGTGCATATTACACAATTTGCAAACAAATTTGGTTAAATAACTGTTGAAATACTCGGCATGGCATGATAAATAAATAAAAACACTCATATGAAAAATCTGTGTAGAATATAATTTTTAAAAACATTTTTTGTAATTTCTGAAAAACTTAACTGATAACACATAGCGTTTTTTGGAAGCGCAGCGACGATATTTTGTGTACATGAGATGTAATATTTTGTAAAATCTAAAACTCAGAAAAAGGTGCAAGTGTGCACCGAAATATGGGTGTTTGTTGTATGAGAATAAATGTTGTGTGACTGAGATTTCGTGTAATTAACTATAATGAGACAGTAGAGAAATTTTATAGCATAATTTTAATGTTCCAATTACTATTTTTATTCTATTTAAATCCAATTTAAAATTCTATTGGAAAATACTGCCAATAGCAATGCACTTGGCTTTTCCGTGTTTTTTTATTTGCTCCAGTAATATGGATTACTGGGGCAAACGTGTGCATGTCCATGCAAGTATTTACCTGCTAAATATAAAATATATCATGAAAGAGAAATAGGTAGACTGTACTCTTTGTAACGAATGGGTCTTTGATGTTACATATGAACGTACCCATGTATTATTGGAAGTAAATATAAATTACGTAAACGGTTTCAAATTACATTCCATGTTGAAGAAACAACATAGTTTGATTTTCATAATGGATAAGGGAATATTAACGTAGTAGGTAAATTATGTAACAAATGAGTGAAGGTGTCAAACAGTTGTCAAAGGGATCTAATAAAAAATATTTATTCATTATTAATTAGGTATTAAAAAAAATAATAAACCAATTCTTGATCTGCAAATGTGTAAAAAACTAACAAAAACTCATCTATTTCTGTTGATTAATAAAAAATTACTTATACATAAGAAAGCTGCTTTCTTTGTGATTTTGTTCATTATTTATAAATTTACAGATCAGTAAGACATACAGATTTGTTCAGAGTTCTGACGTAGTGCGTAAAATAAACTCCATAAAGAATGCATTACATTTTACGTATCGCTATTAAAAAGTCAAAATTCGTGTACTTGTGTGCAGCAACTACTTTACGCTTGTTATATTTGCCGTCAAATAAGTATGGACTGGAGATTTCTCCATTGTTGCCAATTCCATTGGTCATGTTGAAAATGCTAAGTTATGAAGAAGTGGCAACACCGCATGGCAAGAGACAAGGTTGAGAGAAGGGAAAAAGTTGAGCATCAATCCATATTTATTTCACGGCGAGTATAGTAGAAAAGTTGAAAAATTAGGATTTTTTTTTAATACGACAACACGTCATGTGGGAAAACCACGATTTTGCAACGAATTACATACCTACATGTTTTTTTTTCAATTTCGTATAGATTAAACATATGCAAGAAAACAACACCTAATTAATATTAATTTTGGAGATTAGTTGACACTTTTTCACACTAATGTGATAAACTCACAGGCCCTCACTGATTGGCTGATTTGTTTCTTTATCGCATGTAATGCGAAAAAAAATGTCATTTTGACTTTCAAATGAGATACAAATGTTGACATTACGAAACGGAATTAAGGAGAATTTTTTTATATATTCAACTTTTTTTATACAGTTTTTATTATAACATTCAGAACTGGAAACGATTCAATTATTTAAATACTAAAAACTATTTTGTGAAAAACACATGGACTTCACCGGGATTTTACAGCTCAGTTCGGAGAGTATAGCACCGTCAATACGAAGGTGAAGTCCATGTATTTTTCACAAAATATTTCTTCGTAAATGAATTATTTATTATAATACATAAACCACATAAAACCATATCTATGCTATAACAAATACTAAAGAACATTTTATTCTCAATGTAATCAGCCAGTATTTTGTTATATCATCAATTAATCAGAAATAAATATGGAATTAATATATTTTTTAATGTTCATTTTTTAAGAAAATATGTAGCTGTTCGAAGATTATAGAAACTATAAATATTATGTTTAACGTACATAAGATAGATAGAAATAATTAAGATGAAATATTAAGAAAGTTTTGAAAGTACACCCCTTTGTCAAAGTTTTGACGGGGAGGCATATTTTTATTTAAATATCTCTAACTCCAACAAATAATACAATGGAATACAAGGCTCTACATATTTCTCTTTAAAATTACATGCCAAAATTCAGGAATATGATAAATAGACCGCCTTAAATTAACATTCAAAACCCTGGCAGCACCCAGACATGAAAAAAATCTGCGACCATCAACCTCCAGCTTAAAATTCAGAGGAAAAAGTTGATAAACATTTCACGCAGCATTCACAAACTCCGTTCACAAGATAGCCATTCTTCAAAACAGCCAGCGAGCACCTTCTTCACGGCCACACAGCGCCGTACTAGCGAAAGGGGAAATTTAATTCATGACAGTTTCGCTTTAATTTTGTATTTTATTTTTAAATTTATACTTGAACTATAACAGTTTAATACAATGTCATGCAAAAAAAAAATAATTGCACCTTTTTTCTGTTTAAATCGAAGAAGGATAGTCTAATTATCGTTCAGTATGATTAAAATATTTTTTATTTACATTTCTTGTAATATAAAATCGTTTAAAAGTATGATATTTTTAAAAAGTTGCAAAAACCAGCCATGTTGTGTCGTCACATAGTTCCGAACCAGGTTCAGACTCATTTCAAACAGACATTTTATATGGACATATAATTTCTAAAAGAAAAATACATTTTAACTATAAAATGAGGATTACATATCTAAATATGCTACAATATATTAATATAATATCGTTCTATTAATTTTTATAAATATAATTTTCATTTGGCGTGAACTTCACTCGTTGTTTCAGCTATCAGCTGTTTCACTTTTGATTTGAGATTAGACGCTAGAAAGTTTTAAACGCACGTGAGACATTGAGAATATTATTTCATTCTTTATTTTAGTAAGTTAATGGCATACAATATTTACGGCAAACTTATTTCATAGACTTGCTTACTTTCATAAATTTCAGGTTATATTTAAATGTCACTTTGACGTTTAAACAGTGTGAAAATCAAAATGGTAGTTCCTCTCATTCTGTGAAGTCATTTGACTAGGGACGAAGCGGGGGTCTTCAGCCGCATTTTAAAGAAAGTCATTTTCAATTACAATTTTTTCATAATTAAAGATCGATTTGAGGAAAAATAAAAAGCACGGATCTATTATTTTTCACTACTCTATCGATTAAAGTTATAAAAAAAGGCGTGATGACCTCATTACTTATGTCAAACTTTTTGTGCTAACCATAACTACTAATACTAACCACTAAATTTGGCGGTAGGGGCTGTCGGATGTCGGCTGTCGGTGTCGGATCGCATGTTGGTCATGTCACTGAACAACATGACGACAGTAACGTAAACACGGACGAATAAATGACATTAGACGAAATAATTATGCACTATGTGCAACAAAATAGTAGTATAAATGACAAAAGAAACAAAACATACAAAGATAAAAAAGATATTTGGGGAAAAATTTTCATTAATATACAAAATATGTATAATATTAGTATAGAATAGAAGGTGCCTAACGGTAATATGAGGTTTTACCCACAATAGTCTTGTATGTTTATGTCTTCTCTTTTATATCAGCTCTCGTAGTTTCGTTATTTAAAGCCGTATTGCAATTAAATTAAAATAAATTGGAAAAGATTCAATATTCATAACCTCACTTAAAGTGACAGTTCGCTACGACACCCTACGACTCTTGCGACTATTGTAGAAAGCAATGTAGTGTGCTTCTAACGTCAAACGACTTACTACAAGCGACAACCGACAAACGACTCAATTGTAGAATAGGCCTTAATGCAGGCCTGAGTGGCAGCGCGGAAGGAAGATGCCTTTTCACTGATCGTTATTATTATCAGCGTCGCGGCGGGCGGCGTCGAAATTACGACTGGCAGTTTTTTACGGCGAGATAAATTCCAGGCAATCGTAAAAACGTTCACATATTTTGTATAAAATATGCCGCGAGGTGATAGACCACACAATGCCACCGTCAAAGCCGCATAATTTTTTTTTATATCAAAATGTAATTGCTGCCTGTCGGATCCATTTGACTGTTGATGTTATTACACGATTTCGAATGCAATTGATAGCTTTTTACTTTTATGATGCTTTTCAAGTTTATTTTACCATAATGTGGTTGCTTTTTCATGAGGCAATCCTGCTGTGTTTATAGATTTATCTTTTAATGAGGCACTTACTCAGTTTATAGATATATTTTTACGATAAACGCATAAATCATTCTATTATGCATATTTACAGATTCATATAATTTTCTATATCTGATGTGATGTATATTTTATACCAGAGATAATTAACTGATTATTAATAAAACCAGAATAGTATTATTCGAAATATATAAACCCAACGAAAATAAATAAAATAAAATATACGACAAATATTTACTTACATTATATTTTGTAGTGAGTTGCGTAGCCAATTTTGGTAAATGGTAAACTAATATATGTAACACACTTTCTACAACTGTAATAAATGTCCACAACTTTAAAAAATATATTATTAATAAATATAGTGGTGTATATATTATTTTTTCAGCATCCCGAGTAGAATCATCATAAAAATGCATATTATTAAGAATTGAAACTTGTGTTAATTATTTTCCCTTCTTTGACCATTTAATGAATTAGTAGCCTTTGAGATGAACACCTTATTTATAAAGAAAATTAGAATTTTTAGTATTACGTCTTTTTAACGTGAAAGTATCAAGAATACAGTGAAGAACCCTAGGCAACTATTCTAAAATTATTACCAAATATATCTTTATGTACAAAGTTGTTCGGTGCAGCTTTGTGAACTACATAACACAACTGTACTATTAATAAAGGTAATATAAACTCTCTGGGGTTTATTTTTGACAAACTTTCTCCCTAGAGGCAAAATGTTTGCTTCTGTTATGGTTTTGTTTTGACATCAGACATTCTACTCCGAGTGGTATGCAAATAGTTATTTATGCAACAAGTGTAAAAAGTATAGTCTTATTTCATGAATAGGAAAGTTTGGCCAAACTAGCCGTAGGCGGGTTCGTCAAATTCTATAAATGAAATATACACTTTTTACTCAAGTTGCATACATTTTTTTTGTCTGCAATAAAAGTGTGTAAAAAAGTGCGGTAACGTTTCATTATTTCACTCCGTAGCGTTTAAAAATTGCGCTTTTTTCACACTTTTACTGCATTAAAAAAACATATTTTATAAATCCATTTTAATGAAAAAAGTGTACTTTTTTAACAGACGTAAACAATGAAATTTTTATTTATAAAGTGTTCAGGGGTGAGATCTCAAGACTACGCTATGATAACGTAGTGACAGTTACCCCTTACATTGCACCTTCCTTTCCCTATCAAATTCCACGGTTGTTAGGGAAACGAAGTGTTATTTGAGTTTACAATGTTACGAGTTTGTGCCAAATAGAATCGAAAGGCGCCATTGAGAACTGACATGTACGATGGCGGCAGCACCATCGGACCGATCAGCTGTTTTTGAATTAGTACTCGCAATGTTGTGACATATGAATGCAAACAACAAGAACAATTTTTTCATTTAAAATGAGGCTAAGTATTATGGAACATTTTAGATATCTGGAAGCAACAGCTAATTCTATATGTTTATAAAAGGTATTTATAATTTTATATATATTTAATCAATCGAAATTGATGATTGCAGGTGAGCGAATTATAAACGCTAATCAAATACTATTTACAACTAGAGCAATTACTACGAAGCCACATGAAATCAAAATACATTTGGCGAGTTCTTCAGACAATTTAGATGCTGGTGCTGATGTATTATTAATATTAACCTGTACTACTTCATTTACTGTATTGCAATGTCACTGGCGTTTACTGCTTTTGGCTTTACACGTTTGGTTTGTCGTAGCAAACGTTTATTATCAGGAACTTTTACTTGAAATACGAAAAGACAAAATGATGGTATTGCAGTTCTTTTTAAAGTTTTGCGCTTAATTGTATAGTAAAATACATAAATAATTAGTACGAACACAACATGAACTTTTTATTCTAAGACAAAAACTGAACATTGAATTTTTTACTCATAGGAAATATGTAATCATCCGATTTAAAATTACGAGAACAAACTTTCATGTTTCGTTATTTGTTTTGCACTAGGAATTGCATATTCCCATGCTTTTCGTCAATCCATATTCATTTCAACACCTACACTTGTAATTTTAACTTTATTTTAGCCGTGTTTCGGAATATTATAAAACCCAATGCCTGTGTCTCGACCAGATCTTGAGTTGTATCCGAATACACAACAATTAGTACGACTTTTTCTCATTTCTATTCACATCAAATGATTAAACCACATGTAACTCAAGCATACAATCACAATACAGTACTAAACCGGAAAGTTCATATTTTTCCCAGCAGATTGCATATCGCAGCTTGTCAGAAAGGCGGGAAATTTAAAAATAGGAAAAATATGTTTTCTGAAACTAACAAAATATAGACATATGTGTACTGTAAATGCTGAAAACAATCAAATTCAATAATAAAATATATTTGTACATGAAACAAATAGCGAAACAAGCATTGTAAACAAATACTAAACAAAGAAATAAAATTGAAAGACTTTCACTAATAGAAATGACAGATTGCTGGACTGCCAACATAAATAAATAAAATTCACTACAACTGAACAAAATATTTATTATAATTATTGTAAAAATAATGTAAATTAAATATTATTCGTATTTTTTATTGAGCGACTGAGCTTTATTATTTGGAATGAAGAAATGATGTAAAATACGTATTTTAAGTCTCTGGATAGTTACTTTTTCATTATTTTGTAGAATTTACACTAGAATTATCGTCTCAATATTATTCAATTCGGCACAAAGCTGGACATTGCCGCCATGATGGAAGCTCGGTCTAGTATATGTCTTTCTTTGTCTATGGATCCGACCCTAGGAACAAGGTTTCAGTAGGTAAAATTCCACTTTATAACTAGTTGTCGGAAAAACTATAATTTTCTAGGTGCTAAACTAAGTATAAACTTTATCATAAGCAGTTACGGAATCTCGAAGAATAAAATTATGTACATCATTAAAAATGAAAGTCATACGAAATGCAATAACATGCTCGTAGAGCCGTAATACTTAGATCGCTGCATAGTTAAAGACATACATATGTATGTTTACTTATTTATCTTAATACTGTTTTTAAAAATTAAACACGATTCTCATGAATAATAAACACCTTACTACACACTGTTCTAATGATCTTTTTCTCTTTGCGTAAAAGCTAATTTTCGTGCATTAAAATTAAGCATCCACTTATTCGACAATCCCTGCAGTTTCCATTAAAATAGTTGTTTCCTCTGTAGACCGGAAGTGTGGTCTGTGTGCTAGAGACTAGAGAGAGAGACAGCTATCTGTGTGTGACAGAGAAGGATGGTAATAAAGCCCAGATCCTCTTAAATGTGTTTAATTCATTACACCGGCTCTACTTCAAGACTGACATTCATCTTAATTTACGCCAGGGCGCGAAGTGGCAACGCTGGAAGTGTGGCAACATTGGGGAATAGAATAGAGGAAAGGAGGCGTGGTTGTTTGGCTTACCAAAGCACTTCGCGGCGCGAATACAAATTAGTAATGAATATTTTTTACTTTGTGTTTATTTTCTCAATATAACGTAGATTCACTGTTATATTAAAATTTGAGTGGGTTATACATCTTTAACGATTTCACCAAAAATGTATAGCGATCTAAGGAACTCATAAAAAAATCTACCAATCACCCGTTCTTAAGTTTTATGGGACTTGCAGTAAAGGTTTCTTAACCCAGGTAATTTCTTCTGTCCTGGACCGTACCAGAAATTTGCGATTAAGATATTTCCTAATTACGTTACTTTGAAATCTAGATTATAGTATTCCAATAATAATAACATTAAATAAGATTAAAATGTTATAGGTATTACAATACGTTCAAACATAAATTTTAAATAGAAACAGTTATTACATAATAATAATGGGGCGAATTCAGCACTCTTCTTTAACTAAAGAAGCTTAATCTAAAAATAACAAAATAAAGAGAGACATATGCATCGATGCATTAAGGCGATTGCCGGTGCTACGCTAAACAGCACTTTAGTAGAAATCAAACTACACTCGTAAATATTAAGTTATAACTTCAAACTTGATACCATTGTACAGTAGATAGATCAATGCATGGGGCAGACCAATTATTTTGCATAATTATTAATTTCTATTGCATTTAAATTTAGTTCGAAAAACATCATAAAAATGGCTATTTAAAAAATTATTTTTAACACGATAACTGTACTTTATACAAAAAATGTTTGGGTCACCCCCATAGCGCCCACCTTTAGTAGTAAGTCTTTGAAAAAAAAATCAATTATCTCTTTTAGTTTAGCTGTGATTTGATTTCTACTAAACCCCTTTTTGCCGCTTATTTCAGAAATCGGAACGATAGACTATTGAGGAGAAAGTGTTAGGAGAATATGTTCCCTCTCTACTATACACATCTCCTCTCTCACTCCAACAATTTGCTTCACAACACGGGCTAAGTTTTCCCCTTATGCTTTAAACAAGGACAAACACATATAAAAGCAGATAGAGAGAAATAAACTTAGCAATCTTAAAAGTAGTGGGGGAACGTAAGAAGTTTGTCTGCACTGGTGGCATACTAGCTACAAAACTGATTTCGCTGAGCGACCGGCAATGCTCTTAAGTTTTATGGGACTTGCAGTAAAGGTTTCTTAACCCAGGTAATTTCTTCTGTCCTGGACCGTACCAGAAATTTGCGTTTAAGATATTTCCTAATTACGTTACTTTTAAATCTAGATTATAGTATTCCAATAATAATGCGTTTTAAATGTACTTCTTGTAACATTAAAAAAAGATTAAAATGTTATAGGTATTACAATACGTTCAAACGTAAATTTTAAATACAAACAGTTATTACATAATAATAATGGGGCGAATTCAGTACTCTTCTTTAACTAAAGAAGCTTAATCTAAAAATAACAAAATAAAGAGAGACTTATGCATCGATGCATTAATAAAAAGGAGATGCAAGTTGTTTCCATAGTTACTAGAGACGATCACTACACTGGTGAAGAGTCCAATGTCTTATAAATGTACAATTATAATAAATATTTTTTCCAAATCTGACCGTACTGTACTCTGAACAAAATCTCTGTTTTATTATAATGTGTTGTTTTCTTGTTATATGTAAATATTTTTTCTAAATTCCATATTACAATAAAATAGAAATACAAGGTTTCAGAATTTTTTGAATGATAATATAGAAAATGTACAATTATAATAAATATTTTTTCCAAATCTGACCGTACTGTACTATCTACCTACTCTGAACAAAATCTCTATTTTATTATGTGTTGTTTCCTTGTTATTTGTAAATATTTTTTCTACATTCCATATTACAATAAGATAGTAATACAACGTTTCAGAACTTTTTGAATGATAATATTTGAGTTAGAGCGTTGACAAAATACATTCACACATACATACACACACACACACACACACACACACAAATTATCGTGAAAATGTTAAAATCGGATTCGAGGCACCTTAAAACGAGGTCATTTACTAAAATCTCGACATGCGACTTTTAGTACGTTCGCTATACCTCCCTTACCAAGAGTAGCTGGAGGTAAAATCACTTTGATGTAACGTATATTTCCTGGTTCATTCTCGCGTGATCTTTTTACACATTTGTATGGTACAGATAAAATATTCTAGTGTTAAAAGCAAATCAAAAAAGAATAAAACGTCCATATTTGCTGTTTGAAAGGAAGAATGTAATCCAAGTTGTAGCGGAGAGTTCACTGCATGAATAAAGGATAGGTATTACCCGAATTGTTTCAAAATCAAATCCAGGGCTTGCTATGAATACGAGTACAACTCAACCCACTGAATGTGTTTTTACATATGAAGTGATAGCAATTTCCTCTTTTCCACTCTTCATGCATATAGACTGTGCTGGTCGTAATTACATTTTTGTTGTTTATATGGCGTGAGTTGCCAAAGAAGAGAATTTGCAATTTATGATTTCTGATTGTTTTGCTTAATTCATAGCAGAATATAGGTGTCTCAGACATAGGGGGCATGGCTTAACCATAGATTACTGAGCCCAAAATAAGACGCATTAACTAAACTGATCTTTACCGTTTAGCCAGGATTCTACTTCAAAGTTATTATAAAATAATAAAAAAAAATTTTTTTGCTTATAATAACGGAACCCTTTGCTCAACTAAAATGAAATTTGTTTATATATAAAATATATAGAAATGGCCTTAATGGATCAGGAAGAAATTTTATACATATATCATTTAAAATGAAATTTGGTTTGACAGTCCATATGGATATATTTCATCTTTTAAGATAATATTTGTATTAGCGAACCACTAGTGTATGAATCTTGGATATCACGACAATGATTAAGCAATAACTTTTTAATGGCAAAGTCAATAACGTAAAATTGTTTTTTTAGACAGATACATTCAACAGCAAACTTTTCTGTTTCTGCGTAAGTGATATCTGTAACAATTTAGTCAGAAAAAATATATGTAAGTGAAAAAGGAAATTATTATTTATGGCTGGCAAAGCTCAAGGCGTTCTAGATAGATGGCTTTTCATATAGTTACTTGCTTCTGCAGTCAGGATCTTTATCATACGCTCGCTCAACCTAAAGGCGTCAGTACACTACACTGAAGAACTCTAATAAGAGCGAAACGCATCTGTGGTTCTGGTTAAGTGAGATAGCGTCTGCTAAATGACCGAGAGGTTGATTCAGAGACTGAAATCCTGTGAAACATGTCAAGTGTTATCTTATTTTTGTTACAACCTGTATCATGTTAAGTGGCTGTGATAAAAGTAAATGTACTAATATAATGCTGTTAATTTTAAAGTGAAAATTTATTTATTGACATAAAAATGTAGTGAAATGTATTCCATTTAGAGATGCATTAGGGCCGGGCCGGGCTTTGAGGTTTGGATCGACGAAAATAAAAATTACCGGCCCGACTCGAAGATCGATTCGCCCGGCTCGAAAACTGATTCGAAATCGGGCCGGGCCGGGCCAAAGCTCGAAATTGGGTGCATCCGGCATTCCAAATGTTGATTTTTATGTTAAGGTGAAATGTTTAACTTTTTTCGTGTCAAACTTATAATAAAACCTCTACATTCTTATAACTTTCAACATTAGTTAACATAAGTAGTTAAAAAAGAGACCCTTCTAGTGTAATTTGTTATAAAATTTACAGACCTACGAGTATTTAACACTTTGTTTACGAAAGAATTTAAACAACATTTTCACAAATCTTATATATATAAAAAAAATTACATAAGGATTTTTTATCTAACTTTGTTTCAGCTTAAAAATGGACAAGAAATCATTATAGTAGGAACAAAAATCACTTTTATTTAAGTATACGAGTAATAACAATAATAATAGCACCATCACAATATAATTACATATTATGCTTTAATGAATAACCTTGAAGTAAAATAATACATTTTATTTATTAATATGTGAAGTGTGTTGTTATTAAATCATTTTGATCCTTTTTAACTTCATCCATTTTCATTAAAATATCAAGGAAACTGTGCATTTGATTGAACTATAAGATTTTTCGGGCCGGCCCGAAAAGCTCGAATTTTCGGGCAGGGCCAAAATCAAAAGTCCGACTCGCCTCGATTTTTGAAAATGATTAGCCCGATTCGGACCGATAAAAAATATCTTCGGCCCGGCTCGATGATCGATTCGAAATCGAGGCGGGCTTCGAGCCGGGCCGGGCCAAAGCTCGAAATCGAGTGCATCTCTAATTCCATTTAAGTTATGTTTGGAAAATAGTGATGTTGACCGCCTTCAACGATACAATCTTTCACTCTGCCCTTAAAGTTCTCCTACAGTCTTTCCAATGTTTGCTGATCAATCAGTTATATCTCACGAATCGCATCTTAAAGTTCCTTTAATGTACGGGGTTTGTCCACATAAACGCGATATGAGACGAGTGGGGAAGGTACACCAAAGAAAGTCCATGGATATTCTTGCAGTATGGGCTGTTGCTCCATCTTGCTGGAACCAGGCAGAGTGGAAGAGTGCATCGATGAAGGTGTTCAACATCTCTCAGACATTATTTTCCAAATATAACTTAAATGGCATACATTTCACTACATTTTTATGTCAATAAATAATTTTTCATTTTAAAATTAACGGAATAATATTTTGCCAAAAAAAAAACCCTATTCCTCGTGGTCACTTTGTATACCTGGACACCAAAGGAACACAACATGGATAATATTTTTAAAAAATTCTTATGTTAAATGCGTATGCCACGACTTCTCAAATTCACTTGTATACTTTTAAAGTAATATTTTCCCTGTTGAATGCATAATAACCAATAACCTCTACAATTTTTGGCAACCGACAATATTCACATAAATATAGGTTAAAGAATAAAAACTCATGATTTACATTCTTTGCAAGAACGACAAAACAACCAACAAAGTATCTCATGACACACATTATACAGAAACACTTCTTTATACAGGTGCCCCGTGAAGCAATTTAAAATGTCATTTGACGTGAAATAGAAAAAAATCACATTAGTTTGTTTGTTGGCGTCTCTCTCGCCTCTACGGCGTCTGATAACGAATTGAGCTGTGGTTTACGTGACGGGAGTCATAATGACGACCAATTTCCATCCGGTAATATCTCCGGCAGAATGGAGCGCCGGAGCCGAAGCGGCAAAAAGACGTTACGAGCAGTACCGCGCAGCGCGACACAGCCGGGTGGGTAAACACACGTAAACGAAAGGCCCAACGGGGAACATACATACGTGAATACGTAATTTTCAATACATACAATGTAGTGAAATGTATTCCATTTAGAGATGCATTAGGGCCGGGCCGGGCTTTGAGGTTTGGATCGACGAAAATAAAAATTACCGGCCCGACTCGAAGATCGATTCGCCCGGCTCGAAAACTGATTCGAAATCGGGCCGGGCCGGGCCAAAGCTCGAAATTGGGTGCATCCGGCATTCCAAATGTTGATTTTTATGTTAAGGTGAAATGTTTAACTTTTTTCGTGTCAAACTTATAATAAAACCTCTACATTCTTATAACTTTCAACATTAGTTAACATAAGTAGTTAAAAAAGAGACCCTTCTAGTGTAATTTGTTATAAAATTTACAGACCTACGAGTATTTAACACTTTGTTTACGAAAGAATTTAAACAACATTTTCACAAATCTTATATATATAAAAAAAATTACATAAGGATTTTTTATCTAACTTTGTTTCAGCTTAAAAATGGACAAGAAATCATTATAGTAGGAACAAAAATCACTTTTATTTAAGTATACGAGTAATAACAATAATAATAGCACCATCACAATATAATTACATATTATGCTTTAATGAATAACCTTGAAGTAAAATAATACATTTTATTTATTAATATGTGAAGTGTGTTGTTATTAAATCATTTTGATCCTTTTTAACTTCATCCATTTTCATTAAAATATCAAGGAAACTGTGCATTTGATTGAACTATAAGATTTTTCGGGCCGGCCCGAAAAGCTCGAATTTTCGGGCAGGGCCAAAATCAAAAGTCCGACTCGCCTCGATTTTTGAAAATGATTAGCCCGATTCGGACCGATAAAAAATATCTTCGGCCCGGCTCGATGATCGATTCGAAATCGAGGCGGGCTTCGAGCCGGGCCGGGCCAAAGCTCGAAATCGAGTGCATCTCTAATTCCATTTAAGTTATGTTTGGAAAATAGTGATGTTGACCGCCTTCAACGATACAATCTTTCACTCTGCCCTTAAAGTTCTCCTACAGTCTTTCCAATGTTTGCTGATCAATCAGTTATATCTCACGAATCGCATCTTAAAGTTCCTTTAATGTACGGGGTTTGTCCACATAAACGCGATATGAGACGAGTGGGGAAGGTACACCAAAGAAAGTCCATGGATATTCTTGCAGTATGGGCTGTTGCTCCATCTTGCTGGAACCAGGCAGAGTGGAAGAGTGCATCGATGAAGGTGTTCAACATCTCTCAGACATTATTTTCCAAATATAACTTAAATGGCATACATTTCACTACATTTTTATGTCAATAAATAATTTTTCATTTTAAAATTAACGGAATAATATTTTGCCAAAAAAAAAAACCCTATTCCTCGTGGTCACTTTGTATACCTGGACACCAAAGGAACACAACATGGATAATATTTTTAAAAAATTCTTATGTTAAATGCGTATGCCACGACTTCTCAAATTCACTTGTATACTTTTAAAGTAATATTTTCCCTGTTGAATGCATAATAACCAATAACCTCTACAATTTTTGGCAACCGACAATATTCACATAAATATAGGTTAAAGAATAAAAACTCATGATTTACATTCTTTGCAAGAACGACAAAACAACCAACAAAGTATCTCATGACACACATTATACAGAAACACTTCTTTATACAGGTGCCCCGTGAAGCAATTTAAAATGTCATTTGACGTGAAATAGAAAAAAATCACATTAGTTTGTTTGTTGGCGTCTCTCTCGCCTCTACGGCGTCTGATAACGAATTGAGCTGTGGTTTACGTGACGGGAGTCATAATGACGACCAATTTCCATCCGGTAATATCTCCGGCAGAATGGAGCGCCGGAGCCGAAGCGGCAAAAAGACGTTACGAGCAGTACCGCGCAGCGCGACACAGCCGGGTGGGTAAACACACGTAAACGAAAGGCCCAACGGGGAACATACATACGTGAATACGTAATTTTCAATACATACAACGTGTGTTTGATTTGATTGTTTTACTAGTAGTCAACAAACGACAATCGTGATGAGGCACTCTTATAAGATATTTTTTACCTGCCGTCACCTTTAGGTAAGGAAGGTATTGTCTTTGGTCAACAAATTTGATGGTGAGTTATTAATGAATAAGCATGTTTTAGTGTCCCTAGAATACAATTTTACTAGTTTTACGATGATGTCTGTATGTGTGTGTGTTTCGTATTCCTCTCTCTTCATCCATATGAAGAGCTGATTAGATTTTGGTTAAAAGTGGTCAACTAGAAGTTGCCTTATTTGAAGTTCTTAACAGTTTTTCTTGAAAAACAGCAATTAAATATCATTTTTCGACATTTTATTGTGATTATCAATATGAAAGAATTTTTTTACCACAGATAATATCTTCCGTCACCTTTAGGTATATAAAAATGATTATTTCTAAACAGAATTTTGACTTACAGAGAAAAATAAAATAGAATTATTGTTACTGAAATAATGTAATAAGGTTATTTGTTTTTACTGCTCACAGTTTTTGCTATATAGCTTTTGCTTATTAAGTTATATAAAATATTTAGTTTTTGTAAGTTTAAAGCATATATTTAAAGTAGTCGAAAGAATTTTGTAGAAATATCTACCTATACAGTGTCCCACACTCTATCTTCAGTATGGCAGAGATAGCCAATGTTATTCTTATGGAGGTTTTCTGTACCATGTTGCCAATTTTTCAATGTAATATAATATTGAAACATTCATAAATTTTCATTGCTATACCAAAATTAGTTAACACTGTACAATTTAAGTTTTATGAGGGTATCTTGTTTACCCAAGGACTTATTGTATACACCCAATATTTGTCTAAATAGTTTTATATACAGGGCTATTTGTACCTGAAATAAGTAATGTTTCAATACAATATTGTAAAACCGCCCAGCGTACTAATCTTGATTAAATGCATTACAAATTAGAATTTTAAAATATTATAAATTCATATTGGAGATTACAAAGAAAGAATAAAGACTTATAAACTATGTAAAATATATGCAGTATTTCTATCAAGCTTAAATATTAGTAAATTATCAAATAAGAAGATATAAATTAAATAAAAAAAATATGTATTATTAAACTGACCAGTGTGTTATTCAATTTCATTTTTTTCTTCGCACCTATGCTATTTTACATCTATATTTTGTACTCGTACATGTATTAATTTTATATCTTTTCGTAGAATGGAAATATGTAACATACATACATACATACATACATACATAAAATCACGCGTTTCCCACTTAGTGGGTTAGCAAAAACCCGAAAACAATAAGAAAAGGGATGAAAGTAAGAGCTCCACTGAATCACTTGACTCTTTAAAAACATTCTTCTTTCGCCTTGTCCAAAATCATCATAACATTCATACAAGAATAGATTAAATTTATTTTAAAAATTTAGCAGTGCAGACACTCAGATTTTTTTTTTTTTTTGTGTGAACCGTAACAGATATCACAAATTACACAGAGAGAAAAAAGTTTACTATTGAATGTATCTTTCTGAAGAAAAATAATTTCACGTTTTCGGCATTGCCATTAAATAGTTACGGTCTAATCAATGTTGGGAGACCTAAGTTTCATACACTAGTGGTTCACTAATAATAACAAGTATCACCTTAAAAGAAAGAAGCGCCCGATTATTATAAGCAAAATTAATTTTTTTTCGATGAACTTTGAAGCAGAATTCTGGCTAAATGGTACACTTTCCGGTAGAAGCAAGTTTGGTTAAATCGTCTTATTTTAGCCTCAGGAATCTGTGGTTAAGCCATGTCCCCCTATTTAAGAGACAGCCTGTATATATATCTCCCTTATCAAGGGTAGCGGAAGGTACAAATACCGAAGAAGGATTTTTGAAAAAAATTATAGATCTCACTGGGATTTGAACCCAGGACTTTCGTATATCTAACAGGACACTCTAACGAACTAAGTTTCAGATATTCACTGTTGAAAAACAGTTTTTCTATTCTACATTCGTATAAATGACAGGTATTCGTTGATTTATAATTTCAAAAGTGAATCAAACGTCATGTAGACAATTTAAACTGTAATCTTTCTTATTTGAAACAAAATAGTCTTCGTGGAAATCACAAAGTTCTTTTTGAAATAATCGACATAAACGACAAACTGTCGGCTCGGTTGACCTAGGAAGCAATGACAATTTCTCTGGAATTGAACTTCTCTATTTTGTTGGTTGATGTCGATTCGACTGGGTTCGGTCACGTATCTGGAACAGCGATGGATATGATGGGAGTGTTTCAGCTCGGAACGGAACGGGGTTTAAATCTGTTTGTTGTAGTTTTGTTGCTGTGATTTATAACAACATGTATTAGTGCACATAAACCTCTACCGTTCATGTGGAAATGGAAAATATTGGATAATATAATCGAAAGCTCTACTTTATGATTGCAGGTTATAAATTTTTAAAGTATAATAATAGTAAAAAAATATAAAATACTAATAGCGCCATTACTCTCTTTTCACATACTCGTTATTATAAGTAAAAAATCTGTTGTGGCCAGCACAAGACCTTACGTCAATTCCCATACCAAAAGTTCCTTGAAAAAGTTTCTATATATCCTGTAAAATTATAACATGAACATAAATATAAAAAAAAAATATATCATCACGGCATATTACCCATTTCTGGGTGTGCCATTATCTACACATGTGTAGACATCGGTAATGATGACGATATATTTTACCGTGTGGGCGCTTACCAGGCGTCACCTCACGGGCACTCATAGTTGGTGTGGAGAGTGCACCACAGGGGTCACTTTTGTGCCATTTAAAATTGGAAATATTTGGCGCCGGTCGGGATCGAACCCGGTTCCCCCAGGTTCGCAACCAGACACTCAGGCACGCGGCCACGGTACCCCATACACTATGTAAATTGCACTTGACACTTCCTTCTTTCTTCTTCAGGTTTTCCTTATTTTATTAGGAGTCACTGTTTCTTACTCTTCTCTTCTACTCATTCCTATCCACCGCATCTTCACACAGTTCTTCCTTACGAGGGGCACTCTGTCACTTATACAACTTTTTGAGTGTATATTTTCCATCTTTGGTTTTACACTTGACGCCGTCATCTGTCATTTAAAATTTTTTGAATATGTCAGCTGTTTCCATAATTTTAGCAAAGCTGACTGATTTTTAAAAATTAATCTTTTTATAAGAGTATAACTATATATCTATTGAATATGAAGGTTAATGTATAATCAAATCGTATAGAGAATAAGATATTTTTTCATATTGATAATCACAAAACGTTGAAAAATAATTTTCAATTGCGTTTTTTTTTCAATAAAAACTGTTAAAAACTTCAAATAAGGGTACTTCCACATAAATCCAATAAAATTATAACAAAAACATAAACTACGTAAATTGTACTTGACACTGACATCTGTCAATTAGAATTATTTGAATATATCAGCTGTTTAAATAATTATAGGAAACCTAGTTGATTTATGAAAGTAAATCTCTTTATAATTCCTAAACTCCATATCTATTGAATATGAAGAAAAATGAATAATTAAACCGTATTAAACCGTATATTTTTACAATAAAATACCTAGCTATTTATGTAATAAGTTGTGAAATAATAGTGTTTTAGGCACGCGACATGAAATTTGTAAGCACGAGCGTAACCGAGTGATACAACACGTCAAGCGCCTAAAACACTCATTTCGCAATGTATTACATACAAGATTTTTTTTAATAGCGTTTTAAAACAGATCATTTATTCTCAAATAACATTTTGAATTTTTCAAAATTTAAAGGTAGGCAGACGTCAGGTTCATCTATTCGTTGCTAAATGAAATACTTTTACGCACTAGTGCTTAAAAGTAACATTTTACGCATTAAACTGTCATTTTTACGCATTAAATTGTCACTTTTACGCATTAAACTGTCACTTTTACGCATTAAACATTTAAGCACTAGTGCATAAAAGTATTTCATTTAGCAACGAAAATGACAATCAAAAAGTTGTTATTATAAAACGCTAGTATAAAAAAAGTTATTAGATGAAAATTGAAATTGATTCGTACTATCAAATATTCGTCATCCTATTCGACTAATCGTACAGTTTTTTAAGTTAGTAAAAACAAGGAAAATTTTATGATAAATTATCATTTTTTCGTGGGTATAGACCATTCATATTTCATGTGAATGGCAAGAATGAAAATTGAAAGATGTAGCTGTCGGATAACTGGCAATTTAAATCTGAGCTTTTCCAGTTGCTTGGCTTTCAGAATCCAGAAAACATATGGCGCGTGAACTTGATAGCTTTTGTCATACTGCGACACACAAATGACGAGCTTTTGTACAACTACGAGTACATATAGGTTTCGATAACATAGAGAAACTATTTAGAAATTTTTGTAATTAAAATTTCGGATAATAAATTACTTTAAACGAAAATTTCAATGCATTCAACTAAATGAAAATAACGCAATCTTTTAAGAAATTTGACATTTTATAACAATTTTCAAACATTTATTTATTTATTTATTTATTTATTGGAGCAATCCAACAGAATTAACAAGTTCCCATTAAAGGATGATTATACTAACATTTACAAACATAAGCTCTGCAAAAAGTACACAATTGTAAACAGTAGAAATAACTGTTAAGAAAAATTGAAATTTTAACAGAATAGTAAAAGTAAATTATAATAATGAATCATTAAATATCTATAGAACTAAAGCAATTTATCAACTCTCGTCTGAATACATTGTATGAATCAGCAAATACATCTATCTTACAAGGGATTTCATTAAAAATATTACACAATTTGCCAGATTGGAGATTTCATTTCATAATTTGCCTAACTTTATTATTGGAAAGTGGATTTGTTTCCAGCTGACATACGAGGAATGTTTAACGGAAAATGGCGAAAAAAAACAGCTGTCATTAATAACATTGTTAAAGATTTTATACAGAAGCAAGAATGTATTTTTCGGCGATTGTAGAGTTATAATATTGACATCAGATAAATGTTCATTGTTTGTAACATCGAAACTGGGATAGTGATTATACTTTTTATAAAAACAATATTTAACGAATCGTTTCTGAACAGATTCGAATTGATTTATATGTTTGTTGTAAATGGGATTCCATATTTGAAGACAATATTCCTGTTTTGATTTTATTAACGAATAATATAATCGTTGTAAAGTAGACAAATTATGAAATGATTAGCAAGAGCCAATAATGAATCCTAATATATTTAATGATGATTTTTTTATGTGATGTGTATAATAATGGATTATAACCCAGTTCTGAGTATACCAGTCTGTTTTTACGCCGATTAAATTCTCATCCGTACCCAATTTAAAAACATGAATTCACTTTCATGCAAGATGGAGATTCTAGAAATTCAGGTTAAATATAAAAATGTAAGTCGATGAATACATGTGAACGACAACATATAATGTATAAATAAATGTATAGATAGATACATTATCGTCACTATTATTATCTATAAAATTTGAACGAATAAAACGTAATATCGTATATCAGAATTGAACACCGATACAGTCATCAATAAAGCAGTAGAATATTTAACGCTACTTTAAAATAAATGGTTAACATAAATAACACATCACGCACTGTAAAGTACAATGAAAATCGAACTGATTTATTATTGAACACTATTGATTGGATAAGCTTGAAAACTCCATTTAAGCTCCAATGTTTTCATTTTATAAAAAAAACTTCAATCGCATAAGTCTAAAAGCTGGGTTTAGGAAAACACATAGTGCAATAAAGCACAGTTAAATATGAACATAAAAATTAGTAAATAACATTTTTTGCTATTTCTGACATACATTTTCTGAATGTAAATTTTGTATATCAAAATAGGACACGTAAAAACGCCGTCCTTAAACGTAGTACAGTGTTTATGTTTCTAGCAAAGTCGTTACGCATATGATTTGGGTTTTGTGCGTGGAGCTTTTAGTTTAGATGTTTTCCCTGACAATAAAACTGAAATGTGTCGAAATGTAACTTATACGAGCACATCAAAGGAGATTTATCTCTGGATATTTCAACCTCTTCAATTTCTTCTCGGATCAACCCCCAAAGAATAAAAGCTCGATTGTATGGTTCTATATATTTTAAACAATAATTGTTGCTAGTATCATTATGAGATGCAGTCCGGTTCTGAGTTTGAAGGTGGGAAAATGTACAATTTCGCACCGAAGTTTAATCTCAAAATTTTGTGGTATTTGGTGTAATTTAATTGTACATAAACAATAAAGCAAGCGGATAAAGGCTAGGCAAAAGTAGAGCTGGGAAAGATACAAGATAAAAGATACTAAAAGTATCTTAGTTACAAAGAAGTAACTTAGATACAAATAACTTAGATACTTTTATGCAGAAGTATCTTTTATCTTTTTATCAATAGTTACTTTTAAATAAAAAGTATCAAAGTTACTTTGTAAAGATAAAAGTTTCTTTTTGCATACGCGTTGGTGGTGCTGCGTGCCGCGTGCGCATGTTAACACTGACCGCGCACATAAGACGATGCGCCAAGTACCGACGCGTTTCTTCGTTAGTTTTATCTAGGAAATAACAGTGGCCTCTGGGTAAAAAAAAATCATTAAATATAATACGTGCCTCCCATCTTCAGCTCCAGTAGAGCGACTATTTTCATTCGCAACGATGATAAATTCCCCCAAACTCTTAGATTCCAATATTGAAAATTTGGTTTTAGCGAAAGCTAACCACTGTTAAGTGTTTATTAACGTTATACTACGTAGTACCTAGTACGTACGTATAAGGTGTATAAGGTTAAAAAATAAATACTTATTCACTTTTAAGAGTATTGTTTCGTATTTTAGAATATATGTGTATTTTGTTATTAAAAATTAGCCATTTGCTTGTATTTTTATGAATATATTACATGATTTTTCTTCATTATTTGTTTTCGTTGCTCTAAAAGCCATATTTTTATTTATCATAATAAAAGTATTCTAAGTAAAGTAACTATATAAGTAACTTATAGTTACAAAGTATCTTGTACCTTTTACTTTATAAAAAAAAGGTATCTTCTATCTTGTAACTTCGTAACAATATTTAAAAGTATCTTTAATCTTTAACTTTAGTTACTTTTATAAAGTATCTTTCCCAGCTCTGGGCAAAAGTATGGTAACAGTTATATTGAATTAAGCCAGCAAATAAAATAAATTTATGCCCGTATTCACCAACATCAAATAAATCTTCGAATAGCTTATTTATTGAATAAGAGAAAAATATCATATCGATACCATAACACAAATGAAGGTATTTATTCTAGCTGTCGTATTTTGATGCGATATTTTTCTCTTATTCAATGAATAAGCTATTCGAAGATTTATTTGATGTTGGTGAATACGGGCAATAGTGTTTTTATTGAGAGCCTCACCTCGTCAATTCAGGCGACTGAAGAATATTCAACTGAGGAAGGAAAGAGGAGAAGAGACGAAGAAGAAAGTAAGGATGTGTTCAAAAAAAGTAAGCAAATCGCGCTCATCCCGAATGCAGGAACTAGCAGAGAGTACAGAGACGAAGTAAGCAAGATAAAAGAGGAAAAATCAAACTATTAAAAAAAAATTAAAGAAATGGAGGATACAATCAATGAAATTAGCGGCACAATAGAATGTATGGAGAATGAAAAAAGACGAAATGATGTGCTTAATAAAAACAATGAAATCAAACTAGACGTTTGGGTAAGGAAAATATTAAAAGGAATTTTTGGTTAAAGAAGAAGACGGAACAAGGAAAAGAAGATCCAACCGGGATATACGGTTTCCATTTATCTGTCACTTGATTAGAGCAAAAATACAGAATAATGTTTTTAGACGACCGCTTCAGAAAATAATAGATATCACAGTAGTCTAAACAAGAAAGTTAAAATATCGCATAGTAACACATTATGTATGTCGGTTCCCGTGGCTCAATGGTTAGAGCAACACCTCTTAGTCAAGAGCGCCCAAGGGGTTCGAATCCCACTAAGGTATGGATGTTTGTGTATGTGAACCTACTCAGTAATTGGGATTTTTTTTTAAGAAATATGTTAAAAAAAATATCTGATGTGGACACCACATGACTTCCTTGTACGCCTGTTACACTATACATATTTTGTTAATAATTAAAATATGTATTATAACAGACCCAATCATAAAATTGCACGTATTTTTTTGTCCTGATTCAGAGCAAAATTAATTACAGAAACCAAAAACTACATCATTTTTAAATTTACATATCTCGCTTTTACAAAGAGCTAATTTAATCATACTTGATGTTTTCGACGCAGAATTCAATTCTCTAAAATCAAAATAACACTATATTTTTCAAGAAAAACTGATAACAGCTTCAAGTAAAGTATCACTTCCGGTTAGACTATTTTAACCAAAATCTATTATGTTATTCCCATTGACATAGGAGTATTATATACCAAATTTGAAAAGTTTTGGATTATGTTTTAAAATAGTTTTTCATTAAAATCTATTATAGGCTTCAAGTAAAGCATCACTTCCGGGTAGACCATTTTAACTAAAATCTATTATGTTATTCCCATTGATATAAAAGTCTTATATACCAAATTTGAAAAGTTTTGGATTATATTTTAATATAGTTTTGCATTAAAATCTACTATAGGCTTCAAGTAAAGTACCACTTCCAAAAGTTAGGTAATGACCAAAAAAGGAGGTGCACAACTAGATGTTATAACACTCATAAATACAAAATTTTAACTTTCTACGGCTTCCCGTTTTTCAGTTATGCGAGATACGTACGTACAGACGTCACGACGAAATTAGTCAAAATGGATTCAGGGATGGTCAAAATGTATATTTCCGTTGAAATCTGGAAACCGAAATTTTTCGCGATTACAATACTTCCTTTACTTCGTACAAGGAAGTAAAAACAGTAAGAATTGTTGTTTAAAATAAAATTCTTGGAAATACTTGTTATTTTATGTAGTAGCGTAAAATATAGTATTCATAACTCGCCTGAAAGTAATATCGTTTTGCTCATACGAGCAAGTACTACAGAGTGATCAAAAATAACTGATTTAGTTGGCAACACAATTCTGGGGATATTCTTGGATATTCCAAAGTTTGCTCATGTCAGTAAATCCTAGATATTAACACGTCATTTTTACAATAAATGCAAATAGGTTATGTTGGAGCAGGGACCTGACAGCTAATAGACCAATCCAGAACAAACGCAAATCAATATGGCGATATGGGGCACTTGTCAATTTTGACAGGTATTTGACAATGATATGACGGAGACGAAGAACATGTATAACTATTAAAAATTTCACTATATATTTATTCTCATATTATTGTTGTAATATTTATTACGTGCCATAATAATATTAGTACAAGATATATAATACCAGGACAAAAATAACACAAGTGAAAAAAAAAAAAATAAAATTCAGGGTACCAATTTTATTCTACGCCACTGTGAAGTACTTGTGAAACATGTCACAATTGACAGGTGTCCCACGTCGCCATATTGAATTGCGTTTGTTCTGGATTGGTCTATAGGATCTCCAATGATTGGAATACTTCACATTATTGCTCTGCGGATAATTTTAAATGTCAGTGTCTACAGTGTAAACAACAGGAAATAAAATTTGTATCAGTCCTACCAGTTTCAAGTAACTTTTATTGAATCAGTTATTTTTGATCACTCTGTATTTCATATCAAGTAGCAAATATAACAAGTTTCATAAATATACACCTTGTGAGTCATCTTCAAGAGGTTGGTACTCCTGATGTATGACATGAGATTGGAAATATATTTGCAGAATTTCTTTCCTTAAAATTGTTTAAAGAATATGTGGTTTAGGTATTGACATTGTTTCGTAATAATTGCAATTTTTTTGAAAACTATATTGTTAGGTACTACTTACAAATTTATTTGTGTATGTAATTTCTTCTGTGAGGTACATATACATATGTATGCAGTTGTTTTGAGTAATAGTATACCAGCTTTGTACTAGTTTATGTCCTAATTCCATGTGGCATAAACTTTTCGTTTATGATTGTGGTCGAGTTGCTATGACACAAATCTGATGGAGACATAACGTTCCGACACTCGTGGCTCGGAAAATCGTTTCTGTTTTATCTACGTCTTTCAAATAAACTTTACCTTTTACACAATTCTCTCGCGTTTTATTACGAACATTTGCATCACAACCAAACAGCAAAGCAACACTTCAACAAATAACAAGAAAGAAGCGAAACACAATTTCACAAAAAAATAATCATTTCAGGATCAATACTTCAGAAAAGTAAAAAGGTAACATAATATTTTTTGAAGTATTGTTAGAAAATTAATATGTAGTAGTTAACTATGACGCTAGGTAAAAAGCAGTATCTTTTATACAGGGTGTAAATCGAAAAACGAGACATAGGCGTTTAACATGGGAATTCAGTTTTTCTTTGCGCAAACGTTACCTAATTATTTTATGCAAAAATGCTTCAAGTAAAAATTATAGAGATTTAAATTCTGCATCTAATTAATGTGAAACGATTATTCTAACTCTTCAAATAAACGTAAAAATTAATTATAAAGTTACAGTTTTTATGAGTTTTTAGTCTAGGCAGCCATGGATTTATGACAAAAAATAAACAAATGCATTGTTTTTAACTGTCATTTAAAACTAAATTTGGATTAGAGTAGTAAATTAACACAAGAAACGAAAAGGTAAAATGTTTTAGTTTTAATTGACAGTTAAAAACAATGCGTTTGTTTATATTTTGTCATAAATCCATGGCTGCCTAGACTAAAAAAAAGAGCTTGAATAATCGTTCAACATGATTTAGATGTAGAATAATCTCATTGGGTGCGATTCAGTGGGTTATATTAAAGTCTGTACTAACACTTGTATTAGCTAAAACACTGTATTAGCTTAAAACACATTTTAAAACAAAGGTGATTCAGTGGCCTGTATTAAGCTGTTTTAGTTAAAACACAAAATTACACTTGGCAACACTGTAATAACTGTCAAAGTGCGAAATTGGCGGCATTTGAAACGTCAAAATTTTGTATTTGTGTTGTTTTAGGTTATGTTACACTACTTTATGACCTTTATTTTAAATTTTAGCATATTAAAATGTCAGGAAAAAGAATTACAGAACCGATTGGTTTAATGAAGAAAAGATTATTTTAATAAGAGGCAATTACTAAACAGAACGGTATTATTGAAAATAAGGGAAATGACATTAAAATAATGAAAAATAAAAAAGCTGCATCATTTTGAAGTGGTAAATTGGAATGTCCAAAGAAATAAAAGTGATGTTTGTGCTGATTGATATTTTTACCTTCCGTAAAAGGAAGGTATTGTCTTTGGTCAAAAAATTCGTTGGTGAGTTTTTAATGAATAAGCACGTTTTAGGGTCCCTAGAATACGAATTTACTATTTTTAAGATGATGTCTGTATGTGTGTGTGTCCGTGTGTGTGTCCGTGTGTGTGTCCGTGTGTGACAAATTTTTCTCCGACGATAACTCCAATACTACAATTCTAAAAATTATAATTCTTTCGTATTCCTCTTCTTTACATCCATATGAAGAGCTGATTAGATTTTGGTTATAATTGATCCACCGGAAGTACCCATATTTGAAGTTTTTAACAGTTTTTCTTAAAAAAACGCAGTTAAATATTATTTTTCGACATTTTGTGATTATCAATATGAAAGAATATCTTATTCTCTATACGGTTTGATTATACAGTTTCGTTCATATTCAATAGATATAGAGTTATAGAGACATTAAGAGAGATTAACTTTCAAAAATTAGTTAGCTTTGTTAAAATTATGGAAACAACAGAAAAATTTAATTGACAGATGTCAGTTGTAAATGCAAAACCAAAGTTGAAAGTAGGGTCAGAAAGGGTCAGAAAGTTATGTGTGAATGTGATAGAGTGTCTCTCCAAAGAGAAGAAGATGGAAGGACTGTGTAGCAGAAGATTTGAGAGAGGAAGAATTGTGTGAAGAAGATGCGTTGGACAGGAATGATTAAAAGAGAAGAGTAAGATACAGCGACCCCTAATAAAATAGGGAAAGGAACTTTCGGTATAGAATTTGTAAAAAATAGTGTGTTCGTGTTATAATTTTATAGGATATACAGAATCTTTTTCAAGGAACTTTTGGTATGGGGTATATACAAAATACATTGAATTGACGGAAGGTTTTGTGCTGGCCACAACAGATTTTTTATTATTGTAATCAAGTTTCCATTATTGTAAATAAGCATTTCTTTGTTGTAATCAAAATTTCTTTAAGGATTTCTTTATTTGTAATAAAAAAAAATCAAAATCAATCAATATTATTTTAATTCAATGTAGCGGGGCCCCTAAAAAAAATAAACAACATATAAATAATTGTTGTAACTTGCCTGAATTTATTCATATTAACCTCAATTTTTTAAATTATTCATTTTCTCTTTTATTATATCATTTTAAGTTTAATATTTGCTTTAGTATACTTTATGAAGAGTCGAATATATAATTTTACTTTAATATTTCATATTTGACATTATTAATTAAGGTTAATACAATACTTAAAACAGATATAACCCATTTTAAGAAGTGTTTTAATTTCCTAGGCAACCAATCCACATGTATTAAAATAAACATTCTAAAACAGTCTAATACAAGCCACTGAATCAGGTTTTTTAATACAACTCTTAATACAGATCTTAAAACAGGCTAATACAACCCACTGAATCGCACCCTATAACATTTACTTGGAGCATTTTTACATAAAATAATTAGGTAACGTTTGCGCAAAGAAAAACTGAATTCCAATGTTAAACGCCTATGTCTCGTTTTTCGATTTACACCCTGTACAGTATTTCTAATTTACTAAATCCCATTTTTTGCTTTTTATTAGAAATTCAATTATGTTTTGTGAATCGTCCTGGCATTAATCTGGAATGAATATTTGACATCCTATTTCAATCAGGCCGAAGCAGGAGTTACAAAGCATTTGATTTCAGCACTTTAGTCATGTTTACAAATTGCATCTCATTGTAAGGTCTTCAGCTTTCAGCAAGACGACCTATAATGCTATAATGATATCCGAACCTACGACTTACATTCTAAGGCGCTTTAATGACGTATGAATATAGATTGCTTCCAGGTCCGTGGGAAGGAGGTTTTACGTAATATAATGTCAAATGATATATTACATCTATGAAAGCCTTTGAGGTAGCGATTGGTAACTTATGAGCTTTGGTACTATTTGAAGCACACTTGGCAATTAATTACGATATACATAACAGAAAATCGCGTTCGCACAGGGAAAACTTTTCAAATAATTCGACGATAATAGCTATAAAATAATTACAATGAAACCGTGTGTCACGTGCTTGAGTTACTAGTTGTAGATATAATTGCCCGACGTAACCTTGATTTCCAAGTTCAAAACCGCACTGGTAATAATTTTTATGGTAGCGAAACTGTGGGTAATATTCTATTCATTACTCATTTGTAAATAAAATTTAAAATTATAACCTAAATCTGTTAGTTGCAATTGACACTTATTTTTAATACGCATGTGCCTGTGTGTCTAGTCGCGAACCATGAGACCCGGGTTCGATCCTGACCAACGTAAACACTTAGTTCGAATTTTAATTAGCACAAATTAGTGATGTGATGTCTAGTGAACGTCCACACGATAATTATGAATATGTCATCATCATTACCGATATCTGCGTACAAAGCAGATGGGTACACCCAACAATGGCTAATAGGCTGTGATGTTAAATATTTTTTGGAGTAACGATGATCGACTGGAGATTGATGTGTGGAGAAGAAAATAAAGTACTCGGAAACTGCAGTCAGTATGGTTTTATTTGATTAGAACCTACGTTTCAACCATTACAATGGTCTTGCTCATGGTTTAATTATGATATACAAAAAATTTATGTAATATAATTAATTAATAATTTTATATGTTAAAACTTACAATCAAGTCATAAAATATAAAGAAGATATTTGTAACTCATGTTAACAAACATCAAAATGTAATAGATGAATTACAACGTTACAAAATTGATGAAAAACAACTTTTAAATAAAATATAATGTAACGAACCAGATCGAATGTAACAATTTTATAAAACTAATGAAATTTTTGGAAAAATTCTTAATATAAGTAAGGTCAAATGACGGCAATAAGTTGTACTTCTGTGTAAGAGTATAACATAGTAATAATTAGTGGAATAATAATATGTATTTTAATTCACAATTATTTAAAATGTTATTTTTTGTTAATTTTGTAATTTATGATGTTGTGGTAAATTGTACTAAGATTGTCAATGTCAGTTTGTGCGTTAATAGTATTTTTGTCTTGTTTTATATGTAGCATTTCCAATGTGAGTCTTTTATGGAGTGTCGGTTCTTGTTGTAAAATTTTTGTATTTTCGAAGTCCATTTCATGTTGATGTCATCACGTGATCAACTAAGGCGCATTTAACTTTTTTTATTTTGGTTTGTGGAGTTTCTTTTGTGTTCATTAATTCTTGTTTTTAAATAACGCTTTGTTTGACCTATGTAATTTTTTTTTACAATTTTTGCAAGGAATTTTATCTATTAAATTTGATTTTAGTTCATGTTTAGTTTTATCTTTAGTGTTAGTGCATAATTTATTTATTGTTTTATATTGTTTGAATGCCACGTTAATGTCCAGTTTATTTTTTTTTTAGTTTTTTTTATTTTTGGTGCAAGATTTTTAATGTACGGAAACGACATGTATCTAACTTCATTTTGTTTTTGTATAGTATTTTTAACCTCTAAATTGTTTCGAATTTTATTTATTACTTTATTTGCATAATTATTTTGTTTTTATATTATTTTTAATTTTGTTTTTATTTCTTGATGATATTTATTGATGGTAAGTGTTAATGCCTTAGATTTTAAGTTTCTTGCAATGTTCATTTTTTGATGTAGTGGATGCTTTGATTTGAAATTTAAACATCGGTTGGAAGAAGTTGTTTTTTATACCATTTTGTTTCTATTGTATATATAAATAAATATTTTTATTTAAATTTAATTTGCTGTTTTCATTTATTCAATTACTTTTCCTAAACTTACTTTTGTGTTAATGGAATTAATTTATTGCTTAAATAAAACGTTTTATCATTAATAAATGGATAGTTGCCTTGTAAGTCAAGGAAAAGGATGTTAGGCCAATTCTTTTGGCGCAGGGCTCATATTCTATTAAAAGCCCTTACATGCTATGCGAAAATATATTGGCCGTATTTATTTGGGAACTTCACGTTCAATCTTGAACTGATTTCTTACCCACCTGGGTTAGCTACTTCCAAATAAATGATACAGTTCTGAAGTGGGTGAGTTGGGTCAGTTCCGATTCGGTTCTGGGAGACTTAAAATGTACCACTAACCTATCAAGTTATTCGAAAAGTCCCAAATATATCGGCCATTGTTGATCTCCATAGTAACTATGTAAGTATATACTGTATAAATGTTACTACAGTAACTGTGTTATTATTACATATGACAATACTTATTGCGTATCCATAGAAATTATTGCATATTCATTGCGATTTTTTCACGATGAATGCAAGGAAAGCGCTGAAGGGTTTATTTGAGGTAGGAGCAATTGTTGCGACTCCTCCATTGGTGTTTTGGTTGGCGGAGAAGGTTGGCTATAAATCGCCAACACTATCCAAAACTGAAACACCGGTGACCATACCGGACTCCATCAAATGGTGGGGAGGTATGGAGTAGTCTCTCAGCATTACTTTCTGCTTAACGCCATAGTTCCTCAGTACGCTACTTCACCTCTCGGGCAGAGTCTTCCCTGTTCTGGATGTGAAAGTACAAAGGATACAATGGCACACATGGGGTGTAGTAGCTAGTTCGCCTCCTCGCGGTGCACCCTGGGTTACGCTAAATGAACTAGCAAGTCTGTCATCCAGACTTTCCCTGTAATCTGTTGGATACTCCATATCTCAGGTTGTATTTGTTTGGGACCCTAAACTGATCTTAAACTTATCCGTGTCCGTACCAAATAAACAATAAGATTTTACAATTTGGTGAAAATTTGAAGCGGTAAATTTAAATAAGTTACATATTTACCGGTCCCCAGTTTCTTCTAATAAAAAATAATCACTGCACTCAGTGCATAGGTGGCATTATTATAAATAACACGAATAAATATGTTATACCCAAATCATTCAAGCAGCCAATGCACGTCATTAATAAAAATTGAATAAAAGTAACTAGATGTGTGACGTCAAGTACTGGTACGTTTGCAGAGGTTTTAGAATCTTTATGAAAAGAGTTATACAGATTGCAATCTATATTATCGATATGGTCATGAACTGTCACATCTACAAAATAAATACTATATTTTCATCACTGTCCATTTATATTTAAATTATTTTATAATACTAACCTTATTTATACCTATGTATGCCATATAAAGGCAATAAATAAAAGTGAGCCGAATTTCAAAGAAATATACCGAATTCTTCTGATTGATTAGAAGTACTACCTACCTTTGGTAGATTCATAGATTTTGTGTTTGCGTTAACGGTCACGTTGCGTTGCATTTAACATTACTTTATTATAAATAGGCCTTTACAGCGCACAAAAATGTTTCAAACACGATACGAATATTTTTCAAATAATAACTTTGACAGTATGAACATACAAATTATCAATGTTGCCAACTATAGCAACAATTAAACGAATAATTTGACGTTGATGTACATTATTTATATATTATTCATGTCATATACGATAAGTAATGAACTCTATTATTCATCTTAATAATAATTATATAAGGCTATACACTTTTTGACGGTTAAAAATGATTAAAATTTTATTTCATTTTTCTCTATTAGTGATTTTAATGCATTGGCTGCTTGAATTATTTGGGTATAGCTTACTCCTAAACAAGTTGAGAAGATTGACAACTCGTTACTGTCATTAAAAATTAGGTGTTTGACATTTGGATAGACTGCTAGATTAAATTTATTTTTAAAAAATTCACGATGCAGTCACTCAGATTTTATTTTTTTCTGTCGGAACCGAAACAGATATCACAAATTAAAAAGAGGGAGAAAAGTTTACTATTGAATGTATCTTTCTAATAAAAAAACAATTTTATGTTATCGGCGTGGCCATTAAAAAGTGACGGTCTAATCAATGTTGGGACACCTAAGTTTCAGACACTAGTGGTTCACTAATAATAACAAGTATCACCTTAAAAGATGACAAAACCATATGAACTGTCATACCAAATTTCAAGCAAATTACTTGATTTGTAAGTTACAGTTAAATTTTGTTTACACTTTTGGAAGCGTTATCGTACGGTACTATTATCTATTTATTTATTTGTTACTATTGTTTTTGTTATTAAAAGATGTTAACGTTGTATAATTAGAAATGGATTGGCGATTTTAAAATTTATGGTTGATGCCTGAAGTACTCCGTAATTATATTGCGTTAACGATCATTATTTACAAATTATTAAAATATCTTTCAGAACTCATATTATTAATTGGAAAAATACTACCTTTTTTTTTAGTTAAAAAGGTAACATTTATGAATATTTCTTGTTACCTTAGTTACTTGTTATTATTGTTTTTTTTTTTAACATATTTATGTCAATGTATCCCCTGAAGAAGGCACCAGTTTATGGTGCCGAAACGTTGGGTTAAAATTAATAAATACAGAACATAAACTAAAAAAAAGGTAGTATTTTTCCAATCATTATTTACCTTTACAGCTGTTCCAGTCTCATGTCTAAAATACGTTTATATAATAATAACGCGTTGAATGTTTACTAATGGCAGATTATAAATGTCAATGTTTCATAGATACCAACGAAATAGAAGAAAAAAATCTGGCGCCCTTATTGCGACATCCTTTATTTGAAATATTGTTGTGCATTTACAATTAAACCAACTTTGATTTGTTTCTAGATGTCATACGTGATGTATACAAAAACAGTCTCAATCTTATTTGGAAGTGAATTCACCGTAACAAGATGCAAGTGCGGTTTACACCTTGCATAACTCACTTTCCGTGAAAGCTGCACATTCCATTTGGAAGATATGTGTTCGCATGAATGTGAATGAGATCAGGAGTGCTGTGGAACAATTTCATGCAAATCCGGCGCCACTGACGTCTTCAGTCAGCAGGAAAAATCACAATTCATAACAAACATGCAAGAGTTGAGTTTGGTTACTGTTATTGTACTTGCCAGTATCCTTTCAGTTCCGTATGGATCAAATAAGTTTGTATTACATGATAAAATAAAAAATGAGTTTGATTGAAATATTATTTTCAAAAGAATTTATATTGTTTAATAAAGAAAGATTTTAAAAAGAAAATAGTAAAATAAACAATAAAATAATGTCAATAAAATTCATTTATGGTAAAATATTTATGTAGTAAGTGTGTAAACCTGTACTTTTTTAGGCGATAGCGATTAGTAAGAGATAAAAATACTATTCTTTCACAATCGTTAGCAAAATTCATTATTATTAAACTTAAAATAGTGAGCAAAATAGCATGTTGAATCATAAGTGAGCAAAGTAAGTAACTTTCTTCACAAGTGTGCAAAATACACAACTCTATAATAACTACGTCAACAGTCATAAATTTTGATGGAGTTCCAAATTGTACAATAAATATCTACCTACTATTCTACATGAAGGTTATAGGAATAGAAATAGAATATAAAGAAATAGGAAGGAATAGTTTTTTGTAGTTAACTTTACACTAAATTCAGTTATAAACATATGTACGAGCCCCTTTCCACATCATTTGGCCCAATCCGCTTAATTTAATTTTATTTAGTTAATATATGACACAAATAATAACTAACATAAATTATCACCAATTTTTATTAATATTACATACATTTTGTCGTTTTACCGATATATCAAGATATGTTTCCTAAAATATTTTACTGTTTCAATGTAAAATGAAATAATACTTAATTTTAGCAACAATTCAAGAAAAACTAAAAAAATTAAACGAATTTAAGTAGTAAAATTGTAAGGTTTTATTAAATAAAATGTCTAAAAGATTTACAATAACAATTTAAAAGCGACGTTATTCAATATTGATAAATAATATGTAATTAATATATTAGATTTGTGTTAAAGTTAAACCATTAAATTTTTAATCTTGTGCTAAAAATTGAATTTAAAATTACGCTATAATGCTGAATATCTACATTTTAAATAAAAAGTAGATTCATTTTAGTATTATTAAAAAGGCTATTAGTTAAGTCAGCATAAATGAATTTTTAACAAGTGGGCCAACTGAAGTGAGAAGGGGCTCGTATTGTTTAGTTTTTCTTTAGTAAAAAATTACAATGTTTCGTTTTTTAGAAATATTAGATTTGAAGATTGTGGAAAAAATCATGTTTAGCACACGTAAGCATGTCTTTTTCACACTTGTCCAGTTGGCGTAGTCGCACCCGCTCGTGCGGCCAATTTTCGGACGCATGAGAAAAAGACATATTTTGCTCACTTGTACTAAAAATAGCTATTAGAAAAGTAAATTAACTGTTGCCTAGCAACGTATTTACTTTTCACGCACTAGTGCTTGAAGAGTACTTTGCATGCACTAGTATTTGGAAAGTTACACTTGTAAAGAGTGCAGAAAATATTTACGGTTGTAGGAAATAGTTATTTATGTACCAAGAATCGAAGGTGCAGTTTTTCGGTCGAGAATACTGTTTGCAACACCAGTACCTAGTTGCACCGCTTAAATTAAAATAATAAAGTATTCCTTAAATTAATAACATCGCATCGAAATGAGTAACTGAATATTGTTGTCAACATTTCGATTTGCATTTTTTTGTTGTCAAGCTTAAAATTGTGTCAGCGGTGCAAATGGGCACAAGGCCCGTAAAATTAATATTATATCCATGATTACAGTGTCCAGTTAAATAAATGATTAGTGAACAATGTTCCAAGCAACTGGCCTTCAGTGTTAATAATACAATATCGTGCAATTATTCTTTACAAGAAATTTTGTTTTAGAGCTTAAAATGAACACAGAAATAAAGTTTATAGTAAATTTGTTATTCAGAAGAGTTCTTTTGTAAAACAATAATTGCAATACATTTCGAGCATTGCATTATAGCGTGCCCTTCACTGAGCTGAATTCTCATTCTTTCTTTGTTTCATCCAATTCTTTTTCGTTTTATTTTTCTTTCGTTATAGTGAATAGAATTGGTAAAACGGTCCATAACTAAGGGAAAAGCTCATCTCATCCAATTCCGACGAAGACACAATAATTACTAGGAAAAGAAGCAGGTGTCGTATAAACCCGATTCGCTCTGCCGTCTTATACCAAGCGTATAATGAGATGTGCAGGAATAGATTCGCTCCATAAAGAATAACAAGAAGACGGCATTCTTTCATTGTACGTTATGACGTCTCACCAATCAAATTAGAGCACGAATGGAGCTCCGCAAAAAATAAGAGTAAGAGAGTATTTCATTTCAACATTCATATATGAAATTTTGAATTTACCGCCAAATGATTTGTTTAACTGATATCTTACATCATCTACCTAAAGGTGACACTAGTATTTTGGCAGGCCGAGTAATGCAAGCGCTTTCAATAAAAAGGCAATATATCAAAACTATAAATGTAAGTTAAATAATGAAAAGATAAAGAACATTACGGCCGGTTTAATAATAAATATAAAGTCACTTTACTTTTAAAGTTTGATCTAATAGTGAAAAAAGCGTTTCATAATTTCATTTACGTTAAAAATTGTCAGTTTAAAGTCCTTTAAAATAAAGTCATCTGACAGTTCCTTTAACTTAAAGTAAAATTATGAAACGATTTTTTCAGTTTTAGATCAAACTTTAAAAGTAAAGTGACTTTACATTTATTATGAAACTGACTGTTAGATATAATCCACGTAGCAACGAATGGGCGAACGAACGAGTGGTTGAATAGCCTTTTACAACTAGTGTTTTGTACTACTCTTATCTTTGTTTGGCTTTTATTTTTGTTTACTATTTATAAAAATAGTTGACAATTTTCATTAAGAGAATTTTTGGCATAATAGGTTAGTAATAGTGATATTTATTTTGTAATATAATGTAATAAATGCAGTAGCGCAGCGTAGGGGGGGCAAAGAGGGCACCTGCCCGGGCGGCACTTTGCTAGGGGCGGCAAATTCCCTATCGTTGACTTAATATTAAAAAGACTACTATCGGAGAAATAATTATAGTCAGTTGAGTTTGAAACATAATAACTTAAAAAAAATTAAAAATGTGAAACTCACTTTCATTTATAGTCTATATGCAGTTTTTATATAAAATATTTATAAATTTTTATTTAACAATGGTTAGTTTAATTTTATTACTTTTTTAATGTTTATGTGCATGAACGCATGGTGTGCTTTAACAATAAAAATGATTGAAATTAAACTAATCAATTTAAAATAAAAAAATATTAAGATTTTATATTAAAATTTTATTTTGAGTCAACATACCAAATTTCAAATCTAAGTTACTAATAGTGGCTGAGATGTAACATTTTTACTTTTTTAATTATAAACAAATCGAAAAAAATGTTTAAATTATTCTCAAAGCTCATTTTTACAAAATATTAAAATTTGATTTTTTCTATTCATATTGGCTCGTAGTATGATCACAGTTTTAACTAAAACACTATTTTAGAAATGTCAAATTCAAATTTAAATATTTAATTTCACCCGTATGTTTAAAGAACGATTTTTTAAAAAATATTTCTTTGAATACAAACTATTTCCTGCTTTAAATTCATATTTTGATACATTTGTTATTATTTATTTTTGTTAGTAAATAATGAAATTTGACATTTCTTAAAACAGAGTTTTAGTTAAAACCGTGATCATACTACCAGCCATTAGTATTAGACATTAATGAAGTTGAGCATTTCTTCAAACGCGCTAAATATGGGGGTCATTTTTCATACAGCTTTACATCTCTTGAAAAAATGTAACTTTCACTTATAAGGCATTTGACCTTGACCTTTCCTTCTAAGTACTTTACATAATTTATTTTCTTTTTGTGTTTATAAGAATTTTAAATTTTGTTTGGGGCAAATTTGACATCTGCCCCGGGCGGCAAAACCCTACGCTACGCCACTGAATAAATGTAACACCTGGATCCATACAAAATGTGTTGGAGTAAGTCAAAAAATCAAGAAGTATAGTTACCTTTGTTTTAATTGTGCTTGATGGTCTACTGTGGCAATCAGTGGTCCATTTCCGGAAATTAGTTTCTTTGGATCGATGACTCGATATTTATAAACTAATTTTTCATTTAATTAATTTGTATATTCTTAAAAATAAATCACATTATTTTTAAAAGATCGCAAAACAAATTTTTTCCACTGAATCGTTTTTATTAAAAATGCTTCAACAAGCTCATGTATTAGAAAATGTCCAAATAGTCAAAATTAGACAATTCTCCTCTACTTCGAACGCATACACTTCGTTATATTTATATCCAAACAAAATATTTTGGAGCTTATACTAATATGTTGGCATTACTGAATTGTGCGCTGTTCTAATCCAAAACTTGGTTATATAAAAAAAGTGTCGGAACTACATAGTTTGAAAAAAAATATTGTAGTTATAGTATGAAATCAGAATAATTACTCTTATAATAAGTGCGGAAAATTATTGATTCTGAAAGGAATGAATTTGCATCGAGTTTCGGAATCACATTTTCCGGTTGGGTGGCAAATAATATTTTTTTTTTTGCAATCATCCACTAATACAAGATACAATAGTTGGTATTTATAAGAGAACATGATAAATGCTTTCATGATAACAAAACAAAAATCTTATTTTGAGTTTGACAACATTTATTTCCAGCACAATTATAGAAAATAGTACATTACATCCGAGGTGGCAGATGTTTCATTACAGCCGACGGCTTATGTATATTACCAAGAGGCGAAGCCTCAAGGTGAGATAAAGTGCGACGTTGTGATGAAACTCCCATCGAGGTTATATATATTATTTTATTCACTATCATCCTTATTTTAAATCAATAATTTTAAAAATAAACCAATGAGTTATTACCTCTAATTTTATTAATATTTTTGACAACTCTCTTAAAATTTGTTTAGTCTACTTTATTATAAGGATCTATCACAATGTTGCTAGGCAACCCCTACATAAACATTTCCAACCAAAGAGATGGAAGTGAAATCTGTTATTTCCAACCCAAGAGATTGTCATTAAAGTTAGGAATGACGTATTTCCCAATCTCCGAAAGGTTAGGAAGCTGTATATTACTATAATGATTGTGAATAAAATATATAATATTATAAAAAAAGGCTTAACTATTGAAATCTATTACTTTCTTCACCACAAACCCTTTCATTTTCTATTTACTTCTGTATATTCATATATTATACAACAAGATGATTGAAAATTCTCGATTTTACGAAATGTGTTGCCTGGAAATACGAGTTGTGTATATGTAGATTATATCATGAATAAAATAGTAATTAAGGTACCAAGGGTTGTTATAATGACAATAATGCCTGAGGTCAACAGTGTACTGTCGAGGGTCTCTGGCCCGAGGCGAGTACGTTGATCGAAGGCATTATTGTCGTTTAACACCCGTGGTGCCTTCAACGTTTTATGTCTTACTAGAAATTCTTAATAAACATTTTGTCTGACTAGAATTTACCAAACAAAAATAATAAATTACAAAATTTTAATACAACTTACAAAGTAGCCTGTGAATGCGGTATCTAGGTAATATTTTGTTTCTGTAAACAAAGCATTTTTTCAAACAAAAAATATATTTCTTGTGGTATTTTTCTGTCAATATGGACGAGCAATGTTATTGCTAAGAATAAGAAGTATGCTGGTTTGTATTTGTGATGAAACAAATATGATTATAAACGACTACAATTCACAATGCTTCTTAACCTTAACTGCACTTTATGTTAGTATCAGTATTATTAACCTCAGTTTGTTGTCAACATTACCATAGCAACTTAATACGCCCTAGGGCATTATGTACTCAATAATGGACCTAATATTGAGGTTGTTATAAAACAATAACATACTAATAAGACATAAAATAAATTAAAAAGGGCGTTAAAAAGTAAACAGTAAATTATAACGTTAGCTGTAGTCTTTTTTTCTGTAAGTAACATCAAATTGTATGTTACATAACCCATCTGTTTAAATATAGCTGTATGTAATATTATATTGATATGATCTATGATATGCTCGTATTTCAAAATAAACTGGTACTAGCAACAGGATAGTGTTTAAATAATTACTTCTCTAGTTCTCACAATTTTATTTCATTAAACACGAAGTGTCTTACATTCGGAGATATCAGTGTCATTTCAGATATCTACACAAGGCATGTTTTATTTTTCAATCTCAAACTACAGATATATTTATGTACTCGATAATGTGTTCGAAGGAAAAAAGGTTCGAACTTTATGTGCTCCGTACATAGATTTCAAAATGACACAGACACAAAACAAAATAACTATACGCACCTATAAGTAATCATGGTAAACGAATATACGAACCTTTGTATATTCGAATATTTGTACATTCGTTCACCATGGTTACTTAATAATAACCGCTGTAATACGTAGTTACTAATGAAAATCACGCACTCTTATTGGGTTATAATGTAATGAATGATATAGTCAATAATATTCACTCACTATCATGATATACACTACCATGTACCCCTTCCCAGCCTATAAACTATCCTGCCCCATCCTGCTGTGACGTCACACCATCTGGCAGTTCACAGTTTCCTGCAGCACACATGTGTGTCACACATCACATTCACACATACGCACACAAGGCCAGGCGAATAATAGCATTATTATGTAGCAGGCGTCGAATTTTCAATGGAGATGTAATTCCACGGGCATCAAGATAATGTAGGATGCTCAGGAGCTGAAAGCTGCCACATGTTATACTAGGGCGTATGTACTATGTATTGTAGAGTATTTGCATGAATTAGGAAAGTTAATATAGTAAAAAATTTTAGGCAGAGTAGTCACGTCATCATTTCATTACAAAATGAAAAAAACACTGTAGTATTGTATATGTTTAGGAAAACGAAGAAAATAAATACTATTTTTTGCATACTATAAGTAAAGTACATTTTAATTAAATTTACAATTATTTTAAAGTCGAACATGTTTTCAATGAATTTTAATTTATTTAAAATAATTATAGTTCATTTTTTCACCACATGTTGGTACTATTGGATTTCAATATTTAAACGTTTACATGACATGTTTCTCCCGGAATTGTCAAGCGTCTGCTGTCATTAGTTCGTTACTTTTCTGTTTTTAGTTTGAGTTAATTTTAATAATTGTAAATTGTATTATTGGAGTATTTTCAATCAAATATAATATATTTTTTAAATGTAATTTTAATTATATTTTCAATAAATAGAATTTATAGTGCTACTCTTTACTTTTCTATAACACTACAGAATTGTAAATCTAAATAAAATCAAATCAATTGTTTTAAAAATATATTCAATGTCTTTTAACATTAATTTTCTTATTTTTCATCAAGTGCTTCATTCACTCTCCGTATTCCTTCTGAAACCCGACTCGGTGTGCCCTATACCGAATTTTCAATACCATAAATTGGAAATATATTACATTTTGCAGTAATATTCAATTATTATTCGACTATTAAATAAATTAACTTGATCACATAAATTAGCATCGCAGGTAAATACAATTATTTTCTAAAATTAAATTAGTGTACCATGAAAACCTACTAATTTCGTGACGTCATTATCTAGTTACAAACATTGATGACGTGACTACTCTGCCTAAAAATTTTTACTATATAACGGGATAGTGCAAAAATATTTGGATTTGCACGTGCTGTAGGTGTGATAATGTTGATGGCAGAAGTAGATATACTGTCGAATCTCTATAACTCGAACCTCCATAGGTAACTCGAAACTCTCTGTAAGTCGAAGTTTGCTTGTGTTCCCAGCACATTTTATATATTTACAATGTATTTTGACTTCTCTAACTTGAATTTCTATAACTCAAAAATCTCCATCATTCGAAACCACTCACACGCCCCAGTAACATTATAGTCTCTATAACTCGAATTTTCAGGCACAAAATATTTTTTTGGCATTATATTATGCACGTTAAAAGATACGGACGAAGAAATTATCGCTACTATAGCTAAACAAGATGAGCTTCACGACAAATCGAATGAAAGTGACACCGATGGAGAATTGCCCAGGGAGAAACCTCCTCACCAGGAAATGATAAAAGCATTTGAAACAATTCAACTTTTTTGTACTATGAATGAAATAACAACAGATGAAATATTTAGTTTGCTCAATAAAACAAAAAAATTTTATAAGTTAACCAGGTCAAAAAATCTGCTGTGGCCAGCACAATAAATCTCGCCAATTTCATATTAGGCTATAAATATTGTATTTAACATTTCTGGAACACACAAAATATTTTAATTACACCTATTCTTTATTTTTCAATTCATTCTATGATAAAGTTTCCTCCTATTCTTCTGAATGTTCGAGATTCTTCCAATTCATTGACCAGATTGGCAGATTCTGAAAGGTATATGATGAAATATATGCATAGCAAGGGCGTGTTTGGTTGACCTGTTACTGTACATACTTTGGCTTACAAATGATTCCCGTTTCTGTTTATACCAACTTTAGATGTTGACGGAGTCTTTTCCTTGTTATAAAAATAGCATATTATAATTACTATTACACCTCGACAGTTGTCCAAGTACGAATTTTAGGTTTTCCGCATTCAAGAAGAGAGTTAATTTAACGTGCGGCAGCTATATCTATAATTTTAAATATTTAATTAATGATAAAATAAGAAATATTAAATGTACTTCCCAGAAAAAGCCTTCAGTAATGTCTCTGGAATTTTGACACTGACATTTATGTCATATACAAACATTTTAATTTTTCAACTGGTTTTCATGGGCTATTTGATGGATACAATGGCTTATTTTATAACTCTCTATCTCTAAATCTATAGAAGATATAATAAAAATGTTCAATATACTAGATGGAGAATTTTATATTCTTTAATATTTGTAATAACAAATTTACAAAAAATAATATTTAGAAGATTTTTTTTAAGAAACTACTACTTCCGGTTGTCCAATTGTTACCAAAACCTTTTCAGCTCTTCCCAGGAATATCAGATTGAGGAAACTGCAGTTAAATGTTTTTTAAGTCTTATAGTTTTTGAGGAATCGTCCCTCCAACATCCAGCCATACAAACACACACATACACACACACATACACACACACACACACACACACACACACACACACACACACACACACACACACACACACACACACACACACATAGACATCATTTTAAAAATGTTATAATCGGATTGTAGGGACCTTAAAACGTGCTTATCCACTAAAATCTGGATATGCGAATTTTAGCATGATTCCAATACCTCTTTTAGCGAGAGGTAAAAAAATCAAACATCAGTCATTAATAATTGATTATTTAAAAAAATAACTTTGTTGTTCAACAACCCATTTTTTGTTTTAAAGAATGTTTAAAAATGTTTTAGAATTATGTATTTTTTAAATGAATAATTAATTGTTGTTTGTGATAGGTATGCTTTTTTTCTAATTCGAAATGAGTTAGATGTTTTTAATTATTACAGTTTTATAATTTCTTTTTTAAAAAGTAATATTAAAGAACAGAAAATAATTCATTAATAACCCCTATTAATGCATGATTTTTTATTAATGAACAATTTTAGTTGGTACCCATAGATACCACCATATCATTGCTGAACAATTGTTAAAACTTATGTGAAGCTACTCGTATTTATGTGTTCATTTGTAAAATAGTCGGAAAGAAATGAAGAATACGTTTTTATATTTGAAAAATATATGAGCTCTACTGACTAAAAGCTTATGAGTATACATACATTTCGCGGATATTTCATCTTAGTTCTTAAAAGAAGAATATCAAGTAATATAAAACAAGTCCCTATACCGTATTTAAGAGATATTTGAATTTACGAAAGAAAGTGATTAGAACAATATTACCTTTTCAGTTTATGTTCTGTATTTTGATGTCATTTTTCCCCTGAAGAAGGCACCAGTTTATGATGCCAAAACGTTGGTATTAAATAAAATTACAGAACATAAACTAAAAAGGTATATTATTCTAATTATTAATATGAGTTCTGAAAGATATTTTAATAAAGAAAGTGATGTTTGTTTAAAGACTAATAATTAATAAAGATATATTTAATGTATAAATCCATAAAATACTTTTATTTCGCTTTTAGTGTGTGTAGTAAACGAATGTTCCACAAGGAAGGAATATGGAAATGCAATAGGAAGGTTGGAGCAAAGCGGATATTATTCTGTCTTCATAAGATTTAGCTTCTGTGGTTACTCTGAAGGAGATTAATTTAGTTCAACCTGTTATTACATCCTCACATATGCTATGATGCTTCTTTTGGATATGCATTCCTATTAAAACCAACTCAAATATTCATACATTTTTATATTTTTTCCAAATAACAACAAAATGCGAGTGCATAACGATAGCAAAAAGTTATTACAAAAGGGATTTTCACCTAGTGGTCCATGCAGTGATTTTTTATTTAAATTTGAAATGTGGCGCATGCATGATTTTTAATTTTGTCAAATACGAAATTTAACAAACGGTAGATATAAAAACTTGAAGTAAAAAATTTACGCAACAATAAATAATAAATGAACGCAATTATAAATATGCAAGTGTGTGATTGAAATTGACAGATTTACTGAAGTTACTATATGGTATATACAGACACAGCGAGAAATTGTACGGTATTAATTATGCAGTATTCTTTTTAAGGATCTCACGTAATACTAGATAGCCTGTTGCATATAATACGAGAATGAAGTACCTATATACAACGGCGGAAGGAGTATTCAGAAAATTTTAAATAAAATTGGATTTCGGTGGAAAAAAATGATAACAGACGTGTTACATTTTTAAGCCAGATTTGGATATACAGGGTGTCTCAATAAGCTTGCTCACTATTGGTAACTTTTTTATTTGAAGAGGTACGAGGTTGGTTAAATGAGCAAAATTGTGCTATTTTATATTAGAAAATTGGTCATGTAGACAAAATAAAATTTGTGTCAGCGGTTCTCAAAATTTGGGACAATATATATATTTTTTAAATGGAACCATATATTTTTTATTATCTTATTGGAAAGAGTATTTTTTTCTCTTTCCAATAAGGTAATGTTGTTTATGTACAATTTTTTCAAATAAACGAGTTATTTAAGGTTAAAAATTTAAATTTTTATTAGTTTTTTAGTCAAGTAAGCCATGGAAACAAATGATTCTATGTTTTTTTGACGTTTAATAATTTCTCCGTAAAGTTCTCTGTGTTTAATAATGTTTAATAACTTTACAAATGAAGAAAAGTTAGATATGATCGTGCTATGTGAAAAGTTATATCTAGACACCAGTTAAGTAGAGCGGTCGGCTCTCTTTCCAAAAGAGTTTAAATGTGCGAAAGAAATAATGGCTTTCAATTTGAATATTTTCTTTGTTTTGTTATTATTGTAAAATAAATTAATAAAATAATAATTTTATAAAAGGTACTTGTTTCCATAGTTTACTGGACCTAAACTATTAAAAGATAATTTTTATATTTAAACGTAAATAACTCGCTTATTTGAAAAAATTGTACATTAACAACATTACCTTATTGGAAAGAGAAAAAAATACTCTATCTAATAAGATAATAAAAAAATATATAGTTCCATTTAAAAAATATATATTCTGTCCCAAATTTTGGGAACCGCTGACACAATTTTTATTTTGTCTACATGACCAATTTTCTAATATAAAATGGCACAATTTTGCTAATTTTACCAACCTCGTATCTCTTCAAATAAAAAAGTTACCAATAGTGAGCAAGCTTATTGAGACACCCTGTATGAAGGCAATCCGCAGATCATATTTTAATCTGTTTTACATGCTCATGTAAACTTTTTATGGGGTCCCGTGGCCGCGTGCCTAAGTGTCTGGTCGTGAACCTGGGGGAACCGGGTTCGATCCCGACAGACGCCAAATATTTCCAATTTTAAATGGCACAAAAGTGACCCCTGTGGTGCACTCTCCACACCAGCTATGAGTGCCCGTGAGGTGACGCCGGGTAAGCGCCCATACGGTAAAATATATCGTCATCATTACCGATGTCTACATGTGTTGTAGATACTGGCACACCCAGAAATGGGTAATTTGACGTGATGATATATTTATTTATTTATTTATTTTATGTAAACTTTTAACACATGATGTCATTTTTTCTAGTGATTATTGTATTTATGACGTAAACCGCTTGCCCTAGATTCTACCCTGTAGTGTATATGTTTCAACTAATTACAATTAGCATAAGCATAAAGAATAATACCTACTTTGTATTATGTTTTCTAACTTAAATAAATATTACTAATATTAGTATTTGTTGGTTATGAGCTATTTCGTTTGTCATATTGCAACAACATGCTCCATTTTGTATATTTATAAAATATAACACGAGAGAAACATAATAAACTCAATAACTCATGAACGCACCTATTAAGCGGTTTTAATCATCATCAGCGACACTGTTTTCAACAAAAAACTATCAGAAAACAACAAATAGTCGACACTATAGACATTAACAATTATTTACTGAGTTTACATGCAGTTTTCAATACGTACTTAGTTTTGAAAACACCATGTAAACAGGTTTTTAAAACTAAAAACCTTTTGAAAACAGCATGTAAACTCAGTGATTAGCAGTCACTTGAACAATAAAACTGCCACCATTTATTGCCGAAGGTCGAAACAAAGTTACACCTTTGAAAATATTTTCTCGTTTAGTTAAAAAAATATTAATCTGCTCTTGATTTATATTTTCACTGTTGATACTATATTCCATTGTTGAAAAAATTCTTAAATTATGTAACAAACTTGACCGGTTAGGCCACTGCCGTCAATTTAAACTTTCAAATTTGCAGGGGTATTTGAAAATTACAACAGGGCGAACGAATGAAGTCTAATAAAAACTTGCACGTGTGGAAAAACGATATAATGTGGTATAAAAGGGGGTTGTTTTATTCCAAAATGAGAGAAGAATGTACGGGGTTGTTTATTACGTAACTTTAAAGTTATGTACGGTCGTGTTTATAAATTTTTAAATTATTTTATGATGATAGTAAAGATATTTGATATTCTCACAACATGTTCAGGTAAATTTTAGGGTGTAAGCAGACTATAGAGTTAATGGATAATATAAAAAGTGAATTTAATAAATTATATGATATATGATAAAATGTTTTAAAAGAAAAATATGTAAATACAGCAAATGAAACTTTTTTTTAATAATAACTATATTATTTTCGACGATTGTCAAAAACGGTGATATTTGTGCATTGATCTTAGTATGTGAAGTTAATTTTATTTTATATCATCGTAACAAAAAACGACGTGTATTTCACCCAAAAAATATTCTCGTACGTTCCCAAAATCAAACATAGAACGGCATAACACAGTACCAACCTTCTAAAACAAAAAATTGGGTATCCTAATGACTTCATTATGAACGCAAAATATAAAAATAGTTACTTGTATCATTAGTCTAGAAACTGCACTTTTTCGAGTGTAAGTATTTTTTGACAGGTCGAACCGAAGAGATCTAAGAGGAGGCCTTTAAATACGATCACTCGCAAAGCAGTTTCTGGACGTGTGGTACACAAGATTTTTTGTACCCACTTCTCCATAATTTTATTAACTGAATTTTATTTATTGCCCAAATATTAAATATGTAAGAAGTTTTTTTTTTACGTTGGTAACATGAAACTGAATGCCAAATGATATGCATTTATAAATATACCTAATTTGAAAAAGCAGCAAATATTATTTTATTGATTTTGAATTGCAAATTCAAATTTAACTACTTAAAATGTCTTCATTTAAGTTAAAATTATTAACTATTTTAAAATTTGTAAACATTTTGCTAATTCTTGTGAAAATAGTCACATATTGACATTTCACCAGGATGTAATGTTAATTTATAATCATAACACTTTTTGCGGACCTAGATCGGTGACAAGAGTGTTTCTGGCCGATTTGCAGATATGTAAATATGCTTATACCGGACGGAGGCACAAAAATAATTACTAGAATTTTTTTAAAAAGTTAATTATTGCAAAACTTAAACGCACAATCTTTAATTTAATGAAAATGATTTTAGTTAATACAGGTACGTTTATCCGTAAACTTGTCTCTAAAGAAAGCTGGGTAATATCTAACACTAACAAATCTTTAATCTTGTTGCGTTGTAATTAGTCCTGTGGTATGCCTCTGCCACAATGTCCATTACAGGCTAATTGTTACCTACCCCCAGTGCGGTTTGCGGGTACGCCACTGGATTATAATAGTGAGGAGATCGGGCGCTGAGTTAGATGACTGAGGTACCCCAGATTGTTTATTGTCATGGAAAACAATAAGGTAAGCCATATTTTAACAGGGGCAGTGGTGTACCAAAACGCTTCTATTCGCAGATTTCTGTAATAACGACCGTACTTTTGTCACTGGAAATTATTTTCAAGTTTCAAGTTTGACCTCGACTAAAATCGGACCCGACCTACGTGAATCACAACAGGTTACCTAACTTACACATCTAAGCGACTTTTTACTCATTTGAGTTAAATTTTAATGTTAATAATAATAATAGTATATTACTAACCAAGGTGAAAAATTGTTTCATTGTTGTTGAGGGCGAAGATAGCAACCAAGGCGCGACGTCGAAGTTTGCTATAGCCCGAAACATAATGAATCTTTTGACTAAGGTTTGTATACTATTTTATTTACAATTGGAAATTAAAATCGAGTAATTGATATTTAATTTAAATAACAGTAATATCGTAACATAAATAAACGAATGGTCTGCGCTTGTTTATTTGTTAGTGCAGTTTGATATCTAACCTTAAATTTTGATTTATCATATATTTTCACTTATTCATATTATTTACAATTTCATTCGTCTCTTTACATATAAAATGTAAAGAAGCGTTATACAACCTTTTTAGTTTACAGAACGAAAACTAAAAAGGTTGTATTATTCTTAGTGTATTATGTGTTCTGAAAGATTTTTAAATAATTTAAAGAAGCTTTGTTTACAAGTAACTGATCTCAGGGTGGGAATGGGAAATAGCCCCGAAGTTGGTAAATGACAGGTAGGAAAGTATGGCGTCAACTTTCCAACCTCAGCTACACTCACGCTATACTTTCCGACCTCTTGGAAAATGAGGTTAACAATAACTACCTTCCCTTTTTTTAAAAGTCGGAAATCGTTAAATTACTAACCGATTGGGAATAAACATTTTTCACGTGCAATTAAAAATGAAATTATTACACATACAGTTTTTCACAAAATATGTAACATAAACATTGTAAAATTTCTAAATATTAAATTGACCAAATGTGTTCACAGAGACAAAAAAGTTCCTTTGCATATATCTATTGCTTTACATGATCCATTTCGTTAATGTGTAGTTGTAAACTAATTGCTTTATATGATCCATTTCGTTAATGTGTAGTTGTAAACTAATATTTGACACTTTGATAACACGTACTTATTCACAGCTGTTTAATTTCTAGTGCTGCAAACATATCAAATTTATAACGGATCATTCTGTACGTCTAATATTTATGTATAATGAAAAATATATTATTTTTACTAACCTTAATTTCATTAGACTCAATACAATCTTCTTAACACGGTTTCATTATTAATTTTAATGTAATTGCTTCCTGACAGTGACATTTGTTTAAACATGTCAAAATTATTAATAAAATATTATATTTTTGTTTGACGCATAGGCAAGATGATGTACAAAAATAAATAATTTATAATTTAATATTTAAAGTTATTTCAAATTATTTACAAAATGCTATTATCGAAGAATTGAAGATTATACCATTATAACCAATTTTTATTAATAAAAGTTGCTAAAAAATTGTATTTCATGATTTTTTTTTTGCAAGAAAAACTGTTATAAGCTTATTTAAATGATACTTCCGGTTATCCGATATACACTAAAACTAATAAGCTCTTCCCACATTAGTATAGAATGGGTATACAAAATTTCAAATTTTTCTGATTGCTAGTACATATTTGAGTAATCGTGTCCACATGATTCACACACACATACATACACACACACTACATACCCACAGACATCATTGTAAAAATAAGCGATTTTTAGCACGATCTCCATACCTCCCTTGCCTAGAGTAGCGGGAGGTAAAAATACATTGAATAATTATTAAATTTTAAAATAGTAAAAAAATTCAAAATGAACTAGTATGTACATAAACCAATAAAACAAATACAGATACATTTTACAGAAAAAAAAGTAGGTTACTAGATTAAAAGAAGACCAAATAAAGAAAAACCAGTAATGAAAAATCAGATTACATTTCACTTACTGTCCATTACAATCCGTCTCTATTTAAATTAATGAATATAAGCTTTTAAAATTGATTGCCATCGAGAGTACAAATGATTCCACAACCAAATAAAATATCGTAATGGTTTTGGCCTAAAACAATGAATGCACAATGAGAAGATAAATTCCCTCGACGTTCCCATAAAATAGAGGGAATGAACAAAAAAACAAGAAGCCGCCATTATAAACAAATACAGCTATCTATCCTGCACAATGGAAGAGCTATCGATACTGCATGAAAAAGTTAGGCGGGAAAACTGTTACAAATGCTAGTAATCAGTCAAGTAGTACTAGTTATAAAAACAACTGACTAGAAAAATAAAAATCGGAATTTAGAATCGTAAGTGAATTTTATCTAATTCTATTTTAAAAAGTTGAATTTTACCTAACCTTTTGACGTCATGAAATGTCCCTTTTAATTAATGAAAACGAAATGAACTTTGCACTGATAATAAAAGAAGCAATAATATATCAATAATAATTTCTTTAAATCTTTAATATCAATTTATGAATTATTGACTCACAACCAATTCCTGTACATCAGAAGAAAGATCTATATCGGATTCAGAATACGTTCAGAACTCATTTTCAATAATAATACGCATGCACAGAAAAAACATTAAATTAAAAAATTAAATTCATTTATTTTTACTGCAACGTTTTGGTAAATTGATTTTGAAATATGTATATTGAGCTGTCATAAAAAACCATCAATATGCCGTTATTTTTCTAGGAACACTTGATCCTTAATTGTAGGCTACTGTTATAAAAAATAACGGCCTAGGCCGTTATTTTTATCTTTTCACTTTTGTTTTTAGTCCTGTTATATCATAGTAACAGTATGGTATTAAGAAAATAATTATTTTTTGGTATCTTATTTTATGAAATTAATTACATTTTTCGATTAAATGACAAATTAAATTAATGTATTAAATACAAACATATTAAAATCGAATAACTCTGAAAATATGATTATGATTGTATTCCAGCTGTCATAACACGAGTACATTTGAAATTATTACGTTATGTACAAAAGATTACCTAATAGATATTTCCACCTGTTCTGTAATTTCCAATGCCGGCTTAAAGCAGATTACTAATGTAATTTGTTGGGATTATTTAATAATACCAGCACCAGCGCAACATCAAAATAACACGAGTTATTGAAAATTCAACAGTTTTTTCAATAATCTAGCATGCCCTACTATTCCAATATGTAATCGCCAAATTTTCATAATATTTTTTCTCGTGTACAATTACGAATGAATAATACATTGTTTATATTTTATTAATAGGTATATACAAGGATTACTGAATTGTGCTATGTTATTTTTATTTGTTGTTAATCGAAAAACAGCTCTAGGCAATTAACACAACCATTTTTGATGTTACATATTGGAACAAGTAGAACAATTAAAACTTTTTTATAAAACATGTTTTAAATAACAATAGATGAAGGTAATTCAACATTAAACCAAAATTTGGGACCTTCATAAAAGAATCGTAAAGCTATTTAAGTACATTGTATGTATTTTAATTTTATTGTGCACTGATGAAAATGATGATAAATTTATTTCGTATCGTGCCGAATGTTTATTCAAATAATTTCGTTGCGAAATATCTTTTTGTAAAGCGTATTTTACATTGGCACAAATACATAATATAGATAATTAAAGCATTTCAATTCAAAGAAATTTAAGTACCATTTTATGTTTTAAAGTTATTTAAAAACAATATTTTGCAGGAAACAATAACGATCATTCAACACTAAACTCAAATTTAGAAGCTTCACACTTATATCGAAAAGCTTTTTTGCCCATATTTTACATAGGCTGTTTAAAATGTAAGAAGCAATATTTGGAGTTGGTATCAGTTATACCAAGCCAAAAAAATCTATTATACCCATGTCCGGAAATAAACCCTTTTGGATTTAAACACTGTCAGAAAAAATACAACGAATAATGTTTAAATAACTTATGTTCACATATACAAAACCATGTCAAAATTATATTCAATATTTTACATGTCAACTTGTCACTAATATTATATCATCGTTATAGAAACATTTGCATTTCCATGACAAACACTCTTTTGTTTGATATCTTTTTACCTTTAGTCGCATTTAGGATGATATTGTAAATTGGTGAATTTTTAATGAATAAGCACGTTTTATGGTTCCTACAATATGTGTGTGTGTGTATGTGTGTGTATGTGTGTGTATGTGTGTGTGTGTGTGTGATAAAAATTTCTCTGGTACTACAATTTTAAAAATTACAATTCTTTCGTATTCCTCTTCTTTACATCCATATGAAGAGCAGATTGGATTTTGGTTATAATTGGGCAACCCAAAATTTCCTTATTTAAAGTTCTTAACAGTTTTGAACAGTTTTTTGAAAAAATGCAGTTAAATATAATTTTTTGACATTTTATATAAAAATTCCCTCTAATACAAGGGAGATTTATTTTACATAAATAAAATAAATCTGATAAACAATCGAATGTTATTTAATTGTTACATACTAATAATCTTTAAAAAAATAAAATAATTCATAATATCCGCCATCTTTTTCCACACACACTCTGCACGTGAAACTCTCAAGGGTTATGGAAGCAGCTATTTTACCAAATCAAAAAATCTGTTGTGGCCAGCACAAGACCTCTCGCCATTTCCATATTAGGCTATATATGGTTTGTATTGCACTTCGCTTTCGAACCGTCGTTTTATAACAAAATATTACAGAACTTTACCTAAATATTGTTTTTTATTGTATTTAACATGTCTTCTGCACACATATGTCAGAGATTGTTCCAATTCATTAACCAGATTGGCGGTATTTCTGATGGATATATGCATTTTACCACAATTTTACCTATAATTTCAAATATTTAATTAATAAAACAAAAAGAAAAATTAAATATACTTCCCAGAAAAAAGCTATCAGAATGTCACTAAAAATGTTGATATTTGACAATGACATGTGTCATGTTATAAACATTAGAATTTGTCAACTGGTTTCCTTAGTGCCTTGGCCTCTGCGATTAGTTTACTATATAAATTATAGTGTCTTTATCTCTAAATCTATACAAAATATAATAAAATTTTTAAGTGTATGAGATGGAGAATTTTATGTTCTTCAATATTTAATAAAAAAAAACTCCCAAAAAATAATATTTAGAAGATTTTTTCTAAGAAACTACTACTTCCGGCTGTTCAATTGTTACCAAAACCTTTTCAGCTATTCCCAGGAATGTCAGATTGAGGAAACTGCAGTTAAATATTTTTTAAGTGTTATAGTTTTTGAGGAATCGTGTCTACAACATGCTAACATACATACATACACACATACACACACATACACACATACACACATACACACATACACACACACACACACACACACACACACACACACAAGCACACAAACATCAATTTAAAAATGTTATAATCGGATTCTAGGGACCTTAAATCGTGTTTATTCAATAAAATCTGGATATGCGAATTTTAGCATGAATCCAATACCTCTCTTAGCGAGAGGTAAAAATGTTAGTTAACATTATATATTTCAATGTACTCGGTATAAGGAAACGTGATTAAACATATGAATAACATGCTCTAGAATAGTGAACAAGAACCTGTAATAACTTGAAGAAAAGAGTGCTTAAATCCGAAACGGTTTGTTTCCGGACACCAGGGGTTAATTTCTTATGCAGCTCTAGCTTGTTTGTAAAGCTCTAAATTTCAAATGTGCGACTTTAATTTTAATTTAATTTAGTATTGGCTAAAAATAATTATATGGTTAACAATTAAAAGAAAAATCAAAGTAAATTAATGGCCATGTTCATCCTGTTTAAAATTTTCACCAATAATAATAGTAGACACTGAATAAAAAAATTAGATGATAGATAATAAATTTGTTTCTACTGGCTACATATTTTAACAGCCTATTCGATACAGAATACATACCATTAACAGATCAATGATTTTAAATTTTCAGATTTAAACCTAATAAACAATTTAGAAGCAACTAACCCGCTATATTTAGGTAAATGGTGTTTGTAAATACATCCGCTCCATACGAATATATTAAAATATCGTGAGTTTACGCGAATAAAGCCGAAAATGAATCAATGATTTGTGAGTGGAGTGTTGTGTTTGTGTAGGTAGAGAGTAGACGGAGCTTTACAAATCTGTTTACCGAGGCAGCGTCCGACGCCCGGTCACGGTCGGTTAGTCGCGGCTCGTATCTCGTATCGAGGTAGACGCCTGACTTGATGTCGGTTGCTGATACAGCAGGAAATATAAAAGATAACAGGGTAGCAAAGCAAATGAGGGAGGAGTTACTTACACACTTTTGCTTGACCAATGTGTTTTTTGATTGTATTAAATTCATACTCGTAGGAATTTAGGATTGTCCAGAGCATGCACATAACTTGAAGCTTAACATTAAAAAATTCAAGTTATTTCTTTCACGAATTAGTTTCAAAGCATTCCAAAATAAGTTTGGTTGGGAGCTTTTAAGAAGTGGACGGAAAGTATGGCGAAGCGTATTATTGTTGAAGGGAATTACTTTGAACATATTTACATATTTAAAATAAAATTCTATAAAATATGAACCATGTATCTTGTTCTCTAGCGTGATACACGTGTCAATCAAATAACATAAAAATAGGTACCTGTAAAAATCCACAATAAAATTTTTCGTACTACTATTTCAAATTTAAGCAGCGGTTACTTTTGATATTAATATATCAGAAACTTGACTGGAAATCAACAAACTTTAAAAGAATGAAATAAGGGCTATAAGATATCTAGTCAGACATGTGGTTTACGTCAACGTTTAGAGATTTTTGAAATTTTCTATATATTTTTACCTCTCGCTAAGAGAGGTATTGGATTCATGCTAAAATTCGCATATCCAGATTTTATTGGATAATCACGATTTAAGGTCCCTAGAATCCGATTATAACATTTTTAAAATGATGTCTGTGTGTGTGTGTGTGTGTGTGTGTGTGTGTGTGTGTGTGTATGTGTGTATGTCTGGATGTTGCAGACACGATTCCTCAAAAACTATAAGACTTAAAAAATATTTAACTGCAGTTTCCTCAATCTGACATTCATGGGAAGAGCTGAAAAGGTTTTGGTAACAATTGAACAACCGAAAGTAGTAGTTTCTTAGAAATATTCTTCTAAATATAATTTTTGGGAGTTTTTTTTTTTATTAAATATTGAAGAACATAAAATTCTTCATCTAATACACTTAAAATTTTTATTATATCTTTTGACAAATTCCAATGTTTATAACATGACACATGTCATTGTCAAATATCAACAGTTTTAGTGACATTCTGATAGCTTTCTCTGGAAAGTATATTTAACTTTTCTTATTGTTTTATTAATTAAATATTTCAAATTATAGGTAAAATTGTGGTAAAATGCATATATCCATCAGAAATACCGCCAATCTGGTTAATGAATTGGAAGAATCTGTGACATTTAGAAACTTCCTCATACAATGAAAAATAGATATAATTAAAATTATATGTGTGCAGAAGACATGTTAAATACAATAAAAAACAATATTTGAGTAAAGTTCTGTAATTTTTTGTTATAAAACGACAGTTTGAAAACGAAGTGCAATACAATACCTACTTATACATCCTAATATGGAAATGGCGAGAGGTCTTGTGCTGGCCACAACAGATTTTTAAATATATTGTATTAACGGTATTTTATTGCTTATTATTATTACTATTATTATTATTATTATTATTATTATTATTATTATTATTATTATTATTATTATGTATTTAAAACCATTAATATAAATAATTATATTTGGAAATATTATTATTAAGTAAAATTTTCTTATTTTTTGCAAAATGACTATTTATTTTTATTATTGGTAATTCTGAACATGTATATTACTAAATATTATGTCTACATTATACTTTCCAACCAGTATTGTGATTGTGTTATGTCAAATTCAAGAGCTCGTAGTTGATTTATTGACTTATTTTGAAAATGAAAAATAGAATGGTAGGCCCTTACTTATACTGAATTGTATTAATGAGGTAATATTTTGTTCTGATTATTATTAATAATTTGAAAAATAAATCTATTTGCAAACGCCTTACAGTTGAGTAAGTACTGTTAGCAAAATTTCGAATAACCAAAATGAAGCCCTGTGATTGAAATTGACAGTTTCACTGAAGTTGCTATACGGAATGTATATAGAAATAGTGAGAAATTGTATGGTATGCAGTATTCTGTATTTTTTTTAAGGATCTCACATAATACTAGATAGTCTGTTGCATATACTAGGAGAATGAAGTATTTATAACTGCGGAAGTAGTATCCTTTTTAAATAAAATTGGATTTGGGTGGCAAAAATGATAACAGACGTGCTACATATTTAAGAAAGATTTGGATTTATGAAGAGAACCCGCAGAACATATTTTAATCCGTTTTACATGTTCATGTAAACTTTTTAACACATGACGTCGATGTTTCTAGTGATATTAGGTCTGTTCGTTTGTATGGTTCCAGCTGCACTAACTTGTAATTTTTTGAAAAATATGTTCGTTTGTGTGTTCGATGTTGTCTGCACTGTGTTCGTTTGCAGTCGTGCATGTTGCACTAACTTGTCTTAACTGTACTGCCTCCCGAGCTAGTACACTTAGTGCAGTGCGCAGTGTTTACAACGACGTCACAATTTGTCACATAGGTTGTCGTGTATACTTGTAACTATAATTTTTACATTAATCTGCAAAATCTTATTCTATATTCTAAAAATGAATCAAAGGAAATGTGTTTTAAGAATACCAAAGAAATAAAATGGAAAAATCAGTAATATATCACTGCATACAAAATATTTATTAAAAAAAGTTTTAATTTAACTGAAAACTATTAAAAACGATATAGATATGTGTAATTCACATTTAGTACAAAAAATAAGCATTAATGGATTTTTCATATTGAAAGAATTGCAGTAAATTTTAACTAAATGGAAAATACATTATAATTATACATATTTATTAATGGCGTTGCTACTTAACCTACAATCTGCACTAACATATCTAATTAGTGTTCGTTTGAATTTCGAAAACAAGTCTGTACTACGTTGCACTAAACTACACTGTGACGTATTTTCGGTACATTTTGTACAATTTAGTGTAATACAAACGAACAGACCTATTGTATTTATGACGTAAACAACGTGCAAAAAAAAGTTATTTGATAAGATATATTTTCATATTTGCATTATATTTAAATATATGTCGCTGCTTTTTGTATTTGACATATGTTTCACCAACCTGTTTACATGCCAAAGACAGAAATAGATTCCAAATCCAGAATATCATGTTTTGTTTTCCTATATCAATATGACACGTATCGAATATGTCAACAGTAACTTTAACCTGTCTTTCAATATCTCCCATATCGCTTTCACATGGATTGTAGGTTAGAATAGGAAATCGTTCTCTTCGTGATCAATGCCTCACGCGTCGTCTGCCAGTTGGCGACAGCCGGACGCCTCACCTGGCGTCACGGCGCTGTTTGTCTGTGGAACTTAACCCCCCTCTTCCGTCTAAAACCCCGAACTAACCACTTTGTCTTGTTGTTTTCCTGACTTCCGGTCAAAGCAGAGCATCCGGAAATGTCAGCGAGAGTAGCACATTTATCAAAGCAAGAGAAATTATAATATAGGTACCTAACCTAGGTACGTATACAATTTAAGAAAAATGCAATTATTTTAAACAATGAAACATGGTATGTATTTTTACCTCCCGCTACCCTCGGTAAGGGAGGTATAGGGATCGTGCTAAAAATCGGATATAGAGATTTTAGTGAATAAGCACGTTTTGATGTCCCCAGAATCCGATTTTAACATTTTTACAATGATGTCTGTAGGTATGTATGTGTGTGTATCTGTGTGTGTGGATCATGTGGACACGATTACTCAAATACTATCAATCAGAAAAATTTGAAATTTTGTATATCCATTCTATGCTAATGTGGGAAAAGCTTATTAGTTTTGAGTGTATATCGGATAACCGGAAGTATCATTTATACAAGCTTTTAACAGTTTTTCTTGTAAAAAATTCATTGAATATAATTTTTTAGCAACTTTTACCAATACAAATTGAATATAATGGCACAATCTTCAATTCTACGATAATAGCATGTAGTAAATAACTTGAAATAACTTTATATTATATTATAAAATAATTTATTTTTGTACATCACTTTGCCTCTGCGTCAAACAAAAACAATACTTTAATAACAAATTTGACATATTTAAACAAATGTCACTGTCACGCAGCAATTTTCATTCAAATTAATAATGAAACCGTGTTAAGAAGAATTTAGTAGTTTAAATATGATTCTAATGAAATTAAGGTTTGTAAAAATAATATATTTTCCTTCATACATAAATATTAAATATACAGGATATTTCGATTCAAGTTTGATGTTTGCAGCATTATATATCAAACAGCTCTCAATAAGAACGTGATTTCAAAGTGTCAAATAATAATTTGCAACTACACATTTACGAAATGAATAATGTACGGCGAAGAATTTACACAGATTGCGTTTTAGGGCATAAGGAAGTTGGTGATGATTTTGACAATAATGTGTGTGTGACGATAAATATATTAATGATCCAAAAGTTCGCAAGTTGGTATTTAATACTCTTATATAATTTGAAACAACATATTAGATTTTGACTATATATGATAAACCGGATGTAGTACTTAATTTGAAGCTCTAACAGATTTTTCAGGAAAAACATAATTAAATATAATCCAAAATTTTGTATTACAAACTTTTCTATTTATTGGAACAACAAAGTAGATTTTGTTTATAAACGATCAATCGAAAGTGAAACTTTACTTAAAGCTCAATGCTATTTTAAACATGGAATTGGCGGGAGGACATGTGCTGGCCACATCAGATTTTTATTATTAAAGTGCAGTAATCAAATTTTGTTACTTTTTCAGTAATTAATTAAAAGCTCGTGTATTGGAATATTTTATTAAAAAAATCCAATAAAATTCTGAATTTGGGTGCAATTTTTTTTTAAACTTTTGTAAACAACTTTTCGATCGTAAATGTTGAAATGAAGGAAAATTCTTCTTGGGGATGTTGATCCCAGGGATTTAAATAATTTCAAATTTTTAAAAATGTTTTTTACATCTACGTTTCGGTGTTCCAGTTTTTAATTATACCTCATTCATGATTAATTAAATTTTGTTTAATGTGCCTTGGAAATATTTGGTTCTTCCTGCTCGTAGTAAAAATATTCTTCAGTGGAGTGCATACAGTTTAACATGTCACACACTATCGCATACTTTTATTTATATAAATAACGTAAAGTGTTTTCCTATTAGCTACGAATGACGTGCTGTTGTAGTCTGACGTCACAGGAATGACGGGTTGTTTTTCATGACTATTTTTGGCACCAATCTTTTTATTTAATTATTTACGAAAATAACAATAAATTATTATTTTCATTTTCGTTACTATGAAAAACACTACATAAACTTTCATTTAAAATAGTTTTACCTCTCGCTAAGAGAGGTATTGGAATCATGCTAAAAAATCACATATCCAGATTTTAGTGGATAAGCACGTTTTAAGGTACCTAGAATCCGATTATAACATTTTTACGATGTTGTCTGTATATGTTTATGGACGTTGGAGCCACCGTTTCTCAAATACTATAAGACAAAAAATATTTAACAGCAGTTTCCCCAATCTGACATTCCTGGGAAGAGCTGGTTAGATTTTGGTAACAAATAGAGGACCGGAAAGAATGGTTTCTTTAAAAAAAAAATTCTAAATATCATTTTGTGTTATTACTATTATCGAAGAAGATAAAATTCTACATCTGATACATTGAAATTTTTATTATATCTTGTATAGATTTAGAGATAAAGGCACTGTAATATTCAGAATAATCTAATCGCAGAGGCTACGGCACTAAGGAAACCAGTTGACAAATTCAAATGTTTAAAACATAGTTTGTATATGATAGATGCCAATGTCAAAAATCAACAGTTTTAGTGATATTCTGAAAGCTTTTTCTGGGAAGTACATTTAATCTTTCTTATTTTTTTTTATTAATTGAATATTTAAAATTGTAGGTAAAATGTATATATCCATCAGAAATACCGCCAATCTTGTTAATGAATTGGAAGAATCTCTGACATTTTGGAACTTCCTCATACAATGAACAATAGATCTAATTAGAATTGTATATGTGCAGAAGACATGTTACATACAATAAAAACAATATTTGGGTAAAGTTCTGTATTTTTTTGTTAATAAAACGACGGTTCGATAACGAAGTGCAATACAAAACTTATATAACATAAAATGGAAATGGCGAGAGGTCTTGTACTGGCCACAACAGATTTTTTAATAATGTGAAACAGGCCCATTACATAATAAAACATTTAACAATATTAAAAGATCTAGTTGCTGTTTTTCTATTTTCCTATCTCCTTTCTTTGATAAAACAACATCGATTCTGCCAAGTTTTGTAAAGTTTATGTGAAATGGCATCACTATACTATCAGTCTCCTTATCAGTAAAACTACTTACCACTACAACTGCAAACTGCAAGTAATGGTAGTAGTTGTTAGTTGCAAATGTGTTGGAGGAAAGTGCAGAGCAAGCTGCAAGTTCCCAGCGTTCTCTCGGACTCTGAGATCAAATTAAAACTTCCATGCTGACGAGAACAACCAAGCACCCAATGTGCAGTTTGTTTTGCCAGAATAAATGGATGATGTTACTTTTTTTTTAATAAAGGTAGATGTGCTTTACTCATACTAACCTGGAAGGAATGTCTGAATATTTTTGTAATAATATTGATCCGACAAATGCCTAAAATGGGGACCTCTACTACAGGAACAAATTAGAAAATTGATATTTCTATAAGTGTCAGCTTTGTGATCAGCAAGTCCGAGCAGGCTACACAGCAGCGATATGTTGGATGGGTGAACGCTCAGCAACAAAAATTTATCACACTGCGGCTCGGTGCGCCCGGCACCCTTACACCAAAATGTACAAAAAGGGTTACAGATTATATATAGATATTTCTATTAAAACTAGACTTTAATTAATGTACACATTTAAATATAAAAAATCTGATATGGCTAACATAATACTTCCCCTTATTTAATTGTTATTAATTTAAATACATTTACTAATTCTGCAAACTGTATTAAGTTCCTTTTGCATTTAACTGTTATTTAATTTACTATTTTCTTTTTAAAATGACATCATTATTGAAGTGATTAGCTTTTGACAGTGACATTTATCCGTTATAAATAAAGTTATCTGTAACATATACAGTGTGGCCCATTTAGAACTGCACCATTGGGATCTTGAGAACTATAAGAGATACGATGTCGGTTAAATAGAACTTTTTGTGCTCCTTTGGGAGGCCATCTCAGATGTGCTTTTGTTTTTTCAAAAAATTTCATAGGGCAGTAGATAATGACAAAAAACTGAATATTGTTAATTTTTCTTTTTCAAATAACTTCTAAATTATTAGTAATTGAGAAAAACGATTCAAATATAAAAGATAGATATTTTTGTTAACTAACCATTAGTGCACGAAATAAATTTTTATATCCGTAAATTTTCGAGATATAACACAAATTTATATTTTTTTAAATAGAACCCATATCTGATTTTATTCTCAAAAAAATCATTATTTTTTTTCTCTTTTCAATGATGTAAGGGTTATTATGTTTTATATTTGTTTTGCTCCTAAAATTTAATTTTTCTCTTTATTTTCCTGAATTTTATTATTATTTCCCAAAAAATAAATAAATATATCATCACAGCATATTACCCATTTCTGGGTGTGCCAGTATCTACAACACATGTACACATCGGTAATGATGACGATATATTTTACCGTGTGGGCGCTTACCAGGCGTCACCTCACGGGCACTCATAGCTGGCGTGGAGAGTGCACTACAGGGGTCACTTTTGTGCCATTTAAAATTGGAAATATTTGGCGTCAGTCGGGATCGCGACCAGACACTCAGGCACGAGGCCACGGGACCCCATAAAAACATTATTATTTTTATTAATTATATTGTATTTGATCGATATAATTTATTTTATGCCTTTATTACTTAATATTTTCATTCTAGACTCATAATTAAAATTACACTGTGCCAAGGGCGACCTGATACAAAATATTATAAAAATTAATTTGATACGAGTTTTGAGCAAAATTTTCTAACGAAATAAATTATTTAATACAAGGAGTATTTCTAAATAGAAATCTACTAATATTTTCAAAATAACTGTAAATTTAATACAAAATAAGGAAAAAATAATAATTTTGAAGGCAAAGCAAATATAAAACATAATAACCCTTACATCATTGAAAAGAGAAAAAAATAATAATTCTTTTATATTTGAAATTTTTTTCTCAATTACTAATAGTTTAGAAGTTATTTGAAAAAGAATAAAATAACAAAATTCAGTTTTTCGTCATTATCTAGTGCCCTATGAGAATTTTGGGAAAAACAAAAGCACATCTGAGATGGCCTCCCAAAGGCGCACAAAATGTTCCATTTAACTGACATCGTATCTCTTATAGTTCTCGAGATCCCAATGGTGGCAGTTCTAAATAGGACACACTGTATAGAAAAAGTATTAATGTATACATGAAAAAAAAAATACTTTTTAATTTTTATGATGACATAAATTCGAAAAAAATGACATTTAATGGTATTTTGAAGAAAAACCATTATGAGCTTTAAGTAAAATGCCATATCCGGTTATCTGATATTTACTAAAATCTAATGATTTCTTTTCATATTAGAATAGGGTCGAAATACAAGGTTTCAGAATGTTCTGAGTTAGAGCCTAGACAAAATACATACACATACACCCACACATATACATACACACGCTCACATATACAAACACATAACAGACATCATCGTGAAAATGTTAAAATTGGATTCTAGGGACCTAAAACATGGTCATTTACTAAAATCTCGATATGCGATTTTTAGCACGATCAAGGTTCAAATTTTAAACGACTCGCAAACAAAAAAAATCTAAATTGTAATAGTCATGTTATAATTCATTGACGTTTCATGTACTCGTAGATGGAAAATTGTCAATTTAAAGGAAGTTAAATATCCAAATTGCGTTAATGTAACCGGCTATAAGTGCCAAAAATATTAAGTATACAGGGTGTCTCTTAAATAGGGGGACATGGCTTAACCACAGATTCCTGAGGCTAAAATAACACGATTTAACCAAACTTGCTTCTACCGGAAAGTGTACCATTTAGCCAGAATTCTGCTTCAAAGTTCTTCGAAAAAAAATTAATTTTGCTTATAATAACCGGACGCTTTATTCGATTTGGATGAAATTTGGTATGACAGTTTATATGGTTATAGGTCATCTTTTAAAGTGATACTTGTTATTATTAGTGAACCACTAGTGTATAAAACTTAAGTCTCCCAACATTAAGTAGACCGTAACTTTTTAATGGCAATGCCGAAAACGTGAAATTATTTTTCTTCAGAAAGATACATTCAATAGTAAACTTTTCTCTCTCTGTGTAATTTGTGATATCTGTTACGGTTCACACAGAAAAAAATAAAATCTGAGTGCCTGCACTGCTAAATTTTTAAAATAAATTTAATCTAGCAGTCTATCCAAATGTCAAACAAGTAATTTTTAATGACAGTAACAATTGTTTTACGGGTTGTCAAAAATTTTCTTCGCAATATTCTAAAATAATTAACATTCGTGTGTTCGGCCTAATAGTATTTTACTACCATTATTATAAATAAGATGATTACATATCTTAGCTTACTTCTAAACAACTTGTGAAGATTGACAACTCTTTACTGTCATTAAAAATTACTTGTTTGACATTTGGATAGACTGCTAGATTAAATTTATTTTAAAAATTTAGCAATGCAGACACTCAGATTTTATTTTTTTCTGTGTGAACCGTAACAGATATCACAAATTACACAGAGAGACAAAAGTTTACTATTGAATGTATCTTTTTGAAAAAAAATCTTTTCACGTTTTCGGCATTGCCATTAAAAAGTTACGGTCTAATTAATGTTGGGAGACGTAAGTTTCATACACTAGTGGTTCACTAATAATAACAAGTATCACCTTAAAAGATGACTTATAACCATATAAACTGTCATATCAAATTTCATCCAAAGCGAATAAAGCGTCCGAATATTATAAGCAAAATTAATTTTTTTTCGAAGAACTTTGAAGCAGAATTCTGGCTAAATGGTACACTTTCCGGTAGAAGCAAGTTTGGTTAAATCGTCTTATTTTAGCCTCAGGAATGTGTGGTTAAGCCATGTCCCCCTATTTAAGAGACACCCTGTATAAGACAAATGTCTATTTTCCTTATTTTTAATTTTAGGTCTATAATTTCAGTTGCAAAGTTAGGAGCAAAATGCCACTTTTTGGTATGAAAAATTCATGTATTCTACTTGATCGGAGGCGATATTATCGTTGATTTATAAAATAAAATGATATACAAAGTTTAATATTTTATGAAAGTAACTCAAATTAGAATTATTAAAATATCTTTCAGAACTCATTTTATTAATTGGAAAAATACTACCTTTTTTAGTTTATGTTCTGTATTTATTAATTTAAACCCAACGTTTCGGCACCATAAACTGGTGCCTTCTTCAGGGGATACATTGACATTAATTTTTTAATTAACAAAAATAACAAGTAACCAAGGTAACAAGAAATATTCATAAATGTTACCTTTTTTTTATGTATACAATTTTCTAGACAATATATGCATGCCCGGCAATAACTTGGACGGCGAACATGCATCTTCTCAGGAAAAAATAAACATAAACATAAACTAAAAAAGGTAGTATTTTTCCAATTAACTCAAATTAGCTTTAGAGTGATTTCAAATACTTTCTATAAAAATGATCCTACCTTAATTACATTTTAATTAATTACAATTATAAAATGTTAATGCACTATTAATTTGCCGTGATATTTGTAACTTCCAAATTTTAAATATAAAAGAAAAATCTACTACTTCCAAATATAACAAACTTTCTACTGTTTTGCAGTCTCTGATATTTGCACCTTCTCGTTCATCTTTCTACGCACACTACGATATCTAACAAACTATTCCGGAACTTCCCAATCTTGTTCCATTTCTTTCCAACAACAAAGAGAGGGCTATCTGTTCTCTATGTGTGTGACAAGGAGAACACCTCTCGTCAAGATGAGCGGGAACAACAAATTTTTAACTTGCTGCTCTCAGATAGAGAGGGCGACAGACTCGTTGTTTGTTGAGGTTATTGAATTTTTAAGGACGTGCTTTACTGGTGAATAAATTTAAAGTTTCAGTAAAAACTGTGTTAGATTTGTGGAAGAAATAATAATGCGCTTCGAATTCTAGAAAAGTTTTGAACATATATAAATAAATAAGAACATTATCGTGTCTTTCATTTATAATTCCTGCTGGGCCCGATTCTTGAAATTATAAGAAAATTTTGCGCACGCAACAAAATTCGTTTGGTCTTTTTCGCGCACGAACAGCACTGCGTATGAGTGGTATTCTTAAATAACAAACGAAACGAGCCCAAAGTTCACGTATGCGACTATCCATAGTAAACGAATGTATTACGTAGGATCCAATCAAAACGAAATGTCAAAAAATAAAAATAAATTATTCTTGTCTTCTACAGGGTGTCAATTAAAAATTTGGCCATAGGTATTAACAAGGAAAAACAGTTTTTCTTTGTGCAAAAGTCCCCAATTAATTTTAGACAAAAATGTTTCAAACAAAAGTTGATTTAATATTGCACGTTTGGTAACTTGTAAAATCGAATTTGAAATTGTACCAATACTACTCATTTGTAGCGATAACCATCGAACAGGAAACAAAATTACAAAGATATTTTGATATTGTTTGAACTGGTTTAATTTTATATGTATAAAATGTCAAACAAAAATAGTGTTAGATTTTAAAAGTTATACCTATTATCGGTTTCAAAAGTAAAGTCCACTGAGTTTAGGACACTATAACTTCTACAAAATTAAACCAAAAAAATCTGATGTAGCCAACACAAAACCTCCCGCTATTTAATTTTTTATTAATTTCAATACATACCTACGTTTTTACTAATGCTGCAAAACTATATTATGTTCCATTACTTATAACTATTGCTTTATGTACTATTTTCTTTTTAAAATACCACTATTATTAATTTGAAGTGATTATTTTTTTGACAGTGATATTTACCTGTCAGTTACATTCATTTGAAATATGAACTGTGTAACAAAGGAATTGTGTTTATCTTAGGCTTCGGGATTTATAAATAAATGATTTTTAAATTTATTTGTAAAAATATATAGAAAAAGTATTAATGTATTCGTGTAGAAAATTCAATAATATTTAATTTCATAATGACATAAAATGTGAAAAAATGGCATTTAATGTTATTTTTTGAAGAAAAACCATTATGAGCTGCAGGTAAAGTGCCATTTCCGGTTATCCGATTTTCACCAAAATCTAATGGTATTTTTCCATATTAGAATAGGGTAGAAATACAAGGTTTCAGAATTTTCTGAATGATAGTATTTGAGTTAGAGCGACAACAAAATCCATACACACACACACACACACACACACACACACACATACATACTACCATACATACATACATACATACATACATACATACAGACATCATCGTGAAAATGTTAAAATTGGATTCTAGGGACTTTAAAACATGGTCATTTACTAAAATCTCGATATGTGATCGGTTTGCATAATGATATTCCATTATTATTTCTGTTTTACGTGAAGAAAAATATTTTTTTGTTTTACCATTTATATATTACTGTATGAAATGTAAAAAATGGGACCCATTTTTATTGAAATTTTGAGATACACTAACTTCAAACTAATGTAATACATATATTGTCAAATGTATGTTTTTCAAAATTTAACGTGTGTTAATATGTACCTTTATCTACACTTTGAGGTACAAAAGAAGTATTAAAATTATTTACATACAGAAAAAATATCAAAAAAATATTATGTTCAGATTGTATGATGTGAAATGAAAGAAAAACGTAAAAAAATTACATATAGCAACTCAATAACGTACAATTAATTGTTAAAACCGAGAAAGTCGCAATTTTTTCAATTTTACTGTTTATCACCCCCTCGGGGTTAGAGAGGATGCCGGATTACAAACTTCGTGTACGTTCGGCTATTATCGTCGTGAGTCAAACATGTTCGATCCCAAGTGTAAAGAGCGGCAAGATTTACTATTAAAATTATTGCAGGTTTGTTCCGGAATTAAAATATTTAATATTTGTAACTACAAGAATGTCGAATGTTTAATTAAATTTATGGAAAAAATCTCTACTTATTACTTTATCCTTCTTTTTAATCATTTATTTTTATTTCATATAATTTTTTCATGTATTTTATATGAAGTATAATAATAAATTTATTAAATAGCGATAGAGTGAATATTTAAAATATAACAAAAATTTTCTTTCACTTATAATGACGAAATATACGTTTGCCGCTTTACTGTGCCCGTTTAACTCAGCCGAAGAGAGAAAATTGTTGAAATTGTAATGTTTATATTCTGGTATTACATCATTTGTTTTTTTATTTATTTTTTTAATAAATACGCTTACAATATTTATTACTAACAATATCGAAACAAAATTTCTTAAAGAATAATATTAATCGAGATACTCTTCGGTCACTTTTTATTAAATTCATAGAACACAACAAATTAGACATACTTCAAATTAATTTTTTTTTTTTAAGTTTAAAGTCCAGTCTACCTACTGTCACAAGCATGCTTTTTGTTGCATAATTTCTGATTAATTCGGGATAGAATATATGCTAACGAGGAAAACATGGAAATTTCATGCTCCCAATTTACATTTTATTTTTTATTTATTTATACAAAACCATATTCTGTAACACATACTGATTTTTTGATAAATTACAAAAATATGTTGTAGCTTTCGTAAAAATTTTGTTTCATTACATTCTGTCCATTATAATGAAAGTTATCATATTTCAAACCCAGGGGACTTTACTTTTGAAACCGATAATAGTGATTTAAGTGCAGAATGGGGGATTACGGCTCAATCGAATTAAAGGAAAATAGTAAAAAAATACGAATGTATATGCTGAGTAACGAATATTAATAAAAAAAATGAAATGGTATAATTGAGATATTTCGGAAATAAAGGGTTTTTTGTTATAACGCTTCGACACTAATATGAAAATATTTTGATTGGCGACCGAGAAACCGCCTATACATGCATTACAAATAGCGTGTTAGGAGGTGGGTTACTACCAATGGAAGTTAAGAAATTCAAATTCGAAAGGAGGGGCTAACATTCCTGGACTACAGTTTCCAAACAGTTTTTATTTTAACATAAATTTCTTGCATTAAACTTAATAATTTAAATACACCTGTAATTATAAAGTATGTATACTTATACAGTGTTATAATATTAATTTATTTTTATGTAAATATAACTTAAAATAGCATTTATTTCAAGAACATTTAAGTCCATGATGAAAACAGTTTGATATAAAAACACATAAATGTGACGTCACGTCAATCTTTTCAAAATTCGGGAGACCATAACTCGCTTTTTAATAGGAATTTTTTCACCGGATTTTCATCAATAGTCTTAGTTTTCCTAATATTTTCAGATGAAATTATAAATAAAAAAAAATGGTGTAATCCCCCATTGAATTATCTGTAAATTTTATTTGAAAAACGAATTTATACGATACGCATTTCTTTACAACTTTGTTTCAATTCAATGGCTATCGCTAAAAACACCCTGTATATCGTCTAGTTTTATTTTATTCGACTGAAGTGTAAATGTATGTTTGAGTAAAGTTATAGTTGGGCAAATGTATGTCGTGTGTTTAATATATTATGAAGTCACTTGTACTGATTATTAATGCAATATGCAGTAGCGATGCCTAAGAGCACACGCCAAACTTGCTATGCATGCTGAAAATATGAGATAGAATCACAAATATTATTATTTTGTTTGCTGACATTCACTGCAAAAGTTTCTAACTTTAAAATCCTAATAGCACCATGACAACTAAAATGAATACTTATTATATTTGGAAATAAAACTTTTATCTAACTTCAGCATTAATGTTAGTCCGTTACACAGACCCGAGTACATATGTGAGACAAAAATTAATTTAAATCCATTTTGAAACACTACATATTCAGTGTAAGCAATGATAACTATATTTGGGAAAGAAATATTATAAAATATAAATATCTTTGGACCTGATTATGCCTGCAACCATTGATTATATATACTATCGTAATGGTATATATATATATATATATATATATATATATATATATATATATATATATATATATAAAATCAATGCTGCAACATAAAGGGTGTTATTGTTATGTAAGTAAGTGTACAACGCTTAACCGATGGTGAGGTCAACCCTATAGATAGTAAATCTAGTAATAATTTATATTTTACATATTTCTTACAGAGTGATAAAAATCTGATTTGGCAATAACAAAAAATTACTTAAAGTTGATAATACTGATACAAAATAGTAATTTACGTAACAAGACCTGAAAGTGATACTTTACTGAGTGAGCAAGCATATTCTAGAGCGAGCCGTAGGCGAGCTTTGGAACTTGTGAGCCCAGTATAGACACTTTCAGGTCATGTTGGGTACAATATTTTTTTTGCGATCCTGAAAAAAGAATAAAAATGTATTATTTTATTTTCTACTGCGAGCAAATAAGAAATAAATAAACAACTGATCTCCATGGAAACATTTAGCTTTACCGGTCCCGGGATCGGTAATACTTTTTGTAACGAACAAAATCATTATTATAAATGTTAAGATAATTGTACAAAATTCGCAAATATATAAGTAAATAGCACAGCAGCAATTTCATAGCAACGGTTGTTAAGTAAATTGCTGATTCCGAAACATAATTGTTTGCATATTTTTCAGAATTAAAAGTCAAAATGTCTAATTCTGAAATTATTATTAATAATAATAATTGTTAGGTGGAAGTAACGCCGTACTTGTTAATAAATAAAATGTATTAACGGATTCTCGGCGGTGATTGTAAGGTATTATATTGTTATTCCATAAAAAAGTTAATTTTATTTAAATTCGTACCTAACCCTAAACTTCTAGAAATTAAGCAAAAGTTGTCAAGCATATTTTATGTTGTTCTTACCAACTTTTCAAATAATTAAATAAAGAATAATGTTCGGCACGTCTCTATTTTCTGGTAGTTCGATTTTCAATGTAATACGTGTAAAATCTGATAATTTATTTTTAAGGTTGTCAAAGGTTACGTTCTATTTTGACATTCCACAGATGATAGATTCTCCAACAGATGGCACTGATGGTAGACAAATTTATTATTTATTAATAATTTTTTATTTTTATTGGTTTTTGGTGCTTGAAAATCGTATGAGTGCCATTTTATAAACTATATTTTGTTATTTTAAAGATTATGTTGTTGAAGAATGCCCAGAAAATGTCAGTGTTTTTTGCTTGATTTCCTAGTGCACTGCACCGGGAAAGTGATGTTTCCGGTTGTCTATAGCGTGTGTCAAATGTCACTTCCGAGGTTGTGAGTACAAAAAGTACTTTCCGATCCCTTCTAGACAACTTTCCGAGCTAGCTCATCAAAGAAGGACTTTCCGGTCTAAATAGTGATCAGAAAGAGCCCATTTTCTGGGCGATCGCGAAAAAATGTATTTACTGTTGTTGACAGTGACACTTGAAAATTTAAATTTGGGTATATTTACAATTTTTTATTAAAATGCTTGTTGTTTCCCTGACCCACGTACTTTTATTTCTTACATTATCCATAAGAAATAATCTAAAGATTTTCAATCACTCAAAATCCTGTTAACTGTCAGCTCCACCCCCCCCCCCCCCCTTCGACGTAATCAATTTGTATTTATTGTCGAAATGACATGTCAAATAGTACTCTCCCTTTCACCTGGCGTTGTGTAATCATACATTATACAACAAGACGATTGAAAATTCTCGATTATAAGAATTGTGTCGCCTTTTGAAACTCCACGAGACCGAAGGTCGAGTGGTATATCCTATAGACTATATCATGAATAAATTAGACATTAAAAAGTAAACAGTAAATTTAACGTTGGCCCGTAGTCTACTTTTTTTCTATGAGTAACGTTAAATTGTTTGCTACATAACCTATCTTTTAAATACATACATACAGCTCCATGCAATATTATATTGAAATGCTCGTATTTGAAAGTAACTTAATGAATGTTATAGTTTGTGAAATAAAAAGATCCTCAGAATTGTATGCCAACTGTATTTCTTTTTGATCATTATGAACTGTGTTCTTTGGGAAAAAAATGTGACACCTATCAAAATTGACATATAAGATCATTTTCATCGCGGCAAATAATAGATATTTAAGACTTTGACATGAGAAACTTACGTATTTACACTGAGAGAGAAAATATAGGTAAGTAAAAGTTTTGACAAACAACGTTTTTGCAAAGAACACATTGATTTTTAATTTTTTACAAAATGTTGAACCATGATGTCATTGGTTATGGTCAGCTTCATTTCTATTTTTACAGTTTAACTCATATATATATATATATTTATTTATTTTTTTACACTTGTGAAATATATTAATTATTAAAGTGTTTCAGAGTCAACGTATTATAAATATACAAAACATTTTATCTGCTATAAATTAGCTTTAAGTAAGACACAGAAAATAATGCATCACTCACCGCATGGGCTTGAAAAGGGCCTGCTCATCATTGGGATAGTCTATGACCAACTTTATCTGCGTGCCGCCGGTTTTTTGTGCTGAAACATATAAAATACACTTCAGTTTATGCGTACCTATACAATTATACTTAATAATACACCATTTGAATTTTTGCTGATTTATTACTACTAATTATTAATTACGTTCATTATATTGCATTTTTATATTTTACAAATGAATAAACTAATTATCCATTGTGCATTTAATAAACATTGTTATTGTAAACAAGTACTTATACATTGTATAATATTTATTGTTCTACGTTAATATAGCAATTATTTAATTATCCAATTTTCATTGAAAATCATGTGTAATAATATGAAAAGGCTCATTAAGGATTGAAAATTGATTATATTAATTAATTGATTTTCTAAATACACAAAAAGCATTTTAAATTATTGTTGAAACATGACAATACATTTTACAAACCTATTGTATTATTAATTGGGAAATTATGCAAACAATAAACAATTATTTCGTAGTACGGCAGTACAGTTCCAAGTTTCTTTTATGTGGAGCGTGGGAAAAATTTGAAACGATTTAAATTCGATTTTTCTGCTTGTGAATAAAATATATCTTTACTCTTATCTCTTTTCTTATTGTTACTATTGTTTTCGGGTTTTTGCTAACCCCCTAAGTGGGACACGCGTGATTTTATGTATGTATGTATGTATGTATGTATGTATGTATGTATGTATAGTTTATCTAGGGATCATTTTTCGAAGACTCGTTATCGTTTTATTACGGCAGTACAATAGAGGATCCCAATAGCCTGGCATGTGTCAGGGCTGTGATGAAAAATTTGAGTAGGGGTTTGACACATTTTACTTTCCAAAATAGTAAAAAAAAATTGTTTAATATTTAACTGTTTTAAAAAATATATTGTAAAATCAGATTTCCGTGACCACCCAGGAGGTACTGATTGCGGACCGTTAATATCTTTGTTCATAGTGGCGATTTCCCCAAGAGGAACCACATGTCATTTAAAAAAATATATGAATATTTATTCGGACATAGTGCACTCGTCCTCGTCTTCAGAATTGTTATCGGACATATCTGAATCCCTTAAAGATATAATTAATGGATTCACGTCTTTGTAAAGTGTTACAAATTTATTTTCTTCTTTTATAATATGTTGAATACAGTTATTCCCTTGTTATTGGCCAATATTTTCAACTTCTTCCCTGATTCTTCATATTCCTCTAAAAGTCCATTGTAAACATTCAACACGATTTGTTGTCCATGTTCGTGCAAAAAAGGTTTAAATATATTAGGCGATGGTAATACACTTTTACTAGCACTTTCTAATTCTTCATTTTCTTCCCACGGGCGAAACATTGTTAACGTTGTTGACTGTTGAATTTAATTTAACAAAACAAAAAGCACTTTCAGCCTTCGTACACTAGTTAGGAGATACAAATGACAAGTGAAAATAATTAAACTCACCACCTATTTATATACCTACATAGCCACAAATAACGGTTTTATAATCCTTTGGAGACAAGTTCACAGACCTTATAATAAGCTATAAGAAAATTAGGGAAATTCTAAGTTCAAAAGATTAACGCATTAAAATTTTAAATATTAGCAAATACAGCCCTGATAATCTGTTTAGAAAATCTGGAAAGTGCAGTCTTGGTGTACAGTCGATACTGGGCGTAAAATATATACCAGCATTGCAAATACTGAACTGGTCGACTGTACGGACCGAAATATTTTAGCTATTGTGCACCCATAATAAAACGATAACGAGTCTTCGGAAAACGATCCCTAGATGAACTATACTTGCACAATAAATAATAATAACACTTAGGCTGTGTCCAATGTTGCACTTTTATCACCCAAATATCTAAATACTAAATCTATATGCCCTAAATAATGTCACTATTTAGGATTTTAGAAATTAGATTTTAGGTTTTTGCATGAGCACATTATGCCTTGAAGTTGACGCACACTAATTAAACAAATCATGTTCGTTGCCATAATTTGTACTAAACGACAAATTTGCTGTCAAAGAATAGCTTCTTAGCTTCTATTTTATGAAATATAATATTAATTAAATTATTTACTCTGAATCATCAAATTAAATCAAATTTTATAAATCATTTTTGTTTTTTTAAAGTGTTGCCTTACAAACCAATGGATGTTATTAGTGTGCCATTCGGAGTTGAATTTATGTGAAGAAGACCTAAATACTAAATTCCAAAATGCTACATCGGACAAGTTTCTAATTTTTCTGTCTCAAGTAATATATGTATAATATCTGGCACACCCATTTTAAGGAATGATAAATGACTGTTTGAGTATAATAAGGCACCACACCGTGTTTTATTTACCCAGCCAACTTTACTTGGCTAGATCGTTATTTCTAATATGCCGGCTCTTTGTAATTTCATAACAAGTTTCATTTGTTTTCGGGCTCTGTTGACTCAAAACCCTTTACAAACTCTTGACATGATTTATAATTTTTCAAAATGGAGGAAGAGGCAAATTAATGCAGTAATTTATTAAAGAGGGAATTCTAAACTGGTATAATGAAAAGGAGGCATATTGTTTATCGAACCATTGTGAAAACACTTTGTTTCAATAATCACTTTTCTATTTATAACGGCATATTGTACCTACTAAAGTAGGTTTATTTTTTGTTCTTGTACTGTATATTTGTAATGTAGGATATTGCTCTATTCTATAATTTTTGTTGAGTAATCGGGTGATAAAGAAAATATATACTTCAATCTCTGGATAAATTTTAACTTCTAGTTAAGTAAACAATATTGCACCGTTTTGTTGACAGCAATGATAAATCTGCCATTTGACAGTTCATTTCGATTCAATATTGTTTATTTAACTTTTAGTTAAAATTTTAACCGGCCCTATAAGTGAAATGTCTGATATTTCGGAATTTTTACATAACCACCCTAACGAGATAGAAAACATGATCAGAATAAAAAAATAAAATAAAAAAAAAACGCAATTTGAAAAGATAATAAGTAAGATTGCTTAAAATTTGATAATTTTGGTAACTTTCATTTGTAATAGGATAAAAATATGAGGTGTTAAAGTATCTTTTGCTTTTATTTACAGCTAGTATAGCCACAATAACGTTTACGTTCCTATGTCTCGTTTAAACGTTACTAAAAATTCTCCAAACAGAATGGGATTGGAAATTTTTAATATGTTCCCTGATTGTAAAATTCGTTTTTATAAAACATAGCCCGAAGTTTTACAATGTAGCTAGACATATTAGAAAAACTCTTACCAAAAGTTCCTTGGAAAAGATTCTTTATATCCAGTAAAATTATAACACGAACATATACTATGTAAATTGCACTTGACACTGACATCTGGCAATTAGAATATTCTTTCATATTTATAATAACATAAAATATCAAAGAATGATATTTAACGGCGTTTTTTTCAATAAAAACTGTTAAGAACTTCAAATAAAGATATTTCCGGTTGTTCAATTATAACACCAAAATCTAATCAGCTCTATATATGGATGTAAAGAAGAGAAATATGAATGATTATTTTTAGAATTGTAGTGTTGGAGTTATCGTCGGAGAAATTTTTGTCATACACACACACGCACACGTATACGCACACACACACACATATTCTAATTCCTAAAACGTGCTTATTCATTAAAAACTGACCACCCAATTTTTTTAACCAAAGATAACTTCGTTACCTACAGGTGACGGAAGATAAAACTTCATCAACTCATACCATTATTTTATAACAAAAACAAAATTACATGAGTCTCTCATACCCGGCGGTACTTCCATTGTCACAGAAAAGTGCGCCACTTCCGAAGTGTTAAGAGAGTACATAGAACAAACAAATATTTAGGAACGGTAAACAGGTCGTCAGCTAGGTATTGGTTTGAAAATAATAAAATAAGAACTTTTAAACCTCATCTCGAATGTAATATTTTTAGACGTGGAACAAACTAATATTCAGCTGACGAAGTGTTAAAGTTTGGGAAACACTGCAATAAACTATAGAATGGTGCATGTTTACTAGTTATAAAATCTGTTCCATTAGGGAATCATTTCCGAGCTTTATAATTGTGGCATTTCTATTCCTTTATATTTTAAAAATACTCTTAGTTCTTTTACCCATTCTTTTATGATAAATGATGAGGAAACTCAAGGTATTAGCAAACTTTTCCATAACAAATTCTCTCTTTCCTGAGAAATATTAAGATGATTTATTTATTTATTATACAGACAAATACAAGTGCATTTGAAAATACTTTAGCAAAATATGCTATTTATCAAAAGAATATCTAACATAAGTTCCAGGATATGAAGAGCATTAGATATCGAGATAGTTGGTAAGTTTTACCCTCGCATGTCCAAGGTAATTTACCGCTGCTGCCGCTGTAGAAAAGGGCAACGTATTCTTGGCAAAAACATAACTTCCGCCGAAGTTTGACCTCTCAAAAAGCGACTGAGTGAGCGATTTCGCCATTCAGAAACTTTGTATTTATTTTTCTTTGTAGCCACTTGTAATTTGCAAAAAGTAAAATTAATTTTAAACAATTCTAAGAGCAGCAATAGCAATACGAGATTTTTCTGATGAACGTTTATTTATAACTTCATGAAAGGAATAAAAAATATATAAATACGCAGTACCGCCGAAACGTCAGACTGAATAATTATTTTAATAAATTAAAATTAAACTAAAATCAGTGATTTTGTTCATATTATACATCAGACAGTCACGATCCTTTCCACGTACGTTTATTTATAAGTTTCATTAATAATTTATTATTAATAAACGATTGTAGTATAAGTATATTTATGCCCATTTGCACCAACAAGGCTTAAATTTTAAGCTAGGATTAAACAAAAATGTGAAAATCGAAATTTTGACAGCAATATATTATAATTCATTTGGCATTTCATTTCGTTGCAATATTGTCAATTTGTCAAGTTTAATATTGAAGTTACGTTGGTGCAACCGGCCATTAGATATCTCTGCAAATCACCTCAAAAATAGCGATAGCCATGGAATTTAACAAAAATATTAACAAATATTTAACGTTTTGGGACAGTTGCATAAAGCGTTGTTTGCTTATTATGGGTGGAATCCCAAGACTAGGCGTAGCGTAGCGAAAAATAGCCCTTACGTCTTACTTTTCACTTTTCTTTCCTTATCAACTTGCACGGTTATTAAAGAAACGACGTGTTATTTGTCGCTTCGCTATCATAATGTAATCTTGGGATCCCTACCCATGTGTTTAACTACACATTATAAACATGGATAGGTATCAAAAATACATTGAAAAATAAACCTTGTGCAAGTTAACAACGTGATTAAACTGGGCCTTTATCTATCCAGTTAAGTATTAAGTATACATATATAATTTCTGTCCAAGTAAATAATTATCTAATTATTAAGAATTTTCAGGTAGTTCTTGACGATACAATCAGTAAAGTAAAGATACTTAATAATGGTCTCCCGTAAGGATCCGTATTATCCCCTCTTCTATTTAATTTATACACTTCCGATCTGCCAGAAACAACATCAAGAAAATTTTGTTATGCTGATGATATTGCGTTAGCATATAGACATAGAAACATCAGTACAACTGAAGAAATTTTAACCGAAGACCTGTCTACTCTTTCTCAGTACTTCAAGAAATGGCGGCTGAAACCAAATCCAAATAAAACTGAAGTAAGCTGTTTCCATTTAAACAATAAACTAGTTCAAACCGAGTTAAATATATTTTTTGAAAACCGTCGTCTCTTACATAACAGATTCCCCAAATATCTGAGAGTTACTTTGGACCGCACACTTAATTTTAAAAAACACATCGACAATACTGCGGCTAAAATAAGAACACGGAATAATATCATTCAAAAACTATGCGGGATAACATGGGGCTCATCGGCTACTACTTTAAGGATATCTGCTTTGAGTTTGGTATTTTCTGCAGCTGAGTATTGTTCTCCAGTTTGGATGAATAGTTGCCACCTAAATAAAATCGAAAGCCAACTAAATTCGACAATGCGTTTAATCTCTGGCACAATAAGATCTACTCCTACATATTGGCTTCCACGTCTCGGCAATATTCTTCCACCATGTTATCGAAGATCTGATGCACTTCTGAGAGAGTATAGGAAGATACTAGGCAATACAGAATTAAAAGTTCATGAAGATCTCCAAGATGTAAACCTTCGCAGGCTACGTTCCAGACATCCTCCCCGATTTGCCCAAGAACTGGAAAATTTAGGTTTCAACTCCAGAGACAAATGGCGTGAAGAATGGAGCAGAGATACTAAAAATGAATTGAACTTTTTTTTCCCAAATAAAAATGAAAATATTCCAGGATCACATCTCTCTCGGAAAATATGGACCAAACTGAATAGGGTCCGTACACAGCATAGGGTTTGCGCCGATTCTCTATTTAAATGGAATAAAACAGAATCACCTCAATGCGACTGTGGTGCTGCCAGGCAGACTATGGAACATATCACAACAGAGTGCAGTCTGCGGAAGTATCCAGGCAGCAGCGTAGATTTCTTCAAATTAAGACCAATGACGCTGGAATGGTTAGAAAATTTGGACATCACAATATAGTATTTATTTATTCCTTTTTCTTCGTTGTATATTAAATTATGTTTTTCATTATATGTATATGCCATACGATAAATAATAAATAAAAAAAAGCTGATTAGATTTTGGTGTTATAATTGAACAATCGGAAATATCTTTATTTGAAGTTCTTAACAGTTTTTATTGAAAAAACGCCGTTAAATATCATTCTTTGATATTTTATGTTATTATAAATATGAAAGAATATTATAATTGCCAGATGTCAGTGTCAAGTGCAATTTACATGGTATATGTTCGTGTTATAATTTTACTGGATATAAAGAATCTTTTCCAAGGAACTTTTGGTAAGAGTTTTTCTAATACGTCTAGCTAAATTGTAAAACTTCGCTAAAAACATTGGACAATCGGGTTATGTTTTATAACAACGAATTTTACAAACTGACTACGACATGGTATACACCATATTGTTTAAAGTGCAGAAAATAGTACCATTCCTATTGCTTTTCGCGTACCAAACTTTGGGAAACCCTGGTTCACTCTTTAAGTTTGTGATCGTAATTTTGTTATCTGGGACAAGAAAATCTATATTTTATTAGTCGGTAAATGGATCACTATGTTCTTTACGTTTATTCAAATGTGTGTACATGAACATGAAGTAACTTTTAAGGTTATGCGTGTAATATAAAACACATTTGATATCCATATAGAGTATACACCATTAAGCAAACGACAGATTAGTTCAATATTCATAAAATATTTTATATACCACTATTATACTATTACATGGATCTAACTTCGTAAATTTGATATATAATTCATTTTACAACCCATTTCGATACTCCATTGAGGATAATATTTTATGCTTTACTTAAACTGACATTGCGTTTAATGATTTATCAAATTAACCGAAAACTGAAATGCTGCAATTTAAATTTAATAAATTAATGGCTTTATCTTTATACACAGATAATAATAAACCAGTAATTTTATCAGTTATCAGTTAATAGTGATATGCATTTATCTAATAAAGTAATAAAATCGAAATCGATAATAGTTTACAGCCCGAATGAATAGATATTTTACTGTACAAATTCGAGTTCCTTATACGAAAAACTTTCTTATTATGCACGCTACAGATAATTGATTTTGTCAATTTAAAATTAAGCGGCAAATTTAAATTATATACTTTTCTTGAGTTCAATGAGTTAAATAATATTTGGATTTGGAGGCTTGAATTTGATTGAAAAGTGACAGTTTGCATTATAGACCTAGGTTAATAACAAATTATTATTGACCTAGGTTACTATGGTTATAAGCAAGCGGTAGTGAAAAACAATTTCTCATGTCAAATAAAGGTAAATAATAGTGGGTTCCTAGGCTAGTAGTGAAAAAAATAGTTTCTATGCTTACAGGTTTGTGAACGTAAATTGGCTATACTCGCCGTCAAATAAATATGGATTGATGCTTAATTTTTACCTTTCTTCCCAACTTGCCAACGGTGTTGCCGCTTCTTCATAACTTAGCATTTTCAACACGACTTGTGGAATTGGCAACAGTGTAGAAATTTCCTGTCTATATTTATTTTTCGGCAAGTATAATAACAGAGAATTATAAATAATAACTTCCAAGTTTGTTGTTAGTAATTAGTTATTTATAAAAAACAAATATGTAACTTAACAAGAGTAAAATTAATTAAAACTTTAAAAAGGTGTTAATATGCATATGCGCAAACAGTAAAATAAATTAAACTAAAATTATTCAAGGATATTAATTATTAAGATGTGAAAATCGATTCCAGAATACTCTTAATTGGTCAGGATCGTCGGATGGTGGAATAGGATCAAGAAGAAAAAATCAACTCCTCATATGCATACGTTTCGGCGTTTATTACACCTTCATCAGTGCTGTGATCAAAGGAATACACATAAAAATATAATGTACAAAAGTTAATAAACAATTCCAAACTACGAATACAATGAATTACAAAATTACCTGTGAGTTGTTAATGGATAACAAACAATTTTTTTTATACATTAATATTTAAATTTGCGTCGGACATCTTGTTGAAAGTAACCAAGACTAACGTTAATTTACAAAGTCAAGAAAGAATAAAACAACAAGAAGAAACGTAAACATAAAATTAGCGCGAAATTTTAATTGTATTGTATAAATTTAAAACAAATTGATAACATTTTGACAGATCTTCTGTATCAGTTCTGAAATTAACGCTTTTTTTATTATTATAAATATGAGTCATTTCTAAAAAGTTTCTTTTTTTGTAATTTATATCATAATCTAAAATTGAAACATTGTCAAAATCAAAATGATGTTGTAGATCAACGCTATGCTTGGATAGAGCAGTCTTAGTATCTAATTTTTTACAGTCATTCTTATGATTATTTATTCTATTTTTTAAATATTATTTTGTTTGGCCAATATATACACCCTCACACCCTAAACAATTTATTTTATAAATTATATTCGATTTATGTTGTATGTCATCTTTATCTTTAATTTTTGTGAACAAATTACCTACTTTTTTGTCATTGTGGAAAACTATTCGTATATTATTCGTTTTTAAAATTTTTGCTATGTTATGTGATACATTTTTTATTAGGGGGATTTTAAAATAAGTTGTATTATTATTGTTATTGATTGTATTGCTATTGTTATCTCTATTAGTTAAATGGAATATTTTATTTATGAAATTGTTAGGATAACCATTATTTTTCAATTTATTTTTTAATAAGTTAAAATTCTGTTCATGAAACTGTATGTCACTTAAAGTTTTTATTCTGTGTATATATCCTTTTATTACACCTATTTTTTGGCTGATGGGGTTGTTCGATTTGTAGTGTAACATTCTATCCGATGTGGATGGTTTTTTATAACCATTCGTCACCATATACCTTGTTCATTATCAATTACAACAATATCTAAGAACGGTATAGAATTGTGGTTTTGTTTTTCAATAGTAAACTGTAATTTCGGATTATAGTTATTAAACGTGTTTAATGTGGTATTAATAGCATCTTTTGGGACTGCCGTTAAAATATCATTCACATAGAGAAACAAAAAGGGTGTCTCAAATGGTAATTTAGGTAAAATAGTGTTGAGTAATCTAGTCATAACTAAATTCGCAAATATGGGTGATGACGGATTACCCATAGCGCTGCCCTCTATTTGTCCGTAATATTCATTATTGTATTTGAAAAAACTACTGTCAAAACAAAAATGTATGATTTTTACAAACATATCAAAATCAATATTTGTATAATTACTAATGTCATCCCAATAAAATGTGATAGCTTCTAAAACCATTTGTTTTGTAATATTAGTAAATAAAGACGCGACATCTAGAGACACTAATATGTAGTTCTCCGGTATAGAAATCTGTTTTAATTTATCAACCACTTCGTAAAAAAAAAAAAAAAAAACTCTTACGAAGTGGTTGATAAATTAAAACAGATTTCTATACCGGAGAACTACATATTAGTGTCTCTAGATGTCGCGTCTTTATTTACTAATATTACAAAACAAATGGTTTTAGAAGCTATCACATTTTATTGGGATGACATTAGTAATTATACAAATATTGATTTTGATATGTTTGTAAAAATCATACATTTTTGTTTTGACAGTAGTTTTTTCAAATACAATAATGAATATTACGGACAAATAGAGGGCAGCGCTATGGGTAATCCGTCATCACCCATATTTGCGAATTTAGTTATGACTAGATTACTCAACACTATTTTACCTAAATTACCATTTGAGACACCCTTTTTGTTTCTCTATGTGAATGATATTTTAACGGCAGTCCCAAAAGATGCTATTAATACCACATTAAACACGTTTAATAACTATAATCCGAAATTACAGTTTACTATTGAAAAACAAAACCACAATTCTATACCGTTCTTAGATATTGTTGTAATTGATAATGAACAAGGTATATGGTGACGAATGGTTATAAAAAACCATCCACATCGGATAGAATGTTACACTACAAATCGAACAACCCCATCAGCCAAAAAATAGGTGTAATAAAAGGATATATACACAGAATAAAAACTTTAAGTGACATACAGTTTCATGAACAGAATTTTAACTTATTAAAAAATAAATTGAAAAATAATGGTTATCCTAACAATTTCATAAATAAAATATTCCATTTAACTAATAGAGATAACAATAGCAATACAATCAATAACAATAATAATACAACTTATTTTAAAATCCCCCTAATAAAAAATGTATCACATAACATAGCAAAAATTTTAAAAACGAATAATATACGAATAGTTTTCCACAATGACAAAAAAGTAGGTAATTTGTTCACAAAAATTAAAGATAAAGATGACATACAACATAAATCGAATATAATTTATAAAATAAATTGTTTAGGGTGTGAGGGTGTATATATTGGCCAAACAAAATAATATTTAAAAAATAGAATAAATAATCATAAGAATGACTGTAAAAAATTAGATACTAAGACTGCTCTATCCAAGCATAGCGTTGATCTACAACATCATTTTGATTTTGACAATGTTTCAATTTTAGATTATGATATAAATTACAAAAAAAGAAACTTTTTAGAAATGACTCATATTTATAATAATAAAAAAAGCGTTAATTTCAGAACTGATACAGAAGATCTGTCAAAATGTTATCAATTTGTTTTAAATTTATACAATACAATTAAAATTTCGCGCTAATTTTATGTTTACGTTTCTTCTTGTTGTTTTATTCTTTCTTGACTTTGTAAATTAACGTTAGTCTTGGTTACTTTCAACAAGATGTCCGACGCAAATTTAAATATTAATGTATAAAAAAAATTGTTTGTTATCCATTAACAACTCACAGGTAATTTTGTAATTCATTGTATTCGTAGTTTGGAATTGTTTATTAACTTTTGTACATTATATTTTTATGTGTATTCCTTTGATCACAGCACTGATGAAGGTGTAATAAACGCCGAAACGTATGCATATGAGGAGTTGATTTTTTCTTCTTGATCCTATTCCACCATCCGACGATCCTGACCAATTATTAATTATTAAGTTGGCTGCAACTACAAATGAATTATTGCTGTCTTACTCATTATATTATTAGCTCTGTCACTAAACTATTTCTAGTTTTAGTAATTAATGGTTTAAGTTACTTCTATTCCATAACTAAAATTAAATCCAATTTGTCAGTGGTTGAGTAATAATAAAATAAAATCCACGCGAAAGTTTAAAATTTAAAGCTGCTAGACTGCCACCAAAAAGTGTCAAACTTATCATTCGTTTATTCGAGCTGTTTCAATTTAATCGAAATGGAAGCTCGGCTTCCGAATCATCAATCAACTTTTTACAATGTAATTTAGCGGGTAATGCTCGAGAATTATTGCTTTATTTTCTCTTGTTTCACAATCAGGTAATGGCGAGAATTAAAAACTTCGTATTGCAAATTTTCTTTGAAAGTTAAACTTTTTTATAATTTAAGAAAACAAATCGTATTAGGTACTCATACACACATTTTCAATATCGTAAATAAATATAAGTAATGTGCATCATTAAGGCATATTACCCATTCCTTGGTGTACTGATTTGCTTTGTTCACATATATCGGTAATCATAGGCGCCAACTTGTAGGGCGCATGGGGTCAAGTGCATCCGACAAAATAATTTGTTGGGTGCAAAAGTAGACAAAAATTTTAACCATTAAAACATTTTATATCTTGTTTACACATCTTAATTTTCATTCGTTATTGATTAATATAATTACGTTATTTTCGCGCTTGATAAGTAACGCCGTTTTATAGGCGTTTAAAGTTTAGATCTCAGCGCCACTGCGGATAAAATTTGAAACCCTGCGAGAGACATTCAGAGTTTATAACCTATGTTTATAACGAACGTGTAACTGCATTTTTTCATTTTTCTTATTTTGTTTTAAGTTCTAGTGGTGTATTTTTGTAATTTTTTATTGTTTCATTAATATATCAGTTTGATATTTACCAAACAGTTTTTTTTAAGACTAATTTTCGTGTGTTCATAGTTTCTTTTATCATATTATTTCTTATATACTTTTGCATCTATATTTCTTTTGCAATATGTCTAATTCATATTATGGCGTACAGATGTGCAATTTATGGAAAAAACGTACTCCAGATTTACACTTTTTTCAATTTCCAACCGATAATTCTAAAGTACAAATAAAAAATCATTTCGACAAATACGAATTGGTCAGTCGGAAAAAAGTGTGGATAGACGTATTGAAAATTGGAAAAAAAGTGAGCCCTTTCATAAAAGTGGGCTCTTTACATTTTGACGAAGAAAGTTTTACTTCTAGAGGTAAGTGTGTACAAATATTGTGCAAAACAAAATATTTCATTATGTAGAGTCCAATCTTTTGATATGCCAATTATTTATAGAAACAAGATCCAGTAATCGTAAATTTCTAAAGAAAAGACATAATACCGACATTAAATTTACCAGTAATGTAGAAGATCCTGGCCCATCTAATCGACAAAATCGACCAATTATTGTGCATTGTCCACAAAAACTAACTTTATGTAATTTTGTAAATGACGATAAATCTCTTAACAATCTGACAGGGTTATGTAGTGAAAATTTACTCAATTCAACATCGGTACACAACAATATGAATTAGATATATTGCAAAAGAAATATAGATGCAAAGGTATATAAGAAATAATATGATAAAAGAAACTATAAACACACGAAAATTAAAGACTGTTTGGTAAATATCAAACTGATATATTAATGAAACAATAAAAAATTACGAAAATACACCACTAGAACTTAAATAAAATAAGAAAAATGAAAAAAATGCAGTTACACGTACGTTGTAAACATAGGTAATAAACTCTGAATGTCTCTCGCAGGGTTTCTAAAATTCGCCACCAGAGTGCGTATTGCTGGGCTGGAAATGCCTATACAGCACAGCGAATATAGGACTTTAACATGTAAAAACAACTTTCGTAATTTCTTGCTTCCTTATTTTAGGTAAAAATGCTTCAAAGAAAAGTTGTAAAGCATAAAATTCTACATCTGAAGCAATAGCAATGAATGAAACTAAAATTAGACATTTGTTAATTATTTTATCTCATTTTCATGGATTTATCTCTATCGTTATGAGGTGATTTTCGACATTTTCATACCTAATTTCTGCCGTTATAAAGCATGCAATTAAATTTGCTTATTGATTGAAATGAAGAATTTTATGCCAACAACTTTAATCTGAAGATTTTTCTCTAAAATAATTAGGGAAGCAGAAAATATTAAAGTCCTATGTTCGGCTGTGCCCGATCACCCTCCTATATAGCATAATTTCAATTTTCTGTTCGGTGAGTGCACCAGACAAAAGTCGGCGCCTATGTCGGTAATGATGATATATTTGTACGGAGTGAGCGTTTACCAGGCATCACCTCACAGGCACTCATCATTGCTGGCATGGTGAGTACACTACTGGGGTTACTTTTCTGCCATTTAAAATTCGAAATAATGTCGGCAGGCACACTGCAACGTGACACCATTCAATTTTATTATAATGATTAGATTATTATTTCTCTTGGAATTTTCAGTTTTTCAAAAATATACATTTTATCAGAAAGTAAAGAAGATTATTGAATTTCATGTGTTATTCGTTTTCGACTGAGCTGATTTATTTATTTATCTGTGAAGTTTATGTCAAACGTGAAATACGCCAAGAGAACCGGACGTCCTAGTACATCAACAACCAATGAAAATGTGGCAAAAATTGAAGATATTATTATTAATAATAATTTATATTTCTCAATAAATAATACAATGCTATGTAACACGTCATAAGCATAAGCATGTACATAAATACAGAGTGATCAAAAAGAAATGATGTAGCTGCATGGCAATACAATTCAGGGGAACTTTTTATCCTACAGTTACACTACGTTCGGCAAAAGCGGAAATACTATTGACATTGCCATGTGATCTTTAGAATGAATAAATACAAATATGTTACGCCAGGGGCTCGGTAGTAAGCATTTTGAGTGATAGAAAAATGTACTTTACTTTATTGCTCTGAGGGTAATGTTAAGAAATAAAAGGATATGGATAAGGGATAGAACGATTTTAATAAAAAAATTGTAAATGTACTAAATTTAAAGTTTCAAATGTCACTGTCAACAACAGGAAATAAATTTTTGTATTAGTGATACCAATTTCATAAAAATTTATGTCATTTAAGTATTCATCGACACTATAATGTCTTAGGTCGCGTACACATTGGCGAGCGGTAAGCGGTGAGCGGTGAGAAAAATATTTTTTTCTACAGTCACTATAGAAAGTAGCCATTTGCGCTCTCTTTTGTCAACGCAAAATGTCACTTTGCCGCTCATGCGCGACATAGTAGTAAAAACGCTCGCTGTCCAAATTTCTAAGTATACAATGTTGAGAAATGTCACTTGTCTACATTCTTAATGAAAATGCTTAGTTAGGAACTAATGGCACTGTAATTACACATTTATCACGTTCACAAGTCAATTTGACATATGTTCTGTCGGTATTTAACATAACCTAACAAAATGCCACACTGCTGTGAAAATGAAATAGGGCATTCATTTACAAAAACAAAGGTATAAAATGCTTAGATTAGATTGAATAAAAACTCAAGAAGAATGGAAAATAACGATAAAATAAAATTAAATATAAAATAAATTGTGTGAACAGTTATGTTTAGTAATAGGAATGATTGTACACAGATGGCGGTAGGATAGTTGCGAGTCGTACTGACATCTGATCTCTAGTTAACTATTTATTTTGATTACAATAAAGTTATTAGTTATTTCGTTACATAAATAATTGCGAGAAGTCAGTCAATGCACATACATGTCTATATAATCACAAATTCCGTGAAATATTTGTTAATTTTTTCAGTGTGACAGGCGTGACAACTAACCACACATTTTGCTACAAAAACTCATCAAATCATCACAAATCTTTGCTTCCACGCTCTAATTTCGTTTTTTTTTTATGGAATAGATGGCTAATGTAACGATATAATCATTTAAAAGCCTTTTTAAGTTTAAACCGTATCTTTTGTATTAGCCAATCGTTATTTATTGAGCAGTTCTGTAAGTATAAAGTGTACATTTTATTATTTTTTGTTATGGTAGAGGACCCCATTGTAGCGACTGTAGAAAAAATCTTGTGTGTGTTTCGAGCGCAAATGGACATTGTCGATTTCGAGAGAATGCCGCGCGACAACCTCTCAATCGACAATGTCGCATTTTGCGCTCTTAATACACAAATAGCTATTAACATTAGCTTTTACACGATAATGTGCATATGAACGTGAGCGGTGAGCGGTAGTGGCGTGCGGCATCGCTCATCTTTAGGTTGACTTGAAATGCAAGCGGTACCGCTCAGTTTTAAATGGTAAATAAAAGAATTAAGATATCGAAAATGTGTTCTGGCGAAAAAGATATTAGAGAAGTATTAATATCAGAGTTGCAGACAAGACCTGCATTATGGAATGATCAAGATCCTAAATATAAAAAGACAGATGTTACATCCAAACTGTGGCTAGAAGTGGGAAAGTGGGACTGTCATCCGTAGAAATTCATAGAATCTTGTAGGATTTATGCGAAGCCCAGAGTATAAATGATGAAATTCAGCATATAAGGAACGAAGTTTGTTCAATTTATGGATTCATTGTCTTTTCTTTTTCTTCTTTTTGAACAATAAACTTGTTAATGTATGATTTTCCAATAGTAAAATCATTTTTCTCGACGTCAAAATCGTTGTAGATGGACGAAACTAACACATCAATGCTTTACCAATATACACACAACACCGCTCATCGCTCATCGCTCGCCGCTCATCGCTCAATGCTCACGGCTTACCGCTCGCCAATGTCTACGCAGCCTTATCAATTAAAAATTGTTTTAACTTTAATTGAAATAGTTTAACAGAGTTTTTTTTCATGTTATCTGGAAGTTTGTCATACAATTTAACATCAATTATTTCTGGATTATATTGGCAGGAGTGTAAGTCTGTGTTTCGGCATAACTAAATTGTGTTTATTTTTAGTACTGTAGCTATGTACCTTCCCATGACTAAATACAATATTTATATTTTTACGTATACGAAGAATTAAATAAAAAATATACAAGCAGGGCAAAGTTAATATTTTTTCTAATTTAAAAGTTTCTCTACAAGAAGTATTGTAACCTAAGTTAAATAAATTGCGTATAGCAGTTTTTCGTGATTTGAAAGCTCTCATTACGGAAGGAGCGTTTCCCCAAAATACGAGTATTGTCAAAACTGAGAACAGCTTGAAATTTGGCAGAATAAAACATTCTTGATAATATATTAATGTCAGTGATTTGAGTTAGTCTTTTTATTAAATAGTGAGAGGAGCGAGTTTCCTACGTTTTTTGTTTATTTCACAGTCCCAATATAAATTTTCGTTTATACTAAGTCCCAAAACATTTACTGTATTTGCTGTAAGGTCCTTATTTTTATATTTTACTAGCATACTTTCTTTTCTAAGTATTGAAACGAAGAGCACGTGATTTCGATACATTCAAAATTTAATTTAGTGTAAAAAAAAACCATTGCTCTAATTCCGAGGTCAGACATAATATTGAAGTCGCATAATTCTGAATATTTGAAGATGAAATTAAAACTGAAACATCGTCTGCATAAGCAATGAATTCCACAAGCCCTGTTATAAAACGCTGTTTCGAAAAATGTCAAATGTCATTATTAAATAATAATAATAATAATACATAGTACCTGTCACACAAATTAATAAAAAAAATATTTTAAAGCAGAACATAGTTTGTATTGAAACTAATATTTTGAAATGATTCTTTAAACATAAAGGTGAAATTAAATATTGAAATTTGGAATTTTTGAAAACAGATTTTGGTAACAACCATTGTGCTTAGTAATTGTCGAATCAATTTACAGGAAGTTACTAAGGAAATTGGTATTTCATACGGCGTAGGTAGGTACATATTTCGATTCGTTACGTATTGTTTTATACACGATGGGTTAAGAATAGCTAAACAATGTTTAGCTAAACATAAAGCACTTCCATTTCTTGTAAAATTTCAAACATGCTTATCTATAATAACACTCCAACTGCACCCTTTAATTTATTCCCTTGCCACATTCTCCCACGCACACTTTAAAAGTAGCGCGCTTGCGTACAGCGCCAACTATTCCCGTCACCGGAACTACTGGACGTAATAGCACACTAAGGACATTCATCACTGCATGTTGCTACATCCGGAATGTCAGCAAATGAATGTGGGGAATTACAGAATTACGGATAGCAGCATTATTTAGTGGAGAAGAATAAAGCGTAATTAAAATACGGGACAAGAAATAAAATCAAACTTTGATGTACGAGTATCTGAAAATATATGTATGTGGATTTTTTATGGAAAATAAAACCCATAGAACACTTAAAATTTAAGTCATATTGCACGAGTGTATGAACAAAAAAAAAATGTATACACTGTAAGACTTTTTACCCTAATAACGCAATTTTTTCGAGATTTTACAGGTTTACACAGAAAAAAATCTGTTGTAGCCAGCACAAGACCTCTCGCCATTTCCATATTAGGCTATATAAGTACACATTGTATTTATCATTTCTGGTATCACACACAAAAATTCTAATTATTATTAATATATTTTTATATTTTTAAATTCATTCTATAAATAAGCTTCCTCCTACTCTTCGAGATCCCTACATGTTCGAGATTCTTCAAATTCATTGACGAGATTGGCGGTATTTCTGATGCGTATATATATAATATATGTACATCTATATCTATAATTTTAAATATTTAATTAAATGTACTTCCTAGAAAAAACCTTCAGTAATGTGCCTGATTTTTTGACACTGACATTTCAAATTAAAAACATTTTAATTTTTCTACTTATTTCCCATGGGCTGCGAGATACATTTACAACTTATTTTATATATTTATATGTCTCTATCTTTAACTCCATAGAATATATAATAAAAAATTTAAATGTATTGGACAGAGATTTTTATATTCTTTAATATTTGTAATAACAGAAATTTCAAAAAATTATTTTTAGAAGATTTTTTTAAAATAAACTATTACTTCCGGTTGTCCAATTGTTACCAAAATCTAATCAGCTCTTTTCAGGAATGTCCGATTGAGGAAACTGCAGTTAAATATTTTTTCTTATAGTATTTGAGAAACCGTGGTACCAACATCCACACATATATAGGTATATATATATATATATATATATATATATATATATATATACACACACACACACACATACATACATACGGACATCATCGTAAAAATGTTATAATCGGATTCTAGGGACCTGAAAACGTGCTTATCCACTAAAATCTGGATATGCGATTTTTATCATGAGGTAAAACGGGAAATGGAATATATAGAAATTTTCCAGCTCAATCCAGTATTGTTACTTTTTCATTAACAAAAAATATCTGATGTGGGCACCACATGACTTCCTTGTACGCCTGTTACACTATACATATTTTATTAATAATTAAAATATGTATTACAACATACCCAATCATAAAATTGCACGTATTTGACATTGACATTAAATTCTTTATTTTTTTTTTGTTATTTTTTGTCCTAATTCATAGCAAACTTAATTACAGACACCAAAAAGTACACAATTTTTAAATTTACATATCTCGTTTATACAAAGAGCTAATTTAATCATACTTGATGTTTTTGACGCAGAATTCAATTCTCTAAAACTTTTATTTGAAGCATTTATTAAGAAAATCAAAAACACCATTTTTTTCAAGAAAAGCTGATAACAGCTTCAAGTAAAGTATCACTTCCGGTTAGACTATTTTAACCAAAATCTATTATGTTATTCCCATTGATATAAAAGTATTATATACAATATTAGAAAAGTTTTAGATTATATTTTAATATAGTTTTTCATTAAAATCTATTATAGGCTTCAAGTAAAGTATCACTTCCTGGTAGACCATTTTAACCAAAATCTATTGTTATTCCCATTGATATAAAAGTATTATATACCAAATTTGAAAAGTTTTGGATTATATTTTAATATAGTTTTTCATTAAAATCTATTATAGGCTTCAAGTAAAGTACCACTTCCGGGTAGATCATTTTAACTAAAATCTATTATGTTATTCCCATTGATACAAAAGTATTATATACCAAATTTGAAAAGTTTTGGATTATATTTTAATATAGTTTTTCATTAAAATCTATTATAGGCTTCAAGTAAAGTACCACTTCCGAAAGTTATGTAATGACCAAAAAGGGAGGTGCACAACTAGATGTTATAAGAGCCCTAAATACAAAATTTTAACTTTCTACGGCTTCCCGTTTTTCAGTTATGCGAGATACGTACATGCGTACGTACGTACAGACGTCACGACGAAATTAGTCAAAATGGATTCAGGGATTGTCAAAATGGATATTTCCGTTGAAATCTGGAAACCGTAATTTTACGCGATTAAAATACTTCCTTTACTTCGTACAAGGAAGTAAAAACGTCCCTGGTTGTATGTAGATCACAGTATTACTATTAATAGTACCTAACAAGCAATTAGAGGTGCGTTAAATGTGTAATTTCTTATTCCTAATGTAATTTCGCATAGTGTGTTAGTCTCCTCATATATTCGTTTGAAAAGTGGGTAATTAGCAAGCACCCTCATCAACATTTCGATGTTATCGCACTACAGTCGTGTGTTTCTAATTAAGGAGCGATATTTTCAAACAAACTGTTCTGTCATTATAATTAATGATTTACTGCCTTGACAGCATCGGATGAAGTGTTACATTAATGAGGATTTTTAATGTAGCATAAAGCGGTGTATCAATATTTTATTTGAATTATATATTGTTAGGTTAAGGTTTATCGATTATTAAATGGTAAATGATTTGACCTCCAATAAAAAATCAATACTACTTGCATATGTGGATTTTATTCCATTATATTGTGAAGTTTTCATTTATTTCGTGTGGACCAAGCGTTTATTTACCAAATTTATTTCATCTGTTTCCCACGAAAATTCATGAAGAGGCAAACAATTTTACAAAAACGAATAAGTGGCTGTTGATAATTTAGAGAAAATAATAAAGTGACTAGTGAAATGTATTCTATGAACTTTTAGGAGGGAACAGATAAAAGAGGACATTTTTTTCTGATGTAAACTGATCTTGACAAACCCACAAGTGTTGTAATTTGAAAGAAAGTACATAATTGAGCAATATTAAACAGAATAATTAAATTTAGGAAACAATTTAATAAAATTATTTAAAAATTACAACTTTTCCAATATTTGGTCATTGCATCATTTCGATTGATAACTTCGGTCAGTCTGCGTGGCATGAAATTAACCAAATTCATAGAATATTCGACGGTAACAACATTTTTCCATAAGCTTTATTAACTATTTATATATATATATCATCACGGCATATTACCCATTTCTGAGTGTGCCACAATCTGCTTTATCGCAGACATCGGTAATGATGATGACATATTTGTACCGTGCGGGCGCTTACCAGGCGTCACCACACGGGCACTCATTGCTGACGTGGAGAGTGCACCACAGGGGTCACTTTTGTGCCATTTAAAATTCGAAATATTTGGCGTCGGTCGGGATCGAACCCGGTTCCTCCAGGTTCGCGACCAGACACTCAGGCACGCGGCCACGGGACCCCATATTAACTATTTGTAGTCGTTATTTATAGTATCTGAATTAATCTTCTCTCTTCTTCTTCACTTGATACTCTATGCTGCCCTGATCTTGTATTCCTTTCTATTCTGCCATCCTGTCTCCACTTATTTAAAGCGTTAATGACAGAATTTTCATTATTATAGCGCTGGGCAATTTGTCTGATCGGCAATCGTTCTTCCGCTCTAAAAATTACCGAACACTTCACAACATCGCTAATTCGAGGCAATGTTTTTACTTCGATTTGATAGTTCAATTTTTGACAAATCAAGGTGACAAAAATGTTATAATTGTAAAGCCAAATTCAAGCAACTAAATCTTATAGAAGAAAATTAATTTGATTTTAATAAAATGCAGGTGAAACTCAACCCGATTGTTTAGTCTTCGTTGAAATTTACAATTTGGCTAGTTGTTTACGCGTTTTATAAAATATAAAAATCTGATGTGGTCAACACAAATCCTCCCGCTATTTAATTTTTATTAATTTAAATACATACCTACGTTTTTACTAATGCTGTAAACTATATTATGTTCCATTGCATATAACTATTGCTTTATTTACTATTTTCTTTTTAAAATGTCACTATTATTAATTTGAAGGAATATATTTTTGACAGTGATATTTACCTGTCAGTTACATTCATTTGAAATATGAACAAAGGAATTGTGTTTATCTTAGGCTTCGAGATTTACAAAAAAAAAAATAAGATTTTTAAATTTATCTGTAAAATATATAGAAAAAGTATTAATGTATTCCTGTAGAAAATTCAATAATCTTTAATTTTCATAATGACAAAATGCAAAAAAATGGCATTTAATGGTATTTTTTGAAGAAAAATCATTATGAGCTTCAGGTAAAGTACCATTTCGGGTTATCCGATTTACATCAAAATCTAATGGGATCTTTACATATTAGAATAGGGTAGAAATACAAGGTTTCAGAATTTTCTGAATGAAAGTATTTGAGTTAGAGTGCTAAACACATCCTTACACATACATACACACACACACACACACACACATATATATATATATATATATATATATATATATATATATATATATTACATACGGACATCATGGTGAAAATAGGACCTTAAAACGTGGTCATTTACCAAAATCTCGATATGTGATTTTTAGCACGATCCCTATACCTCCCTTACCAAGGGTAGCGGGAGGTAAAAAGACAACAGGGCCTAATGGGTTAATCATTATTTTTTTGATTTCTTACCCTGCTTTAAATGTATACAATGTTTCACCAATTGTTGACTAAAAACTCATCTCTTGCAATGACATGTTGCATCCAATATCCTGTTAAGTGTTTCATATATAGTAATTTATTTGGAAGCCAGTATCGTCTTTTCTACGATACCCAAATGCATTCAATGCTGTACAATGGTTCTCGCATTGTTATTGCAGACTCTATTATTGCTGTGTAGGGCTTTAGACCAACTAACAAGTTATCTGCATATAGTCTAGCTACGTATTCAAAAGGTTTTTAGCTTATGCAGCTCTGTGCTTATTGTTATTGTTGTGGTCTTGTAGTTTTCATTGAAGCACCAAGATTATTCAATAGTATAGAGATGAAGTAAGATTGTGGTGCAACCAATTGCTGCATTGAATTGATTTAAATTATTTACATAGATTAAATAATCTGATTTCAATTTGTGTTTTTGGAAAAAGAGAATACGTAGACAGAATGATATGGAAAGGTTTTTGTTATGTATTTTCTCTGCGTTTAAAATTAAAAGGGAAAAAATCTGATGTGGCCAACACAAAACCTCCCGCTATTTAATTTTTATTAATTTAAATACATACCTACCTACGTATTTACTAACGCTGCAAACTGTTCCATTGCAGAAAACTATTGCTTTATTGACTATTTTCTATTTAAAATGTCACTATTATTAATTTGAAGTGATAAGTTTTCTGACAGTGACATTTACTGTCAGTTACATTCATTTGAAAAATGAACTGTGTAACAAGGGAATACTTTTTATCTTAGGCTTCGCGACTAATAAAAAAAAAATATTTTTAAATTTATCTGTAAAGTATATAGAAAAAGTATTAATGTATTCCTGTAGAAAATTCAATAATCTTTAATTTTCATAAGACATAAAATTCGAAAAAATGGCATTTAATGGTAATTTTTGAAGAAAAACCACTATGAGCTTCAGGTAATGTGCCATTTCCGGTTATTCGATTTACACCAAAATCTAATGGCTTCTTTTTATATTAGAATAGAATAGAAATACAAGGTTTCAGAATTTTCTGAATGATAGTATTTGAGTTAGAGCGAAGACAAAATCCATAAACATACATACACACATACAGACATCATCGTGAAAATGTTAAAAATGGATTCTAGGGACCTTAAAACGTGGTAATTTACTAAAATCTCGATATGAGATTTTTAGCACGATCCCTATACCTCCCTTACCAAGGATAGCGGGAGGTAAAAAGGAAATATTTTAAGTTTCGAAAAACAAACCTTCGTAAAAACTTTATTAATTTGAAGTGTACCATTTGATATTTTCATTCGCTCAAGTTTAAGTGGCTTGGTTGGTTAAGAATAAATCGTAACCATGGTGCAGATTTCAAAATGGTGAGAAAATGACAAGTAAATATTGGACTTTTATTTCTTTCTTTTTGGTTATTCATTCAAATAAATTTTATCTTTCGTTTTCCATTTATATAATCAATGCGCTCTACCTGAGTTTCATTTATATTTTCGAGTGACAGATTTGCACACCCATCAATGTTTATCATTTAATGACCTTCGTTGTTGCTAATTGAATAATACTGACAGTTCGATGGAATAATATTTTATTGACAATCTCTTGGGTTGGAAATAACAGATTTCACTTCCATCTCTTAGATTGGAAATGTTTATGTAGAGATTGCTTAGCAATACTGTCATAGATCCTTATAATAAAATAGACTAAAACAAATTTTAAGAGAGCTGTAAAAAATATTAATAAAATTAAAGGTTATAACTCATTGATTTATTTTGAAAATTATTGATTTAGAAAGAGGAGTTGACTTTTAACCATGTAGTCTTTAAACTCATTGGTTTAATAATATTTACACAATCGTTTATAATTAAAATGTAATATTTTCAAATGTTTTAATAATTTATTTATTGCTTGAAAACGTCGCACTTGTGAAATTTGTAAATTTTGACTATGTTGAAATAAATGAAGCATTCATCCAAAAACCTCAACGTATAGAAAAAATTTTTTTAATTGCTTCCAAAAACTGAATCAAATTAAAAAGAGGATGATTGTGAATAAAATAGTATACATAATCTCGGTGCAAGTTTCATCACAGCCTCGCTCTTTATCTCACCTCGAGGCTTCGCCTCTCGGTAATATACGTGAGCCCTCGGCTGTAATGAAATATCTCCCACCTCGGATGTAATATACCAATTCTATCGTTATGTCAAATTCAAATCTTACCTACATTTCCAATAGTACAAACAAAATTAGGTACTTTTTTAACATAAAAATCCAAAATTACATTAGTTTTGTATTTTTCATAATTTTATTATATTCTTAAGCTTAAACTGTAGCTGAATAGTCGGTTTTAAATTTCTTTTTTTTTTTGTAAATATCAAATCACTTCATAATTTTGTTACAGCAAAGGTTTCTGAAATAACGATAACTAGATTTGTCTATGTCTGCCTATTTTTCAATACGAATATGTCAATAATATGTTTATTATTTGACAGTTGTGCAAAAAGTATAGTATTCTATTCGCATGTAATCGCCATTATTCATTCGAATGATTTACACACTTCATTCTCATAAGTAATATTTTATTATTTATGTTATTTATGATAATGTAAAACTGGCTTAAAATACGAATGTTAATACAAATATGTTATCATTGCTATTACTTAATAAATAAAATAATAGAAATTATTAAAATATCTTTCAGAACTCATATTAATAATTGGAATAATACTACCTATTTTTGGTTTAAATTCTGTATTTATTTATTATTAAAACCCAACGTTTCGGCACCATAAACTGGTGCCTTGTTCAGGGGAAATCATGACATAAAAATGTGAAAAAACAAAAACAACAAGTAACCAAGGTAACAAGAAAAGTTCGTAAATGTTACCTTTTTTATTTATACAATTTTCTAGACAATATATGCATGCCCGGCAATAACTTGGACGGCGAACATGCATCTTCTCAGGAAAAACTCTCCTTTTGCCAGAGGAAAAACCGACCTAAAAACTGGCAGAGAAATGATCTGTATAACTCAGAGACGCTTTATCGGTAGCGAAATACCGCAGCCATACTCTTTATTAACAGATGCGGTATTTGTTTTTTCAAATTTTTATGTCATGTTTTCCCCTGAAGAGGGCACCAGTTTATGGTGCCGAAATGTTGGGTTTTAATAATAAATAAATACAGAACTTAAATCAAAAAAAGGTAGTATTATTCCAAAATAATAGAATTTATTACTTCATAATCGTCTAAGCCTAAGCTAAAACAAGCTTTAGAAAAGAGGTAATAAGGTAGTACTTTCACTCCCAGGGCTTCAAATCTATAGTTTATTCAATAACAAGTTTTCGAGGTATAACTTTGAACCAAATTAATCAATTAAAGACCTTTGACGTGAGTTTGCAATTAATTCTATTCTATTTCCACCATCAATACGCAATTGGAACTGTCAGAATCATAGCGATACACATTGACACGTCCACACTTAACCTCAAATTGAATTTCCAACGCCCACCCCCTGCTCCGCCGTCACTGGAAAACACATTGAGATTAGATCATGTTTGGGTTGATTTTGCCTTGTTGAAGTATGGAAACGCTGCCATCAATCATACAGGCCATGTCACTGCCAGAATTAAACGAGTAGTGCAGGGAAATATACACAACTTTGCCCCACATGCAACGACCATGGAAAATCAAAACAGAATATAGAGCAGGGTAGTGTCCTGTGCATTGTTTTTACATGGATGTAAAGGAATAAATAAAATACCGGAATTTCATGTCAAATTAAATTTTTTCGTCTACTCAACGAGTATGATTTCATTTCTAGTTTATTATGCCATTAATGTTTCTTTATTATCTTGTATTGTTTAGAAAAAATATATAGATATATCATTACAGCATTTTATGTCCATTTGTATTTCACTCTATTCAAATAAAAGTTAATTAGTACATATATTAAAGAACGAGTTTTATAAATAAATGAACAGATTATATGACCTATGTAGCAAAAAGTGACTATTTAATTTACTTATGTCGTCAAGATCATACACATGATAATGTGTCTTCCTATACAGGCTGTTTCAAAAAAAGTGTAAAAAAAAATTAAAGGCATATAATACTGACAAAAATGAGTACAAAAAGCTTAATCAACAAAGGTCTGATCATCAAATGTTTTTGAGATAAATGAAAATCGAAGAAAAATTAACATTGATAGTGATCGAACAAAATTTTGTGTCAGTAAATAGAATATAAAAAACAAACAATAAAATTTTATATGAAACACTTTTCTTTATTTCTAATAATAATAATAATAATAATAATATATATATATATATATATATATATATATATATATATATATATATATATATATATATATATATATATATAGGCGTTTAACATGGGAAAACAGTTTTTCTTTACGCAAAAGTCCCCAATTAATTTCAGGCAAAAATGTTTCAAATAAATGTTGTAGATATTAATATTCTACGCCTAAATCACTAAACAGATTTAATTTTGCACGTTTAGTAATTTGTAAAATCTAGTTTGAAATTGTACAAATATTGCTCATTTGTAGCGATACCCTTGAAATTGAAACAAAATTACATATTACAACGAAATTCATATCATTTGAACTATCAGAAATTTAATTTTATAGATTACAGAAGGTGAAAAAAATATAATAATAAAAGTTATTTAAGAGTTAGATTTTAAAAATACCTGTGTAGTGATTTAGGTGTAGAATTGAATTATCTGGAACTTTTAATTGAAAACTGAATTTCTGGCAGTTCAAACGATACGCATTTCTTTGAAACTTTGTTTCAATTTCATGGGTTTACTGATTTAGGCGTAGAATATAATCATCTACAAGATTTGTTTGAAACATTTTGTCTAAAATTAATTGGGGACTTTTGCGCAAAGAAAAACGCCTATGGCCAGATTTTTAATTAACACACTATATATATATATATATATATATATATATATATATATATATATATATATATATATATATATATATATATATATATATGTAAAGCTTTACTTTTTATTTAAAATGAATAATAATTTTAAATTAAATTTTTAGCTAAAGTTTAAAAATTGAATGGTATAACCGTGAAAGAAATCGATATATTATTTCAGATTATTTATCAATATTGGGTAATATGGTTTTTTTTATTCTAATTTACTACTGTAATACTTCCAGATATTTTATTTAATAAAACCTCACAATCTTACAATTTAAATTCTTTTAATTTTTTTTTAGTATTTCCTGAATTGATAAAACTAAGTATTATTTCATTTAAAAAAAAAAAAAAAAAACCAGATAATATATCTAAGAAAACATATCGTACTATGTGTCATTAGAACAACAAAATGTCTGTAATATTACTAAGAATTGGCGATAATTTATGTTACCTAGTTACTATTTGTATCAATATTAACTAAATAAAATGAAATTAAAGCGGGTGGGCTAACTGATGTGCAACGGGGCTCGTATGTATCACATTTCTTATGTGGCATGTATACAAAATGTGTTCAATGAAAAAAATACATACAGTTTATTCATATGCATAGTAATTTTGTAATTTACCATTTATAATGAACTTCACTTAAAACGAACCATTTTTGTCGGTCCCTTGAGGATCATTATAAGTGAAAATTATTGTATGTGTCTCATTTTCAATAAATCTAAAGTGACCATCATACTCACATATTTGTTGCACCTGTTTTAGTTTTATATATATTACATTATTTTCAAATTCATATGTATGTATAAAAATATCCCTATTTTGCTTTACTCTACGCCACTGTTTTCTTCTATCTATGCCATATATCTCCCAGGGGCGGCGTTTGATTTCCGATTAATATATGAGTGTTTTTACGTGGACGTTGATACAAAAAGACAAGAGACCGATAGTGGATATTAGTGTTTGTCACCCCGACACAATGATGCCAGGAAAAACTGGTTATTGAATTTTGGAAATCTCTGGTGTGCTGTTTTAGTTTTGTTATAGTGATAAATGGATGTTCTTTGTACAACGGAGTGGTTAAAAAAACTGCTGGGCTAGCATGTAATAGGTAGCGATCGGGTTACAAGAGGAGATAAATCGTAAAGGTTAAATGTTACAGAAACTTACTTTTGTATAGGAAGATACGGATTAATCTACGCTAAAAATGTATCATAATACCATGTCATGTTAATGTTTCAGTTATCTCTATAGGATTATAGTATATTATTTAATGAGCATATTATAAAGTAGGCTATATTACACGAGGATGAAGTAGGCGTAGACAAGTATTGTTATCATCAGAGAGTAATTTGGCCATTATATGCGAGTCAAATACTATACTTTATCTACAACTATCAATTTCACAGATTAAAAATACGTTAAAAATATATTTTGTGTGGTCATGTTACAGACGTTGGGGTCTGTCAAATGTCAGACTTTGTGATATGTTGGCATGAATAATTGATTTCTTTATTAATAAGTTGAACTAAGTAATATATTTTAAATTTATTAATTAATATTTACTTACAGAAGTTTACAAAAGTATCAATAATAGAATACAATAAAAAAAAATCTGTTGTGGCCAGCACAAAACCTTCTGTCAATTCAATGTATTTGTACAAATCAAATACCAAAAGTTCTTCGGAAAAGATTCTACATATCCTTTAAAATTGTAACACGAACACACTATTTTTTACAAATTCCATATTGCAAGTTCCTTTGAAAAGATTCTATAAATCCAATATAATTATAACACGAATGTACATTCTGTAAATTGCACTTCACACTTCCTCATTCCTATCCAACGCATCTTTTTCACACAGTTCTTCCTCTCTCAAATATTCTGCTACACAGTCCTTCCATCTTCTCTTTGGCCTTCCTCGTACCCCCCGCATTGAAACTGCAAGTCACTTGCGAAAGACACTGTCACTTATGTTACTTTCTGATCCTATACTTTCCACTTTGGTTTTGCACTTGACACTGACATCTGTCAATTAGAATTTTTTCAATATATCTGCTGTTTCCATAATTTTTGCAAAGCAGACTGATTTTTGAAAGTTAACCTCTCTTAATCTCTCTATAACTCTATATTTATTGAATATGAAGGAAAATGTATAATCAAATCGTACAGAGAATAAGATTTTCTTTCATATTAATGATCATAAAATGTCGAAAAATGATATTTAACTGCGTTTTTTTCCAGAAAAACTGTTAAGATCTTCAAATAAGGGTACTTCCGGTTGACCAATTATAACCAAAATCTAATCAGCTCTTCATATGGTTATAAAGAAGCGGAATACGAAAGAATCATAATTTTTAGAATTGTAGTTTTGGAGTTATCGTCGGAGAAAAATTTAAATTTGTCACACACATACACACGGACACACACACAGATACACACACACACACACGGACACACACACACACACACATACATACATACATACATACATACATACATACATACATACAGACATCAATGTAAATTTAATAAAATCGTATTCCAGGGATCTTAAAACGTGCTTATTCATTAAAAACTCACCACCGAATTTTTTGACCAAAGACAATACCTTCCTTTTGACGGAAGGTAAAAAGTTGTAGGGGAGACCGGGGCTTGTTGTCACAATTTTTGCTTTTGAATTTTTTAAGAGGCAGGGTTTTTCAGTTACCCTTTTTATCATTAGTCTATCCTTTAGTGTGTACCCTTAGCTCTGTTTTCCTACAGTTTTGAGACACTAGCTTTAAGGGGTTATTAAAATATTTTGTTTCCTGCGCAAATTTTTGTGACAATTTACCCCTACTCCCGGTTAGTAGTCACAAACTTTGGGGTTAGTTGTCATGGGTTATTTAAATGAAAAAAATAATAATAAAATAAATATTATTTAAGACAGACCAACGCTAAAAATTAAAGTTGATAACGAAAAACATTAATGGGAAACCAGTAATTTAAATTTAAAACACATTTTGTGATTAAAATAAGAATTTAAGTGAATATTTAATGGTCAATAATACATTAGTCACTTTCAGCCGCACTTTCACAATTTTGACAATAATAAAATTTATTTAGTCCGGTGATGAGCCCAGTTATACACGCTGAATCCATTTTCTCACGCGTGATAACTATCCCCGGGGTTTTGTGACAACCAGCCCCGTACAGACATTTCAGACAAATCACAATTTGGAGGAAATACCGTATAACCTAACCTCAAAGTTGATACGGAGTAACATCATGCAACCTATAGATTCACAGAAAAATAGAGACATTAACTTCATTGAAAAGAAAGTGAATTCGTACAACGAATACTTGCAACTGCAAAAAACACAAAAGAACCAATAAAATCCATCATAAATTCTAAGAAATGTTATTTGATTACTGTCGGTGTTTCGTATTTTCTGCATTCATTTACATGATAATTGATTCTAGGTTTTATAAAGACAGCAAAAGGCTTTAAAGTGGCAAGAATTTAAAATAAAGTAGATGTTAAAGGCATTAAAAACTAGAACATTTTAAAAACTATTTATCAAAAAGTTTTAAGATCTGGTATTAATATAAATGACCCATGTTCTATTTTGCTACTATCATAGAAGAGCTCATTCTACTCATAAATAATACTCGTATATTAAAATGTAGATACATATATTTTAAATTTCACAACGACAATCCTTTTCAATATTTTCATCATATTTTGATATTGTTGATTTATTTGACACGAATGAAAACATTAATGACATGTGGAGGTTTATGAATTATAATCCAATACTAGAATCAATCTATGTCATTCCATTACGACAAGTTGTCATGTTCGTATCACTGATAATGAAATATAATCTCACACTGTGCTGCATTGGGGCGTTTTCTACAACAAATAACTGATTTCCGGTTCATCAAATTCCTGTCAATATAAAAATAATTGAAAAGAATAATATTTATTGTAACGTGATAGTACGATTGACACACACAAAATCGGTTTACGTATAATAAAATTCAAGTATCATCATTTCTAATGTACTTAATATTTACCAGCAGTTGTAGTAAAACAATCTTATTAAAGCAGAAGCTCTAGTCGTCAAATGGACTGATGCTCGACTTTCTTGCCATCTGATGTTGCCGTTTTTTCAATATGGTTAGTAAAAAGGCAACAGTGTAGAAATCTCCAGTCCATACTTATTTGACGGTAACTACAGTGAAGTGAGTTTTGTATATTATTTTCTCAATAATTTCAAATTAATAATAATACACAAGTACGAGTAATCGGACATTGTAACATTGGCGCCGGCAAGACAGGGCAGTTAGCAAACCACCCCCCCCCCCCCAACTTCACAAATAATTTTCAAAATTGTTACCATTATAAATTATTATAAATAATGATAATTTGACATAACAATAGCACTTTAGTATAAGTTAATTGTTTTGTTATTGATCATGGCCTACTGTTTTGTGTTATGTTAAACAAAATTTATTTAATTTTCAAATGAATTTTTCTCAATATTTTTGTTATGTAATAAAATATTTATATGGTTGAATTCAGAAAAAAATACTCTGTCGAATGAGCCTAAAAAATGTATAATATCCCATTTAAAAAAATATAACTTTGGTTTGTAACTTGAGAACCAATGGTTTAATTTTTTTTTTCTTCAATAAGTGAATGTCCCACTTGATCTATTGCAACCTTTATTTGAATGATTTTCTTCTATTTCTAATAATAAAGAAAATAATCGGAGTGTCCCGTATCCGCGAAACACCCCGTACACCGTACGTAAAATTGCCATTATTTTGTTGTATCGTGAAATCAAGAAAATTAATTTTGTTTTCAACCTTTTTTTCGACTGTAAATTGTATTTTGAAATGTACACCAAGTATTTTATTTCACTTAATTGTTAATAATGTTTCAACGAGTGCTATAAATTTAATTAACTAAATTTCTTATTCGACGAATTCAAATATTATATCAAATTTATTTATTTATTAAATGCAATCTTCTATTCAAAATGAACGCACCATCAAGTCTTCGCTAAATATTTGATTCCGTATTGTGTTTGGCACACTCAAGCCATTATTCTGAATGATCACAGAATGCGCTGTCTCATTACCGTCATTCCAGGCGAATAGGGCCGCAGGGCCCCGCGAGGGTGTTTAACTTGCGGCGGCCCCACTGAAGGAACCACCAACCGTGTAACGAGATTCCTTGATAGCAAAGCGCGCCCGCACGGAAAATTACATACACGGTTAATTAAAAACTCACAAATTACTCAACACCAACCAACAGTAAAGAAAAGAAATGTGAGTAAATCATCTTTAGAAGTGTATCACTAGTAAAATAAAATAGCTATAGGGCACCTGCACGTGACGTTTCAACATGGCGGCCACCAGCTGATCTTGGACAACCAAACCTTCAGTTTGCATTGTGTCTTACGGAGAAATATAGTGCCGTAAGCTTTTATTGTGTTTTTAGGCACTTATTGTTTTATTTGGGAAAAACTGATTAAATTGTGTAAAAATGAGTATATGAGGAGTGTTTTCCGTAAAAAATAAATAAGGACATTCTTACTATTTAATGAGTTCCAGGTTATTAAATTAAACTAACCCAATCCTATTTTTTGTGTATACTTTTATTGCATATAAAATAATTTAAACATAATCGGATAGGAACATATTGTATGAATGTTTAAATATATGTAATTTTCTTTAATAATATATATAAAAAATCTGTTGTGGCCAGCACAAGACCTTCCGTCAATTCGATGTATTTTGTACAAATCCCATACCAAAAAGTCCTTGGAACATATTCTATATAATATCATGTAAAATCGAACACGAACACATACTATTTCTTACAAATTCTATACCAAAAGTTGATTCGAAAAGGTTCTACAAATCCAATAAAATTATAACATAAATATACACTAAGTAAAATTCACTAGACACTTCCTTCATTTCTTCTTTCCCCTATTTTATTATGGGTCGCTGTTTCCTCTTCTCTTCCACTCATTCTTGTCCAACGCATCACACAGTCCTTTTTTTCTCAAGTCTTTTGCTATACAGTCCTTCCGTCTTCTCTTTGGCCTTTCTCTGGGTGTCACTTGCGAGGAACACTATGCCATATCAATTTTAGAGCCTATACGCTCCATATTTGGATTTGCACTTCCAACTGACATCTGTCAATTAGAATTTTTTAATATATCATCTGTTTCCATGATAAATGGCAAAGCAGACTAATTTTTCAAAATTAATTTCTTTATAACGCTTTAAATCTACATCTATTGATTATGAAGGAAAATGTATAATAAAACCATATAGACAAGAGTATTTTCTTTAATATGTATAATAACAAAATGTCAAAAAATAATATTTAACTGCGTTTTTTTAGGAAAAACTGTTAAAAACTTCAAATAAGGGTACTTCCGGTGGAGTAATTATAACCAAAATCTAATCAACTCTTCATATGGTTGTACAGAAGAGGAATACGAAAGAATTATAATTTTTAGAATTGTAGTATTTGAGTTATCGTCGGAGAAAAATTTGTCACACACGGACACACACACACACGGACACACACACACACGGACACACACACACACACACATACAGACATCATCTTAAAAATGGTATATTCGTATTGTAGGGACCCTAAAACGTGCTTACTCATTAAAAACTCACCACCGAATTTTTTGACCAAAGACAATACCTTCCTTACCTAAAGGTGACGGAAGGTAAAAACATGAAAAAATATTTTTTAAATGACAGAATTACAAATTTTGAATGAAGTTTTTTTTAGTAACAGAAAAAATATATATATTTGTGTCAGTTTCTCACAAAGGTTTAAAAATTAGATAGGTAATCAATTATTGATTTCATATTGATTTTTAAAAGGCATTTATAATCCTTGTCAAAAAAATGTCAATGTATAAGGATCCACATTATGTATCCACTTAAATTTATCGATTTAACGTACTTTGGCTTCCAAAAATAAATTTTTAACGTATAAACTCAATAAGCTCATTTATATACAATAAAAATACACAATATGACCATAAGAAAAATGAACTCGAAGATAAATATATATATCTCAAATTTAATTTTCTTTATAAATTAAAAAAATCTAATAATTCAATTTATTTTAATTTCAATATTCATGTTTTCATTTAAAAAGACACATTAAAAAAACTTATACAAACTCAAATGAATATAATACGACCTGATGCTACAAGCTACTTATTTCAATTTAATATTTTTAAAAATATATTTATAAATACGACTGCTTTGTTTTACTAGTAAATAATTCATACACTTATCTTTAATTATGGCTAATTACATTTTAAAATAACATGTATAAATTTAGGAAAAACTGAATTTTTTGTACAGAAAACACATTCGCTGCATAAGACGCAATGTTAAACTGAAGCTTGGTTGCCCGAGATCAGCTGATCATCCGCCATGCTGTGACGTACGTGCAGGTGCCCTATTTGTGTATTAAGAGCGTAAAATGGATATTGTCGATTGACAGGATAGGAAACTATGGTTATTACAATAGAAAGCTGTTAATCCCTCCGCTCTTGTTGTTGATCACAGTCAGTCGCACACCATATAATAGACAGAGGATGCACTTATGTATGTTGCAGCATTTTTGTTGGCTTTTTAATTATAAATTATTTAATATAATATTGTACAAGTTACTAAAATTTTCAATATCTGCCCTTGTGTTAATGCGAATAGAATCTAATTTGATATGTAACATTTCCAGGAAAAGTCTTTTTTCCACAATCGTTAGCAAAATTTATTATTATTCAACTTAAAATAGTGAGCAAAGTAGTATGTTGAATCACAAGTAAGTAAATAATTGTCTTCATAAGTGAGCAAAATACACAAGCCTATAATAACCTACGTCAGGAGTTATACATTTTGATGGAGTTACAAATTGTACAATAAATATCTACCATTATATATGAAGGAACAATAGTAGTTAACTTTACATGAAATTCAGTTATAAACATATGTAGTGTTGAGTTTTTCATTAATAAAAAAGTACAATGCTTCGCTTTTTAGAAAAAAAAAACATATTTCAAGATTGTGGAAAAAAACATGATTAGCACACGTGAGCATGACTTTTTCTTAATTGTCCAGTTGGCGTACTCGCTCCCACTCGAGCGGCCAACTTCCTTGAAATATTACATATCAAATTAGATTCTAAATTTTAATATTAGTCCAGTCAATGGAGACCAAAAAAGACCTTTGCCTTACAGAAGGTGGGGAAAAAATGATTTTAACATTATGTTGTTTGGGTCGAGACGGGGATGAAAAATTCAAATTTGTGACTTTGGGGAGGCTAGGCGTGAGTGGCCATCTTGGATCAAAGGTGCAAAAAATGAGTTTTTCGCTATTATCTCGAAAAAAGTGGCCCGTATCAAAATATTACAAGAATACAAATTTAAAGCTCGTTACTTTTTATACAAAAAGGGTTCTTGCATTTTTTATCTAGGATGAACACTCAAAGAGTTATGTTCAAAAATAGGTAACCAGAACAACAATTTATGAAAGAAGATTTAATCACTCAAAATATACACAATATTAATTTTTTAATACTTAGTCTAATAGATTTTGTTATTTGTAACAGTTTACATTTGTCGTGGTATCAAAAGAAGTAAATTATCGATGATTTTGAAATAATTTTTGTCAGCGCTTTTTCACAAATTCATCAACCACTCTGACTCGGTTAAAGATACGGTACCGCTGTTTAAAAATTTTAATTCAGTTTGAAATTCTCCTTCAAGTCATGTTAAACGATTTTTGCTCCGATGAGCGGTTAACGAATTATTAACAATTTAAACTTATATGAAATTTCACTAAAATTTGTAACATCTGCAAATCGGCTTAGTTTTCATTTTTTCTTCTGAAATTTCGACACGTATTAAAGATAAACACTATTGTGCATTAAGTGAAGGCACTTCGCCCACTCTTCGGGTTCTTAGGTACTGTTACCAGTCTTCTTTTTCTGCTTCAACTACTTCTTTTATTATAATATTTCTTTGCTTAACATTCGCTGCGGCTAAGTCTCCTTTATAAGGTTTAGAGATTTTTAAACTATTATCTCTTTAACCTTAGACTTCAATAAAGTTTTACTATTAATATGGCTTCCCAGCCGAAGGAGTTAAACCATTATTTTAAATTGAAAACTAAAATTAAACTTATAGGTCCAGATATCAGTTTCCTAAAAAAGTGCAAAAGTAGTGATTTTTTTTAAATTTGTGAAAATAACAACATCTAAGAATTGCAAAAACCATGACGAATAATACGAACAGCTAAAAATAAATGGTTAGATACTGAAATAATGCAACATTATGCCAAGAGAAACAAGCTAGAACTTGAGGCCTATACTTTACATTTAAAACTCACCCAGAATTTGAAAATTGGTTAGTTTTTGAAAGAAAAATGATATTCACAAAAAATATAATTTTAGGGATTTTTTTAAACTATTATGTCTTCTACTGCCAATCCCGCCTTTTTCCCGCGTTCTCCTCTCTTTTTTCGTTTCCGCTTCCTTCTCTGTTCACTTACGCCACCTGTGGCACGCACACTAACTATTAAATACAGATCCGTACTGGCCCATTACAAATAGTATTAACACTAGATTAGATATTGAAAATTTTATGAAAGACGATGTATTCTGGCCTATTTTGCCAGTTTTTCAATATCTGGTTAAAATGTTAGCTTGCAGTTAAGTAAACAATATTGCATCGTTTGTGTGACACCAATGACAAATCTGTCATTTGACAGTTTATTTTGTTTCAATTTTGTTTATTTAACTCTTAGTTAAAATTTTAACCAGATATTGGGATCTATTCAGAACTCAATATTTGTGTTGTTATGGTCTTTATAGTTGTTATGTACTGTAAAGATTGTTAAAATCAAATTTGGTATTCTCAGTACTGAAGGTGGTTACCGTCAACAATTGTTACGTGTTTTGACTGTCTTTATCATAACGACTGTTAGAACTATGTATTTATGGTTGTTATCACGTTGTTATTTCTAATATTTGACATGTGGCAGATTATTACATCAATCATATATTATTAATAATGGCCTTTCTGCTAAATATTAGCAGCATGCAATTGATTATTCGAATGGATCCTGCTCCGACTTAAATAATGATAATAAGAACGATAAAAACCGTCTTGGACGAAAGTTACTTTTTACGTAAATATATATTTCTTTGAAAATATTATATTCTGTGGTAGGTATTCGTGAAAACCTTGTTATTTATTCTGGTGCTAATGTGTGCTTTTTCTTCAATCAAAATTTAAAAAAATCTTTCCATAACTTTTCAGTTACGTTGGGATCAGTCGTAAGAATTAACATACCCGTTCTAAATAATTTAGAAGTTTTCAAATATGACACAAATATCATATTCTTCTTTAGTTGTTTTGGCAGAATGTTTGCATTTTAAATATAAATGAAGTTAGCTATTGTTAAATAATCTTGTTCATTTACAAGTATTATTTTGTAAAGATTGTCAATAATACCGACGTAGGTTCTGAATTGACAAATTCATCAAGATTGTTACAAATGTCTTTATGATAACAATCTTTAAATCCGTAACAACCTTTATGACTGTGTTTCTCTGAATAGGCCATATTGAAAGACCGACCCACAGTGGTTAATTTTTAACAAATGTTTAAAAATTTTATCAAACAGATATTGATTTGACAACTAAAAATACAATTTTTTGTCATTTGACAACATTCTGTCGCTATGTAATAAAAACTCAAACAAAACGTTTCTCCGCAGCAAAACAACAAAATTATGTTATGAAAACTGTCATATCAACGTCAAATATCGAATTTGCCATGTAACCATGTAGTTACGTTTTACATCCTGCTATCCTCAAAGTTAAAAATCTCATTTCCTTGATATGCAGGGAATAGTTTTATAGGTCGTAAGTAAAACAAATTCCGTGTATCCCGCATGTAAAGTATGGGAAGTATGCATATTGCATCCATCTCGCATGTTGCACGATCAATTCTCTTAGAATGTCGGGTGGCCGCGAGCGAGGGAGGAAAACTATTGTAGGAGCAAAAAGTTAGTGTCAGAGAATATTCAAGCAAAAATAAACCAGCAGGGGGAAGATTGCAGATAATTCGAGGATGCTTACAATAATAAATTGTATAAAATAGTTATGGAAAATAGCAATCCAATAGTAAAATTATTGAGATATAGTGGCCTATTCAGAGAAACACAGTCATAAAGGTTGTTACGGATATAAAGATTGTTATCATAAAGACATTTGTAACAATCTTTATGAATTTGTCAATTCAGAACCTACGTCGGTATTATTGACAATCTTTACAAAATAATACTTGTGAATGAACCAGATTATTTGACAATAGCTAAATTCATTACGCATATATGAACTTAACCTAACCTTATATGTCAACGCTTTATTCTTTTAATAATGTGTTGCCAATTATATTTAAAATACACACATTCTGCCAAAACAACTAAAGAAGAATATGACGTTTGTATCATATTTGAAAACTTCTAAATTATTTAGAACGGGTATGTTAATTCCTACCACTGATCCCAACGTGAAAAGTTATGGAAAGATTTTTTTTTTATTTTGATTGAAGAAAAAGCACACATTAGCACCAGAATAAATAACTAGGTTTTAACGAATACCTATCACAGAATATAATATTTTCAAAGAAATATGTATTTACGTCAAAAGTAACTTTCGTCCACGACGGTTTTTATCGTTCTTATTATCATTATTTAAGTCGAAGCCGGATCCATGCGAATAATCAACTGCATCCTGCTAATATTTAGCAGAAAGGGCATTATTAATAATATATGATTGATGTAACAATCTGACACATGTCAAATATTAGAAATAACACGTGATAACAACCATAAATACATAGTTTTCGCAGTCGTTATGATAAAGACTGTCAAAACACGTAACAATTGTTGACGGTAACCACCTTCAGTACTGAGAATACCAAATTTGATTTTAACAATCTTTACAGTACATAACAACCATAAAGACCATAACGACTATGCAAATATTGAGTTCTGAATAGGCCCCATAATGTTTTATTTAAGTGACAATCGATTTTGGACCTTCTATAGGATCCATCATCAGGCCGACGTGCCAGTTTATGGATTAAATTCATTGTGAAGATGTGAATTTGAATTAATTTCTTAAATAAATAGACTGCCACTTAAATAAAACAATTTGACACTCTGCGTCTTCTTCTTTTTCAACCTCAATATACAGGCTGTCTCAATAAGCTTGCTCACTATTGGTAACTTTTTAATTTGTAGAGATACGAGGTTGGTTAAATTAGCAAAATTGTGCCATTTTATATTAGAAAATTGGTCATGTAGACAAAACAAAAATTGTGTCAGCGGTTCCCAAAATTTGGGACAGAATATATATTTTTTAAACGGAACTATATATTTTTTATTATCTTATTGGATAGAGTATTTTTTCTCTTTCCAATAAGGTAATGTTGTTTATGTAAATTTTTTTCAAATAAACGAGTTATTTACGTTTAAAGATAAAAATTATCTTTTATTAGTTTAGGTCAAGTAAACTATGGAAACAATTGTCTTTTATAAAATTATTATTTTATTAATTTATTATACAGTAATAACAAAACAAAGAAAATATTGAAATTGAAAGCCATTATTTCTTTCGCACATTTAAACTCTTTTGGAAAGAGAGCCGACCGTTCTACGTAACTGGTGTCTAGATATAAAACTTTCCATATAGCACGATCATATCTAACTTTTCTTCATTTGTAAAGTTATTAAACATTATTAAACCCAGAGAACTTTACGGGAGATATTATTAAACGTCAAACAAACAAAGAATCAATTGTTTCCATGGCTTACTTGACTAAAAAACTAATAAAATTGTTTTTAGATTTTGCGTTCATAATGAAGTCATTACGATACGCATTTTTTTGTTTTAGAAGGTTGGTACTAGATGACATTTACACTAAAAATACTTAAATTTAACCTTCAAATGTTTAAATGAATAATAATTGAATGTGGTCAGTTCAGTGATACCAACTACAACATTTCACTTGCAAATTTCCTTAAATTAACTCGGTTTAATATTAGCAGTTTTTTACAATATTTTAGTAGGTAGAAGGAGTAAAATCTAAAAAATAGTATAAAGAACTCATTTTATAAGACTTTTTTTCGCACTTGTCAATTAGAAAACTCGCCAAGGCTCGTTTTCTAAACTTTGACGCGTGCGAAAAAAACATGTCTTATAAAACTTGTTCTTTAATATACTATTACAAAATTTAAATGTTTAACCGTAAATAACTCGTTTATTTGAAAAAATTGTACATAAACAACATTAGCTTATTGGAAAGAGAAAAAAATACTCTTTCCAATAAGATAATAAAAAATATATGGTTCCATTTAAAAAATATATATATTGTCCCAAATTTTGAGAACCGCTGACACAAATTTTATTTTGTCTACATGACCAATTTTCTAATATAAAATGGCACAATTTTGCTCATTTAACCAACCTCGTACCTCTTCAAATAAAAAAGTCACCAATAGTGAGCAGGCTTATTGAGATATCCTGTATACAATGCAGCAGAGCCCTTTTGATAATTTAAAAAGTAAGACTGTCGTCAAGACAATGTTCTCTAACATTTCTTTTGTTAATTTATGGGCATTCATTTATAAACAGAATATTTAAAAAAAAAACTTTTTATTCAATTAAAATATTTGTGATGCATACACAGGTAATTTTTATACCGTCTACTTAAAATCTAGTTTATATGGAATACATTGTTTTTTTTTTTTAATTTCTTGTAGTTACTTGCCTATTAATTTTAGACAAAACTGTTTTCAACAAAATAATTAAATTCTATACATAAATTACTAATCAGATTATATTTTCCACGTTTAATCAAAATCACGATCATAATCAAATTTGAAGTTTAATAAATATTGCTCATTTGTAGTGATGCCATGGAATTGAAACAAAATTACGAACTCTCTATTTATACATCAAAACTCAATAAAGAAATAATTACAAATTATCTTTTTATAGTACAATAAAAAAGCAGACAATATGCATTTATTTGTCATTTTGTTTCAATTCCATGGCTATCTCTATAATGAGCTCTATGAATTATACTTCAAATTGGATTTTACACGTCACAAAATAAAATTTGTTTAGTGTTTTTGTTGTAAAATTTAATTATCTACAACTATTATTTGAAACATTTTGTCTAAAATTAACCGATAAGTAACTATAGCAAAATAATAAAAAAGAGAACAATATTTTCTAATTAATCGATCCATTCATATGAAACATTTTTATTCTCAGTTTAATTAAAAGTGTCTCCAGGTATAAATGCCTAAATTAATGTCAATTTGTATACAAGATAAAAACTTGATCACAATAATTTGTCTCTTGGGTAAAAGCCTCGTTCTCGAAATAATAGATTTGTCCTTAAATAATAACTTAGTTTTCAGAATAATAGATCTGTCACCAAATAAATGATTAATACACACTTCGTGAACGTTTGCCACTGTCATTTTCATGACAGTAGCTTCAAAGTATTTAGAGACAATGTAACAATTTAGTTATGTTTAATTTAATTAATTATGTCCAGCTTAATTATTAATAATATATTAGTCTAGCTTAAGTGTAAATAAGTAAATAAAATTTAGTATAAATAGCTATTTGTGTATTAAGAGCGCAAAATGCGACATTGTCGATTGAGAGGTTGTTGCCGCGTGACGAAGGAGCGCGGCATTCTCTCGAAATCGACAATGTCCATTTGCGCTCGAAACACACACAAGATTTTTTCTACAGTCGCCACAATGGGGTCCTCCACCATAACAAAAAATAATAAAATGTACACTTTATACTTACAGTACTGCTCAATAAATAACGATTGGCTAATACAAAAGATACGGTTTAAACTTAAAAAGGCTTTTAAATGATTATATCGTTACATTAGCCATCTATTCCATAAAAAAAAACCAAAATTAGAGCGTGGAAGCAAGGATTTGTGATGATTTGATGAGTTTTTGTAGCAAAATATGTGGTTAGTTATCACGCCTGTCACATTGAAAAAATTAACAAATATTTCAAGGAATTTGTGATTATATAGATATGTATGTGCATTGACTGATTTCTCGCAATTATTTAAGTAACGAAATAACTAATAACTTTATTGTAATCAAAATAAATAGTTAACTAGAGATCTGATGTCAGTACGACTCGCAACTATCCTACCGCCATCTGTGTACAATCATTCCTATTATTAAACATAACTTCACACAATTTATTTTATATTTAATTTTATTTTATCGTTATTTTCCATTCTTCTTGAGTTTTTATTCAATCTAATCTAAGCATTTTATACTTTCGTTTTTGTAAATGAATGCCCTATTTCATTTTCACAGCAGTGTGGCATTTTGTCAGGTTATGTTAAATACCGACAGAACATATGTCAAATTGACTTGTGAACGTGATAAATGTGTAACTACAGTGCCATTAGTTCCTAACTAAACATTTTCATTAAGAATGTAGACAAGTAACATTTCTCAACATTGTATACTTAGAAATTTGGACAGCGAGCGTTTTTTCTACTTTGTCGCGCATGAGCGGCAAAGTGACATTTTGCGTTGACAAAAGAGAGCACAAATGGCTACTTTCTATAGTGACTGTAGAAAAAATATTAAATGTGCCGATCTTCATAACAGTGTTCGTCAATCCAGTGGCGGCTGGTGATATCTTTGTATGATAGGGCACAAAAATTTAAAAAAGTAAAAAGAGTATATTAAATTATTTAATCTTTAAGATACAGAAGCCATCTTCGTAATTAAATGAGTACTAGACGATTACAATTCAACAATAACAGATTACCTCGGAAAATGCCGGACATACTCGGACATCTTCGTTTAAATTGGGCTGTGCCCGGAACAGGCTTAATGCAGTTATATGCAGCTTCGCGCGCTTCGCTGCTATTGGTCAAAATTCGAGTAAAAATAGTGGGAGACCGGGGCAGAAACATTTGTGCCCTAGCTTCTAGCAGCATATCGGTACGTGCACACGTCAGTATATAGGCTATCTAGCTATCGACGGTGTAGTAAGAATTGCATAATAATGAAAGTAAATAAATAATAATTAATGTATTTTTAAAATGTATATGTACTCGCTTATTTCTTTTTTTCTTTTCTTTTTATTTGGTAGGGCTGCGCCCTTGTGCCCTATAGCACGAGCCGCCACTGCGTCAATCATCAATCACCTGTATAAGTGTTAAGTGAAAGTGTATGTGTTCATTATCAAAGAAGTGATCATCCAAGTCATCGTCGGTAGAGGGTAAATCAGAAGCTTCATCACCCCACACCCCGTCTTACAGCATGTTAGATTAAGTTATGAAAATGTATGTTCAGAAAAGTTAGAGCACCAAATTTAACTTAATAAATAGCAATATAATACAATAGCGCGGTAACCCTTGTAAGTTCTTAAATATTGTACGTTCTTATTTCCTAAACGACGTGTACTATTGAAATTAGAGTCCGTAATTTAGTGAGACAACGCTAGGGATTCTCCAATGCAATCAATACTTTTTTTCTTCGTAAAACAGCGGGTTAAGTAATACCCAAATACTCGTATAACATTTAACTAAATTTTATTTTTACGAAAAATATATTAGCAGACCAGGGGTGGGATTCCATTACTCGTAACAACTATACAAATAGCCATTGCTCTTGTTAAATATCAATAGCAACTGCATATAACAGTTGCTCACGTTATTTTCCAATTGATAAATAACGACTGCAAAATACCAGCCGTTCGGCAGCCATATTGAATTGTCATATCTGACATTACTCAGTTCGACAATTTATTTGAAAGAAAACAGTTAGTACGTAAGTACAAACAGTTTTTATGATAAATTAACAAAATAATTTACTTATTTAAATTGGTCATATTAGATTTGGTTAATAATAATAATAATCTTGTACTTAATATTTCGAATATTTTTATACATTATAATCTAATTTGTCTTGTTACGTACCAGCTACAAATAACGATTATTGTTACAGAATCGCAAGTTTACTTTGTAGTTGATATTTGCAATTGATATCATAACAAGTTCAAATGATAGCAACCAAAGTTATGGAATCCCACCCCATGTTGGGATCAAAGCAACGCTATGATAGCGCAGCGTAAAATACCCTTTACGTTTCACTTTTCTTTCCCAATCAAATTCCACGGTTTTTAGGGGAACTATTATTTGTCACTACACTATAATAGCGTTTTATTGGGATCTCTATCCCTACCCAGAAACTGCCGCGTATCTTACATAAGTACCTTACAGAGTTCCATACAAAGTAATTGTTTAATAAAATACAAAATTAATAAAAATAAGTTGAAGATACTTACCGACGTGAAGAATGGGTTTAGTGGCCATTTCTTGAAGAAGTTGAGATACATATGGACAATTCTTTGAGTATAGTTCATGTTGAGAGATCTGCAGATGGAATTTTGTCAACACTGTGTCGTTTTCACTGTAAGAGAAAAAAATATATTAGAAAACGTTAAATAAGAAAATTGAATTAAGTACAATAATGCAATAACTATTAAATTTATAGGTTAAAAACAAGAGTAAAATAATAATTTGGTTATTTTCATTGATGAAATCCTTATTTAATTCTATAGTCTGATGAATTTCAATTAATTTTAATATTTTTATGTGGAATGGAAAGTAGCCATTGTTTTTAACCTGTAATTTTTACAATTTTGCTATTCAAAACAAATAAGTTACATATCGTTGGAAAGATAATGATATTTTCTTTCAATGATGCAACTTTCTCATAGCGTACATATAAAAATTAAAAGTAATAAGATATTTAAAAGATTACAGTTTCTGAATCGACCGCTCTTATTGGAGCTTGTGTGAAAATTAAAGTGTGTGGAAGTTGGAAAAGATAGATCAAGATTGCTGATACTTAAAAAAAAATTGTAACAAAAATATAGTAATAATTGAAATTGTAGTTAAAGAAAAATACAGGGAATTTATTTTAACATGCAATATATGGCGAATCACTTCCATGGTTACTCACTATTGTCAAAAAATGACAGAAATGTAATATTTGTCCATTTTAAAATGCAACATACAAAATTTGTAGTTTTGTATTATCAAAACTAATTTCCAATAAATTACCCTACAGACGATTAACAAATAATCAAAACATGAATGTTGTACATCTTAACAAACTTTAGCTTACAAAAATTCATAACTTTCATGTAATAAATGTTAAAAAAAATACCCCCAATCACTGAGGCAATATTCTAGTCGGTCGTAATAAGAATTGACACTATTTGTGATGTGTTTTGGAGGTATGTCCTATGCTGCAATACTATTTATAATGTTGCATTTTAAAATGGACAAATATTACATTGCTGTCATTTTTTGACAATAGTGAGTAACCCTGGAAGTGATGAACTATAATGTTGCATTTTAAAATAAATTCTCTGTATAGTAGTCTGTAAAAGACATTTAAAATTGCAACAATGATAATCACAATGAAAAAAACAAATTAATGTAATGTAGATATAGATTTTTCCATCGAACCGTAATGCCGTTCGGACGTGTTTTGCTCCAATGTCTAATTTTTCCTTTTAAATCCAAATTTTTAGTACTGTAGCACATTTATATGATTAATAACAAAGTATTGTACTAAATTCGAAATTAAAATTTGAAAAGTCAAAATACAAGAAGAATCACAGAAATACTATTGACAGCAATGATACGGTTTGACGTTGGTACACAACGCCATCTCTACGTAGTGAAATATCCCAAAACAAAAATTAATTATCCAATCTTTATACAAAGCTAACTCGCCCTGTATTAATATTGAATCCTCGTAACTACAATAAATAACCCAACTACCCTGCGAACATGAGCAAGTACAAGTAATATATCTCTAAGTTGGTGTTCCGATGGTCTAATGAATATAATATCTGTTCCGTACAAGTGAAGTTCAATTGAATTTGGTGAAGAAGTGGTTATAGAGTTTACATTAGCCGTGAGGGCGTTAATTAACCCTCAAGTCTGGAAAACACAGCATCAGTTCAACTTTGTTATCTCGACCTGGAGGAGATGATAAAACGAGAGTATAACAGATAGTAAAGATGATGTAATTAGGTTGCAAGAATTGTGAGTACCCGTACTTAGGTTTTATTAGGTGATACGGATACAGAGAGATGAGTACACAGTTTTATGTGCGAGAAATTAAATTAAAATATACATCACATAGAAAAGATGAAGGAAGAAAAAAACACCTGTGTAATCCATTAAATGTCTCACGTACGCACACACACGTACGCGCAAACGTCTGATGATATCCAGTAAAATTGTACCATGAACATATACTATTTTCTACAAATTCCATACCGAAAGTTTTTTTGGAAAAGATTCTATAAATCCTACAAAATTATAACACGAACACACACTACATAAATTGCACTTGACACTGACATCTTTCAATTAGAATTATTTGAATACTTCAGCTGTTTCCATAATGGGGAAGTTTAGCGATTTTTTTTTATTCCATGGGAAATGACTTGAAAAATGATGTAACATGTTTTATTTTTTTCAGAAAGGCCCAGATTTTCCGGAAAAGCCGATTTTAAGCTGTGATGACGTCGGTAGAGGCTTGGCGCAACGTATGTCGATTTATACACTGACGCACGCGGTTGCGGTTACCAGTTACTTGAGACTGAGGTGTTGTTACGACCTACGTTCAAGTGGTTCGATTTCACCGTTCTGTCTGGTTTGCGCATAACTGACTTGTGACGTACTTAGAGTTTACCCAAAAAATATTAATTATAAATAAATGGAGCAATAATTTTAAATTTTAATTTCAATTTCAGCAGTCATTTGTATTATATTTGCGAGAAAATAGTATGTTATGTAGAATTTTTACCATGCTAAACTTCCCCATTATAGCAAAGCTGGATAATGTATCAAAGTTAATCTCTTTACAATTCTTTAACTCTATATCTATTGAATATAAAGGAAAATGTATAATCAAACCTTATAGACAATATGATTTTTTTTCATATTAATAATCATATAAAATGTCAAAAAATGATATTTAACTGTTAAGAACTTAAGGGTACTTCCGGTTGACCAACTATAACTAAAATCTAATCAGTTCTTCAAATGGATACAAAGAAAAGGAATACGAAAGAATTATAATTTTTAGAATTGTAGTATTGAAGTTATCGTCGAAGAAATTTTTGTCTCTCACACACACACACACACAGACAGACAGACACACATACAAACATCACAGTAACACTAAGTAAAATCGTATTCTAGGGACCCGAAAATGTGCTTATTCATTAAAAACAACAGAATATTTTTACCAAAAACATTACCTTCCTTACTTAAAAGTAACGGAAGGTAAAAAAATAAGCAATAAACCTACAGTTTGAATACACAAAACCACCTTATTTTTTGATTTTCCCTCATACTTGGCAAAAATAATGCGAATAACCTTTCAAAGAATTTATTTGTCGATTAAACATAACAACCTTTGTAGATTAATTCTGTTATCCAATGCTTAGCCGTTAAGCCGTTTGATTATCCCTCATCTTTATTTAATACGTCATCATCGGCTTTAATTTTCTTGTGTGCGTTGCCTCATCTTTTCCCCGGTGAACGATACAAAACAAAACGATCTCCTCTGTTCTTTCTGTTGGTTCTTGCGCGAGATAAGCGCGGCTAATGGATCTCCAGTCGTATAAACGGACACAAAGAAACACAAATAACTTTACTTTTAATGCACCAATGTGGAGCTTTTCTTTACCCCTGAGTTTTTGCGTGCACTACGAAGATTTTCACTTAAATGTTTCGAGTTTCGGTGAGATTTTGATCACTTGCTTCTCTTTGATGGAACAGTTTACGTTGTTTATATACAGAATGTCCCAAAACGTATCGGCAATATTTCAAGGATGAATCCCAGAACTTATTTAGAGTCGAAATATGTCCTGAACATAATCTTTATCGAGTTATTGTTTATTTCGTAATTTATGTGGCTTAAATTTTAGTTTAACGGATTTCTGAAATACTGATCTAGCATCTAGTTGCTATGATCGCGACTTTTGTTTTTAACAAATTATTGTATGTAACTTGTCACTTTATTATTATGATACTGACGTTATTGGCTTCCTCTTCGTATCCTTATTCCTATCGTAATTCACAAGTGATTCGCAATGCCAAATGTCATTTTCAAATGAAGAATAGTTTGGTTTAACGCACATTTTCCGGGACGAAGGATTGGAGTAGGAGGACTCATAGACTGTTTATGCAACTGAAACGCACACGGTAGAAGAATTCCGTCAAAGAATACAGCAGGATACCGATATTATTCGGTCTGCGAAATGCGGCTTTGTGTATCAAACAGATGGAGATGATTTCTCGCAAATAAAATAATAAAAATATGTTGTGGCCAGCACAAGATCTCTCGCCATTTCCATATTAGGCTATAAAAGTACCTATTACATTTCTATTCTAAATTCATAGCCACATGTGCTATCCGCTATCCGTTATATAAGTTCCACTACTAGCCAATAGATGGATTCAAGTCGGATAGCCACACGTGCTATCCGCTATCCGCTGTATAAGTTCCACTACTAGCCAACAGATGGATTTAAGTCGGATAGCCACATATGCTATTTGTTAGAATTATAAATAATTATCATAATTTAAATAGGTACTTACAATATATAGATATTAATCAAATATTATTGATATAACACACGAACACAAGTATTTGATCACAAAATTGAAAAGCCGAACTACTTGTCAACTTGACACCTGGCAATATTAATAAGTTCCACTACTAGCCAACAGATGGATTCAAGTCAGATAGCGGGATGGGGACCCCCATCTGTTGGCTAGTAGTGGAACATATATAGCGGATAGCACATGTGGCTATGAATTAGAATAGACCCCCTGGTACAGACAAAAAATTCTAATTACATCTATTATTAATATATTATAAATAAGTTTCCTCCTCCTCTTCTAAATATTGGAGATTCTTCAAATTCATTGACAAGATTGGCAGTTTTTTCGGATGTGTGTATGTAATATATGTATCCATAATTTTAAATATTTAATTAATAAGAAGTACTAAATGTACTTCCCAGATAAAGGTTTCAGTAATGTATTTGGATTTTTGAAAATTATATTTTTCTGTCAATTACAAACACTTTAATTTTTCAACTGGTTTCCATGGAGTTATTTGGGCTGGGAAATTCATTACAACGGGTTATTTTATATATTTATAATTCTCTATCTCTAAACATATAGAAGATATAATAAAAACGTTCAATGTTTCGGAAAAATAATTTTCTATTTTTTGATATTTGTAGTAACATAAATTTCCAAAAAATAATATTTAGAAGATTCTTTTTAGGAAACTGCTACTTCTGGTTATCCAATAGTTACCAAAACATTTTCATCTCTTCCCATTAATATCAGATTAACGAATACATAGTTAAATTGGTCTTTAGTCTTAGAGAATTTGAAAAACCGTCCTTCCAACATCCAGACACACAAACACACACACACACACACAGACAGAGAGAGAGATTGTAAAAATGTTAAAATCAGATTCTAGTGACCTTAAAACGTGCTTATTCTCTAAAATCTCGATATGTGATTTTCAGCATGAATTCAATACTTATCTCAGCGAGAGGTAAAACGGTATTAAAAAGATTTATTTCATACAATTCATTGAAATAAAATTTTGCCACATAAATAATAAAATAACCAATAACTTGTTAATGGTTACGTTTATATCATAAATGTTACTATGTATTTTTCGACTATAAGTTCTGGAATTCATCTTTGAAACATTGGCGGTACGTTTTGGGACAGCTTGTATTTCTATTCTATTAATAACTTTAAAAAGTAAACGTTTCAGTGCTGATTTTAATGTCTGTTACAAATTTTGAACCGCAATAATTTTTAGAATGAAGCTTTATTAAAATCACTGGTAAAATAAAATTAATTAGTGTATGTTTGCTAATTAGTTAAATGTCAATGGGTAAGTTTTATTAAAATCTCTGGTAAAATAAAACTAAATAGTGTGTTACTGTGTTTGCTAATTAGTTAAATGTCAATCTCATATCGTTTTTTCTTCTACACTGCATTTGACTTACTAATTATATTGGCAACTAACTTCCATTAGCATAGTAATTTATTTTTGGAAGAAAACGATGTTAAAATAAAATGCCAACATAAATTTACTGCTGTCTTTTATAATTAACAAATGACATCTACGAAGGTCACGTATAAATGAACATAATGGTCCATAATGGGCTACTTGCGTGGTACTGAAAATCCGATTTCTATCACTATATACGTAATGTTATGTTGAAAACATATATAAAAATATAAATTTTATTTTAATAAGAATATTTGTTTTTTAGTAAATTAAAAATAAAAATTCTCTGTGACGTCATTATATAGAACTATAGAAGAAAACCATCCTGGAAACCATATTTAAAAATGTAACGTATAGATGGCATGGCGTGCAAGAAACTTTTAATTTGAATTTGACATTAGTTCATTTCTCTCTCTCTCTGGGCTCTAAAATATTAATTACTTCACAAATAAACACATAGGTAGTTACAAGTAATTTAAAATATCGATAACAAAAAGATAAACTAAAATACTAACCTCCAAACTATTGTTGAAACGTCAAACAGGAGATCTACATTACCCGTACAAACAAACGCTATGGATTTACGACCATTCATTGGTGCGGCGTAATTCTACGTCATACATTGCGGGAATTCAAATAATCAAATTTCTTTATTTTTTTACTGGCTAATTAATAAAAATTTTGTCAAAAGAAAAAATATGTAGCAAGTTTTTACCTGCTCTTTAAAAATATTAAATAAAAAAAATGTACGCAAGTAGCCCATTTCAAGAATTTTATTTTAAATAAGTTCAAAGTGGTTCTCTCCAACAATAATACTCATCACCACTCTTTCCTTCAAGTTCTTAAAATCTCACAACTTTTAGAATGCTTTTAAACTAATTTCTAGGAAACATAAAACCTGTCAAAGCTGTCGAATTAATTTTTGGACATTTATAAACTGCCAATGCTATTAAACTAATCATGGAAGACTTAAACACTATAATAGTATATTACATCCGAGGTGGGAGATGTTTCTTTACAGCCGAGGGCTTATGTATATTACCGAGAGGCGAAGCCTCGAAGTGAGATAATGCGCGAGGCTGTTATGAAACTCCCACCGAGGTTATGTATACTATTTTATTCACAATCATCCTCATTTTAAATCAATAATTTTCAAAATAAATCAATGAATTTTAACCTTTAATTTTATTATTTTGACAGCTGTCTTAAAATTTGTTTAGCCTACTTAATTATGGGGATCTACGGCAATGTTGCTAGGCAACCCCTACATAAATATTTCCAACCCAAGAGATGGAAGTAAAATCTGTTATTTCCAACCCAAGAGATTGTCATTAAAGTTAGGAATGACGTATTTTCCAACCTCCAAAAGGTTAGGAATCTGTATATTACTATAATGATTGTGAATAAAATTAATTTTAGGCTGACTTGAATATTGCCACAGCTGACAAATTATAAATCATGATTCGAAAAACAACGATACTTTAAAAAATTGATTAAATAATGTTCTCTAAATTAATTTCAAATGACAGATAAAAATATCTGTTTAAAATTGTTTAATTTATAGAAATGTGCTTAATAGATCAAGGATATTTTAAATGCAAGAAGAATTTGTGAAAAAAAAAACCTGGACTCTCTCATAACTAATGAGAAGGTCCAAGCTTCAAATCCCTACGAGGTCGATGAATTTTTCACAAATTATTTCTAGTTTAAAAATAATTCTTTATAGTACTCATACATACGTAGGAACTTCATTAATGATGAGTTCATACTTGAAAAGTATGTTGGAAGTGTATTAATTGTTATCATTGTAGTGTTCGTGTTTACAATTTAAATCTGAAATTACTAACAATTTTCTTTTAAACGTTTCTTGCATTTAAAATTTTGTTACACTGTAAAGTTCAATTTGTAGTGCGCAAGAAGCGAATGAAAACTGTTATTATTTCGTGTAGACAGAGCTGAATGTACGAATGAACGACTAAAAGCGCAGATTTTCATGCACATGGACATACAATAGCAATTCTTGCGTTGAATACCAATGAATGCACCGACGCTACCAAAACTACTAAGCAAATGAAATGAGGACAAATAAACGATTTGCACTACTATTATACTCTTCTAATTGATTCTAGTTGCAATGCAAACTCTGATTATTTTCTTAATGCAGTATAATATAAAGAATTTGAACAAAAAAAATCTATTCAGCTCCAAAAAGAAACAGGCTGTTCTCGTTCAGCTGTATATAGTTATTAATTGAATCATTTACGATCCCCTGTATTTAAAAAAAAAATTGTCATCGTTTTGTCCCTCATCAGTTTTCAAAAAGTGGAACGTAAAAAAATCTGTTGTGTTATTACTATATTTTTAAATTTTTTATTCATTCCATAAATAAGTTTTCTCTTACTCTTCTAAATGTTCGAATGTATCTACAAATTTAAATATTTAATTAATAATAAAGAAAGAAAACCTAGTACGATCATTAGAGCAATATATAGATAAGAAGCTGAAATTTTAATATGTTATTATCCAATAGTATTTACATAAAAAATAATTTTTTGAGAGAGATCTGACGTGTAGTTTATTAGTAATTAATATTTGAAAATTGGATATTTAACATGTAGTCAGTAGGGAATCTCGTGTCAGACGCACATTTTTTATATAATTTAACTACAATTGCTAGATAAAGATACAAAAAAACTGTAATTTGTATTAATCAACTATCATAGATTATGTAAAAATTACAACAACGCATTCTGACGTGCAGCTCTGAAGATATTTGAATATAAGTAACTGAAAATTCATTAAAATATCTGTCAGCCGTACTGACAAATAAATGACATATCCGACTAATGAACGTTTGGCAACGTCGGATAAAAGAAAAATAGAAAAAAACATAAATGCAAGTAACTGAGGGGTTTCTAACAAATACAAGAACTACAAAAGACGATAAACAAAGAAAACATAAACTCAATAATTATCTGAATAGTCTGAAGCGTTCCAATTCAAAATGACAAATAATGTCAAAATTCGCGCCAACTGCGCTAACAAGTGCTAGTAAGCTAGTATCCGCCATTTGAGATGCGCTGTTGCCAGATCCACGCCAGATTTATTTACGCAAAAAATACTGTAGTCAAATGACATAATTTTTTATCGATAATAAATAAATAATTAAGTAAATCCGATTAAAAGTGGTCTTAAGTACCATCTAAATTTAAGTTATTAATTTACAAGTTAACATAATTATATTTTAGTTAAAAAAAAATTACATTTTATTAAGACTTACAGAGTACTGATCGTACTACCTTAATAATATTTAGATTTTTTTAAGAAACTACTATTTCCAGTTGTCCAATTGTTACCAAAACTTTTTCAGCTCTTCCCATTAATGTCAGATTAAGGAATACGTATAACTAAAGAAAAAACCCCTTAACCTTAACAATAAATTTAAAAACTATATACGTATATCGAGAACTAATTTCTCATCATCAGTAGAAACTACAAAGTAAAAACAGAGAAGTTAAGATTACTCAGAATGTAAACCATGCCAGAGATCAAAACAGCTCTGAAGAATAAGGGAGAGAACACGGGTTATATAGGGACAAGAGTCATAGGTGAGTGGATACCTAATTGGGTAACTAAGATTAAACAGAGAAACTATCTTATATTAACTCATATAATTTTGAATTTGGGATGGGACCTAGGTCCGCGTTCATCAATTTATCTTTAAATTTATGTGTTATCAAACTCTCATGTGCGTTTAAATATCTATTATTATCAACTTGTTTCAATAATTTTATATTAGAATTGTCAATTTTATGATTATTAATAAACATATGTTGTGCTACGCTAGATTTAACAGGATTACCGCTTTTTAAATGATAGAAATGTTCTTTAAATCGAGTATCAATTTGTATTTTAATTTGCCCGATATAAACTTTATTACAATCTTTACAGTCAATTTTATAAACACTGGATTTTTTATTATTACGAATTTTATCTTTAGGGTTACCTAATAATGATTTAATGGTGTTATTTGAATTATAAGTTACCGTTAAATTATGATTTTTAAAAATTTTGTTTATACCTTTGGTGTCATTATCAAATGGTAATGTTATATATTTAATATTTTTATTATTAGTTGGCGTTAAAGTTGTGAAATCTAATACGGATTGACGATTTTTAAATTTATGGACTAGTTTATCTATAATTTTAACCGGGAATCCATTATATTTAGCTATTTCTTTAATATATTTCAATTCATTTTCAAAACGTGTTTTGTTTAACGGAAATTTGGTCAGTCTATTAATTAAAAAGTTAACCGCTGCTAATTTATGTTGCCAAAAATAATTCGAGTCAGCTGTTATAAATCGATTAGTATTCGTAGGTTTCCTATATATGTCAAATTCTAATTTAGTTTTGTTTCTAATAACCAGTGTGTCCAAAAATGGTAATTGTTTATTGGTTTCTTTTTCAATCGTAAATTTAATTGATGGAAAAACTGAATTTAATCTGGCTAAAAAGTATCTAAATCGCATATTTCGGTATTAATAATAGCAAAAATATCATCAACATATCGAATCCAAACGTAGTTAAATTGGTCTTAAGTATAATAGTTTTTGAGGAATCGTCCCTCCAACATCCACACACAACCACAGACAGACATCATCGTAAAAATATTACAATCGGATTGTAAGGACCTTAAAACGTGCTTATTCACTAAAATTTGAATTTGCGATTTTTAGTATGAATCCAATACCTCTCTTAGCGAGAGGTAAAAACAATTAAAATTTAATGTAATTATTCAACCGTTCAGTTATCCACAACTTAATTTTAAAATTAAACTCTTCTTTTTCTTAATTTCTCAATATCTCAATCTACCACAATTTCTATCGTGTTCATCCTCAATCCATCTTCCTTACACTCTCCTTCTGATGTCTATCTCCTTGTATGACTTATGGGTGACGTGTCTTGTTGGCACTTTGGGGCTGATCCAGCTCATCACGCGCTACGAGCAGTTTGTATGCTAATAAAAACACTCGCGTAGGTGAAGAGGTTCCAAGGTGAGGGAACATGCCACAGGAATGCACAAGAGGGTGAAATATTTCTGGTTGTAAATCCTATTGGGTTGTTTGCTCTCCAGAACGAGGGTTTTTTATAGCTGCAACTTGGAAACTTTGGAAGAAGGGAAAGGGATGTGATTTTGAATAAATTAAACTTACGAAAAGTTTACTTTTTCTGCAAAAAGTTAGAATATAATAGAACAATCTTATAATTATTATAAGGTAAATGAAGCAAATGGGGGATTACGGCTCAATCGAATTAAAGGAAAATAGTAAAAAAATACGAATGTATATGCTGAATAACAAATATTAATAAAAAAATGAAATGGTATAATTGAGATATTTCGGAAATAAAGGGTTTTTTGTTATAACGCTTCGACACTAATATGAAAATATTTTGATTGACGACCGAGAAACCGCCTATACATGCATTACAAATAGCGTGTTAAGAGGTGGGATTACTACCAATGGAAGTTAAGAAATTCAAATTCGAAAGGAGGGGCTACAGTTTCCAAATAGTTTTTATTTTAAAATAAATTTCTTGCATTAAACTTAATAATTTAAATACACCTGTAATTATAAAGTATGTATACTTATACAGTGTTATAATATTCATTTATTTTTATTTAAATATAACTTAAAATAGCATATATTTCAAGAACATTTAGGTCCATGATGAAAACATTTTGATATAAAAACACATAAATGTGACGTCACGTCAATCTTTTCAAAATTCGGGAGACCATAACTCGCTTATTAATAGGAATTTTTTCACCGGATTTTCATCAATAGTCTTAGTTTTCCTAATATTTTCAGATGAAATTATAAAAACAAAAATGGTGTAATCCCCATTGCAGCGTAACAATCATTACAGTTTAACAAGGTATAAGTGCCAAAAAATCTATACAGGGTGTCTACTTTTTTCGTTATATGTACAGCAGATGTCTCAAACATCACTGTAATTAGACATATAAAGGGTCATTTTAAAAATTCGTGGCCAAACAATGCAAACATATACAGCTTTTGAGTCGAATTTACTTTCATTTTTCAATATGGTCTCCGTATCATGTACTTCACTGCACTTATTCCACTGATGAGTGCTTTTGTGCCATCCAGGAAATCCATTCTTTAAGATCGCCTGAAAAAACTGTTTTCTTTTCCTATGAAAAGTAATACATATAATAGAAAAATCTTATAATTATGCGTAACAAAAATACTATATCGAGTGTCTACAATTTATCTCTTGTTAAGAGAGGTCATGTTAAAAATCGGATATCCAGATTTTAGTAGATAAGCACGTTTGAAGGTCCCTAGAATCTGATTATAATATTTTTACGATGATGTCCGTGTGACCGTGTGTGTATGTGTGTGTACGTGTGTGTATGTGTGTATGTATATATACAGTGTGTTAATTAAAAACCTGGCCATAGGCGTTTAACATGGGAAAACAGTTTTTCTTTGCGCAAAAGTCCCCAATTCATTTTAGACAAAAATGTTTCAAATAAATGTTGTAGATATTAATATTCTACGCCTAAATCACTAAACAGATTTAACTTTGCACGTTTAGTAACTTGTAAAATCTAACTTGAAATTGTACAAATATTGATCATTTGTAGCAATACCCATGAAATTGAAACAAAATTACAAAGAAATTCATATCGCTTGAACTGTCAGAAATTTAATTTTATTGATTACAGAATGTGAAAAAATAATAATAATAATAATAATAATAATAAAAGTTATTTAAGTGTTAGATTTTAAAAATAATACCTGTGTAGTAATTTAGGTGCAGAATTGAATTATCTGCAACTTTTAATTGAAAACTGAATTTCTGACAGTTCAAACGATACGCATTTCTTTCTAACTTTGTTTCAATTTCATGGGTATCGCTGGACATGAGCAATATTTTTATACAATTTCAAATTAGATTTTAAAAGTGACCAAACGGGCAAAATTAAAACTGTTTACTGATTTCGGCGTAGAATATAATTATCTACAACATTTATTTGAAACATTTTGTTTAAAATTAATTGGGGACTTTTGCGCAAAGAAAAACTGTTCTCCCATGTTAAACGCCTATGGCCAGGTTTTTAATTAACACACTGTATAGATATATATATATATATATATATATATATATATATATATATATGTGTGTGTGTGTGGATGTTGTAGCCACGATTTCTCAAATACTATAGGATTAAGACATGTTTAACTGCGGTTTCCTCAATCTGACATTCCTGGGAAGAGCTGATTAGATTTTGGTAACAATTGGACAACCGGAAGTAATAGTTTCTTAAAAAAAAATCAAAATATTTTTTGTTTGATTTATGTTATTACAAATATTAAAGAATATAAAAATTTCTATCTGATACATTTGAAATTTTTATTATATCTTCTATAGAGTTAAAGATAGAGAAATATAAATGTATAAAATAATATGTTGTAAATGAATCTCGTAGCCCATGGAAAACAAGTGGAAAAATTAAAATATAAAAAGATAAATGTCAGTGTCAAATATCCATTACTGAAGACTTTTTCTGGGAAATACATTTAATATTTGTTATTTTATAATTAATTAAATATTTATAATCCTAAATACATTTATTACGTATAACGCCAATCTCATCAATGAATTGAAAGAATCGCGAACATTTAGAAGACTAAGAGGAAACTTGTTCATAGAATAAATTAAAAATATGTAAAGACGATATGTGTTTTTGGGTATAGTTGAATATGTACAATACTTATATAGCGTAATATCCCCCCGTAAAAAATAATATTCTGTAACAGTAAAGAAAATTCGCATAGTATTTCATTCTATCCACATCTTGCGACAAATTTCATCAATCTTTCATTTCATCCAACATTTCTCTCCCCGTCAAACTACTCGACAACTATTCGCGAACTTAGCATCAAACAAAACAAAACCTACGACGTTCCTTTATCTTATCCGCTGCATTGTTTTCTTTATTTATACATTTTTACTTGTCACACACTTGCAACAGTTCCGGAGGCAAGACAAACAAAAGATGCTCGGCTTAGAGCGCTTCGATCATTTATTAAATTTGACTGGATAATAAGATAGTTCAGTGAACTGATTCGAGTGATAATTATTTTTGACAGCTAATTTTGTAAATTCTCACAGGGTTAATGATCTTCTGGCTTTATTCCAGAAGATTTGGGTATCTATTTATGTAACAGAAAACATATTAATAAGATGAATATCAGGCATGGTTTATGATTTATTTGCAGATCCCATTAAGTTTGAAAGTGAATCTTGTAACCTATAAATGTAAATCGATGTAAAATTCGTATTCATAAGTATATTAAATCAAAGAATATCGACGGATGATGGATAACATAGAGGATAATAAATTTCCTTACATAGCATTAACGATATTTGATAAAGATATTTTTCTTATACAGCATTTTATTTGTATCCATTTTTACCTCCAGCTCCCCTTGGTAAGGGAAATATACGAGCCCTAATCCATATTAGTTGGCCTAGTCGCTAAAGATGTTATTTTTCTGTCTACCCATACGAAAAGTGAAATTTTACGTACTTATTTTCGGATGAAAAATGACACTTTTCTGAACGTTATCACTTTTCGTCCGCAAACCTTTTTCGTACGCTAAGCCTACTGCGATTTTATGATTATTGTAATTGTGTGTACTACCGGAATTGTAAATAACAAATATCAAAGGAGCAAATAAAAATATTATTTTAATGATAAATTTAATTTATATATGTGAGCAATTAGTAATAAAATTAATTATACCAAAAATTATTAATTAATTACTAATTGTTGCATAGAGTTGTTTTCGAGGTTATTTTGTTGTTTTTTTTTATTTTCACCTGTCAAATAGTGTTGATGATGATGAGTAATTAATTTTTGTATAACATTATTCATATAATAAATAATAAAGTTTTTCGAATTTAAAGACCGTGTATTTATTTCTAGATCTATTACGAAAAGTAAGGTAGACAGAAAAATGTAATATGCACCTCGGCAAAAAATGCATATTATAGCCTCGCTTGTTTGCTTTACCTCGGCTTCGCCTCGGAAAGCAAACTCAAGCTCTGTTGTAATAATATGCAATTTTTTGTCCTAGGTATATAAATAACTATTATTTAGCGCACATATAATACAAATAATAACTAACGTAATTATCGGTATATTATTTAATATTATAGATATTTTGTGGTTCTAGCTATATAGCAAGATATATTTTCTGAAATATTTTATTGTTTAATGCCAAATGAAATAATTCATAGCTTTACTGATAATACAAGAAAAACAAATAAATTTTGAAAAGAATTGAGGTATAAATTGCCATAAAAAAATATGGCAATTTTTAAAAATAATCGGCGAATTATCCAATCTTAATAAAAAAAAATAGAAATTTTCTAACGAATTTGAGTTATTATTATACTGTTAAATATTTATGTTTAGCTAGAAATATAATTTAAAGTTATAACGTGGAAATATCTTTACTTTAAATTAAAAAAAACCTTCCTCTATTATTATTAGAAATAATACTATTTAAGTCACTATAAAGGAATCTAATAAATAGGCCAACTAATATGGATTAGAGCTCGTAGATATCGTGCTAAAAATCGCATGTTGAGATTTTGGTAAATGACCACGTTTTAAGGTCCCCATAATCTGATTTTAACATTTTCACGTTGATGATGTGTGTGTGTTTATGTATGTATGTATGTATGTATGTATGTATGTATGTATGTATGTATGTATGTATGTATGTATGTATGTATGTATGTATGTATGTGTGTATGTGTGTGGGGGCGTGTGTGTGTATGTATGGATTTTGTTAACACTCCAACTCAAATACTATCATTCAGAAAATTCTAAACCTTGTAATTTTACCTTCTCCTAATATGAAAAGAAGCCATTAGATTTTGGTGTAAATCAGTTAACTGGAAATGGCACTTTACTTAAAGATCAAAATAGTTTTTCTTCGAAAAATACCTTTAAATGTATTTTTTTCGCGATTCATGCTACTGTAAAAAATAAAGATTATTAAATTTTCTATAGGTATGCGTTCATACTTTTTCTATTTATTTTAAAGATAAATATATAAACTAATCTATTTTATAAATCCCGGAGCTTGTTTTAAAAATAAATACAATTCCTTAGTTACACAGTTCAGATTTCAAATGTATGTAACTGACGGGTAAATATCACTGTCAAAAAATCTATCATTTCAAATGATTAATGGTAACGTTTTACAAAGAAAATAGTAATAGTAAATAAAAAAAATAGTCACAGTTATATTCCAGCATCAATAAAAATGTAGGTATGTATTTAAATTAATAAAAGTTAAAAAAAAATAACAGTTTCACAAGAAATAGTTATTTAGATACAAGTACGTACAGCAAGTCTTTAGTCACGAATGGCTCAATTAAAACACGAGCGTATAAAATTTACTTTTATTTTTATAAAATAGGATCACAATATTGAGTGAGAAGTTAGCCATAATAACAAAATATTTACTTTGTTTTGCAAATTTAGCGCGTTTAAAAATTTTAATCACTCGTTGCTCGGAACCCGCGTCTATTGAAACGTCACTAAACAATCGTTTTACAAACTTAAAACTAAAAACTAAACATTAATTTTACGCACTATCGTAGATAATAGTTATTTACATTCGAGTGCGTGTAAGTTGTATTTTACAGCGCGACAGCTTTGTTTAAGGCACGAGCCCTTAAGGCGAGTGCCTTATTAGCTAATTGTTATTTTCGTAAATAATTCAATAAAAATATTGATGCCGGAAAAATTACCTCCCACTCCAGTGACGTCGGAGCACATACATAACGTCATTCATAGCCAATAGGAAAACAGTTTATGTTATTTATATAAATAAAAGTAGTCGACAGTTTGTCACGTGTTAAACTGTATGTACTCTGACGTCACAATCTGTTTTAGATCACGTGACTTTAACACAATTTTCAATATTTAATTGTAAAATATCTAATGGATATTTCGTGATATTTTCAAATTTCAGGCTCTTCAAAGAACAATATCTTTTAAAATTTAGTATTTAGAAGTCATATAAAAATTCTTGCACAGCCCTATTAATAATAATGAAAATAGCAGTATACCGGGTGTTAATTAATAAGCGGGCCATAAGCAATTAATATAGGAAATCAGTTTTCCCTTCCACAAAACTTTCCCATTTAATTTTAGACAAAAATATTTCAAATAAATGTTATAGAGAATTAAATTCTACCCCTAAATCAGCAATCATATTTTATTTTACATGTTTAGTAACTTGAATCCAATTTGAAGTTTCATAAATATTGCTCATTTGTAGTTAGCCATGGCATTTAAACAAAATTACAAAAAAATGTAAATCGTCAGAACTGTCAGTAATTCGATTTACTTACAAAAATTATAGATAATTATATTCTACATATAAGTTCCTAAAAATATTTTGTTTTTATAATCTACGTCTAAATCACAAACAAATTTTATTAATTTTTATTTTGTAAAATAAAAATGATGACAATTCAAACGATATGCATTTCTTTGTAATTTTGTTTAAATTCCATGGCTATCACTAGAAATGAGCAATATTTATAAAATTAAAAACTGGATTTTACAGGTTACCAACCATACAAAATAAAATCTGATTAGTGATTTAGGTGCATTACACGTTGAAGTTTTTCTTTTAAAGTAACTTGAAAAGTATTCTCTCTCGCACAATGACATGAGTACAAGAGAGACAAATGAATAGACATTTCATGAAAAACTTTTAAAGAAAAACTGGAACATGCGCTAATTTTTCTTCATAATCACAATGGCTCGTACCACGATCACGGTTCTAAGACCGGTATTAGTTAAAACCTTGACGACGACTTGACACATACTTCAGGGTTATCAACAAAAATCAGTGATGCCACTATACTGATTAAACCGAAAATGTACTGACAGGCATATTCAATACATTTGGCTTCAATATTCTAAATAACATACATACATACATACATAAAATCACGCGTTTCCCACTTAGTGGGTTAGCAAAAACCCGAAAACAATAAGAAAAGGGTTGAAAGTAAGATATTAATAATATATAATAATAATAAAATAATAATAATATATCTTAAAAACAAGTCCAGAGACAAGTCATATTAAACAATTTAAAATAATGAAGCCAAATGTATTAAATATGCCTATCGGTACATTTTCGGTTTAATTAGCATAGTGGCATCACTGATTTTCTTTATAACCCTGAAGTATGTGTCAAATAGTTAGCACGGTTCTAGCTAACACCAATGTTAGAACCGTGATCGTGGTACGAGACATAGTTTGATTGTGGGGGTCTCGTGGCCGCGTGCCAGAGTGTCTGGTCGTGAACCTGGGGGAACCGGGTTCGATTCCGACAGACGCCAAATATTTCCAATTTTAAATGGCACAAAAGTGACCCCTGTGGCGCACTCTCCACACCAGCTATGAGTGCCCGAGAGGTGACGCCTGGTAAGCGCCCACACGGTAAAATATATCGTCATCATTACCGATGTCTACATGTGTTGTAGATACGGGCACACCCAGAAATGGGTAATATACCGTGATGATATATTATTATTATTAAGTTTGATTGTCAATTGTCATTTGTGTTTATATTTTTGATGTATTCAAGTAGTTTTATAAGTGAAAGATATTAAACTGAAAAATGGCAAAATGGGGCAGAGAAGTAATTGAAATATCTACGAAAAATTCAGGAGATGAAAATTCAATGACAATTTAATGTGGGTATAATTTAAATTTTGACACTTGCATATTTTAATTCACGCAAACTTGATCGTGTAAATAAACTTGTAAGATCACTTATAAAAATACTTTTCAAGTCACTTGAAAATAAAAACTTCACATTTTTATTTATAAATAAGTGGGAAGTTTTGCGCCAGGAAAAACTGATTTCCCATGTTAAATGCCTATGACCCGCTTTTTAATTAACACCCTTTATATAAATTTGTCTGTATTTTTTTAATCAGACTGCAGTTTTATATTGCAAAACTCTCTAAATTTTAATTCATTAGGTTTTAATCGATTTTTAACTAATAATGATACAAAGTAGACGACTTTTCTGTTGATTTCCAGAATTCCATCTTCAACCTAAATGATTCCAAGAAATTGACCTACAGTCAGAGTCACATTAAATATTCAAATATCGATTCTCGATAAAATTATGAATATTTCCACCTCATTAAATGTGTCCCATCGTGTTATCTTCTTCCAAGTCTTCGAACAAACACATCACTTATATTCTTTTCCACTTAGAAAGAATTTCATTCTTAGCCTTCTGTGATTTATTGATGATAGAAACTTTTTTGTTCTTGGTGTTCTAATCCCTGGTTATTTCAAGTTAATTAGCAAAAAGTGTAAGAATCTAGATTTGCATATTGTATAGAAGCAAGAGGATGAATATAATATAAAGGAGTTAGTAGATGGAAGAGCTAAGCTTTGAACAAACTAGTAGAACAAAGTGCATATCTAACATGGGATTTACCATCTTCTGCTTCGGGATTATTAGAGGTGTACAAAGGGAAATTATATCATAAAGAGAGAATTATATAATACAAGGTTGAGCAGAAAAGACGTACGTTTTTCAAAACGTCACAAAATGGACACTTTTTGCTTTAGAAAAAAATCTGTTGTGACCAGCACAAAACCTTCCGTCAATTCGATGTACGAGTATTTTGTATAAATCCTACACCAAAAGTTCCTTGAAAAAGATTTTTTCTACAGTCACTATAGAAAGCAGCCATTTGCGCTCTCTTTTGTCAACGCAAATGACATTTTGCCGCTCATGTGCGACAAAGTAGAAAAAACGCTCGCTGCCCAAATTTCTAACTATTCAATGTTGAGAAATGTTACTTGTCTACATTCTGAATAGAAACGTTTAGTTAGGAACTAATGGCACTGTAGTTACACATTTACCAAGTACACAAGTCAATCTGACATATGCTCTGTCGGTATATTACATAACCAAACAAAATACCGGACTGCTGTGCAAATAAAATAGGGCATTCATTTACAAAAAGGAAAGTATAAAATGCTTAGATTAGATTGAAGCAATAGCTCAAGAAGAATGGAAAATAACGATAAAATTAAATTGTGTGAACAGTGTTTATGTTTAGTAATAGGAATGATTGTACACAGATGGCGATAGATGTATGTATAGTGGCGACGATAGTTGTGAGTCGTATTGTGACATATGATCTTGAGTTTATTTTGATTACAATAAAGTTATTAGTTATTTCATTACATAAATAATTCCGAGAAGTCAGTCAATACATCAGGTAACATACATGTCTATATAATCACAAATTCCTTGAAATATTTGTTAATTTTTTCAGTGTGACAGGCGTGATTATTAACCGTATCTTTTGGTACAAAAACTTATCAAATCATGTATGTATTATAAACACGTATTTTAATTCTTAAGAATAAGAGAATAAGACTACAACTATGACAATGACAATGATATTGCTGCATAAACTCGGCTTCAATTTTGTGACGTTTTATAAAACGTCCGACTTTTTTGTCGAACCCTGTACAAAATAAAGTTTAATTAATTTTCCTGCTAATAACCACTTCTTTTCCTTTGTACTTTTATAGCAGGACATTATAGAAAATAGCTCTATAATTACGTGTTTGGACTCCGGAATTGAATCAATATTTACATATAGCTATTAGCTGAACGGGGACAATAGCTTGGTAAGAATGTCCTATTTGCCAACATCGCCCTAGTAAAGAACGTCAGTAATCACTGCTGCGCCATTGTTGCTGAAAACAGCATTTTTCATGAGGTCCTTTTCGAGCGGCAAGGTTCATTAGTCTTGACACGCAGGTGCAGGGACGTACTTGTATTCACTATTCATATTCAAGGAGGAGGAACAACGAAAACAGAGAAATAATTTAGTATTTTGCACAGCACAAGAACAAACACTAATTAATAAAAGAAAAGATGAAGAACAACGTAAGACTGGATGTCTAAAGATCATCTTATATAAATAAGTATCTATCCGTCTACGTATTTATATATATATATATATATATATATACAGTGTGTCCCATTTAGAGGTGCCACCATTGGGATCTCGAGAACAATAAGAGATACGATGACGGTTAAATGGAACTTTTTGTGCGCCTTTGGCAGGCCATCTCAGATGTGCTTTTGTTTTTCCAAAAATTCTCATAGGGCACTAGATAATGACGAAAAAACTGATTATTGTTGATTTTTTCTTTTTCAAATAACTTCTAAACTAGTAGTAATTGAGAAAAACGTTTCAAATATAAAAGATAGATATTTTTATTAACTAACCAGTGGCGTACGAAATAAATTTTTATATCCGTAAATATTCGAGATATAACACAAACTTATATTTTTTTCAATGGAACCCATATCTTATTTTAGTCTCAAAAAAATAATTATTTTTTTCTCTTTTCAATGATGTAAGGGTTATTATGTTTTATATTTGTTTTGCTCCTAAAATTTAATTTTTTTCTTTATTTTTGTGAATTTTCTTATTATTTCTCAAAAAAAATATATTATTTTTATTAATTATATTGTATTTGATCGATATAATTTATTTTATGCCTTTATTACTTAATATTTTTATTCTAGACTCATAATTACAAATTACACTATAATGTGCCAAGGGCGACCTCATACAAAATATTATAAAAATTAATTTGATACGAGTTTTGAGCAAAATTTTCTAACGGAATAAATTATTTAAATACAAAGAGTATTTCTAAATAGAAATCTACCAATATTTTCAAAATAATTGTAAATTTAATACAAAATAAGGAAAAAAATAATAATTTTGAAGGCAAAACAAATATAAAACATAATAACCCTTACAAAATTGAAAAGAGAAAAAAATAGTTAATTTTTTGAGACTAAAATCAGATATGGGTTCCATTTAAAAAAATATAAGTTTGTGTTAAATCTCGTAAATTTATGGATATAAAAATTTGTTTCGTACGCCACTGGTTAGTTAATAAAAATATCTATCTTTTATATTTGAAACGTCTTTCTCAATTACCAATAGTTTAGAAGTTATTTGAAAAAGAAAAAAATCAACAATAATCAGTTTTTCGTCATTATCTAGTGCCCTATGAGAATTTTTGGAAAAACAAAAGCACATCTGAGATGGCCTCCCAAATGCGCACAAAAAGTTCCATTTAACCGTCATCGTATCTGTTATAGTTCTCGAGATCCCAATGGTGGCACTTCTAAATGCAACACACTGTATATATATATAAAATACTACAAATGCCGAATTTATGCTTAAAAATGGATGCATTATTTTAAAGGCAAATTAGCAGTTAATAAAGCTTGAATTAGTCAGGCGAATTATTATCTCCTGTTTAAATGGAGGGCAATTTTTTACAGCAATTTTTTTATACCAGGTGTCTACTTTTTTTCCCATAGGAAATTCTATGTTAAAAAAATTGATTTTAGAACAAAAGTTTATTGCAGGAATATGTTCAGAAAGTAAAACTGTATCGATGGAATACAAGTTTGTTATTCAATTGTTTCTTGTATATGAATTAGAAGCAAAGGAATATATACAATTTAAAGCAATTATCAGAGTGCCATATGAAAAAAAAAACAATAATTTATTATTCTTGTTTCTGGCACATCTGGCAGATTTGATATTTCTTTTGATTTTATTCTTATTAAAATTTGTGATTATTTTTTTTCTTTCAGATTAAGTCTTCGTTGAGGTCTTCCTATTCTAATAATAATAAAATCAAAAGAAATGTCAAATCTGTCAGATATGTCAGAAACAAGAAACATAAATTATTGTTTATGGCACTCTGATAATACCAATAGTACCAAAAATAAGCTAGTCACCAGACCTAACCCGGTTGTGGAAGTATGGAAAATTCTTGAAAGAAACAAGAATACATACCATTAAAATAAACAAAGAATAGACCTTTACAGAATTGGAGTCCCGCGCGAGAGGGAGATAGAACATCTCGATACAAACAAACTCCCTCCCGTATTTTTTCATCTGTCATTCAGGGTTATAACCTAGCTTTCCATTCCATTAAAAATGAGTCTAAAACCAGAAGGTGTGCCTGGAGCAACTAATGTAATTATCTACATAATAATTAGTAAATGACATTTACGATATTTACATCTTTGAATTTGTAGTGAGTATGGCTGAAGACAGTTCTTTGTTTGTATTATCGTAACCTAGCAACAACTACTTCTAAGCAGTGCCGCTAGAGGCGCCATAGTCAAATTACAATTATAATAGGATATTGATGACCAAAAGTTTTATAGATTCAATAGCTTGTCGCTTTGTTAGAAGAGCTGAAGAAAACCTAATAAAATATTAAATTTCTTTATACGAAATATGTAATTAATTTTAAATTTTAATATTAAGACGAAGACTTTTTTGTAATAAATTAAATATTTATAAATACTTTCTATATTTAATTCAGAGTGAAAACGAGAATTCAAGATATAACTAGGACTTTAATATAGAAAAATAGTTTATTTCAAAAAAATATCTTCCCGTAATATTTATGCAGTTTTCTCGGTCAAAAGACTTGAATTTAAAATTTTTGAAACCAAAACATACAGAATATTATTTTCTATCATATCTTTCCTAATATACAAGGTTGTCCAAAAAGATGTTACCACTTATATGGTACTATATAATTTTAAATTTTCTTTTGTTGTAGACTAGATATGGCCACCCGATTTAATTTGGAAGAGAGAAGGTACCTAGCAGCTTGGATGGAAGATGGAAGTGTTTGGGTCACCCTCAATAGTAAGAAAAAAAGGTATTTTTGATTTAAATTTAAATGAAAGATGACATATTTCATTCCCAAATTCTTTTGGTTGCTATTCATCCTCATGTAATCATAGTAACAAGATTTCAATAGATAAAATGTCACTTTAAAATATGTTTTTGAAAAAATATGAAATTGCGTGGGTACTTTATTTAACTGACTGTTAAATAAAAGCATTTGCTCTATTTGTGCGTGAATACGATCATATATCTAAATATCGCAAAATTTCTAAGATGCCCTCTGTTGAAAACCGTCTTAAATATCTTTATTTATGCTTGCTACATAAAATTATATTGACAGATACTCCATCATATTTATTTGACAAATTTATAATTAAAGATTATAACTATTCTCTTAGAATAAAGGATTTGTGCATTGTACCAATCTTCAGAAAGTCAAAATTTAACGGTGCGTTTTCATATATGGCTCCCACTTTGTATAACAGTGTTCCTGACTCTCTGAAGATCCTTTCTTTAAACAATTTCAAAAGAAATGTACGAGCATTATTATTTGCATAATATTTATTTCATTGTTTACTATTTTGAACTCTATATTATCTTAAATGTTTTTATTATTTCAATTATCTGTAATTAATTTTATTTATAACGTGTTTATTAGTATATATATATATATATATATATATATATATATATATATATATATATATATATATATATATATCTGTGTATTATTTGTTGGCTAGGTGGAAGAGCAGCCTTAGGCTGAACCTCGCCCTTGATTATATGTCAATAAAGTTTATTATTATTATTATTATTATTATTATTATTATTATTAACAAAGATTTGAATTTTATGACGCCACTTCCGATGTGTGAATCCTCGTTGATACGCCACTGGAGTGTGTCATAATAATAGCAATGTAAATCAGCGCTCCTTATTTGCACATAAAAGCCGCCGGCGTGAAATTTAATTTCAAAGTCGTAGTAAAAGAATGCTATCAAATTTGGTCCGTACACAAATGAGATTGACAAAAACACCATCGATCAACTAAATGTTGTCAAATTAATTCCCCCTATACACCGGGTTCTTGTCAATATTTATTGTACGTCTAATGCATGCGCATATAAATCAACCCCTCACTAATATGCGAATGTGGGGCGTATTTTTAGTTCGTGGAGCTGACGACAGAGGCGCTTAAGACGGATGAATTTTTCCGGGTCGTGTTTTGTCCGTGAATAATAAAGTAATTTACTCTGATAATAAGAATTCATTAATGTACTCGTACGTAAATTTTAATTACGGATTGTGGTAAGCAAACGTTTCAGGATTTATTCTACAAATAATTACGGGCTGGTTACATTAGATCCTGTAATTTTGCACTTCACTTAAGCAATTTTTTATGTTTACGATGTAATTATTCTTCATTTTTATAGAAAACCACTAGTATATTAATTAGTTCAACAATACCAATTATAATCGAGCACTTAATAATAGGTACTTTATCATTTATATAGATTTTTCTATCAAATTATTTCTGCGTTAATGAATACAGATTCTTTGTCTAAACTACGCCCACAGACATTATGGTATGTTAAAATTCGAAAGTTTTTTAATATGTATCTGATAGAAAAATTTAAATTATAAAATTATTTGGTATCTTTAAAATACAAAAAATGCAGATATAATTTCTATATTATCAGGGTGGCCAGAATGCCGATATTTTTATTTTCGGTTTTAAATATATTTAAATTACTCGAACAATTACCGCCCCCCACCCCCATAATCATATTCAATGTTTGGAACGTTTTGGAAGCTGGAAAACTTCCATCATCAGCCACAGATCATATAAAAAAAATCTGTTGTGGCCAGCACAAGACCTCTCGCCATTTCCATATTAGGCTATATAAGTATTGTATTGCACTTCGTTTTCGAACCGTCGTTTTATAACAAAATCTTACAGAACATTACCCAAATATTGTTTCTTACTATATTTAGCATGTCTTCTGCACACATATAATTCAAATTATATCTATTTTTCATTGTATGAGGAAGTTTCTAAATGTCAAATATTGTTCCAATTCATTAACCAGATTGGCGGTATTTCTGATAGATATATGCATTTTACCACAATTTTACCTATAATTTCAAATATTTAATTAATAAAACAATAAGAAAAGTTAAATATACTTCCCAGAAAAAGCTATCAGAATGTCACTAAAACTGTTGATATTTGACAATGACATGTGTCATTTTATAAACATTGGAATTTGTCAACTGGTTACCTTAGTGCCTTGGCCTCTGCGATTAGTTTACTTTATAAATTATAGAGCCTTTATCTCTAAATCTATACAAGATATAATAAAATTTTTAAGTGTATTAGATAGAGAATTTTATGTTCTTCAATATTTAATAAAAAAAACTCCCAAAAAATTATATTTAGAAATTTTTTTCTAAGAAACTACTACTTCCGGTTGTTCAATTGTTACCAAAACCTTTTCAGCTCTTGCCAAAAATGTCAGATTGAGGAAACTGCAGTTAAATATTTTTTAAGTCTTATAGTTTTTGAGGAATCGTGACTACAACATCCAGACATACATACATACATACACAGGGGCCGCGGAGCCGGGGGGGCAGAGGGGGCTTCAGCCCCCTCTGTAAAATTTCAGAGGGGGCTAAGCCCCCTCTGATTAAATCTAATATTGGCCTCCAAATTTTCGTTTTTTTATAGATAACAAAACCAAATTTTAATATTTTCTTTTTGTAACTTGCCGCATGAAGTTTTTTCGTTTTATGTACGTCGTGTATCAACTCGTTGAGCTTCGTACAGTTCCGTGACTTTATAGTTCGTTACTATGGCAATTTGTTTATTTGAGACCCTTTTATGATGCAAGGTAAAGAGCGCGGCGCGCTATATTATTGTGTTATGTTTCAATTGCTGACCGGTAATTTTTACTCAAAATTTTATTCACCCTAACTGCCTAACTACTATAGCTACAGTTTAAAAATACATTGGAGATGCAAAACACGTCTGAAAATAATTATTTTTGTAACAATTGCGGGAAATTAGTGATTCTAAAACGAATGGAAGTTTTCCAAAACTAGCGCAGCAAGTTTTAGGATTTGCACTAGAGCTAGAATCGGCTATGTCCCGCATTCATTTTGAGTTTCATAACTATTTATCATATCAAGCGTTATTAAACGCTCTATTGGATATGCCTTCTTTACAAATATTTATTAATGATTAACTAAGATCAGGACAAAGCAAACATGGTCTGTTTTATTTGGATTGTTTTAATCCTTTTGGAAACAATTTATCTTTATAAGACAGTTTATGAAATTGCTGTTTGTTAATTTAAAAAATCACTCCCAGCCAAAGCCATTATTTGTTTTCATCTAAATTTAAAATACAAAAAACACTACGGAGAAAATAATAATAAATAATTAAACATTAAATAACATTTTTAATTTCATTCAAATAAATATTATGTGACATTATATATATTGAGCCCCCCCTGAGATAAAATCGTTCCGCGGCCCTTGTACATACATACATACACACACACACACATACACACATACACACATCCACACACACACACACACACATACACACAGACATCATTTTAAAAATGTTATAATCGGATTGTAGGGACCTTAAATCGTGCTTATTCAATAAAATCTGGATATGCGAATTTTAGCATGAATCCAATACCTCTCTTAGCGAGAGGTAAAAATTTACACATCACATCAGAGCATTCCATGATAAGCGACAACAACAGGCATGGCCATTAATAAAACATCGAAAATGTAAAAACCGTTAAAAAGAAATAAATTGACAGGGCTGATTCCAGCCCCAAAATCTCCCAACAATGAAACAATTGGAAACAGAAAGACGGATGCGAATAATCCTCCCTCCAAACATGTTCCTGAGGGAATCCCACAGTCATCTAAAAAGAACGACGGATACAATCAAAAAGGACACATTAGAACACGATGAATTCTGATTAGTAAAATTTGTTAATGATAAAACACATGGCTAACCGCCATTTTTCTGTCGACAACAACGCAACTGGTGCGAATGTGTCACATGTGATAAATATAAAAATACATAAAAATGATATTTAGGAAAGTTGTTCAGTAAACATAAATTTATGAAATTTCGTAAATTGTCAATTGTTCATTTTTAGTTAAATTTTAACCTTTGGTTACATACATATAAAGAAAAATGTCTAAAAATAAAAAATAGACAAAAATGTTAATTTTTCGGTATGAATTACGTAGTCCTATGTTCTTAAATATTTATTTTAAATTTTTCCATCCAACTGCATATTTAATGACTAGTTAATCAGCTAGAAAATAATGGAGAAAATGTTATTAGATTATAGGAAAGCAAAAACAACACCTTTCAGTAAAAAGTAAGTACGAATTATTAATTTTTGATTACAATTGTACATAAACAAATACTCTCTCCTGTAACCTGTATAAAGTCAGTTTATATGTAATATGTAAAAGAATCATCAATTAATAATATACATAGTTACAGCTCGATTTTGTATCAGCTAAGCGATGAATAAAAGAGTGAATAGGGCATATATTCAACAGTTTATTTTATAACGATATTTATTTATTTACTCATTTAATTTACTGAACGATACATATCATCGTTTCTAGGATAAATTTTCTTTTCAAAACATCTTATAGAGTGCACTTTACATAATGAAATCTCGGTAAGTAGTAAAATAACACTTTAATGGTATGGTGGATAAAAATATATTTAATCAGTAGTGACTTAAAACATAACCGAAAGAAAGAAAAAAAAGATAAAGAAATTTCTCTAGTAATTATAAAGATAGTATCCACAAATGTAAAATAAAAATATAGTTTAAAGGAAAAGACCTTAAAAATAATTAAAAATAATTGTTCAAATATTGCTAGAGATAATTTCCCAACACGAAGGACTTGACATCTTTTGCTTATTACGAAATATAGCAGTCAGTATATTATAGATTTTGTAAGTCAATAATTAACGCTACAACTAAAGTAGTTTAAAAATGACTACTCCAGAGAGTAAAAAAAGTTATCTCATTGGAGATTTGAAAATAAAAACATAGATTAGCAATCTGCGTACTTTGTTGACCTTACCAAGATCATCAGTTCTTGCTAGAACAGGTTGTCATATTCATATATTCTCTGTTGTAAAAAGTGTATGTGTAAGTACAATGGACGTAAAAAAATAACTTTTCATTTGAGAGTGACAACCAACGAGCTATAAGTAAATATAGAGTGGCGGATGAGCGCTGCTGGCCGTACACACTTGGACGCCATGTCTATTATAACCTGCCAGGCAGGTTGCAGCCTACCAGTAATATTTCTGAATTATTTTTAACGAAATAATTTACCTTTTATGTTAGAATTATAAATATAAATAATGCAATTTGTGGCGAAAAGTTTTATTCTGACATATATCATTTTTCGAAATAAATAAATAAATTAATACATATTTAGTTTCACAGATATATAATATGGATGATGTGAAACTATTGATAAATTAATATAATTTAAGAATTTTTACTGCGAATCCTTATTTTGTTATAATATTTTACGATAATAAATAACAATTAATATGAAAAATGTAACTGCATTAATACAATATACTGAAAAAGTAGCAAGGTAGGTAGATAGATACATAAAAACGAAAATAGTGAAAATTAAATTATATATTTTATTATGACAATAATAACGTATATAAAAAATATAACATATAAAATACAATAACAAAAACATATTCTTTAAATAAAATAAACAAAATTGTGGAAATAATCACTACATATATGAAATAGAAAATAATGTTTTATTGACCTTTAAATATGATTGTTTTGGTCAAAAATTGTCGACTGTTAGTTCCTTGAATATCTGTAGAAACAGTCCTACTATTTACACAAAAAATTGATTACCTATAATAATTGTTCTTGTATTTATTATAATTTTTAGAATTGTAGTTTTGGAGTTATCGTCGGAGAAAAATTTATCACACACATACACGCACGCACACACACACACACACACACACAAACACACACATACATACATACATACATACATACATACATACATACATACATACATACATACATACAGACTTCATCGTAAAACCAGTAAAATCGTATTGTAGGGACCTTAAAACGTGCTTATTCATTTAAAACTCACCATCGAATTTTTTGACCAAAGACAATACCTTCCTTATCTAAAGGTGACGGAAGGTAAAAAAACGCTCTACCTAGTCAAAGTGACCGTTATCCACAAGAATTATGTTTATTTTAAAATTGGTGGAAGTCATTTCACCATTCACATAGTTAAATTTACCAATCGAGAAACTCTGGTATAAACGGGGTTCTAATTTAAAAAATCTGTTGTGGCCAGCACAAAACCTTCCGTCAATTCGATGTATTTTGTACATATCCCATACCAAAAGTTCCTTGAAAAAGATGCTGTATATCCTGTAAAATTTTAACACCAACACACTATTTTTTTACAAATTCCATACCGAAAGTTCCTTTCCCTATTTTATTAGGAGTCGCTGTTTCTTACTCTTCTCTTTTACTCATTCCTGTCCAACGCATCTCCTTCACATAATTCTTCCTCTCTCATATCTACACAGTCCTTCCATTTCTCTTTGGCCTTTCTTGTACTTATGGCATTGAAAATTCCAATCTTGAGGAGAGTCTGCAACTGCAAGTCACTTGCGAGGGACACTCTATCACATTCACATACGAGTATAACTTTCTGACTCTATACTTTCAACTTTGGTTTTGCATTTGACACTGACTTGTGTCGTTGTGTCAATTAAAAATTTTTGAATTATCTGCTGTTTCCATAATTTTAGCAAAGCTGACTAATTTTTGAAAGTTAATCTCTCTTAATGTCTCTATAACTCGTATATGTATTGAATCTGAAGGAAAATGTATAATCAAACCGTATAGGTAGAGAATAAGATATTCTTTCATATTGATAACACAAAATGTCGAAAAATGATATTTAACTGCGTTTTTTCAAGAAAAACTATTAAAAACTTCAAATAAGGGTACTTCCGGTAGATCAATTATAACCAAAATCTAATCAGCTCTTCACATAGATGCAAAGAATAGGAATACGAAAGAATTATAATTTTTAGAATTGTAGTATTGGAGTTATCGTCGGAGAAAAATTTGTCACACACGGACACACACGGACACACACACACACACACACACACACACACATACATACATACATACATACAGACATCTTTAAAATAGCAAATTCGTATTCTAGGGACCCTAAAACGTGCTTATTCACTAAAAACTCACCAACGAATTTTTTGACCAAAGACAATACCTTCCTTACCTAAAGGTGACGGAAGGTAAAAAAGGTGTTGAGTACAATTATTAAGGCACACGAATGTTAATTGCAAAAGTCACATTCACGATTTAATATTAAGTACGGAGAGATTACCAAACTCTGTAATTAGAACTCTATTCAAAATCTCCCGCCACAATGACGTCCAACTCATTACCTCAGCGCCTCTACCGGCCGCAATGTTAATTGATATTTAATTATACTTTTAATCTACGTTAGTCCTTCTGATTCACGTCGGCATATACTAATTTCAGTAACAATAACGCCCCGGCGTGTACAGGAAAACATAGGAATTAATTTAGCACGTGGAGTTCCTTAATGAAAACGTCACAGGATCCTGACGTCATGGATGGAAAAATGTGACGTTGACGGTGAATTTAATTGAAGGAATTTGCAGATTATACTGGATTACGAGGGCATTTCAGCCCGGCAGGGTTTGTCAAGCGGAAAATTTCAAATTATTAATTTTGTTTCTTGGCGAAAGGTATTTACAGAGCAATTAGATTTTCGCAAGAAAGAAGAAGGATTTTGTAAAGAGTTTCTTGATTTGTACAACCTTTAGAAAAATGTAATTAACGGATTTAATTAAAGGCCAAGAATGTTTCTAAGCATCGTTTCAGTTCAGAATCGAGTAAATGGCGCCGGAAAAGCCGATCGGTTTAGAATGTACTTATTAATAAATAATTCAAATTAGAAAACCAAAATTTGTTGGTAATTTTTAAAATTTTTATAGATAATTTTATTTAAATGGATTAATAGTGATCCTACTTGAAATTTATAAAGAAAGAAAAAGGCTTAAAGGATCAAGAAAAATTTAATTAAACAATGAATGAAATTATGAAAAATTCAGTGACACCGCAGGGATTTGAATTTTTAATAATTTCTATCATCGTTTATTTCTTTCTTTATAATATTATTTAAGAATTGTCAGCTGACATGTAGCAACTTTAGAAAAAATGGTGAAAAAGAATATCATTTTAAGATTCAAAATGACAAACAAAAATGTTAACATTGTTAACATTAATAGCGTTTTCCATTTATATATTTAGTGCGAACTTTTTTGCACTACATCCATAACTCGTTTTCCATTTACATAATCGGTGCGCACTAGCTGATTTTTACGTGTTTCATGTATACTTTTCAGCGAACTGAACTTTACCGAGTGCGCACTTTCTTGCACTTACCTACTACGATCGTCAGTTCTTGCCAGTGCAATTTGCCTAATTCATATATGTATTTTGAGTTGTAAAAGTATCTGTGTAAGTACAATGGATGTAAAAAAAATTAGATTACATTTTTATATTTATATATGTATAGGAAAGATTACATGCTACTAATATATAATTATTTCATTATTTATTAATCTAAGACAGATTGTGATGAAGAAATGTTAGGCAAAGGAACATTTGAGACTAACACCACTACAATGGAAATAAACGAATTTCAGTGAAGAACGGCTTTGAGTGATGCGTCAAAATAGTCGGCCGGGTCGATTATTCGCCCTTCTAAAATGGCCGAATAGTCGGTATAAGCCTGTTTTACAATAAGTCGTTTGTCGCTGTCGGATGTCGTACGCTGAAATTTGACTGTAGGAGTTGTCGAATGTCGACTGTCGGTATCGGATCTCATGTTGGTCATTTTTACATCTTACTATGACAACAACACTGAACGACACGACGACAGCAACGTAAAAATGGACGAAATGACATTAGATGAAACAAAATAGTAGTTTATATGATAAATGAAACAAAAAAGAAAAAAGATATTTGGAGACAAATTTCCATTAATATAGAAAATGTATATAAAATTAGTATAGAAGGGTCCCGTGGCTGCGTGCCTGAGTGTCTGGTCGCGAACTTGGAGAACCGGGTTCGATCCCGACCGACGCCAAATATTTAGAATTTTAAATGGCACAAAAATGACCCCTGTGGCGCACTCTCCACGCCAGCAATGAGTGCCCGTGAGTGAGTGCAGAGAGGAATGTCGTGTGCTGGTAACGTCCAACGACTTACGACAAGCGACAAGCGACAACCGACATACCACTCAATTGTAGAACAGACCATAGTTTGTTAGTCGGCCAAAGGCGTAGTACATCACTATTTTTATTATTCTGCAAGAACGTTAAGTTGTGACGGCTTGAATATGAAAATCATTTAGGTACAATTTACATATATTTTCCTTAACTCGGCACGTTTAAAACAAATATAGTGAATTACCAAACAATTAAAATTACCATATTTTATCATAATTTCACTTTTAAATACTTAGCTCGAAAATGAAATTACATGCAAACAAACAAAGCTCCCCTTTTTAACATAATTTTAAGCGTTATTAATTTAAGAATTGTGAGTTGACATTTGTTTGAAAATCCTTGCTGCGTGCCGTGGGTCAGGAATAACGACACACAGTACCCTCTTTAAATTTTCATCCTGTGTATTATTTACTTATCCAAGCGCGCGTTTCAGACACATCATTAAATAATGCTCTTAACGCGTGAATGGGCTTTCATTGTTTCCACTTATGTGACTTTATTTTGGAGAAAGGACAGGTACGTGGGGAAAATAATTGCTCATAAAGTAGCACCTTATGCTATGGTAAAACTTTAATAATGATCGTAAATAAAAATGATTGTAATGTCCATTTCGCAATACCAGGGTTATGCTAAAGTGAATGAGAATAAGAAATATGGTTCACAAAAAAATATATATTTAAAGCTATTAAAGTTGTCTATGTAATTTCTGGTAACTTAAAAATTGCCAAACCTGTCAAATAAATTACTAGGAGACTTAAAAAGTGTCAAATTAATTCCAGGCATGCTTCAAAACTGTCAAATTATAAACAATGATTCAATATTGATCTCTGGTTAATTACATATAATCACTAAAACGATACTTTAAAAAATTGTTTAACTAAGTCCTAAGTAAATTATGCCCGATTTAGTTTTCCTTAAATTGACAATATCGTATCGAAACGATATGTCAAATGGAAAAGTCAATATTGCTGTCAAAATTTCGATATGCATTTCTTTTTATTTAAACATAGCTTAAAATTTAAGGGCAGGTTTTTCAATCTCTGGTTAAAATTTTAACTTCTAGTTAAGGAAACAATATTGCATCGTTTTTTGACAGCAATGATAAATCTGTCATTTCACATGTTCATTCGTTTTAATTTTGTATATTTAACACTTAGTTAAAATTTTAACCAGATATTAAAAAACCGGCCCATAGTGTCGGCAGTGCAAATGGGTATTAATTGCTTAAATAAAGAGTTTTAAATTACTTAATTTTTTATAATTTATATTTTTATAACGTTCAGAACGTAAAATAGGGAAAATTCTAATGCATGTAAAAACGGTCGGCTCACAAAATAGAAAATATTAGATAGCATATCGACAGTGTGTTTAAAAAATATCCTAACTCGGAGTAGGCTATGATAGACAGAGAATAGTATATTCTACAACAAGTAATGGAATGGCCCATATTCCACACGAGCAAAAAGTTTGTGCTCCAAGCCGAAGGCGAGGACTACGGTTTGCGAGTGTGGATTATGTCATTCCAAACGTGTTGCAGACTATACTTTCTCCAACAAGATTTTAGAAATTATACAAAAAATGACGTTGATTCATTACAATTATTATATACAATTAAATAATTTTTTTGACGCCAGTCCATAAATTGCTTATTAAACACCATTCATTTCATTCTTTTGATTTATTTGGTAATAATTGGCCCACTGTATCATTCAATGTAACAGGCATCAAAAGAATATTACCATTCGCCGTTTTCTAATTTAATTCCATTTGTAAAATAAGATTCAAGAAGAAAAGTATTAATTTCTTTAGATAACATGTTTGACAATATCTCGTGTCAAATTGACATTTAATTAAATACCTTTACATTGACATACGTTTCTTTGTTCAGAGCCTACTCCGAGTTAGGTTTTTTTTTACTGGAACAATGTATAGTTTAACAATGAAGCGTAGTGACATAAAAGTATATATCAATCAACAAAATATAAATTTCAATTATATGTAGTGGAAAAAAAGGGTGGCACTAATGCCCGTATCCATCCAATTTGGTACTCAAGTCATACTTAAGTATGAATCGAGGTGAAGTACTGACTATAAATACGGGCATAAAAGTAATGACATTCCTCAACTAGCAATAACTTTCCATTTGGTTAAAAAATAAGTCTTTACTCATTTGCATCATAAATAAATATTAAAAACTTACCATCACTTAAGTATCAGAAATGGATATTATAGAGTATCTTACCTAAAACAAAGAAAAATTGTGTTAATTACGATATCTTTTGAAACATTATTATAATAAATATGTATTGAAATGTCATAATGTTCCAATATTTTGTCATTAAATTCGACAGAATACCCATTTTGCGAGTATAATGTTTTTCCACTCAATACCAATTCCTCTTTCACTGCCGTTTTGATGAGCAAACAAATCCTGGTTAATCCGATGAATTTACACATGAAGTAATTAAAAAATTGAAATATTAATTGAGTTTAAATCCTAACGAGTATGTAAAACGAAAAGAAACAGCAAGAAGAGTAAATAAAACTGTACAATCCCGCGTACTATAACTCAAACAAAAAGACGTTTTTTACTTTTTAAATTTACATCGTAACCAGATTAACCCGTATTGGATTAAATTAGTCGAACGTCCAGAGGGTATAACAGACCTCGTCACCCGGAATTTATTTCCCATGGGGTGGGCATGACAATTTCATCACGGTTAACACCGAATTATCAAACTTTATCGACAGTAATTTGATAAAGACCAGGCCAGAGTTTGACGCCTCAGGAAGCTAAATTAGAGTTAAAGCATTGATTAAATAATATTTATAGATTGACAATTTTAAAAGCATACTGTGCGAATTTTACGTAAATGGTATTAGTCTATTAGCGTTGATGAATATGCTAATACTGTTATTTATGAATTTTGTAATGGTAATACAAACATTACTAATACAATCTGGAGACCATTATCCTCGCTCAGAAATTTGCTTCTGGTTATTTTATCATATTTGTTTATCTTTACATTTTATTGCTTTGTTTTGTGTTTTGTTTTCCAATGTTTTATACAATTGAAGATACCGGCGTAATAAATAAATATTTTTTTTTGCCTCTGTTAAAAAAGTATTTTTTTCATTAAAATGATTTTATAAAGTATGACTTTTTCTAACACAAAAGTGTGAAAAAGGTGCACTTTTTTTAACGCAAACGCGTAAAATAATGAAACGTTACGACACTTTTTTTCACACTTTTATTGCAGAAGTAAAAAAAAATTGTATGCAACTCGAGTAAAAAGTTTTATTTTTTACTTTTTACTCTTGTTGCATAAATAACTATTTTGGATTTTCTATATAAATACCACAGCGTAGTTTAGTAAACAAAATGTATCGTATCAAAGTTTCACACTTTAAATAACTAAGTTAAAGTGCAGAATTTAAAAAATCTGTTGTGACCAGCACAAGACCTTTCGCCATTTCCATATTAGGCTATATAAGTATTGTATTTCGCTTTCGAGCCGTCGTTTTATAACAAAATATTACAGAACTTTACCCAAATATTGTTATTTATTGTATTTAGCATGTCTTCTGCACACATATGATTCTAATTATATCTATTTTTCATTGTATGAGGATGTTTCTAAATGTTAGAGATTGTTCCAATTCATTAACCAGATTGGCGGTATTTCGGATGGATATATGCATTTTACCACAATTATACCTATAATTTTAAATATTAAATTAATAAAACAAAAAGAAAAATTAAATATACTTCCCAGAAAAAGCTATCAGAATGTCACTAAAACTGTTGATATTTGACAATGACATGTGTCATTTACAAACTATGTTATAAACATTGGAATTTGTCAACTGGTTTCCTTAGTGCCTTAGCCTCTGCGATTAGTTTACTCTATAAATTATTAGTGTCTTTATCTCTAAATCTATACAAGATATAATAAAAATTTTAAGTGTATTAGATGGAGAATTTTATGTTCTTCAATATTTAATAAAAAAAAACTCCCAAAAAATTATATTTAGAAGAATTTTTCTAAGAAACTACTACTTCCGGTTGTTCAATTGTTACCAAAACCTTTTCAGCTCTTCCCAGGAATGTCAGATTGAGGAAACTGCAGTTAAATATTTTTTAAGTCTTATAGTTTTTGAGGAATCGTGTCTACAACATCCAGACATACATACACACACATACACACATCCACGCACACACACACGCACACACGCACGCACACACACACACACACACACACACACACAGACATCATTTTTAAAATGTTATAATCGGATTCTAGGGACCTTAAATCGTGCTTGAGGAGTTGTTTTCTTTGTGCACAAGGAGACAATATGAAATATTTCAACTCAATTCTTAAATAATATACTATTAAAACGTAATCTTATATTTTTATCATTTTTATTTAAACAAGACATGTTGTGATGCAAAAATATATGTACAAAGTTTTAGAAGAATCCGTTTTAATGGGAAGCAATTATTCAATATATTCTAATTTCTAATGCAGTGGCGGCTTAAGGCGTGAGCCACTTAGGCACTGGCTTAGGGCGCCTAGCTTTTTGGGGCGCCCAAACAGTATGGAAACTAAAGACAAATATATAAATAAACAAAAAAAAATCAGTGTATGGAATATATATCTGTCCTGTATTATTAAATTTTGGAGCCCCTCAAAGTTAGTTTTGTGTAAATAAATTGTGTAATTTATTGAACATGCCATTGCGAAATAATCAAGTCAGGAAGAAATGATACATAAATTTGCGATAGTGAAGGCACGGAAATTTACCATATAATTTAATCATTCTTGGATTCTCGTTAGTTTTAAATTCTGATAGGTTTTTTACCCTCCGTCACCTTTAGGTAAGGAAGGTATTGTTGTTGAAATACTCTAAAAATGCGAATACTTACGTAACATTTTCTTTACAATCAAATAATATTACTATCAAGTTTATATCTCTACTAATTTTTGAATTATTGCCCCAAAAGTCAATATATCCCATATTTAGATAAAAACTTCAAAATTTTCAAAAATCTAATTTATGCATCTAGATACTTCTTAATGCGCTGCTTCCAAATTTTGAAACCGCAGGTCGACATCTCTTTTCGTTCTCGAGATATTTAGATTCAAAGTTTTGCTCAAAAATTCTGAAAATTGGTGTACTTAAGTAATTTTGCCCGTAGAATCGAATGGTGTCTCCAAATTCATATCTCGACCCATTTTTGGGTTATTACTCAAAAATGGGCAGTTTTGAGCAAAACTTTGAATCTAAATATTTCGAGAACGAAAAGAGATCTAGATACATAAAAATTAGTATTTTGAAAATTTTGAAGTTTTTATCCAAATGTGGGGTATATTGACTTTTGGCTCAGGGCGCCTACATATCTTGAGCCGGCCCTGTTCTAATGTTAAATACATACTTATGTAATGGATTTCGAGCGCCACCCGGTATGTATATAAGATTGGTATAACAGTATATGTCGAACAGCTTCCGAGAAACTTGTTAGTTTGACAATAAATTTTGATGACAACTCGTGAAGGTGGCAGAATTTAAAAAAAATTGCACATATTTGAAAAAGAGAGGAGACGAGAATATGTAAAATCTGCAGAAACAATTTCAATGTGAATTTATTTCATTAAATGCACATTTAAAATTAAATCCTTTCCATTGAGCTTTTCTGTAATACGAGTGGTCGTTTTTATTATTCCCAGACAAGGCAGTTTTCAACTTCAACGTAATTTTTCATTATATTGTTTTTTAATCGCATATGTTTCGGTAACGTGAGTGACAATTTACAAAACAATTGCAGCAATATTAGTTCAAATAACTGTCAGTTTGTGTTGTCATGTCACGCAATGTGTCGTGTTGCTTCACGACAATGCACCAGCCTACAAGTCAAGCCGTTGCTGAATGTTGCTCCGTAGACATTGACCATGCGCCTTATAGTCCATATCTAGCCCCCCGTGACTATTTTTTGTTTCTAAATCTCAAAACAACACTAAGGGCAACACAATTTATGGAAGATAACGAACTTATAGTGGCTGTTGAGAGGCATTTTGCGGACAGCCCAAAGGATTATTCTTATAATGGATTACTCGTATACAGTGTGTCCCATTTAGAGGTGCCACCATTGGGATCTCGAGAACTATAAGAGATACGATGTCGGTTAAATGGAACTTTTTGTGCCATCCCAGATATGCTTTTGTTTTTCCAAAAATTCTCATAGGGCACTAGATAATGACAAAAAACTGAATATTGTTGATTTTTTCTTTTCCAAATAACTTCTAAACTATTCGTAATTGAGAAAAACGTTTGAAATATAAAAGATAGATATTTTTATTAACTAACCAGTGGCGTATGAAATAAATTTTTATATCCTTAAATTTTCGAGATATAACACAAACTTATATTTTTTTAAATGGAACCCATATCTGATTTTAGTCTCATAAAAATAATTATTTTTTTCTCTTTTCAATGATGTAAGAGTTATTATGTTTTATATTTGTTTTGCCTTCAAAATTATTATTTTTTCCTATCTTGTATTAAATTTGCAATTATTTTGAAAATATTGGAAGATTTTTATTTAGAAATACTCCTTGTATTTAAATAATTTATTTCGTTAGAAAAATTTGCTCAAAACTCGTATTAAATTAATTTTTATAATATTTTGTATCAGATCGCCCTTGGCACATTATACTGTAATTTGTAATTATGAGTCTAGAATGAAAATATTAAGTAATAAAGGCATAAAATAAATTATATCGATCAAACACAATACAATTAATTAAAATAATAATGTTTCTTGGGAAATAATAAGAAAATTCAGGAAAATAAAGAGAAAAAATAAATTTTAAGAGCAAAACAAATATAAAACGTAATAACCCTTATATCATTGAAAAGAAAAAAAAATAATGATTTTTTGAGACTAAAATCATAGGTATATGGATTCCATTTAAAATATAAGTTTGTGTTATATCTCGAAAATTTAAGGATATAAAAATTTATTTCGTACGCCACTGGTTAGTTAATAAAAATATCTATCTTTTATATTTGAAACGTTTTTCTCAATTACTAATAGTTTAGAAGTTATTTGAAAAAGAAAAAATCAACAATATTCAGTTTTTTGTCATTATATGAGAATTTTTGGAAAAACAAAAGCACATCTGGGATAGCCTCCTAAAGGCGCACATAAAGTTCCATTTAACCGACATCGTATCTCTTATAGTTCTCGAGATCCCAATGGTGGCACCTCTAAATGGGACACACTGTAGATATTATTGAAACAATGTAATACCGTAGAACCTTTGTTTACCGTGACAAAGGGGGGAAGAGGGTTTCGGATAAGCAAAATTTCGGATAATAATTGTAATGCTATTTTTAAATATTAGAAATAATTTTTTGAAGTTTTAGGTCAAAGTAAATGAAGACAATACTGTACAATGTTAAAGTATTTTAATTTTGTGTTTTTTAATTATTCAATAGGCCTATTATTTTTTTTTTTTTTGGAAAAGTCTTCTATTTTCTTCTGTTGTTTCTTTTGATAGTGTTTTATAGCTGATATATCACGCAACCGTTTCATTAGCATTAGTTGTATAACATAATTTTTTTTCGGTCGTTTCGGTTAAACGGGATTTCGGTTAAAAGTGTTTCGAATAACGAAAATTCTATTGAACTTGTACCCACAGGCAAGGGGCCTATATTAAAAATTAAATTTTTATTGCTGTTCTAATCTTTTTTTTTTTTCATGCCTAGTCCGGGAATATAAGAAAGACCCCTCGTACTACAATAATTCCATTCTCTATTCCTATTCAATTCTTACATAACGTGTCCCCAATTTTCCGCAACTATCAATCCGCAACTGCATAACTGGTCACACACTTCGAACGCTCCATTCAACTCTCGTTTTAAACTTATCGCATTGTTCCTACGACGCTAACAGCCGCCGACCGGCGCCACAGTCCTCTGAGTGCCATACGTCAGTGGCGAGGTGTCTCAGGTGTCAAGAGCTTGTGCTAACCACAACCAGAATGGTCTCCAAGGATACCAAGTTGCTAACATTGCGAGGAAGGACAGTAAAGGGACCAAGGGTGGTTAAGAGTAGGTTTATTGGTGAAGTAGATGGGGATTGTATATACAATGTATAAATGTAGAACAACATTAATACAAAGTATATATTAACATGTTTTTTTCGCTAACCGTTTATTAATAGGCTATGTTAATGTTTAGAAAAATATTCATTAATGACTTATTAATGCTAGATATTTTATTAATAAACTATTTTAGTGGGTAACCATAGATACCCCCTCGGATACCCATACCATTGCTTAACAAATGTCAAAAACTATGTGTCAAACGTTACTAACCTAAAAAAAAATTATAATGGAATAAAATTAGATTTTCTAGTTCAGTATGATACGGTCAACGTAAAAATACTGTAACTAGCACGTGTGTTAATTAGCGATTAATGATCTCAATATATTGAAAATAATTTGACAGATTCTTCGAAATTTGGCAACAAGTTTGAGAAAGAATCTGGAGAATTATTTACTAATTTACCGAATTCTCGATTTATTACTAACACGTTTCGTGGTACCTTGTATAGTTGAGTTTCGTTGTGGAGACTTTATACGCCGACCCAAGGTGATTTTTGTGGAAAAAGGAAAAACTTTCTTTTTCTTTACTTTTTACCTCCCGCTACCTTTGGTAATAAAAATGTTAAAATTGGATTCAGGGACCTTAAAACGTGGTCATTTACCAAAATCTCTATTTGCGATTTTGGTAAATGACCACGTTTTACGGTCCCTGAATCCAATTTTAACATTTTCACGATGATAATGGCATGTGTGTGTGTGTGTGTGTGTGTGTGTGTGTGTGTGTGCGCGCGTGCGAGAGCGTGTGTGTGTGTGTGTACTATCATTCAGAAAATTCTGATACCTTCACAACGTGTTATGTTGGAATGGGGTCTTTCCAAAAAATAAAAATAAAGTTTAAATTTTTTTGTTCATAATGTTATTTCAATTACATATCATTCAATATTTCTCAAAAATATTATGCATTTCATGCGTAATTTTGTTATATAGTTATTTATGTATTAAGGATGCTTTTGTGACCTGCGGTGGAATTTTGAGCCCGAGGCGTAAGCCGAGAGATAAAAACACGTCAAAGGCCATAAAAGCAATTTACGTTCATGGTACATACAAAAACTTTATGCACGGACGAAAATTTTCAAATTATAAGAAAAATTGTATTGAAAAGAATTTGTCCTCCTACATCCAGTATCTAGTGTTGCTATGAAAGCGAAAAACAACAGTTTATTGTTTGTTTATTAGTTCTGTCATTTGAGTTTTATTTTGTGTATCTCCGTGCTTTCCATATAAATATCACAATATTAATTTTCATTTTTCATTAAAGAATATAAAAAATTTCGATTTGTAATAAAATCTTTTCATGTTGCCTGTTTAAATTGTTTATATTGTAGGTTATAACTTGGTTTGGCGGGCTATAAAATAGCGTTTATGTCAAAGAAATTCGTGTATAATTGTCAAATTATGATACGTCCGTGCATAAATAAATTTTACGACATCGAAATGTGATGTTTCCTAGCGATGAGTCCTATAGTTCAACAAGGTAGATAATATAGCTGATATATCATTTGCTTTTCGTTTCTATTGTTGTTAGTATGATTAATAATTATTTAATTTCATAGAGATGTTCAACTATTAATGAATTAATGTATGTTACTGTTTTTTTTTTGCGTATTATACTCGAATTATATTGTATTCATGTATTCATTATGTTCTCTTTTTTTACTTTGTTGCTCTATTCATCGGTTTGTGAAATGTCAAATGGTGGTCATATATGCCATATGTAACCAAACTTGTTGTCTAGTTCCTTCTTGGTTATTTGATCATTGTTAACACGTAAACTTATAAATTTATTATAATGGTGTGTTTAAATATGTATTACAGGCACTTATAGGCAAAAATGATTGTTACATATTAAATAGTGGTTTCAGATTTGACCACTGGAGGGTAGTGCTGCCTCATTGCTTTGTGCCGTCACATGAGAAAATTTCAATATTATTAGAAAAATCAACAAATTCCTGGTGTAAATATTATGTACTTCTGGAAGGTAAAATATGAACCTACATTAATAACTTTACTTACATTTTCAGAAAAAAATATAAAAAAATGTGGAAAGACCCCGAAAAAGAATTTATTATTTCTGAAATTGATATTACTCTTTTTGAAATAGAATATCCTTTTTCCAAAACTGAATTTTCTTATTCTTATATTAATTTGAACAGGTAGGTATAGATTTTTGGTACAAAGTGTATTATAAAAAACTTTGGGCAAAAAATGTACAAATGTGTACAAAATATCACCGTAATCAGATAATATCTATATTTATGTATCTATATTAAACAGAATAATAAATAATGCAATGACATAATATATAGTCATTATAAAAATATTAATATTTCATGAGCTGTAATTTATAAATAAAATAAATCATTAATGTATGCACGCGCGTACGACTGCTTTAATAACCATATTAAAACAGAATTACCCCAAACCATTTTATGTAAAATACCACTTGAATTTCATCACATTAAAATTCCCAGGTAAACAACCCTCAGCCTTAATATTCTAAACTTTTTAAAATACATTTTTCCAAGCTCGTCGACCTGGCAACAAACAAAACAGTAAACAAAAACATCACGACAAATAACACATTACGCGCTATTAACTTTTCATTATCCTTCACAACAAAGGACAAATAATTAAAATTTAAATCAAGCGACAAAACATTCCCACACAATGCCGGAGACGGAAAGTGAAGAGCTCTTCGGATGTTGGACTGGAAGTAGATGACACTGTCAACTGACAGTCATTGTTGATGTGACACACTGTACCTAAATGTGCATAACGCGTGACAAATTAGGATAGCCTACATAAAGATGGAAACTTTCCGATAGAGTGGAGGTTTAAACCAGTGGCGTAGAAAGAAGGAACAAAATTGTTGAAGGGATGGAAAGACCAACCGTTGAGTAGTATAAAGGTGAAATGAAAAGTATGTTGTAAAATTCTTTAATTACGGACGTTTCGGGCTTAAGGCAAGCCCAACTTCAACTATTGATTTATTATTATTATTAGCTAAAACATTTTTTTCAGGATGAAAAGTATAAAATATTTCTTACATAACGGTGAATATACAATAGTACTAATGTTATATTGTTAATTTAAGCCAAGTTTAATATTTAAGTTACTTTGGTGCAACCGGGCATTAATTACTTATTTTATTTAATTTTACTATATTTTGGCATCATTATTTTTGTCCTACAATAGGGCTGTTGCAAGAATTTTTATATGACTTCTAAGTATTAAATTTTAAAAGATATTGTTCTTTAAAGAGCTTCAAATTTGAAAATATCACGAAATATCCTTTAGATATTTTACAATTAATTTTTGGAATTTGGATAAAATTTTGAATAAGTCACGTGATCTGAAACAGAATGTCATGTCAGAGTACATACATCTTCAGCGGTTCTAAGGTGTCAAGTGTATAGTCAAAGTTGTCAAACAAGTGTCAAATTTTTAGATTGGTTCAAGTTGTGTAATATGTAGGTAATAAAAAGTTCAAAATGAAATGAGTAATTTACGATACCTATTGTATTGTGCCTTCTTACAAAAATATTGTTAGGAACAAACCTACTATAGAGTTTATAAATTTTACAAAAGATGCGAAGAAAAGAAAATTGTGGCTAGAAGCAGTAGGTCGAAGAGCTGATAATTTGTCAGAAAAATCGTGTCTTCATGTTTGTGAAGATCATTTCAACTTTCATCCACATAACAGTGTATTTTTGTAGCTTCACTTTATGTTCAGGGCAATCTTTACATCTGCCCATACAGATATTTTTTTCTCGACATAGATCTACATGTCCTATAACATATTCAATGTAAGGATCACTACCAGAACTTTAAAGTAAAATATATTATCAATTTATATAGTAAATTCAGTTTTTATATTTTATTTTACCTCAACTCTTTAACATTCCTTATTTCGGTAGCAGTAAAACAATCGTTCTTATATAAATTCAACCATCATCCAGCTATTGACCTTCGGTAAATTGTCCGACTTAGCTTGAGTGTAATTTGAATTAGCCATTATTACTTTATTATTCATTTACAATGAGCAATGTCAGCGTCAAATGTCAAATTAAAAGATTTTATTATTAACATGTGACACACTTTAGCCTACATTTATTTATATAAATAATATGAATAAACGTAGGTGATGGAAAAACTATTTTCCTATTGGCTATTAATGATGTAATGTACTCGTATGTGCTTCTACGTCACAGGAGTGGGGGGTAGTTTTTCAGGACGCCAATCTTTTTATTTAATTATTTCCACAAAAAACAACAAATTATTAAAATAAAAATTATTACTAAGAAAATCATTCCATAAACTTTCATTGAAAATAGTTTTTGAAAAATGTGAAACAGGCTCATTTTCGGTAATTTATCTAATGAATTAGGTATTTAAATAGAAAATTTAAATACATATTTAGTTAATTTCTTTATTTATATTTAGTCAATACTTATTACGATATAAATGTAATCATTTCATCTACTTTTGTATTTAATTTTACTATAATTTGTTACTACAAATTTAACTAAATGCACATATTTTAATGAAACATATTAGTAGGCTAAAAAATAAAGAATTTATTTAGGTAATTTAACTACAATTTACATGTTTGTTTTTTGTGTGTGGCTGAGTAAGCCAGTCTCTGATAGATGACCGAGAGGTTGATTCAGAGACTGAAATCTTGTGAAATATATCAAGTGTTATGTTTAAATCTTAAAGGTATATGTTAACACAAATTTCTTAGAGTCCCCATCGTGAATAAATACCGTACGCCTATGTTTTATATATCTTCTGATGAAAGTAAACGCTCCATCTCTTTAACAAGAAAGTGCCGTTTATCTCCGTATTTGTTTATTTACATCCGGATTTTTATTTGTCTTTTATGCATTATTTCTGATTCAAATCGAATGAGAAAGTACAAGTAATTTACTCTTCGTATTTTTAAAATATTGAATCAATAAATTTTAATAAAAGATACGCTTCAGTGCAACCTCTTCACATCTCACGAAATAAATGGAGAAAGATATTGCATTTCGCGTCTAAATTAACCTGAACAGGTGATTTATTTTTGTATATGAATATAGGATATTCTGTTTTCAGTTTACGCTGAAACTAACTAGATAAATTATTTTTTCTACAGTCTATATCCAAAGTAGGCATTTGCGCTTGCTTTTGTCAACACAAAATGTCACTTTGCCGCTCATGCACGATAAAATAGAAAAAACGCTCGCTGTCCGAATTTCTAACTACAAAATATTGAGAAATGTTAATTGTTTACATTCTTAATGGGAACGTTTAGTCAGGAACTAATGGCGCTGAAGTTACTAACACATTTACCACCTCCACAAGTTAATCTGACATATGACTGATCTGTCGATATATTACATAACCAAACAAAATGCCGTACTCTGTGTAAAGAAATACAGAAATAAAATAGGGCATTCATTTACAAAAAAAGTAAAAAATGCTTAGATTAGATTGAAGCAATAGCTCAAAAAGAATGGAAAATAACAATAAATTAAAATTTAAAAATATAATCGTTATTTATTGAGTAGTACCGTAAGTACAAAGGGCATTTTATTATTGTTTGTTATGGTGGCAACCTCTCAATTGACAATATCCCATTTTGCGCCCTTAATACATAAATAACTATTAATTACATTGTTATAATAATAAAATATTCAATGGAAATTGGAATTGTGATTAAAACAATTATTATATAAACAAATTCACATTTATCAGATTTCTACATTACAGAGGATCAGACAACATACATGTTTTCGCATCTATCTATTGCTTATATCATAAAAATGCGTTCGTAATATGGACCATTGTCTACCTAATTTTTTATTATTATACTTTTTCCCTTCGTATGAGTAGTTGTTTTTTCATGGATGACTAGATAGTTAGTCGGTGTGTCGGAAGATTTTATTGTTATGTTTAGTGTAATTTGCTGTAAATGATTCTAATTTGATTTCTAAATAAAATTACGAGTTAATGATGCAGAACGTTACAGCAGGACACATTTTTACAAATGTAAGGTTAATGTTTCTTTTAATTACACTTACATAACTTTTGTTTTTCCTGGACGGACAATGAACTAATGTTTTCTTCATCAACTGATATTTATTTTAACAAAAAGTTAAGTTTCTCGCTACATATTTTATTGTACCTATAGAAGTTTATTTACTCTTTAAAATGCAAATTATAATAAAATAATTTACTGATTAGTAGTAAATTCATATATCATCATGGCATATTACCCATTGCTAGGTGTGGGGTGTTCCCATCTTCTTTATATATAGATACAGGCACTCATTGATGGCGTGGAGAGTGTATCAAAGGAGTCACTTCTGTGCCATTTAAAATTCTAAATGATTTTTGGAGTCGGTCGGGCTTAAGCACACGGCCAGTAAACCATTTAAGTATATACTCGTATTTTGATTTAGTCGAAATTCGATTGCCATTTCAATATAAAATGTAAGTATGATGTATGACTTACTTCAACAAATAATATTACTAAAGTAATAACGTCATATATTACTAAGTTACTAATTTATAAGACATGAGCAGTCATGTGACGTTGTTGGTTCCTCTTGCCAGCAGATATGGGGGCTTGTGACAGAATGACAGCTAGTAATTATGTACGTACATGTCAAATATCATCATTTTCATTCTAAAAATACACAATATTTTTAAAATATACATATATCGTGAGCGTAAAGTTATAAAAACTAGAAAAATATTGTTCGTAGGGTAATCGCTCAATAGCAGCTGTAGACACGTGTTTCGCTCTTATTAGAGCTCATCAGTACAGCATAGCTAGTTAATAGATGGACATTAACTAGAGATAATAATTAGAAAACCGACAAATTGTAACAGCACTAGTAAGCAGCCAAATACACATTTGTTGCTTCGGTCAGCATTTCCACGGATTTGTGGATAAATACAACGTCGCAGCGGCGGTAATTTATAACCACCCACCAGACCCGTTACTTGGACCCCAAGGTAAATAAACGAAAATATACATATATCGTGAGCGTAAAGTTATAAAAACTAGAAAAATATTGTTCGTAGGGTAATCGCTCAATAGCAGCTGTAGACACGTGTTTCGCTCTTATTAGAGCTCATCAGTACAGCATAGCTAGTTAATAGATGGACATTAACTAGAGATAATAATTAGAAAACCGACAAATTGTAACAGCACTAGTAAGCAGCCAAATACACATTTGTTGCTTCGGTCAGCATTTCCACGGATTTGTGGATAAATACAACGTCGCAGCGGCGGTAATTTATAACCGCCCACCAGACCCGTTACTTGGACCCCAAGGTAAATAAACGAAAATATACATATATCGTGAGCGTAAAGTTATAAAAACTAGAAAAATATTGTTCGTAGGGTAATCGCTCAATAGCAGCTGTAGACACGTGTTTCGCTCTTATTAGAGCTCATCAGTACAGCATAGCTAGTTAATAGATGGACATTAACTAGAGATAATAATTAGAAAACCGACAAATTGTAACAGCACTAGTAAGCAGCCAAATACACATTTGTTGCTTCGGTCAGCATTTCCACGGATTTGTGGATAAATACAACGTCGCAGCGGCGGTAATTTATAACCACCCACCAGACCCGTTACTTGGACCCCAAGGTAAATAAACGAAAATATACATATATCGTGAGCGTAAAGTTATAAAAACTAGAAAAATATTGTTCGTAGGGTAATCGCTCAATAGCAGCTGTAGACACGTGTTTCGCTCTTATTAGAGCTCATCAGTACAGCATAGCTAGTTAATAGATGGACATTAACTAGAGATAATAATTAGAAAACCGACAAATTGTAACAGCACTAGTAAGCAGCCAAATACACATTTGTTGCTTCGGTCAGCATTTCCACGGATTTGTGGATAAATACAACGTCGCAGCGGCGGTAATTTATAACCACCCACCAGACCCGTTACTTGGACCCCAAGGTAAATAAACGAAAATATACATATATCGTGAGCGTAAAGTTATAAAAACTAGAAAAATATTGTTCGTAGGGTAATCGCTCAATAGCAGCTGTAGACACGTGTTTCGCTCTTATTAGAGCTCATCAGTACAGCATAGCTAGTTAATAGATGGACATTAACTAGCTATGCTGTACTGATGAGCTCTAATAAGAGCGAAACACGTGTCTACAGCTGCTATTGAGCGATTACCCTACGAACAATATTTTTCTAGTTTTTATAACTTTACGCTCACGATATATGTATATTTTCGTTTATTTACCTTGGGGTCCAAGTAACGGGTCTGGTGGGTGGTTATAAATTACCGCCGCTGCGACGTTGTATTTATCCACAAATCCGTGGAAATGCTGACCGAAGCAACAAATGTGTATTTGGCTGCTTACTAGTGCTGTTACAATTTGTCGGTTTTCTAATTATTATCTCTAGTTAATGTCCATCTATTAACTAGCTATGCTGTACTGATGAGCTCTAATAAGAGCGAAACACGTGTCTACAGCTGCTATTGAGCGATTACCCTACGAACAATATTTTTCTAGTTTTTATAACTTTACGCTCACGATATATGTATATTTTCGTTTATTTACCTTGGGGTCCAAGTAACGGGTCTGGTGGGTGGTTATAAATTACCGCCGCTGCGACGTTGTATTTATCCACAAATCCGTGGAAATGCTGACCGAAGCAACAAATGTGTATTTGGCTGCTTACTAGTGCTGTTACAATTTGTCGGTTTTCTAATTATTATCTCTAGTTAATGTCCATCTATTAACTAGCTATGCTGTACTGATGAGCTCTAATAAGAGCGAAACACGTGTCTACAGCTGCTATTGAGCGATTACCCTACGAACAATATTTTTCTAGTTTTTATAACTTTACGCTCACGATATATGTATATTTTCGTTTATTTACCTTGGGGTCCAAGTAACGGGTCTGGTGGGTGGTTATAAATTACCGCCGCTGCGACGTTGTATTTATCCACAAATCCGTGGAAATGCTGACCGAAGCAACAAATGTGTATTTGGCTGCTTACTAGTGCTGTTACAATTTGTCGGTTTTCTAATTATTATCTCTAGTTAATGTCCATCTATTAACTAGCTATGCTGTACTGATGAGCTCTAATAAGAGCGAAACACGTGTCTACAGCTGCTATTGAGCGATTACCCTACGAACAATATTTTTCTAGTTTTTATAACTTTACGCTCACGATATATGTATATTTTCGTTTATTTACCTTGGGGTCCAAGTAACGGGTCTGGTGGGTGGGTATAAATTACCGCCGCTGCGACGTTGTATTTATCCACAAATCCGTGGAAATGCTGACCGAAGCAACAAATGTGTATTTGGCTGCTTACTAGTGCTGTTACAATTTGTCGGTTTTCTAATTATTATCTCTAGTTAATGTCCATCTATTAACTAGCCATGCTGTACTGATGAGCTCTAATAAGAGCGAAACACGTGTCTACAGCTGCTATTGAGCGATTACCCTACGAACAATATTTTTCTAGTTTTTATAACTTTACGCTCACGATATATGTATATTTTCGTTTATTTACCTTGGGGTCCAAGTAACGGGTCTGGTGGGTGGTTATAAATTACCGCCGCTGCGACGTTGTATTTATCCACAAATCCGTGGAAATGCTGACCGAAGCAACAAATGTGTATTTGGCTGCTTACTAGTGCTGTTACAATTTGTCGGTTTTCTAATTATTATCTCTAGTTAATGTCCATCTATTAACTAGCTATGCTGTACTGATGAGCTCTAATAAGAGCGAAACACGTGTCTACAGCTGCTATTGAGCGATTACCCTACGAACAATATTTTTCTAGTTTTTATAACTTTACGCTCACGATATATGTATATTTTCGTTTATTTACCTTGGGGTCCAAGTAACGGGTCTGGTGGGTGGTTATAAATTACCGCCGCTGCGACGTTGTATTTATCCACAAATCCGTGGAAATGCTGACCGAAGCAACAAATGTGTATTTGGCTGCTTACTAGTGCTGTTACAATTTGTCGGTTTTCTAATTATTATCTCTAGTTAATGTCCATCTATTAACTAGCTATGCTGTACTGATGAGCTCTAATAAGAGCGAAACACGTGTCTACAGCTGCTATTGAGCGATTACCCTACGAACAATATTTTTCTAGTTTTTATAACTTTACGCTCACGATATATGTATATTTTCGTTTATTTACCTTGGGGTCCAAGTAACGGGTCTGGTGGGTGGTTATAAATTACCGCCGCTGCGACGTTGTATTTATCCACAAATCCGTGGAAATGCTGACCGAAGCAACAAATGTGTATTTGGCTGCTTACTAGTGCTGTTACAATTTGTCGGTTTTCTAATTATTATCTCTAGTTAATGTCCATCTATTAACTAGCCATGCTGTACTGATGAGCTCTAATAAGAGCGAAACACGTGTCTACAGCTGCTATTGAGCGATTACCCTACGAACAATATTTTTCTAGTTTTTATAACTTTACGCTCACGATATATGTATATTTTCGTTTATTTACCTTGGGGTCCAAGTAACGGGTCTGGTGGGTGGTTATAAATTACCGCCGCTGCGACGTTGTATTTATCCACAAATCCGTGGAAATGCTGACCGAAGCAACAAATGTGTATTTGGCTGCTTACTAGTGCTGTTACAATTTGTCGGTTTTCTAATTATTATCTCTAGTTAATGTCCATCTATTAACTAGCTATGCTGTACTGATGAGCTCTAATAAGAGCGAAACACGTGTCTACAGCTGCTATTGAGCGATTACCCTACGAACAATATTTTTCTAATATTTTTAAAGTTTAATAAAAAATGAAATATTTAAAAAAAAACTTTCGAACGGCTTTCATCGGAACAATGGCCTACCGTTTACCACATTCATACTTCGCTTCTGAGATTTCTTTGTCAAAGCTTTAGGCATTATTATGGATGCATATAGTATATTACTTACCTATTATAAGAAACAAATAATATTGTAGCACAAGTCACAAAAACTTAACACAGAAAACTGACAACCAAGTGACAAATAGTCACAGGATCGACAATTGATATAAAATTTAATGTCATGCCAACGTATGGTATAAAAATCAACTATAATATTTCAAATAATTTTATGTATATTCCGTAAAGGGAATAGAGATTGACTTACAAATACTTGTAAATTTCATTAATATATACGTTTCTCAATACTGGTATTTTTTCTTCTTTATTTAAAAATAAATAGTTTTTACAGGTTATATTTCATTTTATAAGATTTTTTCTAGGTTGACGACGTAATTCTTCTGCCTTTTTACTATATAAATATTAATGATTCAAAATCAAAATATTCGCAGCAACAAGAACAAAATTTTGTTTATAAAATATATCGTTACTCACTTGTATCATAAATAACTATTATATAAATTAACTGTTAAACTTTATACATATTTGAAATAAATGGTGACAACTTTATTATGATTTATATATAATTCATTCGATATTTAATGGTTTATTTATTTTAATACATCATATTTTATACGTCTACTATATCATGATTCATCAGATAAAGTTGAACATAGCTGTTGCGCAGTACCATAAAAGTCACTAAATGACTTCTAGGTAGCACATTAATACAATATCCGCGCTCCCATTAAAATTAATTCATTTTATTAAAGAAACCTCTGGTGACTCATGCATACATCATGAAATTAAAATGTTTGCGTTGACTCGCTTAATATACACCTGCTGACAAAATAATTAATAAATCATGGAGGAAATATATCCATGTTACAGGCAATTATGTCAGAATTTAATTATTTGAACCTAATTTTATTTTTGCGATATTACTCATGAAATGAATTACAGTAAGATTAATGAAATGAATAAAAAAATAAATAAGGAAGTACTCGTATATGTTCTAGTGAGGCACTCTAACCAACTGAGCCATGGAGTCCGTTCCCATTGAAGTCAATGATTTCATTTTACAATTTTCGTAGGTGAGTACACTATCCTAAACGGAATAGATGAATACTCAGAACGAAACAATGCGCTTTATAATACTGTGTAAAAAGAAATTGTGGAAGATTCATTGACTTCAATGTGAACGGACTCCGTGGCTCAGTTGGTTAGAACGCATCACTAGATATGAGGAGTTTAAATCCTTGCGGTATCATTGAATTTTTCATAATTTCTTTCTTCGTTTATTTAAATTCTGCTTGATCCTTTAAGCCCATTTCTATGTTTATATACCGTGAGTATTTTTTAACGTGAAACATTGGGTTTGTCATATCCATGGTTACGACTTGACATTTGATTGAGAGCAATGTATTTGCCCGTTCCATTTAAAATGAAATATAGGGAACGAATTTGACATTTGATAAGACGTCAATAGAGGTTAATTTTGTTTAAATAATTATATCTGCATTCTAAATTAAAATTAGTTGTAGAAAAAATATAGTGTGCACCTTGTGCCCGAAATATGTTTAGTGCTCTCGAGTGGTTTTCTGACTCCGCTAAATTTCTTATAATATTTAAATATAATATTTCTGTCAGATTCGTTCTCTATGTTTCATTTTAAATGGAACGGGCAAATACATTGCTGTCAATCAAATATCAAGTCGTAATCATGGATATGACAAACCCAATGTTTCACGTTAAAAAATACTCACGGTATTATATTACTCCAGTGAATGTACATGTCATTTTTAGTGACATAACCTATGTTTTACGTGTTAAAATCATATTTTATTTTTCTTTTCTATATCAGCAGATTTAAAACAAGGTAATGAAACTAATGAATTTGTGTGAAAATTAATAATTTCTTTTGAAATAGTGCTTCTCTCAAACATATAAATCGTTTCAAATAAAAATGGTAGTATTGTGTACAGAGTGTACAACCGAGAGTGTACCGCTAGAGCAAGAAAGACTGAGATTGGTATTAATAAAACACGTCACCACGGGAAAATTTGAAAGAAGAATTTTTTTTTTTAATTATATTTTGAAAAATATACAGTTGCCAGACATAAAATATGTATTAAAGTGAATAATTTGAACAATTCTTTGAGAAAAAAAATAAATTGGAAAATGCGCAACTACCCTATTGTGTTTATCTTAGGCATCGGGATTAAAAAAAGAAAAATGATTTTTAAATTTATCTGTAAAATATATAGAGAAAGTATTAATATACCTGTATTAAGTATGAATTTATTTTGTACACATTTAATTAGCAATTTTAAATCCCAATAATCGGAATAAGAATTGCTAAAGGTGAAAGAATTAATCATTTATAAAGAGAAGTGATGTTTGGTTTAAGTGTATTTCATGATTAATACTAACTTGATGGTTTGATTGGTAATTTCATAATGATTTGTGTGGAAAACATCTGTGACTAAACCAATAAATTAAACCTACAAACGCAGAAAATTGATTTTCTGAGTTCAACACCGTTTAGAAAACGTATTACAACACACTGTTGAGTCCCAAAGATATTTATATCTATTTTCTCTTTTGTTTCTCATTTAAAAAGTAAACAAAATTCAATACCCCTCAAGGGTTCATTTTATTCCGCACTCCCACAATTCTTTCTACAAAGCACGCCTGGGACCAAAGAGGGCAAAAAGACAACTTCACACATGTCGCCGAAAGAAATATCCACAAACACATTGTAAACCAGACACAGAAATCACAGCACCACAAAAAAGTCCACAGATATTTTTAGTTGACAGTCTACTTTGCATTTTAACAACCGTCTGCTACTGCCATCTCTCCGGACGACAGAAAAACTAATTTAAAAATAAGAGCACTAATATATGATGGCGCATTTAGACTCTAAATTTTATCCCCAGGACTTTTTAATTTTTTGCTACACATTCGTATGAAGTAGGTAATAAATAGCAGAATAAATACAAAAATTGTCGTCCTTTGCACAGTATCATATGACACACATTGTTATATGACAGAAGATTTACGTCATCAAATAATATTGCTAGTAAGTAATGACGTCATGTACTACTACTAATTCATAAGTCGCGAATAGTCTTGCGACTTTGCTAGGTCTTTCTTGACAAGCAATATGGGGATCCGCGACAGAATAACAGCTAGTAATTATACAGCGTGTTCCAGAGTTAAACGGCATAACTTGAACTATGGATTAAACACGTAAAAATAAGGTGACAAGTTCATTTGAGCAAATGCCCGTAAATGCTTTGTTTCAGAGATATTCATGTTTATATTATTGGAGCAGCGCTACTTTAAAAAATCTGTTGTGGCCAGCACAAAACCTTCCGTCAATTCGATGTATTTTGTACAAAAAGTTCCTTGAAAAAGATTCTGTATATCCTGTAAAATTGTAACACGAACACACTATTTTTTACAAATTCTATACCGAAATTTCTTTTCCCTATTTTATTAGGGGTCGCTGTTTCTTACTCGTCTCTTTTACTCACTCCTGTCTAACGCATCTTCTTTACACCTGTAGCAAGCAAACAGGCACGACAACGATCTGCCACTGTATTGGTCGCTGCGTGACATTGCTCGGGAGATATGGTTTTGAATCAAAGAAATTCTCATCTTTGGTTACGTGAAAATCCTCATGCAATTAAAGAGAAAATTTTCCACTATGTATTTCAATGTAATGTTTGGCTAGGTATTATTGAAAATTTTTTAATAGGCCCTTTTTTTGCCACATCGTTTAAATTCAGGCTCTACAATTTTCTAAATAATGATTTGAATAATTTAATGGAAGAAGGTACATTAGCAATAAGAAGAAACTCTTGGCTACAGTTAGATGGCTGCCCTGCAAACAACCGAGAGAGTGGTTAAATTTACACTATCCATAACGGTGGATTGGTCACAGAGGACCTGTACCATAGCCAGCCCGTTCGTCGGATCTAACACCTTTAGATTTCTTTGCCATAAAAGAAAGAGTTTATGATGAACCGATAGATAATTTGGACACTACGCAGAAAAATTATTCAAGTTTGCGAAACCATATCTCCCGAGCAATGTCACGCTGTCACGCAGCGACCAATGCAGTGGCAGATCATTGTCATGCCTGTTTGCTTACTACAGGTGAACATTTTGAAAAAATCGTTATTATTTTATTGTACATAAATAATAAATTTGTTTGAATTCATCGATAATTTTCATTTTTGTCTTGACCTTAGGCAAGTAAACTAAATTTTGTATCGAAAAATCTATAATCAATTTAATTGTTATGTCATAACTTAATAAAGATAATATTTGATATCTCGTAATAAAGCTGATTTTTAAGGTAGCGCTGCTCCAATAAGAAAAATATGAATATCTCTGAAACAAAGCATTTACGGACATTTGCTCAAATGAACTTGTCACCTTATTTTTACGTGTTTAATCCATGGTTCAAGTTATGCCGTTTAAATCTGGGACACCCTGTATACACAGATATCAAACACCATAATTTTTCTTTCCAAATTTCATACTGTTTATTTAACTCGCCAAGAAAAGCCACACTCCTGTTGACAAAGAAATCAAGTGAAATTTGGAATTTTGAATGAAAATTTATGACATTTGTAAGTTATGTACATGATTACATACTAACTGTCATTTTGACACGAGCCCCCAAATCTGCTTGTTAAAAAAGACCAACAAAGTCACATGACTGCTCGCGCCCTAATCTTGAAATAAAAATGCCTCTTCCAACTTTTCCCGAAATCTTGCTAAGAAGTCACAACTAATTTGCTTATTTGCAGGGCATCTGTTGCTCTCTAAAAATATATCATTTAATTAAAGATTGATAACAAAAGAAATATATGAAATAAAATACCTTTCAAAAGGCTTTCAACGAAATTAATGGGCCAACATTAGGTAATTCCCGTTCGAAATAGTTTCACGCCATTCATGATTAGTTTCTGAGATTGCTTTGTTAAAGCTTAGGCATTATTATAGATGTATTATATTATATTACTTATTAAAACAAACAAATAATAATATAGCCCAAATCACAAATACTTAACGCAGAGAAAACCGACAATCAAGTGACAAAATAGTGACAGGATCGATATTCGTGTAAAATTTAGGCAGTGTCCGATGTTGCACTTTTATCAGAAGTAATATAACAACACCTCCTGATTTTATCAATAAATTTTTATTTTGCACGAATTTTTTTTGCTTAGCAACAAACACGAAAGCAAACTGCATGGTAAATCCCGACTCCGAAGGATGAGGGGTTTTACCTAATGTCAGTTTGCTTGAGTGATTTTGCTTAAAAGCAAAACAAAAAGGAGTGCTTAAAAATAAAAGTTTATCTGAGAAAATCTGAGAGGTCGCGTGGTATTCGTGAGATAAATTCCAAAGACAACGCAAAATGAAACTTGACACATTAATTGTCACAATGACAGTTATAAACAATAACAACTGTTTATTTACTTGGTAGCGGAAAATTATCGAGGTAACGGGGATTTATCAGTATAATACTATTCCCATTGGTTGAATTTTCAAGTGTTTTGCATCATGATTGGTTAAAAACTAGTCGTTGGAATTTATTACCCTAATATTGAAATCCTAAGTTTATATGCCCTAAATCTAGTGATTATTTAGGATTTTAGGAATTAGATTTTAGGGTTTGAAGTTGACGCGCACTAATTGAACAAATCATATTCGTTGCTATAATTTGTACAAAACGTCAAATTTACTGTCAAATAATAGCTCCTTAGCTTCTATTTTCTGAAATATAATATTAACATTTACTCTCAAGCATCAAATTGAATCGAATTGTATAATTCATTTTTGTTTTTCTAAAGTTTTGCCTTTCAAACCAATGGATATCACTAGTGTGCCATTCGGAGTTGTATTCATGTGAAGAAGACCTAAATACTAAATGCCAAAATGCGACATTGGACACAGGCTTAATGTAAACATTGTCATACGAACATATTGTATAAAAATCAACTACAATTATTTCACATTTTCCCAATACAAATATATTTCTTTCTCCTCGTGAACGTACATAATCGCATCTATACAAGCTCTTCTTTTTACAAGAACATAATTAATTTAGGAAAATATGAGTTCACATAACGTCCAAAATTAACTGTCTTATCACCATCTTAATTCCCTTTTCTCCAGTGTCGTATCTGGCGGGTATTTCGCAGGGGATTTTAGTGGTAATGCGATGCAAATGGGCGATGTTATGTCCCTGGCAAGTCAGGACGGACAAATCACGTCACCTGGATTCGATTAAGCGGACAGAAGCGCCTGAACGCCTGGTTATTAGTGTAAGACTACCAACCGTGCTGAAGCGAAGCTCACATCTCAACATGGGGAGACAACGAACATCCATTATTATGGTAATTAATGTATGGGAGATGTCTCCCAAGAATACAGCATGTTGCCAATATTGGTATTCTGATAATGGGATAGCGTTAACAAAGTAAATTTACTCGTTTTCGAAGATAAATTGCTAATTGCTTCTATTCTGTAATACTTGCAATGGTTAATTTTAAGCAAGTCGTTAAGAATAACAAAAAAAATAATGTTTAGTTGTCAAATGTATATCTTCTGAATAAAAATGTAACCGTTCGTCGGGTGCCGGGACTTTCAGATGTATCTACAGGGTGTTATTTAAGTACTCTGCCATAGTTCATGGTATGATAAAGAGAGCTGAAAGAAGTTATAATCTGAAATATATTCAGCAAATCACGAAGCAGCTCCTTAATAAATTAAAATCTAAAAATCAAGTTGCTCAAAAAAAAGAAACAATATTTCCTGGTTGTCATAAATGACGTTGAATTTGAATCAGTGTGCCAAAACAGTCGTGCTGCTGTGCTGTGAGGCACTACAGGGAGTTATATCCGAATAGAAGAATTCGTAACCGAAAAGTATTTGTACATGTACATCAAAGACTCAGCGAATTTGGTACAGTACAACAAAATATTTTTGATTTGGGACGTAATCCTAATCAAAATGCCGTTCAGCGTGATAAGCAAATTTTGGAATAGATCAAGACCCTAACTTAAGCATTCGACAAATTAGTAAATTGGTTGGAACGTTAGCATTTATAATATGGAATGTGCTAAGAAGAGAATCTTTACATCCCTATCATTATACGCGTGTACAGGCTTTAAAACCTGAAGATTATCCTCTCAGGTTAAATTTCTGCCATTGGCTTCTAGAGCGGCACGAGCAAGATCCAAATTTTTTAGAGAATATTCTTATATACCTTCTATTAAAGCTTCATTGCTCAGACGCTTACAAACTTGTGTTGAGCAAAATGTCGGACACTTTGAACATTTATTATAATAAATTTTGTCAAAAATGAAAAGTGATTTATCTATGTTCCGTCTATGACTTCAAACCTTAAAAAATGACAAGTGTTGTTGTTTTCATTCAAACTTCTGTGATTCTTAAATATTATTTATTGAAATAAATAATTCTTATTGGTCCACTTTAAAGTGATTTTATAGCTGCTACAAACACATTAGAAAAGAAATAATTGCAGATTATGATACATTACAACCCTGTTTATTAAGTGGTAACGTATGGCAGATTACTTAAATTATATACCGTGAGTATTTTTCAACGTGAAACATTTGGTTTGTCATTTCCATGATTACGACTCGACATTTGATTGACAGAAATGCATTTGCCTGTCCCATTTAACATGAAACATAGGAAACGAATTTGACGAAGTATTATATTTAAATATTGTAAGAAATTTAGCCGAGTCAGAATACCACTAGAGAGCACTAAACATATTTCGGGCATAAAGTGCACATAATATTTTTTTTACAGCTAAATTTAATTTTTAGGAAACGTATAATTATTTAAACAAAATTAACCTCTAATGACATCTTGTCAATATGACAAATAACAGTTGAATGTTCCTATAATTACGACTTGACATTTTTTATTTGCCTGTCTCATTTAAAATGAAACATAGTGAATAAATTTGACAGAAGTATTATATTTAGATATTGTAAGAAATTTAGCAAATCAGAAAATCACTCAGGCACTAGGTGCACACAATATTTTTTCTACAACTAAATTAAATTTAAAAAGCAGGTATAATTATTTAAACAAAATTAACCTCTACTGACGTCTTGTCAAATGTCAAATTCGTTCCGTATGGTTCATTTTAAATGAGAGGCTAGTACATTGCTGTCAATCAACTGTCAAATCGTAACCCAACCTTTGGAAACTTATATGGCGAGTACCGAGTCTTTGTCACTAGTATTCAATTCCAATCAATAGATGTCGCGAACGTCGCTTTAAGAACCTGATTTTTTTATTACTAAGCAACTATTGGTCCACGTATTTTTTCTGAGGTGGGAAATAAGGAAGCGTGGGAATCATTTGAATTTGACGTAAATTTATGAATTTGACATATTTTGAATTATGTTTTCGATTGTATATAATTCATTTTGATTATTCATTGTAACATTTGTGTGTCTGTTAGGCAAGTTTTTTAATGTAACATTGAATTTTATGTGTTGATAAGTTTATAAAGTAATTCAATTCGTGTTTTGTTAAACCGTTACAATTATTATAAACGGGTTGTCTAATTCACATTTTAGTTCTATTTCAACCACCAGGTGTAATGTTCAGTGCAAGTACACATAAGTTTCTGGTCTAAAGAGTATTATTTGTCTATGTCGTAACCTTTGATATGATAAATCCAATGTTTCACGTTAAAAAATACTCACGGTATATATACTAAATTTAGAACTTGGAATTTATTAGAGTTGTATAAAATGCAAGTCGCGCCTTTTAATAAAGAGATGTGATTTTTCTACTTGTTCACATACGATGATTTGTAGAATTCATTATTGTTATTAATAAAGTCATAAATTACACATGTAACATAGAAGAGAAAGTCATCCGTTTATTTTTCTTTTCACTGTAAATTCATAAGCATCGGAACGTTTATAACAGCAAATCAATCAAAGGAATCATATATCGATATATCCCAATCCCGAGATATACATATAACATTAGCACAGAACCATTTGTCAAAAGTTGGGAAAAGCAAACAGCTTGTATATCGTACGCCTCCGGAATCGAAAAGAAATTCTTGCCTACCTACACCATGTGCAGCCCGAACTAACAAATGTTATTATAACAAAGATTGCAGATTTGCTGGGGTCAAATGTGAAACTCTACCAATACGGACTGATCCAATTCAAACACAACATTTTGAAAGAATGAAGGATAAGTTCGGATCTTGAAATACTTCGATATTATGAATTTGTCACGGTAAAAAATTACATTGATATTCCGGACAAAATTTAGTTAGCTGTATTTTTTTGTTATTCAACAATATGTTTTTGCCGTGTATACGAAGAACTTTGTATTTTAAGTTTCCAAAACTAAACAATTTTTGTTGTGTATAAAAAGTATTATTTGCTGTAAAATATTAGTCATGATAGCAATTATTATTAGTAGTACTAAGCAGTCATTTTGTTACTTTGTTCAGATTACAAAATCATTTTGCAACAATTAAAAATATTTAATCTGTTACTGGGACAAATTTTATTTTTTTGTATCCTGTGACATCATATTTTGTAAAGATTACAAATTCTTCTTCCCGCCATATACTTTGTACAGGTAACTAAAACTTTTGTGTAGACAGGGTATTCCCTGGTATACAGTATAATTCACTGTTCGTGTTATACTATACTACGTCGTGTCGCATTTGCTTGCGCTGTTAAGTTTTAGCCTGTCGAAAATTGTGTTTTAAAAGTGCTTGTTTCTTGTGCCCGTCAATAAAAATGGATGATTTTGTAAAAGATATTTTAAAACAATGGCAATTAGTGTCTTATTGAGAAATTTGAAAGTATGTATCGATTACTGATAAATCTGTATAATTTAAGTGACTATTGTTTCATAAATTATTTTTTTTTATATAATATTTGTTACATGTATATAGATTATAATTATAAATAAATAAAATTATTATAATACGCATGTATTTAATTTTTACCTTACTACCTCATTAATGCATTTGTATATCTATCAAAATTTATTAGATTCCAAAACAAATTCATAGTTATTAATGGTAACTTATTTTATTTGTTCGCAAAACTAATTTATATTTCTTAACGTAACTTAATTTATTTGTTCGTATAATAAATTTATACTTCTTAATGGTAACTAATTTTATTTGTTCGCATAACAAATATCTTATGTTATATATAACAAAACTGTATTTGTTGCCACAACAATTTTTTACCAGCAAATTTACCTAGGTAACTGTAACAAATATATTTGCTGGTCCTATATTGACCATATATATTGCTGGAACTCATTTTTGGTAATCACAACAAAGTTTTTATTTACCGTGTACGAACACTTGCGTACTAGGGTGAATTGAAAAGTTCGTAGCGCAATACAGAGAGAAAAACACTAGACAAACTTTTTTGTGAGGTTATGTGAACCGTCATTAGAGTCTCTGAGAAGTTTTACGTTAGTTAAGTAATTTCTAACTTAGTTGGATATTTTTTTTAAATTAACGTGCGCACTGACTTCTTTGGAAGGTGGTAAAAATGCTTCTGTTGTTTCGACTATTGGTTTGATTTAGGCAGATAGTGGTGAACCCATGTCCCATCGATAGTAACAAATCTTTTTTATAAACATACCAGGATCAGCTTTATACAGGATGCGGAAAAATAACCTGCCTAGCTTTAATAAGTTTCTATTAAAAGCACTCTTTTGTCGTGGAAGCCTACATCCGCCTAGCCGCCGTTCTAGGTTTCAAATTCCCCCTCGCGAAACAGTTTCGAAACAAAAATTGAATACGTTGTAGGTAAAAAAAAAATTAGGGAAACAGGATCTGTAGTCAGGAAGGGACGTGGAAGTTATATATATATATATATATATATATATATATATATCAATATTTAATAGATAAGATGATTTCATTCTTATAAACATATAACAATAGAACATCTGGCGATGATTCTATTCCTTTGTTCTGTCATAAATTATAAACAAAACATAGTATATAAACCAAAGATGTATGAGTAACAAGTCAGTTCCGATTCTAAATTCTAAGTTCTCAAGTCAAGTTCTTGTATAGCTGATATCAAATAAATAAATTTTTAACAATAATAATTTAAAATCCTATTATTTAATTGGCGCAGTCGGTAGGATCAAAACAACAAACTAATGTATTAGAATTAAAAATCCTTTGTAAAAGAATAAAATCATCTTTTAAAAAAGGGAGGAGTTATATATATCAATATTTAATAGATAAGATAAGATGATTTCATTCTTATAAACATATAACAATAGAACATCTGGCGATAATTCTATTCCTTTGTTCTGTCATAAATTATAAACAAAATATAATATATAAACCAAAGATGTATGAGTAACAAGTCAGTTCCGATTCTAAATTCTAAGTTCTCAAGTCAAGTTCTTGTATAGCTGATACCAAATAAATAAATTTTTAAAAATAATAGTTTAAAATCCTATTATTTAATTTGGAGGACCATGGACTATTCGAAAACCCGAAAACGCTAATGAAATGAAATCGGATAATTACCATCAATTTTTCGTAGTAAGTGCTCCAAAATTTTTAGCCCCAGCTCTAGGAAAACATGGTCTGGTCAGCCAGACAGCGCCAGTTTTTGAGGGCGTTTGATCTCCCTAAGGAGCGATAGTCTCGGCCAGCACGGTCGCCATATTTGACCCCGTGCGACTTTTTTCTGTGGAGTTATCTCAAAGTTGATGTTTATAATCATTTTCAACTCGTTCGTCAAAATGTTATGAACCCGTACATAGTTGTCCACTGCCTCTGCCATTTCTCGAAATTTGATTTTTTTGAATATCAGTGCAGTAGGTTTAAAAAGGACAGAATAAATTCACATCTATAGTAAATTTATTTAAATTAACAAAGTCGAAATAATTATATTCATATGATAGCATGCATAACATTTTAACTTTGAAATTATAAGAGGTTTCGTTTTTAATTAATTCCTAACTCTTGTTATATTTCTAGTGAAATGAGGGTCAAGCGTGATTATGAGATCAAGATGTCCAGCTACCGAAACGTTGTGTTATTATTTTGTTTTTAGTTAAATATATAAATATTAGTTAATGTATAACATTACATAGTTCTTTTTTTGATGTGACGGTATTTTTTTTATTGATTTTTTTTATAAGAATGTAAATAATTAAATAAAAAAAATCAGTAAGCTACACTTCTCAACATTTGAACTAGTACACGTACAAGAACATATATAAATAACAATTTACTACTTTTTGAGTAACACCTTCTTGCTTAATTGATAGTATATGGTTCTGGAAACACTTTTAGGGCGAAGAATTAAAAAAATAAAACTTAAATAACGAATTTCAAATGTTTTAATAGAAAAATAACAAAATCTTCATTTTAGCTTGGCTCATCTCTTCAATACTTAAAACACCTTAATGGCATCTTTAAAATGCAGTAAACCACTCTGAATTAAAACTTACTCGAGAAATTCGCACAAAAATAAAAAAACATGAAATATATTAAAAATTTTTGAAATATCATCTACTACTACTTAGGCAGCTATGGCGTTGGTATTTCTAACAACAAAGTAAATATCATATGTTTTAATTATTGCCAACACTAGTGCGGGAATTATCTATTTCCCGCACAATTTTTGAGTATGAGAAATAAATTTTATTTACATTCGAACTAAATTAATCTGTCTTTTATAAAACCAGAGGGTTATACGTATTAATTTATACTTTTTCTTACCTGCTTGAGAAAGGTCGAGTTGGAATTGATTTCCCGTTTTGCCAAGTGGCCAACCGCTTGATATGTACAGAATGGATGAAAAAGTTAGAACGGTGAAACATATTTCGCTGATCTGCAGCCGGCGAATAAGCAAAGTTTGAGCGGCAATAACCGTAAAGTGAAAGGCATCAATATCGTATTAGAAATTGGCAAAAAATATGCGCGACCACTGCTTCAGGGGTGGATTGGACTCAAAGCTAAAGCCAAAAGCTTTCACGAAAAAACTTCCAATCAAGTTTTTACACTCTGCTATTGACACTTTTTGCTAAACTTGGTAATAATTTATCGATTCACTGGAGAAACTACAATAAAAAGCTTTTTATTGTTGCCCACCATTTTCAAAAGCTTTACACATTTTACTAATAAGAAAGTTTCCTTTCTTTGAAGCTTTTGCCATTAGGAAATTACTGTAAGTAAATAAATACATCGGTAATAAAATTTCTTATCATGTTAGAAATAATCATACACCAGTATTTTTATTTTTAAAATGTTTATGTAGATACTTCAGAACATGACATAAAATCATTTCTTCCCTACTCTATGCAGACGACCAAGGTGTTTTCGCAAAAGACAAAGAAGACATGCAAACAGAAGTAGAATCTTAAAATAAATTTTAATAACACAGAATACTTTTGCGTTGGAGAAAAGGCAACAGATAAGAAGCAAAAGAAATAAAAATTATATCATGCTCATCTACTTGCAAAGTACTATTAATGCAAAAGGCACTTGTCAAGAAAACAGAAAAGAGAATTGCTGTAGAAAACCAAAAACGAGCTACGAAAACATATCATGGACTCCTTTGAAATATCAATGTCAGTTTATAAAAACGTAGTAGTATAGTACAAAACATAGTTTTAAATGAAAGTGAAAATGAGAACAGTAGAGTTTAATTATTGTAAAAGATATGTCCGAATAATCAGGAAAGATACTAATATGATTCATCTATATCAAACATCTTTTATTACTAGAAATATTGACTTTTTCAAAATACCTTGTTTTAGATATGTTGTATTTTATATGGAACGATAAAGTATGTGTAACTACACTCAAAAAAAAATTGCTTTAATTATGAAAAAAATACAGGTAAAATCAAAATATTTTGCATTCAACTTTGATCCAACAAAATTTTTATTTGTTTTGAAATTACTTCTGTTTTTGATCTTTCAAACGAAAGTCATTACTGTTAAATTAAATGTATTATGTCATTAATTACTTTATATTCAATTTGAAAACACAGTTTTTAAATCAAAAGCCTTTAAATTTCACAAATAAAATAAAAGTTTTTGATATGAATTTATAATTCTTTTGTTACTAATTTATTTACTTTTAAGTGAAAGGTCAAAAACCCTAGATTTAAAATTATGTTACTTTTGAATCGAATATTTTTTCTTTTGGTTTGATTATTAATATTTTTTGGTACAATGTTCCTATATTCTTAAAACAATAGTTTATATTTTTTTCTAAAGTATATACTCTTAAATAGAAAGCAAAAATAATTTTGATTTTTTTAATAATATTTTTATAGGTACACTAGCTGACCCGTCCCAGCTTCGCACGGGTAAAACTAGAAAAACGATTATCTATACGTGTACCAGTAATTTTTCACATTTTCCTTCGGAAACATGCGCTGCGTGGGGAGCCGGCAACCTGCCTCGCATCGTACATGTAACAGGTTCCACCCACTGCCCTCCCGATCCTCGCACCGCACCTAATAGGATCCTTTTCTAAACATGTCTCGGGTACTTTTGCTTATGTACATATGATGCAAGATATCTCTCCGACAAATATCGAAATATCTGCTAACTTATATATATTATAACTTAAATATAGATAAAATAAAAAAAAAAAATGAAATCATCCCCTATTGTACCGCCTTGAAGGATTATTTTTCAAAACCGCTAAAACATTCTTTATTTCTTACTAAAAGCATAAATAAGAATTTGTATATCCCTAACTTGAGAAATGATGGGTTCTCCATATAAACTTTGAACCGCTACTCACCCCCTTCAAGTTTTATTTTCGCGACAAAAGGTAGTCTATGTCCTTCTCCAAGGTCCAATCTATCTCTATACCAAAATTCATCAAAAATTTTTCAGCGGTTTAGGCGTGAAAACGTAACAGACAGACAGACAGACAGACAGACAGACAGACAGACAGACACACAGACAGAGTTACTTTCGCATTTATTATATTAGTATGGATTATGATATAGGATTTTTAAAATAAAAGTAGAACTTCTTGTTTTACATATTTTTATTGTAAATCATTAAAAAAAAATAAACATTATTGACATGTACATAAATTATGATAATTATGATTTTTTATAAGGATATTTGCTTAAATAAATTTATTTCTGATAGTGATGACATACTTATGTGCTACTTTATAAATATGAATAAGCGGACTAGTGAAAAAACTGATAGGTTTTATGGAAATACAATTAGTGTTAAATCCAGTTTCAAAACACTGGAAATGTTCATTAAAGCAAATAATTTGAATTTGAGAAACAATTAAATATATTTCACTTTCGTTACTCAATATAAAGTTCAGAATTTTATACAATTCTAAATTATTATGTTCATAGTACTTTGATAAGTAATAATTTACTTGATAATCACAACCTTTAGATTATTCTTCTTAACGATATTGAATTATTATAGTCAACGCTATGCATAGAGTTGAAATCCAGCGATGGGTATGTATGTTGAATATTCAGAACTATTTTATCTTCTTCTGGATATTGCAATTCCTTAATTTCAGTGTCATCCATTAAAATAAGAATATTAAACCACGTCGAATATAATGAGCCAAACACACAAAGAATATGCGCATCTCGTAATACGAGACTCGTATCGTGTTTGAACAAGTCAGCACACGTCAAAAGCATATACTTTTGATTTGAAATTAAAAATGTTGGCACAAAAGTAAAATGTTTTGACACCAAAAATAATGCTTTTAAATGTAATATTTTTTATTCGTTTCAAATGTCATAATTTGTAATTCAAAATATTGATTTTTTAAATCAAAAGTAAAATAATTAAAATAAAACCAGCGACGTAAAAAATTGCTGTTTAAATATAAAGTAAAATATTTTAAGATAATTGTATATTACTTTTAAACTAATGAAAATATTATTTATGTTAAGTACGTGTACTATCAAATTGAAAGTAAACTTTCAATTTAAAATAATAAATTTATAAGTGAATATCACTTACATTAGAAATGATTATAACAAGATTTTAATTTGAAATTATCCAATTTTTTGAATTAAAATCTTTTTTCAAAAGTACATGTTCCCGAAAGTTTTTAATTTGACCTGCAATTTTTTTAAAACTATAGCAAAGCTTTTGATTTTTGTAGATTTTCGAAATGAAAACATACTATTTTGAAAATAAAGTAAAAATTTCTTTCAGTGTAGTGTCCATATTAATACATTAATGACAGAATAGTAAATATTGCTTCTTAGCTAAGACTCACGGTATATGAAGAATAAAAATCTGATGTGGCCAACACAAAACCACCCGCTATTTAATTTTTATTAATTTAAATACATACCTACGTTTTTACTAATGCTGCAAACTATATTATGTTTCATTGCATATAACTATTGCTTTATTTACTATTTTCTTTTTAAAATGTCACTATTATTAATTTGAAGGATTATTTTTTTAACAGTGATATTTACCTGTCAGTTACATTCATTTGAAATATGAACTGTGTAACTGTGTTTATTAGGCTTCGGGATTTACAAAAAAAAAAATCAATAATCTTTAATTTTCATAATGACAAAATGCGAAAAAATGGCATTATGAGCTTTAGGTAAAGTGCCATTTCCGGTTATCCGATTTACACCAAAATCTAATAGAATCTTTCCATATTAGAATAGGGTAGAAATACAAGGTTTCAGAATTTTCTGAATGATAGTATTTGAGTTAGAGCCCCAACAAAATCCTTACACATACACACACACACACACACACACACACATATATATATATATATATATATATATATATATATATATATATATATATACATACGAACATCATCGTGAAAATGTTAAAATTGAATTATAGGGACCTTAAAACGTGGTCATTTACTAAAATCTCGATATGTGATTTTTAGCACGATCCCTATACCTCCCTTACCAAGGGTAGCGGGAGGTAAAAATGAAAGAAGTTGTCAGAGAAGACGATGCGCATCTGAGATATTTTTGTGTACCCTCAATTATGAATAAAGTGTGCTGTTTTAGTTCTTAAAGAATGACGCAAAATTATTATTGAATCAGTGTATTTCGATAAATGACATAATTTAATAACAGAAGTAGCTCATTCTATCCTATCAATTTTAAATTAATGACAGCTTGAAATGTAATGAATGATCTAATTCCTAATGCATTTCAAGAATCATAGTTTGCTTACTAAATCGTGCAGATGTGATAATTTGTGTGAAATAGATGAAGAGTAATGAGTGATGAAGTGTGTCTTGCTGGGTGTTGCGTTGTTATCGGTGATGTGTAGGTTAGGAAGCCAGAAGCCGTATAGTAAGTAGGTGTAATTACAGCCCACTTTCATCACGCCGCCGACGACCGAGCCATTGTCACGAGTTATTACACCAGCCGGCCAGGCCCGCATTTACAAATTATAAAACTTTTAGAAACATACAGAATTTTATTATTCTTCTTCTATATTTCGGTAAAGAAATAAGACTGAAAACATATATTACATTTCCTTATTAATATTATGGCTTGTTATTCACGTGTGTGCAAATATTCGAAATGAATTGTAGACCAGGATACGAAAGGTGAACTAAGGAAAATATGTTAGCACAAATCACTGTCTAATGTATGCGCTCTGCTTAAATCCGCACGAAATACAATTAATACACCTTTCCTCCCCACCTGTACTACATATCATTGGAAGAAGACTTCAGGCTTGAAGAAAGAGATAGTTTTGTATTTCTAAGGCCTCTCTTCCTCTTCTCAACGTATTGTCCTATTCTGATATCACATTTGCTCTAATTTATTTTGCCGTGGTGTTTGGCCCATGTATGAGTGATCAGTTTTGTTAACATAAAATTATTTAATACATTTAAATACTGTTTTAAATTCTATCTAAGAGGTCATGGTACTACCTAACTAAGGGGTCTATTCAGAACTCAATATTTGTGTTGTCGTTACGGTCTTTATGGTTGTTATGTACTGTAAAGATTGTTAAAATCAAATTTGGTATTCTCAGTACTGAAGGTGGTTACCGTCAACAATTGTTACGTGTTTTGACAGTCTTTATCATAACGACTGCCAAAACTATGTATTTATGGTTGTTATCACGTTGTTATTTCTAAAATTTGACATGTGACAGAATATTACATCAATCATATATTATTAATAATGCCCTTTCTGCTAAATATTAGCAGGATGCAGTTGATTATTCGCATGAATCCTGCTTCGACTTAAATAATGATAATAAGAACGATAAAAACCGTCGTGGACGAAAGTTACTTTTGACGTAAATACATATTTTTTTGAAAATATTATATTCTGTGGTAGGTATTCGTGAAAACCTAGTTATTTATTCTGGTGCTAATGTGTGCTTTTTCTTCAATCAAAATAAAAAGAAATCTTTCCGTAACTTTTCAGTCACGTTGGGATCAGTGGTAGGAATTAATATACCCGTTCTAAATAATTTAGAAGTTTTCAAATATGACAGAAATGTCATATTCTTCTTTAGTTGTTTTGGCAGAATGTTTGCATTTTAAATAAAATTGGCAACACATTATTAAAAGAATAAATCGTTGACATATAAGGTTAGGTTAAGTTCATATATGCATAATGAAGTTAGCTATTGTCAAATAATCTGGTTCATTCACAAGTATTATTTTGTAAAGATTGTCAATAATACCGACGTAGGTTCTGAATTGACAAATTCATAAAGATTGTTACAAATGTCTTTATGATAACAATCTTTATATCCGTAACAACCTTTATGACTGTGTTTCTCTGAATAGGCGACTATGGTTGTTATCACTTTGTTATTTCTAATATTTGACATGTGACAGATTATTACATCAATCAAATATTATTAATAATGGCCTTTCTGCTAAATATTAGCAGGATGCAGTTGATTATTCGCATGGATCCTGCTTCGAATAAATAATGATAATAAGAACAATAGAAACCGTCGTGGACGAAAGTTACTTTTGACGTAAATACATATTTCTTTGAGAATATAATTCATTAGTCACGTGACATGTTTTCCGCCAATCAACATTCAGAATTTTCCTAGTTACATGTCTATCACAGCGATGATAAAAAACAAAGAAATTATCACCTTATTTACATTCGTTACTAGGGGATTTTTACGACACTGACAGTTAATTTTAACAAAAATTCATTATATTCTCTCATTAAATATAAGCTCGTGATATGATTAATAATCGAAGATATTGCTCGTGAAACCGAAGCAGCACATTTCACTCGTCCTTCGGACTCTTGAAATCTGCAACGCGGTTTCACTCGAAAATATCATCGATGATAATCATATCACTTGTTACATTACGTATGAAAATATTATATTCTGTGGTAGGTATTCGTAAAAACCTTGTTATTTATTCTGGTGCTAATGTGTGCTTTTACTTCAATCAAAATTAAAAAAAATCTTTCCATAACTTTTCAGTCACGTGGGATCAGTGGTAAATATAATTGGCAACAGATTATTAAAAGAATAAAACGTTGACATATAAGGTTAGGTTAAATTCATATAGGCATAATGAAGTTAGCTATTGTCAAATAATCTAGTTCATTCACAAGTATTATTTTGTAAAGATTGACAAATTCATAAAGATTGTTACAAATGTCTTTATGATAACAATCTTTATATCCGTAACAACCTTTATGACTGTGTTTCTCTGAATAGGCCACTATATCTCTATTAGAGCCTGTCTTTGACTAAAGTGATTACTTTAAAACTCAGTAGATGGCAACAATAAAAGTTTAAAAAAGTCATGTTCCCTTTGACAAAATTATTTAAAAAATGTGAGAAATAAAGACTGGAACAAATAAGATGTAAGCCTAAATTAAACTATGTGAAAAGTACCGTCTTTCAAAATGGAATCAATTCATCACAATGTCTATAACAGATCTATTAAAACAGAAGATAAAAGTCTACATCTCACAGGACTTCTCTCAGTAAAAGGTACAACCTGTAGATTAGTAGCTTCACAATTCTTGTAAAAATTCGCGGAAAATATTTGGCGGCAAATTCAATGTATAGAATTACTTATGTCGAATGAAATTTTTCTTCCAATCGTACTATAAAACTACGAGTACTTATATAAATACCTGTCGTCATGGTGATAGCTTGTTTCAGTTTATTTTTCATCGTTTCCTGTTATGATTATCTATAAATCATGGATATGATTTTTTTCACATAAATTGTAAAAAAATGTATTGATATTTGGATTTCAAAAATGTGAAATTTTATATATAATTATTGCTGAAGATGGGCTAATGTTTGACCGAAACGTACATATGACTGTTGTATTAAATATTTAAATAAATATATGGAACATTAAGACCAAATTTACTCGACTACGTATTTTATGCCACGTAAGGAAAATAAATTATTCTAAATTTATTTAAAATTTCCAATTTTTAGACCTATACATCATAGTGTCAAAAAAAAAAAAAACATTTTGATAATAAACACTTACATATGTCACGTATAATTACTGGTAACAAATAAGGAATATTTGGTCTATTCTGTAACTTACTGGTTAATGTTTAGTATTTCGTTAAGTAATAAAAAATGAGTTTTTAATTGTCAAATAAAAATATATCAAAATGATGGTGTTTTTTCTGCATTTACTTAATATGCGAAAGACACGATATTGCAACGAATCACATACAAGATTTATTCTAATTCCGTTTTGCACTCCTCAGTGGTACCTTTGATCTAGCGATTCGACAGTCCACCTGCTAAGCTAACTACAATGGGCCGAATTCAGCACTCTTCTTTAAGTTAGTGATCGTCTCTAGTAACCATGGAAATAGCTTGCATCTTTTTCTTATTAATGCATCATTGTATATGTCTCTCTTTATTTTGTTATTTTTAGATAAGCTTCTTTAGTTAAAGAAGAGTGCGGAATTCGACCCAGTGTGTTCAAAAATATCCTAATTCGGAGTAGGCTATGAACAAAAAAAAAGTATGTCAATTTAAAAGTATGTAATTAAATGTCAATTTGATACGAGATATTGTTAAAAATGTTATCTAAAGAAATCAAAGCTTTTCTTCTTGTATCCTTATTTTGGAAATTGAAATAAATTAGAAATCGGTGAATGGCAATATACTGTATCCTTCTTTATTATCTTTTCTCTTTAAAATTACATTTTACGATCAATTTTGACTTGACTTTTGAACTGAATAATGATCAGACATACCTTTCTGTGTTCATAGCCTACTCCAAATTAGGTTGTTTCCTGAACACACTGTACTTTGTTACAGAACAGGCCGATTATTAGTACAATAGATATGTATATCTATGGAAATTTTCGTGTAATAGGTATGTTTTAGTCAATATTGTAATATTCAATATTGACCGTAATAAGCAATTGTTTCATTGAAAACGAGAGAAACAGTCGCTTAAACAGATGCCATATCCAAAAAGTTATTCAACAATGTGTGTCGTTAAGAAAGAAACTTCTGTTTCGAGTGCTGCCCTGTGACTTTAAGAAGCGCTTTGCGAAACGCACATTAGCCGCTGCTGCAGCGGTCCGCGATGTCGTATCTCGGCAGGCGCTGTTTTTACGCCTTTGTTTCACTTTTTCCCCGCGATAACCCAGTCACAACGTTCGCGCTTATGTCACTTCCATTATACACTAACTATGCTAATGTACAAATTATAATTTCAAGATAATATCACTTGTGCGGTGCGCGCACTTGTGTAACATCTTTGATATACTTTTGTTTTAGCTAAGGTTGCCAACAAACACTTTGATGAAATATTAACTTTACTTTTCTTACATAATTTTGAAGAATATATGAAAATGAAAAATCTTGCAACATAGCATAACAGTAAACCGGTAAAAGATAATATTTACGTTATACATGTTTTCACACATAACACAAAATTATACCAAATAACTGAAATTATGTTGTACATTATATTTTAGAAAGTGCGACCAAAGTTATTGTCTGAGTACGAACTAAAATTGACTCCAAACGAGTACTTTCGCGTAGATATATAGAATTAAAGTATTTTTCCAGAACACATTAGATTTGTTCGCACAACAAAATATGCAACTAATTGCTAATTTTCCAGTACGCGTGCGTAGTTTGAAACTGATTTCAAATTGATTGGAAATTTTTGGGTTCTGCGAACAAAATTAATAATATTTTTCTTATTTCTGATACTTTGTTTGAAGATTCAATATGATGAACTTTATTCGCCTACTCCAGGTGTTGTCAAGAAGAGGGATAATTTATATTCACAATTCTCTTGGTTTTAAAATTTATTTGGTCGTTTCGGAGGTCCAAAAACCTCCATCTTCGGCATTATTGTTGTCTAAGTTTTACATTTATTTTATTTGATAAGCTTATCAAATAAAATAAATGTAAAAGTTAGACAACAAAATGTGTAATGCTGAAGATGGAGGTCTTTGGACCTCCGAGACGTCCAAATAAATTTTAAAACCAAGAGAATTGTGAATATAAATAATCCCTCTTCTCGACACCACCTTGAGCAGGCGAATAAAGCTCATCATATTGAAAATTAAAATAATTAATATTATTACTACCTGAAGTGAACAGAAAGATTTTTATCTCATGTTCATTGTTGTTAGCATTTGTCATTGTCACATAATGAAATTATAATCTTTCCTTTTCTCTCGCTTTTGCTATTAAAAGAGCATGTAGGTACAACAAGTTCGAGCTCGCATGCCAAGAACTAAAAACTTCTTTATAATCCGCGGACTATTCAGATTGTTGGGAACTGATCAGGGATTGAAATATTTTGCTGTGTGAACAAATGATTTTTAATCGTAAATTTAAAATATCTGTTGTGTGAGCATTTTTAAAATGATGGACATGCTCAGAATGGTTTGTCACGGTTTATGACTGTTGTGCGAACAAACCTATTATTTCAAACTAATAATTTGAAATCTACTGGGACCCGCAAAATAGCATGCAACACTAGTGGAACTAAATTAACGACGGTTAGTAAAATTTGTTAAATATGTAAACATCGCAAACCATCGTTTCGTTTAACAGAAATATTCTCGTGCTTTGATTTTATTTCATTTGAAAACGTACGAAAAATAAGCGAATTAAAATAAATGAACATAATGTACGAACATATCAAAAAATGCTTTGTTAAATGGTGAAAAAAAAAACAAAAATATGAGAAATACCATTCTATATTTTTTGACTAGAAAAAAAGTTAATCAACTGAATGTGTAGGAATTAAATTATTATATAATAAAACTTCAACGTGGTAAAAAATATGTCTGCTCTTTGCATTTCACAGATGTACTTCTAAGACAATAATTGACAGTACTGATAAATGATGATGAGCCAAGAAGATTTCTTCGTCAAATAATTTGACATTTAGAACAGAACAAATAATTGTAACAACGTGTGTAATTTATTTTTTGCCCTCCTGAAGTGTAATGGGAACTGTGTTGTAACTTGTCTAACTATGCGGTAAAATAATCAAAATACACTGGACGTTTATGGGCATTTAGAAAAGAAATCATCTTTACTATAATAAAGTTCATGTAAAAAAGTACTACCTACTTAAGTTATTTTTTTACTTTAACATTTCCTATATTTAAAATTAATTTATATAAACCAAATTCACGGTAGCGACATGTCATTATTGTAAAAATCCGCCGTTACCGACATAGTCACCGATCGATATACCTGTCAAATACGCGAGCATTGCTTAAATGTCAAATATCGACACCTACCTATTATTTATTGCGAAGAAAACATGAGCAAATAAATATATTATCAGTCATAAACAACGTCTATTATTACAGATAAATTTTTGCTAGAAGAAGTACTCTAATGAAGGTAAGTAAAATCAAATTTGGAAATTGACTTAACCCCAGTATTTTAAACTAACCCTTTTCAGATGTACAACCAATCTCATTGAAAAGAGTGATTTTCATAATCGTCGGCCAAAAAAATTGATACAATTCTCGTGCGTGAAGTATTTTACAGCGCTCCAGCTAATAAGGCACTCGCCTTAAGGGCTCGTGCCTTAAACAAAGCTGTCGCGCTGTAAAATACAACTTACACGCACTCGAATGTAAATAACTATAATTAGTGCAAATTAACTTCAAGGCGTAGTGTGTTTCTATGAAACCCTTAAAACATATTTAATAATATCCTAAATAATGATGTCATACTTTTAAATTTAGGATTTAGGTGATAATCGTGTATCCCTGATTTTAACAATTTTCAAATGTTCAATTTGCAACTATTCCAATGACTATAGCATTCATTAAATTATAAACCAATAAGAATTCGTGATTTTTGACTTTGAGGGAAAAAATCATGGGAATTGATATTTCATGCAGAAGAAATTGGACGATATGCCTACGTGAAATTTACTGTTTATTTTTAAATTTCTTTTTATTCATGAAATAGTCTCCCTCTGTATACAACGACAATAGAAAATTCTCGACATACTCAACGAGTTGCCTTTTGGAAATACGTTTGTCATTATCGAGAATTTTCAATCGCCTTGTATAATATATGAGTATGTACATGATTTTTATAAAATCATGAATATCTTCACTGTTATCATCTATCCGCCCTATCCCGTTTCCTTTGCCCTGCAAGGTTTCGAGCGCAATGCAGCAAATATATTCTCTCATTACACCGCATTCGTATGCATGGGCGGCTGGGAACAGTGTTCACGTGCCCCTTCAACGTCACCCTCACAGAAAGGGTTACACAGGGGACAGGGGTTAGATCTGTTTGACCGCAAGTGGCAAGTGGGGTTAGCATTACGGTTACAGATGGGGTACGCAACTCTTTAACACGCAAGTCAAATCGCGGAAGAGGAAGATGTAGAAAAAGAAGTTCACAAATACGAGGTAGGTATGTTTCCTAAGAATTGTGTATCTAAAATATTCAATTAAACATGTAAAAAGCTCTATTTTACTAAACATGAGTCTTATCTTTTAACCCATTGCTCAAATGCACTTTGGAATAAAGATTCAATTGTTCTTTTACCCAATATCAAACCAGTGAAATTATGCTCAGGTATTTTCATTGTATTTTCATACGTGGTATAACAAGTGATATGATTACTACCGATGATATTTCCGAGTGGAACCGAGTTGCAGATTTCAATAGTCCGAAGGACGAGTGAAATATGCTGCTTCGATTTCACCAGCAATATCTTTGATTATTAATCATATCACAAGCTTATATTTAATAAGAGAATATGACGAATTTTTGTTAAAATTAAGTGTCAATGTTGTAAAAATCCCTTAGTAACAAGTAATACGGTGATAATTTCTTTGTCTTTTATCAACGCTGTGATAGACATGTAACTAGGGAGATTATGAAAGCTGATTGGCGGAAAACATGTTATGTGATTAATGAATTATATTCTTATACGTGATATAACAAGTGATATGATTATCATTTATGATATTTTCGAGTGGAACCGAGTGGTAGATTCAAGAATCTGAAGCACCAATGAAATATTTTGGTTCGGTTTCACGAGCAATATTATTAATCATATCACAAGCTTATATTTAGTAAGAGAATATGACGAATTTTTGTTAAAATTAACTGTCAATGTTGTAAAAATCCCTTAGTAACAAGTAATACGGTGATAATTTCTTTGTTTTTTATCAACGCTGTGACAGACATGTAACTAGGGAGATTATGAAAGCTGATTGGCGGAAAACATGTTATGTGATTAATGAATTATATTCTCATACGTGATATAACTAGTGATTTGATTATCATTTATAATATTTTCGAGTGGAACCGAGTGGTAGATTCACGAATCTGAAGGACCAATGAAATATTTTGGTTCGGTTTCACGAGCAATATCTTTGATTATTAATCATATCACAAGCTTATATTTAGTAAGAGAATATGACGAATTTTTGTTAAAATTAACTGTCAATGTTGTAAAAATCCCTTAGTAACAAGTAATACGGTGATAATTTCTTTGTTTTTTATCAACGCTGTGACAGACATGTAACTAGGGAGATTGTGAAAGCTGATTGGCGGAAAACATGTTATGTGATTAATGAATTATATTCTCATACGTGATATAACAAGTGATATGATTATCATTTATAATATTTTCGAGTGGAACCGAGTGGTAGATTCACGAATCTGAAGCACCAATGAAATATTTTGGTTCGGTTTCAAGAGCAATATCTTTGATTATTAATCATATCACAAGTTTATATTTAATAAGAGAATATGACGAATTTTTGTTAAAATTAACTGTCAATGTTGTAAAAATCCCTTAGTAACAAGTAATAAGGTGATAATTTCTTTGTTTTTTATCAACGCTGTGATAGACATGTAACTAGGGAGATTATGAAAGCTGATTGGCGGAAAACATGTCATGTGATTAATGAATTATATTCTCATACGTGATATAACAAGTGATATGAATATCATCGATGATATTTTCGAGTGGAACCGAGTAGTAGATTCAAGAATCTGAAGGACCAATGAAATATTTTGGTTTGGTTTCACGAGCAATATCTTTGATTATTAATCATATCACAAAATCCCTTAGTAACAAATATGAATAAGGTTATAATATCTTTGTTTTTCTTTATCATCGCTATGATAGACATGTAACTAGGGATACTCAGAATGCTGATTGGCGGAAAGGAAAACACATCTTGTCTAATGAATTATATTCTCAAATAGATGAACCTTGAATTATTTACTCAAAGAAATTTGCCTTCTATAAACTATTAATGATATTCAAGCTTTAAAAGATAAAATGTTTCAACTCTAACCCATTGCTTCAAAAGAATGTATTTTTAAGAATTTTTTCTGTTTGATATGTAAAATCGACGTCGTAAAGCAAAGGCCATCTATTTATTGACATCTGTATATCTAATTTGTTGAATACTCGCATTATTCTAATTTTATGTTTTAATTTTGTTACATCCTCAAAAAATCTATATTGACTTTGCGACAAAAAGAATTTGTACATATATTACAAGAATAAATCATCACACTACAGAGAACAATTTATTAGTTCAATATTTTTATTATGTTCTTTAAAGAATGAAAATCCAGTAAAATAGTTATTTATGTAAAAAATGTATAATATAGTACTTTTTGGTCGAGTGCGGAAATTAGCACGAGATAAAACATACTATTTACACACAAGTTGCATACAATATTTTCCTAAAACCTAACTGTTACTGCTATTTCTCACAATACTGAGTATGAGTGTACAGGCATCCTCAAATATTGTTAGTGTTAGTTGACAAGTAAATTAACCGTTGCCTAGCACCGTATTTACTTTGCACGCACTAGTGCTTGAAAAGTTACACTTTACACATTGTAAAGAGTTCGTAAAGTATGTACTTTACGCACGGTTGTAGGAAATAATATTTTGTTTATTATAAATAATAATGTATTTAAATCAAATGTTCAATAATAAAATGAAATATTCAATATTAACATCAAACTTTCAGTATTAATCTACAGCTAGATATAATTTTATACTTATCAGGAATTTATTCTGACAAATTTTGAGTAGTTGAAGACCACAAATATTTAATATTAAAATAACCCAATTTTGATATTTCCAATAACTCTTCATTAATTTATTTTAAATTAAAATATTTGAATATTGGATAATTTTGTATTATTTATATGCAATTTTGTTATATTACTGATTAAAGTGAAGTTATCTAAATGATATTTAGGCTTGACTGTTCTATTAGTTTATTTTAAATACGTACAAATCGAATGTTTCGGGCAAATATTAGCCCATCATCAGCAGAATGAAGAAATTTTTTCTTTTACAAAACATGTATAAATATATTTACAATTGGATTTTGTAAAAGGAAAAAAAAAATCTTAATTTTGTTGATGATGGGAATATTTGCCGGAAACGTTCGATTTGTAGGTATTTTAAATAAACTAATGGAACATTAAGGCCTAAATATCATTCGATATCGAATCCTATGAAGGTTCCCAAAGAATATTCCAATTATCTAAAAGTTCTTATACATATAGTATATTAAAACCGACGCTACTATAATTGTTGCCACTACATTCTGACAGCAGAAATCCCAGATTATCTCGATGACTTTCTGATTCCCCTAACGCTTCCCGATTTTGGCGTCGAGTAACTAGCCCCAAATCCCACAGGAACTGTTCTTATCTCACAACCTGACTGCCGCATTCGGGATCAATTTCGGACGTGCATTGAAAATTTTCATATGGATATTGGTTTATTGATGGAAAAAAGTTTTAATATTTAGTCCGAGAATAATACTTTTTTTTCTTTCCTTATCAAATAATTGCGAAGTATGTTTCTTTTTTTTACAGACAACAATGGTCGATAATGTTAAGTTTGCAATACGAATGAAAATTGCAAAGATAATAAACTTTCGTATTATTTCACAATTGTGCAAATTCTGACAGTTTATGTGCGTATTATGTTTGTATATTTCGTAATGGAAATGTATTTTGTAAATGCAAATTAGCTAATTATTTTGTACGTGCATGCAAGTAAACTATAAATGCATTTGCTTTTGTTGTTATTCTTTGTTCATTGAAGGTCAGTTTCATCAATACCAACATCGAAAATATAAAACTGAACATTATGTCGTTGTAATTATTAGCTCTTTAAAAACATTAACAATATATGTAGATATAGGTATCCAGGGTTAGTTAAAAGTATGGAGACGGCGATTTATTGTCGTTAATATTCATTTTATGTTCAATACAAAAGATTTTTAAGAAATTTTGATCTACATTTAAGAATATTTGAATTTTTTTTTCTTCAATTGTTTTTGAGTTACGATTGTCCGCGTAATTTTTTTAAATGGGAACCAGTTAATTTTACTGTACCCTTCGATAGAGCTTTTTTTTTTCTTTACAACGGTATTTTTGTTTTTTTTTTTCAATTTATTTTAATATCATTTATGCAAGGAAAGACACCGGTTCAAGTATTTACGAATAGTAGGTACGTTCACTTAAACTCGTCATTGCTAATATTAACAACAATAAATTGCACAAATGTGTTTGACGTTAACAATAACCACTGATAAAGTTACATCGCTCGAGTATGTTTATCGTTTCGCTTTTGTCTATCTTAGATGTACCTACTATTCGTAAATACTTGAACCGGTGTTTTTCCTTGTAAAAATATTATTAAAATAAATTGAAAAAAAAACAAAAATACTGTTGTAAAGAAAATAAAGCTCTATCGAATGGTAGAATAAAATTAACTGGTTCCCATTTAAAAAAAAATACGCGGACAATCGTAACTCAAAAACAATTGACGAAAAAAAAATTTAAATATTCTTAAATGTAGATCAAAATTTCTTAAAAAAACTTTTGTATTGAACATAATTTCCTAAAATGAATATTAACGACAATAAATCACCGTCTCCATACTTTTAACTAACTCTGTGTGTTCACAAATCTGTGGTTACATACTAAAAGCTGTTGTGTCAATTCATCAAATTTTTCAGAACATCAAATTTAAAGTGTAGTTCACAGGATAATCGCTCAATAGCAGCTGTAGACACGTGTTTCGCTCTTATCAGAGCTCATCAGTACAGCGTAGATAGTTAGGCCGTGATCACGCTGCACAATCAACATCAATTGGGCACGATCGAGTAAAAAACAAAACTGAGTTTATCAATACACTTGGTCACAGTGCGTGCATCGTTGACAATCACGTAAGATTGTGTACCGTCGACTTGTTTGATATATCAAACTTGTTTGATATTTCGTTCCGTGCTCGAATCTACTCGATGGTACCAGACATGCGTAGTGCTCTTTCTCAGTAAATGAATAGATTCTGACAGATTGTAACATTTAACAATCTTACCTGCTGAGTTGTTTTCTTACCAAAATAACAGAACAGTGGACTGTCAACGAGATTGACCAGTTGATAAATTTAGTTCTGTCCTATGAAAATCTCTATGATCAAAGCAGAGGGGGGTACAGTAATGTTAATAATATTGACAAGTTATGGATGTTAATAGCAACAAAAATAGAATTTAAAGTTGTAGGTTGACTTGACAACAAACGACGTATGTAAAATCTATTGGAAAAGCCGGGGTAATTTTAAAAGCGACATTTCATTTCTTACCACTCGATACAGCAGTGTGACCACTCACAAGAAAAAAACGGTTGATGGTAATCGATGTACGTGGATCGATGGCTGTTGATCGATGCAGTGTGACCGTTACCTAATAGATAGACCTGAATTAAAGGTAGTAATTAGAAAACCGACAAAATGTAACAGCACTATTAAGCAGCCACAATTTGGTGGAAATACTGACCGAAGCAACAAATGTATATTTGGCTGCTTAGCAGTACTATTACATTTTATCCGTTTTATAATTACTGCCTCTAGTTAATGTCCATCTATTAACTAGCTATGCTGAACTGATGAGCTCTAATAAGAGTGAATTACGTGTCTACAGCTGCTATTGAGCGATTATCATGCGCTCAAATTTAAAGTTTGTCTACTAGTTTCAATTGGAACTAGATTTTGGTCTGCTGTTACTGTTTAATCGATGAATATTAAAGTAAACGTTTTTGAAGAAAATATCAATGACTTTCTGGCAGCAACATGGTTAAAGTTTATTAATGTCACGTTGGATTTCAGTTTTGAGCTCAGGAATTAGTTACGGGTTGTTCATATAAACCTTTGATTTAAAAAAAGCCCACAAAACAATTAGCAAATGACATTAAATCTTAAAATTAATGTTGGTGGATGATACGGCTTGAAAACTGTTGATATAATAAAACAATTGTTTCTTGCGTAGTATATAAAATCAGAACGCGCCGTCCTACTGGAACCACATGTTTATACGGTTCATACTTATCAGATGATGCCTGCCGTAATCATGTTGCGGTAACAATTATCATTTAATTTTAAAATGGTTCAGTCTCATTTTAAAAAATCTGTTGCGGCCAGCATAATACCTCTCGTTATTTCCTTTTGATACATACGAATCTAATTTAACAATCCTTGTAAACACATAATTCTAATTATATCTATTCTTTCATTCTATAACGAATCTTGTCCTATTCTTCTAAAATGTTCAAAATGGTTCTAATTCATTGACGGGATTGGTGGTATTTCTTACGGATATATGTACTATTACTATTAATAAATATAGCTACGAACAATTTTCAATATTTAATTAATAATTCAATAAGAAATATCAAATGTTCTTCCCAGAAAAAGCTTTGAGTAATGTCAGTAAAACTGTTGGTTTTTGACACTGACATTTATCTGTCAATTACAAACATTTGAATTTGGTTTCCTTGGTGTAGTCTGGACTGTGCAATTTATTGCAACAGATTATTCTATATGTTATATTTTCTTTATCTCTAAATATATAGAAGATATAATATTTTTTTTAAGTATATTACGTGGAGAATTTTACGTTCTTCAATATTTGTAATAACAAAGATTTGCAAAAAATAATATTTAAATGATTTTTTTTTAAGAAACTACTACTTTCGGTTGTCCAATTTGTTATTAAAACCTATTCAGCTTTTCCCATTAATATCAGATTGAGGAATAGGAATACGCAGTTAAACAGATCTTAAGTTTTATAGTTTTTGAGGAATCGTCATTCTAACATCCAAACACGCAAATGTCGACACAAGTGTGTGTCGACCTACACGCACACACACACACACACACACATACACACACACAATTTGGATATGAATCCAATACCTCTCACAGCGAGAGATAAAAATTAAAATACGTGTTAACAATAATAACGCATTGTTTTTTTCGTGAAGCGTTTTATCTTTATAAAATGCAACAACGACAGATTACAAATGTCAAAGCTACAGAAATACTAACCAAATAGAAAAAAAATGGCAAAAAATTAAATTCCACACTTTTATAGAAATAACCTTATATCTTCATATTTTTAAACAAAATATAAAAATACGTAACTTACATTTGATGTGAAAGAAGATATGCAGAATAAGTAGTCAATACATACCTGAAACAAAGAAAAATATATAAATATAAGTCTTAACCTGTCTGACACGAAATTATTATAAAATTTTCAACAAATTTAGTAATAAATTTGGAAACAAAGTCAATACAAATTATAAGAGTCAACAGTTATTTCTCTAATTAAATATAAATTTTCGGCTATCTACTGACAGCATATTCGAAAGTATTAATTTACTTCGCAGATATTTCAGTTTATGTAAATGTTTACAGGATTAATTTTTCTTAAAAGAACTCACCTCACAGGATTGGCATTCAACTATGAGTATGTCATGAAAAATGTTTTCCGAAAAATTAGTGAAATTAATGTTGAAATTTATGATGTCGTGAATATATTACATTAATATTCACATTAATAAGAAACTGTGGAAAGCACAAGAACAATAATTAATTTCTCGAATGTAGCAAGCGTAAATTGTTTGTAAACTTCTGAACGAAGCTTGATTGACGCAAAGTTGCAAAATATGTTATACATTTGGCGAGATATGAACAATAGACGTATTAAGTTTCCAACTACATATATTTATTAATAAAGGTTAGGCAAAAAAGACGGACGTTTTTCAAAACATCGCAAAATTAATACTTTTTGCTTAGGAAAAAATCTATTGTGGCCAGCACAAGACCTCTCGCCATTTCCATATTAGGATATATAAGTATTGTATTGCACTTTGCTATCGAACCGTCGTTTTATAACAAAATATTACAGAACTTTACCCAAATATTGTTTTTTATTGTATATAACATGTCTTCTGCACACATATAATTCTAATTATATCTATTTTTCGTTGTATGAGGAAGTTCCTAAATGTCACAGATTCTTCCAATTCATTAACCAGATTGGCAGTATTTCTGATGGATATATGTATGCATACTACCTATAATTTCAAATATTTAATTAATAAAACAATAAGATAGATTAAATGTACTTCCCAGAAAAAGCTAACAAAATCTGTCATTTACAAATTATGTTATAAACATTTGAATTTGTCAACTGGTTTCCTTAGTGTAGTTTCGCCTACTCGACTTGTTATATCCCGATATTCTATATATTATAGCGTCTTAACTCTAAATTTATAGCAGTAATAATAAAATTTAAATGTATCAGGTGTAGAATTTTGTTCTTCAAAATTAGTAATATCAAAAATTTTCAAAAAATAATATTTGGAAGAATTTCTTTTAAAAACTACTACTTCCGGTTGTTCAATTGTTACCAAAACCTTTTCAGCTCTTCCCACACACACACACACATCATTATAAGAATGTTAAAATCGGATCCTAGTGACCTTGAAACGTGCTTATTCATTAAAATCTGGATAATATGTGACTTTTAGTATGATTCCAATACCTCTCTTAGCGAGAGGTAAAAATTATTGACAGACTTGAATTCGTAATGACATAGCATTTGACAAAATCAAATGGGGAGAACATCTTGCTTGTGGTGTCCGTTATCATTAATAAATTTCTGCAGTCATTCTACGAAGTTTGCAAACACTCTTTCCAACATCACTTTGTCAATTTGGCCGACTTCTACGCGAATAGCTTCTTTCAGTTCTTTCAATGTGCGGGATTTGTTCGTATCACATTGGAAGAAGTGAAAGAAGCTATTCGCCCAGAAGTCGCCCAAATTGACAGGGCGATATTGGAAAGAGTGTTTGCAAACATTCGCAGTACGCTTCCAGATATTCATTAATAATAACGGACACTACATGCAAGATGTATTCCATACTTGTTTTGTCAAATGCTTTGTCATTACGAACTCAAATCTGTCAATAAAAGTATCAATTTTGTGATCCTTTTAAAAAACGCTCGTCATTTTTGCCCAACCCTGTATGTATGCCTTTGATGTATTCATAGTTATAGATAGACTATTCATAGAATATTCTATTGATATGATTGGAATTACATACATATAGGATAATAATTAGTGTCCTATTTTAATCCTCAGAACGACTATACCACAGAAAGGTTGAATATAACATAATGTTAATGAAAAAAATTGTACAGCAGAAAACGAAGTTCAGGGTGTAAATCGAAAAGTGAGACATAGGCATTTAACATGATAATTCAAAAAATGCTTCAAGTAAAAGTTATAGAGATTTAAATCATGTAAGACGATTATTCTAGCTCTTCATATGAACGTAAAAATTAATTTTAAAGTTACAGTTTTTAGGACCTTTTAGTCTAGGCAGCCATTGATTTATGACAAAAAATAAACAAATGCGTTATTTTTAACTGTCATTTATAACTAAATTTGGATAAGAGCAGTAAATTAACACAAACACAAAAAGGTAAAATGTTTTAATTCTAATTGACAGTTAAAAACAATGAGCGGCAGTATTTACTCTTAAACAGGGGTGATTAAGAGTTGACTAAAGTAACAAATTCAGTGGTTTTTTTAAAAACTCCAATGTATTTCTAAATGGTAGTCATGGTAATTAGTTAGTCAGGGTAACTAAAATTTTGAGTAAATACTACCGGTCAATGATTTTATCAAATCCATGGCTACCTATTCTAAAAGCTCATAAAAACTGCAACTTCATACGTAATTAATTTTTACATTTATATAAAGACCTAAAATGATAGTTTCACATGACAAATGCAAAATTTAAATATCTACTCGTATAACTTTCATTTGAAGTATTTTTGCATAAAATAATGTTAAATGCCCATGTCTCACTTTTACATTTACACCCTGTACATATACACGCGTTATCATAAACAAAACATTTAAGTTAAACACTGTTTAATTTTGACATTTCGTTCATTTTTGTATTCATAGACCACTTTTTAGTCACTGTTTAAACTAAACATTTAAACACTGTTTAAATTTATTTATCCTTAGCAACCCTGTTTAAACACATTTTACTCGTTCATAGACACTTTTTCATCTTAGTCGTCGTAGCTAAACAGCAATTTAAACAAGTAAATATAAACAAGGTGTAGGGCACGATTTAAAATATACTGGCTATGCCACTTGTCATGTTTTTCATTGTTTCTGATGGTCCGCTTGATACGTGTTTCCTTGAATAATCCGCTAGATGCGCTACGTGAGAACGACCCTACCACAACAAACTATTTTTACATAAAATATAAAAAATGAAATCCATAATGAATTTATTTTTAATAGAAATTTATATATTTAATGGAAACCTGAATCAATACATTATTAGAATTTAAAATTGGAAAAACTAAATAAATTGATAGAACCGGATTTCCATTCGGTAATAATATCTTCTTCCCGAAAATGTTTTCGGCAAACATCATTCACATCGTACTAATTGCACATTGCCATTTTTAAAAAGTGATATATCGAGTGGAGCAGCAAACAGAGATTCTTTTTCAGTGGATTTCTTGTAACCGGTTTCACATCCAGGAATGAAACATTTTCTATTTAATTTTTTTTTCATTTTGCATTAATTTCAATATCTTTCAACAAAATATTTATATAACATTACATATAATACGAATATGTACTTCAAAACCTGTTTTATTTACCTTTCTATAAGATATAACATGTAATATTTTCAAAATGACATGCAAATAACAGGTGTCAGTTGGGTCGTTATCACGTTGCGCCTCTAGCGGAATAAACGAGGAAACACGTATCGCTTTAGGCCCTCGTTTTGTGTAGAGTGGCACAACCAGTACATTTTAAATCGTGGTGTAGGGGTAGTTTATATTTGTTAAAATGAGTGACATTGACGAGGTTTTAGAAAATATTGAAGAAGTTAGGGAGCTAAATGATTATTTTTGTTTCTGAATAGGCGTGATAGAGCTCTATTCAACACTCGCATGTAATGGCTAAAATTGAATTACAATACTTATGAAAATTACACCGTTTTTGCAGCAAATTCAAGCAATATTATTTCACTTTGTGGTTCAGCATCTTTATGGAAGTTAATTAAAATAATACAATATCGAACGACGCTCAAAATTACATAACAAATAATACTTTATTTAGAGAAAAAAGGTTCACATGAGCATTGATATATATTTACTTACAGTGAATTCCTTAAATTAAAAAAAATAGTCGTTTTCGCATCGTTTAGATTATGAATAATTATATTATTTTTCGTTATATGTTATTACGTTCGTTTTTCCAAAGTAACTACGATCTATTAAATTATTTATTAGGTATTGATTTTACTAAATTATTATAATTTTAACAGCACTAGCTATCATTACACGCTTATACAACATACTATTTTACCCTATGCTTCACAAAAGAGTAAAGAATCCATATATATTCATTACTAAGAAGAGTATAAAAATGTGGAATGAATCCACATCTCTTAATTAAAACAAAACATTCCACAAAATTAAAAAAAAAAGTAATAAAATGAAGACAAATCTCTAATCTCATTGTTCATCATCAGAGCTCTGCGAGTTAATAAATCCACATTAATCCGTGAAAAAATTAACGCTCCCGCGCTTAGTAGTTGACAATGGTGGCGCTGTGATCGCTAAGGGTTAAAAAAGGGGAGAAAGGTGTTATACGAAGATGAACGTGGGTTCACGCGCGTTCATCACCGGAATAACCGCCAATAAACTTCGGGTGCTGAATTATTTCTGGAATCAGTTCACACGGGTTAACGGATAACATAACCTGAAAATTTCGACGAAGGCAGGGAAATGATAGAGAAAAGTTTAAAAAACATGCCCTAAAAATGAAATAATATATCTGATTTATTAAATAACGGATTTTAATAAATTTTATAGCAATGAATATACAGGGTATTAATGAACACGTTTTACAAATTTATAGGGTATGTAGAAATAGAATTAATTTAATTGGTTATATTATGTTACATTATAACATTTATAACACCTCATACATAATATAAAAAAGATAAATACAATAGAGAACTGTGGTAAGTATAGTCCATCTAAAATTAGTCGTAAGAAACACACAACATAGTATAATATTTATATATTCTTCCACTGAATAAAAACAATAATTTCTTCGTAACTTGTTTACTTGTATTTTAAATTCTTTTAAATTTAGTACTTTAAACGATGGTAATAGATGATTGTATAGTTTAACATTAATTGTATTTTCAACTACGGTGGCAAGTCTATATCGTCTAGTCCTAAGCATATCATTACTCCTAGTGCTATAATTATGTGTATTACCAACATTTGCATATTTATTAGTATTGTTAAGTATTTCAACTAATACTTCGTTTATATTGGAGAAATGCATATAATAGTAGTAACCTTTTCATTATGCAAAAGAAAATAATTAGAATAATCACTAAAGCCGGAACTTTTTAAAACTTTAAATTTCGCCTTTTAAACTTGAAATTTCACCTTTTTAAAACTTGAAATTTCACCTTATAAATGTTTAGACTGTGAAAAAGAGCAAAATATATAGTTATTACACATTTCTGGTATAAATAAAAAGACAATTGACGAAAAAGACAAATTATGGATGCAAGTTTATTACAAAGAAACACGATACGGCTGACCAGTTTAATTTTTTATTGAGTATAATGCCTAATATTTTTAAAATATATATATATATATATATATATATATATATATAAGGGATGTAAAATAAATAAACTTCTAATAAAATCGCACCGTTTTCGAGCTATTATTCAAATATTTGTAATAATGTGGAAAAGTGATTTGAAACTATCGCCTACGTTTACTTATGTAATTTACTTAGTATAAGATGAATAAACTGATTTACTATTGGCTACGATTGACGTGCTGAATGTAATTTGACATCACAAAACTTTTTAGAAAATGTGAAACCGACTCACTGTATGGAAGCGTAGAAGGGCCATGGCCACACGCAAAAAATTACACACCTTAAACCTGTAACTTCACCATTTTAAAATTTGAAATTTCACTTTTTACCTTCCGTCAAAAGGAAGGTATTGTTTTTGGTCAAAAAATTCGGTGGTGAGTTTTTAATGAATTAGCACGTTTTAGGGTCCCTACAATACGAATGTACTATTTTTAAGATGATGTCTGCATGTGTGTATGTGTGTCCGTGTGTGTGTCTGTGTGTGTGTCTGTGTGTGTGTCTGTGTGTGTGTCTGTGTGTGTGTCTGTGTGTGTGTCTGTGTGTGTGTGTGTGACAAATTTTTCTCCGACGATAACTCCAAAACTACAATTCTAAAAATTATGATTCTTTCATATTCCTCTTCTTTACAACCATATGAAGAGCTGATTAGATTTTGGTTATAATTGGTCAACCGGAAGTACCCTTATTTGAAGTTCTTAACAGTTTTTCTTGAAAAATCGCAGTTAAATATCATTTTCGACATTTTATGTGATTATCAATAGAAAGAATATCTTATTCTCTATACGGTTCGATTATACATTTTCCTTCATATTCAATAGATATAGAGTTATAGAGAGATTAAGAGAGATTAACTTTCGAAAATCAGTTAGCTTTGCAAAAATTATGAAAACAACAGATATAGGTATTCAAAAAAATCTAATTGACAAATGTCAGTGGCAAGTGCAAAACCAAAGTGGAAAGTATATAATCTGAAAGTGATATAAGTGATAGAGTGTCCCTCGCCAGTGACTTTCATTTGCGGCCTCGCCTCAAGATAGGAACTTATAGTGCCAGAAGTACGAAAAAGGCAAAAGAGAAGATGGAAGGACTGTATAGCAGAAGATTTGAGAGAGGAAGAACTGTGTCACGAAGGTGCTTTGGACAGGAATGAGTAGAAGAGAAGAGTAAGAAACAGCGACTTCTAATAAAATAGGGCAAAGTTGAAGCAGGAGGAAGTGTTAAGTGCAATACATAATGTACGTTCGTATTCGTATTAAAATTTTATTAGATTTTAGAATCTTTTCAAAGGAACTTTCAGTATGGATATGTAAAAATAGTGTGTTCTTGTTACAATTATACAGAATATATAGAATATTTTTCAATGAACTTTTGGTATAGGATATCTACAAAATACGTCGAATTGACGGAAGGTTTTGTGCTGGCCACAACAGATTTTTTTTCTTGAAATTTCAACTTTAAAACTTGAAATTTCTCCTTTATTTCTTGTATTTTGAACTTATTAAATCTTGAACTTGCAACTTTTTGTTTTGAAAGTTGAACTTACAAGTTTATAAGGTGAAATTTCAAGTTTTAAAAAGGTGAAATTTCAAGTTTTAAAAAGGTGAAATTTCAAGTTTTAAAAAGGTGAAATTTCAAGTTTAAAAGGCGAAATTTAAAGTTTTAAAAAGTTGAAATTTCATGAAAAAAGGTGAAATTTCAAGTTTTAAAAATTTTACGTATGTCCCTTCTACGCTTCCGTAATAATTATAGGGACACTAAACACATATTTCCAATTATTCTGGTATTTGTACTCCATTTTTCCATTTGTGAACTAGTGGAATGTTCGTCCTGTCTTCTCTGGAATATAATTAAATAACTAGAATGGAACGTAAAAATGGCATTTGGGAAAAATCTGTCTCATTATTAATTCATCAACATGAAATATTTTAATATTCTTTCCAGCAACATTCACCAAATATTTCTACATTTTTATTCATTCCAGAGTCATATTCTTGATTTGTTCATATTTTCGTAACATTTCAGGAATATACACACGTAAATATTTGTATAAAATTTATAGATCATTCCCTAGCATGTTACTCTTCCGGTATGCACTTTATTTGATGTCACTGTTGTTATTTATTTACAAAATTTTGAGCCTCGTGCAGCTATAAAATGGTATGTGATTTCCGTTGTGGTCCACATCATAAAGTATAAATTACAAAGTAGTGGACTATAATCATGTTCATGCATTAGAATTGCTAATGAATGTGTAAATTTGTTTTCAATTTAATAAAATGAAATTTGCTCTGTTTTCAGATTGTTCGACGTGTTGAATATGTAAATAATACCAACAATATACAAATTTGCGGATACGCAACCTATAATATCATTATTGAAATTCGACGGTGGAGAAAGATAAAATTATATCTTGTGTAATTTACCCTCAAGATAAACAATTATTTGAGTTCTGGGCGAAACAAAACACTGGCGAATCAAAGCACTGATTTTATGGTAATTTTAACAAAATATCTTCTGAATTAATGTTTAAATACATACATACATAAAATTTACTATGATACGAAGGTGATTCATAAAGTTTGTAACAGTAAATTGGCAGTGTTTCAGAATTAGATCAGTGATACATGGATGATTCAAAATTAAAATTATACATGTAACATAAAATTAATTGTATTATCCTATCTGATTCTATGTACCGCATAAGACAGAAACAACTAACACAACTCTCTTGTGAAAAATAATTCTGTCATTAATAAACCTTTGTTTTTTTTTTGCAAGAGTTTAAAATAGGCCCATAAACCAAAAAAAATCTGTTGTGGCCAGCACAAGACCTCTCGCCATTTTCATATTAGGCTATATAAGTATTGTAATGCACTTCGCTTTCGAACCGTCATTTTATAACAAAATATTACAGAACTTTACCCAAATATTGTTTTTTATTGTATTTAACATGTCTTCTGCACACATATAATTCTAATTATATCTGTTTTTCATTGTATGAGGAAGTTTCTAAATGCCAGAGATTCTTCCAATTCATTAACCAGATTGGCGGTATTTCTGATGGATATATGCATTTTACCACAATTTTATCTATAATTTCAAATATTTAATTAATAAAACAATAAGAAAGATTAAATATACTTCCCAGAAAAAGCTATCAGAATGTCACTAAAACTGTAAATCTGCGATTAGATTACTCTATAAATTTATAGTGTCTTTCTCTAAATCTATACAAGATATTATAAAAATTTTAAGTGTATTAGATGGAGAATTTTATGTTCTTCAATATTTAATAAAAAAAAAAACTCCCAAAAAATTATATTTAGAAGAATTTTTCTAAGAAACTACTATTTCCGGTTGTTCAATTGTTACCAAAACCTTTTCAGCTCTTCCCAAGAATGTCAGAATGAGAAAACTGTAGTTAAATATTTTTTAAGTTTTATATCCAGACATACACACACACATACACACATCCACACACACACACACACACACACACACATCATTTTAAAAATGTTATAATCGGATTCTAGGGACCTCAAATCGTGCTTAATACCTCTCTTAGCGAGAGGTAAAAATAATAAAATGTACACTTTATCCTTCAAGTACTATTCAATAAATAACGATTAAGATAAAAAAAACATTTTTTTAATAATTACTTTGCGAGATATTTGAATTTATTTCCAGGGGTACAGATGACGTCACACTATTGGCAGTCAACTACAGAAATTGGTGTGAGAAAGATTGCTATAGGCTCTTTTAAAATTAAATTCAGCTATACAAAAAACAATTATGACTTTTTGATACCACGAATTGCTTCAAAATTAAACGAACTTTCATTTAAAAATATTTAAAAAATTGGTTTATGGGCCTCTTACGAAGGTCATTTAAAAAGTGAATGTCCAACAGGTATATTATTATCATAATAACCCTGCTTCCAGATAATTATATAACATATAATGCCCAAGGGTTATATGAGTTGTTGCTATGGTAATGTCAAGATATTGATATTTACACTAGAATGAAGCCTAAAAAACAAACAAAAGCATTCATAGCCTACCTACTTCGTAAATTTTATTCAAACTTTCTGATTTGTAATACGTTGGATATTAAAAGAAAATAAGACATTAAATGTTGGCACCACGGGAGTTAAAACGAACAATAATGCCTTTCGGTCAACATAATTGAATTTGAATTTGTTAACTGGTTTCCTTAGTGCCTTAGCCTCTGCGATTAGATTATTTTAAATATATCAGATGTAGAATTTTATATTCTTCAATAATAGTAATAACAGAAATTTTCAAAAAATAATATTTAGAATAATTTTTAAAAGAAACTATTACTTCCGGTTGTCCAATTGTTACCAAAACCTTTTCAGCTCTTCCCAGGAATGTCAGATTGAGGAATTTATAGTTAAACAGGTCTCAAATCGAGCTTATTCACTAAAATCTGAATATGCGAATTTTAGCATGTCTCCAATACCTCTCTTAGCGAGAGGTAAAAAAAGTAAGCTCAACCCAAAATCGTATATTTTCATTGTTAATCCGCGAACATCAGATTTTTATTTGAAAGAAGAACAGTACGAGAAGTCCATTGAAAAGTAGTATAATGCACACGTGGTATCGAACACAAAATATACTCGGAATATTTTCAAAATAATGTTATAATAAAAATAAAGTACTAGCAATTACTTATAAGTATGTATTTCAAATTCCATTATCGTTAAAATAAACCATATTTTTTCAAATTAAATTGCAACCATAAAATGTTAAATTGTATTACTTACATTGCACTTACAAACACATGGTTTTCAATGTATTTTATTTCATACCTTTCATGGTGTAAAACGTAATAATTCCATGTTCAACAATTTTTTTCATAATATAAGAAAGCGATTATGATGCTAACAAAGCAAACTCTTTTCTCATAAAAAATACTCCATGTGGTTCATATCAACTATAAATAACTACTTATAATCTAGTTCAATAAAATAGGAGAAAAAGCGACTCAATTTATATAGAAAACACCTTCAACCGTATTAGGCGAATAATAGCTATTTACGAATCAAGGTACGAAAGTTCAACTTTTTATCAAAAATAAACCATATGAGTGATAAAAAGGAACTTCAGTACACTCCAAGAAATTCTGTATAAAACAGAATAAAATTGGTTTACATAGATCCACAAGATGTTATGAAAATGAACCGCTTAGGTACAAATTTGGTATAAAATAAGTATCGGTATCAACGTATACGTTGAATTGGTTCAAAATTGAATACGGATATTTTCGTAACTTGGCATCAACCAATGTGAAATGAAATGATTATGTATGTACTGTTACAAGATACATATTATGTATTATAAATAAATAAGAACAATATGATTATAGATCTCATTTATAGAATGCATTTTACATAGATTAAATTATGGTACTTGTACTTACCGGGTATTTGAAAATCTTCAAAGCCCGAGTTCAAGGAAACATTTACACAAATTTTTGTATTGCACTATAAATGTAAGTTTAAACAATATCATTTAATACACAGAAATATACGTCACTTCATAACCAGATCTCACAACATATTAACTACCTCACGATTTTTAACTTGTTTCATTAGGAACATGACAGAAATGATCATAGCTCTGTTCGATGAGAAGTGCTTGAAATGCAGAGCAGAATAGTGCAGTGCAGTGTAGTGTACACTAGTACAGTCTAATTCTTGTGGTTTCATAAAGCACACTAGTGTATATTTGGGCAAGTTTGCTCAGCTGTGAGTAATCAAGCCAAGCATAGCCAAAGGTGTAAAAGGTTAGGTTGTTTATAAACACAGTCATATCATAAAGCTGCAAAAAAGTGACTGCAGAAATGTCTGTTTTAAAGAGCATAGTGAACTAATAAACGATTCTGACGAAGATCAATCATCACTTGATTTTTCATCAGATTCAGAGACAGATATATTAATTAATTCTTTATATAGCAAAACAAAATTTTAGGTTAAATAAACAGATGTGTAGATAGGATAGAATTAAAATGTCTACCGAACAACATTTAGCTACCCCCACTCCTAGTCTGCACTTTCTACACTACCTCACGAGTCAGGTCAGAAAAGTGAGCACTAGTTCTTAAAATTTTTGTCATCGAACAGCCTGCCAGAAGCTGCCCGTTTCTCATAAAACATGTTAGTGCAAGAAAGTTAACACTAGGGCGGCCTAGTACATGTCCTCGAACAAAGCTCATGACGTAGAATGAAAATAGTGTAAGATTTTATAAATTGCATTATCTAACACGGTATATACACTTTTTACCACATTTTATTATTTACAATTTGCAGAATTTTACATATTTGTATAATTCATTTAAAATTGTTACCAAAGTACACAAAAATGATCACTAAAAGCTCAGAAATCGGCACTAAGTAATCTATTAAACGACGATTTCATAAAATTGCAGTGTTGGCAACCTTATTATAATTGATGTACGTGTAAGATAATTTGGGCAGGTGTACAATGAATGTACAAGAGTAAATTTGTTCGTAAAATGATAAAATTATGTACAAGAAGAACGAACTAAATAATCCCGATCAATAAGTTTTAGATAAAACACATAATATTAAGTGTTCTTTGCGATAACTTCAATGTCCGAGGTTAGCAACATTGAATGTCAGATTAACAAATTATAACATAGCCTATAAAATGAATATTCCATTCATTTTCACAATTTTTCGATTTCAAATAAAATTTAATATTGACCTGGCACTGTAGTTCCTTTTTATCACTTATATGGTTTATTTTCCTCGACCCTGAGACCTCGGCAAATAAATTCCGCATTCGTGATAAAAAATAGAACTTCAGTGCTTTAACCGTTTATGTATAGTATTTTACTGTAAAATTGACAACAAAAAGAAGATTTCACCAAAAAAATAATTAGTATACAAAAACTATATGCATCCATTGGACTGAACAAACTTTCAAAGTAGTGGCAAATGTGAAACGTCATTAATTACAGGAACAAAAAATTATTCCTGCTCAAAATAATTCATAAAGAGCAGTGATGACGTACTTTCTAGTACATTTGTTTGTAGTTTTCCTACTAATTATCTATAACAAACGAACGCATCAATGTACACTTTAATTAATGTTCGTTTCAGTTTACATTTACACATACGTACTCGTACATTACGAAATTGAAATAAAATTTTACGATTGCATTTTATCATTGTACGACATTTCTGTATGTATTACAATTTACAGTATAATGACATGAAATGTGCCTAAGACGACTTTAAATAATAATCCTTTATAAAAAAGAAACATTTCCTGGCATTAACATTATAGTCCAGTCAATAGAGGTTTTTACCCTACAAATGGTGGGGAAAAAACGATTTTAACATATGTTGTTTGGGTCGAGACGGGGATGAAATATTCAAATTTGTGACCTTGGGGAGGCTCGGCGTGAGCCGCCATCTTGGATCAAAGGTGCAGAGAATGAGTTTTTCGCTATTATCTCGAAAACAGTGGCCCGTATCAAAATTTTACAAGAATACAAATTTAAAGCTCGTTACTTTTTGTACAAAAAGGTTTCTTGCATTTTTTACCTAGGATGAACTCTCAAAGAGTTATGTTCAAAAATAGGTAACCAGAACAACAATTTATGAAAGAAGATTTAATCACTCAAAATATACACAATATTAATTTTTTAATACTTAGTCTAATAGATTTTGTTATTTGTAACAGTTTACATTTGTCGTGGTATCAAAAGAAGTAAATTATCGATGATTTTGAAATAATTTTTGTCAGCGCTTTTTCACAAATTCATCAACCACTCTGACTCGGTTAAAGATACGGTACCGCTGTTTAAAAATTTTAATTCAGTTTGAAATTCTCCTTCAAGTCATGTTAAACGATTTTTGCTCCGATGAGCGGTTAACGAATTATTAACAATTTAAACTTATATGAAATTTCACTAAAATTTGTAACATCTGCAAATCGGCTTAGTTTTTATTTTTTCTTCTGAAATTTGGACACGATTAAAGATAAGCTTTACTGTGCATTCAACACGTGAAAATTGTTTGGAACACGTGCCTAAAACGTGATTCTGAAATTCCATCCATTTCAACACTAGTTACAAAACAACATTATTATTAAATTATTAGAAAAACACTCGCCATGTTTCACAAGATTTCAGCATCTGCATCAAAAATGACCGATAGATTAATTTAGATGCTGAAATCTTGTGAAACATGGCAAGTATTTTCTAATAATTTATTTCATATTGTTTCACATAGAGTTCGCTATTGTACTTATTTTATAACATTATCATTGTATGTGAAAAAATTATAAGGAAGATACCCAACCTTGACAAATGCTCCGTCATGCAATTAGTCGCATTTAATGTGTGTAATACACAATGTGCAGCAAGTAAACAGTATGAAATCTCGCTGTGTTCAGGTGTGTGGAGCTTCCGGTAATCACGGCTAATTTCATTTCGAACTCTATCACACTCTGACAAACGCTTAACAAACTAACACGATGAAAACAAAACAAAACGCACACTAAAAACAAGGGGAAGAGTACAAATACCGGAACATTACTAGATTACGATTTCAAAATTGTAAAGTCTTTTCAGAGATTCTTGAAAGAATAGGAGGTTCAATGTCAGGTAGAAGATCGGGTGAGTCTATGAACTGAACGAAGAAGAGTAGAAGTAGGTATAAGGTTCAGAGTCTACCTAAGATAGTACTAAGGTTCTATTCAGTGTCCCACACTCCATCTTCAGTATAGCGGAGATAGCCAATGTTATTCTTATGGACGTTTTCTGTACCATGTTGCCAATTTTTCAATGTAATGTAATATTGAAACATTCATAAATTTTCACTACTATACCAAAATTAGTTAACACTGAACAAGTTAAGTTTTATGAGGATGTATTATTTACCCAAGGGCTTATTGTATACACCCGAAATTTGTCTGCAGTTTTAAACAGTTTTATATACAGGGCCGCGAAAAGATGCATTGGAACCGGGGTGTAAAAAACATGCTGACGCTATTTGTACCTGTAATAAGTAATATTTCAATACAATATTTTAAATCCGCCCAGCATACTAATCTTGATCAAATGCATTAGAGATTAGAAATTAAAATATTATAAACTCAAATTGGAGATTATAAAGACAGAATAAAGACAACAACTATGTAAAAATATATGCAGTATTTCTATCAAGCCTAAATATTAGTAAATTATCAAATAAGATGATATAAATTGAATAAAAAAATAATGCTTTTATATCTTTTCGTAGAATGGAAATATATGTAACATAGGGAATTTATATTAATATACATTTATATGTAGTATTTTAACCACAGTGTGCTTTTATTCAACCATTCACATAATCATGCATACTGAACTGGAGCCTTTTATAAACTTAAAAGGAATTTATATTGTTGACGACATTGTAAAATGTCCAATTAAGTATAAAAATGTTTTATATTATTTACTTTAAATTGACTAAAGTTTATATTATGTTAATTAGTTTCATTTTCCTACGCTTGTTATTTTTTTATATCCTACTTACATTTTGTGTTTGTATTATTTTATATTTTTTGTAAATTATTAAACTGACCACAGTTTATTATTTAATTTCTTTTTTCACCTACCTGTTTAGATACACTGAAAGTACACCAAATACATTCAATGAAGTACCCAGAATATTTAATCTCTTTTTGGGCATCTATTTTGCTCTTTCTATCTTGTAGACTTACAGCAGGTAAATATGACAACATGGTACTCCATAAGACCCTATACTGAACATAGAGTGTGGGACACTGTATAGAAAATATTAGAAGTTTCTACGCAAAATGTGGGTCTTGTTTTATTATTATTATTATTATTATTATTATTATTATTATTATTATTATGATTAAATTTATTCTTGCCTACCGGCTTAGAATCTACATATTATATATATTTTACAATAAATTGTGGTACTACATCATAAATTAATCCCCCGTTTCTCGATGACTTCCTTCATCCAATCTTGTCCCGATCCTGTATCGTCTAACAGAACTGTTTCTTTTCTTCCTTCTCTCGTAACATCCCTGCACGAAATCCGTAAATGTCTGATAGTTTCATCTTCTCTCCCGCATAGCCTACAACTCCTCTCATCACTTGATAGCCAGTATATCTGAGAGTAGTTGTTAGTATTAAGAAAATCAGATGGAAATAAAATTTGTTGGACATGTTATTTATGTCATTTGAAATTAATTTTCAAAAGTGAAATTAGTTAGAATTAAGCTAATAAAAGTAGGAACACCCACCATACTTAACTGATTTGATAATGTGCAACATTTGACTAAATTTTGGAAAAAAATACGGGGTTGAAGATTTTGTTTGAGAAAGACATTGATGTTGTAATTCATGATTATTTTGACAGCATTACAACGCTCACGTTCCTTTTCAAATGTTTATTTCTATAAGAAAAAAAGAAAAAAAAACATGAATACTCTCTTATTCTCAGTCATTATTTACAAAACTAATTAAAATATACACTTCCTGCAACAAGAGTTGCAATACAGTTTCTACTAGCAAATAATGCAGATAGTTATACGCTTGAGTAATTAATTCGGGCGTTAGCATCTGCTGGTGTTTTGTATTTCATTAGTTCCGACATTTGCCAGGTTTTCTTGTACAGTTTCATTCCCTATATATAAAATACAGAACAGAAATGCTACATCCTTAACATCGGGATAAAACACAAATTGTTTTTGCGAGGAAGACATATGGGAAATACGAGAGATGTTTAGTATGTTTTGTTTATAATTTACTTTACTTGTAGTAATAAATTAACTACGAGAACTAACACACTGCATCCTCGTAGCTTAGTGGTTAGAGCGTTCTCTCAGAAAGTGGAAGGTCTTGGGTTCGAGTCCGGACGAGATCAGATGATTTTTCAAATTTATTTAAGTTATAAATAACTGATGGAGTAACGATGATCGACTGGAAATTGATGAAAGAAAATATTCGGAAGTTGCAGTCTAGAAGTGCTTATTTGATTTTAAACCGACGTTTCGATCATACAATGATCATTTTCAGGGTTAACTCAAGTCAGAAAATATTTTTATTCACAATCATTATAGTAATATACAGATTCCTAACCTTTTGGAGGTTGGAAAATACGTCAGTCCTAACTTTAATAACAATCTCTTGGGTTGGAAATAACAGATTTCACTTCTATCTCTTGGGTTGGAAATATTTATGTAGGGGTTAGCTAGCAACAATACCGTAGATCCCCATAATTAAGTAGGCTAAACAAATTTTAAGACAGCTGTCGAAATATTAATAAAATTAAAGGTTATAATTCATTGATTTATTTTGAAAATTATTGATTTAAAATGAGGATTATTGTGAATAAAATAGTATACATAACCTCGGTGGGAGTTTTATAACAGCCTCGCGCATTATCTCACCTCAAGGATTCGCCTCTTGGTAATATACATAAGCCCTCGGCTGTAATGAAACATCTCCCACCACGGATGTAATATACTATTTTGTTTTCTGACTTGAAGATTGTATGATCAAAACGTCGGTTTAAAATCCAATAAAAACTTCTAGACTGCAAGTTCCGAATATTTTCTCTTGCATTCATAAACAAAAACAATTGTTTATTTACTTGGTAGCGGAATTTTATCACGGTAACGGAATTGTATCAGTATAATACTAATCCCATTTTCAAGAGTTTTGAATCATGAATGGTTAAAAACTAGTGGTTGGAATTTATGTAGTAGTATTTATTTTAATGAATAAAAATTATATAAATAATATGCTGGCAACATCAGATTTTTGCTATTTCGGCAATGTTTTATTGGCTCGTAGTATGATCACGGTTTTAACTAAAACGCACTTTTAAGAAATGTCAAATTTCATTATTTAAAAACAATAATAAATAATACCAAATTTATCAAAATATGATTTTAAAGCAGAACATAGTTTGTATTTAAACAAATATTTAAAAAAAATCGTTCTTAAAAATACGAGTGAAATTAAATATTTAAATTTGAATTTGACATTTCTAAAAACAGTGTTCTAGTTAAAACATGACCATACTACGAGCCATTGTGTTTTCGTACTTATTTTCGAATATAATACCGTCTTTTTCTCATTATTATTATAATATTCAAAGATGTTTCCTTGTATAACAATCTCGTTTCACTTTCTTACAAATCGTTTAAACTTTTTTTGTTCAAATTACCAAATCCGGATATTACGTGGTGAAACGACGGATATGCCAGACAATAATTTGTACCATTTCTAACAACTGGACATAGGTAATTAAACGTAATTGCGCTATTACAGTTACCACGGTGTATAAATATAGATGGTGTGACAACACCTCAATTTTTGTTGACATATTGATGTTGGCGATTAGTAGGCAAAAACCATCTTTAGTACCAAGGATTTTATTACCTGCAGAATGTACGAGTACAACTTTCCACCAGGCATGTAGTATGTTTTGCGAAGGATAATAAATCGAATTTTTTTCTACATGAAAGTTCTTCCTGATATACAACCCTCAACGAAACAGTATTTTTGATATTAGACATGTATAGTTGAGAACATTCACTAAGCGTTACCTCACGGGCTCTGAAAGCTGTTGCAGGGGTTACTTTTGCGCTATTTGAAAATTCTGAATTATTTTTAAATATCAGAAGGGATATCATCAGAGGCATATTACATTATCTAAATTAGTTATAATTTTGATGCAATTATATACGTAGATGACTACATATATTTGAGCCAGTTATTATTATTAGATTGGGATCCACTGGGCCAAAAAAGACAGAGATGCCGAGGTAATCGGAAATGGTACTACAATCTGAAACTGATAGCTGGAAGTACCTGGCCCACAATAGACACTTACAAAATTGCAATTTGCACGAGCGCCTCTAACGGCAAAGCATAGAAATCAAGGTTGCTATGGTTACCCCGTCCAAACAAAGACCTGTCATCAACCGTAGACTCTACACTCTAGCCATCGTTTTAGTTGAATAATCGAATTATCTTCAATATTATCAAACAAAAAAATTGCCCCAGACACATCTTCTGGTTTTAAACTCATTTTTATCAAACACAACGTACAAATCACAACAAAGAAAAAGGTTTAACACTGAATAACAAATGCGAACACAATGACAGTAATGACAGATAGGAACAGGGAACGGAACGCAAGACAACGAGAGGAGGTTTGTTTGGATGCATGATCTTCTATCTCTCTCTTGCAGTGACGTCAATTTTGTAAGTCTCTATTGGGGGAAATCTTCGTCCAAGGGACATCCGTTCAGCCAATCAACGAATGGGAATAAAAAATATGTTATATTATAATTAGCGAACTTTATTATTTATCATATTTTTTTAAAATTCTTGAAACCATGTATCTGGGAATGTAAATAAAAGGTTTAGTAATATATACCTTTCATAGGCCCAGATTATACATTAACAACACGGTTAACAATTAAATTGTCATTTGTCGTTAGTTTCAATATGTTATGTATTACGGCATATTGTAGAGACGCTACGTGTAAGGTTATAATCTCGGCCTACAAATCTCCAACATCAATATGTCAACAAAAATTGAGGAGTTGTCACACCTTATATATTTATATACACCGTGCAGATACATATGTTATAGTAATCGTTTAATCTCTTAGAAAAACTACAAAAGTCTTAAGAATCAAAAAATATTAAGGACTACTAAAACAACAATTTTTGATTTTTTGCAGTTTGAAATAAATAAATATGATAAGATAAATCGTTGGAAAACTAAGGAAAATATCTGATGTGGACAACACATGACTTCCTTGTACGCCTGTTACACTATACCCATTTTGTTAATAATTAAAATTATGTATTATAACAGACCCAATCATAAAATTGCACGTATTGGACATAATTTGACATTGACATTAAATTCTTTATTTTTTTGTTATTTTTTGTCCTTATTCACAGCAAACTTAATTACAGAAACCAAAAAGTACATAATTTCTAAATTTACATATCTCGCTTATACAAAGAGCTAATTTAATCATACTTGATATTTTGGACGGAGAATTCAATTTTCTAAAACTTTTATTTGAAGCATTTATTGTTAAATTCAAAATAACACCATTTTTTTTCAAAAAAAACTGATAACAGCTTCGAGTAAAGTATCACTTCCGGTTAGACTATTTTAACCAAAATCTATTATGTTATTCCCATTAATATAAAAGTGTTAAATACCAAATTTGAGAAGTTTTGGATTATATTTTAAAATAGTTTTTCATTAAAATCTATTGTAGGCTTCAAGTAAAGTACCACTTCCGGGTAGACCATTTTAACTAAAATCTATTATGCTATTCCCATTGATATAAAAGTATTACATATCAAATGTGAAAAGTTTTGGATAATATTTTATTATAGTTTTTCATTAAAATCTATTATAGGCTTCAAGTAAAGTACCACTTCCGGTTAGACCATTTTTTTTTTTTTTAAAGAACCTCTCAACAGGATTAAATCCCAATTACTGAGTAGGTTCACATACACAAACATCAATGCCTTAGTGGGATTCGAACCCAGAACCCCGAGCACACTCATGACAAGAGGCGTTGCTCTACCATTGAGCCACCGGAGCCGACATTTTAACTAAAATCTAATATATTATTCCCATTGATATAAGAGTCTTATATACCAAATATGAAAAGTTTTGGATAATATTTTAATATAGTTTTTCATTAAAATCTATTATAGGCTTCAAGTAAAGTACCACTTCCGAAAGTTATGTAATGACCAAAAAGGGAGGTGCACAACTAGATGTTATAACAGTCCTAAATACAAAATTTTAACTTTCTACGGCTTCCCATTTTTCAGTTATGCGAGATACGTAAGTACAGACGTCACGACGAAATTAGTCAAAATGGATTCACGGATGGTCAAAATGGATATATCCGTTGAAATCTGGAAACCGAAATTTTTCGCGATTACGTACTTCCTTTACTTCGTACAAGGAAGTAAAAAATAAACGATGATAAAATTTAGAACACCTTCGTTCGAAATAAAACAAAAGTGCCATAAAGTAGTGCAAACCAAAAGTTTTGTAAAAATAAAAATCAGCAAAAATGTAATTAAACTAAGTTCGTATCTTCTAATTTAATCGAGATCCCAATTTACTCCGATTATTTTCTTATTTTCATTGCATTCCAATAAAAAGTCCTTAATCCGTCGCTCCTCATATCTTCTTACTATATAAATTCGGGAAATCCCAGTATATAATCGGGTGTTATCGGTGGTTAGACCGAACACGGTTGTCGCGAGTCAAGATATCGCCAGAACAAGATATCCTGTCGCAGGTTAAAGTGCAAGGATATCGGATTTCGGAATTGGGGTTCTGGGTCACGTGACGACAATACGAATGAGAATGACAAGATTAAGTTAAGCAAGAAAAGATAAAGAGAAATGAAGTAATTATTGAACTGGAAATTAAAATTAAAAACAAAGCAAATAAACTACATTTTTTCTTGAATATTCTTGGGATCCTAAATATGTTTGAAGAGAATGGAGTCTTTAACTAAATTTTTCTCAAAATGTAAGCAAAGATATTAATGTAGGTTCATATTTTACCTTCCAGAAGTACATACTATGAATTTTTAAAATTTTTGATATTCAAAATTTCTCATATGGGGTCGCGTGGCCGTGTGCATTTAGTATCTGGTTACCAAAGTGATCCCCGTGGTCACTGTCCACACCAGGTTTGAGTGCCAGTGAGGTGACGCCTGGTAAGCGCCCACACGGTAAAAATATATCATCATTACCGATGTCTACATGTAATGTAGATACTGGCACACCCAGTAATGAGTAATATGCCGTGATGATATATTTATTTATTTTAAAATTTCTCATGTGACGTCACTTAGCGATGAGGCAGCACTACCCTCCAGTGGCCATTTCTAAAACTACTATTCAATATGTCACAATCATTTTTACCTGTAAGTGTCTTTAATACATAATTTAATACACCATTACAATAAATTTATAACCTGTTAACAATAATCAAACACTCAGATAACAACTTGACAACATGCTTCGAAATGTAACATATTTATTATAAATATTAATTATTGTTAATAAACATGCTATTGGAAATATTTACTGCCTATAAAATGATTCAAATTAATTTAGTTCACTTAGCGAAAACATGTTTCAAAGTTCTTGATATCAAGTTCAATTCACTCATAAATATTTTCGCTTCAACTTACGCTATTCAATTAGCTAGTTATAGAGCTATAAAAGCATTATTATTGTCATATTAAATCACAGTAAATCTTGTTTTATTGCTTGTTTGGTAATATCTTACAAACTTCGTTGAATAATGAAAGTATAATAAACCGAAAATTCATTCTTTCTCCCTCTAAAATTCGAGCAAAAGTGTAGCCGAAATAGTTGAAATTTCTGTCTCATGTTTCACGAAAGAAAAAAAGAACATAAGTACATCTACAACAGGAATAATAATACTTAAGTATGCCTATGTCACTATATGAAAAACTTAAAAATCGGTTACAGTACCGACCAAAAATATGACTATGCCGAGAGATTTGTTAAAATCAATGTAATTACTCAAAATTATATTGGTTTCATAATGGGGCTACGCTATGACAGCGTAGCGAAAAATACCCCTTACGTTTCACCTTCTCACTAAGTGATATTTGTCGCTACGCTTCATTGCTTATATATAGTATAGTGGGATCCCTCCACATGTACTTTGTATTCAATTTTTGATTATTTTTTTTCTGTCCCGTCACGAATATATGGACCCAGATGCGATCCCGACCGACCTAAATTTATTTCGAATTATAAATGGTAAAAAGTGACAATCTCCACGCCAGCAATGAGTGCCCGTGATACACAGAAAACAAAGAATTGAAATTTTGTCTAATTATATTTAGATATTATTGTATTAGGCAATATGTCTATCTATCTTTCTCTAGCATTTTAACTAATCCGAAATATATAATAAATCTTTTGTAAAAACATGTTTAATTTAAATATGCAAATGGTTACTTTAATTACTTATTTTATTTAATTTTACTATATTTTGGCTTCATTATTTTTGTCCTACAATATTCGGTAGTTTATCTAATGAACTGGTAAATTAAACACAAATTTTAAATACATATGTAGTTAATTACTTTATTTTTATTTAGTTTAATACTTACGATATAAATGCAATCATTTCATCTAATTTTGTATTTAATTTTACTATAATTTATTACAAATTTAGATTTATTTTAATGAAACATATTAGTAGGCTGAAAAATAAGGAATTTATTTAGTTAATTAACCACAATTTAGATGTTTTTTTTTTGTCTACGATGCCCGCACGGTACAAATATATCATCATTACCGAAACATTGGTTCACCGAGGAATGGGTAATATGCCGTGATGACATATTTTTTTTTACTTATAATTATTTATTTTAGCGTTTGTTTCACTTTCCAAATGTGTATGGTTACTGAAAAGTATTAATAGTAAAATCGCATTTGAGGGGCCCTGAAACGTTTGCTTATGCATTAAAATCTCACCACCGAATTTTATGACCAAAGATAATACCTTCCTTACCTAAAGGTGACGGAAGGTAAAAAATGTTACAAAACACAATGACTGGTAGTATATACATAAAATTTAATCACCGTAACTAATCAATTATCATAGCTACCATTTAAAAATATATTGGAATCATTAAAAACACAATTAAATTTGTTATTTTAGTCATAGCCTACTCAAACCTGATTAAATATAAATGCAACCATTAAGTAAAGCTGAACATTTTAAATATTTTTTTTACTACTGTTTACCTTTGTTTTTCTTTAAACACGGTCGAACTTATGTGGGACGAAATCAATTGTGGGAGACTTTGTAAAACACTTGGATATCAAGTTCTAATTTTTTTTACAAAAATTACTACATAGAATGCCTAATAATATTAAGTAATTTTCTTGAGTGTGGTGTAGCTTAGGTGTTACCAATTACTCGAAATCTCTAATCATACACCATTTATTCTTACAAAACCGACGTTTCGGTATACACTTAAACTTTCATGAGGATAAGAAAGACTCAACTCATATACTAAAACGAAAATAAGAATATCAGGAAAACTAACGGACGAAATAAATGTTCCCACTGGCATTAGGTAAGGCGACTCACTGAGCCCCATTATTTAATCTTATTATGGATAAAATTATAGAAAAGACCCAACATCTTCATGGATACCAACTGGGAAACGAGTCCCTTAATATTTTGTTATGCCGACGATGCTATTCTGAAAGCAGAAGATGAGGACAACCTACAACGTATGCTACACAAATTCGTAATCACTGCCAAAAAATACAATATGATCGTCCCCACAATGAAAACGAAATCCATGGTAATATCAAAAAACCCAATTCGCTGCAAATTAGATTTCGAACGAAAGATGGTAGAACAAGTGATGGACTTTAATTACCTCGGCACAAATATATCTGCAAAATGACGTAAAACAACAGACTATGAAGGACGTACAAGTATCAGGAGCTCTAAGGGACGTAATATGAAAAAATAAATACATGTCCACCGAAAGTAAAGTACGAATCGATATAAAACTATAGTAAGGCCAGTACATACTTACGGCGCAGAAGCCCGAGCCGACACAAAAAAGACAAAACAATTCAGTCGTACTACAGAGATGAACATATTACGGACAATAGTCGGAAAACTAGAATGGATAGAATAAGGAAAGAAACAATAAGAGAAGAATGCAAAGTAATAGATATATAAATAAAAAGAGAAGAAAAGAATGGAACAACCATGTTGAGAGAGCAAGCGATAAATGCTTAATAAAGGTGGCAAAAAACAATAATCCAACAAACAAAATACCACCAGGACGTCCAAGAGATGGGCCGAAATTTGGAGATCATCATCAGTGGAGAGCTCAGATAATAATACTACGTGAAGAATAACAGGACAGCCTAAATAAAGAAGAAGAAGTAAGACATATTCGTAAACACTAATTCATGTGGGTACAGGTAAATTCATTTGTTTAAGATCAAGTAAGTATTCACAACAACAATACACATCTATTCGCTTTCAGGATGTGTCCGATGTCGCATTTTGACATTTAGATTTTAGGATTTAGGTTTACTTGACATAAATACAACTCCGAATGACACACTAATAACATCTATTGGTTTGTATAGCAACACTTTAGAATAACAAAACTGAATTATACAATTTGATGCTTCAAATTAAATGTTAATATTATATTTCATAAAATAGAAGGTAAGAAGCTATTCTTTGACAGTATATTTGACGTTATGCATAAATTATAGCAACGGACATGATTTGGTTAGTTAGTGCGCGTCAACTTCGAGACATAGTGTGCTCCTGCAAAACCCTAAAATCTAATAACTAAAATCCTAAATATTTAGGGTATATAAATTTCGGATTTAGATATTAGGGTGATAAAAGTGCAACATCGGACACAATCTCAAAATCGACGACTTTCTGGCCTGAAGTTGTGTACATAGTAGACAGAAGAAATCGGTAGCCATAAAGAATTTTAAAAATGTAACCAATATTTTAAAACGTCAGAGTTCTAGTTACAAACTCATTTTCCCTAATAGGTAAACAATGAAATCGTTCATCAACAAAAAAATGTAAATATCGTTGTTACACTTTTTCTAAATAACATTAAAATATAAAAATACATTTAGATTTTTTTAACTTTATGCTTCAATTATATTTTTATGTATGAACGCAGAATTGTAAACATGGTAACAGTTATAATAGTTTAGTCAAATTTAAATATTTGTTCCATGTAAACCGCAAACTATTACCCGCCGTAATCTTGTTCCTCTTTTTGTTGAAAATAATTAAAGTTAAACGCAACGTAAAGTACAAAATAAGCTAAAGAAAAACGAAGCTATTTTCTCTTGCACTTGACACTCAGACCTAGCGTGTTGTGTACGTTGTGCAAAAAGCCGAACAATAACACATCACTAAACGAGTTATTTTCAATTGAGATGCAATAAAAACTAAAACCGCAATACGCTCAAAAATGCAAAAGTTGGAAAAAACTACAACAGCAAAGAGAAAAGAAATAGTGAAAGCATTTTTAGAAGCAAATTTGGTGTGAACAGCACACTATCTTTTTACCTCTCGCTAACAGAGTTCTCGGATTTAAACCAAAAATCGCATATTCAGATTTTAGTAAATAAGCACGTTATAAGGTTACTAGAATCCGACTTTAACATTTTCACGAAGAAACAATACGTTATTATTGTTAATAAGTATTTTACTTTTTATCTCCCGCTAAAAATCGTATATCCAGATTTTAGAAAATAAGCACGTTTTAAGGTTTAAGGTGTCTAGAATCCGAATATATCCTTTTTACGATGATATTTGTGTGTATGTATGTATGTATGTATGTATGTGTGTGTGTGTGTGTGTGTGTGTGAGTCTGTCTTTGAATGTTGGAGGGACGGTTTCTCAAATTCTATAAGCCCAAAGACCAATTTAACCACATATTCCTTATTCTGACATTAATGGAAAGAGCTGAAAAGGTTTTGGTAACAATTGGACAACCGGAAATAGCAGTTTCTTCTAAATATTATTTTTTGGAAATTTATGTTATTACAAAGATTAATATTTTATTATATCTTCTATAGATTTAGAGATAGAGAATTATAAATATATAAAATAATCCGTTGTAATGAATCTTACAGCCAAAATAATTCCATTCTAGTGTAAAAATGTTTGTAATTGACAGAAAAATGTCAGTGTCAAAAATCCAGATACATTACTGAAGGCTTTTTCTGGGAAGTATATTTAATATTTCCTATTTTATTATTAATCAAATATTTAAAATTATAGATACATATATGACTTACACGTATCAGAAATACAGACAATCTCGTCAATGAATTTCAAGGAACTACTAAAAATTTGCTTTAATGTCATGTAGATTCTCGAGTATAAATTTAAGAAAACTAGATATAGGTAGTAAATTTTAAACAATAAAGTAAGTTTATAATATCATTATGTGACAATGACAAATGCCAACAACAACAACAATCAACATAAGAAAAAAAACTTTTCTGTTCACTCTAGATGTTAGTAATAACAATAACCTTTAATTCTGTTCGCAGAACCCAAAAATTTCCAGTCAGTTTGAAACCACGCGCACTTACTGAAAAATTAGCAATTAGTTGCACATTATTTTTGTGCAAACAAACCTAACTACTTAAAATAAAATTAAAGTGGTACTCTTTAGTGTTTCACAAGACAAGATTTCTTGTCTTACTAGGCTATTTTTTGTCTTGTCTTGCAAACCAAGACAAAAAATTTAAATAACTCTTGTCTTGTGTTATACTCTTGCAAGCAAAAATGTTGTCTTGCTTGCAAGACTCTTGCATATTTCTTGTCTTGCAATTTCATATCAATAGGAACAACATATTTAAATCGGAAGGGATATTTTACTTGAAGCTGTGAAGAGATTTTCGTGAAAAAATGTATTATGCTATAATTGAAAACTTTTCAAATCTTGTATTTAACACTTTAATGAGACCGACATATTAGATTCTTGTTAATATTAGTAAACCTAAAGTGGTACGTTACTTGAAGCTCTGAACTGATTTCCCTGAAAAATTTATTAAAATATGATAAAAAAAACTTCTCAAATTTGATTTTAAAACTCGTATATGATTTAAAACAACATTAGATTTTGAGTATATATGATAAGTCGGATGTGGTTCTTAACTAAGAGCTCAAAACAGATTTTCAAAAAAAAAACTTGATAAAATATAATACAAAATTTCTTATTAAAAACTTTTCTATTTATTGGAACAACAAATTCGATTTTGTTTACAAACGATAAAGTGATATTTAACTCCAAGCTCATTGCAATTTTAAGCATCGAATTAGCGGGAGGTCATGTGCTGGCCATATCAGATTTTTTATCTCTAAATCTATAGAAGATATAATAAGAAAATTTAAATCAGATTGAGTACTTAATGCTCTTTATTATTTTGTGTACTATAAATTTTCAAAATATAATATTTAGAAGATTTTTAAGAAACTACTACTTCCGGTTGTCAATCGTTACCAAAATCTTTTTAGCTTTTCCGATTAATGTCAGCTTAGCTAGAGGTAAAACCAATAATAAAATGTTGATATATTGAATTATAATATAATATTGCAAAAGTGCAAGAATGCAAGAAAATACTAAAAAATCTTGCTATTCTTGCACTTTTCTTGCAGGACAGATTCTTGTCTTATCTTGCAACGAACTATATAACTCTTGTCTTGTTCTTGTCTTGCATTTTATGCAAGAACAAGACAAGAACAAGAAAAATGCAAGACTCTTGTGAAACACTAGTACTCTTATATCGTTATTAAAAAAATCTGCGAATAAAAACAAAATGACACACTGAGAAATGGATAAAGCCGGGATTCTACATTTATTGATCTTATTTAACGAAACAGTACTAAAATATTAAATCCAAACTTGACAGGCCCCACTAGTATAACATTAAAAGTATTCTGTACTTTGTCGTATATTATGCTGTAGCACACCCAGTACATGTTTTTATGTTTTTCCATGATTGCACCAGTGTACTGGCCTCAGCCTAGCCTGCAGGGTGTGTTAGTATGTAGCATGTGTGGTTTATTTGCCGCATCACACATTGTCCGGGTTAAGCGGTGTCAGCAGGCCGACCGAATAAAACACCGAAATCCAGTTCCTGCACAGCAGGAGACAAAGAACTAACGCTGCAGGAACAGCTCTGGTAAAATAGGTTGAGGTTGAAGGAAGATTAAATATACGTGGTACTTCAATGAATATATTAGTTGGCTTTCAAAGTGAGCTTCATTATAAAAATTAAACTTTATTTACAGTGGTGGATTTATGTATAGGTACAGCAGGCACGTTCCTACAGCGGTAAAATTTTTAGTTAGAATTTTTTAATTAAAGTTCGTTCATCAAAGTGTGTGACGAGAACACTATAAGAAAATGTGCTCTATTTTCAGCAGATGACCTCATTATTTTACTGATGTCTAAGTCTTTATCGTGCGGTCTTCGTTATTGTTATGCTATGCGGTATATTCATAATTAAAATTTAATTTAAATTTTATATATGTTCATAAAGTACATTTATTAGAATTATTTAAACTTCTTCTACCTTTTCATTAGTAATAGAACACAAAGAAAAACATACATACATACATACATAAAATCACGCGTTTCCCACTTAGTGGGCTAGCAAAAACCCGAAAATAATAAGAAAAGGGATGAAAGCAAGAGCTCCACAGAATCACTTAACTCTTTAAAAACATTCTTCTTCCGCCTTGCCCAAAATCATCATAACATTCATTCAAGAACATATTATTGTGACCGATTTTCGGTAGCGAATAACCGCATCCGGACCACAATAATAGTTACGCAACAATCATCTTTCGCTACACATTCCTATCCATGCATACTTCTTTCACCACAGCCACATTCATAAACGTATTCATACATAATAACATATTAAAGTGACCGATAAGGTAATAAGGTTAGGTTAGGAAATTATTAAACGTCAAACAAACAAAGAATTAATTGTTTCCATGGCTTACTTGGCCAAAAAAAAACTAATAAAACAGTTTACAAATTTTTAAATTTTAACCGTAAATAACTCGTTTATTTGAAAAAATTGTACATAAACAACATTACCTTATTGGAAAGAGAAAAAAATACTCTTTCCATTAAGATAATAAAAAATATATAGTTCCAATTAAAAAATATATATTTTGTCCCAAATTTTGAGAACCGCTGACACAATTTTTATTTTGTCTGCATGACCAATTTTCTAATATAAAATGGCACAATTTTGCTCATTTAACCAACCTCGTATCTCTTCAAACAAAAAAGTTACCAATAGTGAGCTAGCTTATTGAGACACCCTGTATAACATTAGAACATCGGTTTTTACGTAACTGCTCTACTAGAGATGTGGCTTAATAGTTTTTCCTACAACCGCGCGTACATACTTTTCGTACTCACTAGAAACTAATGTTTTCCGCAGTCAACTCACAATGCGAAAGGCCATATTCTCGCTTTTGTTTTACTTCCCGCACTAGTGTCTCAATGGAAACTAATTTGATCAAGTAGTTTAAAATTGTTATTTTATTTTTAAATTTTTTGTACATTACAACAAATTTAGTATAAGAACATGACAATTTAGGAAAATTAGTTGAAAGAATAAAAATTATTTAAATAAAATCAGAATTGCTAACTTTGACATTTTAATACTACTAACGCCATCTATTAGAAACTATTGTAACGGAAATGAAGAACATGGCGGCCATACTGAATGCTGCACACTTAGACCAAATATAAATTAGACGCCGCATACAACCATTTGTTGTGAAGCACGTACTTAAATGGGCGTGTCGAGCTAGCTAGCGGCGTTCATGAAATGCGGGTTGCATTTGCAATAGTTTGAAAGTAACAGCAGCTATCATTTTGTAATCTATTAAGTGATTTGAAAAAGAAAAATTATATTTACAATGACGTTATCAAATATTTATATTTTACCGCACCTAACCTTACAAAATAATCTTCGCACGTAAAATAATAATAACAAATTAGGCAAGCAACACGCTATACAAAACAAACGCCTCGTTCCCTCCTATCCCCACCTAAGCCCCCACCAACGAAGGAATGGCTTCACAAGCCATTGCGCAGTATAGGGAATGCGGCGTCTAATTTATATTTGGTCTGAGGCTGCACACAATACTAAAAATAATATATTAGTAGGTATTATTATGCAATAAAAACAACATTATTATTACTATTAATGGGTATAAGAATATACTTTATTTAAAGATAATTTAATATGTATTAATACTTTTATTTGTTTTAAGTAGTGATATGTTCCTAAATTTATAACCGTATTAGTATACATATGTGCTCTCAAAATAAAATAAGATCATAATTTTAAGAAATTGTATTTGAATCGATTATATAGTTTTAAGAATGCTCCTTGGTATTGCAATAATTATTATATATATTTATATTTTGTATCTGATAATTAGTTAGTGAAATTGATGGCTCTATTTGATGCGACGACATGTTCTGCCTAACATCTATCGAAGGTAGAACAGTTTTATAATTAATTCGTTCGTTACAAAAAATCTTATACAATACTTATGCGTAAATACCTTCCGTGCATTCGCCTAAATGAAATACTCGCTCGCGTTGCTCGCTCGTACTTCAAACAAAAGTTCATGCACGGAAGATCATGTTTCTGCATTTGTTTGTGTTCTTATTGAGTCTATACACGCACTAAAACACGTCGTTAAGAAGATCTATAAAAGCACTGATTTTGGCGCTGCAACACATTTTATATATGAAAATAAAAGGTGTCTGCAGTTTTTATAAATTATATTGTCCTAATTAAAGTTTTAATATCACAATTATTTATTATTTTAACAAAAGAGACATTTAATTGAAACAGTAACTTTAATAATTTTACAAATTCCAACGATAACCGTTGAAATAGAAAACACTACATTATATGCGGAAAATTGAAATAAAGTTCTCCGTTATTTTTCGTCGTGAAAGAAAATTAATATATTTGAGGCATTGGTACCCGGTGCACGATTTCAATGAAGTAATCTGGCGTTTATCAGTATTGTGCACAATTTACTTTCAACTTATTCCATAGTTTCCATTATTGATTTGTTTTTTATTACGAAAACAAGGTACAAAACTTATATAGCTCCATTAAATTCGATATTGGTTATTACGTACCTTTGTGTGATAAAAGTTTATTGAAATTTCTACAGTTTCAAATCGGTATAATTATTAAGTAATCAAAAACAAAAACGGAAAATAATAACCCAGCAATATCATTATTGACATTATGTAGTTTGTTTCAAGGTTAGTAAATTGACTTGATTTTACTAATGATAAGGCAGGAGGTAAGTTCCATTTCAATGGAAGATTCTTTCACTGCCCAATAAGGTTAAGATTAGCTTAAAAAATATAGAAATAATTTTGCTAATTACATGACAATACTATAGTGTAAATAGACTGCTTAAAATCTGTGCACTGAGAAACAGCATTTTTTTTCCAAAATGGTTTTACGATTTTGAAACTCCTCATTTTTTACCGAGTACACAGAAAAAAAAAATCTGTTGTGGCCAGCACAATACCTCTCGCCATTTCCATTTTATGTAATATAAGTATTGTATTGCACTTCGATATCGAACCGTCGTTTTATAACAAAAACATTACGGAACGTTACCCAAATATTGTTTATATTGTATTTAACATGTCTTCTGCACATGTAAAATTCTAATTATATCTATTTTTCATTGTATGTGGCAGTTCCAAAATGTCAGAGATTCTTCCAATGGGGTATTCCACTCAATTTTTTTTATTATTTTAAATAAAACTTCATTCAGTTTTGAAGCAATTCATAGTATTAAAAAATCTTAATTGTTCCTAGTTTCAGAGTATTTTATTTTCGAGAAATCAGTGTAATGTCACATTTCCTCTATACTTGTCTTTCTCATACACACTGCTCTGAGTACGCTGCGAGAGAAGGATAACAATTGTATGACGTCAATTTTCCCTTTTAGCAAATGTGAAATATCTCGTAAAGTAATTATTTTAAAAATGTTTTTATTGTTTTAACTATTATTTATGGAGCCATACTTTATGTTAAATTGAAATTTTCTTAATTATGTTGTTATGGTGGAATACCCCATTCATTAACAACATATTTCTGATCTATCTATGATCTATCTACAATTTGAAATATTTAATTAATAAAACAATAAGAAAGATTAAATGTACTTCCCAGAAAAAGCTTTCAGAATGTCACTAAAACTGTTGATTTTTGACACTGACATCTATCATTTACAAACTATGTTATAAACATTTGAATTTGTCAACTGGTTTCCTTAGTGCCTTTGGCTTCTGTGATTAGATTATTCTATATATTACAGTGCCTTTATCTCTAAATCTATACAAGTATAATAAAAATTGAGAATATAGAATTTTATGTTCGTCAATAATAGTAATAACAGAAATTTTCAAAAAATAATATTTGGAAGTTTTTTTTAAGGAAACTATTACTTCCGGTTGTCCAATTGTTATCAAATTCTAATCAGCTCTTCACAGGATTGTCAGATTGAGGAAACTGCAGTTTTAGCATAATTCCAACAGGTACCTCTCAGCGAGAGGTAAAAAGGAATTGAAATTTGTCTAATTGTATTTAGATATTATTTTATTAGGCAATATGTCTACTAATTAAATATAATTTACAAATCTTACTTTAGCATTTTAACTAATCCGAAATAGATAATAAATATTTTGTAAAAATCGTTAATTTAAATATTCTAATGATTACTTTAATTATTTTATTTAATTTCACTATATTTTGGTTTCATTATTTTTGTCATATAATTTTCAGTAATTTATCTAATGAATTAGGTAATTAAATAGAAAATTTATATACATATTTAGTTAATTTCTTTATTTATATTTAATTCAATACTTATTAAGATATAAATGTAATCATTTCATCTAATTTTGTATTTAATTTTACAATAATTTGTTATTACAAATTTAGAAAATTTAACTAAATCAACTTAGATATTTCAATGAAACACATTAGTAGGCTGAAAAATAAGGAATTTATTTAGATAATTAAACTACAATTTAGATGTTTTTTTTTTCCTGTATACATGAAATAGATATAACATACTCGGAACTTACTACATGTGTGTAACTGATTTGTAATTATATAATAAAAAAAATTGTCATAAATGTTAATTGTAGCGCAAAGTACAAAATTAGCTTTTCCGGGAAATAGCATAAATTCTAAAATTAATAGGTCGCTACGTTTTAACGAGAGCGATTCAGAAAGTAGCAATAAATTGACGGTATTTCAGAAAAGAGATACATTCTTGCAGATATTTGTTGCTGCACTGGTCAATAATTTGGTGAAGGGGCAGGAAGTCTCAAAATTCATTTACTATTATCTCGGATGACAAAAAGTTGCTCACTATTGATAAAAGTGGAGTGGGTATAGATTAGAGATATGTAAAACTGGAGACGACTGAACGAATATCGATGACGAGTTCAAAAAGATCATTGCATTGGCATATTGTATACATGGTTGTCCAACCAAAATCACATTTTTCGTATAGAATATGTGGCCAGCCCATAACCTCCCGCTGGGTATTTAACCATGCAGTATAAATAAAGCAATCATTATGTTCAAATATTTTTAAATTCACTCATAACAATTTTTATTTTACATTTAACAAATATGTCATACACAAAATAAATTTTACAAATATTGACAAAACTAATAGAAACACTTAACAAAAATCAAAATAGTACTCACATCTTGACATCTTTTCAAATTCTTATTCTAGAAGACAATGAAGCAAATCAATAGTACTTCTAATATTTATATATGGTTGAAAATATATTATTTTTACAAACCTTAATTTTATTAGATTCAAATACATATATTATTACTACATTCTCCTTTACACGGTTTCATTATTAATTTTAATGTAATTACTTCCTGACAGTGAACAGTGACATTTGTTTAAATATGTCAAAATTGTTATTGAAATATTGTTTTTGTTTGAGGCATAGGCAAAATGATATATGAAAATAAATTATATTATAAATTTATATTTAAAGTTATTTAGAGTTATTTACTAAAGCTATTATCGTAGAATTGGAGATTGTACCATTATATTTCATTATTATTAGTAAAAGTTGCTAAGAAATTATATTCAATCTATTTTTTTCAAGAAAAACTGTTAAAAACTTGTATAAGTGATACTTCCGGTTTCCGACATACACTGGAAACTAATGAGCTTTTCCCACATTAGTGTAGAATGGATATACAAAATTTCAAATTTTTCTGATTGATAGTATTTTAGTAATCGTGTCCACCAGATCCACACATACACACACACACACACACACATACCCACAGACATCATTGTAAAAATGTTAAAATCGGGTTCTGGGGACATCAAAACGTGCTTATTCACTAAAATCTCTATATGTGATTTTTAGCACTATCCCTATACCTCCCTTACCTAGGGTAGCGGGAGATAAAAAAGATGATGCTTTAAAAAAGAAGACACCAACGTAATCGAAAACAATAGAGGGTTATACAGACACATATTTTCGTAATGCCATCTATGGATATTTTCCTTGAAGTACACGTGACTCAGCTGCTATAATACAAACAAACCGTTGTCATGATGACAGTTAAACAAGATGGTGCCAAATATGAAAAATAAAGTGAATGTAAGGTCTTTGCAACAATGACTCGCGCTATAATTATAAAGAATACATAATTCTTTGTTTCAAATATTAAAACATACTTGTAAGTGACAGAAGACAGAACTTTAAAATGGTGATAGTTTGTTTGTATTATGATCTTCCATCTCAACTTTTACATCAACTCTCTCTTTCTTGCGTGTGACGTCAAAATTATAACTCTGCATTAAACTCGAAGAAAAGTAATTTAATGGACTCAACCATAATAATAATTATACGTATTAAAATTTCAACTTCATATAAAAAGTAAATAGTAATGTATGAATATGTATTTATCTCTGTGATAAAAACAACATGTATAATTATTTCTTAGCTACAATGTTAACATCTTAACATACACGATACACGAACCATCGGACAAGTAGACACTTAGCAAACACTACAAGCTTTCATCAGGTTACCAAACACACATTGACTGATCTGTAAACACTTAGAAGAGGAGAATACTAGTATACTAACTGATAATTGATAATAATAATAATAATAATAATAATAATAATAATAATAATTACTTATTTTCGGTCTAAAATTAGTTATGCGATTGATACAACAGTAGATATTTTACGGTTTCACCATAGACGAATAAACATTTTATTCATCAGTTAAACTATTCATTGAATTAAACAGCATATTTTTGTTTCACCATCGACAGTTAACAACTATTCGACGAATAAATCGTTGGTTAAATTATCTGGAGATTTTTGCTCCGGTGGCTCAATGGTATGGTAGAAGAACGCCTCCTAGTCATGAGTGCGCTCGGGGTTCTGGGTTCGAATCCCACTAAGGCATGGATGTTTGCGTATGTGAACCCACTCTGTAATTAGAATTTAATCATGTTGAAAGGTTCCTTAAAAAAATATATTTATTCAAACGAATAGTTTGACATTTTATATTTTTATTGTGTGTGTTATGATAATTAATAATGATATTAACTGTTCAGTAAGGTAATCGAAAGAATATTTAGAATAGGTACAAATCTAAAATGGATAATAGATAAATATAGAAAATGAAATATTACGAGTGTAAGGACATCTTTATTTATTATTAATATTTTCTTCAATATTAGAATCGCATCCTCATCATTATTGATATATTTCGACGAAGAAATTGTTATTCAAGAGAAATAGAAATGATCCCTATAAACAATTTGACGAAATGTATTTTCGAATGAACCTAAATAAATAAATAAATAAATATATCATCACGGCATATTACCCATTTCTGGGTGGGCGCTTACCAGGCGTCACCTCACGGGCACTCAGCTGGTTTAGAGAGTGCACCACAGGGGTCACTTTTGTGCCAATTAAAATTGGAAATGTTTGGCGTCTATCGGGATCGAACCCGGTTCCCCCAGGTTCGCGACCAGACACTCAGGCACGCGGCCACGGGACCCCATGAATCGAATGAACCTCCGATTATTAAAACAATGTGTTTATGAAATTTTAAATATGATTCGGCATCACTTGGAGCCAAAATGCAAGAATATGTCAGTTTTTCTTTATGGTGGTCATATTTTTGTGCAAAAGTATTCCATTCTTTAATTTTCAACAATTTTTTGTTCGTGTTTTACGTTTGGGGAAGATCTGATAAGTACTTTACTTGAAGCAATAACAGTTTTCCAATATTAAAAATCTGTTGTGGCCAGCACAAGACCTCTCGCCATTTCCATATTAGGATATATAAGTATTGTATTGCACTTCGCTTTCGAACCGTCGTTTTATAACAAAAAATTACAGAACTTTACTCAAATATTGTTTTTCGTTGTATTTAACATGTCTTCTGCACACATATAATTCTAATTATATCTATTTTTCATTGTATGAGGAAGTTTCTAAATGTCGGAGATTCTTCCAATTCATTAACCAGATTGGCGGTATTTCTGATGGATATATGCATTTTCCAAAAATTTTACCTATAATTTCAAATATTTAATTAATAAAACAATAAGAAAAGTTAAATATACTTCCCAGAAAAAGCTATCAGAATGTCACTAAAACTGCTGATATTTGACAATGACATGCGTCATGTTATAAACATTGGAATTTGTCAAATGGTTTCCTTAGTGCCTTGGCCTCTGCGATTAGTTTGCTCTATAAATTATAGTGTCTTTATCTCTAAATCTATACAAGATATAATAAAAATTTTAAGTGTATTAGATGGAGAATTTTATGTTCTTCAATATTTAAAAAAAAAAACTCCCAAAATGTTATATTTAGAAGAATTTTTTTAAGAAACTACTACTTCCGGTTGTTCAATTGTTACCAAAACCTTTTCAGCTCTTCCCAGGAATGTCAGATTGAAGAAACTGCCGTTAAATATTTTTTAAGTCTTATAGTTTTTGAGGAATCGTCCCTCAAACATCCATACATACACACACACACACACACACACACATACACATAGACACATCCACACACACACACACACACACACACATACACATAGACACATCCACACACACACACACACACACACACACACACACACACACACACACACACACACACACACACAGAGAGAGAGAGAGAGAGAGAGAGAGAGACATCATTTTAAAAATGTTATAATCGGATTCTAGGGACCTTAAATCGTGCTTATTCAATAAAATCTGGATATGCGAATTTTAGCATGAATCCAATACCTCTTTTAGCGAGAGATAAAAAGTCGGTCGCATTCGAATTCGGGCCGTTAAAGCCACAAGCTTGTATTAATGATTCGTGCTTCGTTATTTTATTATGTCTGTTTGTATCTTCTGTTTTCACGATTTTTCGTAATAGAATGTTTTGGTCCATTCAGATTATGGGTCCGTACCAGCCAAGTTGTTTCTGTTGTCTTTTTAACTAAGTCTGTTTCTGTTTCTAGACTTATCATTTGTCTTATATCTTCATTTCTGACTATCCCATTTTGTTTTGTCTGCAATTTTTCTTCGGTACTTCATTGCTATCGTTATTAGCTTTCCCCCATGTTTCTTCTGTAAATCATGATTCACTTCCATATGTGATTGTCGGTACTGCTATTGTGTTGTATACTACAAACAAAAGTTTCCATATCTAATTCAGCTTTCCCTAGAATCGCCTTATTTATTGAGTAGTATATATTGTCTGCTTTCTTGGTCCTGTCTATTTTACCATCCTGTGTTATCATACTGCCAAGATATTCATATGCCGTTACTCTTTTTAAACATTTTCCATCGATCTGTTCTCTTCATGTTTCCTTCCTTTGTGGTTAAGTATCATTATTTTACTTTTATCCGTATTTATCTCCATTTCCATTTTTCCGATCTCCTCTGTCCATATCTTAACCAATTCCTTTATTTTTAAAAAGGAGTCTGGTATTAGAACTACATTATAATAAATACATTGCAAAAGGTAATAGAAAATATTTTGCATTACAACGTATTTTTGAAATCAATATGAATTAAGTGCCCAATAAGTACATTCAAAGACGAAGTTATTATTCATTCCATACAATACGTACTTCTTGTTTTATCTCAAATAAAATATTTCATTCTCTGTTGAACTTTTTGCAGTTAGACCAATTTACAACTTCTTAAAATGTTTTCTCTTCTTAAAGTGTTATATATTTTGCAAACTTTATTTTGTGCATAACAGGTTGAAGAAGCAAGTTTTGATTCGCTACACTGTAGTTGTATTGGAGACTATAACGAAGCTAATTCGCTTGAAGACCAAAAGGAAATAAACAATTTAAGTCCGCATTTATCTTGGAGTAGCGCGAGAGCGAGAGCTACGCAGGGCAGGACCGGACTGGAAATTTATTCGCACAACTGTCACATTCATTCCGAATTTGCTTATTTATTTATATTCCAATTACATTGGGGAGATCTATTGCCTCAATAAATACTAAATAGTTGGAATGCAAATCGGGTGCCTACTAGTCACAGATTAAAATTCTGCGAAGGTTTTAAGACATCATTTGTAATTTAAAACAGGAAATTATAGAGCAGGATAATCCTGTTGTAAAGATCGTTCACAGCCATTGCCATTAATAAACATTTTATTAAAAAAATCTGCTGTGGCCAGCACAAAACCTTCCGTCAATTCGATGTATTTTGTACAAATCCCATAAAGAGCTTACATGAGAAGCATTTCATTTTTAACTTATATTAACTAATATTGAAGGATCTATGGAAGTAGAGCTTTTTGAGTTTCTAAATTCCTGAAGATGCATTAACAATAATGTATTAAGTTTATTGTGTTACAAAGTATACGTTTGATACGATGAAAAATACACATTTCGACTCGTATCAAAATCAAAATTAGGGATGCAGGATGCACTCAATTTCGTGCTCTAACACGGCACGATTTCGAGTCGATCTTCGAGTTGCGCCGACATTTTTTAAAAAACTGAATCAAGTTAAAACTCAAAGTCCAACCCGGCACAATTCCGAATGCATACCTGGATAAAATTGTGGTCACAAATCAATCAATAAATCGATCGATTTAACAATGAATAAATTTAAATATTATCAAAATATTTGAGTTTATAAACATCTGTTGAGGCCAGCACAAGACCTCTTGCCATTTCCATATTAGGCTATATATCTAACTACATATTGTATATAACATTTCTGGTACACACACAAAAATTCTAATTACATCTATTATTCATATATTTTTATATTTTTTTACAATCTCCAATAACACGTATGAGTCAATTAAGTAATAAATTTTCTGATAGAGTTGACATATTCTTTAATTCGTATAATAAATTTCGAAATCAATTAAATATCTGCAATTTTTAGTATATGTATTTAAGCAATATTTTTGATGTAACCAAATTTATATATTTTTGTATGTAATTCTTTATTATTCCTACCCTCTCATTGGGCTATGCCTATTTGGTAGTGTACACTTAAAAAAAAAATCATTCTATAAATAAGTTTCCCCCTATTTTTCTAAATGTTCGAGATTTTTCAAATTGTAATGTAATATACCGGGAGTTTATTTTATCAGTAAACATAGGGTATATCATTGCCATAGTTACGGCATGAATGTTTGACAGCAATGTATTGAAGCGTTTATTTTATGAGTAAACATAGGCGTTTAACATGGGAAGCAGTTTTTGTAAATACAAAGTGTTCGGCAAAAATTCAAGTCATGCTATTAAACATGATAATAGTACATTACATCTTGTACATTATTTAATATTAATTACATAATAATATTGCAAAAATTGCAATAAATTACAGAAATTGTCAAATAAATAATTGTTTCAATTTTTTATTATGCAATATTAAAAGACTTACAAATGTCTCCGGTGGCGCAGTGGTTATAACACTGGTGTCTGAAATTTTTGGTTGGGGTTCGATTCCCCGTTGGAGTAAATATTTTATTATTTTTTACATAAAAATTGTTGAAGTTTTTTAAATCTCTGTTATATTTCGTATTACACTCATTAAAAAATAATAATAATAACATTGTAATAAATAAAGAGAAAATAGTTGACGATAATTGATTACAATAATCAAAACATTCATGTAATAACAATGCATTGTATTTTCTTTTGATAAATACAGTAAAAACATAATAAGTACTCATATTTATTATATTTCAGTTATTTTTATTAATATCAAAAGAAAATACAATGCATTGTTATTGTATCAATATTTTGATTATTGTAATCAATTATTCTCAATTATTTCCTCTTTATTTATTACAATGTAATTATTATTTTTAAATGATTATAATATGTAAATTGATTTTTAAAAGTTCAACAATTTTTATGTAAAAAAAATAAAATAATTACTCCAACGGGGAATCGAACCCCAACCAAAAATTTCAGATGCTACTGTTATAACCACTGCGCCACCGGAGACATTTGTAAAGCTTTTCATATTGCATAATAAAAAAGTGAAACAATTATTTATTTGACAATTTCTGTAATTTACTGCAATATTATTAAAGCAGTTCATATTAAATATGTTATAAATTTAAGTTGTTATAGTTACATATTTGTAATCGTTGTTATGTATTTTGGTTGTGATTATTAGGTAGTAGTAGCCTGGAAAGAAATGTCATGTAATGTATGTATTCCGTAATAAAAAGACGTATTAAAAAGTATTGAAACTATTAATTGAAGTACAAAGTATACACATATAAAACTTCAGAAGTGGGATTAAACAGTATTCTGCTTAAGGAATAACGAAATAAGAAACCGAAAACTCCAAAGATGAAGACAAGAAATATGACAGAAACTGGAACAGAAGAAACTGAAGGTAGTGAAGTTGAGGACACTATTAGAATTGCATCGACCGAACAGAATTCAAATAAAGAATTAACCGTGACAGATCTTTTACGAATAATGATGGAAGAAAACCGTAGAAGAGATGACATGATGCATAGTCTTATTCAGAGTCTTAAATTACCGGCAGTATTACCAGCAGAAACCCCATCCTTTCATATTATGCCAGATTTAACAAAAACAATTGGAAATTTTAGTGGTGAAAGTCATGGTCCAGAAGCGAAAATATGGTTAAATAAAATTAAATCCATGCAAATATTACATCATTGGCCAGACTCATTCGCCCTTGAAACAGCGCGAACACATCTTGTTGACGGAGCCAGTCACTGGTATGCCGCTCAAGAATCGAAATTACAAAATTGGGAAGATTTTAAAAAAATATTCGAAGGTACATTTGTAAGAGAAGCTAGTATGACTACAAAATGGCGGAAAATGGTCGAACGACTACAAGGGAAGAAAGAAACAATAAATTCTTATTTCCATGAAAAGGTACGTTTGTGTACAGATCTACAACTTAATATAAGCGAAATAAAGGAGCAAGTGTTGTTAGGCTTGTATTCGCGAGAACTATGTACGATGGTAATCGGTAAAGAACACAAAACTATGGACGACCTTTTACATGACCTAATGAAATATGAATTAATTATAAATGAACGAGTAGAAAGAAGCAGAACATTGAGAAGAGAGGCAGGAAATATAATATTAACTAATACAGTAACCGATGAAGATAAGTCAGAAACAACAATTTCAAAACCAAGATATACAGCAATTAGAAATGACAAAGGAGAATTTAAATGTTTCAATTGCAATAAGTTCGGACACATTGCGAAGGATTGTCCAGAGCCAGTTAAAATGTTTTGTTACAATTGCAAGCGCAATGGACATACCAAGAAATACTGTCTAGAGAAACAACACAATATTAATGAAAGAGAAGTAAAATTTGTTGAAAGTTCAAATAATTCTGCATTAAAATATTTGAAGAAAGTAAAAATAGATGGGACAACATTCCAGAGCATAATGGACACTGGCAGTTCGGATTGCACAATAAAATCAACATGCGTAATTGAAAATAACTTTAATATTGTAAAAGAAAATGTAAAACTAAAGAGCTTTGGTCCAGAAAATTTTGTTGTGAATTCTCCTGGAGTAATTTTCGCCAAAATTAAAGTGGATAATGTAGTAGTAGAAAAGGTGAAAATGAGAATTGTACCCGATGATACGCAACCTGTGGAAGTAATAATCGGGCGCAGTTTTACAGACACTCCACATGTTGTATATATGAAGATAGGTGAGGAATTAATTTTTGCAGATCGCAATTCAGATCCGTTTAAAAACTTGAACGTAGAAGTAATAAAACCAGCATTACGTGTACAAGAAACTGTTGTGCTTCCCAAACATTCAATCAATTTAGTAAACGTTATTGGACAAAATTCAGAAGAAATCGTCATACCAATTCTAAATTTAAGCAATGAAAAAGAAACAATATGCGACGGAAAGAAGTTAGAAGTAAATAGTGTAAACGTTATAAAGGAGTTTCAAGCAGAAAGAATAAGCAAAATAAAGATAGAAGACATTAATGTTGGAGAACAAGCCACTTTAACAGAAAAAGAAGAATTATTGAAGTTACTAAACGAATATCGGATGTGTATTGCCATGAACGTTAAAGAACTAGGATGTACGGATCTTATGAAAATAAAAATAAAGGAATTACTGAACACTACTCATGTATACAGTAAACCTTGTCGAGCAAGCAACAAAGAAAGAAAAAGATCTTTATCTCCAAGTAAAATTAGTCATCAAATCGATAGAAGTAAGAAAAGAAAAGGTTCACTTCTCTCTAAAAGTAGAAATATAAGTCAAAATAGAAGTATAAAAAGAAAAAGAGCACATTCCGTTAAAATCAGAAAAATAAAATGTAATGGTATCAAAAGGGAAAGGTCATCATCTATTAAAAACAAACACGTAAGAAGTAGAAAATCAAATAGACGTAGATCTTCTTACCATAAAAGCAGAAAAGCAAGTCAACATAGAAGCATGAAAAAGAAAAGATCACCTTCTTGTAAAGGCAGAAAAGTACATACTCAACAGTATCTTAAAAGTAGAAAAGGACATAGATTATCTTCCCATGAATACAGAACAATTATATTAACAGTACAAACAAAATATAAAGAACGATATGAAACAACTGCACATGTTGGCCAACTTAAATTGTGGAAATCGTTAAATACTACAGACGAAGATTCAACTGAAGAACAAAATGTAATAGATGAAGAAGAAGAACAAAATAAAGATAAAGAACCCCAAACAAAACCCACAAGAATTAAAGGCATCGGAGCAGATCTCATCTCGCGGACGAGATGAAATATAGGATGGCCGAGTGTTATAAATTTAAGTTGTTATAGTTACATATTTGTAATCGTTGTTATGTATTTTGGTTGTGATTATTAGGTAGTAGTAGCCTGGAAAGAAATGTCATGTAATGTATGTATTCCGTAATAAAAAGACGTATTAAAAAGTATTGAAACTATTAATTGAAGTACAAAGTATACACATATAAAAAATAATATACAAAATGTAATGTACTATTATCATGTTCAACAACATGGTTTGATTATTTGGCGGACACTTTGTATTTACAAAATACAGCTTCCCATGTTAAACGCCTATGTTTACTCATAAAATAAACGCTTCAATACATTGCTGTCAAACATTCATATCGTAACTATGGCAATGATATACCCTATGTTTACTGATAAAATAAACTCCCGGTATGTATCAATAGTTTTAAATATTAGTTAATAATAAAATTAGAAATATTAAATGTACTTCCCAGAAAAAACCTTCATAATATATCTGGATTTTTGACACTGACATTTACCTATCTGTCAATTACATTTCATTTTTAACTGGTTTCCATAGAGCTGTTTAGGCTGTGAGATTCATTAAAAGAGATTATTTTATATATTTTTAATGCTCTATCTCTAAATCTATAGAAGATATAATACATATCGTCGCGTTCAAGGCAAAACGGCCTAAGCGCCAAAAAATCGTAATTTGCGATTTTGGTACCTTTCGATAGATTGGCGTAACCTCCATCTATTAAACACAGTGGCATAAGTACGAAAAATTTATTTAAGTAGATATTTCACTTTGAAGTTGCGCAAGCGACAATTACAATTTTATTACGCAGGCTTAAAATGGCATATGCTCCATTTCTACGTAGTTTCTTATGGGTGAATGCAGAGTGAAATGGCCCGAGTTATTGATGTCAAAGTAAGTGCTTTAAAAAAACTGTTAAAATCGGATTCTATTGACCTTAAAATGTGCATATTCACTAAAATCTGGATATGCGATTTTTAGCATGAATTCAATACCTCTCTTAGCTAGAGGTAAAAACTGAAATGGTGGGAGGTAACGTGCTGGCGGCAGTATTATTTTAATGGAACACAGAAGTTGGACTAGCGGTATAAAAATTGTATTGGAAAGGAAGATATTCATATGTATGACATAAGTATCAATTTCGTTAAGCTGAAGCATCTTCATTGAAATTTATCTTTTACTGTGCTCTTGAACTTGAAATATTTGTCCTACTCCGACCCTGGAATGAATAAGCATCGAATGATCGCTCACTGCTGCAATTCGCCTAGTTATAGTCGGTGCGATAATTTTAGCTCATTCATGACTCAATCATTGCGCTCCAATCACAATTACCATTCCTATGAAAACGGAATTACGAGCTAGTTTTAAACCACCTTCACCTTCAACGACAATAATCGCTTCCACGAGTTAATTATCGAGGACTCTCTGGCTCAATAAGAAAGATGAAATTAAATCAGTTTAGAGAGATCTTTATCTATCGTAAACACGGTGTCATGAGTTAAAAGCTTTATTGTGGGAAGTATTTACGAATTAAATAAAATATGTTGTGGCGTGCACAAGACCTCTCGCCATTTCCATATTAGGCTATATAAGTATTGTACTATTGTACATATTTAACATTTCTGGTACACACAAAATCACATATCTTCTTTATACATTTTTTATATTTTTTAATGCATTCTATGAATTCTATTCGTCTAACGGTCGAGATTCTTCCAATTCATTGATAAGATTGGCGGTATTTCTGAAGGGTCTATGTAATATATGTATCTAGAATTATAATAATAATAAAAAAAAGAAATGTTAAAAGTACTTCCTAGAACAAATCTTCAGTCTACGTCTCTGGTTTTTTGTCACTAACATTTATCTGTCAATTACAATATTACAAACATATTAATTTTTCCGCACTTGTTTTACATGGGCTGTGCGATTCCACAACATATTATTTTATATATTTATATTTCTCTATCTTTAACTCTACAGAAGATATAATAAAAAATTTAAATGTATCGGATAGAGATTTTTATATTCTTTAATATTTGTAATAACATAAATTATCAAAAAATAATATATAGAATTTTTTTAAGAAACTAGTATTTCCGGTTGTTCAATGGGGAAGTTTAGCATGGTAAAAATTCTACATAACATACTATTTTCTCACAAATATAACACAAATGACTGCTGAAATTGAAATTAAAATTATTGCCCTATTAGGTATTTGGTAGAAAATTAAGGGTTTATTCCACAAAAGGTCGGGTATTTTTGATTTTTGGATATATTGTATATTTAGGGGTCCTAATAAAAAATGCAAGTTTTCCCCTTCGGGGGCCTCCGGGAAGCACCGCCAACTTGAGAAAAAAGGCGCAAAAAAGCGGTTTTTTCTAAATATCTCTTCACTGATTTGCATTAGGCAAAAATAGTTATTATCTAATTTATTGACTATAAAATTCTCTACAACTTTTATCTAAAACATTTTTTTCTATAATTAATAGATAGCGAGCTAAAGTGCTTCAAACACAGCAAATTTTTTTTAAATTACATGAATGCTTCATTTAAATCATATTTTATTATATATTTTTTACGTTTTTTTACAAATTACTTTTTGACTATCATTAATTATAATTATTTAACTAATATATATAAATATTAATTATTGTTTATAGTTTTTTTTCATTCTAAAGATTTTTTATAGTCCAGCAAATTTATGATTTTACCTTAAAGTAATTACAACAAAAGCTTTTTAACGGAATCCAGTCCCAGAAAAGTGCGCTGAATAACATATCAATATTTTCCCGAAATCGGAGCATGGGAACCTCCCGCCAATTTGGACAAATGGCGGCATATTCAGGTTTATGGCCATTTGATTAAAACAATTATGAACATATTTAAATTATTCAAAAAAACAAACAATATTACGTACTTGATACTTAGTCTAATAGGTTTCACTATTTACAACAGTTTACATTCGACGTGGCATAGAAAGAAGTAAGTTATCGATAACTGTTTTATAAAAATTGTTAACGTTTTCCTGCAATTTTTTAGTTTTTCATCCACCACTCTGATCTTGTTAAAGATACGATGATGCGGTTTTAAAATTTGAATTCAGCATGAAATTCTCTTTAATATCATGTATTACACGAATGTTGCCGATGAACGATTGGCGAGTTACTGCCAACTAAAACTCATATGAAATCCCTCTAAAATTTTAAACATCTGAAAATCGGCTCTTTTTTCATTTTCTCATTCAAAATTTCAACAGGCTTACAGATAACCAATATTAAGTATGTAATAGGTGTCAAAGTGGTTGATGAAAAATTAAGAAAAGAGCCGATTTTCAGTTGTTTAAAATTTTAGAGGAATTTCATGTGAGTTTTAGTTGTTATTAATTCGCCAATTGTTCATCGGCAATAATCGTGTAATACATGATATTAAAGAGAATTTAATGCTGAATTCAAATTTTAAAACCGCATCATCGTATCTTTAACAGATCAGAGTGGTGGATGAAAAACTAAAAAATTGCAGGGAAACATTAACAATTTTTATAAAACAGTTACCGACAACTTCTTTCGATGCCACGTCGAATGTATACTGTTGTAAATAGTGAAACCTATTAGACTAAGAATCAAGTACGTAATATTGTTTGTTTTTTTGAAAAATTTAAATATTTTCATTATTGTTTTAAGCAAATGGCCATAAACCTGAATATGCCGCCATTTGTCCAAATTGGCGGGAGGTTCCCATGCTCCGATTTCGGGAAAATATTAATATGTTATTCAGCGCACTTTTCTGGGACTGGATTCCGTTAAAAAGCTTTTGTTGTAATTACTTTAAGGTAAAATCATAAATTTGCTGGACTATAAAAAATCTATAGAATGAAAAAAAAACTATAAACAATAATTAATATTTATATATATATTAGTTAAATAATAATAATTAATGATTGTCAAAAAGTAATTTGTAAAAAAACTTAAAAAATATATAATAAAATATTATTGAAATGAAGTATTCATGTAATTTTCAAAAAATTTGCTCTGTTTGAAGCACTTTAGCTCGCTATCTATTAATTATAGAAAAAAATGTTTTAGATAAAAGTTGTAGAGAATTTTATAGTCAACAAATTAGATAATAGAAATAAGTGAAGAGATATTTATAAAAAACCGCTTTTTTGCGCCTTTTTTCTCAAGTTGGCGGTGCTTCCCGAAGGCCCCCGAGGGGGAAAACTTGCATTTTTTGTTGAGACTTCTAAATATATAACATATCCAAAAATCAAAAATACCCGACCTTTTGCAGGGTAAATCTACCTAATGACTGGACTATATTTACTTATAATTAATATTTTTTGGGTAAACTCTAAGTACGTCACAAGTCAGTTATGCGCAAACTCAGACAGAACGGTGAAAGCGAACCACTTGAACGTAGGTCGAACAACACCTCAGTCTCAAGTGACTGGTAACCGCAACCGCGTGCGTCAGTATATAAGAGACATACGTTGTACCAAGCCTCTACCGACGTCATCACAGCTTAAAATCGGCTTTTCCGGAAAATCTGGGCATTTTTGAAAAAAATAAAACATGTTACATCATTTTTCAAGTTATTTCCCAAGGAATAAAAGAATAAAAAAAAAATCGCTAAACTTCCCCATTGTTACCAAAATCTAATCTGCTTTCCACACACACGCACGCACGCACGCACGCACGTATGCACGCACACTCGCATATACACACACGGACATCATCGTAAAAATATTATAATCGGATTCTAGGGACCTTAAAACGAGCTTGACCACTAAAATCTGGGTATGCGATTTTTAGCATTATTCCAATACTTCTCTTAGCAAGAGGTAAAAAGTTTTAAAAAATATCACAATAGTTTTAAATTGAACTAGGCACTAAAATACCAGATTTTTAGCTGAAGCTGCCGTTTCGCCTCGGCAATGAATGCTTCCGAAGCTGTAAACATGTGTTTAGTGCCTTGTTGAACACATGGGAGAAATACAAAAATCATGTATTGTACATTATGCGTGGACAGTACATCATCTTAAATGAAAAACACGAATCATTAATAGAGAACAACAGTAGCAAAAAGAAAATTCAAAGAAACAGTGTACATCACTAACAACAGAGAAGTGTTAATATGGCGCCCTCTCATTGGTCAGCTCGTTCAACTCAACGTCTATGTAACGTAAATTCACAATATCCTTAGTATATAAGCTTGTATCCTTAAGGATTATTTTTCAATATTCACTTGATAACGATTGAAGATTTTATCAATCGAAACGTTGAATAACCCAAAAATAAAGACAATGAATGTTTGAAATAATCTATTATTCAAACAAATATTATTTTATAATTTATGACCAATTCAAATAACTCTGAACACAATCATAAATCCTTCTCAATAATTTTATTAACTTCGGAAGTTAATACATTAAAACAGGACTGATTCTATTCATAGTACAAATAATATACATATTTTCAAATCCATCTATTTATACGTGTGTATACAATAAATCAAACTAGTCTCCCATTTCATCCACCAGGTGTAACTATGCGTACTTCCCACGGAAATCACTTCTCTTTCCTCCAATAAAACATGTAGTAGTATTAAATTTAGACAGCGTCAAGTACACTATACTAGTCTGTTCAAACTTTCACAACATCCACATGCGAAGCAATGCGAACTACAGAACAACAGCAGAGCCACAAATCACTCCATTCCCAGTCGCTAGCAGGACGTTGATATGCGATAATTGTCACGATACTTTATTCAATGGACAATATTGGAAAAGTTCCCGAAATTGAGGTTGTTCCTTAGCAAGTGCTAATTTCGTACTGAGTTCTTCGTCGTTTTATTTAGTGGACACTAATTTGTAATTTTAGATTGAATTACTTTTCCTAACAAAATTCTTAATTGTTATAGAAAGATTTTATTCAGAGTTCTTCTTTACAAATTAATATTTTGAGGATCTTTCAAGACACATTTAATATGGGTACACTTGATAATTATGGAAAAAACAACAAAAAAAAAATAAAATCGAATTGAATTATTATTACATTCGTTCTCGAGCTTCGGCACGGATCAGTAGTGGTAGGACGCACTTTACAATTCTATCATAGAAAGCAGGCGAATACGATTTTACTTTTACGAATCGTGGTAGCATGCACTTTAGAATTCTATATTCGTTTTTTGATTCGGAAATTATTGGATTTTATATTATTAAAATAAAAAATATCATGACAGTTGTATAAGTTATGTGAGAGATTCACCCTAATCATAATTGATAAGATAAATATTCCTTTGTTCTTCACTAGATGCTAAGCTTGCATATTATAAACATATATAACGCTCTTATCTATAAGACAATTCATTCTGTAGCTATACTGTAACCATTCCATAACTGTCTCTTGTCAATAAAGTTGTTTTTTTAAAAACGGTAATCATTAATTAAATAATATAATTTATATAATAAATGTATAAATTATATATAAATTGGTTTTGAATAGAATTGTGGCAAAATAATGACGTTACTTTGACACTTTCGCCTCGAGTCGTACGCTTGCAGGCGAATATTTTGATACAAGCATGAAGCATGCTACCAAATTTTCGCTTCGTGGCGAACAGCGAAAACAAATGCCATTTTTGATAGAATTCTAAAGTGCGTGCTACCACTACAGTAGGGGTAGCATGCACTTTAGAATTTTATCATAGAAAGCAGGCGAATATGATTTTACTTTTACGAATCTTGGTAGCGCACTTTAGAATTCTATATTCGCTTTTTGTTTCGGAAATTTTTGGATTTTAATCTATTAAAATAAAAAATATTATGACAGTTGTATATAACAAATGTATAAATTATATATAAATTGGCTTTGAATAAAATTGTGGCAAAATAATAACGTTACTTTGACACTTTCTCCTCGAGTCGTACGCTTGCAGGCAAATATTTTAAGACACGCATACAGTAAAATTTTTTAAAGAAGTCCAATCAAGGCCAACTTCGAATTGTATCTATGATTTAAGATTTTGTGCTGTCATATTTAATAGTGTCTTTTACTTAGTTTTTATGAGGGTACATAATATCTTGTGTTCCTCATAAAAACTATGTAAACGACACTACTAAATTTGACAGCATAAAATCTTAGTTCATAGATGCAATTCGTAGATGGCCTTGATCGGACTTCATTCAAAAATTTTACTGTACTACCAAATTTTCGCATCGTGGCGAACAGCGAAAACAAATGCCTCTTTTGATAGCATTCTAAAGTGTGTGCTACCACTACAGCTCACTTTCGAAACAGTAATCAAGTAGAGCTGAATTTTTTTTTTTCGAATCGCGCAGATTATTTGTAAAAGTTGAGCCTGGTCGAATTTACGATCTTGTTTTCAGGCCGGACCGAAAAACTTGATTTCTTGGTCGGTATTAGTTTCTGTCAAACAATTACGAGAAACTAATACGAACAAGTTCTACCACAAACCAGAACTGAGTAACCTTGGTTAATCTGGTTTTGATGTCTGTCGTTTCAGAAATCTAATTATGGTAGCCAACAATTTCATTGAAATTCCCTGACATTTTTATGACTTTCTCTGACGAATTTTTCTCCCATAACATAATTTCTTAAAATTATATAGTTTTGTTTCGAAAACATTTTTTTTTAGATATATTTTGATATTGTAATTTACTTTGTATTTTCTAAAGATGACAAAGTAATTGATAAATTAGAGTGACAACTTAGGAAAAAAAAACATAACAAAATACTTACGTACAGTGGTTCTTCAGTGAAAAATGGCATTGCACAATAAAAAGTGTATGATTCTTGACGACATACATAATTGAAGTACATGATTTCTTTTTGCCTCACAGGTTACAAAAGGTGACGTATGTTCTAACTCTGTGCCGGAAGTTTACTTAGCATTTTTATGTCTCGGACTGTTTTACCTACATGATTTATCAACAATGCTATAAACTCTTGAAAAGGACTAAAATAGTCTTGTCTGCATGTACAGAAATATATGTGCAGTATGTCCCAGGATTGAGGTTACAAGAGAAAAAAAAATTATTTTTGATTTTACGAAAAAATGCCAAGGGAAGAAAAATTTTTGCTTGAATTAAAATGCATGTTTCAGTTATTAAATCTTTTAATTAATGTAAGGTTCTTTTATTATAACGTTTTTTCGTATTTTATCCTCCTAATAATAGTTATTACATTGAGTGGCCTATTCAGAGAAACACAGTCATAAAGGTTGTTACGGATATAAAGATTGTTATCATAAAGACATTTGTAACAATCTTTATGAATTTGTCAATTCAGAACCTATGTCGGTATTATTGACAATCTATACAAAATAATACTTGTGAATGAACCAGATTATTTGACAATAGCTAACTTCATTATGCATATATGAACTTAAATTAACCTTATATGTCAACGCTTTATTCTTTTAATAATATGTTGCCAATTATATTTAAAATGCAAATATTCTGCCAAAAAAACTAAAGAAGAATATGACATTTGTGCCATATTTGAAAACTTCTAAATTATTTAGAACGGGTATGTTAATTCCTATCACTGATCCCAACGTGACTGAAAAGTTATGGAAAGATTTTTTTTATTGAAGAAAAAGCACACATTAGCAGCAGAATAAATAACAAGGATTTCACGAATACCTGCCACAGAATATAATATTTTCAAAGAAATATGTATTTACGTCAAAAGTAACTTTCGTCCACGACGGTTTTCATCGTTCTTATTATCATTATTCAAGTCGAAGCAGGATCCATGCGAATAATCAACTGCATCCTGCTAATATTTAGCAGAAAGGCCATTATTAATAATATTTGATTGATGTAATAATCTGTCACATGTCAAATATTAGAAATAACAACGTGATAACAACCATAAATACATAGTTTTAGCAGTTGTTATGATAAAGACTGTCAAAACACGTAACAATTGTTGACGGTAACCACCTTCAGTACTGAGAATACCAAATTTGATTTTAACAATCTTTACAGTACATAACAACCATAAAGACCATAACGACAACACAAATATTGAGTTCTGAATAGACCCCTGAATCTAACATGATTTAAGTTAGCTTTGAAATACTGACAATTGATTATTAATTCTAATATCAGAAAATCTGTTGTGGCCAGCACAAGACCTCTCGCCATTTCCATATTAGGCTATATAAATATTGTATTGCACTTCGCTTTCGAACTGTCATTTTATAACAAAATATTACAGAACTTTACCCAAATATTGTTTTTTATTATAGTTAACATGTCTCCTGCACACATATAATTCTAATTATTTCTATTTTTCATTGTATGAGGAAGTTTCTAAATGTCAAAGCATGCCAAAGATTGTTCCAATTCATTAACCAGAATGGCGGTATTTCTGATGGATTTATGCATTTACCACAAATTTACCTAAAATTTCAAATATTTAATTAATTAAACAATAAGAAAAGTTAAATATACTTCCCAGAAAAAGCTATCAGAATGTCACTAAAACTGTTAATATTTGACAATGACATGTGTCATGTTATAAACATTGGAATTTGTCAACTGGTTCCCTTAGTGCCTTGGCCTCTGCGATTAGTTTACTCTATAAATTATAGTCTTTATCTCTAAATCTATACAAGATATAATAAATTTTTTAAGTGCATTAGATGGAGAATTGTATGTTCTTCAATATTTAATAAAAAAAACTCCCAAAAAATTATATTTAGAAGATTTTTTCTAAGAAACTACTACTTCCGGTTCTTCAATTGTTACCAAAACCTTTTCAGCTCTTCCCAGGAATGTCAGATTGAGGAAACTGAAGTTAAATATTTTTTAAGTCTTATAGTTTTAGAGGAATCGTGACTACAACATCCAGACATACATACATACATACACACACACACACACACACACACACACACACACACACACACATACACACATCCACACACACACACACACAGACATCATTTTAAAAATGTTATAATCGGATTGTAGGGACCTTAAATCGTGCTTATTCAATAAAATCTGGATATGCGAATTTTAGCATGAATCCAATACCTCTCTTAGCGAGAGGTAATAAAAAAGAGTTAATTGAATAAACTACAAATATTTTTATTTTCGCCGTTTTTTTTCTGAAATTAGAATTAATAATCATTTGTCAATATTTCAAAGCTAACTGAAATCATATTAGATTCAATGTAATAACTGTATTATTAGGAGGACAAAATACAAATAACGTTATAATAAAAGAACCTTACATTAATTAAAAGTTTTAATAACTGAAACATGCGTTTTAATTCAAGCAAAAATTTTTCTCCCTTGGCATTTTTTCGTAAAATCAAAAATAAAATTTTTTTCCTCTTGTAAACTCAATCCGGGGACATACTGTATAGATTCCTATTCTAATTCTCCGAGTTATTCTTTGTTTTTTAACTAGGAGGAGTAAATAAATGTGCAGTGTTTTGTCGCTATCAGTTGTTTATGGATTATTTTAGAAAAAAAAAACTTCATATAACAGTTATAAAAAAATAATTGTACGCAACTTTTATTTGAAGTATTTTTCTTTAAAATAGTCCATAACTAATTTACAGCTCCAAAACACTGCACATTTACTCCTCATACAGTACATTCTTAACCAGGAGGAGTAAATGTGCAGTGTGATAGGGCAGTCAATCGTTTATGTATTAATTTAGAGAAAAATACTTCAAATTAATTGTACACAACTTTTATTTGACGTATTTTTCTCTAAAATAATCCATAAACGATTGACAGAATTAAAACACTGCACATTTACTCCTCCTGATTAAAAAACAGAGTATAGTTAAAAAAGCAGAATTATAGTGAGGTTTCACAGCACTGATTATAGAGAGAATTGAAATACATATTTCTGAGCTACCTATAAATGAAATATTATTGCGCAATGCTATTCTTAAGTGAAGAATACTCGTATATGTATCATCAAATATCTTTATTTTACAACAAAAAAAATAATATTTTATTTCCATCAAACTTTACATTTAACATCGTACACACTGCGTAAGCTATTATAGTTACTACCTATTTTAAATACGACTACAATTTTTACTCTTTTTCTGATTGTTTTCCATCAGTCAATAGCTCGTCATATTTTAAAAACAATAAAATAAAAATAACTTGAACACCAACCAGCATACCTACATAATGTTTCTAAAATCAACAAATCATTAGAATTAGACGAATGTTGTAAACTAAATTTAGTTCTTGTATAAATAAATACCTACATTCTAATCTATTTGTACCTAGAATGCAGCAGATACGTCTGTCAACCCAGTATTTTAAAATACTGCTACAACGGTTTCACAAACGAACTTATACTTATCCAATGACTGTTATTTTTAGGCATTTCTTTGACGTGAAAAGGAATTTATAACCTACAAACAGTTAAAAAATTGATCAAATATTATTTTCCGTAAATAATTTCAAAGAAATAAAGGAAAAGTTAATAAATTTAGCTTAAAAAATTCTTTATTGTGTTTCCTTCAAATATTAAACATCAACATGAGAATAAATTAATTTCCGAAGAAAACATCCACACAACATTTTGTTTATGAATAACCTACAATGTATTATTTTTATATGAAACGTTAAATTTAAAAATAAAATATTAAAATTATTATTTAATTGGTAAACGTTTAACTTATGGCCGGTTTTATAAACAACATATAAATTTACTTCCAGTAATATTATAAATGCCATAAAGTGAATAAAATAGATTAGATTTTGTTAATTAATTTATTACGGAAGTAAATTTATTGTCCTTTAAAAAACTGGAAGTAAGACACGATAAAAACATCGGGTGTGTTTACGTCCTAGTTGACTATGGATTTTGAAACGCATTTGTGTACTTTATTCTGAGTAATAAAGTCAAACGTCATGGATTGACTCAAATTCAATTCAATTTAAAATAAAAAGGAAACTTATTTTTGACTTTTTTACAGTAAAATATTTACTCAGGAACATTTTCAGCATCTACATTAATTAACACGTTCACTGACTATGACACATACGTTGTGTCATCTGGTATTTTGCGTGCTATGCCGATGACACAACGTCTGTGCCATCATTATATACATTCTTCTATTCTTCAGTATCTCACAGGCATTAGGAACTTAAAGTTACACTTTATACAAGTACATAGTTGGTTTTGGGTTTTGGGCACTCTGAGTTCTACAATGGACAATCAATTGCCGGGACCATCGGTGCAAAAGAAAGTACGTTTTTGTCGTGACAAAAAGCTTATATCAAATGCAGAATTACAGAACAAAAAATTTGGAGAAGTATTAGAAAACCAAAAGCGATAATATAATATAATCAGTATATGTCGGGAGTAAATTGCCAGGACTAAATGCTGACAGGCCAGTGAAAGGAAAACGATGAGCTGGTATAAAAAACTCATAATACATCTCACATCACTAATTTTTAGAGTCCCATTACCAAAAATGTAATGACACAAGTGTTCTGACATATGGCATAGTAAAAATAATTGTGATATAGTTAGTTTCCACAACTAAGACCCGGCATAACAGGCAATAACAGGGCAGATGATCGGCAGTGAACGTGTTAAACTTTAATAAAATTCTGTTTTGTTCTAAAAAATTAACTTTCTTCGTTTTGAGTGACGTCTGACATTTTGTTTAAAAAACACAAAATTACAATAGCGAACTTTAGGTAAAACAATGTCTAATAAATAATTAGAAAACACTCGCCAGGTTTCACAAGATTTCAGTATCTGAATCAACCTTTCGGTCATCATCATATGCCGGCCGTGTCTAGTTAGTAACCACAGACGCGTTTCGCTGCGGTCCCTTTGCAGAGACAATCCACACAGCGAGATATACACATCATATAAGATAGATGACTTAACAGGTAACTACCCACACACAGAGCCATCTATCGAAGAGTCGCCGTAAAGCACTGACAGCTATTGAAAAATTCTATTTTAATAGTAACGTGATATTGAACTTGTATAAGCTCAGCAAGATCATACTGTCACAGTCTTCAAAATTCCTGGATAAACATTCGTGTATATTTGCTTGAGATTCATTAGTGAGAACTTTAATTCAAGGACTTTCCTTTTCGCCAACAAAAATAACAACACTGTAATCCATTGTTCAGCAGGAAAACAATGTGGTGTGTTTGTCTGGACAACAGCCAAACAGAATAAGGAACTAACAAATATTTGGTGTAAGTTGTCTGTCTGCCTACTTGTTGAGAAGTTAAAATAAACACGAGAAAATATTTGAAACTAGGACCAATAATATAATTAAAATGTTTAATATAAACACGTAGTTCTGTCTTCTAAATGGAAGAAGAAGAAAGAGACTATTATGTAAGTAAATCATACATATTTGGATAAAAAGTTCAAAATTTTCATAAATCTAATTTTCATATTTTTATATATTCTTCATCGTGCTGATTTCAAATATCGACATGTTTCTTGTAGATGTTAAAAATATATCAAAATGTAAACGTAATTATTCGATTCTACATATAAAAAATTTAAACTTCTCACTCGCAAAGTATGTAATTTATTTGCACAACAAGGAAAAGCACATTCACTGCCGCGGTGTGGTTTCATATGCGAGTAGTCTTTGAATTTAGCCCAGGCAGTGAACTAACATTTCTGTTGTCAACAAAATTATATTTTTAAATACCTATTAACGAATAACCTAAAACGTAGCCTATATGACATTTTCGCTATTTTTAGGGATTATTTACATAACTTAAAACATAACTATGAAAGAAGGTAGATACAGGAAAGTAAGAATTCTTCGTTTCGACTATACAATAGTCTTCTTCAGGGCTAGAATGGTCAGTTGAAAAAAGGAAACCACATGTGGATAACAGAACATACAGCACGGACAATTAAAAAAATAAATAAATAAATATGAATAAATAAATAAATAGTTAAACCAACATATCACAGAGAGAAAATCGTCTAAAAATGAAAAACTTGTCTTGGATGAGTGCAATACATATGGAACTACAAATAACTATAGTAACGTGTAAAAATTTTTATTTTTAATAATAATTATTCATAAAAAAAAAATTACACGTTACTATAGTTATTTGTAGTTCCATATGTATTGCACTCATCCAAGACAAGTTTTTCATTTTTAGACGATTTTCTCTCTGTGATATGTTGGTTTTAACTATTTATTTATTTATTTTTTTAATTGTCCGTGCTGTATGTTCTGTTATCCGCATGTGGTTTCCTTTTTTCAACTGACCATTCTAGCCCTGAAGAAGACTATTGTATAGTCGAAACGTCGGCGTGAATAAATTTTATTAATTGACTGACAGTCCGAAGAATTCTTACTTTCCTGTATCTACCTCCATCCTACCACAGTCGAATATTGATTTTTCAAATAACTATGAAAATTGATACGTGTACAGTGATGGAAAGAAAAAAAATAGGACAGTATTTTTTTCTAGTGTAAACTGATCCTTAACAATCCCAGAAGGCAATAAAATAAATGAGCAACATTAATTCAATTTAGGAAACAATATAATAAAATTATTTAAAAACCACAACTTAGCTAATATTTGGTCACCAAATTCATACAATATTTCATGGTAACAACATTTTCTAAAGTGCATAATTAACTATTTCTAGTAGTTCTTAGTATCTCAATTAATCTTCTATCTTCTACTGTTGCTATTCTGTGCCGCCTAATCCTGGATTGCTTCCTATTCTGCTTTCCTGTCTCCACTTATTTAAAATGTTAATGACAGATTTTTTATTAATATAGCGCTGGGCAATTTGTCTGATCAGCATTCCTTCTTCAGCTCTAACAATGACTGACTTCACAAATCGTTAATTCAAGGCATTTTTTTTACTTCGATTCGACAATTCAGTTTTTGACAAATCAAAGTAATTGTAAAGCCAAATGGGGTCATTTCACATTTTCTGATTTATTTTTTTCTTGAAAAAATAAGCCAAATTAAACATGTATGTGTATGTTTTACATCTTAGAAGTCTTTAGAATCAGAGATATGATTTTTTAAAAGTTGCGTTTAATTTCAAATATTTCAACGGCTGACGACACATATTCACGGATACGACAGTCGAGCTCTACCGGTTTAATTTAGAACTATGATTATTTGGTTTGGTATTTATTTAAATAAATAGTTTATTTACATACCTTATACTGCACTAGTACTTTTAAAGAAATAGAAAGTAAAAATAATCTTCTCTCTTGTATATTTTGCTGTCAGCTGTCACACTTTTAGGTTAGGTTACTGTTTCATGTTGTGAAGCGTGTGTGTGCGAGAGAGAACTGTCTTTGTGTGAGTATGAATATGTGTCGTCACAAATTTAGTCCGTGTTTAAAAGAGCGAAAGTTTATTAGCAAAGTTATGAATGAAAAGTCGCATATTTCAAATTATTTTCTATTGCTACATTTATTAAATGAGATGGATTTCATGATTTTATAAAAAAAATCGACAATTATTTTTTTTGAAATGACCCCATTCAAGCGACTAAATCTTATAGAGGAAAGTTTACTTGATTTTTCGACTTGTCCTATTTCTCTACCTATCTAATAGTCATATTTCTTACGTCCTTCAATTTTACGTCATTTTCCAGAAACGCAGCTTTAAAGCTTGAAACTAGCACTTTCAGGTTCAGGAGAAATAGAACCAAAAATTTTCATTTAGTCTAGAGTAGTATTTAAGAAAAATATCAGTAGCGTTATTCAAAACAAGATTCCATATTTACATAGGAGACACGCCATTTATGATGTGGTGTATGAAACTTTCTTCATAAATCCGTGGAATTAAAAATTGTATATTTACTTACTTTCTAAACAAGTTGTTAGGTACCTACTTTTTAACGAGTTAAATAGAACAGTTTTTTAAATATTAATGTTTTATTTCTTATAAAAAGAAATTTATTTCATTTGTGTATGCGGGAATATTTTCATTTCATGCAAATGTTCTTTTATCTGTAAACGTAACTTGGTCGAAGAATAATTTCATCATGAAACCAGCAAAATGCATCTATGTCATTTAGATTTTATACTACGCGTATCCAAGCTTTTGCATATTCTTATGCTAAATAGTTTTTACATTTTACCAAGAATATTCAATTACCTTATATTATATGGTGCGGTGAAAATTATTTTTAAAATGAAATGTCAACAAACTAAGCGGTTTATTTTGAGAATTCAATTTCAATTTTCCTGTATGTATTTAAATCAGTTTAGCAATCAGCGCAATTAGAAAGCAATACGCGTATAAATAATTAATTTCTCATTTCCATTGTAAATGACTTTCATATTACTCTAATTGTTAATTTTCAAATATTAAATCAACTACAGCTCCAATTCAAATTGATTAATAATTAATCAGTACACCAAATTAGGGCGCAATAAATAATTATATTAACAATACTTTCACACTTCTTATATAAATTGAATTTATATTGCATTATCAAGTACTTTCGATTTTCAATAATTTAATCAAGAATTGCAATATTCAACAAATTGAATAAGAGATTGTAAAACAATTAAAAAGTTATTTAAGATACAAGTACGTAAAGCTAGTATTTAGTCACGAATGAGTCAGAATTAAAACATGAAAGTAGCGAGGGTTTTAAGACCCGTGAGTTAAAAATGCTTTAAGTATATGTATTGCACAATATTTTACCTACGATAGAATCTAAAAACAAAATAAATATAAAAGAAAAACTATTTATATTATATATATATATATATATATATATATATATATATTTATATTATATTTGAAATCATAACTAATGGGCACAAAAATCATCATTAAACAGGGGTTGAGAATTACATCATTCCTAACTGTAATATAAACTCTTGGGTTGGAAATGACAGATCACGCTAACATCTCACGGATTTGAAATGTTTATGTAGAGTTGCTTAGAAACATTGTCATAGATCTCTATAATAAAGTAGGCTAAACAAATTTTTGTAGTCAAAAAAAAAAAATAATAATAATAATAATAATAATAATTGTGCGTACTTACAGGCCTATTCTACTAAAAAAATGTATAACGATATCGTTTCTGAACGACTGTCGCTAAGCATTTGGTTAAACGACTTTAATAACGACAAATGCCAAAAACCTATTCTACTAATCATAGGTATCGTTATAAATTATCGTTATCAGGATTATAACGATAATATCTAACTTCATGTATATTTTGACAGGATAAATTTTCATATGTTTTTCAATTTAAATTTGACATATCGATTCATTGTTTGTTTATTTAATTGAATTTGACAATGAATATAAAGAAAAGGGCTTCGAGGACAATTCAAAGACAGTATGAAATATATGTTGAAGAATTGGAAAATAATAGTTCATTGAGAATTAATAAATTGTCCACTGAAGAATTGGAAAAAATATAGAGAAGACTTACAAGTCATTTACAGCCCGATTCACAAAAAAGTTTAAGCGAATCCTCATTTTTGGATTAGTGAATTCTATTCCATTCCGGTATTTAAAATTAAATTTTCATGATATTATCAATAAATGTAGATACTAGGAATAGATTTGACTATATTTTGAGATATAAACTGTCAAAATTAGAGTAGAATTCGCTAATCCAAAAATGAGGATTAGCTTAAACTTTTTTGTGAATCGCACTGTTAAATTCTGTGGGACAGGGTAAAAGGATCTGATGTATCACGCATAGAGAGTGCATCTATATTATATTATATATCAATATATTAAATAATATCTAAATCTAAATTTTTAAATATATTGAAATACTCGGTTTTTAGTTTCACAAAATTTTATTGATTGATAACTAGATAACTACAATAGCTGAAATAATTAAAGAAATTAATAAAATGTCTAATATTAAAAAGTATAATTAATAAAATTGTACAGAAGTGAATAAATACTCATCTTTGCAGAATCTCTTGGTCAGCAGTAATTAACAAAATATCTTCTTTAGCCATTTTTACTTTTGTTCTCAAAATATGTCAAACTTTACGACTTCAACGATGCATGTGAACTTGTCGTTATTAAACGATATGAAATAACGATATGTAACGATTCGTAACGAAAAAAAATTAACAGAATAGGGTTTTGGCAAAAATCGTTATCATAACGACTTATCGCCTGGTAACGAGTCATAACGATACATAATTTTTTAGTAGAATAGGCCTGTAAGACTGCATGTCCGAAGTGAAAACTTAAATGGTTGATATTTGGATCGTACAGCAATGCCATCTCTTGACTGCTTCCGGAAGCTTTATAAACTTAAATATTTAAGTGTGCTGGGCTTACATTCATATTTTTTTATAAAATGTCAAGATCATGTGAGCTTTCTAACCAAATTGTAACAAAATTTTCAAGAAAGAATTTTAATTTTCTTGGGAGAAGGCTAAGAAACAATTCATATTTTCTTTTAAAATATGGCCAAAAGCCCCAAAAACAGTTTTAAAACCGGTGATGAGTGCGCCCATCGACCTTTAAACTAATGGACCAAGTGTCTCCTATTCTTTTATTGTTAGAATAATGCTCCAACATAAAAGGATAGAAATATATATTCTGTCTTTCAACAGTACGGAAGTTCTCAGTTAAAGTATACTGCGCATGCGTTCGTACTCATTGTTCATCTTTTTCAGCCACATGTAAACCTCTATACATCGCTCTCTATCACTAAATAGTTATCATTTGACGTTTCGTGACTGTGTATTATTTACTTTTTTGGAGAACATTTACAATTATTTCTGTCAATACGTATATGTGTTGTAAGGTGTGTATGCGACAAAATAATGGGGAAACGGTGTATTTCGTGCAGTTAGCAGTACGTACGCGGTTCAGCTGTGTCATTTCATATGTAAGTTCTTATTAATTATTACTTGTCCCCTATAATATAATATGTATGTAATATATTGTATTAAAAATATATAATGAATCTAATTATGCACAAAAAAAAATCTATATCTTAGCGATTATGCACCAAGTATAACAAGTTAGGGTCAAATCAATTTTTTTAATTTTGCTGCGTTTTTTTAACTTCCGTACTGTTGAAGGATAGAGATACTGCGTCTGCACCGTTATGGCGGGACAAGCGTTTTGCTCGTACGCTGCGTCTATTAGTTTAAAGGTCGATGAGTGCGCTATTTATTTCGGTTGTTATTTAAATGTCATTTTTAGAATTTCAAAAAATCAATTTAGCGGTCGTAATGCTGTTAATAGTTTTTCAAAATTATAAACAAATAAAATGTAAAATGTACAACAAAGACAAATGTAAGTAATATTTTATTTACTTATATATAAATAATTTAAAATATATATCACGTCATATTACCCATTGCTGGGTGTGCTAATCTGCTTTGCACACAGATATATCGGTAATGACATCAGTAACAGCAGGAATAAGACACGCCAAAACGACGAGTTTGAAACTAGTTTTTGACAGATATTGTGAAGTTTCCCGGCCTTGTAATAATAACGTAACGTAGACTATGACCCGAATTAACGTGACGTCAGGTTCGGATCTCTCCGAGTTTACCCGAAAGATTTATTTTGATAATTATTGATTTAAAAAGAGGATGATTGTGAATAAAATAGTACACATACCTCGGTGAGAGTTTAACACAGCCTCGCGTTGTATCAGATCGAGAGATCTCACCTCGGATGTAATGTACTATAATCACTCGTTGCTCGGTAAACAGTGACTAATGAAATCTTACCAAACAACTGTTTTACAAACTTAAAACTAACAAGTAAACATCAATTTTATGCACTATCGTAGATGAATAGAATTTTTCTAGTCTATGTATAAATTAAGCATTTGCGCTCACTTTTGTCAACGCAAAATGTCACTTTTTCGTACTCACTGCCTAAAAACTAATGTTTCACGCAGCCAACTAACAATCCGAAAGGCCATATTCTCGCGCTATGGTTTTACTTCCCGCATTGTCTCAATGGAAACTACTTTGATCGAGTAGCTTAAAAGTGCTATTTTATTTTTATTTTTTTTGTACATCACAACAAATGTAATATAAGAACATGACAATTTAGAAAAATTAGTTGCAAGAATAAAAATTATTTAAATAAAATCAGAATCATTGCTAATTTTGACATTTTAATACTACTATAGCCATCTATTAGAAACTAATGTAACGAGAATGAAGACATGGCGGCCATACTGTATACTACACACAATATTAAAAATAAAGTATTAGTACGTATTATTATACAATAAATACAATATAATTAGTATTATTAATAGGTATAAGAATATATTTTATTTAGAGATAATTTAATATGTATTCATACTTTTATTTGTTTTAGGTAGTGATATGTTCCTAAATTTATAACCTTACTATTACAAGTGTACTCTCAAAATAAATTAAGATCTTAAATTTAATAAATTGTTTTTGAATCGATTATATACAGTTTTAAGAATGCTCCTTGGTATTGCAATAATTATTATATATATATATATATATATATATATTTATATTTTGTATCTGACACTTAGTGAAAATGATGGCTCTATTTGATGCGACGACGGACGACATGTTCTGAGTAACATCTATCGAAGGTAGAACAGTTTTATAATTAATTCTTTCGTTACAAAAAATCTTGTACAATACTTATGCGAAAATACCTTTGCCTAAATGAAATACTCGCTCGTGTTGCTCGCTCGTACTTCAAACAAAAGCTCATGCACGGAAGTTCATGTTTCCGCATTTGTGTTGTAAATAACTATTGTCTCTCATGCGCGACAAAGTAGAAAAAACACTCGCTCACTAAATGTTAAGAAATGTCATTTGCCTACATTCTTAATGGGAACGTTTAGTCAGGAACTAATAGCGCTGTAGTTACTTACACATTTACCACTTCCACAAGTCAATCTGACATATGACTGCTCCATCAGCATATTACATAACCAAATAAAATGCCGTACAAGCTCTCAATCGACAATATTCCATTTTGCGCTCTTAATAAACAAATAGCTATTATGTATGGTGCAGTTTGGGATTACTATAGAGTCAATAATTTGTATACATCCACATTAACCACCATCACATAATATTCTCTGACAGTTCCTTAACCATAAGAACAACAAAATATAAAATCCATCACCCTACCTTTTCTTGATGTGGTTAATCTGCGCCACCGTTGGATTCGGCCCGAATTCTTCCGCACTTCTTACAACAGGCTGGAGGAGCCCCACTAGGTCACCATGATCCGCGCGCGCCGCGGAAGTGATCTCCAGGTAGTCCACCAGGTCGGCAAATTCGTCGTGGGGTTCTGGGGGAGGGGCGGCCGGAAGCGTCGTAGGGGGGTGGGCTTCCGCTGAGCCGATGATATTGTCGCGTTCCCGAGAGGTGTTGCTGAAAGAAGAAATAGAGTTAAGATCGAAGATAGATGGGGAATAATCATTAGAAAGATGTAAGTGCAGAGAAAATTGTAAATGTTAACCTTAGAAAGTATACGTAGGATGGTGATAGATAACCTATCATGGAAAATAACAGAAACTGAAAGAGGCATAATTAATAAAAATAATATTTTTAAGCTAAAATAGAAAGTATTATTTGTATTATGCACATAGTAGAAAGATATTAAACAAATGGTTAACTGCAAAGCTTAATGATAGTAGACCACTTAAAAACATCCATATATTTTCAGATTTGAGATTCGTATGCGGAAACTATAATAAATTACGGGATATTTGAATAAGTCCTGGATTGCAGTCAGTGATAATTTATTTCAAAATCGGCCTCTACCGGTTTTCGGTAACTCATTTGCCTTCTTCAGGAGCTGTAAATTAGTTTTTGCCCTCCTGAAGTGTAATGGGAACTTTACAATTGTATACACAGCAAGTGTAACCTACATTTTACGCTTACTGTGTTGTAACTTGTCTAACTATGCGGTATAATAAACAAAATACACTGGACGTTTATCATCTTTACTATAATAAAGTTCATGTAAAGAAGTGCTACCTACATAAGTTATTTTATTACTTTAACATTTCCTATATTTAAAATTAATTTATATAAACCAAAATCACGGCAGTGACATCTGTCATTATTGTAAAAATCCGCCGTTACCGACATAGTCACTGATCGATATACCTGTCAAATACGCGAGGCGAACATTGCTGAAATGTCAAATATCGACACCTACCTATTATTTATTACGAAGAAAGCATGAGCAAATAAACATATTATCGGTCATAAACAACGTCAATTATTACAAATAAATGTTCGCTAGAATAATGAAGGTAAGTAAAATCAAATTTGGAAATTGACTTAACCCCAGTATTTTAAACTAAACCTTTTCAGAAGTGCAACCTATCTCATTAAAAAAAGTGATTTTCATTATCGTCGGCCAAAAAATTTGATACAATTCTCGTGCGTGAAGTATTTTACAGCGCTCCAGCTAATAAACATTAATATTTTCTGAAAATATAAATATATAACACGAAACAATACACATTTGGACGTCAATAGTTACAAAAATAAATAGAAAATAATAATAAAATAAGTAAAAATATTTTTTTTGTTAAAAGAGTTACAAAAGTTATCACCCTTTAAAAAATTTTAATTTTGTTTAAACATGTAAAATCCCGAAGGTATTTTAGATATTTACATGTTTGAACAGAATTAAAAATTTTCAAAGGGTGCTAACTTTTTTAACAAAAAAAAAATTTTTTACGTATTATATCATTATTTTCTATTTATTTTTGTAACTATTGGCGCCAAATGTGTTTTGTTTCGTGATATTTATTTATATATTCAGAAAATATTAATGTCACTATGTATAAAATTTATTATTATTAAAAGGAGATCACGTAAGTAAATTGTAACAAAAAATTGTAAAACAGGCTTAATACTATGTACATTAAACTAATTTATAGCTCCTGAAGAAGGCAAATGAGTTGCCGAAAACCGGTAGAGGCCAATTTTGAAATAAATTATCATTGACTGCAATCCAGGACTTTTATTCAAATATCCCAAACATCCATCCAGTCAAGAAACTGTCAATTATACTATATTAAATTACGACCTGTCTTGATTCTTAATATTGTGAGTTTCAGCTAAGATGCAATATTTACTATATTTGTCATTAAAGCATTACTATGGATATTAATTATACATACTGCACTGTTCCAGACATCGACCTTTAAACTAATGGACCAAGTGTCTCCTATTCTTTTATTGTTAGAATAATGCTCCAACATAAAAGGATAGAAATATATATTCTGTCCTTCAACAGTAAGGAAGTTCTCAGTTAAAGTATACTGCGCATACGTTCGTACTTATTGTACATCTTTCTCAGCCATATGTAAATCTGTATACATCGCTCTCTATCACTAAATAGTTGTCAAAATTTGACGTTTCGTAACTGTGTATTATTGCTTTTTTGGAGAACATTTACAATTATTTCTGTCAATACATACGTACATATATGTGTTGTGAGGTGTGTATGCGACAAAATAACAGGGAAACGGTGTATTTCGTGCAGTCAGCAGTATGTACGCGGTTCAGCTGTATCATTTCATATGTAAGTTCTTATTAATTATTATTTGTCCCCTATAATATAATATGTATGTAATATATTGTATTAAAAATATATAATTAATCTAATTATGCACAAAAAAATTAAATCTATACTCTTACCGATTATGCACAAGTACAACAAGTTAGGGACAAATCATTTTTTTATTTTGCTGCGTTTTCTTAACTTCCGTAATGTTGAAGGATAGCGATACTGTGTCTGCACCGTTATGGCGGGACAAGCGTTTTGCTCGTACGCTGCATCTATTAGTTTAAAGGTCGATGGTTCCAGATAATACGCAACATAGGTTGTCAAAGATGTCAAATGTCAAATGAACTTAACATCACGCTTTACAGATATTTACTGAAGAAGAAAAAATCGAATGATTACTTCTTATAAGGCTGGTTACAGTTCGAGAAATGTATGTGATATGTTTGCTAATTTATCTCTTGAAAGTCCTAGACCAAATCCTTCTAAAGTTTCGAGAATATTTCCAAAATTAAAACTGATGAATGTTTAAAAAAGATTCATACGAAAAGGGTAAGAACAAAAACTGCGCGAACTGAAGAAAATAAAAATACTTTACTACAATAGAAGAATAAAATCTGCTGCCTACAAAAGTTTTGGCAAATCGATTAAATATTAACAAAACTTCTGTATTTAGATTATTAGAAGACGACATATTTCATTCTTGTCATTTTCAAAATCACCAAGAGTTAAGATACTGCACTTATTACTTTTTTACGTTATTTATAAATCAATAAATTATGATGACAAGTTTATTTAACATTGACAACTTATGTTGCATTTTATCTGGAAAGATACAGTTGTGTAACTGGTATCCATAGTAATACCACAGATTACCTATACTACCGTATACGGTAGATGAAAGAACGTAAACGTTAACCTTATGAAAAAAATACTTTATTTTAGAAATAAAGGACTTTCAATTTCAATGTTTACCGTATTTAATTAGTGATTTCACGCTAACGTTAACGCTAAAAGCAACACAAACGAGGTTACATCCACACTTTTCACCGAAACATAACCTCAAAACATACAGAAGGTGTGACGTTAAACGCTCGCTATTCCATTGCGCATAACGTGTCTCCTTATTCATATAACGTGAACCTTATTAGTACGCATGCGCACTCGGGCTGTCACGTGACTTTAAAGTTCACGTTATTTTTGCGTTGAAGCTGCAATAACTCTCTAATCTGTGGTAATACATAATGACAGAAGAGTAAATATTGCATCTTAGCTGAAACTCACGGTATGTAATAGATTCATAAAATAAAATTTCAAAATAATAGTTATTTATGATATAAGTGTTAAAAGTGACATTTTATGAGTGAGTGGGGAAGTTTGTGAAACGAGGCGAAGCCGAGTAAAACAAACCCCACGAACGAAATAAAATCACTTTTAACACGAAAATCATACACTATTTTTCCTACGACCCTAGTTATGTATTAGTAAAAACTAAAAATTATACAATGACATTTATGACAGGTGATGATGTATTTGCTATGAACAACTGAAAATTGTTTATTCTAACCTCTACTTCCAACAATATTGTTTTAAATTCCAATTCTTCAAGCGCCTTGCAAGGAATTACTATAAACAATTGTAATAATTATACTATAACAATAAACGTTCCAAAATAATGTGTACTTCTACTAAAATACCTATATAAATAATTTCAGTACAAAAATAAATATAAAATGAAACTACATTTACTTATCAACACTAAATGTAACTAGATTTAGTTATATTTTTAACACTAAATGTAACTAGATTTAGTTCTTTTTTAACACTAGTGTTAAAAGTAAATTTGTTGTTTTTTTTTGTTTTATTCACTGTGTTATAAACTGTTATTTTTAACTTGCTAAGCAACCGTTAAAAAGACTACTTTTAACAGTGGTCGTAGGAAAACACCTTTTCACTACTTGTTACAGTGATTCAATGAATGGATTTTGAAAGAAAAAGAGTTTGTTTGTTGAAAATATTATTTTTTTGAAAAACCTTAATTATATCTTTAATTAACGATATATCTATAAATGAATCTCTTAGTTGAACTAATAAAATCAGATTATATTATACACAAGATTTCCCATTTTAAGCCATTACTTTGAAAATAATCTCTAGATAATAAACTGTATTTAATTAGAAACTTATGAACTTCACTAAATAGAGTCTCATACATGAGCTTTATAATTTTACATGGTTTGCTAACACAATTTTTCTCCATAAAGTAAACAAAACAATTACCTGATATAATCTTTATTTATACATGTATGTAAATAAGAAATTAACTATAATAATGTGTATAAAATAGAACTACAGCATAAATGAATGCACCTCTTATGAAAATATCTTAAAATCAATTAAAACACAAAGCCTAGCATCAGTAGTAAACCGAAAATAATTAACTGTCATGTCTGCTACGAATTTATATTAAGCTTGAATATTTCATCTTAGTGCACATGGTACAAAATTCAATATTTTACTTGAAATATTACGGTAATGCAAGCAAACAAATATTTTAATATAAATTGATTTGAAATGTGTCACGTTGACAAATATAATAAAAAAATAATAATGAAAAATTATATGCTTGCATGCTTAGAAAATTCGATAAAGTGAAGTCTATCATGCTAAGTAGTTATTAGTAAACATGTATATTAAATACGTGATTATTACTCCTTCAGGAATTAAAAACTAATTATACATTTTTAAAATATGAAAATATTCAATAGCTAACAACAGTTTTCCATAATTACAACACGAAAACAAAACAAATGTTTCATTAAGAAAATTATTATGCGATCAGCACATTGCCCTCTGTCAACATTTTTTTCTTATTTCCTGTAAGTATATTTGATTCAAAATACTTCCCAAATAAACTGTTTTATTTTTGGACACCGTTATTTATTTGTCAATTACAAACATTGAAATTTCTCAAATGTTTTTCTTGGAACAGCATAGCCTGTAGGTTTTATAAAGGCTGGTTTATGTAAGCTGTAAACTTAAGAATTTACCTTAGCATTAGCATTGTTACTTTCCATTAAACTTTACATTACGCTGTCCGGTTTATGTATTTCTTAGGGCAAACCAATAAGAGCAGGCCGGTATGTCACTTCTTGTAAAATCGACACGTCTTTATTATCATAAATATATCTACATTGCTTAATTAACTGTATTAGTTGGACTTCTTTTCAGTGGCGGATTTAGACTTTGTTAACTGCAGTGGCTCAGCATTAAGAGAGGTAACGGGAGGCAAATCTTTGCGAGGCCCTTTGGTGAGGTAAGGTATACATAAAAAAAAATGCGCCGCAGACAAAAATTTTTTTTTTTTCGTTACATTTTTTTCAAGAGATGTGCAAAAGCATGTTTTCCCCCTTTCATGTACAGAAATAAGTTTTAAATATCAACTTTTTTCTACTCGGGTTGTTGCGTGAGGCCACGGGCAATTGCCCTGCTTGCCACCCCCTAAGACCGCCACTGAAGCGCAGGTAATTTTTTGAAAGTTACCAACATTTTTTTCTGAGATGAAAAGCTACAATTTTTAGGTACTTTATTCTCACAGTATTTATGGACATTAAAGTTAATGAATCTATTGTTTTGAATTATTTAATTAAAGTTAATAATAAACAACAGATGCAATTAATGTGAAATTAAGCATAAGTAAAAATTATTACTAATATTAATATTACATATTAAGTTTATACAATATAGACATGTCGATTCCTGGAATCCTGGGTGCTCGCATGCGATGCGCTAGAGCACCAAACCCAAACGCAATACTGAACAACAAGAAAATCACCATGTAATACAGATCATTTCGAGTTAGTAATCTGATATATTTCTTTTAATTCAATCAAAATTAAGTAAAAAATAATATGCAAATAAAATGATTTTTGAAATATTTCATTTACATTTATAATAATTTAAAAAAAGTTACAGTGGCTCAGAGAATTTTCAGTGGCTCGAGCCACTGTAAAAAGGGCCTAGATCCACCACTGCTTCTTTTTCAATGGCACTCATTTCTAGTCAAGACAATGTGACAGAAATATTCAAAAATAAAAAAATGATGACAAATATCAATTGACTGTCATAAATATCTCCAAAATCAAGCTGTCGCCTACGAACATACACTCTTCTGATTGATTGGCATTAGCATTATGACTCAAAAATTAGAAATTGTCATATTCTACGGTAACGGCATAATGCTAAGGTTAAGGTTATAGCTACATGTACCACAGCACGCATTTGTCTATAGCTGAATTATTAATACAAAGTTATAATGCTAATGCTAAGGTAAATTCTTAAGTTTACAGCTTACATAAACCAGCCTTTAATCTTAAAGACCGTATACTGAACGTTTTTATTAAAAGTGACAATTTAGATACGCGATAAAATTATAATGTACTAAACTCCTTTCATTTAATGCCTCTATTTAATAATCTAGTTATCATAATTAAGAACTAACTATACTGTTTTAATAATTTTACATTTAAAGTGGCATTTTATCTACTGATATCTCGTTACTAAGCGTTATTCTGTAGTATGTGACAATACATTTATTTCTTCATAATTTTGAAACAGAAAAATGTACATAATTTTGAACTAAATAATGTATCCTGTCAAACGACCTTAAAGCATCGCCATCTTTATTAAATATTGATATGACATATACGAGGGGTCGTTTTTATATTTCCGGACTAGGCAGTTTTCATTTTTAATGAAGTTTTTCAATATACTGTTTTCAATCACATATGCCTTGATAACGTGCGTAGCAATTTATAAAACTATTGCAGCAATGGTAATTCTAATATCTGTCAGTTTGTGTTGTCATGACCATCCACCTTACAGTCCAGATCTAGCCCTCTGTGACTATTTTTTATTTCCAAATCTCAAAAATTACTAAGGGGAAAAATTAGGGACGATAACAAACTTTTAGCAGCTGTTGAAAGGCATTTTGCGGACAAGACAAAGGAATATTTATATAATGGATTATAGCTATTGAAACGATGTAATACTTGTATAAATTTTTATTGCTGTTCTAATCTTTTCTTTTTATGACTAGTCCGGAAATATAAAAACGACCCCTCATATGCATAAAAATTGAAATAATACACTTAATTTTATTTGTTGTAAAATGATATATAAAGCATGACGAAAAATCTCATATACACCTCGACTCGTACAGTGTAGTTTTAGATCTCGAATGCTTGCAACACCTCGGCCCTATGGTAATTAATTTTGTAAATTATACTAGCTTGCAAAAAAAAGTCTGATGTAGTCAACACAAAACCTCCCACTATTTAATTTTTATTAATTTAAATTCATATCAAAATATTTACTAATCCTGCAAACTACGAGTATATTAAGTTCCTTTGCATATATCTATTGCTTTGCATGATCCATTTCGTTAATATGTAGTTGATGTATAGTGCTGCAAACATAGCAAACTTAAATCGGATCGTCATGTACATCTAATATTTATGTGGGATCGAAACTATAGTATTTTTATAACTCTTAATTTCAGTAGAATCAATACAATCTCCTTAACACGGTTTCATTATTAATTTTAATGTAATTGCTTCCGACAGTAACATTTGTTTGAATATGTCAAAATTGTTATTAAAATATTATGTTTTTGTTTGACGCATAGGCAAGATGATGTACAAAAATAAAATATTTTATACATTTATATTTAAAGAAATTTACTAAATACTATTATCGTAGAATTGAAGATTGTACCATTATATTCAATTTTTATTAGTAAAAGTTGTTGAAAAAATATATTCATTGATTTTTTTACAAGAAAAACTGTTAAAAGCTTGTATAAGTGACACTTCCGGTTATCCGATATACACTAAAAACTAATGAGCTCTTCCCACATTGGCATACAATGAGTACACAAATTTTCAAAATTTTCTGATTGATAGTATTTGAGTAATCGTGTCCACACGATCCACACACACGCACACATATACCCACGGACATCATTGTAAAAATGTTAAAATCGGATTCTGTGGACATCAAAATGTGCTTATTCACTAAAATCTCTATATGCGATTTTTAGTACGATCCGTATACAGTAAAATTTTTGAAAGAAGTCCGATCAAGGCCATCTACGAATTAAGATTTTGTACTGTGAAATTTAGTAGTTCATAGATGCAATTCAAGATGGCCTTGATCGGACTTCTTTCAAAAATTTTACTGTATCTCCCTTACCTAGGGCAGCGGAAGGTAAAAACATCACACCTCAAAAATCAAGTAACCGAATTTTTAACTTTTTCTAGCTATGTATATAAAGGTGCTTTATGCAGCATTTATCTCCCCTATCGTTGTTCCTTTTAAATGGGGCAGTCTACTCTTATCTACCCGGTTACCTCGTCCCTGCCTCCGCAAAGTACCAAGAAAATTTTCGAGTGTATGTAAACTTTAAAACCATGACATTTCGGTACATCGTTTACACTCATTATAGGAGAAATTTATTGTATTTTTCCTTTTGCGCCAACTAGAATCTGCCTATTTCCCACGATTTACATCTTACATTTTACCAATCAAGCATCTATTCCACATCAACACATTCACTTGTTCGTTTCCTATGCTGTTCCAAGACGACTAGATATGTGCCAGGTCACGCTTAGAAACAAATGAGAGGGAAATGTTTTGATTGTTACGTGATAAACAAAACCGAAACCAGAGAAAATGAACAAATGTATGTAACTTGTCATTATATGTAATTTCATACTTTGTAAGCTCTTGGAATGCTGAAATAAGCTAAAATAAACTAACCGTGTGAATTGTTGAAAGTTGAATAAGACGAAATACAAACTTTCCTTTAATTCTTAATTTTGTTAAGTGTTATTAACATGTTTAATAAGTGAACGGTTCGGTGAACGGTATATTACAGGTTTTAATTATTTTCTTACAAACCATAAACTTCAATAAGGGAACTTCCGATTGATGATTTTACCAAATTCTAATCAGCTCTTCATATGAAGAAGAGAGATAAGAGAAAATTAAAATTTTTAGTATTGGAGATATCGTCGGAGAAATTTTGGTCAGGCACACACATACACACACAGACACACAAACACACACAGGCACATACACACACATACAGACATCATCGTAAAACTAATAAAATCGTATTCTAGGGACCCTAAAACGTACTTATTCATCAAAAACTCAGCACCAAATTTTTGACCAAAGACAATACCTTCCTTACCTAAAGGTGACGGAAGGTAAAAATTAGGTATAATAATGTTGACAATCACCCCAAAACATATGTTAACGATGGAAAAATAAATTAACAAATATTTAACGATTTATCTGTCAAAGTTAATTCAATTGTACTAGGTATTATTTTTTTGTAGAAGTAAACAATTATTTATTAATTTAAATAAATAATTGTAACTAATAATAAGAATAAACTAATCTGGCTTATCAGACAGGTAGTTTCACAAAGGACACAAAAAGAATACACCAAAAATCAGAGCTTATCAATGTTTATTTAAACAATCCCTCTTCGCCATTTTACAAGAACTAACTCCCCAATTTTATTGTGTTCATCTTTTTATACTTATAATAATAATTCACACTTATGAAACAATTCCCATTTATAATTATGTTATGACTTCAAACTAATAGCTATCTTAATTATAAAATAAATAACCATATTATCTAATGTATTAAATTAATAAAGACAAACAATCTCATCGACATCCTAATCCTTCCTCAAAAAATTTTTTGTTTTAATTCCGTGGCTATCGCTATTTTTAGAGTGATTTTCGACATTTTCATACCTAATTTCTGCCATTCCACACAAAATTAATTTTGCTTATGATCTACAATTTTTATTTGAAGCTCTTTTTACTTAAAATAATTAGGGATGCAGGAAATTACGATAGATTTTACATGTTAAATTACTATGTTCGGAAGTTCTAATCACAATCCTGTAGATCTAGTCAACTATTTATAACCAGAATGCAGATATATTCACCAATTTTCTCTAAAACTGAAACTTTATTGCCTGCCTTAATTCTTTAATCTCAGTAAACCTCAAACCTCTCAAATTTTATGAATTTGTTTTGTATTGCTCTAAGTAAAATAAGTTAAATTAACTTTTTTTTCATTAGTAATTTTAATATTTTACATACCTACTAATACTTGTGTCTTAATATCTAATTATTCATTTGACTACCTAGTATTTTTATCTCCCTGTGCCTATAAAAATATCAACTGAAACAATATGTATATCATAATAATATATTTTTTTATTTTGCGATAAAAAGCCTTAAAAGGAACAATAATTATAAATTGTTGGTGATAGAGAAGAAAAATTACGAAACGTCAGAAACACAAAACTTCAAAGTTTTATTTAGTAGTTTCAAGTTAAAAAGAATAAAATTACTTTCTTCAAGGTATAACTATTTTAAAACATTAATTATACCACTTTCAAGAGAACTTTGTACTTTAAAAAGTTGAGTAAATATTGAACAACTTATAATAGTGTTTTCCAGATAGCAGTAGGTGTATTTCTATACAAAATTTGCGAAAGTTTTATTTTTCAGTTTAACAATATGAGTGTGATAAAATGGAACTTCAGTGCCGAGTTACATATTAAATTTCATTTGAAATCGAAATTTTGTGAAAATGAAAGAAATATTTTATTTTTATAGGTTATGTATTATTTATACATTATTATTTCAAATGAAAAACAGTACAAATTCGATAAATTATACATAAAAAAATAATAAAACGAAACAAATTCAATATTTTTCTTTCGTATCCAATTTAGTGCATCTTCCGTAATGGGGGATTACGGCTCAATCGAATTAAAGGATAATAGTAAAAAAATACGAATGTATATGCTGAGTAACAAATATTACTAAAAAAATGAAATGGTATAATTGAGATATTTCGGAAATAAAGGGTTTTTTGTTATAACGCTTCGACACTAATATGAAAATATTTTGATTTGCGACCGAGAAACCGCCTATACATGCATTACAAATAGCGTGTTAGGAGGTGGGATTACTACCAATGGAAGTTAAGAAATTCAAATTCGAAAGGAGGGGCTAACATTCCTGTATTACAGTTTCCAAACATAAATTTCTTGCATTAAACTTAATAATTTAAATTATAAAGTATGTATACTTATACAGTGTTATAATATTCATTTATTTTTATGTAAATATAACTTAAAATAGCATATATTTCAAGAACATTTAGGTCCATGATGAAAACAGTTTGATATAAAAACACATAAATGTGACGTCACGTCAATCTTTTCAAAATTCGGGAGACCATAACTCGCTTATTAATAGGAATTTTTTCACCGGATTTTCATCAATAGTCTTAGTTTTCATAATATTTTCAGATGAAATTATAAAAAAAAAATGGTGTAATCCCCCATTGATGAAGTCCCCGTAAAACCTTGCTAGAATTTAGATAAAGGACATTCTTCTACAATATCCTGAATTGATTCTCTTTCTGCTCCACATTCACAATTTGGTCTATCACGTACTTTCCAGTGTGTGAAATTAACATACTATTATTATTAAATAATTTATTGTTACATTTTATAGATTACTAAATTTATTTAAGAAACATAAAAATATAATTATTATTTCATTGTATAGTATATTTTATTTCAATGGCATAATTTTATTTCTCTAGCCTACATGTAAATTTTGCAAATATCGTACTTTTTTTCCACCTAGACAAAATGTTAAAAATAATTTTAATATTAAAAGGAATTGCTCCATACCATAGCTAAAGTACAAGATAAGCAAAATTGCTGCAAACCAGGTGAATGTATCCGAGAAATAAATGCTGAGTTCGCACCAGACATTGTTAAAAATATTCGGTGTGAATGTACTGAGAAACTGATCCATATGCATTTACTGAGGGCATTTACCTTGATGCATTACATTCTTACAGAACTATTTCAAACATGAAATATTTTTTCAGAGAAAGAATTTGTAAGAATTAACAATTATTGTTATAAGAATCAAATAAGTATGTCGATGTAAGACAAATTGTTTCATTTTTTCTTACCTTCAAAAATGAGAAAATATTATACTATTTTAAGCAATGTTCCTATTTAATAGCTATTTATGCAACAAGAGTAAAAAAGTAGTCTTATTTCACGAATAGTAAAATTTGACAGAACGAGCTGTAGGCGAGTTCGTCAAATTTGATTGAAATAAAAAGTTTTTTCACACTTTTATTGCGTTAAAAAAGATTATGTTTCTGTTATATCTCGAGAATTAATAAATTTTGAAAAATGTAATTACAAAACGTTTTCTACGTAAAAAATCGAAAAAAATATGTAAAATAAGCGAAAATCAAGTTTAGACCTGTAACTTAAATCAAAAGACGTTCGAAAATTCCTGTAACGTATGTAACAAAAGTTTTGAGAAAAATTAGACCTCTTCAAATAAAAATATTTTTTTAATAAAACGTTGACATAAAGCGTTGTTCGTATAAACTAAGAAGATAAGAAGTCTAATATTACAACACTCATAGGGGATCATTATCTTCAATACTACGCAACGTTCGATTTACTTCCTAGATCGTCAGAAATATTCTTGTCTGCTACTGTTGTTCGTTTTGGTATTCCCTACCATTATTGTAAACTTTTCTGCTAAGAAATGCCTAAAATATTTGGAGGATTATACTATACCTATCTGTTTTTCATAAAATGTTGGGTCCTTAATGCTCTGCAGTATCTGGAGATTTGCTCAAGCTGGGCCGTTCTCTATTTGGTTACATCACTTTTTTTTCGAAATTTTAAATCATTTCTGATCAAAGTTGTGCTAACAATCATTTTTTAAATTCTATATTGTCAAGATAATTTTACCCTTTCTGAGTGTGCCAATCTGCTTTATCACAGATATCGGTAACGATAATGACATATTTGTACCGTGCTAGCGCTTACCAGGCGTCATCTCACGGGCACTCATTGCTGGAGTGGAGAGTGCACCACAGGGGTCACTTTTGCGCCATTTAAAATTCGAAATATTTGGCGTCTGTCGGGATTGAACCCGGTTCCCCAGGTTCGCGATTAGACATTTAGGCACGCGGCCACAGAATTTTCTAACTTTGTCTTGAGCATTTTGAATGAATGCTGATTCGGTTTAGGGGCATTTTTTGGTAAAGTAATACATACTACACTTTTTTCACATTCCCGTATAGTGCGACAAATAGTCGTCTCATCTAATATTTTGACCCTAAAAACATTGACCATTTCACGTTTCGGCTATCTGCTATCTGTCCAACTAATCTAGATATAGACTTCCGTATTACAAGTTTGTATAACATCTTTCAAAACTTTTTCAGGCATTTTTATATAGCATATTATAAAACAACTCTTACATATGTATTTATTATATCCAGTGACATTAGACCTTATTTAGTAATATAATTTGGAGTGTAATATTTTCTAAAAACTTTTGTTACATATGTTACTGCCCATTAAAATTGTCTTTAAAAGTTGGCCCATAGACACCTACATCAAATTTCTATAGCATGCATAATAAGAAAGTATTTCATATATGGAACTCGATTTTGTTCTTCTTTATTATTCATTTTTACTTAATATCTCGCGGGTCTAGAATAACAAGGTTCTAACTGGAAGATAGTAAAATAGCGAGGAACCGGATTTGAAATATTAATTAGCTGTTATTTGAACACATTATTGTTATCGAATTAACATTTATTAGATCTAATTATGCATTTAATTACATTATAAGAATATGGAAGAAAAATTACAATGGTATGCTTAGTTACCGAAAAAAAAATATTACAAAAATAGTAATCTACAGTCATACAAAAAAGTCCCTAGACAGAATGCTGTTACCGCCGTATTTAACTTACATTTAAATGTTTTAGATTTTCTACTTTTAAATTAAAAGTTTTAATTCTTTATTAAGTTTACTGGTAACGTAAGTAAGTAAGTATTATACATACAGATTTAAAAGAAGGCAAAAAAATTGGAGAATTGGGGCTATATTTTCTCAGTGGGTGTAAGAAAATTAGTAATTATTGCAACAATGGATAACAAAGGTTACCTCGATATTTTAAAAACAAATTTAAAACAAAGTGCCGAAAGATAGGGCCTTAACAGACAATTTTAATTTCATGCATCGGAAAAATTCAACAAATAATTCGCGTCTATAAGGGAATGCGTACTGTATAATATTAAAAATATGTTTAATCATCCCTCACAGTCTCCGGACTTTAACCAAATTAAGAAAGTGCGGAAAATTCTTAAAATAAATAGGAATATAAAGCAAAAAAGAATTTCAAATTAATTACAAGTAAAATGGCAGAATATAATGCCATCGAAGACCAAAAATTTGGTAGATTCAATGACTCATCGCTTAGTTATTGGTGAAAGAATCAAAGGAAAACCCTCCAAATATTATATTTCTTTATGAAACATAAATAAATGGTTTATTATTTAAATGTTTTGGTTATCGTACGGAGACTTTTTTGTCATGAAATTATGAATACTTTCAATACTTACCCCATAACATAAATAAATTAAATAAATTATTTGTTTATTTTATATTTATAATAACGTAATATACTGCGTTTTATTTTGGATCAAAAGAAAACTAAATATATTGGGTTTTAGATTGCTATTTTTCCTAAAATACATTAAAACTACTGTCCTACGGAGACTTTTTTGTATGACTGTACCTGCATACAACTCGACAATAGGCAACACGTTTCGTATAATCGAGAATTTTCAATCGTCTTGTATAATATATGAATATTCCAAAATCTGTATAAATAAATTACAGTTACACAATTTATATAATTATTTGTATTTGAATATGAAAATAAGAAAAACAAACTGAATAGGTACTTGTATAATTTATTAAGATGTTAAGAACACTATGTAATACTGTTGTTATTCTTGTTTACCATAATAGCGACTTTTACTTTCGTGCAAGCAATAAATCTAGTGGTACAATTTGAAGAATCCAGGTTACGAGTTTATCTTATGACGTATGGTTGGTATTGTGTATATTTCGCACGTTCTGAATTGTGTTAAGCGCAAATATCAGTAAAAGTATCTCTTGGTAACTTTATACCTTTGTACACAATGTACACAATGAGAAAAAGTATTTACGATATAATTATGTATACAGTAGCAAAAATCTCTGTTATGTTATTTGATAGCAATAAAAATGACAATAAATATTATGTGGAATACGAAATATAATTTATATAAAAATAGAGTAATATAGAATGTTATCAATTACATTACAATTTTATGAGTTTAAAGATCACTTTTAACAAAAGTGCCACATCAAAGTTGGTTCGCAATACAGGCCATTATGTTTATATTTACTTTTTCGGACAATTTATAAAATTACAATTCAATTATGCAATCTGTCACAGATATTGCAATAATAAAGAAGATAGTGATAGATGATTTTTATTATACTCGCCGTTAAATAAAAATGGACTGATGCTCAATTTTTTTCGTTCTGTCCACCCTGTCCCTTGCCATGTGGTGCTGCCGCTTCTTCGCAACTTACCGTTTTCAATATAACGAATAAAATTGGCAAGTTTTTTACCTTCCGTCACCTTTAGGTAAGGGAGGTATTGTATTTGGTCAAAAAATTCGGTGGTGAGTTTTTAATGAATAAGTACGTTTTAAGATCCCTAGAATACGATTTTACTAATTTTACATTGATGTCTGTATGTGTGTGTGTGTGTGTGTGTGTGTGTGTGTGTGTGTGTGTGTGTGTGTGTGTGTGACAAATTTTTCTCAGGCGATAACTCCAAAACTATACAATTCTAAAAATTATGATTCTTTCGTATTCCTCTTCTTTACAACTATATGAAGAGCTGATTAGATTTTGGTTATAATTGGTCAACCGGAAGTACCCTTATTTGAAGTTCTTAATAGTTTTTCTGGCAAAAACGTAGTTAAATATCAATTTTCGACATTTTATGATCATTAATATGAATGAAAATCTTATTCTCTATACGATTTGATTATACATTTTCCTTCATATTCAATAGATATAGAGTTATAGAGAGATTAAGAGAGGTTAACTCTCAAAAATCAGTCAGCTTTGTAAAAATTATGGAAACAGCAGATATATTCAAAAAATTCTAATTGACAGATGTCAGTGTCAAGTCCAAAACCAAAGTGGAAAGTATAGGATCAGAAAGTAACAAAAGTGACAGTGTCCCTCGCAAGTGACTTACAGTTTCAATGCCAGGAGTACGAGGAAGGCCAAAGAGAAGATGGAAGGACCGTGTAGTAGAAGATTTGAGAGAGGAATAACTATGTGAAGAAGATGCGTTGGATAGGAATGAGGAAATGTCAAGTGCAATTTACATAATGGTCGTCCATGTTATAATTTTATTGGATTTGTAGAATCTTTTCAAAGGACCTTGCAATATGGAATTTGTAAAAAATAGTGTGTTCGTGTTATAATTTTACAGGATATATAAAATCTTTTTCAAGAAACTTTTGGTATCGGATTTGTACAAAATACATCGAATTGACGGAAGGTTTTGTGCTGGCCACAACAGATTTTTTTTTTTTTTTTTGAGAATGGTTCCAGTTTTCAGTCAAAATTTTACGTGAAACATACAATTTTCAAAACCAGTCTACAGATTAATTTAAAAACAATTTCGGCGCATGCGCATTTGGCTGATGTGACAGCTATGCTCTTTACTCAAAATATTTCGTATTGTCATTAATCCAAATTTACCTCTCTCTAAGAGAGGTATTGGATTCATGCTAAAAATCACACATCCAGATTTTAGTTAATAAGCACATTTTAAGATCCCTACAATCCGATTTTAACATTTTTACGAAGTGTGTGGGTGTGTGGGTGTGTGTGTGTGTGTGTGTGTGTGTGGATTTTGGAAGTACGATTCCTCAAAAACTATAAGATTTGAGACCTGTTTAACTATGAATTCCTCAATCTGACATGCATGGGAAGAGCTGAAAAGGTATTGGTAACATTTGGACAACCGGAAGTAGTAATTTCTTAAAAAAACTTCTAAATACTATTTTTTTAAATTGCGTTATTATTAGTATTAAAGAACATAAAATCTACATCTAATACATTAAAAAAATATATATATTATATCTTCCACAAATTTAGAGAAAAAGACACTATAATATACAGAATAAATCGGATGTAATAAATCTACACCAAGAAAACTAGTTGACAAATTCAAATATTTGTAACAGTTTGTAAATGACATAAATGTCAGTTTTAAAAATCAACAGTTTTTATGACAAAGCTTAAGGCTTTTTCTGAAAATTACATTTAATTTATCTTATTGTTTAGTTATTAAATATTTAAAATGATAAGTAAAACGCATATATCCACACCAGCAATCTGGTTAATGAATTGGAATAATCTCTGACATTTAGGAACTTTCTCATACAATGGAAAAATGTTAAATACAATAAAAAACAATATTTGGGTAAAGTTCTGTAATTTTTTATTATAAATAAATTTAAAAATCTGTTGTGGCCAGCACAATACCTCTCGCCATTTCCATTTTGTTATATAAGTATTGTATTGCACTTCGCTATCGAACCGTCGTTTTATAACAAACAAACATTTCTGCACACATACAATTCTAATTATATCTATTTTTCATTTTATGAAGAAGTTCCTAAATGTCAGAGATTCTTCCAATTCATTGACAAGATAGGCGGTATTTCTGATGGATATATACATTTTACCTAAAATTTTAAATATTCAATTAAAAAAACAATAAGGAAGATTAAATGTACTTCCCAGAAAAAGCTTTCACAATGTCACTAAAAATATTCATTTTTAACACTGACGTCTGTCATTTACAAATTATGTTATAAACATTTGAATTTGTCAACTGATTTCCTCAGTGCCTTAGCCTGTGAGATGCACCACATTAAATTATTCTATATATTACAGTGCCTTTATCTCTAAATCTAGGTATACAAGATATAATAAAAATTTTAAGTGTATTAGAGGTAGAATTTTAGGTTCTTCAATTTTTGTAATAACAAAAATTTCCAAAAAATTATATTTAGAAGATTTTTTTAAAGAAACTATTACTTCCGGCTGTCCAATTGTTATACCACAATCTAATCAGCTCTTCCCAGGTATGTCAGATTGAGGAAACTGCAGTTAAATATTTCTTGTCTTATAGTATTTAAGAAACCGTGGCTCTAACATCCACACACACAAAGACACACACATACGGACATCATCGTAAAAATGTTATAATAGATCGTATCCAATATACTATATTTTACCAAAACAATATTAATATTATTAACAATAATTTTGTTACTGTGGATACGTAGATTTGTATTTGATTTATATTTGTAGTCAAGAAGTGTACTATACGCAAGAACAAATGAAAATAATTATCAAATAAACCTGTACAGTTCAATTTTTTATAAACTATAACAGTATTTTAATGTGAAATATACATGGAAATTTTATTGTTTTTATATCGTTAAATATAAACATCATAACTTTTTTCAAAAATTTTAATTTATACATTTATATTTTTTCAAAGCGTAACAAATATTTTTATAAAAAATTGCGCTTATTAAAAAAATATGGGAGTAAAATAATAGTTTTTATCGATGTTATTTTTAAACTCTTTAAAAAATAAATATTTTTTATCATTGTTTAGAATTAACGTAAGATTACCTAAGGCTTACAAATGAAAATCAGTGAAATATATAATTGGCACGCATGCCTCATGAAGTTCAAACGTTTGAAGTTATATTTCAATAACATGTTTTGATGAAACAAGCCGAACAATAACAATTTCCACAAATTTGGAATAACAATACGTATTTAATTTACAATATAGCCGCAATTTTAAAAATATCTGTTTATTTATACAGAAATATAATTGTTTTAGTCAATATAGTCGTAATTGTAGAGAAAAAATTAAAATAACATACATCTATTGAAATATTTACTATCCATCTATACTTGCGGTCAAATATATATGGACTATAGATTTCTACACTGTTGCCATATCTGTTGAAAATGCTAAATTATGAAGAAGCGGCAACACCGCATAGTAAGGGACAGGGTGGGGAGAAGGGAAAAAATTTCGCATCAGTCCATATTTATTTGACGGCGAGTATAGGTTGTTATATTTTTAAAAACATATATAGGGGTGTCATTATCTGTATTTTAAAAACTTTTTAATATTATTTTACGAAATTTGTATTCTACGGATTTTTCGACATGCCCGTTTGAACTAAAGTATTTTCAAAGCAGCGGCACTTCCGGGTTAACAGACACTAGGACCGAACTTTCTTATTTTAAATAGAATTCAATATTTTTTATTTTCCCATTGGATTCAGCAGAAAATTTTACATATGGAACAATAAAAACATTTTTTAATTTTTTATTCAATTTTGACGTTTTAGACTGTCATTATCAACTCCATAGCAACAACCACAAATAACATTTTATTCACAAGTGAATTAAAAAAATTTAAATCACTCTCACAAAATTTTAACTCACTGCAACAAAAAATACATTTAAAAATAACATCAAGAACGAAAATAACACCCACCACATTATTTATCAGACATTATCAGCCCTTTTCATTATTTTTTAAGACATAAATGACAGACAATAAAGCTTTTTAAATATTATGATTTGGCGTCTATCAGCGGCGATTGTTATGCTCAGCCTACTGACTGATCAGTTTTTTATTTTGTCAAAATTAAATACGAGCCCTGTCCCATAAGTGTTGGCCCAGTTGCATAAAATCATTGAAATGACTTATTTAAGCAAAAAATCAGAACACCTACTAATTTATTTCCATTGAATTATAACTTAATGCCTTAAATACTGGAAATAACTGATCTACACTAACTAATGCAATTGGATGCAGCTTCTCCAGTTGAGCACAAGTATAAGAAATGCATTTTTTTTATGACTGGGCCAACACTTATGGGACAGAGTTCGTATTATAATGGTTTTTATTAGTTCGTCAAAATTGAATAAAATATTGTACAAACCACGTGAGCTAAGAATGTTTATTCACTCGAAGAAATTAGCTAAACTTTCTTCTCATGGATAAACATTACCTTAGCTCACTTGGTGTGTAAATATAATATTTTACGCTAAAAACGGCCACTTCTTTACCATTCTATATCTCGAGAATGGAATCTAATTCTATAATCTGTAAAAACAGTTTTATAAAGTTTTGTTTACAATAATATAAATTAGTCATCGACAATTTCTGAAAAACGTAATTTCTACGTCAACGTAATCTTAAAGTTCAAAAAATAGGGTTGTTGCAAATTTTTTTGATGCCCAACTTTTTCCGTTCTCCCTACCCTGTCTCTTACCTTGGGGTTTTGCTGCTTCTTCATAACTTAAAATATACTGGTTGTGCCACTCTGCACAAAATGAGAGACCAAAGCGATACGTGTTTCTTCGTTTTTTCCGCTAGAGGCGCAACGTGAGAACGACCTAACTGACATCTGTCATTTGCATGTCATTTTGAAAATATTACATGTTATATCTTATAGAAAGGTAAATAAAACAGGTTTTGAAGTACATATTCTTATTATATATAATGTAATAGAAATATTTTGTTGAAAGATATTGCAATTAATGCAAAATGAAAAGAAAATTAAATAGAAAATGTTTCATTCCTGGATGTGAAACCGGTTACAAGAAATCCACAGAAAAAGAATTCCTGTTTGCTGCTCCACTCGATATATCACTTTTTAAAAAATGGCAATGTGCAATTAGTAGAGATGATCGCGAATTAAGATTGAATGATGTTTATCGAAAACATTTTCGGGAAGAAGATATTATTACCGAATAGAAATCTGGAAGCGTACGGTTCTATTAATTTATTTAGTTTTTCCAATTTTAAATTCTAACAATGTATTGATTCAGGTTCCCATTAAATATATAAATTTATTTTAAAAATCATTTTTTATATTTATGTAAAAATAGTTTGCTGTGGTAGGGTCGTTCTCACGTAGCACATCTAGCGGATTATTCAAAGAAACACGTATCAAGCGGACCATCAGAAACAATGAAAAACATGACAAGTGGCATAACCAGTATATTTTAAATCGTGGCTATAGTGTAGAAATCTCCAGTTCATATTTATTTGACGGCTAGTATAGTATTTGTTTTTTTTTTATAAGTCTAGTTTAGTTGGTCACGAACATTTTGTTTTAACTTTATGTCATATATCTATTTCTGTCTATTTCATAATTTGCATTTAATATGATAGTAATTTACAAAAAATTATTACAATAAAAATGATAAATAGGTACTAAATATAATTTTCTTCTTTTTACATCATGGCCCACTTAAATTAAATTTAATAACTAAAGTAATAAATGTAATTTTTGCCCTCCTAAAGTGTAATGGGAACTTTACAATTGTATACACAGAAAATGTAACCTACATTTTACGCTTACTGTGTTGTAACTTGTCTAACTATGCGGTAAAATAATCAAAATTCACTGAACGTTTATGGGCATTTAGAAAAGAAATCATCTTTACTATAATAAAGTTCATGTAAAAAAGTACTACCTACTTAAGTTATTTTTTTACTTTAACATTTCCTATATTTAAAATTAATTTATATAAACCAAAACCACGGCAGCGACATCTGTCATTATTATAAAAATCCGCCGTTACCGACATAGTCACCGATCGATATACCTGTCAAATACGCGAGCATTGCTGAAATGTCAAATATCGACACCTACCTATTATTTATTATGAAGAAAACATGAGCAAATAAATATATTATCAGTCATAAACAACGTCTATTATTACAGATAAATTTTTGCTAAAAGAAGTATTCTAATGAAGGTAAGTAAAATCATATTTGGAAATTGACTTAACCCCAGTATTTTAAACTAACCCTTTTCAGAAGTACAACCTATCTCATTGAAAAAAGTGATTTTCATTATCGTCGGCCAAAAAATTTGATACAATTCTCGTGCGTGAAGTATTTTACAGCACTCCAGCTAATAAGGCACTCGCCTTAAGGGCTCGTGCCTTAAACAAAGCTGTCGCCCTGTAAAATACAACTTACACGCACTCGAATGTAAATAACTATTACTTATTTTGAAAACTTTAAGCTAACTTAGAAAACTAAGTTCGTACTACACCATAATAAAATTTCAAAAACATTCGTGTTATTTAATCGTTAATAATTCCTATGATGTTTACATCTAATAACTGCAAACAAACACGTAGTGATGTGATTTCTATTGTAAAATTTTCTTGTAATTATGCAAGTTCTCGTGTTTACATTTGTATTGCCATATAAGTAAAGTGTTACATCTACCGTTATCTGAAATCGAGTCTGAATTGCTCATCAAGTCAATGGCGTTATCACATGTCAGTTAATGTCTACTACGACTACTTTCATTATGTCTTTCATAAGAAATGAAAAGTGAAATTTTCTCGTGTAATTAGTACTTTCCTGTCTAACATTGTCACTGATATTGTAATATCAGATTTAATTACACGGTGTAGTAGCAGTTTAAACAGACGTCTAATATTTGTTTTGCAAAAAAAGATTAAAATTTAATTTGAAATCCAGTAGGAATTTAATTTTATCAACGGAATCGTATAAAAGTTTTTTTTTAGTCCGGGCGTCCACGAGTTGTTAGCATTTTAAATTAAACATAAACTACTAGTACTTCAAAAATATGTAATAATTTCTATATATTTCTACTTTAAAACATTACAGATTGCAAAAAATATGCATAAAATAACCAAACAAGCACAAATGGAATGCAAGTGTAAACAGGATACCATGTAAAACATATGATAAGCAAACATTCATATACTATATCCATATCCTGATTATTGACCTTAAACTTGGCAATAGAACTTCCGTCAACTATCGTTTTCACACTAATTATTTCCTCTAAATTATTTTTAAAAAATATAGGTACGTCGAGTTATCTGTTAAAAAAATACCAATAAATGGGGTCATGCCACATTTTCTGTTTTATTTTTTTCCTGGAAGTCTACTGGTCACAGTATATGTAAATAATATTTTCACGCCATTTGTGTGCATTATTTTGCAGTTATAATTTTTTTTAAATACGGGTCAATTTCAAATCTCAATGAGGTCACGTGAGCGCAAACGTCATGTATCTGAACGATTCCAGTTCACCCTGGCGGACAAAATGTAAATTAAGGTTGTTTATAAATAGTTTTTTTGGGTTTTTTAATAAATTGTTTCCACAAGTTGGAACTGCATAATTCTTCTTCACCATGTTTTATCATTATAAATATACAATTATTGCACTTTTATGTATTATATTATATATCAAGTACACAAACCTGCAATTAAAAATAATATTTCTCTAATGAAATAATTAAATCTTTATGAAACAAAAAAGATTGAATAGACCGTACTTTTCCACTGACAGCTTTATAAATATTTGGTTAGTTTACTCTGATCTTACTTTCGCGTTTGAAGTTTGTGACATTGTGACCTTCATGTACGTGTGACTAGTGTCGTTGTGTGAGTAGCCGATACATGACGCCACAGAAAATCGTAGCGCGAATATCTTTTAAGTAAATTATGAATGAAAAGTATTATATTTTGGGATGTTTTATGTTGCAGTATGGATAATAAGTGTCATAGATTCTATTTTTATAAAAATATTAGCAACATTTTTTTTGGCATGACCCCATTGTGCGTTCATTCACCTATATTACAATATACAACTATTAAATATCAGCATTACTGATATGTATACAAAGCAGATTGGCACACCCACCAATGGGTAATATACCATGTTTCATTGCAAAATCCATTGTTTTTAATCTATAAATTTTATAATTGTCGCCTTTTTGCAGTTTGAAACAAATGAAAAGAGACTTCTTATACATCGTTCGATAGCTAAAAAAATATCTTTTGATTGGAATAACTTTTCAATATGGCGTCCATATAAAAATTAAAACTTTGACATCTTAACCTAAAACCACCAACGATAAAAAGAGTTGAGTATCGCCATTCGAAAGAACATAAATAGTGTCTTAAAGATGTACAAATTAAGATCCACTATTATTTCACACTAGGAAAACTGCAAAAATAAAAAAAATGAAAAATTTACATTTTCGCTTATATCTAGTGACTTATGCATTTTTTCTCAAATAGCAAGACACCATTAAAATTAGGGCTAGGACTTAGAACTGAGTATTTAGTTAAATGGGAAATACCCACTCACCAGGACCAAGCGGAATACGGGTTGGGGTCGATTCTTTACCCATAAGACCCATAAGAACCACAGATCCGTATTACCCGTAAGAACCGTACAACCCGTAAGAACTTCACTTTATATGTGAAGCGTACGACTGCCCGTAAGGCACCGAAAACATACATACATACATACATACATATACAGTCATACAAAAAAGTCTCCGTACGACAGTAGTTTTAATGTATTTTACGAAAAACAGCAGTCTAAAACCCAATATATATATATATATATATATATATATATATATATATATATATATATATATATATATATATATTCCTTTTAATCCAAAATAAAACGCAGTATATTACGTTACTATAAATATAAAATAAACAAATAATTTAATTAATATATTTATATTATGGGGTAAGCATTGAAAGTATTCATAATTTCATGACAAAAAATTCTCCGTACGATAACAAAAACATTTAAACAATAAACCATTTATTTATGTTTCATAATGAAATATAATATTTGGAGAGTTTTCCACCAGTAACTAAGCGATGAGTCATTGAATCTACCAAATTTTTGGTCACCGATGGCATTATATTCTACCATTTTACTGGTAATTAATTTGAAATTCTTTTTTGCTTTATATTCCTATTTATTTTAAGAAAGTGCGGAAAATAATTATACGTCTTACGGGTGATATGGGCAATACGGGTCTGTGGTTCTTTCGGTTCTTATGGGTCTTACGGGTCTTATGGGTAAAGAATCGGTTCCGACCCGTATTCATTGAAATAGGGGTGAGGGTGAGCAGGTAGTTTTTTGGATACACCGGTATTCCGAGCACTAATTAGTAATTAATATGGTATCCTAATGTGGTAAATTTTGTCTAATTTAACCGACTTCGTATCTCTTATAGTTCTCGACATTTCGATGTTGGTGTTGGACAAGGTATCCTAGGCAACCTGTTTATGCCCCGATGTTAGGTACCCAGTTGTCCATCGCCTAGTCGTTTTCGTCTATTTGACCACGTCCGAAACTACGGTGTTTTTAGTACGAATAATATCTCGCCTTATTAATGACTAAATTTCCTTTCGTCTAATATTCATAAAGATAAAAAAAATTCGTTTAGAAAAGTATCTAGTAGCGACAATAAATCAATTTAAAAATAAAAATAAAAACGTACGTTCGTGTGAATAAAGTTTAATTTAACTTTTCGTGAGATAGAGCAAATGCACCTCCACCAAATTTTGTTTTATTTTTCTATTTGCAGTTCAAAATCACATAAAAGTTAATAATGAAATACAAACTAAGTTTTAATAAAGTTAGAAATAAGTTCATGACATGAACACTACTCATGTTAAACAAGGAAAGAAGAATTAACTAGTATTGTCTATCTGCGAAACTTTGGACAATGCAATGCAGGTATAACGCGACATATTTCGCCAAAGATAAATTTAATTCTGCAACAAGAAATAGAGGTATTGTAATTATTTGTATGATCGCCTGTATTAGAATAAAACACAATTTATTTATTTTTTTTTTTTTTAATAATAGTACCTCATATTTTATTTCTTTGGTAGTATTCTGTCATCATAACATTTTCTTTCTTTCTTGCTTCATGTTTTTACCTTCCGTCACCTTTAGGTAAGGAAGGTATTATCTTTGGTCAAAAAATTCGGTGGTGAGTTTTCAATGAATAAGCACGTTTTACAATACGAATTTACTATTTTTAAGATGATGTCTGTATGTGTGTGTGTGTCCGTGTGTGTGTATATGTCCGTGTGTGACAAATTTTTCTCCGATGATAACTCCAATACTACAATTCTAAAAATTATAATTCTTTCGTATTCCTCTTCTGTACATCCATATGAGGAGTTGACTAGATTTTGGTTATAAATGATCCACCGGAAGTACCCTTATTTGAAGTTTTTAACATTTTTTCTTAAAAAAACGCAGTTAAATATTGTTTTTTGACATTTTGTTATTATACATATTAAAGAAAATATTCTTCTCTATACAGTTTGATTATGCATTTTCCTTCATATTCAGTAGGTATAGATTTAAAGCATTATAAAGAAATTAATTTTCAAAAATTAGTCAGCTTTGCTATTTATCATGGAAACAGCTGATGCTGATATATTAAAAAAATTCTAATTGACAGATGTCAGTTGCAAGTGCAAAACCAAATATGGAAAGTGTAGGATCACAAAATTGGTATGTCATAGTGCTCCTCGCAAGTGACACGCAGAGAAAGGCCAAAGATAAGATGGAAGGACTGTATCGCAGAAGACTGAAAGGAATGCCTGTGACGAGAAGATGTGTTGGACAGGAATGAGTGGAAGAAAAGAGGAAACAGCTACCTCTAATAAAATAGGGGAAGCTGAAGAATAAGAAGAAGTGTCAAGTGCATTTAACTTAGTGTATGTTTATGTTATAATTTTATTGGATTTATAGAATAGAAATAGTATGTGTTCGTGTTTGATTTTACATGATATTATATAGAATCTGTTCCAAGGACCTTTTGGTATGGGATTTGTATAAAATACATCGAATTGACGGAAGGTTTTGTGCAGGCCACAACAGATTTTTTCCTTATACCCAAAATGGGTGTCGGATTTTTCAGATTTAGTTTCCAACGAAATCCTGTATAGGTACTCGTTTCGAAACCGATAGTACTAGAGCAGTTGGTGTAATTAACCCGTGCGACAATATGACAGATATGACGAGGTCCGGGGTTCAAATCCTGCGGTGTCAATGAATTTTTAATAATTTCTTTCTTCATTTAATTACATTCCCCTTGATTCTTTAAGGCCTTTTCTATGTTTATAAACTTCAGGTAGGATCCCAATTAATTATTACCAAATAATACATGTTATAAGTCACGATTCATGTTGTTATAGAAGTAAATTACATTTTTGCCCTCCTGAAGTGTAATGGGAACTTTACAATTGTATAAACAGCAAGTGTAACCTACATTTTACGCTTACTGTGTTGTAACTTGTCTAACTATGCGGTAAAATAATCAAAATACACTGGACGTTTATGGGTATTTAGAAAAGAAATCATCTTTACTATAATAAAATTCATGTAAAAAATTACTACCTACTTAAGTTATTTTTTTACTTTAGCATTTCCTATATTTAAAATTAATTTATATAAACCAAAATCACGGCAGCGACATCTGTCATTATTGTAAAAATCCGCCGTTACCGACATACTCACCGATTGATATACCTGTCAAATTCGCGAGGCGAACATTGCTGAAATGTCAAATATCGACACCTACCTATTATTTATTACGAAGAAAAGATGAGCAAATAAATATATTATCAGTCGTAAACAACGTCTATTATTACAGATAAATTTTTGCTAGAAGAAGTACTCTAATGAAGGTAAGTAAAATCAAATTTGGAAATTGACTTAACCCCAGTATTTTAAACTAACCCTTTTCAGAAGTACAGGGTGAAACAAATTCGAGTTCCTTATATGGAAAAATGTCTTATTAAGCACCCTACACAAAATTGATGAAGGTCTTTATGGGCCAACTTTTTGAGACAACTTTGATAAGCACCACAGGAATTTTCGATCGTCTTTTGTTTTTGAGCTACAGGCTAAAATTTGTTTTTCGCTTATTTTGAAAATACCTGATATCTCGCTTATTATAAAAGATAAAGAAAAAATGTTTCGATAATTTTTTATACAGTTTTTACGTAGAATAACGTGGTATAATTATATTTTTTCAGAACTTAATAATTCACAAGATATATTACAAAGATAATATTTTTTAAATGGGAACATATGTTGAAAATAGTTTCATCTTTTTACTTATTTTTTAAGCTTTTCAACGATGTGTAACAAGTCCACATTCTTTTGTTTTAAACATGAATTAAACTTGAAATATTAATTTTTTGGGGTGAAAAAATTAAATTTATTCAGAAACAAATGATAAAATTAATTACAGATCATGATTTGTTTATTTTTAATGTTATTTTCATTATTTTTACTCATTTTCCTAATTTATATACTTTAGAGAGAATATTTTTCATATTTTTGGAATCGTATCAAAGCCCAACTATAACGCCTATAAAAAATAAATTAACTAAACCGAAAATAATTGACTAAAAATAATTTTTAGAATATAATTAGTAGATATATAATCAAAATGAACAAATGATGATCTGTAGATGATTTTTTTCATTTGTTTCTTTATAAATTCCATTTTTTTCACCCCAAAATATTAATTATTCAACTTTTATTCATGTTTAAAACAAAAGATGTACACTTGTTATACATCACTGAAAAGCTTATAAAATAAGTAAAAAGATGAGACTATTTTCAACATATGTTCCCATTTAAAAAATATGATGTTTGTATTATATCTCGAGCATTATTAAGTTTGAAAAAAATCTAATTACGTCACGTTATTTTACGTAAAAAACTGTATAAAAATTATCTAAACATTTTTTCTTTATCTCTTATAATAAGCGAGATATGAGGTATTTTTAAAATAAGCGAAAAACAAGTTTTAGCCTGTAGCTCAAAAACAAAAGACAATCGAAAATTCCTGTGGTGCCTATTAAAGTTGTCTCAAAAAGTTAGACCATAAAGACCTTCATCAATTTTGTGTAGGGTGCTTAATAAGAAATTTTTTCATATAAGGAACTCGAATTTGTTTCACCCTGTACAACCTATCTCATTGAAAAAAAGTGATTTTCATTATCGTCGGCCAAAAAATTTGATACAATTCTAGTGCGTGAAGTATTTTACAGCGCTCCAGCTAATAAGGCACTCGCCTTAAGGGCTCGTGCCTTAAACAAAGCTGTCGCGCTGTAAAATACAACTTACACGCACTCGAATGGAAATAACTATTACGTAACTGATGGCGCGAAAATATACATATTTTAAAACGTAGGTTATCAAATGTTTTATGATGAGCAAATTATTTATAAATGAATACTCAGCATGTTTCTTGATAAAATTATCGTTATAATGTAATAAATAATACTCAATGTGTCAACTATTTTATGTACAATAATTAATAAATTATAGTTATTATTTTTATTTCCCGCAAACAGTATGTCAAAAATTTTGATAATGAGTCAATTTATATTCTGCAATAATTATAAAATTTCAAAATTTTTAATTTTTTGTTTATGTACTCACAAGTTAAAAATTAATTGATTGAAATTATTACATAATTAGATTGTACTTTAATGAATTATATGGTGCTTGCCAGAGTGCTACATCAAGTTTTTAATATTTATTACAATGATATATTTTTATTCGAATAAATTTAATTAGTTTTCATATATTTTATATACATAACAAATCGAAAACGATAATAATTACAATTCATACATAACACTACTGTGCATGACAGATGGTACGCATTTCCTCAAATACAAATTTTAATTTATAATTATTATAGCAATAAATAAATTAATATTTCATACAAATATATCTTTCAGCTAAACGTACATACAAATAACGAAGATTAAAATAATAATTATTCTCTAAATTGTACTAATTATAATAATAATTGGCAAAGTAATAATTAAAGGGGAAAGCTAAATTAATGACAGGGTGAAATGGATCACATAAATTCACTCGAAATATAAATTTGTTTGTTGCAGAATTGTTTTCACAGCAGTAAATTTTCATTAATAATAATTATGAGATAAAATACTGATGATACTTGCAATCGCAAAATATTATTATAATTTGTCGGGTAAATACTAAAAAGCAAATAATTTTAACAATATTTACTTAATATCACACCCTCGATCACACCATTGTAACTATTCAGAATTTAAAAAAAATGAAGGTTAGGTTTACATCATTTGCAAAAATATTACAAACTACATATAAATATTGGAAGCAAACGTTTTACCATGTATTTTACTATTTTTTCCTTTGTTTTCCCCAAAATAACCACTCTTATTTACACAATTTCACTTAAAATTTCATTAAATAATTGCGACAAACACAAAACAAACACTCAAGCACTTGTCAAATGAACAAGTGAATGCGACACGATAAATCAGTAACCGTCAACAGGTGGATCCTGATCATTGAAGATGCTAAAAATTGACATGAAATAAAATAACTTTTAAATTTAAAAAAATACTAGGGTTTTTTAAAGTATCTAATGAACTAATTCTTAAAAAATATTTCCTGTGATAATAATGTTACTTCACGAATATACGAATATTAACTACAAATATTTATACCAATTTTGCAGTATATTACAAAGAATGATTCAATTAAAAAGATTTTGAATAGTAAATAATCATTAATAATAATTAGTGGTTTCCAACATATCTGAAGTAAATTATTAATTAGGTTAGGTTAGGTTATAGCGAATTCTTGTAACATTCTTTATTACATTGTTTATTCTAAAAATGTACCAACTCTATCGAATTAGCTTATATGGCAGTATTGCCAGGGACGATTTAATCATGACGAATGTGTGATTAGGTATACGCGTACAAAGACATCTAGTGTGTAAGTAAATTTGGTATCATGTATCATAAGTCGTACATTACTTAACAAAAAGTTTCTGAGTAGTGATTCGGGCGAGACGAGACGAGACGAGAAATTCATTGTCTCGTCTCATCTCGTTTCAAATTCCTAAAATTATGTCTCGTCTCGAAATTTTTCTCCTCTCGTTTGATAGAGTCTCGTCTCGGCCGAGATTCTCGCCGAGATTTCTCGACGGAAATTTAATATGTATATTTGGTCCCATAAACTAATTATTAAATTTATACAATTTTGTATTAATAGTAATTTGAACAAAAAGCTAAATATTTGTCGTTTTATCTGTCAAAATTAGATATAACCTAAAACTTGTGTAAATTTTATTATGTTATAATTTTATAAATTTAATATTTATCTAGCATTTTCTAATCTGCTATAAAACATTAAAAAGAAAGTAACGCTAAAAGTTTTGCCTAAAGCCTGGATTACACGATGAAGTTTTTATTTTTAAGTGACTTGAAAAGTGTCTTTATAAGTGATCTTACAAGTATATTTACACGATTAAATTTTGCGTGATTTAAAATAACCAAGTGTCAAAATTTAAGTTATACTTACATTAAGATTTCATTCACTTATCTATCCAATTTTGCCATTTTTCAGTTTAATATCGATCACTTGTAACACTACTTGTATACATCAAAAATATAAATACAAATGACATTTGACAGTTACTTGACAATTAAAATTTGTAAAAAGTTTTTCGTTAAAAGTATATTCATTTGTCTCTCTTGCACTCATGTCATTGTGCGAGAGAGAGAACTTTTCAAGTCACTTAAAAAGAAAAACTTTATCGTGTAATGCACGCTTAACAAATTCTGTCAGATAAAATGTCAAATACTTTATTATCATTTTGTTAAAAAATGCCACAGCTAAATAGAGACAGATATCACTAAAAATATGTTAAATTTCACACGTTTGCAAATATCACTCATGAGAAAAATAACAACCGAGAAATCTCGAAACAGTTTTCGAGAATCGAGATCTCGGCAAACATATCTCGTCTCGTAAAATATTTTTTACATTTCTGTCTCGTCTCGTCGAGACAAGAACTCTCGAGTACGAGACGAGACGAGAATCGAGAAATATCTCGTCTCGACAGAATCACTATTTCTGAGTGGTAGGAATTTAAGAGTTTATGAATCAATGAAAAAGAGGCGAAAGTTTATACAGACAATTAAACTAAAAAAATCAAATTGTAAAACTAAACTAAACAAGTAGAAATCAATAACAATGGTTATGTAACTAACCCGAAAAATTAAATTATGAAGTTGGCTATTTTCAACTTTCTGAGTTTTGTACCTGCTCCAGTCGAGCACTTGTAACAGATGTTAAATCTTAATCTATAAAAATGTGCAACGACAATAAAGGCTGTGTCCGATTTGCATTTTGGCACTTAGTATTTAGGATTTAGGTCTTTTTCACATAAATACAACTTTGAATGATACACTAGTGATATCCATTGGTTTGTATGGCAACACTTTAGAACAACAAAGATAAATTATACAATGGGCTACTTGCGTGGTACTGAAAATCCGATTTCTGTCACTATACATGTAATGTTATGTTGAAAACATATAAAAAATATAAATTTTATTTTAAAAAAATTATTTGTTTTCTAGTAAATTAAGAATGAAAATTTTCTGTGTCGTCATTATATTTAACTGGAGAATCATGTTTAAAAATGTAACGTATAGATGGCATGCGAGAAAGTTTTAATTTGAATTTGACATTAGTTCATTTTTCTCTCTCTCTCTGGTCTCTCAAATATATTAATTACTTCACAAATAAACACAAAGGTAATTACATGTAATTTAAAATATTGATACCAAAAAGATAAATTAAAATACTAACCTCCAAACTATTGTTGAAACGTCAAACAGGAGATCTACATTACCTGTACAAACAAACGCAATGGCTTAACGACCATTCATTGGTGCGGCGTAATTCTACGTCATACATGGCGGGAATTCAAATAATCAAATTTCATTATTTTTTATCTGGCTAATTAACAAAAATTTTGTCAAAAGAAAAAATATGGGTAGCAAGTTTTTACCTGCTCTTCAAAAATATTAAATATAAAAAAGGTACGCACGTAGCCCATTCGATTCAATTTGTAAATGATAATATTATATTTCATAAATTAGAAGCTAAGAAGCTATTCTTTGACAGGAAATTTGACGTTTTGTACAAATTATAGCAATGAACATGATTTGTTTAATTAGTGCGCGTCAACTTCAAGGCATAGTGTGTTTCTGCAAAACCCTAAAATCTAATTCCTAAAATCCTAAATAATCACTAGATTTACGCACATAAATTTAGGATTTAGATATTACGGTGATAAAAGTGCGACATCGGACACAGTCAAGAGCGACGAAATACTAATTGGACTTTGATATACACAATTTGTATATCTCTATTTTTATTATTATTATTATTATTATTATTATTATTATTATTATTATTATTATTATTATCTTATATAAATACAGAATATAAATTGTACGTCTATGCAAAAAAACATTTAAAGTCAGATTGACAATCAATATTTTTTCCAGAGAACACATTGATTTTTACTTTTTTATAAAGTTTTGAACTATGACGTGATTGGTCAGTTTTAAAGGCCTCTAGTTCTTGTACAAAGTATGTTAAACAAAAATTATTGCCAGATTTACTATCTTTGGGGTCAGTTCTAGCATTGGTTAAGCGTTGATCACTTACTTACATAACACCCTGTATAACGCACAGCAATTTCAGCTTTAAAAGTTAGTTTACACGTCATGTCAAATCTTAATTTTAATTTATTGCAGAAATGATGTTACTTTAATTTAGTTTCAATATTTAGTTTTAATTTAATTTTGTAATTTACATGCTGCTTAAACCTAGCATAATGTGATTGGTTAGGCATTTGTGACGGCCAACCATTTCAAATATTATAATTTTGATATTGTTATATGATCTTCCCTTTCTCCACGATATAATTTCTTAAAAAAAAAAAAAGTATACAGTTGGTACATTTTGATCTTTTAATTCACATTGTTTTTACTAAACATGACAAAGTATTTATTTTGAACAATTAATAAAAGGTAAAGAGTAAAGACAAGACACATGAACTTAGCGATTCCTCATTTAATACATGTTCAGTGCTGAAATAAAACAAAAATTTGAAATGCCTTCATTATTAAAATACTCTAATACCAAGTTGCACACTGCTGACCTATAAATTTTACGCTAGGCTTAAAATGTAAATGGAAGTTTGATAGTTATAATTAATTACTCATTTGACAATTCGTTTCAATACGATATATCAATTTAAGGAACACTTAAAATTTTAACAATTCGTTTCAATACGATATTATCAATTTAAGGAACACTTAAAATTTAAGTGTACGCGGTGCAACCGGGCATAAATAGAAAATTATCTATTAAAAATTTCTATCCATGCATGAAGGCTACAAAAAAATATTTTTCCTGAAAATTAATAAAACTTTATGACTTTTCTAGACAATTCTAAATTCTTTGACGTTTCCACGATTAAATACCCGGTAATCTATTGTTTTGCTCTGTATTATTAACTTTGATCCCTGATCTGGACTTATTGGGTGTATTTTGGCAAGTGGAAGTATAGTGCGAGTGCAAAGTTTAATTGGCATATCGATTCTTCAGAATCCGATTACACGGTTTCACGAACGGGCGCCCAGAGCAAACAACGTGAATAGCATTTGGACAATTAATTAGCGTTGTTTACTATCAGCTACAATCAGTCAAGTTAAGAGGCAACAGGTTGCCCCAAAAGCCGAACACAATGATTCGGACCAGACCTTCCCTAAGGCAAGGCAAAAAGGATTTTTCTGTTTCACTTTACATTATCTATTTTTAAAATTTAACGCTTGGTGCCTATTTTTTTTTTCGAAAACGTTACTTAAATTTATTTTTGCCATATTGCAACATACATTTTTTTGTTGGTAGTATCTAGCAAAAATTAATTATATCAAACAAGACAAATTGAAAACAAGAGAAACCTGTAAATATTCTGGGCTTTTATATTTATAATGAACAATCTCTTAATGGTTCTTCTCATATTTTAGTTCTTAGTAAGAAACTATCTGGAATATTATTCTTACTTAGACGTTTGAAACATAGTATAGATAAGATTACTTTAAAAGTTACCTATTTTTCTTTATTCCACTCACTAATATCTTACGGGACAATTCTGTGGGGGAACTCTGCAAATGCAATAAAAATCTTCCGGATAGTATTATAACGGTAACAATTTCCAGTTTTAGTGAAGTTTAATTTGGATTTATGTATTTCAAGTACTGCGTTTAAAACACACACACACATATACAGGGTGTAACACGTACATCGACCACTGCCATTATTACCTTTATTATTATAGTTACAAAAAAATACTATAGAACAAAGTTGTAGGGGACCAAGGGGGACTTTCTTTCAGAGAAGAAAATATTTTTTTAAACCAGTGGTTCTCAAGTTACACCACAAAGTTATATTTTTTCAAATGGGATTCTACATATTTTTTATGCCTATTCGATAGCATATTTTTTTCTGAATTCAACCATGTATTAGTTTTATATCCTTACATAATAAAAATATTGAAAAAAATGAGATTGAAATTTTAATAAATTTTTATTTTTAATATTATTGTACAGTAGGCTATGGATGAAAAACAATAACAAAAGAACAAAATATAGCTGCTGTCAAATAATAATTGGCGTACTAATTGTTGTAAATTGTTATTCTTTGTGTTTTGAGATTATTTTGTGACAATATGGCTGATGTTTATACAAATGAAGATTTGTATCGTTTATTGTTAATTTATGGTGAGTGTAATGAAAATGCCATATAAGCGTGCAATATTTATGCCACGAGATATCCAAACAAACCGCGTCCAGGGAGGTTAGTAATCAGGCGATTAGCACGAAATTTGAAAAACTATGGATCATTTTCACAAAAACTATGGATCATTTTCACAAAAACGTGAAAGGCAACATCCCGTGAGAAACAATGAAGATATATAAATCGCAGTTTTAGCTTCTATTGCGCGTAATCCCAATTCATCCACACGCGAAATTGCTCAAGAACATTTTATTTCTAATATGTCCGTATGGCGCATTTTGAAAAAGCATAATTTAAAATCATATTCATACAAACTATTACATGCTATGTTTTAAATAGAATAGAATTATTCTTAGAAAATAATGGAAATCAAAAGGAGTAATTAACAATTATTAATTTTCAATTTAAATTTATCACTCTTGTTTCTCATCCATGGCCTACTGTACAATAATATTAAAAATAAAAATTTATTTAAATTTCAATCGCATTTTTTAAAATATTTTTATTATGTAAGGATATAAAACTAATACATGATTAAATTCAGAAAAAAATATGCTATCGAATAGGTATAAAAAATATGTAGAATCCCATTTAAAAAAATATAACTTTGTGTTGTAACTTGAGAACCACTGATTTAAAAAAAAATGTTCTTCTCTGAAAGGATGTTCCCTTTGGTCCCCTACAACTTTGTAACTATAATAATAAAGGTAATAATGGCGGTGGTCGGTGTACTTGTTACACCCTGTATATGTGTGTGTGTTTTAAACGCAGTACTTGAAATACATAAATCCAAATTAAACTTCACTAAAACTGGAGATTGTTACCGTTATAATACTAGATCTGCAAACTTATTGCACAAACCTTGCTTACAGGCTACAGAAGTCTATTACAGGTTCATTAAATTTAGACCTGTATAATAAATTGCCCGAAAAAAATAAAATTATGAATCACAAAACTTTCAAAAACACAATTAATTTTTTTTTTAGTAAAACATACATACCTGAATGTGGATATGACACAAATTTAGTAATATGTTTAATTTCATTTTATTGTTTCTTTTTCTAATTATTTGACGTACTATAAACTTGTCCAATACAATGTAATATAGGTAAAAAAAAATAATGTCCCATGAATTTTTCTTTTTTGTCAAAGGAAAAGGACACCGAAATGTCCCAATATATTAGTCATAATACTAATAGTTTTCGAGATACCAATAACGGCCCAGTTGAAAAAAATAACATAGGTAAAAAAAAGAATATTATGCAATACAATACAAGCTAAAATTATTGAGACTAACACTTGGTTCATTACTATTTAGATTTACTATTTTATTTTAGATTTTCTAACCAAATCTTCTTTCACGATTCTTTCAAACTAATTTCTGAGAGACTTAATAACTATCAAAGCTGTAAATTTAATTTCTAGTGACGTAAAAAGTGTCAACGCTGTCAAACTGGGGGACTTGACAACTACAAATTAATTTGAGGTTGTCTTAAAAACTCTCAAATTATAAATTATGATTCAAAAATGTTCTGTGAGTAATCCATATTTTCAGAGGAAAAAAACAGCCACAACGCGTTGCGGACGGTAAAAAACACAACCAAATACCGAAATCTAATCAACCTAAAAACCACTGCCTACCAATTATGGGTTGCCAGTTAGGTTACGTTGGAGTTTGTTTTTTTAAAAAAAAAACACTATCACATAACCTAACTGGCAATTCCTAAACACGATCACAACTCGTACAATAATCAGATTTCGGTATTTGGTCGTTCATCACCGCCCACAACGCGTTGCGGCTGTTTTTTCTTCGCTAACTGAGCGAATTCGATGTTTGGATTAAACAAATATACAAAATAAAATTGTTGATGTAACACATATGCACCTATATTAATTTGATATTCGGAATAAACACATCAGCGATAATAACAACTTTCTTAGAATGATTATAGTACAATAGAAATATTGATACCTATTTTCATAATTACAGTCCGTATTTATCAAAAAATGATCATAATCATTTCGATTCTTTTGTTACGGCCACCGTCATAAACTCCCCAGGTTTTATTTTTGATATCTCTTCCCTAATGGCAAAATGTTTTACTTCTGTCATGATTTTGACATCGGATATATTAATTTCAAGTCTCGGTGGTGATAAAAATATACATATTTGCCCATGTAAATTCACGAAACATAAAATTAAATATAACTCTATTCAGCAATATATCGAAAAACAAAGATTTCAGCTTATTTTTCTGATATATTTTAATTTGTAAATCACAGGTGCAACACGAACGCTGCCTACCGGTTCAATTGCGCCCCCATAAGGCCAAAATAGACAACGTTATATAAGGTTGTTAGAAATGGCAGTTTTAGAAAATTAAATAATAAAGTAAAAGTGAAGACTATGTAAAACCAGCGAAGTGTACGGTCAACTGTTGGATAAATACAAAGACTTTTCCGAAGGCTGGGGTACTGTAGTACCCCGGGTAGGTGAATTCCATTTCCGTACTCATTTAAAGGCGTCACTATCGAAATCGGTATTGCAACATTTTCTTCCGAATCCGTGGTAATTCGATGTCGCTCGACCTCAAATCAAATATTTACCTATTTTTAGCTTGCAACTTTTCTGAATATATCATAACATAACCTAACGCACAAACTCACGCCAACAAATTCAAGTTATAGTCTTTTTTGTCGTCTACAAAAACTACAATAACGGCTTTAGTTTGCATGAAAGAGTTTTGTGTGTTAGGTTAGGTTATGGTAAGTTATATTTAGAACGGTTATAAGCAGGGCATCGAATTCGAACCTAAACCGAACTAGAGCCGGAGCCCAACAGTAACATATTACCGAACTCAAACCCAGAACCGAACCTCAGATATATTTTTTCTGTATACTGAACTGTAAACAACTGTATACCTTTTTAGCAACGAGTCCGGTAGGTACGATTTTATGGCCTAGGCCGGTAGTACATAGCAACGACCTTGACGACGTCCGGTAGGTATTTTAAAATTGACTGATACATAATTTGTTAATTTCAAATTTAAAACATACGTTTAACAAACTTTACGAGTTTTCTTCATTCATATGAAAATGAAATGCACAGTTATTTACATTTTCAAAAAAAATTAATAATTATTCTAAATTATTTGCTTTTAAATAAATACTCAACTGTTACGTATACAGAAAAAATTTATACGACACACGGCCGGTAGCTGCATTTACAGTCTCGCTAGTTCACGTGTCTCGCCCTACCGGGTTCAGAGTTGAAAAAAACCCGTTTTTTTTTAAAAAAAACCCAGCCCACCTGGGTTTTTTAATAAAACCCGGGTTTTATTAAATAAAAGCGGGTTTTATTGACAAACATCGAAATATAGTACCTATGTATGTATCATTTTTAACTTTAGTTTTATAAAGTATCTTAATACACATACACAAGTCGGCGTAATAGATAATAGATATTAATATTTATTTTTTTTAAAAAGACTGTAATGTAATAAACAATAAATTAACTAGAGAGTGTACATGCGCACAAGTTACGTATTAATAGTTGCAAGTCTGTGCAAGTGTGTACACGAATAAGATCCAAGTGTCACAACTAATAGTATGTTTAATACACAACTCAAAAAATAATGAAAATGCTGACACCAGGATTGGCGTTGTTCAAACATAAAAGAAACACTGTGCAAAGTTCGCACAACAATGAAAAATATATTAAAATGATCAAACACGAAGTACACAAAATGAAATTGATTGTAAAATGTTGTCGGTGACAAAAATTTATGTATATATGTGTGTACCATATAAGTATGTACAACTCGTAATAAAATATGATTTCATAGAAGTGGGTTTTTAGATGGGTTTTTTTGGGTTTTTTAGATGGGTTTTTTAAAAAAACCCGGGCGGGTTTTTTTGGGTCGGGCAAAATTACGACAACCCTGACCGGGTTCGACCCGTGATGTACTAGCTCGCCCGTAAATGCTTAGCTACCGGCCTAATGATGTAAATAGCTATAATTGAAAAACATTCATTCAATTTTCATTAGGTCGAACTGAACCTAAACCCAATACCTGAACCCGCAACAATACCGCTAATTTTATTTAGGCTTGAACCAGAACCACAGACGAACCCATCTCTCAAATAAAAAATTAACCAGAACCTAAACCGAATTAAATTTTTTGGCGGGCTCGATGATCTGGTTATAAACGTACTAATATTGAGAAAAACAACAAATGAAATTTAACAGCGTTGCGTATTTTCAACAACCCGTACGAGATTCGAAGGCGGTCGTCAAGAATTTAACGCGGGTTTGGCAATGCTGCTATACAAACCCGTGCCAATTCTTCAACTGACCAGGGAAACAGAATGCGCCCCCCGGGTAGCAGTCTAGGGTTAAAAGGAGGGAAGATCTCCAAGCAATAATCTCATATTTCTTACAAGGTAAAGCTAGAAACATCATCTTTCTTCCTTTGATAAAATGGCGTGAAGGTCCCCAAAGCTATAAACATAAATCATCCGTACCTGTTGGTCTTCTGCAGCAGCCTGTTCCTGAATCCCGAATACCCCTCCCCGAGTTTGACCCTTCTGTGTTCCATCCAGGCATGTCCGGTGACATTGGGCTGCATCTGGAGGTCAACGACGAGTAGAAGGGTGGCGAGAACGGCCACGGCGCACACAGCAAACACCAGTCGCTCCTTGAGCTTAAGGCCCGCTAGGCCTACCCGCATGATGCCCGCGTACAGTCTGCCCAGGCACCCACCGCCGCCGCCGCCGCGGTTACCGCCCGAGGGGAGTGGGGACTCCGCATAGGGAGGGGGGGAGTGTTTCAGTTTAGAGGAGAGGGGAGCCAGGGTCAACAACTAGCCCTGAAAACAATAACACACACTGTAATGGTCAATCACAAGCAAGTAAATGTAGAATATATGCATGGTGAGTGGACCATGCCTGAAATCTGTCTGAAATTTCTTCAGAAAATTGGCTTAGGTTTGTGATACAAACTTGAAGTTTGTGCCTAATTGCTCAATAAGTTTCACACTTTCCATTATTGTACACTACAAGCAGAAGTTTTGTGGCAAACTTCTTAAAAATTTTCAAACAGATTTGGTTATCATATAAACACTACATATAGAATTCTACTAGTATTTTATTTATTTTTTCTGGAACTATATTTTGCTTAAATTATAAATATTATAAATTATGGTTGAATACGATGATCAACTGGTTACTGAATGGAAGAGTGGAAAATAATTGGACACGCAGTCAAGCAAAAAATATTTATTGCCTGGTCTACGTTTCGACTGCACTACTGTCTTCTTCAGGGCTAGAGATGATCAGTTATATGTTAACTTTTATAACTGACCATTTCTAGCCCTGAAGAAGAGTGTACCACAGCCGAAACATAGGCCAGGATATAAATAATTTTTGCTTGAATGCGTTTCCGATTATTTTCCACTCTTTCTTTATAAATTATTAAAGATTGTATTAACAGTAATATCTACAACCAAATTACCGTCAATATTAAAAAAAAAAATATGAAAAATTCATGGGCATCAATTCAAAACTTTATTAGATTTGGGCTAATTTGGAAACTTCGACTTTAATTTTTAACTGGGGATGCACCGGGTACCCGGTTTGTACTCGGGACCCGTTTTAACCAGCTGATTTTTGACGATATCTAGTTTTGCCGGGTATCACTTATTATTCGACAGGGTAACATTAAACTATTTTATTGAATTAACGTGAAGATAAATCTATATAACAATAATATAATGCCTTTCTTCACAAAATATTTCTTATTTTAACATGTACATTTCGACTGCAATACAGTCATCATCAGTTGTACATAAAACTTTATAATTATTGTCATAGGGTACCCGATACCCGGCAATTTTTAAAAAAGTGGACTAGGTACAATCTTAGTTTTAAGCAACCCAAACTTCTCCAGAAATTTTAAGTAATTTCAGATCTATAGGTATTTGTTATATTATAGATGTCATTAGATGTCTAGATCTAGAGTTTGTAGATACTTCAGCAAATCCAAGTTCACAAGAAATTTCAGAAAGGTTTCATGAATGACCGGAATAAACCCCTCTAACATAAAGTTATGTCAGGACATGTTTAAGCACAAACCATCACAGACATTAGCACCAAATTTCAAATAGGTTGAGATGGAATTCAGGTATCTAAAGAACCATTTGAAGAAAGATCAAACTATTTGCAGACGCATTACGATCGAATATTTGACTATTTTTGTAGTCAACTGAAAAGGAAATAATAAACGCCTTAATACCTATTTGATATTTTCAATAACTCTATCAAATATTATGAATTGAAATGTTTATCAGTCCTCATAGGATTCTTTTGTAAAAGAGTTCCATATTTCAAATATTTTCTACTTGAGATATTTTCAATTATTAGACAACTTATTTGTAATTTTTTGCTTAATACTTTTCAAGTATATAGGTATTATTTCCAATATCGTATGTATGGTTGAGATTATAATTTCATATATGTAAGTTTTAAGCTTCTAAGTTATTGAAGTACAAGTTTCCAGAAGTAATTTATGTTCAATTCAACATTTATTTCCATCCACTGCATTAGTAAACAAGAACTTCGTTCTTTACTATTTTAATATTATAGATTATTCCACAAAAGAAAAACAGAAAATTGAGAAAATTATTTATTTAATACGTTTTTATTTTGATAAATAAAAATCATCGCGTAAAGCGTGTGACGTAATGTTCAATGTACACCACTGATGAGTTGTCAGCTGATTCTTGTACATTATTTTGGTTGTTTTGTCCCGTTATTCGCATGTATTTCCTTATAAAAATATATAGGTGAATGTAGATAACCACTATGAACGATGAATAGGAATATAAGAAATAAATCAGATATTTATAGACTGTTATTTGTAAATAAACTTCTCACACCGTCTATAAATAAATAAAAAGAAACTGTGATAAGTGATTATGTTTCCACACCTTAACAAGAGGAGATAGGTAGCGTTGTCATCATTCAGAACTATCAGAAATTCTACGTTATTCCAGATAAATACAATTTTGTTAATAAATTTCGTTCAAATTAAAAAAAAAATCAACTTAATTTCCGATTTACATTTAAAAAAAAATCACAAATTGTTTATTTGAACAATCAAATAAGTTTAAAAACTTAAATCATTATCGTACAACAAAGAAAGCAAATTACAAACTATTTAATGATTCATTAAAAAAAAATAATATATATATATATAATGACTGGAAAATTGTTTTTTTTTTTAAATATACTTTTCAAAGTAGGTATACGAACAATGCTGAAAACTGTTTGTACTTCTATTATAAATTTCTTGCAATGAATGTTATATTTCTGAATGTGGGATGCAAGAAATTGTTTGAAAGTAAGAAATAGTATATTATAGGTAGGCTGACCATATGTACTTCTTTTAATTGGACAGTACTTTCTTTTTACCTTCCGTCAAAAGGAAGGTATTGTTTTTGGTCAAAAAATTCGGTGGTGAGTTTTTAATGAATAAGCACGTTTTAGGGTCCCTACAATAAAAATGTACTATTTTTAAGATGATGTCTGTATGTGTGTATGTGTGTCCGTGTGTGTGTCTGTGTGTGTGTCTGTGTGTGTGTCTCTGTGTGTGTGTCTGTGTGTGTGTCTGTGTGTCCGTGTGTGTGTGTGTGTGTGTGACAAATTTTTCTCCGACGATATCTCCAAAACTACAATTCTAAAAATTATGATTCTTTCATATTACTCTTCTTTACAACCATATGAAGAGCTGATTAGATTTTGGTTATAATTGGTCAACCGGAAGTACCCTTATTTGAAGTTCTTAACAGTTTTTCTTGAAAAATCGCAGTTAAATATCATTTTCGACATTTTATGTTATTATCAATAGAAAGAATATCTTATTCTCTATACGGTTCGATTATACATTTTCCTTCATATTCAACAGATATAGAGTTATAGAGAGATTAAGAGCGATTAACTTTCAAAAATTAGTCAGCTTTGCAAAAATTATGAAAACAACATATATTCAAAAAAATCTAATTGACAGATGTCAATGGCACAGACCATATACACTATTTTAGATTGGAAACGTATATGTTAAGCATCGATACCACATCAATGTCGCCATCTGGTGTATGGAAGCAAAAGTAAATATAAAACTCGGTCGGTATTATCATTATCTACAATTAATATTGGTATATTCGGTTTATTAATTATCCCTAATTTGTAGTTGAAGCATTTTTTTCACAAAATACTATCATTGCGTAGTATTTTATGAAAAATCTACTTCAACTACAAATCAGTCTTACAAAGATTACATAAAATGAGTAAAAAATAATGCATTTTTGAAAACACTGTAATTTCATTTAGGAAAGATACAATACTTAATAGCATTCATCCATGTTTAAAACTTCCAACCACTTGACAAATAAATCCCGATAAGTTCGAGACTGTCGAAATCTATAGTTTGTTATCCCTAGAATACGAATTTGTAATATGTTTCACTGGTATAAAATAATACAATTATATAAAAATACATTTTCACTTTCCGGTAGCAGTACAATTTGGTACACAACACTTTATTCTTGTCTTCTTAAATATTTACAAGTTTTTTCACACAAATAACTACTTATAATACAAAAAATATATTCACAATGACAGTCAGAATTGTTTCAAATGAAAATGACAAATGTCAAAATTCGCGCAAAAGAAAAAATGAAAAAAAATTGACACACTAATGATACTGGTGTCGCCATACCTAGTGTATGGAAGCAAAACTAAAAATGCTATCCCGGTATCTCCCATTTGCGTTTCCCGGGCCTGGTCAATGGCAAGTGCAAAACCAAAGTGGAAAGTGTCCCTCGCCAGTGACTTGCATTTGCGGCCTCGCCTCAAGATAGGAACTTATAATGCCAGAAGTACGAGAAAGGCAAAAGAGAAGATGGAAGGACTGTATAGCAGAAGATTTGAGAGAGGAAGAACTGTGTCACGAAGGTGCTTTGGACAGGAATGAGTAGAAGAGAAGAGTAAGAAACAGCGACTTCTAATAAAATAGGACAAAGTTGAAGCAGGAGGAAGTGTTAAGTGCAATACATAATGTACGTTCGTATTCGTATTAAAATTTTATTAGATTTTAGAATCTTTTCAAAGGAACTTTCAGTATGGATATGTAAAAATAGTGTGTTCTTGTTACAATTATACAGGATATATAGAATCAAGGAACTTTTGGTATAGGATATGTACAAAATACATCGAATTGACGGAAGGTTTTGTGCTGGCCACAACAGATTTTTGAATGATGTCCTACTGTACTTAAAAGGTTCTTTTAGTACACGTAAATGTACTTTTTTTTAGAACAATAGTCACACAACGTAATTAACTATGTATTTGTATATATATATATATATATATATATATATATATATATATATATATATATATATATGTTGCGTCTTACACGTCTTATTCGGCGTCGATCGAGTAAAGTATTTTTCGTTCTTCCCCCTTATCACCAAATATTAGTTCTAACATTAATTATTTAAGTATTTTCTTCATTTCTGAGTTGTTTAAAATTTTAAAGCAGCAAAACAAATTGTTTTAACATGTCAGTGTCTCGACAAAAGTTTTATTTCAATCGTGAGTTCATTTTTTGTTTACCTGGGACAAGCGCATCAAATGCTGAAATACTGAAATGTTCTATTTACTCCAGAGCAGTCCTCAAATTTCAAAGGCGATTTTAAATTCCCAAAAGTACTGGTATCAAAAGACTGGTACAAACATGATGCGGAACGTAATAGGTTTTTTTTGTAACAATAATTTTTTGTATTATTTTGTTATATTTTATGAAACATTATATTTTACTTGACTTATATGTTATTATTAATTACTTTTTACATCAAAATTTAACTAAAACGAACTAAATTTCTTATTTTTATTTTCAATTCTGCTTCTAGTATTTTTTGTACTTTTTTTTTCTAAAAAAAATTATGGTCACAATAATTATAGGCCAAGGTTAAGAAGATAATCATTATTGACCCAGCGCCATTATCGTACAAGGCACCTGATCAATAATGATCTTCTCAACCGTGGTTTATATACTATTTTTTTCACTACTAGCACATAAATCCTATTTGATTTTTTTTTATTGATAATAACAATCATTTTGACATGAATAATTACTTTACTTATTTGTTAATATTCACAAAAACAAAGTATGCTGTATTTGTTTTTATCTGACGTTTCGCTCATTTCGCTGGTTTGATAACCTCACTTATGGGCCTTGATTTGTATTTGATTTAATTATTTAATAAAACACTGTGTGCTGTTACAGTCGGCAGCCTTATTAGTTTATTATTATTTTTAAATAAATCTATTGAAATATATTTACCTACAAATACAAAAAAATAGTGATTTATTCATTTCTACATCGACACTACATATGTTTCACATTTTTACCAAAACAGCACAGTGGCCAGGCGAGGCAAGGCGGCAGCGTAGGTCAATTTAAAATTAAGCGGCAAATTTAAATTATATACTTAACACCTTTCTTGAGTTTAATGAGTTAAATAATATTTGGATTTGGAGGTTTTACTTTGATTGAAAAGTGACAGTTTGCATTATAGACCTAGGTTAATAATAAATTATTATTGACCTAGGTTATCATGGTTACAAGCAAGCGGTATTGAAAAACAATTTCTCATGTCAAATAAAGGTAAATAATAGTGGGTTCCTAGGCTAGTAGTGAAAAAAATAAATTTTATTAGGTTTATTCACACGACAGTCAAAAACCGTCACAAACCATTCTGAGCATGCACATCAGTTTAAAAATGTTCGCACAACAAAAATTTTAAATCTACGATAAATTTTAAATCTCCGATTAAAAATCATTAGTTCGTTCAGCAAAATATTTCAATCCCCGATCAGTTTCCAGTCGTCGAAATAGTCCGCTGGTTATTAGCGAGCATTATTGTTCCTATATGAATATTAACGTTTATTATAAATTTTACTAAACCACTAAATATTTGCTATATTGTCATGTGGATTCCCGAGTGTAAATTTAAGAGAACCAGAAATAAACGTAGGAAGTAAATTTTAAACAATAAAGTAAGACTATAATTTCATTACGTGACAATAACAAATGCCAACAACTACAATCAACATAAGATAAAAACCTTTCTATTCACTCCAGAGCGTAATAAAAAATAAACATTAATTCTGTTCGCAGAACCCAAAAATTTCCAATCAGTTTGAATCCAGTTTCAAACTACGCACGCCTACTGACAAAATGGTAATTAGTTACATATTTTGTTATGCGAACAAACGTAATAAAACTATTGTGATTTACTTTCCAAAGTAGGTATATGAACAATGCTGAAATCTGTACTTCAATTATAAATTTCTTTCAATGAATGTTATATTTCTGAATGTGGGATGCAAGAAATTGTTTGAAAATAAGAAACATAAATTTTAATAGGTTTATTCGCACGACAGTCAAAAACCGTAACAAACCATTCTGAGCAGGCGTATCAGTTTAAAAATGTTCGCCTCCCAAAAATACAAGAAATAAAAACCTCCCGATATCAACACAGAATTATAAATATATAAGACATTAAATCACCTTTAATAATAAAAACTGAATTCAAACGAATCAAGAATAATACATACCAAACGCATAACTTCATATACACTGATGGTTCACGAATCAACCAAAAAACTGGAGCAGCTATTAGAACTGATAACATCTCAGAAAAATACCATCTACCAGACTTGACATCGAACTACACGGCTGAATTATATGCTATTCAACAAGCACTAAAACTAATTACAGAAATAAACGCAAAAAATCACGTAATATGCACATACTCCATTTTCTGCATCCAAAATATAGAACAACTTTACCCTACCGATCCTACCATTCAAAAAATGCAAAATCTCATACATGAAGTATCCTCACACCACTCAAAAAATATTACTATCATCTGGGTGCCTCTCACTGCGGTCTTAGCTAAGCAAGCCACAGAAACAAATATCATCAACATCCCTATTCCAACATATGACTTCATAAATAACTCCAAAAGTAAATTCAAGGAAAAATGGACAAAAAAATGGCACGAAACAAATAATAATCATCTACAATTGAAAACCGACACAAAAAAATGGACTACAAAGGCAAATCGAAGAGACAGAGTAACAGTAACCAGATTAAGAATTGGCCATAACCTAGCCACACACGGTCACATACTAAGAACAGAAGAACCAACATCCTGTGACACCTGCAACACCAGACTCACAGTGGAACACATACTACTCCAATGTCCTAGCCACAACACCCAAAGGCAACAACATGAACTACCACCTACCCTCCAAGAATGCCTCACCAAAGAAGTCAAAACAACAATAAAATTTCTAAAAAGTATTCAAATATACAATAAAATACAAACAATGTAATTATACTGTATCATAAACATGTAAATCTATGTAAATACTAAGCCCGAGCACCAATAGTCGTACTACTGAGGTGCTTACCAAATAAACAATTAAAAATTAAATCTACGATTAAAAATCATTAATTCGTTCAGCAAAATATTTCAATCCCCGATCAGTTTCCAACCATCAGAATAATCCGCGGATTCTAAAAAAAAAATCTGTTGTGGCCAGCACAAGACCTCTCGCCATTTACATATTAGACTATAGAAGTATTGCTTACGAACCGTCGTTGTATAACAAAAAATTACAGAACTTTACTCAAATATTGTTTTTTATTGAATTTACCAAGTCTTCTGCACACATATAATAGGCTATTCCACTACATTTTTTTAAATTTTTTTTCTTGAAATACATAAAAATATAAGACCACACGTGAAAGTCCGAGTTAAAAATTCCTACAAATAAGCGAGATATTAAGGTCCGAATTTTAAATCTGGTTTGTGACGTAAGTAATGTGGATATACCAGAAGTAAACAAACAGTGGTTCACAAATCACGAAAAATTGTTAAACAAATTACAAAATAATGTATATTTAAATTGTAATATTATAATTCATTATTAGAGACAAAATAAATTATTTCACTTAATTTATTTTACTTTTTTTCTCATTTTATAAAAATAAAGAAATTAGAACGTCACCCGAACAGCAACCGAACAGATCCGACACACCCGAAGAAGTATATTCTTAGTAAGGGCGGGGCTTCTCAAAATCGGAGGTCATACTTGGATCCTATTTGCTCAAACACTAGTGCACATGTCCTGCATCATCAAAAGCAAAACTCCCCGTGTCTTCTAGAAGGAATAATTTATAATAAAAGATATATGGTTTTCCTTATCCTTTAACTATTATCATTTTTATTTTCAATAAACTTTTACTATTTTTTATAACTGTGGAATAGCCTATTCTAATTATATCTATTTTTCATTGTATGAGGAAGTTCCTATATGCAAGAGATTCTTCCAATTTTTAACCAGATTGGCGGTATATCTGATGGATATATGCATTTTACCTATAATTTTAAATATTTAATTAATAAAACAATAAGAAAGATTAAATTTACTTCCCAGAAAAACCTGTCAGAATGTCACTGTGAATGTCACTGAAACTGTTGATTTTTGACACTGACATGTGTCATTTACAAACTATGTTATAGGCATTGGAATTTGTCAACTGGTTTCCTTAGTGCCTCAGCCTCTGCGATTAGATTACTCTATATTATAGTGTTTTTATCTCTAAAACTATACGAAATATAATAAAAAAATTTAAGTGTATTAGATGGAGAATTATATGTTCTTCAATATTTAATAATAAAAATTTCCTAAAAATAATATTTAGAATTTTTTTTAAGAAACTAGTACTTCCGGTTGTTCAATTGTTACCTAATCAGCTCTTCTTCAGATTGAGGAATCCATAGTTAAACAGTTCTTAAGTCTTATAGTTTTTGAGGAATCGTCCCTCCAACATCCATACATACACACACACAGACACACACACACACACATACACACATCCACATACACACAACACACATACACAGACATCATTTTAAAAATGTTGTAATCGGATTCTAGGGACCTTAAATCGTGCTTATTCAATAAAATCTGGATATGCGAATTTTAGCATGAATCCAATACCTCTCTTAGCGAGAGGTAAAAATAGTTTATGGCATGGGCAGAATTTCTGGTTATTAGCGAGCATTGTTGTTCCTGGTTCCTACATGCCCTTGTACTAGCCAAAGCGAGAGAAAAGGAATATTAACGCAGGAAGTAAATTTTAAACAATACAGTAAGACTATAATTTCATTATGTGACAATGACAAATGCCAACAACAATCAACATAAGATAAAAAACTTTCTGTTCACTCCAGACAGTAATAAAAAATAACCATTCATTCTGTTCGCAGAACCCAAAAATTACCAATCACTTTGAATCCCCGCACGCCTACTGAAAAATTGGCAATTAGTTGCATATTTTGTGTGCGAAAAAACCTAATAAAACATTTTTAGTTTAAGTTCTGTATTTTTTATTATTACAACCCAACGTTTCGGCACCAAAAAATGGTGCCTTCTTCAGGGGAAATTGACATAAACATGTGAAAAAACAAAAGTAACCAAGGTAACATGAAAAGTACGTAAATGTTACCTTTTTATGTATACAATTTTCTAGACAATATATGCATGCCCGGAAATAACTTGGATGGCGAACATGCATCTTCTCAGGAAAACTCTCCCTTTGCCAGAGGAAAAACCGTCCCAAAAACTGGCAGAGAAGTGATCTGTACAACTCAGAGACAGAACTTAAACTAAAAAGGTAGTATTATTCCAATTATTAATATGAGTTCTGAAAGATATTTTAATAAACTTAATAAAGCTATTGTGATGTTAAATAAATAAAATTGTTTACCATTCACTCAGTGCAGAAAAAATCACGTCACGCTGCTACACTCGCCGTCAAATAAATATGGACTGAAACTCAATTTTTTCCCTTCTTCGCACCCTGTCCCTTTCCCTGCGGTGTTACCGATTCTTCATAACTTAGCATTTTCAACATGATCAATGGAATTGGCAACATTGTAGAAATCTTCAATCCATATTTAATTGAGAGAGGGATAAACATTCATATATCATCATAGTAACTTCATTATATCGACTCCGGTGGCTCAATGGTTAGAGCAACGCCTTTTAGTCATGAGTGTGCTCGGGGTTCTGGGTTCAAATCCCATTAAGGCATGGATGTTTGTGTATGTGAACCTACTCAAGTAATTAGGATTTAATCCTGTCGAGAGGTTTTTTTTTTAAAAAAATATTTGCAATGTTTGATAAAATTTTGCATGGCATACGTGTGTTAATTATAAAACTAACTTGAGAAAAGTACCCTACTCGACACACTTCATTGGCTAACACTTTTCTCGCTTGTTTTAATATGTGTCACAAACATAACAAAAGACAAGACTATTTGGCCTAACATGATCGTAATAAATGACGACTATTGCATTTTTAAGAAAACTCATATGAACCGCATTTTTATTGTACATTTGCGTTTGTAAATGAATGTTGACAATGAAAAACTACGTGCTGATTTTGTATTAATTATGAGATTAATAAATAATTAGCGAATGTGGTGTATAAAGCACGTAACTATATTATACGTATTATTTATTATGAATAAAAACAACAGGAGGGTAGGTATAGTTACATTATTCACTGCAATGTTACAAATTGTTTCCAACATGCAATGTTTTATTTTTAATGAATTTATTGATTTTCATTACTTTCTTTTAAAGCCACGATTTAAAGAAACAATATTGGACTATTTTATAACGAAGTAAGGTTAGGTGAAATGCTAAGCTATAGAAAAGATTACTAGTTCCATTATCGACAAAGATAGATATGTTTTAGAAAAAAGTCACAATTGCTAAAAGAAATAGTACAAAAATAAAAAAGTATTTTTGTGTACCTACTTGTATTATGCAGAAAGAGCAAAAAAAAAGAAAAAAAAACCAAAAGCTGTAATCCGATTTTTATTTATTTTCGAGTTAAATGGCCAATTTCACCAGCGATTCCTAAACTGTTTGTCTAACTAGGAATTTCCTAGATTTAATAACTGTCTGCCTAAACTAATAAATTTGTATTTTGGATTTCACTAAACTAAGCATTGTCTAGTGTTACCTATTTTATGAAATCAGAAACTTAGGTAGGTATTTTCTTAATCAAGACAGACAATGCTTTGCTTATTCTTTATTGGAAACGAAATTTTGTTACGTTCTGACAATTTGCAATGAGACTGTCACTCGTTTTTTTTTTTTTTTTTTTTAAGTAAAGTAATATTTAAATGTGTGACAAAACTGTTGCTTGTCACACGTTATATTGCTAAATTCATTTTTAGCTTTGAACACATTTTTTGCGAATATTTACTATGTTCGTGAGAGTGAACTAAACTTCGTTTTTTCATTAGCTACGTTTATTTGTTAAAGTTTTAAAGAATTTTGTTTAAATTTTATTTAAAAATAAGTTATGGCCCTTAGACTCTATGTTAAACACAATAGTTTTCTACGGCTACTTATTTAGTTATGTAAAGTAGCGTCACAATTATATTTTATTAAGGGTTTTTCCTCCAATTTGGCAGCGTAAAATAATTGCAAGCAGAAGGCTGGTGGTAAACATCTTTGAAAAATTATTATAGATTAAACTCATAATGGGATCGCGTGGCCGTGTGCTTATAGTGTTCGATCCCGGCCAGTGCATACTTTTAATAGCACAAAAGTGATCCCTGTGGTGCACCACACCAACTATGAATGGCCGTGAGGTGACACCTGGTAAGCGCCCACACGGTAAAAATACATCGTCATCATTACCGATGTCTACATGTAATGTAGATACTGGCACACCCAGTAATGGGTAATATGCCGTGATGATATATTTATGTATTTATACACTCTTAAGACACTGTCTCGAAATGAAATGAAAATCAAATTACAATTTTTGTTGTTTTTTTTTTGTCATATATTTTTGTTATGTAGTATACACTTCAGATATTTTGCATATATCTACTTCCCAACTCACCATGTATATTGCAAATGCAAATAAAATATTCTATGTTTAACAAACACAATGCAATTTATAATTTTGTAGGATTCATTTTAAGGTTTAATGTGCTATTTTACAGTCCCCGGGATATAAAATACTTTACAGTTCACCTAAGGATTGTTTTCATAGTTACAAATCTAATTTTAATATAACATAGGTACATTTCAATGTAACAATATAATGTTAACTACAGTAGACTGACAATTCTTGTGGTATATTTTCAAACTAACCGATACATAAAAATATTATATACCTTAAGCTAAAGTTTATGGACTTCTAATTTTAACACACCTTACATTCTACATTAATAACTAATTATTATATTTATTGCTCTAATTAAAGAATAATTATCATGTACAATGTATAAAATTTAACCTCGAAATTAAATGATAACATATATGAACCTGCATTTTTAAAGCGAATGTCAAGTGTGATATGGAATTAATTATATTATATATGTACATTATCGTTGTACATATAGTTATTAAAATAATTGTTCTGCTTTAAAATGTCCACTGAGTAGAAATATATTAGCTAGCAAAAATAAAACACAGCTAAGGTATTTCACAACAGCGAAGTCAATATTATGCATTTTATAAAAATTATTTCACTCAGCAATGTTACAAAATATAAAATCATTACCTTACAAAAATATTTCAAAATATTTAAATTCTTTTATGAAAATTTATAAATACTATCAAGACAAGCAATTTATAGGACAAATCTTTTTAGAGACGATTTTTAAATGCATTTAATAGAAATGTAATATTTTAATTATTCGCCATTGCATTTTTTAATAATGTAACATAAATTATTGTTTTTATACTAGTGAACAGTAATGTAGTCGAAATCGCTAGACTTAATAGGTAATAGGCGAGATATTTGCTGGTTTATTTTTAAACGGACATCCTGTATATTTGAGCCGACTATATATAAAATATATTCTCGTAATACATTTAAATAAATTTACAAAAATTTCTTATCAATTATGTACATACCGTTCTTACAGTGTGACATATTTGCAAAAACTATACCGTCTGTTGTAAATAATCGCGCATACCATTTCAGCATACATATTCAAGTCCAGGTGCCGCTATTAAATATCTCTTGTGCACTCTTTCCACGTACAGCATTTCAATCATCCCGCGCTTGCTTGCCACGCCAACTACCGACACTAGCAAGAACTACACTCCCGTCAAAAACATGTCTGTCATTAGAATAGCACAAACTACCCCAGAAAATTAATCACCAGATAAATTATAACTCGGGGAATAAAACTTCACAGGAGATAAAAATTAGCTGCTACGAAGTTCTTTATTTGATGAAAAACACAACTGCAATATGCACTCACGTGAGTTAACCTATAAAACGTTATGCGTCATTCTGCCGGAGTAGTGTGAAATGTTTGTCATTTGAGTGTTGTTGCTATGGAAGTTTGTTGCAAATGGATGTGTTAATTTTAATGTTTAAGTGCAGGAGTACAAAGAGTACAGCAAGAATAATTAAAATGTGGTATTTTTATGCTGAAAAAAATAGTAACGGTTTTTTTCCAATATGGCTGACCTACGCCATGAGACTACTACATTATATAATAAAGCGAATGGAGATTAAGTATTACAAATTAAATGTGCCTGACCCACGGAGTATAATATAACTACTATTAGAGGAGTTGCAACGAAGCAGCGGAAAGCGGCACACTTTCTTATCGCCGAGCGAAGAGAGAGACAGAAGATCGGAGGCCTACGTACGGCTGGCGATTATGTAGTTTATATGAGATCATGCATAATATTTCTCAAATAAAAAGACTTTCGGTGTATATTTTATTGATTTTTATTTAAAGGACAATGTATAATTAATTTTAAGACTTTATAGTTCAGTGACATTCCTATAGTATGATATTTATTTTTTTAAAAATATGGACATTTCAATTTCTGTATACATATACATTTTAATTGAATAATGGCCGGTTGCACCAATGTAGATTAAATATTAAATTTTGCTTAAATTGACAATATTGCGTTGCAATGAAAAGTCAAATGAATTATAATATATTGCTGTCAAAATTTCGATTTGCATTTTTTTGTTTAAGCCGGGCTTAAAATTTAAGCCTTGTTGGTGCAAATGGGCATAAGAGTTTCTAAAAATTTATTTGTTACAAATAAATCGTAAGCTTGAATAGATCCAAATATATCTACAATTGAAAGAATGTAATAATTTTTTTCGTTTTTGAGCATTAATAATCATATTTCTATTTGTTAAATTAACGCCTTGGCACACATTTAATATTTCTAATTCTTCTAAAATTTTAGAAATATTATTTGGTAAAACTATTTTGTATACCGTATTAAATAGTTGTCCGTAAATAAAAATTTTTACATCTAAAGATTCCGTAATTAATAATTGCTTTTCAATTACTGGAACTTCTGTATTCGAAAATATTAATTTTAAATATACAAGGCATGCTTTGCCATTATTTGTTATTTTGCTCAAGGACCAAAATTCGTTAGGCAATGTAATTACAGTATCATTTTTCAAAATTAAATTGAAAAGTGAAAGAGACGTCGTTGGAGTTTCCAAATTTGTTTCTAAAAAATATAGAGATCATGTCGATACGACTACATTTTTTTATAAAAGTACCATGATGTACTCGGATACCTGTTAATAATGATTCATTATTATCCTCATCGATATTACTGTTAACGAGCATGAGCATGGTGTCGGTTGTCTTACGTTTTTTGTTTATTGTATCATATTTAAGTATCTCACGTCTCTTTTTAGGGGTATTAACATTAAAATAATTTGGACAGTTTGGAAATATGGTAGGATAAGCACCTTTTGTCAAGTGAAATATTTTGTGTGGAATCTGAAATTATTCGTTTTACTTCCCACTTTCTTACTTAATTTATTAATGTAAAAAATATTATTAAATGTACAAACATGATTGAAGCCGTCAGTCCATTCTTTCAATATTTCCTCATCTTTAAAATGTTTGGCGCGCACAAAGTCTTTATTAGAAAACAATCTGTCTGCGAGGTATTTTTCGTACCCAAATTTTCAATGTTTCTTCATCTTTAGGAGCACCAAAAATTGAAACTTTTTACTTTTATATGTTGGATACATTTGAAACATTATGTTATTTATTAAATATATATAAACTTTGTTTCAAAAATTATATTTTATTTAAAAATATAGTACGATGCACATTTCGAGGTTTTACCTCATCTTCCTGAAGATGAGGTAAAACCTCGAAATGTGCATCGTACTATATTTTTAAATAAAATATAATTTTTGAAACAAAGTTTATATATATTTAATAAATTGAAACTTTTTCTTTACACGCCGCGTAGCCACTATTATAGTTCGGTACAAAACATTTTTTCCCCATTTTATATTAAATTAGAATACAAAACACTTGACAAACGTCAAAATAACCTTATGTCAAAGGGAATGTAAAGGTAAATCTTTACGCTCATCGGCCTCCGATCTTTCATCTCTCTCACCACTCTCTCTTTCTATCATGATAAAATTGTGAGACATAGCTAGGATAGGGAAACTACATTGCGTTGCACAGGCGTGGCCTGACCTTTTTGAGTGTTGCATTTCCATTTTTCAATTACAATGTTCGAATTAAAAATTGAGCAGATACGTCATACGTTTGAGAGCCAATCGTTTTTAAACGCATTTAATAAAGAATTATATTTGTGACGCCAAACTTTGTTCATGTTCATATCACATACATTTTATCTGTAAAAATGTTTATAACCTCAATATTAAAGATTATAAATATACATAACAATTACAATTATGGCATAAAAGTTACGCCTGTGGTGCATTCTCCACGCCAGCAATGAGTGCCCGTGAGGTGACGCTTGCACGGTACAAATATGTCATCATCATTACCGATATCTGCGACAAAGCAGATTATGGCTCACTCAGAAATGGGTAATATGCCGTAATGATATATTTATTTATAACAAATACATATCAAATAACCCCAATATGGCGTATACCTTCTGGTGATTTTACCACTACAGCCCTGGTAATAAGGAAAAAAATTGTGACATTTCTGTTGAATTAATCACTAATGCCCGGTTTCACCATTGCCGAATAAATTTACAAATAGTTATCTGACGAATAAATTTTATTCATCGGTTAGTCAAAGTTTCGTTTCACCAACCAAAATCGTTGAATAGATAGTTATTCACGGAATATTATTTTTCTTTCCATTATTTTGCATTGAGTATACAGCTAACAAGTTCATCTCCCTGACAAAACTGTCATGTTCGCTGTCAACGAAAATAATTTTTTCATTTGTGTCATTGAAATCAAATGAAAATGAGTGAAAATATAAATAAGAAGAGGGAAAGAAGCAAAAAATTCCTTCACGAAGAAAAAAAATGTTTAAAAATTGTAGTGGAAGAATATTTGTATATTATAGAAAATAAGAAAACTGACGATGTGTTGTCACAAGAAAATATTAAAGAATGGAATATATTTGCACAAAAAAAATATCCTTCATAAAAGAACTGGCACATTTCTTTCATTTATTGGCTCCAGATGATGCTGAATCATATAGAATTTCTTAAACGCATTGTTTTGATAATCAGAATCGCAGGCGAAAATCTACTTCGTCAAATTGATTATAAATTATGATCATGTGATTATAGGGATCATTCCTTTTTCGCCTGAATAACAATTTCTTCATCAGAAGATGTCAACAATGATGAAGATGAGATTCTAATATTGACGGAAATATAAATAACAACTAAAGATAACTGCATTTTTCATATTTATCTATTATCCGTTTTAGATTGGTACCTTTTGTAAATATCCTTCTGATCGCCACTGAACAATTATATTATAACACGCACAATAATAGGTGTATTCTCTATTAAAAGCGCTAAATTTTAGAGGCAGTTATTTTTTTAACGCCAGTTAAACTTTACTTCGTATTCCGTACCTAAGTTTTTGCTAAAATTTTAGCGGTTAGAGTTAAAATAATCCGTTAATTTATAAAAATTTAGAGGACAGTAGAACAGTGCCGTTATTTTGTGAAATGTCAAAATGGCATTACAAAACTTAATCGGTTTGGTTTTAATTGAAGAATATTGCCAAATACAACAAAGGTAGGTGTAAATTATTATATTTAGCAACTTATATTAATTTATTTATAGCTATTATTGCTTTATTTTAACTAATTTTGCTTCCCATCCTTTTTGATATTTAAAAATTTATTAATATAAAGCAAAATATGAATAAAATGCGTAATTAATATAACTTTTATACTTTCAACATATAAATTCTAACTCATATATGATAATATCTAATTTTACTTTCCGATTCTACAGGCATATTCATTAATAAAACTAAAAATTTACTTCTTTCCATTGTTGAACCGTTCTTGTAGGACCGAGTTCGTTATTATTTAACAGATTTGTTAAATATTTCCATTTTTTTTGTTACACTTTCGTAATTAGTTGGGTTTAGTTTCGTATTATTTACTAATTCTCTATTTTCCTCTAAATAATTGATTAAAACTTCTTTTTGCTTCTTTGTCATTCGTTTTGAACGAGACATGTTTGTCAACAAATGTCAAAATTTTATACAATCTTATGCTTATGTGTATAAAGTACCGCTGAGAATTCATCAAAGACACACGTTTTCTGCCTATATGTACATAACTTCACAACATATTTTAGCGGAACCGTTAAAATTGTTAAAACTAACCGACTGCTAAAATAGTATGATGCAGAATACCAAAATGTGGTAAAAATTTTGACGAGCCGCTAGTTGAACATAATTTTAGAGGCTGTTAAAATTAAGCAGGTTTTTAGAGAATAGACCTATAAAAATGTCAAATGTCAAACTATTCGTTGAATAAATATTTAACTGGGCAAAAATCTCCAGATAATTTAACTGACGATTTATTCGTCGAATAACTGCTAAATGACGTTGGTGGAACAAAAATATGCTATTTTATTCGACGAATAGCTTAACTGATGAATAAACTATTTATTCATCAATGGTGAAACCGGGCATAAATAAAGTAGCGAGAAATGGTAGCTTAGTAAATTGTCATAATGTATTAAGCCTTAAGCTTCATTCCCAGCTAATGTTTTAACGCGTGTAAATGTTATTTCCAAATGTACGAAACGTTGTTAAAGTTTTTTTCTTGCTTTAGACCACAGAAATCATTGAATACAGATTACTGTCAAATTCTCTCTCCGTCGCCATTTTGAAAAACACCAGCGCCCTCATTTCCACATTTATAAATCTCCTAGCTTAATAAACAAAACTCCAATAATTTATTCTGGCTGAATGAATGAAGGATCGCATTTGCCATGACTAAAAAACCTTTGTTATTGATTCGTGCAACAAGGTGATTTGTTGGTAGCAATTTATGTTTGCGATTTGTCTTGTTCGAGTGCGGACACTTTGAATGGACTCTTGAGTCGGAACTCGCGGCCAAGTGAAAAATTGAAACTTGGACAGTCACATATGGCCGGAAGTTTTATTATCTGTACAAGTGGATTGTACACTTCTAAGTTTGTTTAGATTTCGGTTTCAAAGAAACGATAAATAAACGAGAAGTACTTTCATACAAAAAAGGTAACATTGCTTTTTAAGCTCACGAAAAAGTAACCGGTCACTGTGGAAGACATTTAGAAGAATAACGTACAATGGAAAAATAAAAGTATAAAAAAATACATTGGTAAAGGTTTAATGTGATTTTCTCTACGACGATTGGTACCATACGTACCTAAGTAGACTTAAAAAAATCTTTCCAATTGCAAACTTTAACTTTTTAAGGTCGAATATTGTCATCTCTGCTGGATACTGGAATTATCGGAATTTGCGGTATCAGTGTTAAGAGGTTCTTTTGTATTTTTATATTATTAATCGATTTATTACGATCTAAAGTTCTAATGAATTATGCTGTACATATCTGTAAATATGTAAAAAAAAATATCTGATGTGGACACCACATGACTTCCTTGTATGCCTGTTACACCATACATATTTTGTTAATAAGTAAAATATGTATTACAACAGACCCAATCATAAAATTGCACGTATTTGACATAATTTGACACTGATATTAAATTCTTTATTTTTTTGTTATTTTTTGTCCTAATTCATAGCAAACTTAATTACAGAAACCAAAAAGTACCTACATAATTTTTAAATTTATATATCTCACTTATACATAGAGCTAATTTAATCATACTTGATGTTTTGCCATTTATTACTAAAATCAAAATAACACCATTTTTTTTAAGAAAAACTGATAACAGTTTCAAGCAAAGTATCATTTTCGGTTAGACTATTTTAACCAAAATCTATTATGTTATTCCCATTGATATAAAAGTATTATATACCAAATGTGAAAAGTTTTGGATTATATTTTAATATAGTTTTTCATTAAAATCTATCATAGGCTTCAAGTAAAGTACGACTTCCGGGTAGACCATTTTAACTAAAATGTGTTATGTTATTCCCATTGATACAAAAGTCTTATATACCAAATTTGAAAACTTTTGGATTATATTTTAATATGGTTTTTCATTAAAATCTATCATAGGCTTCAAGTAAAGTACGACTTCCGGGTAGACCATTTTAACTAAAATGTGTTATGTTATTCCCATTGATACAAAAGTCTTATATACCAAATTTGAAAAGTTTTGGATTATATTTTAATATGGTTTTTCATTAAAATCTATCATAGGCTTCAAGTAAAGTACGACTTCCGGGTAGACCATTTTAACTAAAATGTGTTATGTTATTCCCATTGATACAAAAGTCTTATATACCAAATTTGAAAAGTTTTGGATTATATTTTAATATGGTTTTTCATTAAAATCTATCATAGGCTTCAAGTAAAGTACGACTTCCGGGTAGACCATTTTAACTAAAATGTGTTATGTTATTCCCATTGATACAAAAGTCTTATATACCAAATTTGAAAAGTTTTGGATTATATTTTAATATGGTTTTTCATTAAAATCTATCATAGGCTTCAAGTAAAGTACGACTTCCGGGTAGACCATTTTAACTAAAATGTGTTATGTTATTCCCATTGATACAAAAGTCTTATATACCAAATTTGAAAAGTTTTGGATTATATTTTAATATGGTTTTTCATTAAAATCTATCATAGGCTTCAAGTAAAGTACGACTTCCGGGTAGACCATTTTAACTAAAATGTGTTATGTTATTCCCATTGATACAAAAGTCTTATATACCAAATTTGAAAACTTTTGGATTATATTTTAATATGGTTTTTCATTAAAATCTATCATAGGCTTCAAGTAAAGTACGACTTCCGGGTAGACCATTTTAACTAAAATGTGTTATGTTATTCCCATTGATACAAAAGTCTTATATACCAAATTTGAAAAGTTTTGGATTATATTTTAATATGGTTTTTCATTAAAATCTATCATAGGCTTCAAGTAAAGTACGACTTCCGGGTAGACCATTTTAACTAAAATGTGTTATGTTATTCCCATTGATACAAAAGTCTTATATACCAAATTTGAAAAGTTTTGGATTATATTTTAATATGGTTTTTCATTAAAATCTATCATAGGCTTCAAGTAAAGTACGACTTCCGGGTAGACCATTTTAACTAAAATGTGTTATGTTATTCCCATTGATACAAAAGTCTTATATACCAAATTTGAAAAGTTTTGGATTATATTTTAATATGGTTTTTCATTAAAATCTATCATAGGCTTCAAGTAAAGTACGACTTCCGGGTAGACCATTTTAACTAAAATGTGTTATGTTATTCCCATTGATACAAAAGTCTTATATACCAAATTTGAAAAGTTTTGGATTATATTTTAATATGGTTTTTCATTAAAATCTATCATAGGCTTCAAGTAAAGTACGACTTCCGGGTAGACCATTTTAACTAAAATGTGTTATGTTATTCCCATTGATACAAAAGTCTTATATACCAAATTTGAAAAGTTTTGGATTATATTTTAATATGGTTTTTCATTAAAATCTATCATAGGCTTCAAGTAAAGTACGACTTCCGGGTAGACCATTTTAACTAAAATGTGTTATGTTATTCCCATTGATACAAAAGTCTTATATACCAAATTTGAAAACTTTTGGATTATATTTTAATATGGTTTTTCATTAAAATCTATCATAGGCTTCAAGTAAAGTACGACTTCCGGGTAGACCATTTTAACTAAAATGTGTTATGTTATTCCCATTGATACAAAAGTCTTATATACCAAATTTGAAAAGTTTTGGATTATATTTTAATATGGTTTTTCATTAAAATCTATCATAGGCTTCAAGTAAAGTACGACTTCCGGGTAGACCATTTTAACTAAAATGTGTTATGTTATTCCCATTGATACAAAAGTCTTATATACCAAATTTGAAAAGTTTTGGATTATATTTTAATATGGTTTTTCATTAAAATCTATCATAGGCTTCAAGTAAAGTACGACTTCCGGGTAGACCATTTTAACTAAAATGTGTTATGTTATTCCCATTGATACAAAAGTCTTATATACCAAATTTGAAAACTTTTGGATTATATTTTAATATGGTTTTTCATTAAAATCTATTATAGGCTTCAAGTAAAGTACGACTTCCGGGTAGACCATTTTAACTAAAATGTGTTATGTTATTCCCATTGATACAAAAGTCTTATATACCAAATTTGAAAAGTTTTGGATTATATTTTAATATGGTTTTTCATTAAAATCTATCATAGGCTTCAAGTAAAGTACGACTTCCGGGTAGACCATTTTAACTAAAATGTGTTATGTTATTCCCATTGATACAAAAGTCTTATATACCAAATTTGAAAAGTTTTGGATTATATTTTAATATGGTTTTTCATTAAAATCTATCATAGGCTTCAAGTAAAGTACGACTTCCGGGTAGACCATTTTAACTAAAATGTGTTATGTTATTCCCATTGATACAAAAGTCTTATATACCAAATTTGAAAAGTTTTGGATTATATTTTAATATGGTTTTTCATTAAAATCTATCATAGGCTTCAAGTAAAGTACGACTTCCGGGTAGACCATTTTAACTAAAATGTGTTATGTTATTCCCATTGATACAAAAGTCTTATATACCAAATTTGAAAAGTTTTGGATTATATTTTAATATGGTTTTTCATTAAAATCTATCATAGGCTTCAAGTAAAGTACGACTTCCGGGTAGACCATTTTAACTAAAATGTGTTATGTTATTCCCATTGATACAAAAGTCTTATATACCAAATTTGAAAAGTTTTGGATTATATTTTAATATGGTTTTTCATTAAAATCTATCATAGGCTTCAAGTAAAGTACGACTTCCGGGTAGACCATTTTAACTAAAATGTGTTATGTTATTCCCATTGATACAAAAGTCTTATATACCAAATTTGAAAAGTTTTGGATTATATTTTAATATGGTTTTTCATTAAAATCTATCATAGGCTTCAAGTAAAGTACGACTTCCGGGTAGACCATTTTAACTAAAATGTGTTATGTTATTCCCATTGATACAAAAGTCTTATATACCAAATTTGAAAACTTTTGGATTATATTTTAATATGGTTTTTCATTAAAATCTATTATAGGCTTCAAGTAAAGTACGACTTCCGGGTAGACCATTTTAACTAAAATGTGTTATGTTATTCCCATTGATACAAAAGTCTTATATACCAAATTTGAAAAGTTTTGGATTATATTTTAATATGGTTTTTCATTAAAATCTATCATAGGCTTCAAGTAAAGTACGACTTCCGGGTAGACCATTTTAACTAAAATGTGTTATGTTATTCCCATTGATACAAAAGTCTTATATACCAAATTTGAAAAGTTTTGGATTATATTTTAATATGGTTTTTCATTAAAATCTATCATAGGCTTCAAGTAAAGTACGACTTCCGGGTAGACCATTTTAACTAAAATGTGTTATGTTATTCCCATTGATACAAAAGTCTTATATACCAAATTTGAAAAGTTTTGGATTATATTTTAATATGGTTTTTCATTAAAATCTATCATAGGCTTCAAGTAAAGTACGACTTCCGGGTAGACCATTTTAACTAAAATGTGTTATGTTATTCCCATTGATACAAAAGTCTTATATACCAAATTTGAAAAGTTTTGGATTATATTTTAATATGGTTTTTCATTAAAATCTATCATAGGCTTCAAGTAAAGTACGACTTCCGGGTAGACCATTTTAACTAAAATGTGTTATGTTATTCCCATTGATACAAAAGTCTTATATACCAAATTTGAAAAGTTTTGGATTATATTTTAATATGGTTTTTCATTAAAATCTATCATAGGCTTCAAGTAAAGTACGACTTCCGGGTAGACCATTTTAACTAAAATGTGTTATGTTATTCCCATTGATACAAAAGTCTTATATACCAAATTTGAAAAGTTTTGGATTATATTTTAATATGGTTTTTCATTAAAATCTATTATAGGCTTCAAGTAAAGTACGACTTCCGGGTAGACCATTTTAACTAAAATGTGTTATGTTATTCCCATTGATACAAAAGTCTTATATACCAAATTTGAAAAGTTTTGGATTATATTTTAATATGGTTTTTCATTAAAATCTATTATAGGCTTCAAGTAAAGTACGACTTCCGGGTAGACCATTTTAACTAAAATGTGTTATGTTATTCCCATTGATACAAAAGTCTTATATACCAAATTTGAAAAGTTTTGGATTATATTTTAATATGGTTTTTCATTAAAATCTATCATAGGCTTCAAGTAAAGTACGACTTCCGGGTAGACCATTTTAACTAAAATGTGTTATGTTATTCCCATTGATACAAAAGTCTTATATACCAAATTTGAAAAGTTTTGGATTATATTTTAATATGGTTTTTCATTAAAATCTATCATAGGCTTCAAGTAAAGTACGACTTCCGGGTAGACCATTTTAACTAAAATGTGTTATGTTATTCCCATTGATACAAAAGTCTTATATACCAAATTTGAAAACTTTTGGATTATATTTTAATATGGTTTTTCATTAAAATCTATTATAGGCTTCAAGTAAAGTACGACTTCCGGGTAGACCATTTTAACTAAAATGTGTTATGTTATTCCCATTGATACAAAAGTCTTATATACCAAATTTGAAAAGTTTTGGATTATATTTTAATATGGTTTTTCATTAAAATCTATCATAGGCTTCAAGTAAAGTACGACTTCCGGGTAGACCATTTTAACTAAAATGTGTTATGTTATTCCCATTGATACAAAAGTCTTATATACCAAATTTGAAAACTTTTGGATTATATTTTAATATGGTTTTTCATTAAAATCTATTATAGGCTTCAAGTAAAGTACGACTTCCGGGTAGACCATTTTAACTAAAATGTGTTATGTTATTCCCATTGATACAAAAGTCTTATATACCAAATTTGAAAAGTTTTGGATTATATTTTAATATGGTTTTTCATTAAAATCTATCATAGGCTTCAAGTAAAGTACGACTTCCGGGTAGACCATTTTAACTAAAATGTGTTATGTTATTCCCATTGATACAAAAGTCTTATATACCAAATTTGAAAACTTTTGGATTATATTTTAATATGGTTTTTCATTAAAATCTATTATAGGCTTCAAGTAAAGTACGACTTCCGGGTAGACCATTTTAACTAAAATGTGTTATGTTATTCCCATTGATACAAAAGTCTTATATACCAAATTTGAAAAGTTTTGGATTATATTTTAATATGGTTTTTCATTAAAATCTATCATAGGCTTCAAGTAAAGTACGACTTCCGGGTAGACCATTTTAACTAAAATGTGTTATGTTATTCCCATTGATACAAAAGTCTTATATACCAAATTTGAAAAGTTTTGGATTATATTTTAATATGGTTTTTCATTAAAATCTATTATAGGCTTCAAGTAAAGTACGACTTCCGGGTAGACCATTTTAACTAAAATGTGTTATGTTATTCCCATTGATACAAAAGTCTTATATACCAAATTTGAAAAGTTTTGGATTATATTTTAATATGGTTTTTCATTAAAATCTATCATAGGCTTCAAGTAAAGTACGACTTCCGGGTAGACCATTTTAACTAAAATGTGTTATGTTATTCCCATTGATACAAAAGTCTTATATACCAAATTTGAAAAGTTTTGGATTATATTTTAATATGGTTTTTCATTAAAATCTATCATAGGCTTCAAGTAAAGTACGACTTCCGGGTAGACCATTTTAACTAAAATGTGTTATGTTATTCCCATTGATACAAAAGTCTTATATACCAAATTTGAAAAGTTTTGGATTATATTTTAATATGGTTTTTCATTAAAATCTATTATAGGCTTCAAGTAAAGTACGACTTCCGGGTAGACCATTTTAACTAAAATGTGTTATGTTATTCCCATTGATACAAAAGTCTTATATACCAAATTTGAAAAGTTTTGGATTATATTTTAATATGGTTTTTCATTAAAATCTATCATAGGCTTCAAGTAAAGTACGACTTCCGGGTAGACCATTTTAACTAAAATGTGTTATGTTATTCCCATTGATACAAAAGTCTTATATACCAAATTTGAAAAGTTTTGGATTATATTTTAATATGGTTTTTCATTAAAATCTATCATAGGCTTCAAGTAAAGTACGACTTCCGGGTAGACCATTTTAACTAAAATGTGTTATGTTATTCCCATTGATACAAAAGTCTTATATACCAAATTTGAAAACTTTTGGATTATATTTTAATATGGTTTTTCATTAAAATCTATTATAGGCTTCAAGTAAAGTACGACTTCCGGGTAGACCATTTTAACTAAAATGTGTTATGTTATTCCCATTGATACAAAAGTCTTATATACCAAATTTGAAAAGTTTTGGATTATATTTTAATATGGTTTTTCATTAAAATCTATCATAGGCTTCAAGTAAAGTACGACTTCCGGGTAGACCATTTTAACTAAAATGTGTTATGTTATTCCCATTGATACAAAAGTCTTATATACCAAATTTGAAAAGTTTTGGATTATATTTTAATATGGTTTTTCATTAAAATCTATCATAGGCTTCAAGTAAAGTACGACTTCCGGGTAGACCATTTTAACTAAAATGTGTTATGTTATTCCCATTGATACAAAAGTCTTATATACCAAATTTGAAAAGTTTTGGATTATATTTTAATATGGTTTTTCATTAAAATCTATCATAGGCTTCAAGTAAAGTACGACTTCCGGGTAGACCATTTTAACTAAAATGTGTTATGTTATTCCCATTGATACAAAAGTCTTATATACCAAATTTGAAAAGTTTTGGATTATATTTTAATATGGTTTTTCATTAAAATCTATCATAGGCTTCAAGTAAAGTACGACTTCCGGGTAGACCATTTTAACTAAAATGTGTTATGTTATTCCCATTGATACAAAAGTCTTATATACCAAATTTGAAAACTTTTGGATTATATTTTAATATGGTTTTTCATTAAAATCTATCATAGGCTTCAAGTAAAGTACGACTTCCGGGTAGACCATTTTAACTAAAATGTGTTATGTTATTCCCATTGATACAAAAGTCTTATATACCAAATTTGAAAAGTTTTGGATTATATTTTAATATGGTTTTTCATTAAAATCTATTATAGGCTTCAAGTAAAGTACCACTTCCGAAAGTTATGTAATGACCAAAACGGGAGGTGCACAACTAGATGTTATAGCAGTCCTAAATACAAAATTTTAACTTTGTACGGATTCCCGTTTTTCAGTTAAGCGAGCTACGTACGACGTACAAACGACACGACAAAATTAGTCAAAATGGATTCAGGAATGGTCAAAATGGATATTTCCGTTGAAATCTGAAAACCGAAATTTTTAGCGATTACAATACTTCCTGTACTTTGTACAAGGAAGTAAAAATTACAAAAACAACTATTTTTATTAATATAAAATTGTACATAAAAGTAGCAGCGTTCATTGCAATTTTGTACATTACAGATTTACAGATCTTTAAGCCATACAGTTTTATACAGAATACGACCATAAGTCTGTAGTTCTCAACGGTACGAAGTGTTGGCTGACGATAGCAAAATAATAAAAAATATATGCAAGAATGATTAATTTCCGGATTACTGAGACGTGGTCTACTAGACGAATTATAAACTAATGTTTCGGTGCAAAACGTTATAGGATTAGCCTGAACATCCCGATGAAAAACTAGAGTAACTGCACAAAGCGTTTCGCAAGAACGGGTACAGTACCCAAAGAAATTGATGGTGATCTGTGATCCAAAGATAAAGATTACAGATAATAATGAAAAACCACCTTTCGCAGTAACAGTACTTTTCATTATGAGGGTGACTGATCGCATTGGCCATGTACTTTGAGAAACATCAAATCTGGATTATTTATCAGCCAATAATGAAAATTCAGAGCCTGTCATACACAAATAATACTCTTCAGACCGGAAACTTATGTGTATTTACACTGAACATTACACCTGGTGATTGGAATAGAATTAAAATGTAAATTAGACAACCTTTTTTTGAATTTTATACAAAATATTGTAATTTTGTTCATATAAATTTATTTCGATATTAAAATGTATGTGCACAAATTTAATGTTTAGTTATATTTTCTGATTTATGCTTACTAAAATTTTAATTTAAAGATAAATTTATATCAACTTCATTGAATAATTGTAAAGGTTTAAAATAAAAAACGAATTTAATTGCTTATATGAACTTATGAACACATAAAATTAAACAATATTACAATAAAAACTTGCCTAATAGACACACATAAGTTACAATGAGTAATCAAAGTGAATAGGCTATTCCACGACATTTTTATTAATTTTTTTTTCTTGAAATACATAAAAATATAAGACCACATGTGAAAGTCCGAGCTAAAAATTCCTCCAAATAAGCGAGATATTAACGTCCGAATTTTAAATCTGCTTTGTGACGTAGGTAATGTGGATATACCAGAAGTAAACAAACAGTGGTTCACAAACCACGAAAAATTGTTAAACAAATTACAAAATAATGTATATTTAAATTGTAATATTATAATTCATTATTAGAGACATAAAATAAGTTATTTCACTTAATTTATTTCACTTTTTTTCTCATTTTATAAAAATAAAGAAATTAGAACGTCAGCCGAACAGCAACCGAACAGATCCGACACACCCGAAGATATATATTCTTAGTTTGGGCGGGGCTTCTCAAAATCGGAGGTCATATTTGGATCTTATTTGCTTAAACACTCGTGCACATGTCCTGCATCATCAAAAGCAAACCTACCCGTGTCTTCTAGAAGGAATAATTTATAATAAAAGAAATATGGTTTTCCTTATCCTTTAACTATTATCATTCTCATTTTCAATAAATTTTTACTATTTTTGATTACTGTGAAATAGCCTATTATATAGAACCGTGATAGAACCAAAAACACAAATGAAAATATGTCAAATTCGCAAATTTACTCAAATTCAAATATTTCCCACCTCAGAAAAATACGTATACCAATGGTTGCTTGTAATAAAATATGCAAGTTCTTAAATCGACGTCAGACAATAGATGTCGCATCTATTGACTGAAATTGAGTACTAGTGGCAAAGGCCCGGCACTCGTCATATAAGTTTCCAAAGGTTGGAGCCTGTTGAGATCATGAGCGTGACCCATACTTTCCCTGTCATGTGTCTACAGGATCCTACGTAACTTTGGTCAAGTGCACTTAGGAATATATGAAAAGTGTAGGAACCAGAAATTTGGTTCATGTTTAGTGTTGTTTATTTAGGTTTTTTGTGCAAATATTCTTCCGTTGGCTTGGGAAATTTTTTAATGACAGCTATGACATCTTCGTCTGAATTGTCGCTCTGTATCTTTTAAATCACCATTGGCATTAGAGATGCACTCGATTTCGAGCTTTGGCCCGGCCCGGCCCGAAGCCCGCCTCGATTTCGAGTCGATCATCGAGCCGGGCCGAAGATATTTTTTATCGGGCCGAATTGGGCTAATCATTTTCAAAAATCGAGGCGAGTCGGACTTTTGATTTTGGCCCGGCCCGAAAATTCGAGCTTTTCGGGCAGACCCGAAAAATCTTATAGTTCAATCAAATGCACAGTTTCCTTAATATTTTAATGAAAATGGATGAAGTTAAAAAGGATCAAAATGATTTAATAACAACAAACTTCACATATTAATAAATAAAAAATGTATTATTTACATAAAAAATTCAAGGTTATTCATTAAAGCATAATAATTATATTGTGATGTTGCTATTATTATTGTTATTACTCGTATACTTAAATAAAAATGATTTTTGTTCCTACCATAATGATTTCTTGTCCTTTTTTTGAGCAGAAACAAAGTTAGATAAAAAATCCTTATGTAATTTTTTTTTATAAAACATGAGAAAAAGTTGTTTAAATTTTCGAAGGGTAAACAAAGTGTTAAATACACGTAGGTCTGTAATTTTTATAATAAACTTACACTAGAAGGGTCTCTTTTTTAACTACTTATGGTAACTAATGTTGAAAGTTATAAGAATGTAGAGGTTCTTTATAAATTTAACACGAAAAAAGTTAAACATTTCGCTTTAACATAAAAATCAACATTAGGACCCAATTTCGAACTTTGGCCCGGCCCGGCCCGAAGGCTGGCCCGATTTCGAGTCAATTTTCGAGCCGGGCTAATTTTTATTTTCGGGCCGAGTCGATCCAAACCTGAAAGCCCGGCCCGGCCCGGCCCGAATGCATCTCTAGGCATCACGCAGTTTTTAGCCAAAAAAATGTTGTGGCTGCGTGTTTAATATGTGGCATCTCACTTCAAAATACACTTTGGAAGCAATTATTTAGATAATTTTCATATTCATATGTCAAAGGACTTTATTCTTAAGTCCGGGGGGTTCAAAAATTACCCTCTTCGCTGTAGCAGTCAACGTGTTAAATTAAATCCCTCTTCCTCTAGCCATTCTCCTTGATTGTCTCTGCAGTTTATTAGGATATTCTCAAATGTTCTTTTCAAAACCAATTTGAAGCTGCTTTATAAATATATTGCTCGAAATGCCTCGTTATAAATCCGTCGCATGTAATAAAAATAATAAAACTTTAAAATAATAAACACATTAAAATTTATTATATTTTATGGTAAATAAAATATTGCTTCATTTGCAGAATTTTACGCTCTATAACTTCAATTTGAAGTATTTTTTTCTAAAATAATTTGGCAAACAACACCCAAGGAAAAACTGTTTCCCATGTTAAACGACTGGCCCGCTTTTCGTGAAATACCTATATATTTAGCATTAACATCACTTCATTTTATTTTTCATCTATTCACAATGTCACAGTTTTTCTGCTGAACTGTAGATAAAGCATTCACGGCTCTCGAAAATAAAATTAAACATAAGACAAACAATGATTTGCAAATGTTAAATATTTTATACAGAATAAGCACATACAACAACTGTCATTTGAGATGTCAATTTACGTTCTGGCAACATGATTTCAATTTAAATATAATTTTATTCAATTTTGACGTTTTAAACTGTCATTATTAACTCCATAGCAACAACTATAAGTAACATATTCACAAGTGAATTAATTTTTTTTTAATCACTCTCACAAAATTTTATTCTCTCTGCAACAAATAATACATTTAAAATAACATCAGGCACGAAAATAACACTCACCACAGTATTTGTCAAACATTATCAGCAACATTTTTCACGACACAAATGACAGACAATAAAGCTTTTTAAATAGATGACTTGACGTCTATCATCGACGATTGTCATACACAGCCTACTACCCACTGAAATATATACTAACTGGAACTCGCATACTCTACCTGTCAACGTACGCTGCACTGAAGCCTCATTGAACAATAATGGCTGGTCCTGTTCGCGGACGTTCGTGCCGAACCGAACCTAGCCGAATAACTCGTATCATAGCTGATCGCTTTGTTTTCATATTATACTTCATTTATTTAAACATGCGCCACACGAAATAATTTCCGTCTACTCACGAACTGTCTCGATGTTTGCCGACTACTCCAGCAGCAGGCTTTCAATATGCTTCACAGTCACGGTTTGTACGCGCATTCCAGTTAGTATATATTTCAGTGATATTATCTAACTAATTAGTTTTTTATTTAGTCAAAATTAAATATTATAATGGTTTTTATTATTATTTCGTCAAAATTGAATAAAATATTGTATAAACCACGTGAGCTAAGAATGTTTATTCACTCGGAAAAATTAACTCACTCCTCATGAATAAACATTATCTTAGCTCACTTGATGTATAAATATCTATTATAAAGCTGTCTTAAGAAAAAGGTTTGTATATATGATTGTGTACAGTGCTTTAAAAGATATGAAGTTGTTATTATTGCTTGTTAATTATGAATGTATATTAAATGACAGTTGATCATAAATTACGTTTTATTTTCAAAGCTGTGAACAACAACTATAAAGTCCTATTTATAATTTTATTTATATTTCTTATTTTCGTAGCTGTGAATGAGCCTTTATAATGAGGGTGAATAACTCATAGACACCAACAAAGTTTGCTTTTATAATAACAAAAATTAAATAAAAATATCACAGATCGTCTTTAATTTTCATCTAAAAATACCTTAGAGGTAGATAAGTAACTACCTAACTATTTATAAAAACTTTGTCTTAATTAAATCATCATTTGATTCGAGTTTTAATTAAAGTTAAAAAGTTGCAGTACATTTATACAAAAAATATTTGAATGAGCTATAAACAAAAATGAAATAAATGAAGTTACAGAACTACATACACAAAGTCTGAATTCATGTGATAATTCAAACAAAGTTGAAAGGTTATCCGTTTGTGGAGGATGTAAAAATAAAAGATATATCAGGGTAATGTGATACGATGAAATGCGCAATGCTACACGTGTGTCATTTTGCTTATTATGCAGATTTAGGTACATGTGTGACATGGATTAAAATATTCCAATTTGTAAAATCAAAACATCAAAGATAGTGCGAACTGTGATAATTAAATACGTATGGATAATGAGAAAGATTAATATTATTATTTTCATACAATATTCATTACCTTGAAATATAATACCAGACTAGATTAAAAAGTTCGCTGCCTAACACGTAGAGGGCAGCACTAAATTCACACTGATGTTGTGTGTTGTCTCTGTGAAGTGTTACGTTAATAGACAAATCCAAAACAAACGAAACTAAATATGACGTCGTGTGGGCGTGGGACACCTGTCAGTTTTGACTTGACTAGCATTTCACAGTGGCGTAGAATACAGACTGGCTATTATTTTGACAGTAATAGTCAGGGCCGCATTTATATCTTAAGAGGCCCGAGGCGCAGTGACCTGTTGAGGCCCCTATTTTTATATACTTTAAAATATATCCGGTGAAAAACACCTGTCTATTTTAAATTAAAGGATAAGTTGTTAATGGTTTAACGGATTAATAATAGTAAATAATTATTTTATTATCATTAGTATCACATAAACAAAAAACAAAATATTATATAAATGGAAGGAATGGCTGTTGAGTAAAAGCGTTGTTTTTATTTTAATATATTATTACCTGTAACACTGGTTTCCTCCTGAATAAAAATCAACAGCAACTACGCGAGTAAAACGTGAATATAGGTACAATCGCACAAAAGTTGTAAAATGTATACGAATGAGGTATACAATATAAAGAATTTGGAATGAGATACATACATAATCACTTTATCACTAACTAGATGGCAGTGGCAGTAACAATAACAATTATGAATAGATTCAAAATCAAAGCTTTTAATAGCCAGTGTTTTAAGTTTTAAGATTATTTTTTGTAGTTTATGAACAAAATAAAAATGTACGAAAAGAATTTTTTTCTGAGGCCCCCAGCTAGCGCCTCATGCGCCTCTGCTTAAATGCGACCCTGGTAATAGTATTAATATATGAATAATGGCCGTTTGCACCAGTTTCCCTTAAATATTCGGCTTAGTAAAGGGGTACTTAATTTCTAAGGTATCCTTAAGCTTAGTTAGCTTGAACGGTTGCAGTTTGATCGTCGCTTAGCTAAGTGTCACTTAGGAGAAATTCTAGTGTTTTTTTTTTTACTTTGCATATACAGTGTGTCCCATTTAGAAGTGCCACTATTGGGATCTCGAGAGCTATAAGAGATACGATGTCGGTTAAATGGAACTTTTTGTGCGCCTTTGGGAGGCCATCTCAGATGTGCTTTTATTTTTCCAAAAATTCTCATAGGGCACTAGATAATGACAAAAAACTGAATATTGTTGATTTTTTCTTTTTCAAATAACTTCTCAACTATTGGTAATTGAGAAAAACGTTTCAAATATAAAAGATAGATATTTTTATTAACTAACCAGTGGTGTACGAAACAAATTTTATATCGGTAAAATTTCGAGATATAATACAAACTTATATTTTTTGTATCAGGTCTCCGTTGGCACATTATAGTGTAATTTGTAATTATGAGTCTAGAATAAAAATATTAAGTAATAAAGGCATAAAATAAATTATATCGATCAATTACAATATAATTAATAAAAATAATAATTTTTTTTGAGAAATAATAAGAAAATTCACAAAAATAAAGAAAAAAAATAAATTTTAGGTGCAAAACAAATATAAAACATAATAACCCTTACATCATTGAAAAGAGAAAAAATTATTATTTTTTTGAGACTAAAATAAGATATGGGTTCCATTTAAAAAAATATAAGTTTGTGTTATATCTCGAAAACTTAAGGATATAAAAATTTATTTCGTACGCCACTGGGTAGTTAATAAAAATATCTATCTTTTATATTTGAAACGTTTTTCTCAATTACTAATAGTTTTGAAGTTATTTGAAAAAGTAAAAATCAACAATATTCAGTTTTTCGTCATTATCTAGTGCCCTATGAGAATTTTTGGGAAAACAAAAGCACATCTGAGATGGCCTCTCAAACGCGCACAAAAAGTTCTATTTAAACGTCATCGTATCTCTTATAGTTCTCGAGATCCCAATGGTGGCACTTCTAAATGGGACACACTGTAGAATTCGCTAATCCAAAAATGATAATTAGCTTAAATTTTTTTGTGAATCGGGCTGTAAAAGATTAGTGAAAATATTTGCTGATTTATTTATAAATTTATAGTGATTGGTTTGCAATTATACTTTGCAAACTCTGCGTTGAATGACCTCAGATAGAAAATATTTCAATTCACGACAATAAATTTAAAACAAAAAATAATACACCTACCTAGGGGTTATATTACGAACAACTTAATCCAATTTTCAGATTTATGTTCCATTGTATAAACTTTAATATCCATAATAAAACAAAAAATTAAGATATACTTAATAAAGTTTTTGTTATACTGACTTTTAAAAAATCAGGATTATAGTTTATTTATGCTGCGTGCTATTTCGATAAAACTATATGTATTTCAATTAGTTCCAAGTTAAAATTGTACATTTTCATTTAGCTTTTAGTTTATTCCACAAATTTTATGAGAAGGAAATAAGATTCAATCAATATTTATTGGCAATAATTTCAACTTTCTAATAATAATTCGTAAATTCGTTACAGATATTAATCCATTTTGTTGTTTGAATAAAAATGAATTTGATAAGATTTCATTATTTATTATTTATTACCATCTAATATAAAAATTGGAACAATGCCTGCAATTCGAATCCCTTTCGATGTTATAATATGCTGTAAACACAAACAAATGTTTATTATTGTTTAATATATTTCTTATAAAATATTGAGGACAATAGGAAACATTCGCATAATTGATTCCCGTCTTGCACCGCCCCTGCTTATTGTAATTCCAATACATGCCCCAGTAACGTGAGCCAATGTAATTCCGTTAGTACATGCACATACTGTTGGAAGGTAAGTGCATTATCCAACTTGAATGCACGCCAATGGAGCAAGGTAGAGTAAATGTTAAAGAGATGAATAGATTAGAGGTGAACAGTGCGGTATTCATTTTTTACCTCCCGCTACCCTTGGTAAGGGAGGTATAGGGATCGTGCTAAAAATCTCATATCGAGATTTTAGTAAATGACCACGTTTTAAGGTCCCTAGAATCCATTTTTAACATTTACGATGATGTCTGTATGTGTGTATGTGTGTGTGTGTATGTGTGTATGTTCGTGTATGGATTTTGTCTTCGCTCTAACTCAAATACTATCATTCAGAAAATTCTGAAACCTTTGTATTTCTATCCTATTCTAATATGAAAAGTAGCCATTAGATTTTGGTGTAAATCGGATAACCGGAAATGGCACTTTACCTTCAAAAAATACCATTAAATGCCATTTTCTCGAATTTTATGTCTTATGAAATTTAAAGATTATTGAATTTTCTACAGGAATACAGTAATACTTTTTCTATATATTTTACAGATAAATTTTAAAAATATTTTTTTTTATTAGTCGCGAAGCCTAAGATAAAAACTATTCCTTTGTTACACAGTTCACTTTTTAAATGAATGTAACTGACAGTAAATGTCACTGTCAGAAAACTTATCACTTCAAATTAATAATAGTGACATTTTAAAAAGAAAATAGTAAATAAAGCAATGGAACAGTTTGCAGCGTTAGTAAATACGTAGGTAGGTATGTATTTAAATTAATAAAAATTAAATAGCGAGAGGTTTTGTGTTGGCCACATCAGATTTTTTTTATCGCGGGAACGCGATTTACTAAAATTAATTCATAAATTTATATTGACACATTTTTGTGTTAATGAATGTTTGAATAGTTTTAATAATTATTTATTCATTCATCACCAAAATTCGAGGGACAGTCATAAAACTAGAATGGAATAGTTTAGCATGGTACACCGCAAATTGCTTTAGTATTCAATCTTATTATTTATGATGAGCAGAAGTTTTAGATTTCTTTGTGAACTTAGTGATGGGCGGTTAAGCTGTTTATAACCGGCCCTCGATTTTTGGTGACGAAAACTATTACATCCGAAGTGGGAGATGTTTATAACAGCTGAAGGTTTATGTAGATACAGCGCGAGCCTGTAATGAAACTCCCATCGAGGAATATATACTATTTTATTCACAATCAACTTCTCTTTAAATCAATAATTTTCAAAATAAATAATTGACATAACTTTTATCCACAACTGTCTAATAATATACGCATAATTCAACCGATTTTTTTCAATGAATGACTTTCATTATTATTGCTAATTGAATAATATGGACAGTTCGATGAATTATTGTAATACAAGTGAGGAAAGGGCGTCAATAGGTGCGTTCGGTAAATGAGTTCTATTCACTCTTTTCAGTCTGTACACTCCCAGCATCGTTCGGTAATTACATGGAGTGATAAGCGTCTTAAAATGGAGCGTTCGGCAAATGCAGAATGGAGTCAAGTGGAGGGTAAAGTAATCTATCAGATCATTTTGTTTTTGTATGTTGAAATATTTTATTATACTGAATTATTTTATATTTATAATATTGTTTTGTAATATAACAAGACACAGTATGTCGGAATGGTAAGAATTCTCTACCGTTTCTAATATAATTCATTGTTCTTTTTACCAGTGCAGTATATTAGATTGTCGAAATAGGAGGTTATTATATTCGTGTACCAAAATTTTAACTCTACTCGTTCGGTTAGTCACAAAATGGAGTGTACCTTATTTCCTCGATATACTCCAACTCCAGCTCTACTCCCACTCCACCGCTCCATAAATACTCCAACTCCGTATGATTTACCGAACGCATCTATTGTAAAATGAGTACGAAATTTGGAACACGAGCGATAGCGAGTTTTGCAATGTCCCTTTTCCACGTGTATTACATACTATTTTTTTCAACATTACATGTGAAAATTATATTTCCACGCAAATTATTAATGTATTGAAGTTCGTATGCCTGTTATTTCAACGAATAAATGTGGAAACATCTAACTAAAAACTTTCCTCACTTGTGAGGGAAGTGGTTACCACAACTAAATTGAGTAAGGAAAATGTCATTTTCACAAGTAATGTTGAAAAAATAATATTATTCAATCTCAATAATAAAAGTATATTGAGAAACACAAATTGATTTCTAATAAGAACAAATATATTTTCAATAAACGATAGGAAAAATATGAATGTATTCTATCGTGAGCGCAAAGTTATAAAACTAGAAACAATGTTCATAGGGAATCGCTCAAAACAGCTGCAGACGTGTTTCGCTCTTATTAGAGCTCATCAGTACAGCATAGTTAGTTAATAGGTAGACATTAACTAGAAGTAAAAATTCGATAACTTATAACAGCACCAGCAAACAGCCAAATACACAATTGTTACATACGGTCAGCGTTTCCACGAATTTGTGGAATAAATACGTTAGTTAATGTCCACCTATTAACTAACTATGTTGTACTGATGAGCTCTAATAAGAGCGAAACACGTGTCTGCAGCTGTTTTGAGCGATTCCCTACGAATATTTTTTCTAGATAGGAAAAATAGTTATCAAAAAGAAAGTAATTATATTTCGCATATTCTGGAGGAGCTGCTGTCTCAGCTTGCCACGCCTATGTATTTTACGATTATGGCTAATTCAAGAAAACCACATACGTCTTCTCACTTTTGACATTATGTCGTTTTGTGAACTGATTGTGCATTTTAGAATTAGTGTTAGTTTATAATAAAATGGAACAAACGAAGAAGATAGAATCGGGAGGACTTGTTTGTTCATACAAAAACTGTAAAAGTAGATTTAAAAAATGGAGAAAAAGAAACGTAGGTTTTTTTCGTTTCCGAAAGATCCGGAAATGTAAATTATGCTAAAGGACTATCATATCATAAAATGTATATTCATTTAATAAATATATATCTCAAATGTGGCCTGTGGAAGAGAAGGTTTGATGGAGAAGAATATGGGACATATTCATCGAGTCCGACGTTTATGTTTCACACACCAAATAAAAGATAAAGAAAATTCTGCATTGTAATGAATTTGTAAAATTCTGGTATTTGTTTCATAAAAATATAATTATGTGTTTATTTTATCTGATTTCTTTTTAATTCGTTAATAAAATTGAAATTTTAGTACTTTTATGTTCAAATTTTTGGGTGGGAAATATTTATCTGAGGTTGCCTAGCGACACTGCCATAAATCTCTATCGAGAACTCTATATTAAAGAAGGCTAAACAAATTATAATAAAGCTGTCAAAGATATTAAGAAAATTAAAAGTGATAACTCAATAATTTATTTTGATAATTATCAAGAAAATATAAAACCTACTTGGTCAACTTTTTATGGACACGCCGGATTATTTATGAAAAACTGAATCATAATCTTACATTTTTTATTTAAATGAAAGGAAAGTCATTACCTTTCATATACTCGTAATTAGGAAATGCATTATCCATCCTCGCAGTTATTCTATTGATTTTCAAACACTCGTATACAAATTCTGATAACGTTTACATTATGTAAATTGAATCTAATTATAATAGAGGTCTTATTGATATGAACTATCAAATAATTCAGTTTATAACTGCATAATATACAAACATGCTATTAATAATTAGTGCCAGGCATAGTGAATTAAATAGATGCCAATTAATCTATTTAATATTAACAATCAACCATTATTGAACAATTAAGATTAAAAGCATACAATCACTTTTATTGCATATTTGCATTGAATACATCTAATTTAATTACTCTGATAAATGGTAGATGTTTTGCATTACAACTCTACATAGTACTTATAAAATAAACTATCTCGCTAGGGGACTTTCTGCCTGTCTATTTATTATCGACATTCATGCGATTTTCCTTATTGCATATATTGTGTCTCGTATATAACAATTAATCTATGAAGTGAAATGTAGTAAATTAAAAGTCCCATTCGCTTGATGGTAAAATTTTCAAAAACACATTTTTTTATATATTAATTATTACATGTGCTGTTGTGCCATAATAGTTATTTACGTAACAAGTGTGTAAAGTAGTATTTCTTTGGTAGAGTGCAAAATTAGCATGAGATAAAAAATACTATTTGCACACGAGTTGCATACAATATTTTTCTACAACCGAAATGTTAGTCCTATTTCTCATAATACTGAGTATGAGGGTACAGGCACAGGCATCTTCAAATATTGTTATTGTTAGTTGACAAGTAAAGTAACCGTTGCCCAGCAACGTACTTATTTACTTTTCACATTGTAAAGAATGCGAGAAGTATGTACAGGTGGAATATATTCGAGTTCATTATATGAAAAACTTTCTTATTTAGCACGCTACTGAAAATTGATGTAGGTCTTTGTGGGCTAACTTTTTGAGACAACTTAAATAGGCACCACAGGAATTTTCGATCGTCTTTTGTTTTTGAGCTACACGTTAAAACTTGATTTTCGCTTATTTTGAAAATATCTCATAAATTGTTTATAATACAAGATAAAGAAAAACCGTTTAGATAATTTTTATACTGTTTTTTACGTAGGATAAAGAAAAAACTATTTTCAATAAATGTTCCCATTTATAAAATATTATGTTTGTGTCATATCTCGAGAATTATTAAGTTTAAATAAAATCTAATTACTTCGCATTATTCTACGTAAAAAAATAACAGTATAATAATTATCTAAACATTTTTTCTTTATTTTTTGTAATAAGCGAGATATGAGGTATTTTCAAAATAAGCGAAAATCAAGTTTTAGCATGCAACTCAAAAACAAAAGACGATCGAGTGGTGCCTATTAAAGTTGTCTCAAAAAGTTGGCCCATAAAGATCTACATCAATTTTCTGTAGCGTGCCTAATAAGAATATTTTTCATATAAGGAACTCGAATACAGGGTGTCTCTTAAATAGGGGGACATGGCTTAACCACAGATTCCTGAGGCTAAAATAAGACGATTTAACCAAACTTGCTTCTACCGGAAAGTGTACCATTTAGCCAGAAATCTCCTTCAAAGTTCTTCGAAAAAAAATTAGTTTTGTTTATAATAACAGAACGCTTTATACGATTTGGATGAAATTTGGTATGACAGTTTATATGGTTATAGGTCATCTTTTAAGGTGATACTTGTTATTATTAGTGAGCCACTAGTGTATGAAACTTAGGTCTCCCAACATTAATTAGACCGTAACTTTTTAATGGCAATGCCGAAAACGTGAAATTATTTTTCTTCAGAAAGATACATTCAATAGTTAACTTTTGTCTCTCTGTGTAATTTGTGATATCTGTTACGGTTCATACGGAAAAAAATTAAATCTGAGTGTCTGCACTGCTAAATTTTTAAAATAAATTTAATCTAGCAGTCTATCCAAATGTCAAACAAGTAATTTTTAATGACAGTAACAATTGTTTTACGAGTTGTCAAAAATTTTCTTCGCAGTATTGTAAAATTAGTAACATCCGTTTGTTCGGTCTAATAGTATTTTACTACCATTATTATAAATAAGACGATTACATATCTCAGATTACTCCTAAACAAGTTGTGAAGATTGACAACTCGTTACTGTCATTAAAAATTACGTGTTTGACATTTGGATAGACTGCTAGATTAAATTTATTTTAAAAATTTAGCAGTGCAGACACTCAGATTTAATTTTTTTCTGGGTGAACCGTAACAGATATCACAAATTGCACAAAGATAGAAAAGTTTACTATTGAATGTATCTTTCTGAAGAAAAATAATTTCACGTTTTCGGCGTGGCCATTAAAAAGTTACGGTCTAATTAATGTTGGGAGACCTAAGTTTCATACACTAGTGGTTCACTAATAATAACAAGTATCACCTCAAAAGATGACTTATAACCATATAAACTGTCATGGCAAATTTCATCCAAATCTAATAAAGCGTCCGATTATTATAAGCAAAATTAATTTTTTTTCGAAGAACTTTGAAGCAGAATTCTGGCTAAATGGTACACTTTCCGGTAGAAGCAAGTTTGGTTAAATCGTCTTATTTTAGCCTCAGGAATCTGTGGTTAAGCCATGTCCCCCTATTTAAGAGACACCCTGTATATTCCACCCTGTACTTTACACATGGTTGTAGGAATAGTATATCGTATAACTAGTGCTGAAAGTTGGATATTTCACACGAGTGTGAAGTTTAATCACAAAAGTGTAAAATACCCTTTCAAGACGTGTTGTACAATATACTTTTCCGACGAACACAAAAAAAAAAACATAAAATTACACAGTTGCGGACGCATCTGATTGGCTAACGAGATTTCATATCACACAGCATTGCTAGTGATGTGCAATGACCAACTTTCAGTAATAGTGTAGCGTGTGAATTTATATATTTTTCGTAATGGTTGTCGGAAAAAATATTTATTTTTTTATATGCAACAAACTAGATACCGGCTATTGGGCCAGTTGTCAATTTATAAAACACATAGCCCAATTTCATAAAATATTGTTGTATCGTTTTATACAAGGACTGATCCTTAAATTTACTGTAACTGGTGAAGTAACTCCTAATAAAATTTATACCAACTCACTTTATTAAAATATAAAATAATGTACCTATTTATTCTACAAGTAAATAAATCTACTGCATTTAAAATGCATAGGAGCTAATGGGGTATTCCATTCAATTTTTTTATTATTTTAAATAAAACTTCATTCAGTTTTGAAGCAATTCATAGTATTAAAAAATCTTAATTGTTCCTAGTTTAACAGTATTTTATTTTCGAGAAATCAGTGTAACGTCACATCCCCCTACACTTGTCTTTCTCTCACACACTGGTCTGAGTACGCTACGACAGAAAGATAACAATTGTATGACGTCAATTCCCCTTTTAGCAAATGTGAAATATCTCGTAAAGTAACTATTTAAAAAATGTTTTCATTGTTTTAACTATTATTTATTGAGCCATACTTTAAGTTGAAATTTTTCTTATTTTTTTGTTATGGTGGAATACCCCATTATAACAGAATCAACAATGTCAAGCTCAGGCATAACAGCAAGTATTCTCCCAATTCATTTCCTGTTAGAATTAATATCACACAGACATCCCAATATTTGGCTTCCTAGCCATTGCACATCCTGGGGCGTTTTGTATCTTCTGTTTACCCAGCCGACGCCAAATATCATCCACATTACCATGTTGGTAAATACAATCGCTCTGACAATCTGCACAGTTCGCCATGTGCAAATAGCAATTGCTATGTCATGTCATATCGTGAGGCAAGTAATGAAATTTTAAATTTATTAGCGGGTAATCGCTGCTAGATGAGCTAGCGATTGCAAGGCAAGAAACTTGAAGGAAATTGAAATAGAAGGATATAATTCAAGATGATATAAGAGGTTATTGACTGGGGGATATAGTTATGGTTGCAATTTACTTTATAAATAAAATTCGCATGGGGAAATGAATTTCTGAGTAGTTTTCAAACTGATAAAGTTTTCATGATAAATTGTAAATCTAATTTGATTGATTGCAACTTTGATGAATGTTTAAGACCATTATTACAAATTAAAATAATTGCATCTCCTATGAGTAATAATAATAAATTTATAAAAGAAAATAGGGTAGTTGCGAAAAAAATAAATGTTATTTTTTCCTATTAATTATGAAATATAAACTAATTCTAAACATATTAATGTAAAAATAAATAAAATAAATAAAGTTCGCGGTAGAATTCTTGTGACGTAGACTTTTAATAATTATGTAGTTGTTAGAATACCACGACAAAGCGAAGATGTTGAATTATATTTAATTGTATCATACAAATATTTACAGTATAATTCTAAAAGAAAAATAACAGATACAAAAGTATTATTTAATAGTACGTATATTTTATAATTATTTACTTGAATACCAGATATTTTCAAGATATTTAATTCCTATATAGACAACTTCATAATTTTGCCACCAGGTGGCTGCACACTCCAGGGAATGTACATGTCATTTTTAGTGACATAACCTATGTTTTACGTGTTAAAATCATATTTTCTTTTTCTTTTCTATATCAGCAGATTTAAAACAAAGTAAGGAAACTTTAATTTGTGTGAAAATGAATAATTTCTTTTGAAATAGTGCTTCTCTCAAACATATAAATCGTTTCAAATAAAAATGGTAGTATTGTGTACAGAGTGTACAACCGAGAGTGTACCGCTAGGGCAAGAAAGACTGTCATTGGTATTAATGGAACACGTCACCACGGGAAAATTTGAAATGATTTTTTTTTTTAATTATATTTTGAAAAATATACAGTTGCCAGACATAAAATATGTAATAAAGAGAATAACTTGAACAATTCTTTCAGAAAAAAAAATAAATTGGAAAATGCGCAACTACCCTATTGTTTCTATGGGTTACTTAATTAACTGAAAACAGTATACAATTTTTTTTAAAAATTTTAAACGTAAATAACTCGTATATTTGAAAAAAATTGGTTCCATTATATATACCGAGTGTCTATTTTTTCTAGAACATAAGAAATTCAGTGTTAAAATTCTAATTTGGCGATAGCTCTTTACCTATTAATTTTAGAACAAAAGTATAATTAAGAAAAATGTTCAGAATGAAAACTACACCGATTGAGTACCAAGTTTGTTGTTCAATTGGTTCTTATGTACGAGTTGGAAGCAAAAGAAAGAATACGATTTAAGGCAATTATCAGAGAGCCATGGAAAAAACAATACTTTATGTTTCTTATTTCTGGTATATCTGTCACATTTTACATTTCTTTTTATTTTATTATTAGAATTTAAGATTACTATTTTTTCAGGGTCAGTTGACGGTTGACGTCCGCCCCTTCCTGGAGCAAGAAAGTTTCTGTTTTATTTCTACCATCAATTTTAAAACTGCATAAATTACATTGTTAATTTTTTAATATATTGGAATATCTTTCTGAACTTAATATTAAATAAATAAGTACTTCAAAAAACTTGATTACAACAATGATTAATTGATTAGAACAATGCATTGTTTGATCACATCAATGCGCTGCAATGTATATTTCGGTTTCCACCTATTACCAAGCATTTTTTATCTGTTGTGTAATAGATATTTACGCACCAAGTGAGCTAAGGTAATGTTTATTCATGAGAAGAAAGTTTAGCTCACGAGCCCGTAAGGGTGGTGGTTTGTACATTTTATTCAATTTTGACGAAATAATAATAAAAACTATTATAATATTTAATTTTGACAAAATAAAAAACTAATCAGTTAGCGGGCTGAGCATGACAATCGTCGCTGATAGACGGCAAGTCATCTATTTAAAATGCTTTATTGTCTGTTATTTGTGCCGTGAAAAATAATGAAAATGGTTGATAATGTGTGATAAATACTAACAGTGAGTGTTATTTTCGTACCTGAGGTTATTTTAAATGTATTATTTGTTGCAGAGTGAGTTAAAATTTTGTGAGAGTGATTTAAAAATTTTTAATTCACTTGTGAATAAAGTGTTACTTATAGTTCTTGCTATGGAGTTAATAATGACAGTTTAAAACGTCAAAACTCTCTCTGCAACAAATAATACATTTCAAATAACATAAGGCACGAAAATAACACTCATCACAGTATTTATCAGACATTATCAGCCATTTTCATCATCGACGATTGTCAGCTACTAACTGATTAGTTTTTTATTTTGTCAAAATTAAATAAAATGGTTTTTATTAATATTTCGTCAAAATTGAATAAAATATTGTATAAACCACGTGAGCAATGAATGTTTATTCATGAGAAGAAAGTTTAGCTCACGAGCCCGTAAGAGCGAGTAAGTTAATTTCTTTCTTCTTAGCTTACTTGGTGTATAAATTATCTATTATTTTAATTTCAGTGTTACTAATGTATTTATCAATAAAAAATTAATAGCTTTAGAAAAAAGATGGATCAGTTTTTGCTCCCTCTCCCCTGCCCCTTGGAAAAAATTCTGGCGGCGCCTATGCTTATTACAGTTATTGATTATTGTTATTTACCCTGTAGTGCCTGTAGTTGATTTTTTGCTTGATAATAAATTATTATTATTATTATTATTATTATTATTATTATTATTATTATTATTATTATTATTATTATTATTATTATTATTATTATTATTATTATTATTATCTTTAAAACAGCTAGCTTTACATTCTCTTTATTCGAGAACATCATGTTAGAGCACGTACACAAAATCAAATAAAAAGCTATTTTTCTATGAATGATGTGCTCTTCAATAAAATGTCAGATTAGCACAATTGGCTCGAGCTCAAACATTAAATAAACAAATCTTTGCCAATTCAATCGCATGCTCTATTGTTAGTTATTTTCTACTCTGTATATTTAGCCGCCGCACACATATTTCCCGAGTGTTGACTTATAGACTAAAAATCACTTAAAGACCACAAAAGACGTACCAGGTACGGTCGCGGTAGCTAACCCTTCAAGCCAGAAAGTAAATATGTTCACCTCAGCCAATTTCAAAATTAATGAATTTGCTTTGGGTTTATATTGGAAAGAAAATAAATAAGTTTTCTCATAAATTTTCGCTGAACTAATTATTTTTCTGTCAGTTTATGTCAACAAGGTTTAAAGGTTAATTAAGTGAAAAAATAAAATTTCTTATCTTTGTATTGTTTTTCAATGTTATATCGTGGTTTTATTGTGTACATGTTATTGGGAAAGTCTTTGTTAATGTATTTCAGTCGCAGTATTTTAACAACGTTAACAAATAACAAAATGTATAATAAAAAAAATTAGTCTTACAAAAATAAGGTTATTATTCTCGTAATTTAATAACGAACGGTTTTATTGTGTATGTGCAATACTAAAAAATTATGTTTTAAATCAAAGAAAAATAACAATGATATTCACCTACCTACTATTTTTTATGAAAATGAAAAAAGTTTTTTCTTGTAATATTTTATTTTACTTAATTTCTGTAAAAACTATTTTTAAACTCTTTTTAATAGCAAACAAAGGATTATTATCAAATTTCAAAAAATAACATTTATTCATTAATTTTAATGAATAAATAAAGCTTTTTTTTATTTATTTATTTATTTATTTTCTGTACAAGGAGAACCAACAGTCAATTGACCAATAACAGGTTCTCACGAACAATACATATAATTTTGCAAATAAATACATATATACATATAAATATCAATTGCACGGAAAATAAGGTTTTTAAATTTTGATAAGTTGCATGCGTTTCAAAATATAATAGACTGACGTGATTTCAGTAATAGTGCGACTGAATAAAGGTAGAATGAACAGAAATTAATAAACCATATTCCTATTTGGTCAATAATTTATCATTGTGGCTACAACGTCTACTTCGTCATCAGCATTTCAGTTCAGGGCATCAAAGTCCATTTTCACTAAAAATAATAAATTCGTCATTTTGGAAAAAAAAAACACAAATCCTAATTTAAATATTTTGCTATTTCCTCACATTTTATAATCATTTTAATAAATTGTTTTTATTACAAGATTCTTATTTTGTTATATAAATAAGGGATACATTTGGGAATTATCAGCTGTTTTTGCATTTTGCTGGCACCGCTGCAAAATTTGAAAGCGTGTCATCTCACCCACAAAATCGGGAGAAATAACACGGACAAGATATATTTCAGTACAAACAACACAGTTTTGTTTATATATCATATTTTGATTGTTTCATTTCATTACAAGAGAATACCCTATTATAGTGCACAAAATTTTGGAGCACGTGTAACTTCTTTGTTCTTTTATTTCTCCATTTTTCGTTCCAGGTAGCAATATACTTATTTTGAACGTCCCAAAAGATATGAAGAATTTATATGCATAGGTACTCTCTACAGGTTTCAATTTTATAAATATATTAAATTCTTTGTCAGTGTGTATTCCAGAATTTTTAATATAATATTACTTACAAAATGAAACAAACGCATTAAAGCATTAAAAACAAATTTAATTGAAAAATTTAATCTCCTATATTTTGTATTATTAGTTGTAATCAATTTACCGCAATTTATCTAGAAAATACAGATATATATTTCAGGAGTCCAAATTGTTTTATCTCCAATGTTGGTGGCCTTTACTGGATTGATTGTTAAATATTACATAGTATAATGAGCAATTCGGTTAAACACCAGATAGGTTTCAAATCTCGCTTATCATTTAGGATATATCATTTGGCAATTATCTCTAATGGCGGAAATGTTTATTTAATAGAGCAAATTGATTGTGAAGGTAATAATAATTATTGTGCGAGCAACTGTCAAATTATAAATGAGCTAGGACAGTGTTAGATGACCAGGACAATGGACATTGTCGCCAAATCTAATCAAGCTGCATGTGATTTGTATTACAAGCCACGTCCCATATTAGCTAGCTTAACCGCGTTAATTTCGGTTTATTTATTTAATATTGGATACAAATAAAATCAAACGTAATTTATCGCCAATTATTATTAATATTACAGACATTTTGTCGTTCTAATAGCTAACAAAATATGCAACTAATTGCTAATTTTTCAATACGCGTACGTAGTTTGAAACTGGTTTCAAACTGATTGGAAATTTTTGGGTTCTGCCAACAGAATTAAAGGTTATTGTTATTACCATCTGGTGCTATGCAGATTGTTGTTGTTGACATTTGCCTTGTCATGTAATGATATAATCTTACTTTAATGTTTAAAATTTACTTCCTGTATTTTTTTCTAGTTCTCTTAAATTTACATTCGAGAATCTACATGATAATACAGCAAATGTTTAGTGGTTTGGAAGAATTTATAATAAATGTTAATATTCCTTTTCCCTCGCTTTGGCCAGTAATTTTTAGTAGTAGATTTAAAATTCTGTTGTGCGAACATTTTTAACCAGATTGGTTTAGAACGGTTTCTGACGGTTGTGCGAACAAACCTAAAGACACATAGCAAAAAATGTTTTCTAAAATATTTTTTGCTGTAAAATGAAATACTTAATACATACTTAGTTGTTTCACCAACAATGGGGTATTCTACCGTTACTTTTTTTAAAGAAATCTGGTAATATATAAAAATCAAGGAATATTTGTAAAAACACTATGTTAAAATTCTAATTAGAATTTTGAATGTCTGAAATTATATGTGACGTCATAGTCCAGAGTTGGTCATGCTTCTGAAACAGTTATTTCTAGGGCTATCTACTTCGTTCGCAATAAGCATATATTTTAAATTATTTTTATTAAATCTTCTTTTCCTTGTCATATTTATTAGTAATGAATACAGAAATAAAGAAAAATGTTTAAAATAAATAAAATATTTAAAACAATTATTATTTCAATCTATTTCGTGAATCATTTTTAGTATGTCATTAGGATGACAATAATGTTGATATAGTTCTTTATTGAATTGAAACAAAATCGACTAATAGTAGGTCCAGTTAGCCCGAATTCATACGAAATTTTCAGATAATAATCGATAGGGACTGTGACGTCGCATTTACAATAATGGACACATAAACCATTTTTTTTATTATTATTTTAAATAAGAGTTCGTTTAATTTTAAAGTAATTCGTGGTATCAAAGAGTCACAATTGTTTTTTGTATAACTGCATTTGATTTTTTAAAGAAACCTATAACTATCTATCTCACAACAGTTTTTCTAGTAGGCTGCCCGTCATCTGTGACACTGGAAATAAATTTAAATATCTCGCAAAGTAATAATTATTAAAAAAATGTTTTTTATCTTAATCGTTATTTATTGAGATATATATATACTAGAATAAAGTGTACTAAATTAGGAACAAATAAAACCACTCGGTTATATTTTTCAAAATATATAATTATATTTTGAAACATATAACCGAGTGGTTTTCTTTGTTCCCAATTTAAAAATGTTTCAACGAGTGCCTATAGCAAATTTTAATTAATATTAATAAAGTGTACATTTTATTATTTTTTGTTATGGTTTATGGGCCAATTAAGTATATTTATTACAACAAGTAATATTCATCATTTTCATTTCATTTTACTAAAATTCTTAGTTTAAAGTATGCTATCCTTATAATTATTGAGGTTTACTCTTTCTTTTCAAAAGTTGAATACCCTATTCAAGACAAACTGAAAAAAAATGAATTTAAATCGTATTGTTGTTAGATGTTGTTAAATAAAATGTTTAAAAAAATTGCAGTAGTAATTTACAACAAAAGCGATGTTACGCAATGCTGATAAAAAATATGAAATTAATATAGTAGTGATTTGTGTTAGAGTTATACCGTTAAATTGTTAACCTGTAGCTGAAATTTAATTTATAATTACGTTTTAATTTTGAAAATTTTAAATAAAAAGTAAAGGATTTATTTAATTATTATTACAAATTCTATTAATTACAAAATGATAAATGAATTTTTATGAAGTGGGCGAACTGAAGCGGAGCAGCAAAACATGAATAATGCACTAATAGTTAAATAAATGTAATGACAATTGGCAGGGCTTTTACTAATTTCTAGCTAACAGAAATTACTTTGTGTAGATTTAGATAATAACATATTTTTTATTTATGAGAACATGTTTTTGTTTACTCTTTAACATAAAAAACGTGATAAGGTGTTAATTAATTCTAAAGAAGTACTTTTGCAAATATTGACAATATTTCATATTTCTAAAATGATTAATTTACGAAGACATGTTAACTAAGCATTTTTTAACACTCTCTATAATTTTAAAACATTAAAATGCCCATAGATTTTTGATCAACTAGAAATGTTTGAGATATTTAGCAGAAATGATTTTTGATGTGAATTGGGAGAAGTTTCTCTTCTACATTGATTAGGAGACGGCTTTCGGCAGAGTAAGGTGGGATATATTTCTGAGAATACCTACTGAAAGAGATTGGCATATAAGCTGGAAAAGACAGGATTTTATTAAAATAGCTGTGCACATACCAAAAAGTAGTAGTGAGGGTTAAAGATGCCGAAACAGAAGAAACAATCGAAAGGAAAGCCACGCAGTCGCAGAATGGCTTTTCGACGTATATGCATACAAATTGATGGAAGAAGCATTAAAAGGTACTGGTAAGATAATTGTATAGGGTTGGACAGAAAGAACGGACTTTTCTTAAAACGTCACAAAATTTAAACTTTTTGCTTAAGAAAAAAAATATTGATCGATTTGTTCGTAATAACATAGCATTTGACAAAATCAAGTGTGGAAAACAACATCTTGCATGTTGTCTGTTGTCATTAAAATATGATTTTATAATATAATTTATTTTCATACATCATCTTGCCTATGCGTCAAACAAAATAGCTATTTATGTATTAAGGGCGAAATGATATAGATTTTGGCACGCGGTGTAAAATTGAAGTCCGACGCATAGCGGAGGGTTACAATGCACCTAGGGCCAAAATATATTTCGCCCGTAATACATACAATATTTTTTGCACATCCGGAGTAGAGTTACTTCATGATCGTGATGAAAGTATAACGATATTAAAATCAAATTTAGATCATAGTAGTCTGACATATGTACGTTGTCACGGATAACAATAAAAACAAGCAAGTTAATGATAGATGTAATTATTTTAACTGGACACGAAAAGCTCTAGAGCGAAAATGACTACTTTTTCGCCATCGGTCGAAAAAGAGTGTCATTGCGCCCTTAAAATAATGCTTTTTGTCCGACTTTTACGCCCGGTTGTGCAAAAATATTATTTTAATAACAATGGGGTCATTTCACATTTTCTGATTTATTTTTTTCTTGAAAAAATAGGTCAAATTAAACATGTATGTGTATGTTTTACATCTTACAAGTCTTTAGAATCAGAGATATGATTTTTTAAAAGTGGCGTTTAATTTCAAATATTTCAACGGCTGACGACACATATTCACGGATACGACAGTCGAACTCTACCGGTTTAATTTAGAACTATGATTATTTGGTTTGGTATTTATTTAAATAAATGGTTTATTTATATACCTTATACTGCACTAGTACTAGATATAGAAAGTAATAATAATCTTCTCTCTTGTATATTTTGCTGTTAGCTGTCACACTTTTAGGTTAGATTACTATTTCATGTTGTGAGCGCGTGTGTGTGAGAGAGAATTGTCTTTGTGTGAGTATGAATTTGTGTCGTCACAAATTTAGTCCGTGTTTAAAAGAGCGAAAATTTATTAGCAAATTTATGAATGAAAAGTCACATATTTCAAATTATTTTCTATTACTATATTTATTAAATGAGATGGATTTCATGATTTTATAAAAAAAAATCGACAATTATTTTTTTTGAAATGACCCCATTTTGATATATTTAAACAAATGTCACTGCCAGGAAGCAGTTACATTAAAAATAATTATGAAACCGTATTAAGGAGAATGTAGTAATAATACAATCATGTATTTGAATCTCATAAAATTAAGGTCCCGTTGCCGCGTGCCTGAATGTCTGGTCGCGAACCTGGAGGAACCGGGTTCGCTCCTGACTGACGCCAAATATTTCCAATTTTAAATGGCACAAAAGTGACCGCTGTGCTGCACTCTCCACGCCAGCTATGAGTGCCCGTGAGGTGACGCCTGGTAAGCGCCCACACGGTAAAATATATCGTCATCATTACCGATGTCTACATGTGTTGTAGATACTGGCACACCCGGAAATGGGTAATAATAATAAATTTTCAATCATACATAAATATTAGAAGTACTATTGATTTACTTCATTGTGTTCCAGGGTACGCGTCTGAAAAGATTTTATGTAAAGATGCGAGTACTATTTTGATTTTTATTAAGTTTTGTCAATATTTGTGAAATTTATTTTGTGTATGATATATTTGTTAAATGTAAAATAAAATAAAGATTGTTATGTGTGAATAAAAAATATTTGAACATAATGATTGATTACTGCATGGTTAAATACCCAGCGGGAGGTTATGGGCTGATAATATCAGTTTTTTTTTGTGGGGTCACCTCAAGATACTTACATACGAACACAAACCCCGTACGAAGAATTGAACGGAGCTATTCGAGTAGAAGTCTCCCAAATTGACAAAGCGATTTTGGAAAGAGTGCTAACTTCGTAGAACGCCCCCAGAAATACATTAATGATAACAGACAACACATGCAAGATGTTGTTTTTCACACCCGATTTCATCAAGTGCTGCGTCATTATGAACTCAAATATGTCAATAATTTTTTTATAGTGTCAATTTTATGACGTCCGACCTTTCTCCCAACCCTGTAGGAGGAGAAAAAATTAAATACATCAAATATGATGATGACCAGAAAGTGAGAAAGAATAAACAAATACGAAAATGCAAGTGGGAAATAATTTAGGCTAAAACGTAATGTAAAATGGGCTATATGTATAATTGCATAGAACGGAAAAGTAAACCCCTTTCCTGATTCTAAATAAACAAATAAAACGCAAATATTGAGATTAGTTGAGCAAATGTTTAATGAAAAATCAGTGAACTGCGTACGGACAGTAGGAAAATTTAAATGTTTGCAGCTAAAATCATATTTGCATGTTTGCAAAGCGGTCGCCTCCGAAATTAACTGCACATGGGAAGTGGGAACGTTGTTCTTTCAGAGTAAATAGAGAAAATTTAAACTATACAATGGCTATAATTACAAAGTATTTGCAAGTCTATTTTACATAGGTATTAAATTTTGTAAATCGTTTAAAGAAACCTTAACAGGGGAACTAAATTATTTATAATACTAATTCCGTTGCTCTACATAGGTGTATTACGTTAAAAGGAGACTATATCGAACAATAATTTAAAAATAATATTTTGTAGCCAGCACACTACCTCTCGCCATTTCCATTTTATGTTATATAAGTATAAATTACAAAACATTTCCCAAAAATTGTTTTATTTATAACATTTAACATTTCTAGTGCATGCATACAAAAAAATTAATTCTATTCTTTCATTCTACCGTGAGTATTTTTTAACGTGAAACATTGGGTTTGTCATATCCATAGTTACGACTTGATATTTGATTGACAGCAATGTATTTACCCGTTCCATTTAAAATGAAACATAGGGAACGAATCTGGCACAAGTATTATATTTAAATATTGTAAGAAATTTAGCGGAGTCAGAAAACCACTCATGAGAACTAAACATATTTCGGGCACAAGGTGCACACAGTATTTTTTTACATCTAAATTTAATTTTTAGAAAACTGGTATAATTATTTAAACAAAATTAACCTCTAATAACATCTTGTCAATATGACAGATAACCGTTGAATTTTCCTATAAGTTATGATTTGACATTTGATTGACAGCAATGTATTTGTCTGTCTCATTTAAAATGACACATGAATGAATTTGACAGAAGTATTATATTTAAATATTGTAAGAAATTTAGCCGAGTCTGAAAACCACTCGAGCACAAGGTGCACACTATATTTTTTCTACAACCAATTTTAATTTAGAATGCAACAAAATTAACCTCTATTGACGTCTTATCAAATGTCAAATTCGTTCCCTATGTTTCATTTTAAATGGAACGGGCAAATACATTGCTGCCAATCAAATGTTAAGTAACCATGGATATGACAAACCCAATGTTTCACGTTAAAAAATACTCACGGTATGAGAATGTTCCTAAAAGTCACATATTCTTCCAATTCATTGCCAAGATTGATGGTATTTCTTAAAAGGTTAAATGTACTTCCCAAAAAAAGCTCTCCGTAATGTCACTAAAACTGTTGATTTTTGACACTGACATTTATTTGTCAATTACGAACTATGTTACAAACACTTGAATTTGTCAACTGGCATCCGTGGTGTAATTTGGACTGTGTGATTTATTACATCAGTTTATTCTATATATTATATTATTTATCTCTAAAGCTATAGAAGTTAAAATGTCATAATTAAATTTATCAGATTTAAAATTTAATGTTCTTTATTATTTGTAGTAACATAAATTTTCAAAACATTTAATTTACAAGATTTTTATAAGAAACGATTACTTCCGGTTGCCCATTTGTTAGCAAAACCTAATCAGCTCTTCCTATTTACGTCCGATCGAGAAATCCGTAGTTAAACATGTCATTGTATTTATGAAACCGTGGTTACAACATCCATACACACACATATACACAAAACACACACACACAAATCAAAAGGACGTCGTTTCGGACGTGGTTGCGACCACGTCAAAGTTAAAAATAAAATGTTATAAATTATTGAAATATCGAAATTTAAAATAACATAATGTAAAATTTATAACAATTGTTTTTAACTTTGACTTGAATATAGTCGTAACCTCGACCGAAACGTCGTTTTTTTATTTAATAAACATTTACACATCAATGGGGTCCCGTGGCCGCGTGCCTGAGTGTCTGGTCTCGAACCTGGGGAACCGGGTTCGATCCCGACCGACGCCAAATATTTCCAATTTTAAATGGCACAAAAGTGACCCCTGTAGTGCACTCTCCACGCTAGCAATGAGTACCCGTGAGGTGACGCCTGGTAAACGCCAACACGGTACAAATATGTCATCATCATTACCGAAATCTATGTACAACACAGATTGGCACACTCAGAAATGGATAATATACCGTGATGATATACAGTGTCCCATTTAGAGGTGCCACCATTGGGATTTCGAGATCTATAAGAGATACGATGTCGGTTAAATGGAACTTTTTGTGCGCCTTTGGGAGGCCATCTCAGATGTGCTTTTATTTTTCGAAAAATATTCATAGGGCACTAGATAATGACGAAAAACTGAATATTGTTGATTTTTTCTTTTTCAAATAACTTCTAAACTATTAGTATTTGAGAAAAACGTTTCAAATATAAAAGATAGATATTTTTATTAACTAACCAGTGGCGTACGAAATAAATTTTTATATCCGTAAATTTTCGAGATATAACACAAACTTATATTTTTTTAAATGGAACCCATATCTGAGTTGTCTCAAAAAAATAATTATTTTTTCCTCTTTTCACTGATGTAAGGGTTATTATGTATCATATTTGTTTTGCTCCTAAAATTTAATGTTTCTCTTTATTTTCCTGAATTTTCTTATTATTTCCCAAAAAAACATTATTATTTTTATTAATTATATTGTATTTGATCAAAATAATTTGTTTTATGCCTTTATTACTTAATATTTTCATTCTAGACTCATAATTACAAATTACACTATTATGCGCCAAGGGCGACCTGATACAAAATTTTATAAAAATTAATTTGATACTAGTTTTGAGCAAAATTTTTTAACGAAATAAATTATTCAAATACAAGGAGTATTTCCAAATAGAAATCTACCAATATTTTCAAAATAATTGTAAATTTAATACAAAATAAGAAAAAAATAATAATTTTGAAGGCAAAACAAATATAAAACATAATAACCCTTACATCATTGAAAAGAGAAAAAAATATTTATTTTTTGAGACAAATCAGATGTGGGTTCCATTTAAAAATATATAAGTTTGTGTTATATCTCAAAAATTTACGGATATAAAAATTTATTTCGCACGCCACTGATTAGTTAATAAAAATATCTATCTTTTATATTTGAAACTTTTTTCTCAATTATTAATAGATTAGAAGTTATTTGAAAAAGAAAAAAATCAACAATATTCAGTTTTTCATCATTATCTAGTGCCCTATGAATATTTTTGGAAAAATAAAAGCACATCTGAGATGGCCTCCCAAAGGCGCACATAAAGTTCCATTTAACCGACATCGCATCTCTTATAGTTCTCGAGATCCCAATGGTGGCACCTCTAAATGGGACACACTGTATTTATTTTATTTTATTTATTTACACATCAATTGGAAGCTTTTAATACCCAAGAATCTTAAATATTTCAGTATCCTCGTATATTACATACTGTTTCATTAGTTTCTTTTTTAATCACTTTCTTGCAATTCTTCCATTTCATATTCCATCTTTCCCACAATTTCTGTCCTTCCATTCCATTCGTCTTGTGCTAATCAATCCTGATTTGTAGGATGGCAGACACTCATTGTGTAATTACCAATCATTGCGGAAACAATTAACTAATCAGTGCGGGATCCGCTCATCGTTATTCCACTTCATTAATTAGCTCATCGCGACGTCGACCGTCCACCGTCAGGAGAGGAGAGACGTCGCTCTTCTCTCAGAGAAATAAGAGGAGAGTATATATAGCGGGCTATGTTTACTCCACTCCCACACTGACCTACATCAGGAGAGGAGTTATATTTAGAGGGGAATACAACAAGGTATTTGTTACGTAACAGAGAATCAAGATAAAATGTCTACAGGTTACAAAAAGAAGAATTATGAAAATTGTGTAACTTAATTCTGAATGAATCCTATTAACAAAATAGAGAACAGCAAAAAACCTCCCGCTGGGTATTTCACCACGCAGTATAAATAAAGCAATCATCATGTTCAAATATTTTTACATTCACTCATAACAATTTTTATTTTACAATTGACAAATATATCATACACAAATAAATTTCACAAATACTGACAAAACTAATAAAAAAAACTTAACAAAAATCAAAATAGTAATCTCGTCTTTAGACAAAGTCTTTTCAGAGCCGTACCCTGGAAAAAATGAAGCATATCAATACTATTTTCCTTTTGTTTGGTACCTTGGATGATGAATATGTGGAGAGGAAATTGATTTCGCCTTCTCAAGGTTCAATGTAAAACTTAGTTTTTATTTGATATTTGGACGTTTCGAGGGACCCAAGGCCCTCATCATCAGCAGAATTAAAAATTTATTTTAAAAATTATTTTAAAATAAATTTTTAATTCTGCTGATGATGAGGGCCTTGGGTCCCTCGAAACGTCCAAATATCAAATAAAAACTAAGTTTTACATTGAACCTTGAGAAGGCGAAATCAATTTCCTCTCCACACATATCAATACTACTTCTAATATTTATGTATGAACTAAATTATTTAGTGGCTTGACAAACTCTTCTCATTCTTTGCAATAGTTTTTACAAAAGATTACTAAACTAATTCCCAAATTGTTATATTCACCTGGTTATTGCAAACTTTTCTTTTCATTTGATCACATAAAACTTTAACATGCATACAGCATGATTCAAATAAAGCAAAGGTAAAAAAGCCAAAAGAAGAGAAATACCTACGTTAAGTTTTATAAAGCTCAATAAGAATTATACAATTTAAGTACGCTAATTTTTACAAATCAACAGGTAGGTATACCCAAATTTGTTTAATGACACTGTAAATAATTTCTCTAATATACTCCGTTTTATTAATTCTTTTACCGATTCACCAACTTTTCAGAAGGAGAGTAAGTACTTTTGCTTAAGTCAGATATTCTTTGAATTGGTCATCTACTTTTGTTTATCAACCTTTAAAACTTGGAGTGATCTTTGACAGAAACATTTTCAATTTAATGTTACTTTTTAGGTTACTCATACGAGGGTCCCTTTTTTAAAATATTATTTTAAATATGTTCAAAGTAGTTCCCATCAACAATAAATACCATTCGAACAATCTTTTCTTCTACTTCTTAAAAGTTCCTAACCAATTATCTTTTGGAATGTATTCAAACAAATTTCTGGGAGATTTACAAACAGTCAACGATGTTAAATTAATTTCTGGTAATTTAAAAACTGTCAAAACTGCAAAACTGAAAGATCTTATAATTAGTAAACTAATTTCAGGCTCACTTAAAAAAAGTCAAAGCTGTCATATATAAATCATGATTCAAAAATGCTCTCTGGTTAATACCATATTTTCAGTCACAACGACCCTTTAAAAATTGATTAACTAACTAAACTTTCGCAACTTATTTTCTAATTAGGCAAATAAATAACTGTTTAATATTATAATGCAAATTTTGTGTTATTTATGCAATAAAAGGCTAACAGATAACATGTATTAATGAAAAATTTAAAATGCAATCATTTTTTAGAAGAAAATAAGAATTTTACAGTATATTGACTTATATTCAGTCTCAAATTAAATAACAGAAATTTTGAAATTTCTTTTGTCAAGAAACCAAAAACAGATAAAAATTATAAGAACAATTATGCATGCAATTTTAATTCTAAATACTAATAGATTTGCACTTTATAGCAGAAAATTGCATAAAACTAAATTGACCAATAAACGCCACCGTCCAGAATAGTCGTTTTTATGAATTCTCAGTATTCTGAATTTACAAAACCATTATATCCTTTTACAAAAAAAAAAAATATTTTTTATATTTCGTTCTACAGTTATATATGTAATAACAATACTGCAAAATTGTTAATCATACAATTCTAGAATTTATACATCAATAAAATCATTTCAAAACATTTCCTAGAAAACCCATTTTCATAAAATTAAATGAATCATATTTTCAAGGAAACCAATTACACGACATAACAAAAATGATTATTTTGAACACGATTTTCGTATTAGTTTAAATGTCTTAAATACACTAATTATTACCTCACACATTAAAGATTACAGAATGACAGTATGTAAACACATTTACAAGAATGTAAACATCAAACAAAAAGGAGGACCTTGTTCTTTAAAATTCTATTTTACAAGTTACCAGACGTGAACTAAAATTAAATCTGTTCAGTCAATAGGCGTAAATATAAATATCTACAGCTTTTATTTGAAACATTTTTGTCCAAAATTAATTGGGACCTTTTGCGCAAAGAAAAACTGTTTTCCTATGTTAAATGCATATGGCCAGATTTTTAATTAGCATGTATATCATCACAATTACGATGTCGAACATCAATTTTCAGCAATAACAAAAGATTGTCATTGTAGTTAGAAGTTTGTGAATGACTAAATAACAATAAATTATAAATTAAAACAAAAGTTTATTGGTATCAATGAGTTATGCATGACTTTAACTATCGAGAAACGAACATAAATTAAACTATAATTCAATAAAAGTAGATAGAACAGCTTAACTATATTAAAGTTTTTAAGAATGGAAAAGATATATAAATTAATAAAGGTGGATTTATGCAGCCTACTTTTTATTTTACCTTTTCTTTTTATTTTACTTTACAAAAGTTAAAGGTGTGTTAATAAATGTACTCCTTTATGTGCACACTTTTAAATTTACTTTAAGAACTAAAGTTGGCCAACTTTCAACTTAAGACTGTTAAAGTAAAAGAATTTCACAACTGCGCATGTGTACCACTTCACGTGACAAACGTCAGCGTACCCTGTATTTATTTGTTTTTGTGTAGGTAAAATTGCAAAAATTAGAAAATGGGTAAAGCTACAAGTAATATAGCAGATGCACAAATTATTACATTTGTGTCCATTTTTATAGGTTATAACAACATTTATGTCAACTGATATACCAGAAAAATCACATCTGCGCATGTGTACAGAAGGCTTTAAAGTAGCTGCATAAAGTACCAAACTTTAAGTAAAAGTAAAAGCGAAAAAGAAAAGAAAAAGTAAAATAAAAAATAAGCTGCATAAATCCACCTTAATAGGAATAAGTTCAATACATCTCAATTTTATTTACAAATAAATAATATAGTTCTTGAATATTCATTTCTAGAAAACTTTTAACGATATAAATTCGTGATGTTCACTTAATAGGAAAAAAGTACAAAATTTGTAACTATCAAGAAAAATAATTACCCGTAACTTAAAACTTTGTAATACATAACTATGTATATCCAATAAATTTCTATAAATATTTAATGCATGAGAAAATTCGATGGCAGTAATATTGCAATAAAATATGGACCATAAAATAAATTATAAATTTCACTATATTTTATGAATATTTACTTGATATATTATTATCAGCATAATATTCACCTCATATTTTCTAATGAATTATATAGCTCCCTACAAAATTACAAATAAATATAAATTTAAATATTTTCATATATCATCAATTCTTTTTCCCGTTTTATAAATATGACAATTATTTTTATTAATTTAAATACATACCTATTATTTACTAATCCTGCAAACTATGTAAGTTCCTTTGCATATATCTTTTGCTTTACATGATTCATTTCGTTAATGTATAGTTGTAAACTAATATTTGACACTTTGATAACATGTGCTTATTGACACCTGTTTCATTTATAGTGCTGCATACATAGCAAATCGGATCATCCTGTACATCTAATATTTATGTACGATGGAAAATGCAATAGTTTTACAAACCTTAATTTTATTAGATACAATACAATCTCTTTAACACGGTTTCATTATTAATTTTAATGTAATTAAATCAATTTTTGTGCCACGATTAAGTGGCTAGCTTAGCTGTTCTATAGTGACTTTTTTGTCTAAAATTTGACAGTTTGATAACAAATGTGTTATACACATAAAGCCCCACCAGCTTTAGAATGTTAAATATGCATTTCCATCATTTTGTCACTTGATTTTTTCTAATTTTGTCTCCAGTTTCATCTCTTCCATTACTGAGATTCCTTGTTCAACAGGCAATATGACAGGGCATTAGTTTAGACTGTTATATGATGTGACTAGAGTTGTCAAGAAACAAAAACTGCGGTACGACACGACTTTGACCTCGTTATGTGATATCAGACAGAAGAGATGAATTAACGTCGTTGTTAGCAGAGGAACACATGGGAGATTTTCTTTGCTCTGATCTTAATCAAGTGCTTTAAGAGGTTCTTTCCATTCATATATAAACGAAAGAGTTCAGAGCTTGTTCTTAAAGTAGTATAAACAGTGCATGAATGGTTATTAATACACACATACTCGTATATGTATAAAGATTTTATTGCAACATAATTTTGAGAACATATTTACGATCCAACAAAACTGGCAAAAGAAATATGTATTAATTACTCTACATGATAAATGGCCACATTTGTTTATATGACGCAAAAAAAATTCTGAATGTTCGACGCAAAATTTTGCTTCCTTTTTTGTGCCAGCCTCTGCACATATATATATACAGGATGTCTCTTAAATAGGGGGACATGGCTTAACCACAGATTTCTGAGGCTAAAATAAGACGATTTAACCAAACTTGCTTCTACCGGAAAGTGTACCATTTAGCCAGAATTCTGCTTCAAAGTTCTTCGAAAAAAAATTAATTTTGCTTATAATAACCGGACGCTTTATTCGATTTGGATGAAATTTGGTATGACAGTTTATATGATTATAAGTCATCTTTTAAGATGATACTTGTTATTATTAGTGAACCACTAGTGTATGAAATGTAGGTGTCTCAACATTGATTAGACCATAACTTTTTAATGGCCACGCCGATAACGTGAAATTATTTTTTTTCAGAAAGATACATTCAATAGTAAACTTTTCTCTCTCTGTGTAATTTGTGATATCTGTTACGGTTCACACAGAAAAAAATAAAACCTGAGTGACTACATCATGAATTTTTTAAAAATAAATTTAATCTAGTAGTCAATCCAAATGTCAAACAATTAATTTTTAATGACAGTAACGAGTTGTCAATCTTCTCAACTTGTTTAGGAGTAAACTAACATATTTATTCGTGTTATTTATAATAATGGTAGTAAAATACTATTAGGCTGAACAAATAGATGTTACTAGTTTCTGAATATTGCGAAGGAATTTTTTGACAACCCAAAAACAATTGTTACTGTCATTAGAAATTCGTTGTTTGACATTTGGATAGATTGCTAGATTAAATTTATTTTTAAAAAATTCACGGTGCAGTCACTCAGGTTTTATTTCTTTCTGCCTGAATCGTAACAGAAATCATAAAATAAACAGAGAGAGAAAAGTTTACAATTGAATGTATCTTTCTGAAAAAAAATAATTTCACGTTATCGGCGTAGCCATTAAAAAGTTATGGTCTAATCAATGTTGGGACACCTATATTTCATACACTAGTGGTTCACTAATAATAACAAGTATCATCTTAAAAGATGACTTATAATCATATAAACTGTCATAACAAATTTCATCCAAATCGAATAAAGCGTCCGGTTATTATAAGCAAAATTAATTTTTTTTCGAAGAACTTTGAAGCAGAATTCTGGGTAAATGGTACACTTTCCGGTAGAAGCAAGTTTGGTTAAATCGTCTTATTTTAGCCTCAGGAATCTGTGGTTAAGCCATGTCCCTCTATTTAAGAGACACCCTGTATACAGTGTGTCCCATTTAGAGGTGCCACCATTGGGATCTCGAGAACTATAAGAGATACGATGTCGGTTAAATGGAACTTTTTGTGCGCCTTTGGGAGGCCATCTCAGATGTGCTTTTGTTTTTCCAAAAATTCTCATAGGGCACTAGATAATGACGAAAAACTGAATATTGTTGATTTTTTCTTTTTCAAATAACTTCTAAACTATTAGTAATTGAGAAAAACATTTCAAATATAAAAGATAAATATTTTTATTAGCTAACCAGTGACGTACGAAATAAATTTTTATATCCGTAAATTTTCGAGATATAACACAAACTTATATTTTTTTAAATGGAACCCATATCTGATTTCAGTCTCAAAAAAATAATTATTTTTTTCTCTTTTCAATGATGTAAGGGTTATTATGTTTTATATTTGTTTTGCTCCTAAAATTTAATTTTTCTCTTTATTTTCCTGAACTTTCTTATTATTTCACAAAAAAACATTATTATTTTTATTAATTATATTGTATTTGATCGAAATAATTTGTTTTATGCCTTTATTACTTAATATTTTTATTCTAGATTAATAATTATAAATTACACTATAATGTGCCAAGGGCGACCAGATACAAAATATTATAAAAATTTGTTTGAGACGAGTTTTGAGCAAAATTTTCTAAGGACATAAATTATTTAAAAAGAAGGAGTATTTCTAAATAGAAATCTACCAATATTTTCAAAATAATTATAAATTTAATAAAAAATTAGGAAAAAATAATAATTTTGAAGGCAAAACAAATATAAAACATAATAACTCTTACATCGTTGAAAAGAGAAAAAAATAATGATTTTTTTGAGACTAAAATCAGATATGGGTTCTATTTAAAAAAATATAAGTTTGTGTTATATCTCGAAAATTTAGGGATATAAAAATTTATTTCGTACGCCACTGGTTAGTTAATAAAAATATCTATCTTTTGTATTTGAAACGTTTTTCTCAATTATTAATAGTTTAGAAGTTATTTGAAAAAGAAAAAATCAACAATATTCAGTTTTTCGTCATTATCTAGTGCCCTATAAGAATTTTTGGAAAAACAAAAGCACATCTGAGGTGGCCTCTCAAAGGCACACAAAAAGTTCTATTTAACCGACATCGTATCTCTTATAGTTCTCGAGATCCCAATGGTGGCATCTCTAAATGGGACACACTGTATATATATATATATATATATTCCATGTTTTTTAAGGTACTTATCTCTCGGAATATTATTAAGAGTTAATATTTCGTTAATAATTTTCATTTTTTTTATCCCAATAAATTAATAATTCATGTTTTATTCATGTTTAAAATACATACAATACAAGAATGTAGTTTATAAAATTTGAAAAAATGAGACTATCTGCTTAAAGTATTTTTCACGGAAAAATTATCGTTGCTCAATAACAAATGTATGATTCTTGACAACATACGTAAATGAAGTAGTCTCCGTTTGCTACACAGGTTATAAAATCTGTTCCACCCGGAAACTTACGCTCCTATAGAACACTACCAATTACATCCATCCACTTATACACTGGACGGCCACACAATCGAACATCCTCAACTTTACCAACATATATGCGTTTTACAAGGCGTTCACTCGTCATTCTCCATACATGACCAAACCATATCTGACTCACTCCAATCTCACAACAATATTCTTCCTAACCATATATTCTTCATACACCAAATTATTCCTCACACGATTCCATCTTGTATACCTATAAACACCACGTAAATAAATCATTTACACGGCAGTCACTCTCCTTTTAAATACATAACTACGCATCACAAATACAAAAATTGATAGTCAAAGTATTTTTAATAAAAATAAAATAAATAAATATATCATCACGGCATATTACCCATTTCTGGGTGTGCCAGTATCTACAACACATGTAGATATCGGTAATGATGATGACATATTTGTACCGTCTGGGCGCTTACCAGACGACACCTCACGGGCACTCATTATTACCTCTCGCTAAGAGAGGTATTGGAATCATGCTAAAAATCACATATCCAGATTTTAATGAATAAGCACGTTTCAAGGTCACTAGAATCCAATTTTAACATCTTTACAATGATGTGTGTGTGTGTGTGTGTGTGTGTGTGTGTGTGTGTGTGTGTGTGTGTGTGTGTGGATGTGTGGATGTGTGTATGTATGTGTGTGTATGGCTGGATGTTGGACGGACGATTCCTCAAAAACTATAAGACATAAGACCTGTTTAACTATAAATTCCTCAATCTGACATTCCTGGGAAGAGCTGAAAAGGTGTTTGTAACAATTGAACAACCGGAAGTAGTAGTTTTTAAAAGAAATTCTTCCAAATATTAATTTTTGAAAATTTTTGATATTACTAATTTTGAAGAACAAAATTCTACAGCTGATACATTTAAATTTTTTATTATATCTTCTATAAATTTAGAGATAAAGACGCTATAATATATAGAATATCGGGATATAACAAGTCGAGTAGGCGAAACTACACTAAGGAAACCAGTTGATAAATTCAAATGTTTATAACATAATTTGTAAATGACAGATTTCAGTATCAAAAATCAACAGTTTTAGTGACATTTTGATAGCTTTTTCTGGGAAGTACATTTAATCTTTCTTATTGTTTTATTAATTAAATATTTGAAATTATAGGTAATATGCATAGAACCATCAGAAATACCGCCAATCTGGTTAATGAATTGGAAGAATCTGATATAATAATCTAAAATAGATATAATTAGAATTATAAGTGTGTAGAAGACATGTTAAATACAATAAAAAACAATATTTGGGTAAAGTTCTGTAATATTTTGTTATAAAACGACAGTTCGATAGCAAAGTCCAATACAATACTTATATAGCCTAATATGGAAATGGCGAGAGGTCTTGTGCTAGCCACAACAGATTTTTTTTTCTTTTTTTATCTTGCAAGAGTAGAAAAAATAGTGTTTATAGAACACAAACGATTGCAACCTTCGCTTCTAACTATAAAATCCTTTTCCATTTATTCGTTCGACTTTCTCTTCCTTTTCAAAATATGGAATATTTCATAATTTTTTTATGTACTCGTTCACAAAGCATTTTTTGTGTACCTGCATTAAATATTCAACTTCTTTAATTGGCTCATTTCTCATTGTTAAATGAAATTATAAAATCAAAAAACAAAAACTTCTTTTATGATAAACGAAAAGATGGTTTGCGATGTTTTTATATTTGACAGGAACTTCTAGCTTGTATCAGTTTTATTTCCCTCAAATTTCGCTAGTATCGCATGTTATTCTGCTTGCTCCAATATTTATTTTTTGTACCATCGTGCGGGAAAGAAGTGTTCTCAAACTTAAAATAGGTATGGAAAATAATAATTAAAAAATAAAATTTTTGTTTTGTTGTCATGAAGGCAATTGTTATGATCGTTTAAAACCTAAACATAGCCGCCCAAATAGTACATTTCATAATATTTCTTTTGTTTGAGACAATTGTAGCAAAAATATTTTTCTACAGTCACTATAGAAAGTAGCCATTTGCGCTCTCTTTTGTCAAAGCAAAATGTCACTTTGCCGCTCATGCGCGACAAAATTTCTAAGTATACAATGCTGAGAAATGTCACTTGTCTACATTCTTAATGAAAATGTTTAGTTAGGAACTAATGGCACTGTAATTACACATTTATCACGTTCACAAGTCAATTTGACATATGTTCTGTCGGTATTTAACATAACCTAACAAAATGCAAATGCCACACTGCTGTGAAAATGAAATAGGGCATTCATTTACAAAAACGAAAGTATAAAATGCTTAGATTAGATTGAATAAAAACTCAAGAAGAATGGAAAATAACGATAAAATAAAATTAAATATAAAATAAATTGTATGAAGTTATATTTAGTAATAGGAATGATTGTACACAGATGGCGGTAGGATAGTTGCGAGTCGTACTGACATCTGATCTCTAGTTAACTATTTATTTTGATTACAATAAAGTTATTAGTTATTTCGTTACTTAAATAATTGCGAGAAGTCATTCAATGCACATACATGTCTATATAATCACAAATTCCTTGACATATTTGTTAATTTTTTCAATGTAACAGGCATGACAACTAACCACACATTTTGCTACAAAAACTCATCAAATCATCACAAATCCTTGCTTCCACGCTCTAATTTTGGTTTTTTTTATGGAATAGATGGCTAATGTAACGATATAATCATTTAAAAGCCTTTTTAAGTTTAAACCGTATCTTTTGTATTAGCCAATCGTTATTTACTGTAAGTATAAAGTGTACATTTTATTATTTTTTGTTATGGTGAGGACCCCATTGTGGCGACTGTAGAAAAAATCTTGTGTGTGTTTCGAGCGCAAATGGACATTGTCGATTTCGAGAGAATAACCTCTCAATCGACAATGTCGCATTTTGCGCTCTTAATACACAAATAGCTATTTTGCAACATCGGGAAACCTGATTCTGATGCAAATTGTAATGTTTTTTTTTTTTTTTTTATTTTACTGGTGTAAGATTCGAGTAACAGGTATTTTATCAAGTAAACGATACAGTTGGGTCACTATACTATAATAATATACTATGCTATAACTTATCTTAATAAATAAGGGGGTTTGGAATGTGTGGTAGTGTATTGAGACTCCTTCTTTCTTCACCGAGACTTACACGGCTTTCTCCTTCACTTTGCCCACTCTTCGCCATCTTAGGTTCTGCTTCCAATCTTCTTTTACTCTTTCAACTACTTCTTTTATTATAATAATTCTTTGCTCAACATTCGCTGCGGCTAATTTCAAATATACTTCATTCTTTTACTACTTTTTTTCTCCCCACGACTTGCCACCGTCTTTTTTCACCTTAACCTCTACTACTGTTCATCCCGCCTTTTTTCCCTGTTCACTTACGCCACCTGTGGCACGCACCCTCACTATTAGATACAGGTGCGCACTGGCCCAGTGCGCTAATTCCCTGCACTTATCTCAAAAATAACTATTTCTTTTCAATCGATTGATTATTGTTGATATAATCAATATTTCATTTTGCTAACATATTTACACTTTTGTTCTGAATATATGATCGTTGAAAATTTCTTTTGCAAGTACTAAATATTGCATAGCTTTGTTTATTTCTGGTTAGAATTTATCCGTGACAGTTTTAATTCGACAGTGAATGTGTTCAGCGAGTTCTTGACGTTTTATTTATACATAGAAGAAAGAAAAGTGGAAATGTCGTAAGTAGCAGAGGGAAAGAAAGTAAAGTTTGCTCGCTGGAGTCGGGTGTTCAGTGTTAGTGAAATATTAATGACAGCACGCGCAACGACGGTGACGTGCACGGGGTACTAGGAAGTCCAGAGTGCTATGGAGAAGGCCAACAAATGAGACAAGTTTTGATGAAATTAAACACGTATGGCACATACAACAAACAAAACAACTATTTCATTATTTGCGACAATGTTGATGTATACTCAGAGGAATTATGATACAAGAGCATTTTTTATATTTAAATAAACAAAAAAACTATATTTTTCTTGTGAAACTAAACAGAATATTATTTTTTTTAACTTTTATTAATTGAAATAATTACCTACATATTTATTGATGCTGAAAACACAGGGAGTAATTTTTAAAACGGGTCATAGGGCTATAACATAGAAAAACAGTTTTTTAGACGCCAAAAGTTTCTATATTAATTTATTGAAAAAAGAATTATAAAAAAAAATTACGAATTTTTTGATACCAAACACATTACATTTCTGTTTCATATAAAGCCAGAAAATAAATTTAAAATTAGCCCAATTAAGAAAAAATATTAGCAGTGAAACTGACAGAAACAAAACAAAATAATTGTTGACTTAAGACGCTCATTAATAAACGTTTTTTGCACATTATTTGTTAAATTATTATTATTTGCGGTTTATTAAGAAATAATGAATAATTTGTCTCATGAATAAAATTACAAATTATTAAATGGTTTTAATTGTTCCCTTGTAGTTTGCAGTTTTTCTCGATTCTTATAAGTTATTTCTTATTACATGTAGATCATCTTTAATTTGTAAATTCCTATTACAATATAAATAATTGTTTCTTAAGTAAATATCCTAGTATTTTTGTTTTATTTTGTGTTCATAAATTAATAACTTTAATCTTTAATTGTCCCCTGTCAGGTTAGTCAAACATGACAATGTTTTGTTACTCTCAGTTTCATGGCTAATGTATTTTTTTCTTAATTGTACAAATTTTTAAATTTATTTTCTGGTGTACATGAAACAGAAATGTAATGTGTTTGGTATTAGAAAATTCGTAATTTTTTTCTATATAATAGGCATCAATTATTTTTTTAATAAATTAACTTTTGGCGTCTAAAAAACTGTTTTTCTATGTTATAGCCCTATGACCCGTTTTAAAATTTACAGCCTGTATATGTTCCTTTGCATACGTATAATATAACTATTGTTTTATTTACTATTACAATTTTCTTTTTAAAACCTTATCATTAACAGTTTAAAATGATAGGTTCTTTGACAGTTATCCAGTGAGGGATTAAAGTATGGAATATCCAAAAAAAATCAGAACTCAGCCAGATTTTTAAAAACGCTGAAACGTGGAATACAATAGTGATTTTTCTTTCCCCTATGCTCATGCAAATAAATCATAAGGGTGCATAACAAAAATTCTGAGAAAAATCGAGTTGAACATCTAATACGTAATAATGAATAATCAACACACCTTGATAAAAATTTTAAATATATCCAACTGTTTCATACAAGCATTCTGTCAATCTTCAACGCTCTTGCCATAATTATTGTAGTTACTGTTCAATTCTAATAATTCTACTAACGTCGGTTGATTCGAACAAAAGTATTTCATATTTCATCAGAATATGGAGAGTGACAAGAAATCACTACACACAACTCTGCACCGGAATAATTTGATAATCAAAATAGCTCAAATTCCAACTCTTCCTTCACGCTATTATGAAATCAAAACTGAAAGAAATGTAAGTGCTTCATTAAAAAATTCTTAAGTTTCTTGTCTAGTTGAGGAGTGTAAATGCTTGACTGTTCTTTTCTACTTCAGAATATCACATTTTAATAATGATGACGTTTATTTCAAGTAGACATCACCAACGTTTTCTATTACTGTCCAAATCTGACATGATATAATTTAGAGCTGACAATTAATTTGACTGATGATCACATAAGCGCTACATCAAAACGAGTTAACCAGAAACGTGGGGATAAGACAACTCCACAGATTATAGAGTAGCAGAAGCTATACTCTTACAAAAAAAAAAAAAAAAAAATCCGTAAAATAAGTAAAACTTATTTCCGTTTTTCGCTTGTATAAAAGTGGGTTTAAAGTACAATTTTGTGGGCCCCCAAAAGCCAAGGAGACACCTGATGTGCACTTTCCGGAACAGACATATGATCATTGCCGAATTTTGTGAATAAAAGCAGACAGCACACCCAGAAATTGGTATGAAGCCGTACTGAAATAATTTTCATATAATTCTCAAAACCAATATTTTTCTTAATTGTTACATATATTTTCCCATAATATTTTCATTAAACAATATTTCCTTGGTAATACGAAACAGGGGAGTATCATAATTTTTGAAAAAAAAAAAAACTGATGTGGCCAGTCAATTCTATGTATTTTGCACGAATCCCTTACCAAAAGATTCTATAAATCCAGTAAAATTATAACACGAACATAACTATGTTCTACAAATTCTATACCGAAAATTACTTGGAAAAGATTCTATATATCCAATAAAATTATAACACGAGCATATACTATGTAAATTGCACTTGCTGTTTCCATGATTGTAGCAAAGCTGGCTGATTTATGAAAGTTAATCTCTTTATAATTCTTTAACTCTCATATCTATTGAATATGAAGGAAAATGTATAATCAAACCGTATAGACAATAAAATGTATTTATATATTTATATTAACAAAATGTTTAAAAAAATCAATAAAAACTGTTAAGAACTTCAAATAAATGTACTTCAATTATAACCAAAAACTAATCAGCGCTTCTTATGGATGTAAAGAAGAGAAATATATAAGACACTTAAGCCCGAGCCATGGGCCTATAAGGCCTGCAGAGCTGTTCTATTATTAAGCCCGTATTACACTTCACAATAAATCGTACAATTATCGTACAATAAATTGCACAATATTTTCTATTCGTCTTCTATGACGAAATTGTGACATTTCACAAAAAGAAACTTCCGTGATACATACAGAGCACATAAACGTCCAACAGAAATAGTTCAATATGTCAATTATTATATAGTTGGCACTGGAAAAGTGACCAAAAATTTTGGAGAAAATAGAACACGTTCTAATTTTCACAATTTATTGTGCGATTTATTTTCAAAATAAATTGTACAATTTTGTTGTATTACACTTGCCGATAATTCCCCAATAAGGTCACAAAATTGTACAATTTGTTGTAAAGTTAAAAATAGCTATTACTTAAAGGAAGTAACAAAAATAATTACTCGGTAGGTTTCAAAAACTTTAATTTTTTTAGATAACGATACGCATTTCGGCTTACCAATTTTCCTGATGATGGCCTAGTTTGAGATTTTATTTCAATATCGGGGTAAATTTAAAAAACTAAATTTATTAACTGTTCCATCTATATACATACTAGAGCTTTTTAATAACTTAAATTATTTTACTTTTATATGCTCAAAATATACAACCAGACAGAATAATAAACTTATACAAATACCTAATCATAAAACTACGTCATATGAAAATGGTGCTCACTATATGAGTATTAAAATATTCAATTGTTTACCCGAAAATATAAAAGTTCTTTCCACAAAGCGTGCACTTGCTACAATAAAACAAATACTAGTTTTTAAGGAATATTATTCATTACAAGAATATTTTGATGATTGTAGAAAAAATAATTTTCAAATGTAATATATGTTCTTATATTTAATATTATTTAAACATCATTTCTTTTTATTTTTACTATTATGTATGTACATACCTTTGTTATATTAATACTGTACTGTCAATATTGTAATTATTGTAAACATTATTATTACTTTTGTTTTACTATGTATTAGCAGAGTGGAAGACCAGTGGATACTGAACTCTTACTATCTGATCGTATTTTGATCAATAAAGTTATTATTATTATTATTATTATTATTATTATTATTATTATTATCATAGCTAACACTATAGAGAAGTCATTGTTTTCAAATTTTAAATTCAATTTTATAAAATAAAGTGTGATTATTGCATTAAATGCAGAATTTAATTAGCTGCAACATTTATTTGAAGCATTATTGTCTAAAATTAATAGACCACTTTTGCGTAAGGAAAAACTGTTTTCCCATGTTAAATGCCTATGGCCCTCACTTCGTGTTACATCCGATATAGTAATACCTCGAAAACCGACTGTAAATACATCCTTTCATGAACATACACTTTCCATCGCCAGTGACCCCTCAACAATCTATTACAACTAGTACAATATCATATTATATTATCATTATTACAATGTACATACATTGTAACAAAATTAATTCCACTTCCAATTCAAATTCACACAATTCAATTCCGGCAATGTTGCCGTGACGTCAGAGCTTTTTCCCGTGGCCTTTGATCGACGTTAATACGGTTTTGTTTGGACACTTGTGAATAAAAATAGCCGACTGTTGCACTGGCACTACTCGTGGGTATATGTATATCTGATATCTTCACATTGCCAACTAGGAAACGTACAGACACTTGTAGATATTACTAACCTCATTATAGGATATTAATTTGAAAAATAAGTGGGTATTGTTGGCAACAGAAACAAAAATGTAACAACGAGCCAAAAATGACAAAAAGTGTTATTGTTATAGTGGGCAGTTGTTGCTATTGGTTAGCGTGGTGTTTGAAATCAGTTTGTTAGTGCAATAATTTACAAAAAAAAAAAATAACGCTATACAGATCAAAATAAAGTGTCCAGAATTTGGATCTTGAGAACTATAAGAGATACGAAACCGATTAAATTAGATAAAACTTGTCTTATAAGGAAATTTAAATGGTGTACCGTTATTTGAGAAAAAATTCATATAGGTCTGATTAAGGTAAAAACGTAAATTTTAAAAGAAGCCGGTTTCACATTATTCAAAAAGCATTTTAAATTAAAGTTAAAGCAATATTTTTCATTGTAATATAAAAAGTATAATTTATTATTTTCATAAATAATTAGTCAACTGAGTTCTTACTCCTTTTATTATTGTTACTATTGTTTTCGGGTTTTTGCTAACCCACCAAGTGTGACACGCATGATTTTATGTATGTATGTATGTATGTATGTATGTATGTATGTATGTAGGTAGGTAGGTATGTATATACTCGTATGTAGGTATGTATAAATAATTTTAAAAATAGTCATGAAAAATGACCCCCCCCCTTGACGTCAGAGTACATACACTTTGATATGCATACAGGAACGCCTTATTCCAATATTTAATATTTTTACTAAAATTAAACGTAGCCCACGCGATTTTTGAATCGAACCATCAATGTATTGATCCGAAGAAGAACATCTAACGATCGCTATGTAAACTACTAACCAACTTATCCTTATCAAGCGTGCATTGCAACTGTTACTTAGATGTGAAAAAGTTTGGAAACCACTGTATTAAACTCTATGAACTATGATGTCACAGTATGTAACAGATAAAGTGACTTTTTCAAAATATTACACAAATTTCAATAATTAATTTTAAAATATCTAATGAATATTACGAGATATTTTCAAATTTGAGGCTACTTAAAAAACAATATTTTTTAATATTTAGTTTTACAGATCAGTAAGACTTACGGTTTTGAAAAGATTACGGCCATTATTTTCTTTATAATATTTTATCTCTAAATATACAGAATATGAAAAAAATGCATTTTTACAACAAAGGATGACGAAAAAATATCTTTTTAAAAGTTGTTGAATTTATTTAGATAGATTAGTTTTAGAAAACCGCGAATTTTAACGTATGTACGTAAAAAACTGTACTATTCTGTCGAACTAATAAAATTGTTTTATAATCCATTCATTTGCAAAGATTAAAATTTTACATGGAATTTAGGAAAATAATTACAAAAGAATGTAGAATATACATTGATTTATTGAACTTAGAAATTGTTTCAGTTCTTATTTTATATTTACGAGGACATATATTTATTATTATTTTATAAAGTGTTAAATATTATAACTTTCTCTTGATTCGTTTTGCTTCAATTAGTTTTTATTACCTTTCAAACTGAATTTAGAAATTATTTTAATATCACTTTAAAATTCTAAAAATAATTTGTGGTATCTTCAAATATTTCACAGTAGATTTGAATTTCAGTAATTCATTTTTTTGTTAAGAAAAGAGAAATTTATTATAATTTTTGCATTATTTTTCTGTTACAGACCATTAGAAACAATTGCCAAAACCTCTGAATTAAGAAGCATGACATTATGTTTTGTTTTTGTTTTTTTTTAAATTGTAATAGGTAAATGTAAAGCCATATCTTGGATGCTGACCAGGACAAATATATATATATATATATATATATATATATATATATATAGGGTGGCGCGCTTAAAACGATCCACCCTTAATAACTTTGAAACGAATTGTCATAGACAGACTTTAAAACGATTTATTCAGATATCAATTTATTGACATGCCTATATGGCATTTTTCCAGAGCTTTCATTTAATATGTCACAAGCGGTATATTGCCATTTAAGATTTAAAAGTTTGAGAGTGGTGGGCGTGAGATTAGTGAATTAAAAAAAAAAAACAAAAATATTAATAAAATGTGGCCCCCTAGATGTTAAAACATTTAGCGTAAACCGGGTATGTCTATCATAATTCGCTTAAAAGTTATTAAGGGTAGATCGTCTTAAGCGAGCCACTCTGTATATATTCAATATATATTTTGAAAACAATATGTAGCTGCTATAATTCTGAAATAAACTCAACATATCTAACATAATAGTTATACATAACCTCAACCTATAGTAGTGCCTTCTCTAACTTGTCATTCTACCCTCCTAACATAAAGTAAGTTTTCCTTCCTTTTTATGGAATACTGTGCAACAATTCCATTTTTTATCAAAACACAACATCTGCACAGAATTCACTATTCGAAAACAACAATTAAATATAATTCTTGCCCCTTATCTCTTGTGTTTATTTCTACATAAATCCCAACTTTCCGCTACTGTAATTTAGTCAAATTAGAATATACTTGGATACTCAACGTTCTACAACGTTAATTAAAAGCATTTCATTAATCTGATATTCTTTCTTAGTTAATTTCCCTATTCAAATTACTTTCTTCTCTGTAACATGAACATGTCTTTCAAAAACAGTGTGTGAAATTGTTAATAATTGCATTGTCTATTGCTAATATCTTGATCATGGGAATTTTCTTTTTAGAAGTATAAATAACAAAAAGAAAGTTGCAGTTTATTTTATTTTTTTGTAAATAAATAGAGTAATAAAAATGGGACATATTTTATTACTATAAAAAAGTACCACAATAACAAAATTAACTTTTATTGTTATTGTTATTCCGTTAGGAAACGAAATAGTTATTCACGTATAGAGGGCCGAAAGAAAGGGTTTACGCCTGCGGACGAAATTTTTATTCGTCCAAAGGCGTAAACCTCTTTCGGCCTGAGGTGCGTACAACAGTTGTTTTACGCACAACTGAAACCAAATGAAACGTAATTTTTAATTGCATGACTAAAAGCTTGTTGCTATGTAAAAATATTAGATGGCCAGATGGCTATGGCAAGAAACATTTAGGTGATGCGTTGTATTGGTAACCATTTGTTTTGTGTAAACAAATAATTAAAAATGTCAAGCATGGAGCTTCAACCTGAATATGATACTGAAATTTCTGAAAAAATTTTGCTAGAAGCTAATGAAGCTTTAGCGGATTTATGTCCTGGTAAGTCAAAGGACCGATATCAAAACGAATACGATGTGTTGCAAGCCTGGTTGACAGAAAAAAATGTGACAATTTTGAACGAAACTGTGTTGCTCGCATATTTCAATGAAAAGGTATGGTGATATATCAATATTACTCGAATATTTATTTTTTACCGCCCGGTGGGCTTTTGCTTTACACTTTACCGCCCGCAGGGTGTAATCTTTCATTTTCCGCCATGGTAACTAAAATGTAAACAAACAATTACAATACAGTTGTGCGTAAAATCATTTTAATTATTTCTGAAATATTTAACGACTACAGCTAGAACGCAAGAATAAAGTTGAAAATTACTATTTCTTGTTACATTTTTTCTTTCTGTGTAAGACGATATGTGTTGACGTATTTTTGTATTCCTACACCCGCATACAACACATAATGTATGTACATGTTTTCTGTTTTAATGTTTATAAGAAATAACTTACCAAATTTAACAACTCATGAACACTTACATAATTATAACACAAGGAATAAAAATGATCTAATTATACCCAAATATAAATTATCATTAAGCCTAAAAAATCCAAAAATTATTGGTATTAAACTGTATAATAAATTACCATCTAACCTAAAAGACATAACTTTCAATAAACTCTTTAAACATCACTTAAAATGTTACCTCATAAATAAATGTTACTACAGTGTGGAAGAATACATGAATGATAACTAAAAATATGTATTTTGTATGTATTTATTGTAAAATTGTAAACTGACGTGTCAAATTTCTTCTTGTAAGATCGATTGACAAAATAAACCATTATTATTATTATTATTATTATGTGTCTTTAGTTTTGGCAGTGAATAAATGATGAAGAGAAGCGACAGATGCCGAGTTTTTTGGCGCCAACTGCTAGGAATGACAACCAGAAATACATCATTTGTAATTAAAACTTAACACAGTTATTGATGTGAAGATTGCGATTCTCATTTTTACAGTTGCTCTTATTATGTTATTATTGTAATTGATAAATTGGTTATTTTCAAAGAAAGAAATAAAATAAATGTTTTCAACAATTTGAAGATCTCTTTAAATTCAAATATAAGAGGAATGATCAAAACGTGAATTTTCATTCGTTTCAAAAAGTAATAATTTATTCATCAATATTAACATTATCCCTTTCAAAGTACTCCCCATTAGATATGCCAACATTATTTCCAATTTGCAAAACACTTGAGAAATGCAATTTCAGCTCCTTGAAAACTTTCACAGAAAAAAAAACCCTGTTGTAGTTGAATTAACTAAACAAATCTTTCATTTTCAGCCTACTAATATGTTTTCATTAAATTGTTGATTTAGTTAAATTTTATAAATTTGTAGTAACAAATTATAGTAAAATTAAATACAAAATTAGATTAAATGACTACATTTAATATTGAACTAAACATAAATGAAGAAATTAACTAAATGTATATTTAAATTTTCTATTTACTTACTACAGGGTCCTCCACCGTAGTAACAAATTAGAACAAGGGTCAGTTATATTAAAACTAGACCCTAAAACTGTATATTAAGGACTATCAAAGTTTAAAAATATTTATTAGTTTCTAAAATAATCGAGTTTTTATTACCATTTCCTCATCTCTATATCTACGTCACACATTTATTCTATTCCAAATTCTTACTACTTTCAAACCTTCTGCTATCGCCTTTTTGAAATACGGAATCCATTTGCAAGTATATAAATGCAGAAAATAACAACAATAAAACAACAGAAATAAACCAAATAATACTAGTTAAATTTATGATGCCATGACAGATTACAAGCGTTGGTATGAAAGTAAAAGATATGTTGAATGACATAGGCTACCAGTGGTAATCAAATCTTGGACTATAATATATACGTAGTATTTTTATTAATTATGACATTAAATTACTTATTATCCACCCATATTTGCAATTATTGACCACAGGGGTTATTTTAACATATTTATACATTTTATAAGTGCTGAAAAAAATAATTTTATGTGACTTCAATTATTAGTGAAATCCACTGTTTGAGAACTAAATCATCTCTATATCTACGCCACAGAATATTAAAAAATTATTACGGCTTAATGAATAACAATAAAGAGTTTCTAAAATTACATATCACTTTCAGTTTAGATGAACTTTTGTAAAAAATATAGTGGAGGACTCTATTAGACAAAATTTCAATTCTTTTTTTTTCTGTGTTTACTTTTATTTCATCTATGGTTACAAAACTTTTTCCTTTCAATGTCCTCCTCATTTTGTCCAAATTTGTCATCGTTTAGAAATATGTATCCAACCTGTGAGCTACAAACATAAATACGTGTGTTTAGGGACTTTGTTTTAAAACGATCCTATAGCGACGAGGCAATTACTGCACTGAAAAATATGCAGTTGATTCAACAAAATGCCAGAAGACACAGTATTTATACGTCGCGTCCGGTATAACTGAGATAGAGAAGCGTAACGGAATGAAGGTAGTGCGTAGCTAAGACTGTACTACTGAAATGAAATTAATAAAAATGGGGTCATTTCACATTTTCTGATTTATTTTTTTCTTGCAAAAATAGGTCAAATTAAACATATACGGGTATGTTTTACATCTTACAAGTCTTTAGAATCAGAAATATGATTTTTTAAAAGTTGCGTTTAATTTCAAATATTTCAACGGCTGACGACACAATTTCGTGGATACGACAGTCGAGCTCTACCTGTTTAATTTGGAACTATGAAACTATGATTGTTTGGTTTGGTATTTATTTAAATAAATAGTTTATTTACATATCTTATACTGCACTAGTACTTTTAAAGAAATAGAAAGTAATAATAATCGTCTCTCTTGTATATTTTGCTGTCAGCTGTCACACTTTTAGGTTAGATTACTGTTTTCTGTTGTGAAGCGTGTATGTGTGAGAGAGAATTCCCTTTGTGTGAATATGAATTTGTGTCGTGTTTAAAGGCGCGAAAGTTTATTAGCAAATTTATGAATGAAAAGTCGCATATTTCAAATTATTTTTTATTACTATATTTATTAAATGAGATGGATTTCTTGATTTTATAAAAAAAAAAATCGACAATTTTTTTTTAATGACCCCCATTCTAGGAAATAGTATTTATCGCTCGAAACTCCTCAACCTCTATAAGGGTGTTTGAGTACAAATTTCAGACATGTTATTAAAATAAAACCAATAAACAATATGTTTCAAACAAAATTTTGAAATTTTGCAAAGGACTGATTATAGCTATTTTAATTTAATGCAGATAATAACAATAATTTTCTATTTATAATTATTCATCAAATTACAATAAATAATTTGATGACTTATTATCAAAGCATGTAACTAATTAAACCCAAACAATTTATGAAATGTTATACATACATTTAATTTTGAATTAATCGTCCGAGTTTTCAAAAATACAGTTTCGAATTTCATCCACTTGATTGTTTCAAAACATCAATTAACTGTTTCAAATTTCATTATGGACAGATTTGAAATTTAATTTTATGATTTGCAACGTAAAATTGAATTAGTAATTGAAATACAATCATCAATTTGTTATTTCTCAGAAAATTTGAAAAACTATTGAATTCATCTTTTATTCTTCATCTTCAATTATGCAAAATGAAAAGTAATACCAATTAACAAATTATTTTCTGCAAAAACCAAGAAAATGTAATGATTTAAATGACAACTCTATATAATTTTGTATAGTTACTATTTCTACAAGTAAAATGAATTAAACGACCCGAGTTTCGCCGGATTGAGTTTTATGCGTTAGATTTGGTTAGGTATGTTAAAAGTATATTTTGAAAAGTCGCAAACAGAAAATTAATAATCATCATTTTAGCAAACAAGAACAAGATATAAAAAACGGATATAACATCTCGAGTTTCGCCAGAATAAATTTTGTGTGGCATGTTAGGTTATGTTGAAATATATTCTGAAAAGTTGCAAGGACAAAATGTTCAAATTTTAACAAAAATGACATAAGCAAAATAATTGACATCTAGTGTTGAAATGGTTCCTTTTTCCAAATTCTTGACACTTGACAATACTTTTTTACCCATTTTTCGATTTTTTGTTGTACTCGTACACTTCAGTAAGTTTTAGTGTATTTTGTTCATTACGCTTTTACGCCCAGTAAGTCGGGTTTATGCAGCATGTAAATTATGAAATTAAATTAAGCTACTAAATTAAGAAACTAAATTAAAATGACGTCGTTTATGCAGTAAATTAAAGTTTGTGTTTGACATTTCATTAAACCTTACTTTTATAAGTGAAATAGGTCCATAAACCATAACAAAAAAAAATTATAAAATGTACACTTTATTCTTGAAGTACTACTCAATAAATAACGATTAAGATAAAAAGATATTTGAATTAATTTCCAGGAATACAGATGACGTCACACTATTGGTATCTTTCTCGTGCAGCCTACTACAGAAACTGGTGTGAGAAAGATAGCTATAGGTTTCTTTAAAAATAAAATGCAGCTATACAAAAAACAATTATGACTTTTTGATACCACGAATTTCTTCAAAATTAAATAAACTTTCATTTAAAAATATTTTTAAAAATTGGTTTATGGACCTATTAAAATATTTACGTAAAATAATGGATAAAAAAATGTAGATATACAAATTATTCTATGCAGAACGTTTGAGGGTTAGGTTTTAATATCTGTTAAGTTAAGAATTATAAAATTAAACTACAAAGTTGAAAATAGCCAACATCTTAATTTAGTTTCATAAGTTTAAAGCCTCATTCACAAATCGAAATTAGTTCTTGTGTTTGGTTTTGTTTTAAAATTACTTGGAGTAGCATTCACAAATTACGTTTAGTTTTCGGTTTTTGTTAGTAGTGGCATCTATTGAAAAATTAATAAAGAAGATCGGTAAAACAGTTACTATTAATGGGTCTTCCCTACCATCTCGTTTTTTTCTAATTCACGAACAATTTTATTAATAAAATTGTGAAGGTACATAATAAAATCTTTCTAGTAGTCATTTTGGAAGTAGTCACAACAAACCTGAATTTGGCTATGATTGACTTGACAGATGATAGAAAGAGATACCTATATATTGCTACACCGTTTTTCGCTTCCTCTTATAGGTCGATTCCTAAGTATAGTAAAACCAAAACATAAGTTTATAGTTTGCAAACAACACCAAACACAGTTTTGTGAACGGTTACATATGAAGAAGTGTTACAAACTTGTTAAAACCAGAACGAAAAACATAAAACGAACTAATTTCGATTTGAGAATGAGGCTTAATTTTTAAGTTTAGTTGCATAAACGTTGTCACTGATAACAATTGCTTCTATTTGTTTAATTTAGTTTTCCAATTTCATTTCTCATTTTAATTGTCTGCATAAACCCAGCAGTAGTATATTTTGTTCATTTCAAATATTATTATGGTAAACTCAGTAATGATAATGACAAACTTATACTTTTACAAGGGTAAAAAATCTGTTGTGGCCAGCACAAGACCTCTCGCCATTTCCATATTAAGCCATATAAGTATTGTATTGCACTTTGCTATCAAAATGTCGTTTTATAACAAAATATTACAGAACTTCACCCAAATATTGTTTTTTGTTGTATTTAACATGTCTTCTTCACACATATAATTCTAACTACATCTATTTTTCATTGTATGAGGAAGTTCCTGATTGTCAGAGATTCTTCCAATTCATTAACCAGATTGGCGGTATTTCTGATGGATATATGCATTTTACCTATAATTTCAAATATTTAATTAATAAAACAATAAGAACGATTAAATATACTTCCCAGAAAAGGTATCAGAATGTCACTAAAACTGTTGATTTTTGACCCTGACATTAATATATGTCATTTACAAACTATGTTATAGACATTTGAATTTGTCAACTGGTTTCCTTAGTGTAGTTTCGCCTACTCGACTTATTATATCCCGATATTCTATATATTATATCGTCTTTATCTCTAAATTTATAGAAGATATATTAAAAAATTAAAAGTATTAGATGCAGAATTTTATTCTTCAAAATTAGTAATATCAAAAATTTTCAAAAAATAATATTTAGAAATTTTTTTTTTAAACTACTACTTCCGGTTGTTCAATTGTTACCAAAACCTTTTCAGCTCTTCCCAGGAATGTCAGATTGAGGAATTCATTGTTAAACAGGTCTTATGTCTTATAGTTTTTGAGGAATCGTCCGTCCAACATCCAGCCATACACATACACACACACACACACACACACACACACACACACACACACACACACACACACACACACACACACACAGAGAGAGAGACATCATTTTAAAAATGTTATAAACGGATTATAGAGACCTTAAATCGTGCTTATTCACTAAAATCTGGATATGCGAATTTTAGCATGAATCCAATACCTCTCTTAACGAGAGGTAAAAAGCAAAATTAAATGATTCAATGTTCCAGCTTAACTTCAAATGACAGTTATGTGCCAGGAACATTTCCGAGGCATCTGGCGGATTCCAACTTCGTAAACTTAATATTTATGTTGAGATATCATATAGTTCTCGTCACCAAAAATTCAGGGACAGTCATAAACAGCTTAACCGCCTCTATACTATAAAACTAGAATGAAATAGCATAGCACGGTACATCGAAATAGCTTTAGTTTTGTATGCAAAACAGTATTCAGTCTTTTTATTTATGATGGGCAGAATTTTAGGTTTTTTGTGAACTAAAGTGATGGTGGTTAAGCTGGGTATGACCATTCCTGGAGTTTTGAGGACGAGAACTATATCTAGTACCTTAGTAGTAGAAATTTATGTATCAAAGAAATAAATAAGAATAAACACAAAAATAAGAAGGACATTTATTCAAAAACTAGCTTTAAGTTTTAGAGCAATTAATGGGAAGAGATTACAGTTACATTAGAAACACGAATCATTAAACTTACTGTTCATTATTACAGTTAATCATAACGCAAATTTTCATAATCTTCGGGAACTTTCTTAATATAATAAAATCGTAATTTTTATTGTGCTGATGTGGGAACATTAGAATGCTCAATATGTAATTAAGGAAAATTAAACCACTATATAATTAAAAACCCAAATACAAAGGAGCAATATTAATATTCATGTAGATCATTATTAATAATCATAATCAAGGTTCAAATTTGCATTTCACTGTAGATTAAATCAGAAAATGTTTATACAGGCGCTTGGAAAATTAAATTAATTTATACATTTTACCTTCCATCGAATTTTTCAAATTAATCACGAAGGAAATTTTTGTTAATGAACATGAAGAATAACTTAATTCAGAGCAATATTTGAATTTTTTATTGGCATTTCCTACTGCTACAATTACTACCAATACAAATTTCAATTTCATAATTTCAAAGAACAATTTTCCTAATTTAATTTAAATACTTGTTATCGGAAATACGTAGCAATGAAAATAATTACACAATTATTTACCGTACATTAATGCTGAGTTAAATTAAATTGAGCCACTAAATTAAGAAACTAAACTAAAATAACATGCAGTAAATTAAAATTCAGAATTTTATGTTTGACATTTCGTATAATCTAACTTTTATGGATGAAATTGCGATACATTATATTCATATAGGAAAAAAAAATAAAGGTAAACAATTTTTAGAATAAGTCCAATGGGCTACTTGCGTACGTTTTTTTTATTTCATATTTTTGAAGAGCAGGTAAAAACTTGCTACCGTTATTTTTTCTTTTGACAAAATTTTTATTAATTAGCCAGAAAAAAAATAATGAAATTTAATTATTTGAATTGCCGCCATGTATGACGTAGAATTATGCCGCACCAATGAGTGATCGTAAAGCCATAGCGTTTGTTTGTACGGGTAATGTAGATCTCCTGTTTGACGTTTCAACAATAGTTCGGAGGTTAGTATTTTAGTTTGTCTTTTCCGTATCGATATTTTAAATTACATGTAACTACCTATGTGTTTATGTGTGAAGTAATTAATATATTTGAGAGCCCAGAGAGAGCAAAATGTCAAATTCAAATTAAAACTTTCTCGCACGCAATGCCATCTATAAGTTACATTCTTAAACATGGTTCTCTTCCTCAGTTCAATATAATGACGTCACAGAAAATTTTCTTTCTTAATTTACTAACAAACGAACAACTTTTTTAAAATAAAATTTATATTTTTATATATGTTTTCAACATAACATTACGTATATAGTGATAGAAATCAGATTTTCAGTACCATGCAAGTAGCCCATTAGTATTTCGTCTCTCTTTTCTGCAGAAACTTGTTATCATCGTACATTTTCATAGGTTAGGTGCGAAAATCTGTCATAAGTGCGCGAATGGTGCAGGCGCAAAACTAAGTAATTATAAAATTAAAGTAAAAGTTGAAAATAGCCAACTTCTTAATTAAGTTTCATTAGTTTAATTATTCAGTTCAGTTGCATAAACGTTGTCATTGATAACAATGATTTCTACTTGTTTAGTTTAGTTTTACAATTTAATTTTTACCTCCCGGTACCCTAGGTAAGGGAGGTATAGGGATCGTGCTAAAAATCGGATATAGAGATTTTAGTAAATAAGCACGTTTTGATGTCCACAGAATCCGATTTTAACATTTTTACAATGATGTCTGTAGGTATGTATGTATGTGTGTGTAAGTGTCTGTGTGTGTGTGTCTGTGTGTGTGTGTGTGTGTGTGTGTGTGTGTGTGTGTGTATGTGGATCATGTGGACACGATTACTCAAATACTATCACTCAGAAAAATTTGAAATTTTGTATACCCATTCTATACTAATGTGGGAAGAGCTCATTAGTTTTTAGTGTATATCAGATAACCGGAAGTATCATTTATACAAGCTTTTAACAGTTTTTCTTGAAAAAAATTCATTGAATATAATTTTTTAGCAACTTTTACCAATACAAATTAAATATAATGGCACAATCTTCAATTCTACGATAAGCATTTGGTAAATAACTTGAAATAACTTTAAATATTGAATTATAAAATAATTTATTTTTCTACATCACTTTGCCTCTGCGTCAAACAAAAACAATACTTTAATAACAAATTTGACATATTTAAACAAATGTCACTGTCACGAAGAAATAACATTAAAATTAGTAATGAAAGCGTGTTAAGAAGAATTTAGTAGTTTAAATATGATTGTAGGTTTGTAAAAATAATATATTTTCCAACATACATAAATATTAGATATACAGGATAATTCGATTTTAGTTTGATGTTTGCAGCATTATATATCAAACAGCTCTCAAATAAGAACGTGATTTCAAAGTGTCAAATAATAGTTTGCAAATACACATTTACGAAATGGATAATGTACGGCGAAGAATTTACACAGATTGCGTTTTAGAGCATAAGGAAGTTAGGTATTTGGTGATAATTTTGACAATAATGTATGTGTGACGATTTTTCCTTAAAATATATTAAGATCCGAAACTTCGCAAAGTTGGTATTTAATACTCTTATATAATTTGATTGCGTTTTAGAGCGTAAGGATGTTGGTGCTGATTTTGACAATAATGTGTGTGTAACGATTTCTTCTTAAAATATATTAATGATCCATAACTTCGCAAAGTTGGTATTTGCTCACAGATTTTTCAGGAAAAACATAACAAAATATAATCCAAAATTTCGTATTACAAACTTTTCTATTTATTGGAACAACAAAGTAGATTTTGTTTACAAAGATCAATGGAAGTGATACTTTACTTAAAGCTGATTGCTATTTTAAACATGGAATTGGCGGGAGGTCATGTGCTGGCCACAACAGATTTTTTTATTTAGTTGCCTACATAAACCCAGCATTATGTTCTTGATTTATGATGAATTTAATTTATAAATTTGCACTTAGAAATTTTGATTTAAAAATTACAATTTTCTTTCTGATTTATGTTCGGTTTTGAAATTCTAGATCTGACCAATCAGTATCTAATCACGTTACTTGTCACTGCTTGTCATTTGACGTTTCACCAGTTATCAGTTCAAATTTAGTTTACAATTTTATTTTCATAGCCATGAATTTGTTAGACGCTAATGAACACGATGATTTTTCAATAATATCGGGAATGTTTTTTACTATTGTTTTGTATAATAAAGAAATAAAACAAGCACAAACTTAAAAAAACGTAAATGGTCTGTTAGGCCGTGGTTAAGCCTATGAACACATTGATTTTTGAACGGACAGTATCATAGTTTGTTTCTAAAAGTGAAATAATATCATGAACAATTCTTCAAATAAACTCGTCTGAATGTGTATGTATTTAATTCCTTGCTATCCCTCGTTGTATTGAAATTAGGTACACGGTTTTATTTTTGTAAAATTCATTTGCTTTGTCGTATAAATTAAGATATTCGCGAATACTGCTTATTAACAAATAAACAAAATATCACTTTATTCTTGTGAATCCATCTTCAAAATGTCAACGTCTCAACAGAAAAGACAGCTAACGGATGAAGGAAAGTTATAACTTACCGCCATGTTTAATAGTGCTCTTTTGTGATTGGTCGAATTTGAAATTTACGTTTGGAAATATATAATACAGTTATATTCCAAATCTAAATTTGCAATTTCTAAATTTGTAAATCGTTCATAAACCATCGTATGCGTTTTGAGTTTATATTTTAAAATCTAAATTATAAATTAAATTCATCATAAACCAGCCCTTATAGTTCCAATCAAATACACATATGTTTCTAGGTAACCCATCCAAGTACCAATCGTTTTCACTCTTGCTTGATTCTCAAATAGTTATTACACTACAAATTCAAGGACATTTGTGTTATTTTATTATTGTTTGTTCAAATAAATGTCGACTATGATATATTGTTACTATTACATATTTTATATACAGTAGAGGTCACAGGCTTCCGGCGAATAATTTTACGTTCATATATTTACAACAGGGGCATTCATTTTACCAAATAATTTTAAATATAGGGTTTTTGATCACCGAACAAGTATAAATACATTACAAAACATCACGTATAATACTTTACATGCTCAAAAATAACGCATACAAAAATATTCGGTCAAGTAGTTCCCCGGAATTTAAACAAAGTGTTCATTAGCAAATTATTGCTTTGAATATTATTTTTTTAACACTGTTTTTTTTAACATATTTCAAATCAAATAATGTTTTGGCACTTAGTTCCGTTTGAATTTAATAGGAATGACGAATTCCGATAATTTTGGTACCCGAGTACCCGAAATAACTACCCGGATAGTACCCTTTACCCGATGCCCTTTAAGAACATATACATAATTCGTTAATTTGTTAATTGCAATTTACCCTTATATTAGTAGTTTACTTTTAATAAAATGCATTATTATTGTTTACATATACTTATCAAATAAGAAGTAATACAAATAAAATAATATACTCTATACTTGACATATATTAATTATGGTAGCTAATAAAAAGCTCTTCTTCTAGTTACAATGTTTCCGGCAGCTGAAAACTGTTCGGGTAATTAAAGGGTATCGGGTAATTAATGGGCAGCGGGTATATTTCGGGTAATCGGGTAAGAAATTTTATACCCGGGTACATTATTATCGGGTAGGTTCCGAGTACCCGGGTACCCATCGTCATTCCTAGAATTTAAATATCTTAATAAGTGAAAAATGCATAATGAGCCACGACAATTTTTTTCTAAATATTTAATTTATAATTTGGCATCTACAGGTTTTATGATATGCCTATAGCCACTGAAATATTTACAAAACAGTGGCACATCCGGTGCAACCGGAAGTAGCCCCAAAATTAATATTTTAAATATAACGGTATTTTTTTTTTATATCACCAGTGAATTTATCATAAAACTTGTACAATGTAAATACTTTTTACAAACTGTTACTTCCCTTTTAAACTGACAAAAATGGTTGTGGTATCAATAGAAAGATAAAAAAAAATATTTGCATCAAATGACACCAAATACATGTAAATTGTCATATTTTATTACAAAAATTAATTATTAAATTTATTCAATTTCTTTTAATGCCGATAGCCATGACCGCCATGGCATTTGAACAAAAAGACAAACAAATGTTTAACTTCTTTTGTCAGAATTCGTTTAGGTAAGGAAGTTACCTATTGATTTTTTAATTTCTTTTTAATATTTTGTAAAGTATTAGAAATTGCTGTTCAGTTTCAGTTAAAACAAGGCTTGTGATATATGATAGATGCACTGAAATATATACTAACTGGAATGCGCGTACGAACCGTGACTGTGAAAGCATATTGAAAGCCTGCTGCTGCAGTAGTCGGCAAACTTCGAGGCAGTTCGTGAGTAGACAGAAATTATTTCGTGTGGCGCAGGTTTAAATAAATGAAGCACAATATGAAAATAAAGCGATCAGCTATAATACGAGTTATTCGGCTAGATTCGGTTCGGCACGACCGTGCGCGAACAGGACCAGCCATTATTGTTCAATGAGGTTTCAGTGCAACGTACGCTGATAGGTAGAGTATGCGAGTTCCAGTTAGTATATATTTCAGTGGATAGATGCTATATTAACTCTTATTTTCTTCTTTTATAGTTCTCTCATTTGGTGCTTACATTAAAAACATTTCTCAAAAAAATATTTATTTTCACCTCGGGTGAGAGAAAAATAGAGCTCTGACTTTTTTAAAATTAACATGTAAAATAATCAAAAATCGTGGAAATCCCCGTCATGAAAGTGAACTTAGTGAAAATAGTGCGTTGAATAGAAATGTCTGACAAAGAATGATTATTTCACAAAGCATGAATTTAGGGTTTGTGCCAAAATTCACATTGTGGAAAACAACATAACTGTGTTTTAATATACTTCCACCTATTTCAATAAACCAGTAAACTATTTTACTTCTATTTTAAATACTTCTTTCGAAACAAAATGCAACAATTTTACAAAATAACATTTCTATTTTGAATTCTTGTTCAATTTATGTTGAAACTGATTCGTTTCGCGCACGTCAACAATCGATGCGCAACCTGTTTGCTAATACTTCATAATATATGTCATCGAGTGCAGATATAACTCTTTGAATAATAATACCTTCTACCATTGACCTTTGCCAAGAATTGAACTGGCAATGTTTACTAAAAACTCTCGTAAAAACTGCTTGACGTCTGTGTGAAAACCTTGCGGAATATTTTTCAGAAATTCCACAAAGTTAAAAATAATTTTTACAAAATATATTAATATTATCACCGGAGATAAAATTAAATAGGACTTGGTACCATAAAAATAAGCACGCTTAGCTGTTTCATAATAACAAATACGTATATTTTTGAAAATAAATACAGGTGATTGAAAAAGCAAGAGCATATGGCTATTTTTTACCTTCCGTCACCTTTAGGTAAGGAAGGTATTGTCTTTGGTCAAAAAATTCGTTGGTGAGTTTTTAATGAATAAGCACGTTTTAGGGTCCCTAGAATACGAATTTGCTATTTTTAAGATGATGTCTGTATGTGTGTGTGTGTGTCCGTGTGTGTGTCCGTGTGTGTGTCCGTGTGTGACAAATTTTTCTCCGACGATAACTCCAATACTACAATTCTAAAAATTATAATTCTTTCGTATTCCTCTTCTTTACATCTATATGAAGAGCTGATTAGATTTTGGTTATAATTGATCCACCGGAAGTACCCCTATTTGAAGTTTTTAACAGTTTTTCTTGAAAAAACGCAGTTAAATATCATTTTTCGACATTTTGTGATTATCAATATGAAAGAATATCTTATTCTTTATACGGTTTGATTATACATTTTCCTTCATATTCAATAGTTATAGAGTTATAGAGACATTAAGAGATATTAACTTTCAAAAATTAGTCAGCTTTGCTAAAATTATGGAAACAGCAGAGATATTCAAAAAAATTTAATTGACAGATGTCAGTGTCAAATGCAAAACCAAAGTTATATGTGAATGTGATAGAGTGTCCCTCGCAAGTGACTTGCAGTTGCGCCTCGCCTCAAGATTTGAATTTTCAATGCCGGAAGTACGAGAAAGGCCAAAGAGAAGATGGAAGGACTGTGTAGCAGAAGATTTGAGAGAGGAAGAATTGCGTGAAGAAGATGTGTTGGACAGGAATGAGTTAAAGAGAAGAGTAAGAAACAGCGACTCCTAATAAAATAGGGAAAGGAACTTTCGGTATAAAATTTGTAAAAAATAGTGTGTTCGGGTTACAATTTTACAGGATATACAGAATCTTTTTCAAGGAACTTTAGGTATGGGATATATACAAAATACATGGAATTGACGGAAGGTTTTGTGCTGGCTACAACAGATTTTTCTATTATTAATTTTAGATCTGTAGTTTAAATTATAAAGTTGGGGATGAATTTAAAGGCCACTTTTTGTCTGAAACGTTACCGCATTCTACTTCCGGTTTCGCCGGAAACGATATCATCGTTGATTTTCAAATGGTACCTATGATATAGACCGGGGCTTGTTGTCACACGGGTAGGTTGTCCCAAGTCTATTTCTCAGTCACTATACTGTCATGTAAAGGTTGTGATTCGAACTACTAACAGCTCGATTCTCAAAAAAATTTAAGCTAATCCTCATTTTTGGATTAGTAAATTCTATTCTATTCTGGTATTTAAAATTTAATCTTCATAGTATTATCAAAAGAGGTAGATACTAGGAATAGATTAGACTATACTTTAAGATGAAAACTGTCAAAATTAGAGCAGAATTCGCTAATCCAAAAATGAAGATTAGCTTAAACTTTTTCGAGAATCGAGCAAGTGTTTACATCATTGCGAGTGTGTGTACGTAGTTTTATGTGTCCTGCGACAATTCTATTGATTCAATGGGTTCTTTTGTCTTTTTTGCAGCTGCAAGTATATGTTGAACGATATAATTAACTCTGATTATTTACTTTCTGCTCAATGAAGTCAATGAGACAAATATTTTTCTGTGAATCCTATATGGCTGAATGATGTTACTCTATATCAACTTTGAGGTTAGGTTACATATTTCCGCCAAGCCAAATCGTATTTTGTCTGAAATATCTGTACGGGGTTGGTTGTCACAAAAACCCTAGAGATAGTTGTCATGCGAGAAAAATGGATTCAGTGTGTATGGCTATTTTCTTTATAATTAATTTTATATCTGTAGTTTAAATTACAAAGTTGGGGATAAATTTAAGGCCACTTTTCGATCTGAAAAGATACTTCATTCTACTTCCGGTTACGTTGATTTTTTAAATGAAGTGATATATTTGTTTTTATATTTTTTGAAAAATATTTAATTTAGCTTTACATTGATGCCAAATACTTGCGTCAATAATTAACTTATTTATTAATTTTTCAAAACTTTGCCATGGTGACGATGATTTCGTTTCCGGCATAACCGGAAATAGAATTCAGAACTTTTTCTCACCAAAAAGTAGTATAAACTTTCGCCTCTCAACTATTTAAGTTAACCTATGGACCTAAAATTTATAATAAGGGATATAGCCATTTACCCATTTTTTTTCCAATCACCCAGTATACTAAAAGTTATTTGTAGAACACTTCCTAACGTACCAGCAACCTCTCATAATTTATAATGTAGAAATCAGAGATGATAAAATTTCTACAAAATACAAATAAATTTTTAATAATAATAATAGTAATAATAATAATAATAATAATAATAATAATTTTATTTCTGTAGACACAAATACAAATATATACAAAAAGTCAAACAAAAAAATATAATAAGAAATAAAATAAAACACAGTAAGCTACAAAGCAAAAAAATCGTTTAAATTTAAAAACTGAGTTGAACTAGAAACGATATTAATTAATTATTATTATTATTATTTTGAAAATCTTTATTCTCTAATTCATTGCTTCTCAAATCTAATCTAACCCAGAAATACATTAATTCTAGCTATTAGTTGTTAGGTTGTTACGCCACTGATTAGAGTATGTATTGAATGTTTTCACACTGCATTTATTCTTAAAAAGCAAGACATACTCGAGATAAAAAGCTCATAATAGAAACTAGCTTTTAATGTGGAATAAAGGCATAAAGCGCAAAATGTGAGTCTACGGTTTTTTGTACTTTAAAACGGCGCTCATATGAGAAGTATGATTTCTTGCATTTAGTTTGTAAATAACTGGTTTAATTTTCAGTGCTACTTTTTGTTACTTTCTAATTTATTATTTTTCTATTATTTTTTATTATTATTATTTTATTAAGTGAATTATACGAGTATATAACAATACACTATAAAAAATGGTACACATAAAGTTAAAATGTAGTTTCAACAAGATACAAGTTTTTTTGAAGTTTTTCTAATAAAATTTTTATGACTTCCTAATCATAAATTAATTTTTATGGGCACTATAGTATACATTATTAAGCAGTTGATAAAATTCTAATTTTCAAAATAATACATACATACATACATACAAACATAAAATCAAACCCGAAAACAATATTAACAATACGAAAAGGGATAAGAGTAAGAGCTCAGCTGACTCACTTCACTCTTTAACAACATTCTTGTTTCGCCTTATCCACAATCATCATAGCATTCCTACATAAGAACATATTAAAGTGACCGATTTTCGGTAGCGAATAACCGCACCCGGACCACAATCATAGTTACACAACAATCATCCTTCGCCACACATTCCTATCCATGCGCACTTCTTTCACCTCAGCCACATTCACAAACGTATTTATGCATAAGAGCAGAGGAACATATTATTTTCAAAATAATGAGTTATTATTTCAATTTACTGCAGCAAATTAGTATTTTTCAGTTTTAATCACTAAACATTAAAAAAATATGTAGGTACCTATATTTTAAAGAACCAGCAAAATATTTTTAAATTAAATTTTCTTACAATTATTCATTATATTAATAATTATACACCACATGACTTCCTTGTACGCCTGTTAAACTATACATATTTTGTTAATAATTAAAATATGTATTATGGCAGACCCAATCATAAAATTGCACATATTTGACATAGTTTGACATTGACATTAAATTCTTAATTTTTTGTTATTTTTATCCTAATTCATAGCAAACTTAATTACAAAAACCAAAAAGTACATAATTTTTAAATTTACATATCTCGCTTATACAAATAGCTAATTTAATCATACTTAATGTATTCGACGCAGAATTCAATTCTCTAAAACTTTTATTTGAAATATTTATTTCTAAAATCAAAATAACACCATTTTGTTCAAGAAAAATTGATAACAGCTTCAAGTAAAGTATCACTTCCGGTCAGACTATTTTAACAAAAATCTATTATGTTACTCCAATTGATATAACAGTATTATATACCAAATTTGAAAAGTTTTGGATTATATTTTAATATAGTTTTTCATTAAAATATATTATAGGCTTCAAGTAAAGTACCACTTCCGGGAAGATTATTTCAACTAAAATCTATTATGTTTTTTAAACTTTCTACCGCTTCCCGTTTTTCAGTTATGCGAGGTACGTACGTACAGAAGTCACGACGAAATTAGTCAAAATGGATTCAGAGATGGTCAAAATGGATATTTCCGTTGAAATCTGGAATTTTTCGCGATTACAATACTTCCTTTACTTCGTACAAGGAAGTAAAAAACAGTATATTTTGTAGCTTCTTTAATCGGTCAATTTTTCGATCGCCTACATTAAAGTTTAAGATATTGAAATTATTAGATATATTTATGTAAAACAGAATATTGTAAATTATTCCTATATTGCGAGGTAAAACAGAAAACTGTAAACTCGATCCTGTATATTACGTCATAACCGGCCTGCAATCGGGGCATTTCGAGTTGCAGTGTAATATTTTCCAACAATGGAACGTCACACGCAGGGAAAGAGACAGTTGATGTAAAAGATGAGATGGAAGATCATAATACAAACAAACGATCGCCATTTTTAAAGTTCTGTCTTCTGTCACTTGTGTTTTGATATTTGAGTTTTACATAATTCAATGTCTTAGGATGACTGTGGATCGTAGAAACTTAAAGAATTTCACATTTGTCATGTATTCTTTATAATTATAGCGGGAGTCACCGTTGCTAAGACCTTTATTTTTCATATTTGGTACCATCTTGTTCCAATCACAGCGATTTGTTCGTATTACAACAGGTGAGTCATATGTAGTTCAAGGAAAATATCAATAGATGGCAGCCCGAAAATATGTCTGTATAACCCTCCATTGGAAAACTATTTAACCATTTAGTTAGAGTTTTTATAAATGTTTTATAATATATTTTAGTGTAACAGTGTTATTTTTCACAATTTGATTATGGTGAAAACCCCCATTTGAAAATAATTTTCAAATTGAATTTGCTCGGATTTGAAATCGGACCGTCAGTACCACAACCGGTTAAGTTTGAATTAAAAATTTCTCATTTAAAACACAAATTTTAAGATCAGATATTTCAAATTCATTATTCTCATTCCAAAACAAAACAAACTTGAACTTTCTCAATTAACCCGATGTAATTATAATTGCCCCAACAATTAATTAATATTATTAAACTATTGCCCCAATTGCAAGCATTTCTGAAATGTCTTGAAAACGTAACTAAGCTAAGAATCTCTTATCTGTACTGTCTAATCTACTTGTTAATGTGATATGACATTCTTGCAGACAACTCAGCACGTCTGACGTACTTCGATGATTGATATTTCCGGTTTTACTTGATGGAGACACAGATATATCCACTGAATGAATAAATGCCTTGTATGTTAACTCGCAGTAGGAAAAGTAAAATAAGGATAGTGTAATTCTATACAAAATATATGTTTCAGCCTGCATAAAATATATAAATAACGTAGAACAGATTTGTGAAAAATTCATGAATCTCGCTGGGGTTTGAACCCAAAATTTCATTGGAGTCTCATAGCTCAGTTGGTAGAGTGTCCGACTAGATATCGGAAGGCCTTGGGTTCAAACCTCAGTGAGATTCATGAATTTTTCACAGATCTGTTCTTCGTTATTTATACAATTTAATTTGAACATTAAACAGTTATTTACATAAAATATTATGTTCTAATTTTACTCTTATAAAAATGCACTTTAATATCAAATATGTCCTGTTTACGGTGTATTATATATAAATGCATTTACATAGTGAAAATTTTATCTCAACATCTTCAAAATATGTGAACGTTCATAAATGTACAGAATATCTCATTTTCGATGTTTTTTTTGAGGTATCTCGGAAAAGATTAATGATAGAGCAAAATCGTTTGCACATTCTATAGGGTCAACTTTTTGAGAAAACTTTAATAGTCATCACAGGAATTTTCGATCTTCTTTTGCTTCAACAGCTACAGGTAAATACTCGTTTTTAGCTCATTTCGAAAATATCTAATATTTTATTTATTATATGATAGAGAAAAATTGTTTTAACAAATTTTGTACCGTTTTTAGCTAGATTTATTAAAATCTTAATAATTTTAGAGATATAACACAAACTTATGATTTTTAAAAGACAACCTTATGTTAAAAATAGTAACATCTTTTTGCTTATTTTATAAGTCTACATTCTTTTGATTTACACATGAATAAAAGATGAATTATTAATATTTTAGGGCGAAAAAATTGAAAATTATTAAGAAACAAATGAAAAAATCTAATTGCTTAAGTGATTGGCTACTTATTAACACTGATTTACAATGTGAAAAATTTACTAGTCAAACGCATAATTTAACAAGAGGTTATCTTTGTGGTTTGTATATTTCAAAATGTATTAAGATTATTCACTATAGCAGGGTAATATCAAGTCCACAATTGTGTAACATAAAATGGAAACAGCGAGATATTGCGCTGGACACAAAAGATTTTTTTAAATGAAAATGTGTAATTTTGTTAAAAGCTTAAGATGACATCTCATCAATGGCATTCATGCATCTTCCGCTTTACAGTACACTCGTGCTGAAAATTTTTGGGAAATATCATTAGAATTTTTTTGTAATCTATAATATTAAAATTGTTTTGTAAAATGCAAAGTAAAAATACAACATCTTGTGAAAATGTATTTATCTCCCATCACCATACTTTTTACAAAACTACGTTACAGTAAAACTTATCACGTTCATAAAATGCAGGAATATTTGCAAATAATACATGGAGGATACTACTACTGTCTTCTTGAAATATGGCTAATGTTATCTTTATAGTTTGTAGAATTTTGTACTTACTACATATAATGACGTATGACATGATAACAATATCCATAGTTTCAAGACAATGCTTGAGACAATGTTTATATACAAGATTGGGTAAAAAGGACGGACGTTATTAAAACGACACGAAATTCATACGTTTTGCTTAAGAAAAAAATTAATCGACGGATTTGAGACATAGCATTTGATAAAATCCAGTGTGGAAAACAACTTCTTGCATTTGGTTTCCATTATCATTAAAGAATTTCTGGAAGCGTTCTACGAAATTTGCAAACACCTTTACAACATCGCTCTGTCAATTTGGGCGATTTTTAAGCGAATAAATTCTTGAATTGTTTCCATTGTGAAACATACATACGAACACAAACCCCTCACACTGAAAGAACTGAGAAAAGCTATTCGCGTAGAAGTCGCCCAAACTTGATTTTGTCAAATGCTATATCATTACTTACTCAAATCAGTCAATTAATTTTTTCTTAAGCAAAAAGTATCAATTTTGTGACGTCCGTCCCAGGCCCGTGGAGAGCCATTACGGGCCCTGGGACAAATCCAAACTACCGGGCCCTATAAGCCCTCGTGTTGTTGAGTTGTCTAGCCAGTTGCTTTAAATCAGTTGGAGTTACCTGCGTACGTCTGATACCCCCTTTATTCTAATAAATGTTTTATTTACATACCTTCTACTTGTAATTTTAAAGAAATACGCAATAATAATCTTCTCTCGTAAACTCTGCTGTCTCTAATTTTGTTATTTTATATTTTTATTTATAATAAAAGATTCTAGCAGTAAAAAATTTATATAAAAGTGGTAGCGCCGGGCCCTGGGGTTCTTACCCCATCTACCCCCCCCCCCCCCTCGTCAGGCCTGGTCCGTCCTTTCTGCTCAACCCTGTATTATACTATAAGAACTTTATAATCACAAACCACGTTACCTATCTTATTCTTCCAATAAGAAAAAAGGTCCAGGAAGGGAGAATAGTATTTCTTCGGAAGACTTACCTATAACAAAAAAAAAAATGTAATTAGTAAAATAAAATTAAAATTATAAACCAAAAATTAAAAAATATAATGAATATTATTCATAAAATATGATGTTTGTGTACCTTTAAAATTGAAACATAAAATTTATTATGTATTTAAATAATTAATAATATATGTGCAGTTTAATTTTTTAAAAATGTTTCATCAAGGTCATTTTCACTTTATCAAATTCAGTAGTGTTGTTTATTTAGTTCTTATGAGGCTATATACAGTACTACTGTCATTCTGCTATTAAAAATAGTTATTTATGCAACAAGAGTAAAAAGTATAGTCTTACTTCACGAAATTCGTCAAATCCTATGAGCTTTGTATTAAAAATACATACTTTATAAACACATTTTAATGAAAAAAGTGTACTTTTTTAACAGATGTAAAAAATATTACACATTCAAAATTCAAAAATAATTCAACTGGTAAATTTATTAGCAAATGGAAATCAATTAGGTTAAAAATAAGACAATATCACATTGTCACTAAGTGACAGTGACAAAATAATGCCGCACGGCTAAGATAAACGTGTTATATTTATATCCTTATCGCGCGCGCTTCTTGTTTATGGAAGTATGAGAGAAATAAATGTGTGTCAACCAGTTAATTCATTTATGGTTCAGATGACCTTGATCAGACATCTTTAAAAAAATAAACTGTACATATATACCTACAATTTATATATGCAGTAAAAACATTTCAAAATATTACAAAATGGAAATTATATCTTTTATTAACAATAAATCAAAATTCAAATAGCCAATATTTCCCACTATAAAATAATACATTGTTCAACAAAATAATTTTTCATTCTCGGAAATGTTAAAATTAAAAATTAATGTAGTTAGGTACTATTGAAAATGAATGCTATAATTTAATATTGTTTTACAAAACTAAAATTAAGCTTTTTTGAAATTTATTAAAAAATACTAGTTCTATTATTATGAATTTCGATAATTTTTTATGGCATTATTGACAAATTACGTAAGTCAACACAGACACAAATATGCTAAAATACACGCCAATGTATACGAACTATGTTGACAGTCTCAAATTATTTTATGGACAGAGTGACAACATCGTCTTGTGAACAGATTCTATAACCTGTGTGACAAAAAGAAACTACTTGAATTACGTACGTCATCAACACTTTTTATTGCGCAATGCCATTCTTAGGAGAAGAATACTATAATTCCTTTTTAGTGCATTTTAATAAAAGCTTGGAAGGTATTGTCTTTGGTCAAAAATTTCGATGGTGAGTTTTAAATGAATAAGCACGTTTTAGAGTCCCTACAATACGATTTTACTGGTTTTACGATGATGTCTGTATATATATATATATATATATATATATATATATATATATATATGTGTGTGTGTGTGTGTGTGTGTGTGTGTGTGAATGTTTGTGTGACAAATTTTTCTCCAACGATAATTCCAAAACTACAATTCTAAGAATTATGATTCTTTCGTATTCCTCTTCCTTACACCATATGAAGAGCTGATTAGATAGAGAGTTATAGAGAGATTAAGAGAGAATTACTTTCAAAAATCAGTCAGCTTTGCTAAAATTATGAAAACAGCAGATACATTCAAAAAATTCTAATTAACAAATGTCAGTGTCAAGTGCAAAACCAAAGTGGAAAGTATAGGATCAGAAACTAATATAAGTAACAGTGTCCCTCGCAAGTGACGCAGTTGCAGCCTCGCCTCAAGATAGGAACTTATAATGCCGGGAGTGCGAGAAAGGCCAGAGAGAAAATGGAAGGACTGTGTAGTAGAAGATTTGAGAGAGGAAGAACAGTGTCAATACGATGAGTTGAACAGGATTGAGTAGAAGAGAAGAGTAAGAAACAACCGCTAATAAAACAGGGAAAAGTTGAAGAAGGAAGAAGTGTTAAATAGTGTGTTCGTATTATAATTTTACAGGGTATATAGAATCTTTTTCAAGGAACTTTTGGTATGGGATTTGTACAAAATAAATCGAATTGACGGAAGGTTTTGTGCTGGCCACAACAGATTTTTTAATAAATAAAATAAATAAATATATCATAGCATATTACCCATTTCTGGGTTTGTCAATCTGCTTTATCACAGATATCGGTAATGATGATGACAAGTAGTACCGTGCGGCAGGGTTGAGAGATTTAAATCAAATTGATTTAAATCATGATTTAAATTAAGTGATTTTTTTTTTAAATCATTGATTTAAATCAAGATAAATTAAATTTAATAATTTGAATAAAACGTGAATAATTTTATTATTGTATATGTGTTTATTAAATTAACAATACAAACAAATCACAGTAAAAAAAATAAAAACATGTTTTAATAAATCAAAAATATTTTAATATGAATATACAACAATTCAAATAACAGCCTTTTCAGTTCCTAATCGGTTTCTCAATTTTGAATGCAAGTCCAAATGATGAAAAAACTCGCTCAACACATGCTGAAGACGAAGTGACGAATAAAAGTGATTTTAGAATTTTCAATATTATATCTTTATTTGGTCCTAATTCATTTTTTTGGGACACCCACCATTCAATACTTGAAACGTTGTTCAGAATTTCTTTTGAAAACATTACACTTGTAAAAGGTACAGATTTTGCTTGATATTTTGTCAACAATGGCAGGAATCCTGAATCCGCGAAATTTTGTTGAGCAAATTCTAAAGCTGATTCTTTTTCTTGTGCATTGAGATTTGTAATGTTCTTCTTAGGATCAACTATGTAAGCAAAAGTGTGCGGGAGTTATAGCTTGTTCATATCGTTTGTAAAAAAATGAAAATTGTTTTAAATTTAAATCAATATCTTTAAATGATATTTCTAACTGTTTCCAAGCTTCTACTGCATCAGGTAAGGGCGAAAATTTAATTCAAAATACCTACCCGTTTTTACGCACTTAAAAATAATTTAAAAAATCTAATTTAAATAAAAAAAATCTGATTTAAATCATAAAAATCAGATTTAAATAAAAAAATCGATTTTTTTGATTTTTTTTTTAAATCACGATTTTTATCCACCCTGCGTGCGGGCGTTTACCAGGCGTCACTTCACGGCACTCATTGCTGGCGTGGACAGTGCACCACAGGAGTCACTTTCGTGCCATTTAAAATTAAAAATATTTGGCGTCGGTCGGGATCGAACCTAATTCCTTAGATTCGCGACCAGACACTCAGGCACTTGGCCACGGTTTTATTTATTTATTAAAAATAAATATGACATTTATATTTCATTCCTGTAGTTATTAACGTAAATTTTATTAATTGCAATAGATATGTGTTTATTTTAAGTCAGTAGTGATTACAAAAAGTATCATTCATCAAAGTGTTGAAAAATTACTATTATTTAAATATTCCGCAAAGTAATAAAATCCAGAAGCTACAAACTACGTTCTGTTTTAGTTAATCTTGAACAGAAAAGTCATCTTATCGAACTTCTTCTTTGCAGTATCTTTCCTTATAAACTCTTCTTGTCTTACATCCAGTAAAAACAATTCGCTATCGCTACCGTTTGTTTCTCGGTTCGTTGTACCTTACTGTGTAGGTAAGGCGTTTGTCTTGATCTTGAGCTCGTCCACAAAAACTTTTCCTGTTGGCCGGCAGACCAGAACAACCCGATATTCGATTTTAGCTACGGAATCAAGAGATTCAGACATTAAGAACTTCACTACTGTTTAAACAGACCATGAACTATGACCCAGTTACATACATTTTTCTAATTTTATGCCAAATTATGGATTTGTACTAGCGTGAGTATTTGTGTTACAGGAAATGTTGTTGTTAGTAATGATGTATGTGAGTTTATTACAAAGTAAGGTTGGTATTCGTAATTGAGCATTTAAATTCAAATGCATCTGAGTGCCGAAAAATATGATATAAGATAATGATAAATATACCCCGGTTAATGTTACCTCGATATTACCTGAAAAAGAAAAACGTTTGTGGCCAGCACAAAACCTTCCGTCATTTCGATGTATTTTGTACAAATCCCATACCAAAAGATCCTTGGAACAGATTCTATACATATAATATCATGTAAAATCGAACACGAACACATACTATTTTTTACAAATTCTATACCAAAAGTTGATTCGAAAAGGTTCTATAAATCCAATAAAATTATAACATAAATATACACTAAGTAAAATGCACTAGACACTTCCTTCATTTCTTCTTCAGCTATCCCCTATTTTATTAGGGGTCGCTGTTACCTCTTCTCTTCCACTCATTCCTGTCCAACTCATCACATAGTCCTTCCTTTCTCAAGTCCTTCCATCTTCTCTTTGGCCTTTCTCTGCGTGTCACTTGCGAGGAACACTATGACATATCAATTTTAGATCCTATACGTTCCATATTTGGTTTTGCACTTCCAACTGACATCTGTCAATTAGAATTTTTTGAATGTATCATCTGTTTCCATGATAAATAGCAAAGCTGACTAATTTTTCAAAATTAATTTCTTTATAACGTTTTAAATCTACATCTATTGATTATGAAGGAAAATGTATAATAAAACCATACAGAGAAGAATATTTTCTTTAATATGTGTAACAACAAAATGTCAAAAAATAATATTTAATTGCGTTTTTTTAGGAAAAACTGTTAAAAACTTCAAATAAGGGTACTTCCGGTGGAGTAATTATAACCAAAATCTAATCAACTCTTCATAAGGTTGTACAGAAGAGGAATACGAAGGAATTATAATTACTAGAATTGTAGTATTGGAGTTATCGTCGGAGAAAAATTTGTCACACACGGACACACACACACACACACACACACACACACACACACACACACACACACACATATATACAGACATCATCTTAAAAATGGTATATTCGTATTGTAGGGACCCTAAAACGTGCATATTCATTAAAAACTCACCACCGAATTTTTTGACCAAAAACAATACCTTCCTTACCTAAAGGTGACAGAAGGTAAAAAAATATTTTCTACATTTACCTGCATGCAAATCTATGTTAATGAAATTTTAAAAAATAAAATGTGTACTGTCTTTATAGTGAACACTCGATTATAGTGAACCAAATACCTGGTCCCTTGAAGTTCACTATAAGCGGATTCCACTGTATTTAAAATGAAAAATAATAATTAATACTACTACAACTAATAAGACAGGAAACAAGGAAATATACTCTAAAATAATAATAAACACTGAAAGAAAAATCGAAATACAAGAAAAATCAAAGAAAAACTATTGACAGCAATGATAGGCTTAAGGAAGTTAAACGAAAGTGCTCCCTTGCCTTTGACATTGGTGCACAACGCCATCTGTACGTAGTAAAATATGACAATATCAATATAATAAAATACAAACAAGAAATGAACAAAAAAATGATATCTAAATCATTTTCAAATGTCAGAAAAATTGGAGAAAACTACAAAATGAAAAAGTAAACAAGTTGAAATCAGATAGAATATTCAAATAAACATGTTTTGTTTACATCGTTACTACGATTTGGCATAAACAATTTTTGATTACAATAATAACAGAATTGAATTACCGTGCAAAAATATTTTACGCCAAATTTCTGTTTACACCCAAGATTGAAGAAACGCCAATGGGAGTTACCTTCTCGCATACTGTTTTAATACGGTGCGTTCAGAAAAAAACCTAATTCAGAGTAGGCTATGAACACAGAAACGTTTGTTTGATCATTATTCAATTCAAAAGTCAAGTTGTCAAAATTGATCGTGAAATGTCATTTTAAGAAGAAAAGATAATACAGAAGGATACAGAATATTGTCATTCACCGTTTACTAATTTATTTCTATTTCTAAAATTAGAATTCAAGAAGAAAATCTTTGATTTCTTCAGATAACATTTTTTACAATATTTCGTGTCGAACTAACATTTCATTAAATACTTTCAAATTGATATACATTTTTTTGTTCATAGCTTACACCAAATTAGGATTTTTTTAACAGACTGTACTTTATATTACATTTACTTGATTATTGAACTGGGCGGTTGTTGATAAAGAATATAAATAATTATATGTAATAATGTCGGTAATAATTATAATATAAAAAAATAATAAAATCGTTGAATAAATACTGATAAGCCTATTTTAAGAAATAGGAAACCTACATTTTCTCACTTACTATTGTTCTACAAACACAATACTACAAAACAAATCGATTATTTTCTACTTAATTTAATAGTTATTTCGTTATTTGTGCAACAAGAGTAAAATATTGTTTTATTTCAGGAATAATAAAGTTTGACTGAACGAGACGTAGGCGACCAGGGCGCCTATTTTGTAACTAGAAAGTGATAACGAATACTAATTCAGATGGAAAACGAAACCCCCAACATTATAAAGGCAGCCATTGTGCTTTGAATAAGCTGTTCGAGTGGTCTGGAGCCCTCGAATTCCATGTAAAATAGAATTGTCACTTGTCAGTGAGGTTTATCAGGAATTTCATCGTCTTGCAATATTATTGTATTATTATTTGAAATATAAGTTAATTTGACGGAGATTATAAATAATATTTTTAGCAGGATGGCTCATTTATTTATTTTATTTTATTGTGAGGAAATTATGAAAAGAAATAATATTCAAAATTTAAGGTTGGGGAGAAGAAGATTACCATCACATTTGGGAACATTTTTTACATCTGTAATAAGAGTGTCATAACGTTTCATTTCTTCACCCGTTTGCTGGCTATTTCACACTTTTATTGCAATAAAAAAGACATACTTTATAAATCCATTTATTGAAAAAAGTATACCTTAACAGACGTAAAAAAAGGACTTGTTATTGTTCATTTTGTAACTGCTTTTATTAATGCATTGTAACGTAAGGTAAGTATAAGGCCGGTTCTACAATAAGTCGTTTGTCGCTGTCGGATGTAGTACGCGTGCGCAATATGTTGAAATTTGACTGTAGGAGTTGTCGGATGTCGAGTTTCGGTATCGGAACGCATGTTGGTCATTTTTCATCTTTCTACGACAACGACACTGAACGACACGACGACAACAACGTAAAAATGGACGACATGATATTAAACGAAATAATTATACATTATGTATGTATAACAAAATAATAATCCATAAACCATAACAAAATATAATAAAATGTACACTTTATCCTTAAAGTACTACTCAATAAATAACGATTAAGACACAAAAACATTTTTTTAATAATTACTTTGCGAGTTATTTAAATTTATTTCCAGGGCACAGGTGACGTCACACTATTGGTATCTTTCTCGCGCAGCCTACTACAGAAACTGGTGTGAGAAAGATAGCTATAGGTTTCTTTAAAAATCAAATGCAGTTATACAAAAAACATTTATGACTTTTTGATACCACGAATCATAAGCACTTGACTTGAAATTTGAAAATAATTTTTTCGCAATCGACCATGCAGAAAATGAGCTGTTTCTAATCACTTTTTAAACTGGAAAATTCTTCTTTACTGACCTAGCTTGAAAAATTGTCTACCGTGAGTATTTTTTAACGTGAAACATTGAATTTATCATATCCATAGTTACGACTTCATATTTGATTGACAGCAATGTATTTGCCCGTTCCCTTTAAAATGAAACATAGGGAACGAATTTGACAGAAGTATTATATTTAAATATTGTAAGAAATTTAGCGGAGTCAGAAAACCACTCGAGAACTAAACATATTTCGGGAACAAGGTGCACACAGTATTTTTTCTACATCTAAATTTAATTTTTAGAAAGCAAGTATAATTATTTAAACAATATTAACCTCTAATGACATCTTGTCAATATGAAAGATAACCCTTGAATTTCCCTATAAGTTATGATTTGACATTTGATTGACGGCAATGTATTTGTCTGTCTAATTTAAAATGACACATGGGGAATGAATTTGACAGAAGTATTATATTTAAATAATGTAAGAAATTTACCCGAGTCAGAAAACCACTTGGGCACAAGGTGTACACTATATTTTTTCTACAACTAATTTTAAATTAGAATGCAGGTATAATTATTTAAACAAAATTAACCTCTATTGACGTCTTATCAAATGTCAAATTCGTTCCCTATGTTTCATTTTAAATGGAACGGGCAAATACATTGCTGTCAATCAAATGTCAAGTAACCATGGATATTACAAACCCAATGTTTCACGTTAAAAAATACTCACGGTATAATGGATCAGAAAGTAACTTTTGGGACTGGTAAAACTGAATGTTTCCATGGCGATCAGTTGTTTATTAATTTATTTCTTATTTCCTCGCAATAAAAAATAAAATAATACATAATCTATACTTATTTAATTATTCTTTTTTCAGGACCGCAAAAAATATTGACTGGGCTCACAAGCTTCCAAAACTCACCTGTGATTCGTTCTAAAATTTGTTTTCTCACCCAGTATAATATCACTTTCAGGTAATATGCGGATTTACTCACCATCGTCTTATATGATTTTATCTTCTCTTAACAGAATAGAACAGTTTATTTGTCTATTATGTGGTACAAAACATTGTCAAATTGGAAGTACTAAGACATAAATTCATAAATATTATAATAATACTGTTGAACAAGATGTGAGTGTAGTGTCCTTTTGAAATGAATTACATCAATAATTTCTCTAATATACACAGGTAATGCATTAAAAATTTTGAAAGCCCTATAATAGGGACCCTTCGCAAATAGACTTGATTTGTGTACGGGAATACTTATTAGGTTTTTTTGTCGAGTGGTCATTTTTGAGTACACATCTTTATTTAATAGAAAAAGTGATAGGTTTTTCTTCACAAATAACGCTATTTCATAAATATATAACAATGGTACAGACATCAGGCCCAGCTCAATAAAAATCGGTCTACAGTGGGTTCTTAGCGAGACATCTTTTATACATAAAATCACGCGTGTCCCACTTAGTGGGTTAGCGAAAACCCGAAAACAATAGCAACAATCAGAAAAGGGATAAGAGTAAGAGCTCAGCTGACTCACTTCACACTTTAACAACATTCTTCTTTCGCCTTGTCCACAATCATCATAGCATTCCTGTATAAGAACATATTAAAGTGACCGATTTTCGGTCGCAAATAACCGTATCCGGTCTACAATAATAGTTACGCAACAATCATCCTTCGTCACACATTCCTATCCATGCACACTTCTTTCACCTCAGCCACATTCATAAACGTATTCATACATAAGAGCAGAGAAACATACGTTTTTGTATAGTAAATATTTTATGGGCATGATTAAAAAATATAATAGAGTATTTAATTCTATTTTCAAAATGTGCAAAATAATATGTTTTTAAGATGTCAATACTAACACTATTTCTCAATTTATACAAAGCATAAAAAATCCTGGATAGAGTGGCATGTAGGGACTCAATTTCAGGTAGCCAGTTCAAGTATCTATCTATTATTAAACCTAAAAACTTGGTGTTTAATGAGGTAGGTATAGATAGATTTTCCTCCTACATTTATTAGTGGGTTGATATGAGAAGTGAGCTTCAAGTTAAAAATAATAAGGTTTGTTTTGTTGGAATTTATCATTAAATCGTTATTTTGACACCAGTTTGACATTGAATTAATAGCATCAGTTGCTGCCACAGAGAACTGTTCTATAGTGTCCGTACTTATTAAGCATGATGTGTCGTCAGCAAATTGACATAAAAGATCACATTTAATAAATAGTAAAGATCATTCACATACATACACATATTACAATTAAATTAAAATAAATTAGAAGAGATGTAATATCCATAACCTCACTTAAAAGTCGTGTGCTGCTAACGTCCAACGAAACGACTTACGACAAGCGACAACCGACTCAATTGTAGAACAGGACTAAAGGCCACTGTGCCCTGTAAACTGTATTGTAAGTTGAGATGCTCGCCTAATTGGCAACTGAAACCTAAGATCTCAATCTCATCTATCTCTCTGTAAGTACATACTGTGCAGTATTTAGAACGTGGGACATAATCTGGAACAATTAAATACAAGTGTATTTTATTTTCAATAATGATCACTATCTATTATAAATTAATTAATTTTTTGCAATCTTTGTTTATTATTCAACTCCGACCAATATCTACCTGAAAACTTGAAAACTACATAATTTCCATTTCCAATTTACAGGATTGTAATAATATTTTGAATTTTAAAAACACGAACAGAAAAATACGTACAGGAAGCCGAAGGACATGCGGAAATTTTATATTGTTCATAATAATTAAGGAGTTTAATCGACAGTTGAAATTATTGGAGGATGAAATCAGTTGTTATTTAAACCGACGTTTCGCATTCTAATAATCCATCTTCAAGGTTCTAAAAAGAATTCTTTTTCCAAATAGGATTTAGGCCTCTAAAAATGTCAGACAATGGGTATGTCACAACACAACCATAATGATTACAATTCCCATTTTATATTAAATGAAACCAGAGTTATTTCCTAAAAGTAAACATTATTTCCATCTTCGTTAATTACTACCACACCTTACCACATAATACTGATAATAATCTAATACAAAAATGATTGAAAACAGGCCTAAACACGATTTCCATAACAAAGACATCGCTTGCCTGTGGATTACATCACATTAGCCTTAGGGTGGAAACGTAGGACCTGAGCGTGATTAAAAATGACACGGAAAACGCGAATTAACGCAAAGGAAAATCGTCGGTGATTGTGGATGGCGCGCGATACAAAAGATTATTAGCGCCTTTCATGCTCAGATCAATACAAAGTTATGAGGGCTTTTACTAAGAACCACAATACCATTACCCAAGAGATATTAAATAGTAAGAAGGGTAAGAAAAGAGGTTTTCTTTACTACGTGTTGCTGGAGGAATCGATGGCACTTATTAAAGAAATTCGGCATCCACTTATCTAGAGAAACGTTTCTTAGTCGAAATGCGAACTTCGAACTACATGGCGAACATGATAATAAAATGGCTGCAAGAACTTCTTGACTGGAAAGGTGATGAAGGAAAGAAAATTACTGGATTTCAGTCAAATATTAAATATATTTTCTACCTCTACCGGTTTCGACACCTCATGTGTCTTCTTCAGGAGCTACAATAATATTACAGATTTTGGAAAAAATATTTTTAAAAAATACAAACATGTGTAACTTACGTGATTGTAAAACATGAATACATACATAAGACAATAATAAATAACATATAATACATACATACAATGGTCGTCAAAATTTAAAAAAATAAATAAATAAATAAATAAATACATTAAAAAACTTATGTATTCTTCAATAAACTAAGATATACTTTTATAAACCTTGATTTAACAATAGCACCCTTTAACTGAAATTAAGTTATAACTTGTTCCGAAGGTCGTTTCCCGAATTGCCGCTAGATTTTAAGTCATTTGTCTTCTTAGTATTTTTTAAATAAAAATTATAGTTTAAATTTACAAAAAATCTGTAATATTATTGTAGTTCCTGAAGAAGACACATGAGGTGTCGAAACCGGTAGAGGCGGAAAATATATTTAATATTTGTCTGAAATCCAGTAATTTTCTTTCCTTCATGATAATAAAAATTAAAATAAATGTTGAGCTCGCGAAATGATCTAGACTCTAGGCCATATAGTCAGCAAAAATTGACTCGGTCAGGTCAAGAAATAAAACTATAAATTTCGTAATTATGGTAAAGCGGCATATCGCTTACTGTTTCCTTTATAATATCGGATGAAACAGGTCATTATTTGCGTCGCACTTTTGGAATGAAGACATGCATAGCCTGGTACTTCTATCTGCTCTTAACAGAGCATCGAGCCCGAACCTGAACCAAAACCCGTACCAAACCGTAGCATTTTAGCGACCCCAAACCCGGAGTCGAACCTCGGATACATTTTTCAATAGACACACAATTGCAATTTGCAAGAGCGCATCTTCCGGCAAAGCATAGAAGTAAAGGTTGCTATGGTTACCACTTGCAAACAAAGATCTATCATCAGCAATAGACTTTGTTTTAGTTAAATATTCGAATGATATTATCAAACAAAAAAGGTTGCCCCACGCACATCTTCTGGTTTTAAACTTATTTTTATTGAACACAACGAACAAATCACAAAGAATTAGGTAAACACTGAATGACAGATGCAAACATAGTGACAGATAGAATCATGGAGCGTCAAGACAACGAGAAGAGGTTTGTTTGGAAGTATGATCTTCTATCTCTCTCTTGCACATCATGTCAATTCTGTGTCTATTGAACCTGAGTCGGAACCGAACAGGGTATTAAAATTCGGGTTCTGGATTGAACTCCGGTTCAGATTCATTTTCAGTTTGAAACGTAAGCGTAATTGTAATACAGCCGATATTGACGATTTCGGCGTTTGCGTTGCTGTCTCTTTTGACTTTTCGTGAAAATCGTGCCTCGCATTACTATATAGAGTCCTTAACGATACAGCCAACTAAAGTTAAGGTAGATAATTATTCTATTAATAGCATGTAGTTCAAAAACGGTGCGTTTACGGATATAAGTTTATTTATTTATTTTTTTTATCCCATTCATACCCTATAAATTTGTAACACGTATTGATTAATAGGTTAGTAAGATCGAAATTAAGAAAACAGCCTGCGTATGCTGGTAAATTACAATAAACGATTAGTGAATCATATGTAGATTGGTGAAATAAGAGAATAGTTGTTTTAAATAGTGTAATAAGGTAGAAAAAGTTAATACTGCAAGCAATGAATCTCTTATGAATGCGATTTCGAGATTTGAATGTACAAGTGAAAAACAATTGTTTGGATAGGAGTGTATGGCGTTGAATAATTGTTGCACGAGTGAAATATGGGTTCGTGTCAGGCCACATTGTGGAAAATAAGGTTAATTACTTAATTATTTCTGCATGGGGTGCAAATCATAGCTAATTGCAAGAAACTATAAATGACCATTTGTTATTCTGATGACCTGAATACAAATCAAACTAAAGTCAATGACATATTTCAATTTATTATTAGTACAAAAATAATTGAAGTTTTGAAATAAAATATATATGCCACTCCAGAGTAAATACATTTTTTGTCCTCCTGAAGTGTAATGTGAACTTTACAATTGTATACACAGCAAGTGTAACCTACTTTTTACGCTTACTGCCTACGTAAGTATTTTTTTACTTTAACATTTCCTATATTTAAAAGTAATTTATATAAACCAAAATCACGGCAGCGCCATCTTTCATTAGTGTAAAAATCCGCTGTGACCGACCTGTCGAATACACGATGCGAACGCTGCTCAAATGTCAAATATCGACACCTACCTATTATTTATTACGAAGAAAACATAAGCAAATAAATATATTATCAGTCATAACGTTTATTATTACAAATAAATTTTCGCTAGAAGAAGAAGTCTAATGAAGGTAAGTAAAATCAGATTTGGAAATTGACAACCCCAGTATTTTAAACTATCCCTTTTCAGAAGTACAACCTATCTAATTAAAAAAAATAATTTTCATTATCGACGGCCAAAAAGTTTGATACAATTCTCGTGCGTGAAGTATTTTACAGCGTTCCAGCTAATGAGGCACTCGCCTTAAAAGCTCGTGACTTAAACAAAGATGTAGCGCTGTAATATACAACTTACACGCACTCAAATGTAGATAAATAACTATTATCCACTTGCGGAAAATAGCTTGCACATTTTGCATTTCGTGTAGAATATGTCACCAGAACTCGCGGGATCATAATAAACCGATTAAACTCAAATATAAAAATCTGATGTGATCAATACAATCCCGCTATTTAATTTTTATTAATTTAAATACATCCCAACATATTTACTAATCCTGCAAACCATTTCGTTAATATGTAGTTGTAAACTAATATTTGACACTTTGATAACACGTGCTTATTGACAGCGGTTTGATTTATAGAGCTGCAAACATAGCAAACTTAAATCGGATCATCCCGTACATCTAATATTTATGTATGACGGAAAATATTTTTACAAATTTTAATTTCATTACAATCAATACAATCTCCTTAACACGGTTTCATAATTAATTTTAATGTAATTGCTTCTTGACAGTGACATTTGTTTAAATATATCAAAATTGTTATTAAAATATAAAGTTTTTCTTTGACGCATACGCAAGATGATGTACCTATCTACAAAAATAAATTATTTTATAATTTTACATTTAAAGTTAATCACTAAAGCTATTATCATAGAAATGAAGATTGTAGCGGGAGGTAAAAATAAAAAAGAACCTTTTAACACTGATATGGCAAATTGCTGTACGTTTGCCAGAAAACTTCCAATACTCAACAGGGTCAGATTAAAGAAAAAAATTATTATTGCGTATATTGTCATTATCTTGTAACATCTTAAAAGTTGTTTAATGTAATTCCTGTCTTATTTCTTATATTTGTTAGGACATAGTCCAACTCTGTAGAAAATTTGAGAAACCAACGGCAGTGTTTACATTTTTATATATGGCACATAGAATTTAAGGTTTCTTTGTGAATGTAATTGAGGGGTATTTAAATGGTTTATTATGATCCCTCGAGTTCTGGTGATATATTATACTAAATTTCCGCTTGCTTACTTGTACCATAAATAACTTCTTATTGAAGGCATGAATAACATCGACTTCAGGATACAAAGAACTTATGGGTTATGGTAAATTTGTAACCAAGTTAATAGTATATACAATCATATTTTTTAAGTGTTGCTTTTAAGAGAAACTATTTTATTTTAAAAGCTATTTAACTTTTCTTAGTTTTGTTACATAATACATATCGAGAAAATATCAATTTTACAAGTAGATGTTCAAAACAGATATTGGTGTATTAAGAGCGCAAAATGGCATATTGTTGATTGAGAGGTCGCTGCGGCAAGACGTAGGAGCGCGGCATTCTCTCGAAATCGACAATGTTCATTTGTCGAAACACACACAAGTCGCCACAATGGGGTCCTCCACCATAACAAAAAATAATAAAATGTACACGTTGTACTTACAGTACGACTCAATAAATAACGATTATATTTTTTAATTCTAATTTATCGCTATTTTCCATTAATCTGTACCTATTTTCTTAATGCTTTAATCTAATCTAAGCATTTTTTACTTTCGATTTTGTAAATGAATGCCCTATTTTATTTCTGTATTCCTTTACACAGAAATACGGAATTTTGTTTGGTTATGTAATATACCGATATATGACTTGTAGAGGTGATAAATGTGTAAATAACTACAGGGCCATTAGTTCCTGACCACACGTTCCCATTAAGAGTGTAGACAAGTGGCATTTCTCAACATTTTATAGTTAGAAATTTGGACAGCGAGCGTTTTTCTCTTTGTTGAGCATGAGCGGCAAAGTGACATTTTGAGTCGACAAAAGCAAGCGCCGAAGCCAACTTTGTATGTAGGTAGACTGTATTAAAATATTTTTAATATAAGTTTATTGACTGTTGAACATTTTAGTAACATACTACATAAATTATGATTCTTTTATTACGAAAGAAATATCATTTATTTAGTTATTTATATTAAAATAGCTATTTATGTAATAAATTGCGAAATGATAATGTTTTAGGCACGCGACGTGAAATTTGTACATACGAACGCAACAAATGGTACAACACGTCAAGTGCCTAAAACACTCATTTCGCAATATATTACAAGATTTTTTATAATAGCATTTTAAAACAAATCATTTATTCTTAAATATCAACATTTTGAATTTTTCAATATTAAAAAAAGCCAGACTCAGGTTCATCTATTCGTTTCTAAATAAAATACTTCTGAGCATTAGTGCTTAAAAGTAACATTTTATGCATTAAACTGTGATTTATGAGTACTAGTGCTTAAAAATGTTACTTTTAAGCACTAGTAGTTAAAAGTATTTCATTTAGCAAAGAAAATGACAATAAAAAAAACAAAAATGCTAGTATAAAAAGATATTTTAAATATAAATAATTTTAGTCATTTTATGAATAATATGCACTTAACAGAAATGCTATCAGCTGATTTCATATGGAATTAACATCGTTCTCTACACAAGGACAAGGACAATTTAGATTCGTTATCTGTCACGGTCATTCTATCAGTTATGAACATCACTCGTATCTGCATCTGTACAGCTGACATATTGATGGGAAAATTACAAATAATATCAGTCATGCAACTGACAATATTCATTGCAAACAGTAAATAGAAAAGGACAAACACACATAAATTGCAGGGATTTTTAAAAATTATTGGAAGCAACACGCAAGCAAAATTGAAGCTGCAATTTTTCTTTATGAGGATATATATTTGGAGTAATGAAGAATATTTCATTGTAGTAATCTTATAGCTTTAGAAAGAAACATAAAATGAAATATATGTGTATAGTATACTGGTGTAGACTATTTGTTCGATATAATATTAGTTTTCCTTATAAGACAATAAAGTAATACTACAATTTATCTAAAAGCAGGGAGATAGTAAGTCTAAAAACATGTATTATAATATTATAATATTTTGTCATCAAGTCAACATAAAAAAATCTGATGTGGCCAGCACATTACCTTCCGTCAATTCTATGTATTTTCTACAATTCCTATACCAAAAGTAATATTGTAATTCGAACATATAGGTACTATTTTCTATAAATTCCATTCAGAGAGTTCCTTTGAAAATAAATAAATAAATATATTATCACGGCATATTACCCATTTCTGGGTTTGCCAGTATCTACAACACATGTAGACAAATATGTTACCCTGTGGGCGCTTACCAGGCGTTACCTCACGGGCACTCATAGCTGGTGTGGAGAGTCACTTTTGTGCCATTTAAAATTTGAAAAGATTCTATAAATCCAATAAAATTATAATACGAACGTGCATTATGTAAATTGCACTTCACACTGACATCTGATAATTGGAATTATTTGAATATATCAGCTGTTTCCATGATTTTAGCAAAGCTGGCTGACTTATGAAAGTTAATCTCTTTATAATTCTTTAACTCTATACCTATTGAATATGAAAGAAAATGTATAATCAAACCGTATAGGCAATAAGATATTTTTTTCATATTGATAATCACAAAAAATGTCCAAATCTGATATTGAATTGCGTTTTTTAAGAAAAACTGTTAAGAACTTCAAATACACACACACACACACAGAGAGAGAGAGAGAGAGAGAGAGACATGTACACATACATGCAGACAAACTAGTAAAATCATATTCTAGGGACCCTAAAAGTGCTTATTCATTAAACACTCACCACCGAATTTTTTGTCCAAACATTCTTCGACATAATATGTATTGTCTTTATGTATGCATGTTAAAAATATATTTATGTATAATTAATGGCACAAAAGTGACCCCTGTGGTGCACTCTCCACACCAGCTATGAGTGCCCATGAGGTGACGCCTGGTAGGCGCCCACGCGGTAAAATATATCGTCATCATTACCGACGTCTACATGTGTTGTAGATACTGCCACACCCAGAAATGGGTAATATGCCGTGATAATATATTTATTTTAGTCTTTATGAAAATTAAAGATTATTTAATTTTCTGCAGGAATACATTAATACTTTTTCTATATATTTTACAGATAAATTTAAAAAAAAATTTTTTTTATTAGTCCCGAATCCTAAGTTAAACACAATTCCTTTGTTACGCAGTTCATATTTCAAATGAATGTAACTGACAGTAAATGTCACTGTCAAAAAACTAATTACTTCAAATTAATAATAGTGACATTTTAAAAAGAAAATAGTAAATAAAGCAATAGTTTTCTACAATAAAACAGTTTGCAGCTTTAATAAATACGTAGGTATGTATTTAAATTAATAAAAATTAAATAGCGGGAGGTTTTGTGTTGGCAACATCAGATTTTTTTTTTTAGTAATGATAATGATCTTTATACATATATTATATATTTATCCAAATAAATTACATACATATTAAAAATGAAAATGGGATGTTTGAATTATCCGTGCTTTTCAATTATCCGGCAAAGACTCGACCAGATAATCGAGTTTCTGCTGCACCTATATAATTACATGTAAATACGCTTTAATTCAGTGCTTTTTAACTCTAACATGTATCACTTTTCCTGCAAACCAAATAGAGTGCGACTGCTTCTTCTGTATAAATTCCATACATTCTATGCAGTCAGTTCATGAATGAAGTTGCTGGCTGCCGTCTCCTGCGACCGTGCGTTTCTCTTGAATGTAAACTACGTCGTTACGTCGTGAGTATGTGTGAGATAAAAACAGACGGAAGTGAGAAGAGGAAGATACGAGTACGTTACGTGCCCATGCGTGAAATTGCGTAGCGTGCGATTAGCGCAGCGCTAATCTACAATATCATGGTAAGATAATTCACTTTCATACTAAACTGCACATCGTTGTTTTTATTTGCCTTGCAATGCAATAGGTATTATTAGAAATACTAGTATGAATTGCAAATTGTATTTGTAATTCGAAAATTAACGTAATGTGTTCTTCAATTTTATCGTGTTTGACATTGAAACTTTTATAGCAAAATGATTTATTTTAATGTAAAAATATAAAAAAGATATCGTAGAAACTATAAAAATCTTTGATGCATAAATTTATTATAGGCTCATTCACAGCTACGAAAATAGGAAATTAAATAAAATTATAAATAAGACTTTTTATGGTTGGTATTCACACTTAAATTAACATCAACTTTCATTTAATATATTCGTAATTAACAAGCAATAATAACAACTTCATACCTTTTAAAGAACTGTACTCAATCATATATGAGAACCTTTATCTTAAGACAGTTTTTACCTTCCGTCACCTTTAGGTAAGGAAGGTATTGTCTTTGGTCAAAAAATTCGGTGGTGAGTTTTTAATGAATAAGCACGTTTCAGGGTCCCTACAATACGAATATACCATTTTTAAGATGATGTCTGTATGTGTGTGTGTGTGTGTGTGTGTGACAAATTTTTCTCCGACGATAACTCCAATACTACAATTCTAAAAATTATAATTCTTTCGTATTCCTCTTCTGTACAACCATATGAAGAGTTGATTAGATTTTGGTTATAATTACTCCACCGGAAGTACCCTTATTTGAAGTTTTTAATAGTTTTTCCTAGAAAAACGCAGTTAAATATTATTTTTTGACATTTTGTTATACTCTTCTCTGTATGGTTTTATTATACATTTTCCTTCATAATCAATAGATGTAGATTTAAAGCGTTATAAAGAAATTAATTTTGAAAAATTAGTCAGCTTTGCTATTTATCATGGAAACAGATGATATATTCAAATTGACAGATGTCAGTTGGAAGTGCAAAACCAAATATGGAACGTATAGGATCTAAAATTGATATGTCATAGTGTTCCTCGCAAGTGACACGCAGAGAAAGGCCAAAGAGAAGATGGAAGGACTGTATCGCAAAGGCTTGAGAAAGGAAGGACTATGTGATGCGTTGGACAGGAATGAGTGGAAGAGAAGAGGTAACAGCGACCCCTAATAAAATAGGGGATGGCTGAAGAAGAAATGAAGGAAGTGTCTAGTGCATTTTACTTAGTGTATATTGGTATAGAATTTGTAAAAAATAGTATGTGTTCGTGTTCGATTTTACATGATATTATATGTATAGAATCTGTTCCAAGGACCTTTTGGTATGGGATTTGTACAAAATACATCGAATTGACGGAAGGTCTTGTGCTGGCCACAACAGATTTTTTAAAATTATATTTAAATTGAAATCCTTTTACCAAAATGTAAATTGACATCTCAAGCCAGTTATTATGTATGTGCTTATTTTTGTATAATAAATATTTATACACTAAGTGAGATAAAATAATGTTTATTCATGAGAAGTTTAGCTCACGAGCCCGTACGGGCGAGTTAGTTAATTTCTTCGAGTGAATAAACATTCTTAGCTCACGTGGTTTTTATAATATTTTATTCAATTTTGACGAAATAATAATAAAAACCATTATAATATTTAATTTTGACAAAATAAAAAACTGATCAGTTAATAGGCTGAGCATGACAATCGTCGCTGATAGACGTCAAGTAATCTATTTAAAAAGCATTATTATCTGTCATTTAAGGCTGATAATATCTAATAAATACTGTGGTGAGTGTTATTTTCGTGCCTAATGTTATTTTAAATGCATTATTTGTTGCAGAATGAATTAAAATTTTGTGAGAGTGATTTAATTTTTTTTTAATTCACTTGTGAATAAAATGTTACTGATAGTTGTTGCTATGGAGTTTAAAAACAGTTTAAAACGTCAAAATTGAATGAAATATTTAACATTTGCAAATCCGTGTGTTTATGTCATATGTTTAATTTTATTTTCAAGAGCTGTGAACACTTTCATAGGAAATATTGTTTATATCGTTATCTTTATTTTTATGTATAATTTTATTTTTATTTTCTGAGCTATGAATGAGGCGTATAGGTTTTTAATTACAAATTTTATACCCGAAAAAATAAGATTTGGCACCGTAATTATGACACCAAATGAAAGCATTAACAGTTATGGTATTTACATTAGTATTTTATGTACATTGAAACAATTCAATATTTGACCAAATTTTTTTTCGAAAAAAAAAATTAGAAAATAAAAAAAAATAAACGCTATATAAAACTTGAAACTGAAACTGAAAAATATCAATATTCTGACCGAAACAATCAATAAAAATAAATAGTCTTCAATATTTTGGCTAATAATTATAGCTATCACACACTTCTGCATACAATCAAAAATCTTTTATTTAACTTAATTATTTAATATAGTGTTAATTATTTTCTAATTTGTTAATTTCTTATTTAGCAGTTAACTATTCTTATATTGCATTAACAACTTTTTATTCGCATCCATTTTTACCTTGAGTTTTTAATTTTATCCACAACAAGATTGATGCACCTTTCCTCCTGTTTCAGGTTTCAGGTGCAATTCCATGTTCCTCGTCTGGAGTCGCGGCACAGAATGTCATTCCAGCTACCGAATTTTCATATCGATTTATTGAAGAATCCTCCCATTTTTGCAGTTAGTAATGCAGCTAATAATGTTCTTAAATTTATCTATCTTATTGTAAATTTGTATTCTGTTAGGCAATAAAAGTCATTATTATTATTATTATTATTATTATTATTATCATTATTATTATTGTTATTATTATTAATGAATATGTACGTTTTAGGGTCCCCAGAATACTATTTCACTTGATGATGTCTGTACGGTGTGTGAGTTTGTGTGTTTATGTGACAAAAATTCCTCCAACACTTCAATTCTAAAAATTATAATGATGATTAGTCCCTTATTTGAAGTTTTTAACAGTTTTTCTTGAAAAGACTCAGTTAAATATCATTTTTTGTTATTTTATGTGATTATCAATATGAAAGAATATCTTATTGTCTATACGGTTTGATTAAACATTTTCCCTTTTCGATAATGTAAAAATATTGGATACTGAATATAACAGAAAAGTAGTAGTCGTATTTTGGACAGAAAATTTTAATAAAAACAAATTTTCAATTCCTCAAGAACTAAAAACAGAACGTACATATTTTATTTACAATGTTTCATATCATATAAAAAGAATGTGTAAACTATGTAAAAAATAAATTTGTAAAAAATTAACATTACATTAAATGTACATCACTGCTGTTGGAGTAGTCGGCAAACATCGAGACAGTTCGTGAGTAGACGGAAATTATTTCGTGTGGCGCATGTTTAAATAAATGAAGCATAATATGAAAACAAAGCGATCAGCTATGATACGAGTTATTCGGCTAGGTTCGGTTCGGCACGAACGTGCGCGAACAGGACCAGCTATTATTATTCAATGATGCTTCAGTGCAGCGTACGCTGATGGCTGAGTATGCGAGTTCCAGTTAGTATATATTTCAGTGATGTACATAAATAAAATATAAATATATAAATATATCATCACGGCATATTACCCATTACTGGGTGTGCCAGTATCTACAACACATGTAGACGTCGGTAATGATGATATATTATACCAAACGGGCGTTTACCAGGCGTCACCTCACGGGCACTCATTGATGGCGTGGAGAGTGCACCAAAGAGGTTACTTTTGTGCCATTTAAAATTCGAAATATTTGGCGTCGGTCGGGACCGAATTCGGTTCTCCAGGTTCGCGACCAGACACTCAGACACACGGCTACGGGACCCCATGTATTATTATATTTCGACAATGTAATTAAATGAAATATAAAATACAACTCAAATTTGTATGAAATATATGATATATACAATTTTTATATTAACTTCTCTAATTAATTTAAAAACAGTAGGTAGTACAGAAAATATTCAATTGAATATGAATTGATAACAGAATACATACCGTTGTGTTCTATTATTATGTTATCAATCCATAATAATTGAATATTTTCTATACTACTGTTTTTAATTGTATACCATATTTTTCATACAAATTTTAGTTGTACTTGATATTTCATTTAATTACATTGTTATTAATTTATTAATAAGATCTCTTTCGCTGGTACAGGTGCAGTTTTTCTTAAATTCTATTACTTACTACATACCTATTTAACATATATTTTTAAAAAGTACGGGTATGTTATTTTTAACTCTATTATGCTAATAAATATTTTAGTATTTTGCCTAAATTCGATTAAGAACAAATATATGTACATCACTATGACAGTTTTAATTTTCTTTGGCTGATTTTGTCAATATTTTAATACATTTTTCGCATGCAAACCTTATTATAATCTAACCAAATGTACAGTTGTCACCACAAAGGCAATAAATTTTCTTTCCTATCTATTGATATGTTTCAAGACTAATAACTGTCAACTTGTATACTGATTCCACTATATCTTCAATTTTGTTGTATTGTTTTGAACAAAGTGCGAATATATTCATTTTGTTGAAATTGAAAATGATGTTAACTTTTGTACATATCCACATATTTGTTAATATATTCCTTTTCAAAACCATACATCAAATATTTACTGCAAATAATGAAGTGTTGCGGATTGAATTAAAAGTAAATTTGCATATATTCAATTTGTTTACTGTATAAAAAATTGTGACGGAAAGTAAATATTACAAATCAAATATAAAATACGATTGACAAGTTTATGTTATATAGCAAACATTTTTATTGAATGTTACATAACGCAAGAGTAGATATATGTAAATTAACGAACGTGTTTATATTTAAAATGTCAGTTTATTTTAAATCTATAGCAGTGTAATTCGTTTTAAATATATATATATAATTTATTTTTAATGTATAGCAGCAACCTGCAATTATAATTGTTTTCCATTTTAATTTATGTACATTATTTTATTTATAACTATGGGCACTTGTGGCCATGTGCCTGAGTGCCTTGTCACGAATCTGGTGACCCGAGTTTAATCCCGACCGACGATTCATTTTAAATTTATAATGGCACAATAGAGTCCCCTGTAGTGCACTCTCCAAGAAAATATTATTTTGAATGTCATGTACAGAATTAACTATTCTCTCATGTAATTGTTCACGTGTATCTATTTGATGCTATCTATTGCGCAACTCAAATGCGTTCTTAAAGTTGACGAGCTGTACAGTAAAAAAATATTTTGAGTAGCTTCAGAGTACGAATTCGTGGATGGCATAAAAACATCGGTGAAACAATATTATAAATCTGTTGTAGCCAGCCATATATAACATTTCTGGTACACACGAAAACACATTTCTTTATATATTTTTCATTTTTACCTCCCGCTATACTTGGTAAGGGAGTAATAGGAATCGTGTTAAAAATCATGTGAGGGATTTTAGTAAATGACCACGTTTTAAGGTCCCTAGAATACAATTTTAACATTTTCACGATGATGTCTGTATGTGTGTATGTGTAGGGATTTTGTCTTCGCTCTAACTCAAATACTATCATTCAGAAAACCTTGTATTTATACCCTATTCTAATATGAAAAGAAGCCATTAGATTTTGGTGTAAATCGGATAACCGAAAATGGAACTTTACCTGAAGCTCATAATGGTTTTTCTTCAAAAAATACCATTAAATGCCATATTTACGCATTTTGTCGTTATGAAAATTAAAGATTATTGAATTTTCTACAGGAATACATTAATACTTTTTCTATATATTTTACAAATAAATTTAAAAAAATTTTAATTTTGTAAGTCCCGAAGCCTAAGATAAACTCCTTTGTTACACAGTAAATGTCACTGTCAAAAAACTAATCACTTCAAATTAATAATGGTGACATTTTAAAAAGAAAATAGTAAATAAAGCAATAGTTTTATGCAATGGAACAGTTTGCAGCGTTAGTAAATTAAATAGCGGGAGGTTTTGTGTTGGCCACATCAGATTTTTTTAATTCATTTTATGAACAAGTTTCCTCTAATACTTTTAAATGCTCGCGATTCTTCCAATTCATTGATTAGATTAGTGGTATTTCTGAAGAGTGTAAGTATGTAATATACAGGGTGTTAAAAAATAAGTGTCACAAATTAAGAGGGCATATAGTACTGACCAAAATGAGTAAAAAAAGTTTAAACAGCATAGACCCGATCTTCAACTGTTTTTGAGAAAAAGGCCATTTTGTAATTTGAATCGAAGAAAAACTGACTAATATAGTGGTCGAACAAAATTTTGTCTATGCCAGTAAATAGACTATAAAAAAACAATAACATTTTACATAAAACATGTTTTTCACTTTCTAATAGTTACGAAGTTATTTGAAAACTAAATATTGGCTAAGGGCGCCACAACTTTTGTCTTAGTAGAATTGTTAGATTTTTTTTTAAACAAAAACACATTTAAGATTACCTCTGTAAAGTAAACAAAATATCTCATTTAATCAACGTCGTAACTCTTCGTTTTCGAGATAGCAAAGGTAAACAACGAAAAAACTCATTTTTCATTGCCTTATATCTCGGAAACTATTGAAGATAGGACCCATGTTGATTAAGCTTTTTTTACTCATTTTGGTCAGTACTAGATGCCCTCATAATCTGTGACACTTATTTTTTAACACCCTGTATGTATCTATAATGGGGGATTACACCATTTTTTTTTTTTATAATTTCATCTGAAAATATTAGGAAAACCAAGACTATTGATGAAAATTCGGTGAAAAAATTCCTATTAATAAGCGAGTTATGGTCTCCCGAATTTTGAAAAGATTGACGTGACGTCACATTTATGTGTTTTTATATCAAACTGTTTTCATCATGGACCTAAATATTCTTGAAATATATGCTATTTTAAGTTATATTTACATAAAAATGAATATTATAACACTGTATAAGTATACATACTTTATAATTACAGGTGTATTTAAATTATTAAGTTTAATGCAAGAAATTTATGTTAAAATAAAAACTGTAGTACAGGAATGTTAGCCCCTCCTTTCGAATTTGAATTTCTTAACTTCCATTGGTAGTAATCCCACCTCCTAACACGCTATTTGTAATGCATATATAGGCGATTTCTCGGTCGCCAATCAAAATATTTTCATATTAGTGTCGAAGCGTTATAACAAAAAAACCCTTTATTTCCGAAATATCTCAATTATACCATTTCATTTTTTTTATTAATATTCGTTACTCAGCATATACATTCGTATTTTTTTACTATTTTCCTTTAATTCGATTGAGCCGTAATCCCCCATTATAAATATTTAATTAAAAATAAAATAAGAAATGTCTCTGAATTTTTGGCACTGATATTTATCTGTCAATTACAAACATTTTAATTTTTCAACTGGTTTCCATGGACTATGAGATTCATTACAGCATATTATTTTATATGTTTATATTTCTCTATATCTAAGTTTATAGAAGATATAAGAATAATTTTAAATGTATCGGATAGAGAATTTTGTATTCGCTAATATTTATAAAATAAATTTTCAAAAAATAATAATTAGAATTTTTTTATAAGAAACTAGTACTTCCAGTTCCAATTGTTACCAAAATCTAATCAGCACTTCCCAGTAATGTCAGATTGAGGAAACCGCAGTTGAACATATCCTAAATCTTATAGTATTTGAGAAACCGTGGTTCCAACATCCACACACACACACGGACATCACGTAAAAATGTTGTAATCGGGTTCTAGGGACCTTAAGCTGTGCTAATCCACTAAAATCTGGATATGCGGTTTTTAGCATGATTCCAATACCTCTCTTAGCGAGAGGTAAAAAGCTTAATTCAAACCTGTATTTTCATTATTATCTGGCAAATTTTCATATCGCACCTACAAATATATACATATATAATATTATGAAATCATGAAATGATCAATTGTAGGTACACATTTCGAGGCAATGACATACCGAGCGAGTTTCGAACCTATGCCTCTCTCTTCACAATATTATCCCGTCTGTATTCCGGAAGCGGCAATTAAGCTGTCCAAGCACGCATGACGCATGCGTGCACGTGAGTGTCAGTGTGCTCTGTTATGTTGGGCTCCCCGTCAATATTTGGTTTGTAATTACCTCCATTGAAGGTCGACTACAATAGCTGTGTTTATATGAGCTGCATACATCATGCACACATACTAGGACAATGTGATGTGACAGTGACAGAAAATGGAAGGATAGATTAATAGGGTGGGAGTACAGGTTTGAGAAAAAAAGTAGTACAGGAGAATTGTAACTGGTTCATTTGTACAACTATTGTCGTCTATTAAATAAATCATGTATTATTTTACAAAACAAATTATTAATATTAAAAGGTTATATTTAACCAAACACCGAAGTCATATTGATATGTATACCAAATATTTGTTTTTTTATTTATCTATTTTTATTTTCGTAGAGATATCTAGAAGGACTAAGTGTTTTCTGCCAGTTGCACCAAAATATGATTAATTGTCAATTTACTAATGTACAGTAAGTTAGTAAATTGTTAATTTAATTTTAAATTAGTTATTTTTTATGGAAGTTGATAGTAATTATTAGTGTGTTTTACGTCAATGGTTAAACTAATTGAAACTTTGACATTAAAATTAAGTATTATTTTTGAAGTTATTTTGTAAAATATATAAATATATCATGGGAAGCAAATTTTTTACAAATACTGAGAAGGAAATTATTTTAAATATAGTTCGTGACAAACAACATATATGTAATTGGAAATAAAAAAATCTGCTGTGGCCAGCACAAAACCTCCATGTATTTTGTACAAATCCCATACCAAAAGTTCCTTGAAAAAGATTCTATATATCCTGTAAAATTGTAACACGAACACACTATTTTTTTACAAATTCCATAACGAAAGTTCATTTCTTTCTTATTTTATTAGGACTCGCTCTTTCTTATTCTTCTCTTCTACTCATTCCTGTCCAATGCATCTTCTTCACACAGTTCTTCCTCTCTCAAATATTCTGCTACACTCTCTTTCCATCTCCTCTTTGGCCTTCCTCGTACTCCCAGCATTGAAAGTTCCAATCTTGAGGCGAGGCTGCAACTGCAAGTCACTTACGAGGGACACTCTGTCACTTATACCACTTTCTGATCCTAGACTTTCCATCTTTGGTTTTACACTTGACATTGACATCTGTCCATTAGAATTTTTTGAATATATCAGCTATTTCCATAATTATAGCAAAGCTGGCTGATTTTTTAAAGTTAATCTTTAACTCTATATCTATTGAATATGAAGAAAAATGTATAATCAAAGCGTATAGAGAATAAGATATTTTTTCATATTGATAATCACATAAAATGTCAAAAATGATATTTAACTGCGTTTTTTCAAGAAAAACTGTTAAGAACTTCATATAAGGGAACCTCCGGTTCACTAATTATAACCAAAATTTAATCAGCTCTTCATATGGATGCAAAGAAGAGGAATACGAAAGAATCATAATGTTTAGAATAGTAGTTTTGGTGTTATCGCCTGAGAAAAATTTGTCACACACACACGGGCACACATACACTCACACACACACACACATACATACATACATACATACATACACACAACTAGTAAAAACGTATTCTAGGGACCCTAAAACGTGCTTATTCATTAAAAATGCCTTCCTTACCTAAAGGTGACGGAAGGTAAAAAGGAGTAGAAAGTTCAAACACAAAAAATGAGTGCTGGGAGGAAATAGCAGAACAAATTAATCTATTACGAAAATTATCACCCCAATTTATTTATAATTTTTACTCCATAATTATATTATTTCCTAATAAAAGCGAGCATTAATATAATTACCATAATAAATCAAAATGATGTTATCGATTATAATGTTTAATAAAAAAAACTTAAGACAGTTTTAAATTCTAAACCGTCAAAACTTTTCAAATGATAAACGTCAACTGCTTTCCTGTATTAACTAAATCAAAAACATTCAGCTTTTTATCAAATCCTACTCTTAAGTAGAATATAAAATTTGCATGTGCAACAGACTGAAATTTAAGGTGAACATCTAAAGATTTGACATACTTTTTGAATTGTGCTCTGTACATCTTCCCATCAATAAAAAACAAGTTTATTCCTCGTTAAATTTTAATTAATTTCTTTTTACTATCTTTCCTGCAACTGAAGCTCAGCAGTTCCGATATCAAGTGCATCTATCGGAATTCTCAAAGCACGAAGCTCGTTATCTGCTGAATTCATCGCCATTCACACAGTGTCCTAGACTGCACTGCACCTACAACCACAGGCAGACCGGGACAGATCTAGAGAGCGTTTATATTATGTCTGTATTGTCTGCAGGGACAGAGATGTAAATATATTTATTATAACTGAACAGCCATGCTGAAACTATTGTTGGAGATCAGTACTTCTATTGTCAAAGGGACTTGGGAAATTTGTGAAAGGATATTTGTCCAGGATGCCATGAATAAAGTTAAGATCACCAAGTCTCCACGTTTACATATTTATAAATATGATGTAACAAGGTGAGAATAGTGAAATAACAAGTAAATAACTTTAATATAAACTCTTCTAAATTATAGTTTCAATATCAACATTTTAATTATTATCTTTGTAAGTCAAAATTCTGTTTAGAAATAATAATCATTATTCTCTCATATATCTGTTTAGTCTAGATGTCAACCGCGTAGACATTTATTGTTTTGACAATTAACTATATAAGTTATTGCCTAGACTACGTGAAATCTTGTTATTTTGTTATGGATGCTACACCCTCGCACCCTTCATCAGATATGCCTGTTGAAGAGATAACCCTTTGTTTTAAGTCAGTCGAGATTAAGGACTCAGACAGTTAAGACATGTAGTCCGTGTTTAGTTTTTGGGCGTTTTCCGCCAGTACTCATAATTAGTTACAATGTAACTGTAAGAGTATAGTTTTGTGTTAGTAGTTTAGTGTAATTAATAATAATGATTTAGTATTAATGTAATTATGTAAATAAAGTTAGTTAAAATTAGTTCAAATATTGTGTGTGTCATCCATTTAAGATGTGTTCATCATCTATCATCAAGTGTTTAGTGATAGAGTGAGCGTAAGGGTGTTCCGTCGCAGTAAAGTGGTGGACAAACCAGCAAGCGGCCACCAGTTAGAAGAAACAGTGTCATTGTTGGGTAAAAGCATTGATTATATATACTAACGTATACGTGATCAGGGGTAAAAGAAAATAAGAGAAAACAGAATCAAAAAAACGAGTACGTATGACCGCTTCCAAATAGAATTTAACGTTTTTCAAGAGCAATGCAAAAGACTTTCTGCATCGATTCGTAACCGTTGACGAAACATGGATCCATCATCACACACAGGAGATGAAGGAATCGTCTAAACAATGGATTTGTACTAGCGAATATGCTCCGAAGAAATTCAAGACGGTTGCATCGGCCGGCAAGATGATGGCGACTGTTTTTGGGGATAGTCACGGTATAATCTTTATTGATTATTTGGAAAAGGGAAAAACCATCATAGCATTTTAGGCTAAAATTAATAGGCCCCTTTTAAGCAAGGAAAAACTGATTTCCCATGTTAAACGCCTACGGCCCGGTTTTCGTGGTACACCCGGTGTATAATGATACGACTAGAAAGAAATTAAATTTATAGCTAAGAAAAACGAAAAACCTGTGACGTTAAAATTTTTCGGTTGTAAAATAATGAAACAAAAAAAAAGTGTTCAGGTTTACTTTGTCAAAACAATTTAAACGGTAAGTTTTATTTATTACAATTATTACAATTTAAATTCATAGTAATATTGCAATTTTCAGTAGAATTTATTGTGAATCCAGGCAGGAATATCAAGAAATGTATGGTGCATGTTATATGAAATGTTGACATTTTCTTGTACTTCAGTATCTTCATATTGGTTTTCTTCTTCCGTACACTCTAAGAAATTTTAGCTGTTTAAAAACCGATTTCGTAAATGGTGATAAAATATATTAGAGTAAAACTCAAAACTAAATTTTGTAAAATTTGCAAGTTGTGCATAAGAAATAAAATGTAGTAAAAATTAAATGTATTTTTGTGTTTCGTGAATTAAATGATGAAGTGAAATAAAAAAATTGTGTAGAACCAAGGCATCAGGAATGAAAATTTCCCATTACCTGGTATATCATCATTGAGTTTATGTAAAATGCGTTCTATAAATGAGATCTTTAAACAATTGTTTTTATATTTTTATAATACATACATAACATCATTGGATACTTAAAATGTTAAAATACATTAGTTGATGCTATATTACGCAATATTCGTATTTAATTTTGAACCACTTCAACGTGTTCTCTTGCACCAAATTTGTAAATGGTTAAATTTACACAATTTGGTGTGGACCTACACAATTCTTCTCTTGTAATGTAACGCACCGGAACGGCATTCCGGCACCTTTTTTCGACGGGTTTTCGTTTTTTTTTTTTGAAAATTATTTACTATTTTATTTATTTTGATAATTTTATTAAGTTGTGGATATAAAAATTACGACAATGAAACACAGTATAAATATAAACAGTATTGTACTTCTCATGCGCATAATAATAAATGACAAAAATATACGCTCTGTTAAATGTTTACACATAAGTTGTGCAGGTGGGAATTATTATGAATTTTTATTAACGTCATAAATTAATGTCAGCATATATTTTTTTTAATAAAAAACATACAAAATTATTTTTTTATTTACTTCTGTACATGAAACGGTAAAAACATGCAGCTTCACAATTATAAGGCATTTGACCTTGAATAAAAAAAATATCCTTTTTTTTTTTCATGGTACCGTGCCCCACCAAAATTTTGGGCCACTGATAAAATGTACGTTCCGGCACCTTTTTTTCTACAAAAAAAGCACTGGACCTACATAAACCAATGGGGAAGTTTAGAGATTTTTTTTTAATTTTTTTATTCCATGGGAAATGACTTGAAAAATGATGTAACATGTTTTATTTTTTTCAAAAATGCTCAGAATTCCCGGAAAAGCCGATTTTAAGCTGTGATGACCTCGGTAGAGGCTTGGCGCAACGTATGTCAACTTATACACTGACGCACGCGGTTGCGGTTACCAGTGAAGCGCATTTACGCTTTGTTACGACCTACGTTCAAGTGGTTCGATTTCACCGTTCTGTCTGAGTTTGCGCATAACTGCCTTCTGACGTACTTAAAGTTTACCCAAAAAATATTAATTATAAATAAATGGAGCAATAATTTTAATTTTTAATTTCAATTTCAGCAGTCATTTGTGTTATATTTGTGAGAAAATAGTATGTTATGTAGAATTTTTACCATGCTAAACTTCCCCATTGTAGAGTTTATTTTAAAAAGAATTTCTTGGAGCGCTCGTTGGAGTGTAATTATACAATGCTTGATATAATGTATTAATGAATAAAATCACACAAATTTTACAACAGCTCACAATACACAGATTGCCAAAAAGTGAAATTTCAGATTTCAATCGTTAGCGGGAAGCGCTGCCAATATAGCTGACAAAAAAAAAAACTCAATTCATATTTTTGAGGTAGTATTTTTTAATTGTAAAATAGCCTCAATAAAAAAATAGTATAAAAAATATGTCATCAGGCCAGTTTACACATTCGTTTTCCAAATTTGGACTCGCACATTAACAAGTTGCTTATGAAACTTGTATTTTAATATATTATTGTTTCGTGAGTTATACTCGCCGTCAAATGAGTATGGGCTTATGTTCAACTTTTTCCCTTCTCCCCACCCTGTCCCTTGCTCTACGGTGTTGCCGCTTCTTCATAACTTAGCATTTTTAACATTGCCCCTGAATTGGCAAAAGTGTAGAAATCTCCAATCCATACTTATTTGACGGCAAGTATATTTATTTACGAATGTGATAACTACTGTGGGAAAAATATAATGCATAAATCGGACTTTAATGGTAGTAATAAGTGATATTTCTACTAGTCATTCAAAAGTTTAATGAAATATAAAAATGTATTAATTACATTATTAAAATACACTTTAATACACTGTTATTGGTTATAGTCGTTGTTATCGTTTAGCAGTTACTATAAAAATATAATGGGTTTGTAAAATGAGTCATGCATAAATTTATGAGATAAATTGTCCCATAGGTGTGTCGTGCAGCCCATATTACATAATGGAACGGGACGGGGTCGGTATTCATAGATGCAGCTATTCACTACGCATCAACACACATTCATGTACATAAAGGCTGTCCCACTTTCCATACTCACATGTGTAAATTTAGCCAGCTACATTTGGTTTAAACTACGCTGCAAGCTTCAAACACAAATATATAAAATGGATACATATGTATGTATGGTTGTATGATATTTGTTAATAGAATTACTGATGTAATTTACGAGTCCTCCTGCATATTAGTTCACATACTTGCTAAAAATTTATCGTCAATTAAATAATAGAATTCGTCATAAAAATCTAATTTTTTGAGGCCAGCACAAAACCTCCCGCTCTATAATTTTTATTAACTTAAATACATATCTACATATTTACTAATACTGGAAATTTTATTACTATCCTTTCCATTTAACTAGTGTTCCTTTTACTATTTTCTTCTTAAAACATCATAATTATTATTTTGAAATAACATTTTTGTCTAAAATTAAATGGGAAGTTTTGCGCAAGGAAAAACTGATTTCCTATGATAAATGCCTATGGCCTGCTTTTTAATTAACACTCTATATATATATATATATATATATATATATATATATATATATATATATATATATATATATATATATATATATATATATATATATAAGGCTTCAGTGTAATACACTCTTTTTTTAATTTGTCAAGCTTTCGGTTATAATTTTAACCATCTTCAGGACAATTAGTTGAGATTTTTTGTAGAATAACAGCATTTACAGACATGTAAATTTTGAAACATGCACACGCGCATGGTTTATTAAAATAATGCGTCGAAATAACTGAATTACATATTAAAATTTTTGGCCAAAGTAGGTATCACAGTAAAATTGATAAATTACAAACTAATAAAGCAAACAATTTTGTTAAAATAATGTTAAACTTTTAAAAATGTGCACAAGTTGTCGACGTAAACACGTGTACAACACCATTTTGTGAAAATTGACTGTCAAACCCACTATCCAGTTTCCTTAACTAATTACAGTCGTAATTACCTATCACCTACTTACAGAAATATATATATATATATATATATATATATATATATATATATATGTATATGTATATGTATATGTATATGTATATGTATATGTATATAGGCCGTTAATTAAAAATCGGGCCATAGGAGTTTAATACGGTAAAAGTTCCCACGTAATTTTAGACAAAAATGTTTCAAACAAATGTTGTGAATTAAAGTCTACACCCAGATCACTAATCTATTTTGTTTTACATATTTAATAAACTGTAAAATCCAATTTGAAATTTAATAAATATAACTCATTTGTAGTGATAGCCATGGAATTTACAGGGTGTTTCACGGGTACACTTTAATAGGAATAGAAGAAAATAATTCAAATAAAGGTTGCAGTAGTTCAAGGGGGACATTCACTTATTGAAGAAAAAAAAAATTTAAACCAGAGGTTCTCAAGTTACAAACCAAAGTTATATTTTTTTAAATGGGATATTATACATTTTTAGGCTCATTCGACAGAGTATTTTTTTCTGAATTCAACCATATAAATATTTTAAGTGCTTACATAACAAAAATATTGAGAAAAATTCATTTGAAAATTAAATAAATTTTATTTAACATAACACAAAACAGTAGGCCATGATCAATAACAAAACAATTAACTTATACTATTGTTATGTCAAAATATCATTATTTATAAGTAATTGTGATTGAAAATTATTTGTGAAGTTAAATACAAGTTAACAATATTTTTGTTTTGGAAGCACATAAAATATTTATATGGTTGAATTCAGAAAAAAATACTCTGTCGAATGAGCCTAAAAAATGTATAATATCCCATTTAAAAAAATATAACTTTGGTTTATAACTTGAGAACCACTGGTTTTTCTTCAATAAGTGAATGTCCCCTTTGATCTACTGCAACTTTTATTTGAATGATTTTCCTCTATTCCTAATAATTAAGAAAATAATTAAGGTGTCCCATATCCGTGAAACACCTTGTATATAATTTGTTCAGTGATTTAGATGTAGATTATGAAAACAAAATATTTTTAGGGACAGACAGAATATAATTATCTGAAATTTTTATTTTAAATAGAATTTCTGACATTTCAAACGATAAGTATTTCTTTATAATTTCGTTTAAATTCCATGGCTATCACTACAAATGAGTAATATTCATAAAATTTCAAATTGGTTCTTATAAGTTACTAACCATGCAAAATGAAATCTGATTAGTGATTTGATTGTAGAATTTAATTCTCAACAACACATTAAAATTAAATGGGAAGTTTTGCACAAGGAAAAACTGATTTCTTATGTTGAACGACTATGGCCCGCTATTTAATTAACATACATAAATATATATATATATATATATATATATATATATATATATATATATATATATATATATACGATGACGGTTAAATGGAACTTTTTGTGCGCCTTTATGAGGCCATCTCAGATGTGCTTTTAATTTTCAAAAAATTCTCATATGGCACTAGATAATAACGAAAAACTGAATATTGTTGATTTTTTCTTTTTCAAATAACTTCTAAACTATCAGTAATTGAGAAAAATGTTTGAAATATAAAAGATAGATATTTTTATTATCTAACCAGTGGCGTACGAAATAAATTTTTATATCCGTAAATTTTCGAGATATACCACAAACTTATATTTTTTTAAATGGAACCCATATCTGATTTCAATCTCAAAAATATCATTATTTTTTTCTCTTTTCAATGATGTAAGGGTTATTATGTTTTATATTTGTTTTGCCTTCAAAATTATTATTTTGTCCTTATATTGTATTAAATTTACAATTATTTTGTAAATATTGGTAGATTTCTATTTAGAAATACTCCTTGTATTTAAATAATTTATTTCGTTAGAAAATTTTGTTCAAAACTCGTATCAAACTAATTTTTATAATATTTTGTATCTGGTCGCCCTTGGCACATTATAGTGTAAATTGTAATTATGAGTCTAGAATAAAAATATTAAGTAATAAAGGCATAAAACAAATTATTTCGATCAAATACAATATAATTAATAAAAATAATAATGTTTTTTTGGGAAATAATAAGAAAGTTCAGGAAAAAAAAGAGAAAAATTAAATTTTAGGAGCAAAACAAATATAAAACATAATAACCCTTACATCATTAAAAAGAGAAAAAAATAATGATTTTTTTGAGGCTGAAATCAGATATGGGTTCCATTTAAAAAAATATAAGTTTGTGTTATATCTCGAAAATTTACGGATATAAAAATTTATTTCGTGCGCCACTGGTTAGTTTATAAAAATATCTATCTTTTATATTTGAAACGTTTTTCTCAATTACTGATAGTTTAGAAGTTATTTGGAAAAGAAAAAATCAACAATATTCAGTTTTTCGTTATTATCTAGTGCCCTATGAGAATTTTTGGAAAAACAAAAGCACATCTGAGATGGCCTCCCAAAGGCGCACAAAAACATTTAACCGACATCGTATCTCTTATAGTTCTCGAGATCCCAATGGTGGCACCTCTAAATGGGACACACTGTATATACAGTTTTTCTTCTCTTGGCATTTTTTCATAAAATCAAAAATAATTTTTTTTTTCCTCTTGTAAACTCAATCCGGGGACATACTGTATATCCACTCCCAAAATTTGCACATTCCTCTTGACTGTACCCTGTACAATAAGTACTTGTAAACTAAAATATATCATCACGGTTTATTACCCATTTGTGGGTCTGCCTTTATTCATCGATTTCGATAATAATAACGATATATAGTACGCCCCGTAAAGGGCATTTACTAGGCGTCATCTCACTGACTCACAAAGTTGTCGTGAATATTGCAACACAAAAGTCCGTTTTATACTATTTTTAAAACTGGAAATAATTTTCAGGTTTAACGTCCGTTGTATAGTATAAATTATTATAACGAATTCCCGAGAGTTATTTATGTGACATAAATGGAAAGTTTATTATTCAATTCATAATTCATTCTCTTTTCTCTCCTGAAACTCGCTCATCTTCCTGACCCTGAAACCAATATTCACACAATTGTCGATGCGAACGGCGGCAATTACACGGTCATTTATATTCCTGCTCGCCTCTCTCAGTGATTGATATTGATTTGATTTATGTCACAAACAACAAAAGCGTCAGAAAACAAATTAGACTTCGCCGAACCCTTTCCCATAAACGCCAGACACCTTTCAGTTACATCACGCAACACAATTATTCATTGATTCTCGACAACGAGAGATGAGAGCTTATTATTCTCTTAATTAAAAAATCTGAAGTGGCCAGCACATTGCCTTCCGTCAGTTATATGTATTTTTACACATTCCATACAGGAAGTTTCTTGTAAAAGATTTGGGCGGAGTTTAAAATAGGGACCAGCTTTAAAATGATTATTTTCAGAAAGCACTGTATGCTTTTATGTATTTATATTATATTTCTAGTAAAATTCTAACACAGACATGCATTGTAAATTGCACTTGACACTGACATCTGTCAATCAGAATTATATGAATATAGTAGCTGTTTCTATGGCAAAAGGTTTCAATGGGGTCCTATACCATAGTCATATTTTAACTATCTGAAATAAGAAGATATACATAAATTAATGAGTATTAGTGAAAAAATTTTCTTTGAATATTGACTAGGTCACAAACTACAAGCGATTGAAGCTGAGTACTAATTGGGCATGACGTACTAAGAATTTGATTGGTCGCCTGATTTTAAAAAGGAGATTCGCGCGTCTGTAGCGGTCACCCATGCGGTGGAATCTCCTATTAGACAAAGCGGGCCAACATTATAACTTTTCTTCCCCCGTTTAGATGGCGTTAGTATATAAAATTTTATTTCAAAAGTGACAGTTAATGAGTAAAAGTGACAGTTTAATGTGTAAAATGTTACTTTTAGCAACGAATAGATGAACCTGACGTCTGCCTACTTTTTAATTTTGAAAAATTCAAAATGTTGATATTTGAGAATAAATGTTCGCTATTATAAAAAATCTTGTACATAATAAATTGCGAAATGAGTGTTTTAAGCACTTGACGTGTTGTATCACCCGCTTACGCTCGTGCGTACAAATTTCACATCGCAACTTATTACATAAATAGCAATTAAACAACTGTCTTAAGACAAAGGTTCGCTTATATGATTACGTATGGCGCTTTAAAAAGTATGAAGTTGTTATTATTGCTTGTTAATTATGAATGTCTTAAATGACAGTTGATTTTTTATTTTCGAAGCTATGAACACCAACCATAAAGTCTTATTCATAATTTTATTAATATTTCTTATTTTCGAAGCTGTGAATGAGCCTTTATGAAATTTAATAACTTTATAATTCGTTAACTACTGTATATGAAAAATAAAATGCAGTCAAACCAAATATAGAATAAAATATTCTTTAATACTTGTAATAGCATAAAATGTCAACAAATGATATTTAACTGAGTTTTTCCAAGAAAAACTGTTAAAAGTTGCAAATGAAGGTACATCCGGTTGACCAATTAAAACCAATATCTAATCACGTCTTTGTTTGGATGTAAACTCGAGGAATAAGAAAAATTTGTAATTTTTTGGAGTTATCGCGGCCGAAATTAACGGCGATAATCGTAAAAATAGTAAAATCGTATTCTAGGGACACCAAAACGTGCTTATTCATTAAAAGTCACAATCGATTTTTTTGACCAGACAATACCTTCCTTACCTAAAGGTGACGGAAGGTAAGAAGAAGTAGAATTTTAAACGGTTCGTTATAATTTTTATCCAATAAAACAGTCGATATTGAAAAAAAAAATCGAAATTTTATTTGTCAAGTTTGATTCTATTTGTCAAAAATGATAACGAACCGTTTTGAAACTTTACGAGTGTTTATGAATATGGGCATTAAAATCGTTTTTCTACGACCAATACAGAAAATTTTACTTTTCCATTGCTTTACAAGGCCCAAAAGTTATTCATTTTCCACGGTCGTGAGTTAAAGTGTAAGAAATTATTTGTCACCCAAGTTGCCAACAGTAATATAATGTTAATATTTAAATACGTATTTTTCGATTTATAAATATAAGTAACTAGTGTAATTATTCTATAGTTCAATTAATTATCAAGAAAATATTATGTTCTTTATTAAAAACGAATTATTTATATCTTACCAAAGAGTGTGGTCGTAGAAACAGTATAGTGTGCCACTTGTGCAAAAACACCTATGGCCCATATGTGTGATTCCAGCCCTCGACTACGTCCCGTGCTGAAACTCTCACACTTCGTGGGCAATAGGTGTTTTTCCACACTAGTTACATAATACCCTATCTACTCACACCAAACTAGGTGCTTGACATACCCTCAATTCGGCCTTGTGACTACAAATATGGAAAAATATTGCATCTACATACTCGTATTCTATTAAAACCTTGTTTATTCATCTTTAATTTACATAAAACATAAACTCAATAACATGTAAATGTAAATATTTTTGACAGCAAGTGAAAATTCCCGTACCCATAAAAATAGCCGCGGAACCATTATACATATGTGCGTTGCCGAAGTCGTTAACTGTAATTAGGTAACTATGTAAATGGATACAGGAGTAGTTAGAACCATTATTTTAAAAAACAGAAACAGAGGCCTAGAAAATAATGTATTTGTTTCATATTTTGATTTGCGATTATTAAGCCAAAACGAACGTGATTACGTGATTCGCATTATAATTAGATATTTTACATACATATTTGTATTATCAAATGAAATTAATTACCTGTCAGATTAACGAGAGTTGAAAATTAAATATTGTTATTACGAAATATTATTTATTTGAACAAAAAGCTAAACCATTTTGCTCGGATTTTAATAAATATGTACGTATCATATACGAGTAGTTGTGCATTTTAGGTAAATGCATACACATATTTCCTGGGTATATACATATTATATTAAATAAGCACGAGATAAAAAATAGTATATTATGTGGCAAGTGTGTGAAGCTGACATTTTTACATGAGGGTGGAGATTGCGATACGAGCCGAAGGCGAGTGTTGCAAACCACCCGAATGTAAAATAGGCTTCACACACGTGTTGTTACATACTATACTTTTTCTACAACCTTGCAATAAAATATATTTTTTCTTCACATTGTCATTCTTTAAACGTAAAGCCTCTGTATTATCGACTTGTGTAACCATGATTACCAACGTTACAGGTGTTTAACAGCTTTGTTTTATTAAAGTACAATTTAGTTTGTAATATTTAAAATAATGAACGGTGTGTGAAATGAAGCAGCTCTTCACGCACCGTGTGCAAAAACTCAAACTTCACACATAAAAATTGATACGTGAAGTACTCACTTCACGCATGGGAGTAGAAAAAAGTATTTACACACGAGTTACAATATTTTTAATGTTAGTTGAAAAGAAAAATTAACCGAATGTGCACGTTGCCTAGCAACGTATTTACTTTTCATGCACCAGTACTTGAAAAGTACTTTTCGCGCACTAGCGTTTGAAAAGTGACACTTTACACATTGCAAAACTTGAAATACGTACTTTACGCACGGTTTTAGACAATGTTTTATTTTTTAATGAAGCATTAAGCATTTTAGGTATTTGAAATAATTAAAATATTTATATTATTATAAATTAAACTCAATTGGTTATAATTGATATAAATACAAAAACATAAAATTATGCAACAATTTTATTCCTTGAAAGTAAAATGTGATTACCTCGTTTCCTCGTTAAAAAAAGATAAAATCCTCATTAAAGTCACTAATCATATCTAGTTAATGCTCCACTCTTTAACAGTAAAATATAATTTCATATGTAAATAAGCGTATTTCGTAATGGTTTATCATATACTACTGCATTAATATCGTGCGTATGAAGTATATCATTTAAAACTTGAAACAATTCTTGGAAATTTATAAACGCTTTATAGTGTTATCTAATATTAATGACACAGTTAAAAAAAATAGCTCGACCGGTGGTTCTCAAAATTTAGGGACTAACTTTTTTTTATTTTAAATAGGAGCTGCTCCTAAGGAGCATACATTTCTTACTTGCTTATTCGCCAGAAAATTTAATCTCTTCTTCAGACTCTACCACTTAACTTTATTAAAAGTCCAAAAAATAGCCAAAAGGCGCACATTGCCAAATCAGGTAAATGTAGCACGTGTTCCCTTACTTTTATATTTATATTTACCGCAAATATCTAAAGAAAATGCTCTCCGGTTATTTCCATATTTTCATTCACGACAAAACTTTAAAAAATGATTAAATAATTTTTAACAACTTAACTTTCTCAAATGAATTGCAAATAACAGGTATATAACTGTTTAAAATAGTGTAAAATTGTTGATGAGCTCTAATAAGAGCGAAACACGTGTCTACAGCTGCTATTGAGCGATTACCCTGCGAACAAATTTTTTCTAAAATTGTTTTACTTGTTACATTAATTTTAGTGATCTTCGTATTAACATTAAATAACAACCCGATTTAAAATTTAACCGAAATCAAATATTCGTCGTAAAAGTAACCCAATAATAACCCTGAAGACTCCTTAAGGGCTGGTTTATAATGAATTTAATTTATAAATCTACATTTAGATATTTTAGTTAAAATTTACAATTTTCTTTCAGGTTCGATTTTGAAATTCTGGATCTGACCAATCAGTATCTATCACGTGACTTGTCTCTGCTTGTCATTTGACGTTTCACCAGTTCAGTTTAGATTTTAGGTTATTTTCATAGCCATTAATTTGTTAGACGCTAATGAACAAGATGATTTTTTAATAATATCGGGATTGTTTTTTACTATTGTTGATTTGTATAATAAATAAATAAAACAAACACCGTAGATGGTCTGTTAGGCACGTTAACACGTTGATTTGTCATATCACAGTTTGTTTCTGAAATTGAAATAATAAGATCTTATACAATTCTTCAAACATTCTCGTATGAGTGTGCATATATTTAATTCCTCACTATCCCTCGTTACATTGAAATTAAGCAAACTTTTTTTTTATGTAATTCATTTGCTTTATCGTACAAATTACGATGTTCACGAATACTGCTTATTAACAAAAAACAAAATATCAATTTGTTCCTGTGAATCCGTCTTCAGATTGTCAACAACTCACAAACAGAAAAATCAGCTGACGGATGAAGCAAAGTTATACCTTACCGCCATATTTAATAGTTCTCTCTTGTGATTGGTCGAATTTGAAATTTACATTTGGAAATATAAAATATAGTTATATTCCAAATCTAAATCTCAAATTTCTAAATTTGTAAATCGTTCATTAACCATCGTTTACGTTTTAAGTGAGTTTATATTTTAAAATCTAAATTATAAATTGTAAATTCGTAAATTAAATTCATCATATACAGCAGGTACCAGTGCAACTGATATATTCGTCTAGGTACAGTCAAATTTTTGAAAGAAGTCCGATCAAGACCATCTACGAATTGTATCTATGAATTAAGATTTTGTGCTATCAAATTTAGTAGTGTCTTACTTAGTTTTTATGAGGGTACATAATATCTTGTGTACCTCATAAAAACTATGTAAACGACACTACTAAATTTGACAGAATAAAATCTTAATTCATATATGCAATTCGTAGATAGCCTTGATCGGACTTCTTTCAAAAATTTTACTGTACTGTACAGCACGATTTAGTTCATTTTTAAGGTTGAACAAGATATAATAAAGGTCTTTTTAGATAAAATCACTTTATCGTTACCGAAATCAACGTTAAGCACTCTGAATAAAAAGCCACAGTGCTATATTTATTTTATTATAAAATGATGTCAACGTATCAGTAAATATTAGTCAAGTGTCCAATAGTATCTTGAAACTCCAGTGCTAACAAACGAATATTTGATTGATGAATTTTTTATTGTCATATGTTTACCAAAGCGAAACATGTTATCAGTTATAGGTATAATTAGGATAATTAAGGTTCATTTAAATATACACTATCATATCTATGATGGTTAATTCGCAGGTATTTCCCAATAATTTTCAGACAATTAATATAAATTTAGTCACCAAACAGCTACGTTTATAGTAGACATTTTTAAGGTCACAAAATATAAAGTTAACTAACCTGTTTTGGTTTAGTTTGAAATTTTATTATAATTAAAGACATTTAAAGTGTGTTGACTTGTTCATTATCAAATAACTGTTCAAAACAAAAATGTCATCAATTGGATTTATAAATGAATTGTTTGATTTATTTGTAACAAATACAAAAGTAACATTTTTTCCGATTGAGCTTAATCATGTTGATATCGAAGTGTGTGTCAGGTTTAATTCGCATTGAACGGGTAATTTATATTCGACCGCTAAATATTATTGACGAAGCATTTTGATAATATCGGTGATTTTTTTATTTCAAAATAACTAAACAAAGTTCCTGCATTGCATTTTGAGTTAAAATGGTATAAAGTGCACTGAAGTGGTGCAAATATTGGAGAATTTTAACGACGAAGATGTGTCGAAACCATGGGTTTATGAATGGTACAAACCACGAAGTGCAAACGTTTTCAAGATGGCCGTGAAAACGTGGAAGATGATAAGACAGCTGGGCGTACTAGTACATTGACCACTGATAAAAATATGAAAAGAGTTAAAGATGTGCTTAGTAATAACCAAATCACTTTAAGCGAGGTTGTTAAAGAAGTTGGTATTTCATACGATATGCGAAAAGAATTGTAAAAATGTTATAACCGGATTATAGGGACCTGAAAACGTGCTTATCCACTAAAATCTGGATACGCGATTTTTAGCATGATTCCAATACCTCTGTTAGCGAGAGGTAAAAAGGATAACGTTTTGTGACCATACATGAGATATACGCAATATCATTGAAAAAGCTGAAAACTACACCATAAATGTATTCCACACGTGCCTTTTTCAGATTAGAAACAAAATTGATATTCATTGTATGTGGGGGAAATACTAATATATATGGATAAATTATTATTTTTTGAAACAAATGAAAATTATCGTTATTTTTTATCAAACCTCGTATATCATTTTCTAATAAATTATTTTCATACAGTAGGGCTGTGTTCCAAAATCAAGAGAGTATTGGAGTGAGAGTTAGAGTATGATGACGTAATTTAAGAGTGTAGTGTGTTTTGGAACAAATGAGAGTATTGTTGGAGTAAAAAATTTAAACTAAATTAAAAATAATTTTAAAAAATCTGTTATGGCCAGCACAAAACCTTCAGTCAATTCGATGTATTTTGTATATATCCCATACCTAAAGTTCCTTGAAAAAGATTCTGTATATCCTGTAAAATTGTAACCCGAACACACTATTTTTTACAAATTTTATACCGAAAGTTCCTTTCCCTATTTTATTAGGGGTCGCTGTTTCTTACTCTTCTCTTTAACTCATTCCTGTCCAACACATCTTCTTCACGCAATTCTTCCTCTCTCAAATCTTCTGCTACACAGTCCTTCCATCTTCTCTTTTGCCTTTCTCGTACTTCCGGCATTGAAAATTCAAATCTTGAGGCGAGGCGCAACTGCAAGTCACTTGCGAGGGACACTCTATCACATTCACATATAACTTTGGTTTTGCATTTGACACTGACATCTGTCAATTAATTTTTTTTGAATATCTCTGCTGTTTCCATAATTTTAGCAAAGCTGACTAATTTTTGAAAGTTAATATGTCTTAATGTCTCTATAACTCTATAACTATTGAATATGAAGGAAAATGTATAATCAAACCGTATAGAGAATAAGATATTCTTTCATATTGATAATCACAAAATGTCGAAAATGATATTTAACTGCGTTTTTTCAAGAAAAACTGTTAAAAACTTCAAATAGGGGTACTTCCGGTGGATCAATTACAACCAAAATCTAATCAGCTCTTCATATGGATGTAAAGAAGAGGAATACGAAAGAATTATAATTTTTAGAATTGTAGTATTGGAGTTATCGTCGGAGAAAAATTTGGCACACACGAACACACACACATATATATATATACATACAGACACCATCTTAAAAATAGCAAATTCGTTTTCTAGGGACCCTAAAACGTGCTTATTCATTAAAAACTCACCAACGAATTTTTTGACCAAAGGCAATACCTTCCTTACCTGAAGGTGACGGAAGGTAAAAATTAACAAAACTACTTATAATTACAACATTAATGTCAAGCTCGTATTACAAGCGCACTTTTTATAACAAAAGCGCTTTATGGAGCACTCTCCTAATAATATAATGTGAAAGTACGCTCCATAAAAGCGTTTTTATTATAAAAGTATGCTCGTAATACAGGCCAATGTGTTTACTTACGCTTATTTTCAACCAAAAGCATGTTTTCTTCCTCAAGAAGGCAAATTACTTTTGATATGTACAGAATCGTAAGCAAATATGTTTGAAAATATTGTGGAGTAATTTCTGTATCCTCCTCGATAGAAGGGTAAGTAGAGTAACACTTTGGAGTAAACTCTGGCTGTTTTGTAACAGGTTAAGTTAAACTCTGAGATTAAGGTTATTAGTTTTGGAATGACTTTGTTTAATTTCGTACTCTAGAGTAGGGTTTTGGAACACAACCTAGCGATAAGTTATCAAATATGATATTTTGACATTGTAATTATTCTGTATATAATTATTATCTGGCGCATATTTTTGTACATATTATAGACAAAGCATTAATTATAATAGGTGAAGCAATACATACTATTTATTTGGTGTTTATCAATTTATAATTTATTATTAGCGATTAAGTCCTACAATGAATATTTGCATAAAAAACGAATAAAAGAATTTAATATATCTCAAGGTTGGTATTATTATTTTTATTATAATATTACACTTAATAAATATAACATATTGAATGCATGATATACGAGCATATTATTTTAAAATGAAATTATAGACATGTGATACTTTTCTAGGAAAATTGCAAATAATTTTCTATATTATACAACTTCCTATAAAAATAATGTATTTCATTTTATCGTACAGGAAGTAGGTAATACTTTACTTGAAGATTAACAAAAATTATTATATATCCTTTTTACGTTACTAGTTTATAAAGTGGCGCCTTTATCAATCGAAATCTAGTAATTGAAGTAACACTTTCATGATGTGGATAGATAAAAATATCATTTTTCCTCACCAGGCATAGAAATACCGATATTTCAGAGGTCAAAATCATGAAATAAGTAAAACATTTTGAATCTAGACAGAAAATATATCAAAAATAAATTGCAGTTTTTATTATTTTAACTTTCACTCATCATAAATGTATAAACCTATCAAAACCAAGTTTTATATAGCCGAAACGAAGGACCCAATTCTCAATTTTTACTTTTGTGATATGATATAAAATGATAAATTTATATCATATCACTTGTCAGGGTCATGATGTTATTTGTCAAATGTGAACAAACACTTGCACTAAATTCGTATTTTCTTATTTTGCGCAACCAATAATGTCAACATACGGTAAATACATACCATATCACACTTTCTCACTCATTTATATCAGATCATTTTGGAATTGAGAATAGCTTCAAGTGATAAAGTGAAAAATTTTCACTGCATATCACTTCGGTGAAAATTGAGAATTGGGCCCATAGTCTCAAAAAAAGTTCCCATCCTTTAAGTCAATAAGATGCTGTATCTTTACAAGTAGGGTTGCCAACCGTATATAGCATTATTCTATATTTTGGTTTAATGTACTATATACTGTTGAAAAATAATGTAGTATAAAAATACTATACTTTTAAAAAACCTTTAATGCTATTTTTTTAAACACGTAAAGGTGTGAATGCGACCTAAAATCTTTATCGCCAATCAGTTTCTGATGAACATCTGAACTTTTGAAATACTAAGATAAATGGTTTGATTTTAGTGAGACGAATTGGTTAAATATGCTTCAACATTTTAATTTTCTATTATTGAATGTTTAGGTTTACAAGAACAGCTAAATATTAAAATGGATGATGTGTATTCCGAAATAAACATTTTGAACTAAAACTGAATTTACACTAAAAAAAAAAGGAATGTGTGGCGAAAGATGATTTTTTGTGTAACTATTATTGTGGTCCGGATGCGGTTATTCGCTAACGAAAATCGGTAACTTTAATGTGTTCCTCTGCTCTTATGTATGAATACGTTTGTGAATGTGGCTGAGGTGAAAGAAGTGTGCATGGATAAGAATGTGTGGCGAAGGATGATTGTTGTGTAATTATTATTGTGGTCCGGATGCGGTTATTCGCTACCGAAAATCGGTCACTTTAATATGTTCTTATGTAGGAATGCCATGATAATTGTGGATAAGGCGAAAGAAGAATGTTGTTAAAGAGTGAAGTGAGTCAGCTGAGCTCTTACTTTTATCCCTTTTCCTATTGTTAATATTGTTTTAGGGTTTTTGCTAACCCACTAAGTGGGATACGCGTGATTTTATGTATGTATGTATGTATGTATGCAAAATAACAATATGTTTTTAAAAAGGCAGATAATGTCTTTCCAAATTTGTTAAAAATAATTGCATACTTTTTCTCTATTTCCGCCATTTCTGATTTTACAGACAGAATTTTTTCGATAATGAATCAGAAGTGAAGAGAAGATAGAAATAGAGCAAGATTATGTTTAATAAAAAATGAACGGTTTGTACACTTAAATTTAGAATTTCATTGTAATGAATTACAATAACATTTATTTACCAAATGCATATATTTTTGTAGTCAAGGAGGTGCGTTTATCTTAAAACCTAAAAACATGTAGTAAGTTTTTTAACACCCCTATACCTTCCTAACTGGAATAACGGAAAGCAAAAAACTAATTTTTATAAGTTTTACGCTATGCTTTCCAGGAAAAATATTTGTGTTATTTTCTTCCATTGTTCCATGTTGTATGTGTACATATATTTGGGAATGAGTAAATCTCTAAAAATCTTGTCATGTGCGTTGTTTTGTTGTAAACACTTGCATTCATAAATCTATCAGCTGTAAATTGGCAAATAGTAAATAGAATAAAGCCATCCATAGTAAACGAGGGAACGCAGATGTTTCAGGCTGTGTATATGTCAGCTTGCATCCATACGTCAACATTAAACATTTATAACATACTAAATTTTCAACTTTCAAGGCAATATCAGTACGATTTTACCTTATTGACGTGTTGTGAAATTTGTATGTGTTAGTCAAATACATATAACACCACCAGTAATATAATTATTGAACATGATTGGACTCTGTTTTCTGTTCGCGACATATTTTGGATTAAAACAGGATTGATTCATTTTAGCAAACATAAAATTTTATTAATATACGTACATACTCGTACTCACATCATTTAAATAAACGAAAACAATATATATTGCGAGCGTTATATTTATCCACAAATTGGTGGAAATTTGACCGAAGCAACAAATTTGGTTGCTTACTAGTGCTGTTACATTCTGCTGCTTTTCTAATTGCTACCTCTTTTTCACTGTGAACATTGTTCTAATAATCACCCATATTCTGTAACACAATCGATAACTTTTATCGATCGATAATAAATTGTAGCCAATAATTACAGCAGATACTAAATAAAAAATCTGATGTGGCCAGCACTTGACCTCCCGCCAATTCCATGTTTAAAATAGCAATGAGCTTTAAGTAAAGTTTCACTTCCGATTGATCGTTTGTAAACAAAATCTACTTTGTTGTTCCAATAAATAGAAAAGTTTGTAATACGAAATTTTGGATTATACTTTATTATGTTTTTCCTGAAAAATCTGTTAGAGCTTCAAAAGTACTACATCCGGTTTATCATATATAGTCAAAATCTAATATGTTTTTTCAAATTATATAAGAGTATTAAATACCAACTTTGCGAAGTTTTGGATCATTAATATATTTTAAGGAAAAATCGTCACACATACATTATTGTCAAAATCATCACCAACTTCCTTATGCTCTAAAACGCAATCTGTGTCAATTCTTCGCCGTACATTATCCATTTCGTAAATGTGTAGTTGCAGACTATTATTTAACACTGAAATCACGTTCTTATTGAGAGCTGTTTGATATATAATGCTGCAAACATCAAACTTAAATCGAATTATCCTGTATATATAATATTTATGTATGATGTGAAATATATTATTTTTACAAACCTTAATTTCATTAGAATCATATTTAAACTACTAAATTCTTCTTAACACGGTTTCATTATTAATTTTAATGAAAATTATTTCGTGACAGTGACATTTGTTTAAATATGTCAAATTTGTTATTAAAGTATTGTTTTTGTTTGACGCAGAGGCAAAGTGATGTACAAAAATAAATTATTTTATAATATAATATAAAGTTATTTACTAAATGCTATTATCGTAGAATTGAAGATTGTGCCATTATATTCAATTTGGATTGGTAAAAGTTGCTAAAAAATTATATTCAATGATTTTTTTACAAGAAAAACAGTTAAAAGCTTGTATAAATGATACTTCCGGTTATCCGATATACACTAAAAACTAATGAGCTCTTCCCACATTAGTATAGAATGGATATACAAAATTTCAAATTTTTCTGATTGATAGTATTTGAGTAATCGTGTCCACAAGATCCACACACACACAGACACACACACACATACATACCTACAGACATCATTGTAAAAATGTTAAAATCGGATTCTGGGGACATCAAAACGTGCTTATTCACTAAAATCTCTATATCCGATTTTTAGCACGATCCCTATACCTCCCTTACCTAGGGTAGCGGGAGGTAAAAATGAAACTGACAGATGATACATTTATTTCTATTTGTCAAAAATTATTATCGATCGATAAGTATTATCGACGGAGTTATAGAATAAGGGTGAATATTTGCTCAAAATAACGACCAGCTACATCAATACAAGGAACAAGGAATGCACCTTCAGAGCATATTTTGATAGATTCGTTCAAAAAAGCTAGGATGTTTGAATTTTTTATGCTGCTGCAGACTCGGATGTACATTAATACCATGTCAGCGTAATCGCGAACAGTATGCTCATTCATAATGCATCTGCAATTCAATGCTGAAAGTTAATCCATTGGCGGCGCTGTGACCGAATCTGTAATGGCGGCTACTATGTTTACATTCTAAATGAGGGTTTTCTGACCCAAAATAATGTTACAGTTCAACTCAATACGATTTTTAAGTATGTTCAGTCTAAACCTTTATCAAGAAACATAGTTCAGGGTCAACATTTCGTAATTTCGGGTTTAATTACTACTTGACTTATGGCCATTCTAACTTGGAATCGCAGTCTACGGGGACAAATATTAGTAAAATCAGTGAATCTACAATTTTTATTTATCAATAAATACTGTAAGTAATAGTATTTTGTGAAATGCAAAGACATATTTATTATCAGATTAAAGTTTTGCTGTATATTTAAATTTCTTTTCCATATGTTCGGTCGATCAATTTTATCTTCTCTACCAAAAATAGTATGGATGTCTCAAATTTTTGTTGTTCTTTTCCACCTTTTAAAACAGGGCTTTTTGATGTAACATATTTATTCTCTTTAATTCGCTTATATTTCACACATTTTCAAATGAAATTATAATATTTAAGCGTGAGATTACCTTTTTACCTCTCGCTAAGAGATGTATTGGAACCATGCTAAAAATCGCATATCTAGATATTAGTGTGTGTGTGTGTGTGTGTGTGTGTGTGTGTGTGTGTGTGTGTGTGGGTGTGTGTGTGTGTGTGGATGTGTGGATGTTGAAACTTGAAACCACGATTTCTCAAATACTATGACTTAAAAAATATTTAACTGCAGTTTCCTCAATCTGACATTCTTGGGAAGAGCTGATTAGATTTTGGTAACAATTAAACAACCGAAAGTAACAGTTTCTTTAAAAAAAATTTCTTAATATTATTTTTTGAAAATTTCTGTTATGGAGTTAAAGATAGAGATATATAAATATATGCAATAATATGTTGAAAATGAATCTCGCAGCCAATGGAAAACAAGTCGAAAAATTAAAATGTTTGTAAATGACAGATAAATGTGAGTGTCAAAAAGTCAGAAACGTTACTGAAGACTTTTTCTGGGAAGTACATTTAATATTTATTACTTTATTATTAATTAAATATTTATAATTATAGATGCATATATTACATATACCTAGAATCTCGAATATTAGAAGAATAAGAGTGAATAGAATGAATTAAAAAATATAAAAATATATATAAAGAAGATATGTTTTTTGTGTATGGAAATGGCGAGAGGTCTTGTGCAGGCGACAACAGATTTTTGTGTTAAACGAAACGATGATTTTTCACGTTTACATATTTAACATATCCTACTGGTTGCCATTAATTTAGTTTCCAAAAATTCCGCTGATGTATGCTATTCTACGGGTTTTAATTCTATTTGGCTCAAAACTTTTGCACAAAACTGCATATTACAGTCTAAATATTTATCCACATTTACAAAGTTATTTAATTTAAAATATGATGATAAATAAATCTATTAATAAAGAATATCTTTTCTTTTCAAATCTGATTTTCGTAATCCACCTGTCACCATGGCAATCCCCAATATGATATAAACGCTTTACCCTACTTTACACAATAACAAAGTTCCCACAAAGGCTTGATTCTTCCCCGCATCGCATAGAAATTGAAACGTAGTCTGAACGACTGTAACCCCAATGTCAGGATGTCACTCAGGGTCTTAGCGGGATGGAGAATTCAATGGACGAGATTCAGCCTGCTCATTTTCCGATCCACGGACCACAAGAAAGAAGAAGAATGGGACAGCGTCGCCAACTTATTCAACAGGATATGAAGGAATTGAGAAATCGCTTTTGATTTGTGACTCAATGATAAAGATGGTATTGATTGGATAAATGTGTAATAAGAATTTTAAAAGGAAATTGATCGAAGTGACAAAGATTAATTATGATTATTTTTTCGTAAATTATGAAATATTAAAAGTTAATTGAGGCAGTAAAAACAAACCTCACAAAATTTTATGTGGCCAGGACATTACCTCCTATCGTTTCAATTTTATTTTATGTAATCTCATACTGAAAAAAAATGTGATGTGGCAAGCACATTACCTTCGGTCAATTCTATGTACTTTGTACAAATCCCATACTAAAAGTTCCTTGGAAAAGATTCTATATCACCAGTAAAATTGTAACACGAAGATATACTATTTTCTACAAATTACTTACGTACCGAAAGAACGTTGGAAAAGATTATATATAGCCAATAAAATTATAACACTAACATACACTGTGGAAAAGTGGTAATTGCCACTGACATCTGTCAATCAGAATTATCAGCTGTTTCCATGATTATAGCAAAGCTGGCTGATTTATGAAAGATTCCAATTATAATTCTTTAACTCCATATCTATTGAATATGAAGGAAAATGTGACCACCGAATTTTTGACCAAAGACAATACTTTCCTCAGCTAAAGGCAGGGTATGACCGATATATTTCGTCGATAAATATCATGATATTTACTACGATATATATCGATATTTATAAGCAGTGATATTTATCATACCATAAAACAAAAACTGCGTGGCAGCCATAAATTATATTCATATATGTTTAGGTACTCTTATCTATTCATATTTTTACAAATTTGGCTCGGGCAAAAAAACATTTTCAGAAGTAATATCACAAGACCTCCTGATTTTATCGATAAATTTTTATTTTGCACGAATTTTTTTTGTTTAGGAACAAACACGAAAGCAAACTGCATGGTAAATCCCGACTCCGAAGGAGGAGGGGTTTTACCTAATGTCAGTTTGCTTGAGTGATTTTGCTTAAAAGCAAAAAAAATGAGTGCTTAAAAATAAAATTTTATCTGAGAAAATCTGAGAGGTCGTGTGTTATTTGGTGAGATAAATTCCAAAGACAACGCAAAATGAAACTTGACACATTAATTGTCACACTGACAGTTATAAACAATAACAATTGTTAATTTACTTGGTAGTGGAAAATTATCAGGGTAACGGGGTTTTATCAGTTTAATACTGTTCCCATTGGTTGAATTTTCAAGTCTTTTGCATCATGATTGGTTAAAAACTAGTCGTTGGAATTTATCAGCATAATTCCACTTGTCATTCCCGTCTATAGCACGACTGTCAGTTGAAATTTTATTTAAAACATAGATAGCGCTGAAAGCATTTCTAAATGTCATCGGGAAAATATACGTCGCAAAATATAATATTTATAATAACTTTAAAAAAAATGTATCTAGGGCAAATAATGGAAAACACTTACAGTTTAGTATAATATCAATGATACTACTGCTCGCAGAACTAAAAACGCACCACTATAGGAAACTGTTTTGCCACCCGAGGTACTCCAGTATTACCCGCACGCCACACTATGCAAACAACTGTCATTGGCAACTGACTTTAAGCGATACGCTAACTAGTGGCAAAAATTCGAACTCTAGGAGTTGAGATAGATTTGGCGCGCTCTGTATATAAAACATTGTCGTATCTGAAAAAATTAATATTATTTAATTATTTCTTGCTTTCTATTATAATAATTTGTGAAATTTGCCACCGTAGATCTGTTTTGCAGATAGTGTATTGTATGTATAATAATTAACTTATTGTATTAATTATTATATACAAATAATTGCATTCTAACCTTTAAAACAAGTTTGTTTTCGAAGTTTCGTTAATTTTTGCATAATTGTTTTTTTATATTAAAATGAGTAATATTTACTGTTCTGTACCCCAATGCAAGTCGTTATTTAAGAAAACAGAATATGTATATAAGTTATCATTCTTTCTCTCAAAAAAAAATAAAGATTATGTTATCATCGAGAACAAATTTGGAGATAGAGAAAATTGACCAGCGGAAAACCTGGATAATAAAATTAAAAATAGGGAAACCAGTTTCTAAATTTATGAAGGTCTTTAAATTTGGCTGATAGTGATTATTTTACCAGAGGTATGTATTCTGCAAGAGGAAAAGTTTTATTTGCAATAAGTATATATTCTTTTTTAAATGTTAATACAAATAAACGAAAATGTTTAAAAAAAACTGCTGTACCTTCCAAAAATTTGCCCACTTTAAAGCATGAAGACAAACCTTCCACTAGCAGTAGTCGAAATTCTCGCTTATTTGCAAGAAATTATAGAAAAAATAAAACTAATATTTATCATGTTGAAAATGTATTGCATTCTTAAGCAGAGTTTGTTGCTGCCGAAGCTTTATTAGTTTAAAAAACACGAAGAAAACACAAAAACACTCCTACAAAGATTATAGTTATATGGTTATCTCAACTTCGTGAGTTCAAGTAAATTCCGCTTTGGCGCTGCGAGCTTAAAGTCAGTTGCCAATAGTGCCCAAGTCCCAAGTGTAATTTAATATAGGTTATTTTGGCATTTTTGCGACTAAATTTTCGAAACATGGTATCTCAAATCAACATACACTATGGCTGACTATATTTGCCGACTGTCCTTGTAAATAATCACATTTACAACTAATCTTAAAATCTCGACATGTAAAAATAGAATAAGCCGTTCCAAGTTTTTTTTTTATGTTAGAAAGAATTTAAAAAAGAAATTCATATTTTTCTAACTCTTGGGATAAAGTTTAATAACTCATAACGATTATTAAAGTTTTGGCGCGAATATAGTGCTATTAGCGTTACTCCGACATAAGCACAAAGAATCGACATACGTTACCACCATCGACATCAAGGTATGTGATAATTGCTGAAAGAAGTAAAATACGTTACCGGTAAAATCCTTAGAGATAATAAAATAAGATACAAAATTATTCTGTCATTTCAAAATATATATTATTTGTGTAGTTTATATGATTAAGGTTTATATAAACCATTAATAATATTACACATTTTCACAATCAGATTGATTACAAAAATTGAAACAATAAAAATTAAGCCAGTATTTACATTCGTATTTCCTTTTAATAATAACTAATTACAACAATGACAATAATTGATTACAATAAACAAAATATAAATTATAATATATGTACATTGATTTAACAATTAAATTTTCTTTTGATCTTAGTATAATATTATTCCGATATATTAAATTATTAACTATTAAAGTTTCTCTAAAGTCAATCGCGTATTTATAAGCAATATATGCATGGTCATCAAACAGTTTAAAAATCTTAGACTATATGATGCATTTTTGTGAAATGTTCAAATTTTCACAGGGATGCGACTGGTTTCTTACTCAAGTTTCGTCCCTTATCAAAATTTGTTTCCGAGAGATCAGCTTACCATGTGTGACTCTCCACGAACACGAAAATCGCAACCATATTTTTTTAGTTTAGTCATTGTTTAGAATACATGCCGGTCGCATCTATACAGTTCTCACCACACTTATCTTGAAAAGATATGTAGAAATTAGTAAAAACCGGGCATTACTACCTGGGCATTCGAGTCTTCAACATTCAATTCAAAATTACACCCGTAGATTCATTTCGGTGAGGATTCAGTTTTCATAGATTTATGCCCGGTCTCACCAACAACAAATAAATCTTCAAATAGCTTATTCGACGAATAAGAGAAAAATATCGCATCGAAACCGTAACACAATTAACGATATTTATTCTAGCTATCATATTTTGATATGATATTTTTCACTTATTCGACGAATAAGCTATTCGAAGATTTATTTGATGTTGGTGAAACCGAGCATTAGTTTTTGATGATACTATAATTTTTATAGAAATATTAAACTTTTTACCTTCCGTCACCTTTAGGTAAGGTATTGTCTTTGGTCAAAAAATTCGGTTGTTAATGAATAAGCACGTTTTAGGGTCCCTACTATACGAATTTACTATTTTTAAGATGATGTCAGTATGTGTGTGTGTGCGTGTGTGTGTGTGTGTGTATATGTGTCCGTGTGTGTGTGTGTGTGTGTGTGTGTGTGTGTGTGTGTGTGTGTGTGTATGTGTGTCACAATAAAATGGGGGAACAGTTTTTTTTTCAAAATTCAAATACTATCAGTCTCGTTAGTACCAATTTTTTACCTTCCATCACCTTTAGGTAAGGAAGGTGTTGCCTCTGGTCAAAAAATTCGGTAGTCAATTTTTAATGAATAAGCACGTTTTAGTGTCCCTACCCTACTAGCTACTATACGAATTTACTATTTTTAAGATGATGTCTGTATGTGTGTCTGTGCGTGTGCGTGTGTGCGTGTGTCCGTGTGTGTGTGTGTGTGTGTGTGTGTGGTGTGTGTGTGTGTGTGGGTCTGTGTGTGTGGGAGTCTGTGTGTGTGGGTGTGTGTGTGTGTGTGTATGTGTGTGTGTGGGTGTTCGTGTGTAACAAATTTTTCTCCGACGATAACTCCAATACTTCAATTCTAAAAATTATAATTCTCTCGTATTCCCCTTCTTTACATCCATATGAAAAGCTAATTAAATTTTGGTTATAATTGATTCACCGGAAATGGCGGAAATACCCTTATTTGAAGTTTTTAACAGTTTTTCTTAAAAAAACGCAGAAAATGCTCTTCTCTACTCTAAAGGATTTGATTATATATTTGCATTTATATTCAACAGATATAAAGTTAAAGAGATTAACTTTCATAAATTTATCATGGAAACAGCTGATATTTTCAAAAAATTCTAATTGACAGATGTCAGTGTCAAATGCAAAACCAAAGAGGGAAAGCATAGGGTCAGAAAGTGTCATAGTGTTCCTCGCAAGTGACATGCAAAGGAAGAAGATGGAAGGATTGTATCGCAGAAGACTTGAGAAAGGAAGAACTGTGTGAAGAAATGAGTGGAAGAGAAGAGTAAGAAACAGCGACGCCCTAATAAAACAGGGAAAACTGAAGAAGAAAGAAGTGTCAAGTGCAATTTTACAAAGTGTATGTTCATGTTATAATTTTATTGAATTTATAGAATATTTTCAAAGGAATTTTTGATACGCATTTGTACGAAATACATCGAATTGACGGAAGGTCTTGTGCTGGCCACAACAGATTTTTTTTTATAAAATTTATATGTATACATTATGTTATTTTTATAAACCCATGGGACAGGCCAATTATTACAGAAATATATAATTTAAAGGTGACCACCATTACATATGTGTATTTAAATCTATGTGGCAACATAAATTAAAAGGTAGGTACATTTATTTTGTTTTTTGTAATAAAACAAACAGTTCTCAAATATAATAATACAGAAAAACTATAACGAAAAATATTTCTAAGGAAAATATAAAACGAAATAATACTAAATTTTAAACTTCGCTTCTCTCTTTTGTTTACCACAAACGTTCTCATTTTTTAAGCATTCTTTCGTTATGAAGCTGATCTTGAAAAATAAGCAAAACAAGAATATCCTTGGGAGAAATGAAAGCAAGTGTTGTCTGTACAATGTCGCGTCATAAAAAGAGAATTTCGTGGATGGTTTAGTAAGAGACGCAAACAAAGTAAAAAAATTGCTACAGGACGCAAGCTCATATCTTTTGTAAAACATACTACATAATTTAGTACTGAGCAAAGCATTTTATTCTTTATAAAAATATATTTAGCCGTAAAAGAGCATTCTATTAAAATACATTAACCAACCTGCGGTAAACAAACCGGGTGTATATTTTCTTTAAATAGCTTTTTTTACCTATCGCTAAGAGAGGTATTGGATTCATGCTAAAAATCAAATATCAAAGTTTTAGCGAATAGCACGTTTTAATGTCGCTACAATCCGATTATAACATTTTTATGTGTGTGTAGTGATGCCGCGAGATCTCGCATTTTCGAGATCTCGTCTCGAATTTCTCGAATTTTCGAGACGATATTAATCTTATTCTCGTCTCGATATTTAGAGACGAGACGAGACTAATGCCCTCGAGATTTGCTCGAGACGATAGTAGAAATTCGAGATCTCAATTGTAAAATTTGTTTATATTATATAAATATATCTAATAAAAATATATAAAATATTAATCGGTAAAAAAAAATATTTTAATTGACTCTTCATTTACATTCATATTTATTTATTTATTTTAGTTTTATTGGGTTTTAATAAAAGAAAATGCACAAAAGTGAGTTCAATGGTATACTCTCCACGCTCAAAGCCTACGCTCTCTATACGAATATATAATCACTATTACCAATATTTGAGAATAAAGCAGATTGTCGCAACGGGTAATAAGCCACTATATTATTGAGTATTTTGTTACCTATATGTTGCTTGTAATATTTATATATTTATAATTGCTAATTATAAATTCGAGAAATTCGAGACTCTCGAGTCGAGATCGAGAGAAGGCAAGAAAAAATATGACGAGACGAGATGCAGAGAAATCTCGCCTCAAAAATTCGAGACGAGACGAGAGTGGATTGTTTCTCGTTGTTTCTCGTCTCGCGGCATCACTATGTGTGTGAGAGTGGGTGTGTGTGTGTGTATGTGTTTATGTGTGTGTATGTATGCGTATATGTGTGTATGTATGTATGTGTGTGTGTATGTGAATATGTGTGTACATATGTGTATGTGTATGTTTGTACATATGTGTGTATGTTTGTGTGTCTGGATACTATAATACTTAAGACCTATTTAACTACGTATTCCTCAATCTGACATTAATGGGAAGAGCTGAAAAGGTTTTGATACAAATTGGACAATCGAAAGTAATAGTTTCTTTAAAAAATATTATTTCATGAAAACTTTTGTTATTACAAATATTGAAGAAGATTAAATTCTTGGTATAATACACTTAAAAAAATTAGTATATCTTCCATAGATTTGAAATAAAAAAAAATATAATATATAGAACAATCTGTTCCATAAATCGCTAAGTTCAGACTACACCAGGGAAACCAGTTGTCAAATTTAAATGTTTGTAATTGACAGATAAATGTTAATGTCAAAAATCAATAGTTTTATTAACATTACTGAAAGCTTTTTCTGAGAAATACATTTAATATTTCTTATCGAATTATTAATTATATATTTAAAATTGTAGGTAGGTATATGTATATTAATAGTGATAGTACATATATCCTTAAGAAATATCGCCAATCCCGTCATTGAATTGGAACCATTTTGAACATTTTGGAAGAATATAGGACAAGTTTCCTTATAAAATGAAAGAATAGATATAATGAGAATTATTTGTGTGTACAAGAAATGTTAAATTCCATACTTATGTAACAACACGGGAATGGCGAGAAGTATTGTGCTGGCCACAACAGTTTTTCATAATAATAAAGTAAAATGGTGATACCTGATGAAACTATTCTAATATACATAAATTTAAAGTCATAATTGACACGTTTCACAAGATTTCAGTCCCCGAATCAACCTCTCGGTCATTTATCAGACACTGGCCCACTCAACCATTATCGCAGACGCGTTTCGCTCTTATTGGAGCTCATCAGTGTGGAGTACTGAAGCCTCTTTGAGGCACTGACTAGGTTGAGTGGTTAATAAACCATCCAAAAATGATATTTTTAAAATTTATATTAGAACAGTTACACCAAGTATCGTCATTGTACTTCATTGCACATTTATCATTATTTATTGCTGGCCAAGCTCACAGCCCCACTGAGAGAACGCGTCTGTGGTTCTAGTTCAGTGAGCCAGTATCTAATAAATGATCGAGAGGTTGATTCAGAGACTGAAATCTTGTAAAATGTGTATAATTTTTTTAATTTCCTTTTTTATACCTTGAATCAAATGGTCTGGGTTCAATATAAATGAGTTAATAACCCATGTTCTAATTTGTTTCTACGGAAAAAGACCCCATTACGAGTAAATTAGAGTATAACTATGAAAAAGAGAATACAAATTTATTGGAAAAAGGTACCTAATATGTTGTCGACATCAGATTTTTTGTAATATGGATTCAGGTAAATATCGAACCAAACAAATTGCATTAACAACCGAATCAAATAGATTCACATTATTTACGCTAACTTATTAAATTAGCGCGTATAAATCAATCAACTACATAGATTTTTTTGTTGAACATTTGTATACCCGTAACATTAGTATTATAAATTAAGTTAAACCACATGAAATAAAATCTCTCGACTCTCAACAATCTCAACAACCAAAAACCAAACTAATAAAAATTAATAATTTGCGGAATTGCTAACATTTAGTGAGTAATGAAATGAAATACATAAATTAATAAATGGTTCGTTGAATTACGTAATTAATACAGGGAAATAAAAAAAAAACATTACTATCGGAATTCAATATTATATTTTTGTATTTATAGCTGTTATAAAACTAATAAAAAATAATTGTTCTTTTTATTATTTAATAAATAGATTACCGCAAAGTAAAATCACTCAAGTTGATCGAATTGTTCGTTCACACATTTTTGTGTCATTACTTATATACACACAAAAAACGTAAACAAAAATTTATTCCTTCAAAAAAAAAAAATACTTTTTTTATATTATCGTACATTATAGCAAGTTCAAATTAACTACTGCTATTAACTAATCAGTCAATTACACTGAAATAATTCCTGACATATTTCTGTCATTATTTAATTAGAAAAGAACGCAACGAAAACTTTTTTCTGTATAAATACGTTTTTACGTTGACCGTTTATAAATAGATTACGTTAATGTATAGAAAATCATTCATTAATGACTCCTATTAATGCATGATTTTTTATTAATAAACAATTTTAGCGGGTAACCATAGATACCGCATACCATTGATTAACAATTATCGAAACTTAAGGCCTATTTATAATGAAGTAACACAAGCCGTAACGCAGTTGCAGTAAGGTAAAGCAAAAGATAAATGTACGGTACTGCATATAACGTTTTATAATGAAACCCAACGCAGAGCCGCAGAAGTAACGTAACGCAACGCAACGCCAAAGCTGACCAACTTTCATCTTTCTACCTTACTTTTGTACCTCTAGCCAATCAGAATTCAGTGTTTGAGTTTTACTATAAAAATCTGTATTATCGATATGTTTGTGAACTGTCAAAATTACATAATAAATTCTACATTTTATGGTTAGACCTGTTAGATTTTCAAAGCGATACAAAGAATAATTATGGATGATAGAAAATTAATCGAATTTATCGAGAATCACCGAGTCAGAAACAACATTGCCGCTGCTATATTGTCGTCACTGTCCATTTCTATTCAAATTATTTTGTACTTATTTATGTCATGTGTCATAAAGACTATAAATAAAAGCGAGTTGAATTTCAACGATATACATAATTCTTTTGATTGGTTAGAAGTGCTATCTTCGGCGTTATTATAAATCACATATTTTGTGTTTGCGTTACTGATTACGTTGCGTCGTTGCATTGCGTTTTACGTTACTTCATTATAAATAGGCCTTTATTGTCATAGAATAATATTAGATTTTCTAGTAGTAAGATGCGGTCAACGGAAAAATATTGTAACTAACACGTGTGTTAATTGGCGGTTAATGATCTCAACAATGCTTCATACAAAATGATTTTTTAATAATATTGGGATCGTTTTTTATTATTGTTGATTTGTATAATAAAGAAATAAAACAAGCACAAACTTAAAAAAGGTAGATGGTCTGTTAGGCCGAGGTCAGGCCTATGAACACATTGATTTGTCATCGGGCAGTATCATAGTTTGTTTCTGAAAGTGAAATAACAAGATCATGAACAATTCTTTAAATTTATGCTCGTATGAGTATGCATGTATTTAATTCCTTGCTATCTCTCATTGCATTGAAATTACGCAAACGTTTTTATTTTTGTACAATTCATTTGCTTTGTCGTACAAATTACGATGTTCGCGAATACTGCTTATTAATAAAAACCAAAATATCAGTTTTTTCCTGTGAATCCATCTTCAAAATGACAACAACTCATAAACAGAAAAGACAGCTGACGGATGAAGCAAAGGTCGCGTTTAGCACCTCTCATCGCTGGCATCGTTGACCTCCGAAGTTTGACGAACACAATGAATGAACGAATGTAATTGGTCCAGCAATTGCATTGGGCAATCATCGGCACGTTTGATAGTTCTCTCTTACGATTGGTCGAATTTGAAATTTACATTTGGAAATATAAAATAGTTATACTTATTCCAAATCTAAATTTTAAATTTCTAAATTTGTAAAACGTTCATAAACCATCGTATGCGTTTTGAGTTTATATTTTAAAATCTAAATTATAAATTGTAAATTCATAAATTCATCATAAACCAGACTTAACGTATCGACGACTTCATAAATTAAATAATGATTATTTATATACCGTTAATATTAAATGCAGATACTTAGCATTTTGATAAGTAACGTTGTGAAATAAACAAAACTAATTTATGTAAATATATTATTTAACTATTTCAAACGTAAAGCATGAATTATTCCTGTGGTTTAAATTATTCAATTACATCGAGTTCATTTTCTGGTACTTCTCCGTCATTACTTAATTACAATTGTAAACAACTTTTTCCCCTACAATTTTCGTAAGCGGGAGTTGTGTGTTTGTTATCATATTGAATGCAAATCTAACTGACAGTTCCTGCTGTGCGCTAACACATCAACATTTCCTGCCGCACGAGAAAAGTGACTCAGGTAGAATGCGATGACTTATTCAGTGATGAATACATGAAGGAATTTGCATTGGTTCTTGCTCAGTGTATTACAAAAATATAAATAATTGTTATTTGTTTAGCTAGGCACTACAATACCAGATTTACAGTGGAGGCTTCCGAAGCTGTAAATCTGTATTTAGTGCAGTGTTGTACACATTATTTTTTGCCGATTTTAGAATTGAACTTAATTTGGTGGTTATTTTTGATCCCTATTTTGAAAGTTACCATCAAATTATGAATTAAGATGCTATGTGTTTGTTGAACGGTTGCTATGCATTATCTGAACGGTTGCTATGCATTTGCTGAACGGTGAACTGTTAGCTATCAAAAAACCATATACTTTTAATGTCAATCGACGAAATAGTTATTTATGCAACAAGTGTGTAAAGTAGTACTTTTTTGGAAGAGAGCAGTTTTTTTAGTACGAGATAAACACTATTTTACACACGTGTTGCAGACAATTTTTTTCCTATCACTGAAATATTAGTGCTATTTCTCATAAGACTGAGTGTGAGTGTAGCATCTTTAGATATTGAATGTGCTGTTTCTCAGAATATTGTACAAAATGTAACGTTTGAAAGAATGCCAGAGACAGGTGGATAAGTCTTCTAGAAATGTATATTTAATATTAATATTAAAAATTAGGTTAGGTTAATCAAAACATTACACTTGTTTCATTTGCAGTGTACATTAATATTAATTTATTAATAAATTTTATTATCATTATTATGTATCTACTTGACAGGTAAATTAACCGAGTATGTATTATGTATGTAGCCTAGCAACATCTATTTATTTACTTTAAGAATACTACTATCGGGGAAATAATTATAATAATATGTAGTTAGTTAAGTTTGAAACACAATAACTTAGAAATACTCAATTTCGTTGGTATCTAATACTAATATGTACAAATGAAAAAAAGAATGTATTATACCCATTTTCTTGGAATAATTTAAATGTTATTTTTTTTTTTCGACTTTTTTATAATTTCTTTTTAATAATTACCAAAGTAAATTACGAATTGAAATATTGTGTTGTGTTTAGACTCTAGCCAGTTTATCGACGTATAAGTCAACAATCCGATAAATATATCTTTTCTAAAATGTTCTGTGATCTGGCAATTTCGAGGGCAATTTATTTTTGTACATGAAAGGGAAAAAATACACACTTTCACATCCCTTGAAAAAATGTAACTTTCGATTATAAGGAAAAGTATTTTTGATGCACTAGTGCTTGAAAAGTAACTATACACGCTGTAAAGGTGCGTAAAGTGTGTACTTTACGCATGGTTGTAGGAAAAATATATTTTGATAAGTATTAATAAATTAACAATAGTAACGATAGTAAATATTTAAAGAAAAAGATGTCGAACAATTCGAACTAAAGAGAAAAGAAAGTATAAAATTAAATTAAGTTAAATAATGGATTAATGTTACCTAATTTTCAAAAATTAATAACTAGTTATACCTTGTTTCATCTTAAGAATGAAGCGTGTTGCGCGAGATTTAGTTTATACTTCCCAGTCAGTGATTGGCTAATAATCTTCACTACACCGATTCACAACGTAGAAGGTTTACTCGTCAAAAATTCGCTCCTTGGTTTACTCCCAACGTTATAATGGGGTATTCCACTCAATTTTTTTTTTATTATTTTAAATAAAACTTCATTCAGTTTTGAAGCAATTCATAGTATTAAAAAATCTTAATTGTTCCTAGTTTAACAGTATTTTATTTTCGAGAAATCAGTGTAACGTCACATTTCCCCTATACTTGTCTTTCTCACACACACTGCTCTGAGTACGCTGCGAGAGAAAGATAACAATTGTATGTCGTCAATTTTCCCTTTTAGCAAATGTGAAATATCTCGTAAAATAATTAATTAAAATTTTTTTTAACTATTATTGATTGAGCCATACTTTATGTTAAATTGAATTTTTTTAAATTTTTATGTTATGGTGGAATACCCCATTATTTAAACAGTGAAAATAGTCATTTGTCCCAATTTTTGTCGATCATCCTGTATAAATAATAATTGAATTTCGTTTTTACTAAAGATATTTACTCTTATTAAATTCCAGATATTTAATTAATTTCATTTAAATGTAGCATAAATTTTAATTATTGTGTGTACTCGAGCATATTTCTAATAAGATTATTTATTGATTATTCATACTTATTCTTAATAAAATAGCTACAATTTTCAATACATAATGCTGTTTTAATTATTACAGTATACGAGTATGTATATAAAATACACTTACTCATGATTATAAAACAAACAATTGTTTCTCTTTTAAAATGAAAGTATTATTGTAAAAACTAAATGCTGTTTATTGTTTTTGTAAAGTCTCAGGGAAAAGCAACATAAAGGAAAAAAGTTCATTGAAGTTGAAGATAATAAAGCTGATATTTATAGCAGTTTTTCTGTAACACAAGTGATATTTAATAAGTAATTACTGCAAATGCTATTTATTATAGTTATGTACTTACGAGAATAACATTAACACTTCATACTTTACATTATTTTAAATGATATAAGTAAAATATAAAATTAGTTCTATCATAAAAAATAAATATTTTTTTATATTACTTACTCTTTTTAGAACATCATTATTAAAATATAATCTAAATTAATTACTAACAAGAATTCTTTTTAAAATAAAATAATTTTCTTTCTATTGCCGTGCGAAAAATAAAAGCTTTACATATATCAGTCAATAAAGTATTATTATTATATTATATGATCGCACTTTTGACAACTGACACGATCGTCGGTGTCAACACCGTCACAACGTTTGATTTATTACTCTTAACTGTCATTGGTACTACTTCTGTAGGTATGTTGTGAAATTTTGCGAATATAACACATTTGTGTAAATTTATTATATAAAAATCTGTTGTGGCCAGCACAAGGCCTCTCGCCATTTCCATATTTAATATTTCTGGTACACACAGAAACACATATCTCCTCTCTATATTTTTTTTATTTTTTAATTCATTCTATAAGTTTCCTTTTATTCTTCCAATGTTAGAGATTTTTGTAATTCATTGATAAGAATGGCGATATTTCTGAAGGGTATTTAATTAATAATAAAATAAGAAATAGTAAATTTTCTTCCCAGAAAAACACTGACATTTATTTGTTAATTTCTAAAATTTTAATTTTTCCACTTGTTTTCCATGGGCTGTGAGATTAATGAATGAATGTAATGATAACATTATTTTATATATTTATATTTCTTCGTCTCTAACTCTATAGAAGATTATAATAAAAATTTTAAATGTACTTATCGAACAGAGATTTTTATATTCTTTAATATTTGTGATAACATAAATTTTCAGAAAATAATATTTAGAATTATTTTTAAGAAACTAGTACTTCCGGTTGTCCAATTGTTACCAATGTCTAATCAGCTCTTCCCAGTAATGTCAGATTGAGGAAACCGCAGTTAAACATGTCTGAAGTCTTATAGTTATAGTACACAGAGAAAAAAAAAAACATCTAAATTGTAGTTAAATTAACTAAATAAATTCCTTATTTTTCAGCCTACTAATATGTTTCATTAAAATATCTGAGTTGATTTAGTTAAATTTGTAATAACAAATTATAGTAAAATTAAACGAAATGATTATATTTATATCGTAATAAGTATTGATCTAAATATAAATAAAGAAATTAACGAAATATGTATTTAAATATTTTATTGAATTATCTAATTCATTAGATAAATGACCAAAAATTGTAGGACAAAAATAATGAAGTCAAAATATAGTAACCATTTGCATTTAACGATTTTTTTACAAAATATTTATTATCTGTTTCGGATTAGTTAAAATACTAAATTAATATTTGTAATATTATTTGTAGGATACATTTGAAACATTTTGATATTTATTAAATATATATATATATATATATATATATATATATATATATATATATATATATATATATATATATATATACTTAGTTTCAAAATAATATTTTATTTAAAATATTGTACAATGTACATTTCGAGATATTATCTCATCATCAGGCACATTGTACATTGTACAATATTTTTAAATAAAATATTATTTTGAAACTAAGTATATATATTTAATAAATATTTGTAAATTAAACTAAATTATTAGACATATGATTATATTATTATAATTAATATTATTTTATTTGAATTTCAATTTTTTTAGAAGCTTTACTTGATTTTAATTTCTCAATTCACTCAACATATTTATGTATCAAGACAATAAAGGAGGAAAATAAACCATATGCGTAATAAAAAGGAACTTCAGTACCGAGGTGCATATTAAATTTTATTTGAAATCGAAAAATAAAGAAAATGTAAGGATTATTTATTTTATACATAGGTTAGATTAAAAATAATCTGTCAGTCTGACACGCAATGTTGTTACCTCGAACATTGAAGTTATCGTAAAGAACTTAAACTTATACATGGGAATTATTTAGTTCGTTCTTCTTTAATGACGATTTTTGTGCACTTTAGTGACGATTTCAAAAGTGAAAACAATAGGGTTAAATTTCTTAAATTTTTAATTACGTAATTATTTACGATGCTGTTCCAAATTTATTATTTTTATATACGCAGTTTTTATTTTTGGATTCTTTATTTCTCATTTGCTCTAATTTTGTTAACTACATCATTATTTAAATAAAGATACAAAATCCAGATATTTACATTTATATCACTAAAAAATTCACCATGTTTAATGTTGTCATCTGTTTGAAGAACCACGTACATTATTCAAAAAACTTTCATAGTTTAGTTAAAAGAAAAACAAGTATAACGTTACAGAGTAATTTATTTCATGATAATAAATGGCATGTAAAAAGCATAAGTAGATATACACGAATAAACTAACACTACAATGATAAGAACTTCATCTTTTTTGATACAACCACATCCGTAGACAATTCCGCACTTTTTTCATCTATAAATTACTCTAGAAAAACGGAAGTGTTTTTAACATTTAAAAATCCAGCAATTTAACGGCGTATTACACGTTACAAATGAGGAAAAAAGGTATGAAAGTACCGTAGAATCATAACCTCACTCCTGGCCGCCATGTTCTGTTTCGTGTTAAAAACGGGAGATATTTCACCGCGGGTTTCGATCTTTCGATTCGGATTTACGGCGCGATATATTCTTCCGGTTCAATTCGAAACGGACTTCGTGAGAAATAATGTTGCAGCGCTTTCCTACTGAGATGTACGAATAATGGAAAGTTGTGCAGCCAGGTCGCTTGCCGCAGTTGATTTGCAAAAAGTTAGGTTAGGGAAGCTAAACACCGTAAGATTTTGACCGTAAATTGTGAATATTTAACGAGAAATCATTTATTTGCACTAAACCAGAAATTATCATGATCATGACACATACTTGACTAGTGGTATTTTTGGTAACATAACGCGTTTTTTATTTGATTGTATACTAGTTTTAACGTATAATTTTATAATACAAAAAGTATGCATGTCCAAGGCGAATTTCAAAAACAGTCGTTTTATAAAAGACATAGTCGTTTTCAAAATAACTAGACGAACTGTGAAATAAATATACGGATATTTCCGCATTCAATTCTATTAAACATGTTACCAGAAAAAAGATACTAGATTTTTGTTCGCACGAAATACAAAACTTCGGTTCACACCTGCACTGTATACTACGTATGAAACATATTTTATAATAAAATTGACATAAGTTCTTATTTTGATTATGTGAATAAAAAATAATCTGCAATCCAAATAGACACTTTTACTTGATATATAACAATATTTTTGAATTAAACATAAACATAACCTATATATAAGGTGTTTACTTTAATATAATCAGTGTTTTTTTTTCTGCGAACTAAGAGAAAAACGTTATTTTTTAAATAATATCAAACGTAATGCGTTGAATTTGTTTCATATTCCTGAGTCAATTTTTTGAGACAAAATTGATAGTCGCCATAAAAATTGTCTTTTGTTTTTTCGAATTACAGGCTAAAACATGTTTGTGTGTATCTCGGTTAATAGTATGAGAGATGCGAAAAAATGTTTAGACAATTTTGATTCGGTACACAGAAAAAAAAAAATCTGTTGCAGCCAGCACAAGACCTCTCGCCATTTCCATATTTGACTATATAGGTATTGTATTGCACTTCGCTTTCGAACCGTCGTTTTATAACAAAAAATTAAAGAACTTTACCCAAATATTGTTTTTTATTGTATTTAACATGTCTTCTGCACACATAATTCTAATTATATTTATTTTTCATTGTATGAGGAAGTTCCTAAATGTCAGAGATTCTTCCAATTCATTAACCAGATTGGCGGTATTTCTGATGGAAATATGCATTTTACCTATAATTTCAAATATTTAATTAATAAAACAATAAGAACGATTAAATATACTTCCCAGAAAAGGAATCAGAATGTCACTAAAACTGTTGATTTTGGACAGTGACATGTGTTATTTACAAACTATATTATAAACATTGGAATTTGTCAACTGGTTTCCTTAGTGCCTTAGCCTGTGCGATTAGGGTACTCTATATATTATAGTGTCTTTATCTCTAAATCTATGCAAGATATAATAAAAATTATAAGTGCATTAGATGCGGAGAATTTTATGTTCTTCAATATTTAATAACAAAAAGTTCCAAAATTATATATAAAAGAATTTTTCTAAGAAACTACTACCTCCGGTTGTTCAATTGTTACCAAAACCTTTTCAGCTCTTCCCAGGAATGTCAGATTGAAAAAACTGCAGTTAAATATTTTTTAAGTCTTATAGTTTTTGAGGAATTGTCCATCCAACATCCATACATACACACACACACATGCACACACGCGCGCACACACACACAGACATTTTAAAAATGTTATAATCGGATTCTAGGGACCTTAAATCGTGCTTATTCACTAAAATCTGGATATGCGAATTTTAGCATACCTCTCTTAGCGAGAGTTAAAAAGAATTGAAATTTTGTCTAATTATAATTAGATATTATTTTATTAAGCAATATGTCTAATAATTTAGAATAATTTACAAATCTAATGCCCGGTTTCTCCACAGCAACTTAAGTTGTTGATTATTAAAGTGCTACTTAATTGTAAGTAGGCCTTATATCCCAATTGCGTTGCACCAGCAAATTCACATGCGAACTTAACTTATGTCACAAATTACATTGGCAACAGCGTAAAGTTGTTCTATGATTGGTCAATTTGAAATTTAGCGATTCAATACCGGCTGTCAAATGTCAAAGCTGTCAATGTGTTTAACAGGGTTTATATTTGTATTCATTCAAGAATATTCGATATGGTTTTACTGGATTTCCCTAATTTTGACGACGTTAACGTCGTGGATACTGTGATGGAAGTCGATATTGTCGAAAATGGTAGGACTCCGCGACAAATAAGTAACAGAATTGATTTGTTCCAAATATATTATTTATTTTTAATATTTTTATGTGGCCCATCGCCAGTCTTATAAACGGAAGCCTTTTTCTTCGATGTCGTCTTCCTTGCGTCAATCTCCATATTTGCACACATTTTATTGCCAATGCTGCGGCAATTAATTTTCAGGTGTTATCTTTTTGAATATTGGACAAGGACACCGTAATGATTTTTTAATTTTCAATATTCTCTTTAAATCTTTGTTTCTACAATCTCGCAGACCAATTTTCTTCCTCTTTGCTATAATTTAATCGTTTCTTCTTTATATGATCTAATTTTCTTGCCGTAACAAAGCAAAACGAAACAAATTTACCGCGACTTACCGATATGTCAATTGACATATGACACATAACCACATAAGTCACCGATTTTTTCGACTTACATTTAAGTGCTACTTACGTCTCACATTTTGACATTTTTGCGTGGTGCAACAGTTTAAGGTGGAACTTAGGAATAAGCAACGACTTAAGTCGTAAGTTGCTCTGGAGAAACCGGGCATTAATTGAGCATTTTAACTAATCCGAAATAGATACTAAATATTTTGTAAAAAATCGTTAATTTAAATATTATTTTAATTACTTATTTTATTTAATTTTACTATATTTTGGGTTCATTATTTTTGTCTTACAATTTTCGGTAATTTATCTAATGAGTTAGGTAAGTAAATAGAAAATTTAAATATATATTTAGTTAATTTCTTTATTTATGTTTAGTTCAATACTAAATGTAGTAATTTAATCTAATTTTGAATTTAATTTTACTAAAAGTTGTTATAACAAATTTAGAAAATTTTATTAAACCAAATTAGATAATTTAATGAAAATATATTAGAAGGCTGAAAATTAAACATTTGTTTAGTTAATTTAACTACAATTTAGATGGTTATTTTTTCTGTGTATCTTATTGTTATTATGTAGAAGAATATGGTGGTATCATTTGGGTTGCATTACTGTATATGAAATATTCATATTTTTAATTAGTTCTAAGAATTTCTGTATAGTTAAAAACTGTAATTTCATATATGAGATCCCACTTTAAGTTGTTGACAAACCAGATAGGTCGTAGTTCGTAGTTTAACATAGCTTCTATGCACATATCTAATATCTCAAATCTGAAAATATATATATATATATATATATATATATATATATATATATATATATATATATATATATATATGACTATTTTTAAGTGGTCCGTTTTTTTTTTGCCGGTCAATGTAGTATACACAGTGGTAAATATATTTGCGTTAAAAACAAATTATTACTAATAAAATTTGCTTATCAATTTGCATTAAAATTTGTACAAAATAAACATTAATAAATATACAATACATGGTTGAAATTTTCTGAAGTTGTGATTGGTAATGAAGTATTTAGGGTCCTTGGATAATGAAAGCTTCTTTCTACACGATGAGTAATTGTTTATTAAATCACATAGACGACGTTTCGGGCATGGTTACGACTAATTTTAAGTGAATAGTGAAAAACAATTGTTATTAAATTTCTACAATTTCAACAAGTTAGTAACAATAGTTTTTCACTATTGACTTGAAAATGGTCGTAACCATAACAAACATCGTCTAATAAAAAATCTGATATGGCCAACACAATACCTCCCACTATTTAATTTTTATTAACTTAAATACATACCTACTAATGCTGTAAACTATATTAAGTTACTTTGCATATAACTATTGTTTTATTTACTATTTTCTTTTTAAAATGTCACCATTATTAAATTTAAATTAGTCTTTTAACAGCGACATTTACCTGTCAGTTATATACATTTGAAATATGAACTTTGTAACAAAGGAATCTTTAAATCATAGGCTGAGATTTATAAATGATTATTTTTTAAATTTATCTGTAAAATATATAGAAAAAGTATTAATGTATACCTGTAAAAAATTCAATAATCTTTAATTTTTATAAAAACATAAAATGCGAAAAAATGAAGAACACCATTATGAGCTTCAAGTAAAGTGTCATTTCCGGTTATCCGATTATATCAAAATCCAATGGTTTCTTTCCATATTAGAATAGGATCGAAATACAAGGTTTCAGAATTTTCTGAATGATTTTTAAATTAGAACGTAGACTAAATCCATACCTATACACACATAAAAACACGTACAGACATCATTAAATAATAGTAATTTTCTAACACATTCGTGAAATATGAGAAGTATTACCCTTTTATAATTAATTGATATAAATTAATGGGGATCCTACCTATAAGTTTAAAGTATAGAAATGGGCTTAAAGGATCAGGGAGAATTTATATATACAAAGAAAGAAATTTGAAATTTTATAATTAAAGTAAATTCCCACATTGTAGAACCAATTTTATTTCGTATTTTTAAAGACCATTGTTTTCCAAAATGAAATTAAATATTTTATATTTATCGAGTATAAATATCTATAACATTTATTATTTCACATCTAATATGTAGGTAAGTACGATAATTATATTTACAGAAATGTATTTTTATTTAAACAAACAAGTGTATAAAAACTGATATGAAAAAGTAAACGATAATATAAATATTAAGATAAGCGAGCTATTATACCAATATGTACTTACGAAAGCATTCAAAATTAAGGTTGATAGATAAACATATCAATCTATTAACTTGTATTTATTCTTGACCTCGCGAAAACAATGACGGGAGAAGTAAACATTAGCAAAATATTATGCAAAGTAAATACATCTTGTTTCTGTAATATTTTTCTTGCAAGTCTACAAAGCAATTTACTTATTTCTGCCTTTTATCATAATATTTTACTTATTACAAGAGTATATTTTCTTGTAAATCGATAACCTTAAAGATACGTGCCGAAAATTTCTGAGTACTTGAAAACCATTCTGCCTTGGTACAAAATCAGAATCTTTTACAAACATTTAGCATTCCAATATGTACTCTGTGTTAATTTATTAATTAATCTAATCAACTCTTCATTTGAATGTAAACTCAAGGAATTTGCAAAAATTATAATTTTTGGAATTGTGATGTATTTTATGAACTCTAAAATGTGCTTATTCATTAAAAATTTTTTGACCAAAGACAATACCTTGCTTACCTAAAGCTAATATACCAGGTATAACACGAAAATTAGACCATAGACGTTTAACATGGGAAACAGTTTTTCCTTGCCCAAAAATGGCCCATTTATTTTAGACAAAAATACTTCAAATAAATGTTGTACAGAATGGGGTATGTGACTAAATTTTGATTTTTAAATATATGATACTAGACCAAAAAATAAAATACCCCTATTTTTTTAAATTGATTAGTTATTCATAGTTTACGAGAAAATAATTATTAAAACTTTGGAGAAGGGATCTGTGACGTCAGTAGGGTAGAATGATAGAAGAAGACAGTTAGACTGAGATAGATATATTGTTGTAGGCGAAAGTGAAAGCAGCTGTCACGTTCGCCATTCCATAACCTATCACAACATACCTATCTCAGTCTAGCTGTCTTCTTCTACCATTCTACCCTACTGACGTCACAGATCCCTTCTCCAAAACATTAAATTGCTAATAACAATATTATTGCAAACTAATGTTTAGTTTTTATTATTATAATGAGAAGCTATAGAGCTTTGTTTTTATATATTAGGACTTATATATTGAAATTCGATTATGGTCACATACCCCATTAAATTCTGCATCTAAACCAATATATTTTATTTCGCATGTTTGGTAACCAACAGAATTGTTTTAGCCATGGTATTGAAATAAAATTTCAAACAAATATGATGGCAGGTGCATGACATTTGATTGATATCATTGCCGTACGATGATTCATTTGATATTTGTTTGCATAAATTTGTAAAAATTCTTTAATTTTTTTTCATTATGGCTTTTAATGATGAGCGTGACAATTTTTTTTCTTGTATGAAGAATATTTTCGTTCGAGTGAAGCCGGTTCTTGAGATTATTCTTTTGGCAGCTAGCAAAATTCGAAAAGTACGTACGTCCATGGATATAGTAAAGCTGTCATACCTCGTGTCATACTAAATAAACGGCAAATGTCAAAACTGTATGGGGCAGCCACGCTTCAGCCATGTTTGATCACTGTAACACCATGCTTTAGGCGTTTAACAGGGGATATCTGTTTTTCCTTGCGCAAAAACGGCCTATTAATTTTAAACAAAAATGCTTCAAATATATGTTTTAGAGAATTAAATTCTATATCTTAATTAATAATCGTATTTCCTTTTGCACGTTTTGTAACAGAAGACCTTGAATTTAAAATTTTATAAAAATTACTTTTTTATAGTATTAGCCATGACACTGGAATAAAATCTCAAACAAATTTTATGAAATTCTACCTGTCAGAAATTACAAAATATAGTTTTCATCAAAATAATAATACTCAATAATTTGTATCTTCTCTTCCTGTACATAATTCTCCATTTTCAATAATTTTAACTGAACAGCTTTTTTGACAGGTAAAATAAATCACAATATGACAGATACGTTTTTGGCAGGTAAAATGTATCACAATCTACCAGATACGTTTCTGATATGCAAAACATCATTATATTTGTTTGTAATTTTATCTATCAGAAATGCTCTGCTTTGAGTTATCATTACTGAAAATTGAGAATTATTCACAGAAAGAGAACATAGTAGTACCTAATATTTTTACGAAAATTATTTTTTATGGTTTCTAACAGGAAAATTACATAAATCATCTGTCTTATGTGGAATACAGTTTTGATGAATTATGGAAAATTGAAATATAATTTTGACATTATTTTGGATCAAAAGTTATCACATGACTTTCTGCCATTTTTGATTACTATATACAGTGTGAACACTGAAAGCCGCGACATAGGCGTTTAACATGGGAAAACAGTTTCTTTCAAAAAATATCTGTCCCTTAAGACTATAGTGGGAGTTTTTGATATGGTTAGAAAGATTATTTAATTTGGCATCGAAGAGTTTCTAAATGCTCTTAATTTAATGCCTTATTATTGAAATATTTACGAAAGTATAATCCTACTTGACAGTTATTTCTTATAATTTACTAAAAACAGTAATCATGGAAACGTGTTCGTGTTCAGTAGCTGACTTTGTAAACCCAATGGATTTTTCATTAGAAGAAAAAATTAGTATAATTAAATTTTACAATCAAGGGATGAGTTTACGAGAAATTCGAGACTTTTTTGCTAGGATATATTCTGATATTTGAAAAAACCGGTTGCGTTAATGACGAACTTAAAACTAAACTTAATTTGGCTTGTACATTTAGTCAATAAAATACTTGATGTACCAAAAAATTATTTGTTTTAATTTTGTAATTTATTTAATAATAAAATGTACAAAATAAATATAAAAATATTAACTTGAACCGGAAGGGATTTGAACAGTTTTTAGTAAGTTATAAGTAATAACTGTCAAGTAGCATTATACTTTCGTAAATATTTCAATAATAAAGCATTCAATTAGGAGTATTTAGATACTATTCGATGCCAAATTAAATAATCTTTCTAACCATATCAAAAACTCCCACTATACCTACTCTTGCGGGACAGATAATATTTCAAAAAAACTGTTTTCCCATGTTAAACGCCTATGTCACGCTTTTCAGTGTTCACACTGTATATATAATGAACACGAAAAATTCTCGAACCACAGACAGGATATAGAAAATAGGGGCTGGGCTAGTGCGAGGTTGAATCATTTATAAAAAGAGTGAGATGAGTTGAATTTTATACGTAGGATTACTGTGTCATATTATCTTGCTTCAATTATATAATTTCTTAAATTAGGAACTGCTCTAATGAATGAAATAAGTAGGTCGCGATACAGTTTATTTTTATACGGAATTCACCAGTTTTAAACTGAACGCAACAGAAGAATTTTCTCAAGCACTTTTTTATTAGAATGAAAGGTGAAACGTGAGAAAAAATACAATTAACATTTTTGTTTACTTATATAAATTAAAAGTGAAAAGGTATTAAAATATAAACACGTATTTAACATTTCATTTAAATAGGTATGTTTAGTAGCTCGTTTAGTACGTTACCTGCTCTGAAGTTACGATGAGACAATGTAAATTTTATTGTTAATTTAAATATAATAGACAACTTGTACAACCTCTCTCCCATAATAATCGTCACATTTGAATATGTAATAACATTATAATTATAAATAATTTCATTAATATTTTTAAAAAATCTTTTCGACGATTCGACAACGAAAAACTTAAGCATTTCGTGTTTTTATAGTTTATTTTCTTATTTTCCATTTCCATCAATTATCATAGTTTTTTTGAGAAAAAGAACGACAGAGAGTACAGTTTTTAAATACTCGATTTTTACAAAAGAACAGGGTCGATGATGTTTTAATGTATCTCAGGTAATATTAACGACAGAGCAAAACCGTTTGCACATTCCACGGTCAACTTTTCGAGAAAAGTTTTATAGTCACCAAAGAATTTCCAATCTTCTTTTGTTTCTAACCTACAGGCAAAAGCTCGTTTTTCGCTTGTTTTGAAAATATCTCCTACCTTATTTTTTATGACAGATAAAAATTGTTTTAACAAATTTTGTACTGTTTTTAGGTAGAATAAAATGGCGTAATTATATTTTTTGAAAACAATAATACTTGAGATATAACACAAAATTATGATTTTTACCTCTCGCTAAGAGAGGTATTGGATTCATGCTAAAATTCGCATATCCAGATTTTATTGGATAAGCACGATTTAAGGTCCCTAGAATCCGATTATAACATTTTTAAAATGATGTCTGTGTGTGTGTGTGTGTGTGTGTGGATGTGTGGATGTGTGTATGTGTGTATGTGTGTATGTCTGGATGTTGTAGACACGATTCCTCAAAAACTATAAGACTTAAAAAATATTTAACTGCAGTTTCCTCAATCTGACATTCCTGGGAAGAGCTGAAAAGGTTTTGGTAACAATTGAACAACCGGAAGTAGTAGTTTCTTAGAAAAATTCTTCTAAATATAATTTTTTGGGAGTTTTTTTTATTAAATATTGAAGAACATAAAATTCTCCATCTAATACACTTAAAATTTTTATTATAACTTGTATAGATTTAGAGATAAAGACACTATAATTTATAGAGTAAACTAATCGCAGAGCCCAAGGCACTAAGGAAACCAGTTGACAAATTCCAATGTTTATAACATGACACATGTCATTGTCAAATATCAACAGTTTTAGTGACATTCTGATAGGTTTTTCTGGGAAGTATATTTAACTTTTCTTATTGTTTTATTAATTAAATATTTGAAATTATAGGTAAAATTGTGGTAAAATGCATATATCCATCAGAAATACCGCCAATCTGGTTAATGAATTGGAAGAATCTGTGACATTTAGAAACTTCCTCATACAATGAAAAATAGATATAATTAGAATTATATGTGTGCAAAAGACATGTTAAATACAATAAAAAACATTATTTGGGTAAAGTTCTGTAATTTTTTGTTATAAAACGACGGTTCGATAGCGAAGTGCAATACAATACTTATATAACCTAATATAGAAATAACGAGAGGTCTTGTGCTGGCCACAACAGATTTTTTAAATAGAAAGTTATGTTGAAAATAGTCTCATCTCTTTGCTTATTCTACATTCTATTGTTTCAAACATGTATAAATGATGAATTATTTACTTATTTGGATTAAAAAAATTGAAAATTATTGAAACAAATGAAAAAATAATTACAGTTCATTGTTTGTACAACAAAAGTTGGTTGTGGCTTTATTTAAAACAAAATATTTGAATCGTATAACATATAGAAATTATAGTTATGCATTTTAATTGTTGAATAAATAAACAATTTCAAGAAATACAGCAGCTGCCAGTTTAAGTTATACAATTGAATTGTTTTAAATAAAGCCATATCAACTTTTGTTGTTTTAATTTGATATTTTTTGTATTATTTTTTCTGCAAAATATTACTTGTGGCACATCAGAATTTAACTTATAATTCAAAAAATAAAAATATGCAGGATGTTCCATTTAAAATAAGAAAGTTGATGCCACTTCCGATCAAACCGAAAGTGATATGTTTATCATTTATAAATAAAAATTACGCCACGTATGTTAAGTTTATGCATTTAATTTTCAATTTGATATATTTATAAATAAAAAAGTTAATAGGGGTGTCCCGAGGGTGTCCCGTTTTCTGTGGACACCGGTATATGTAAAAACAATTATTTTCTCTATCTTCTTTCTCGACCTATCTGTCATTTTGAGTTTTCTAATACGAAAACTAAAAAACTTCTCCTTCTCGGTCTCCCGGTGGCGTGACGCATAGCATATTCCCACAGCTATAAATCCTGGGAGCTATAAGAGTCATATTTGAATTCAGTAGTCGGTAAGCTGAAGCTCTTAATACAGTCCAATATCGCAACAGATAAAGCGTCGGACTGTCTGAACAGGAGTTATGGCAGGGAATCATGAATTCGCTGCATCTCTAATTATAATATTAAATCTCTGTCACTTCGGAATGCATGAAGCAGAACAGGATGATGGAAATTAAGATATCGAATTATGCGAGAAAATTTAATTGAATTTTGGTTACTTTATTATAATTTATAATAATTAGTTAATATACATGTTTATGATGATAGTGTGGTTATGTAAATTCGTAAGAAATCTGTTTCTTTTGTAAAGAAAAGCAAAAATAAACATTTAATCGCAGGTTCGGCTTGGATAGTGTAAGTGCACAATGCTCTGTGTGTCCAAGGGCCTCACGGTTTATAAACAATTCGTATTTATTTACTTTTACTAAATAAATATATGTTATATCTTAACGTCATTTGTTTCAAATAAATAAATAAGAAAAGAATTACGTTGAACAATATAAATGCACAATACAAATTACGCCGTACATGTTAAATTTTTAATACACATTGTCATTGAAAAAACAGGGGTGCTTCTTGATGAGATAAGACCCTGAATTCTATTTCACCGAAATCATCCTTGATTTTTTAAAAGGAATGGCAAATACATAAATATATGTACCTACATATTTTGAATTTTCGGAACGCATTATAAATTAAATATACATTAATGAATTGCATTTTCATTAAAAAATAGCAGTTATTAATTTTCCATAAATAATTATACTTATTTTTTATACAAGACGATAAAATTGTATTTTATCGACGAGCGGAAAGTTTAATTCACGAGCGATTTCGCGAGTCGATAATTTAATTTGTAAAATTCTATTTTTTCTATATATTATATTTTAAAGAGCAAAAATTACAAAAACCGATTATAAATTAAATTATTTAAGAACAATTTAAAAATCTCAGTAGCGTGGTAGTTATAGAATAAGTTTGAAAACAATTTCATTTTTTCTTTAGCAGATTTTAAAGTGTGCTTTGTTCAACTCGAAATAGTTGACTAAAGCAGTTATCATACGAGAGGTAAAATCGGCAACTAATTTGACAGGCAACTTCAAAATCATCAACTTTTTCTATCACACCAGTTTGAAGTTGCTCGTAATATTGTGCTTTTAAGTTTAAACAGTTGGTAGATTGGTAGATCAAGAATTTAACGTTTTAAAAAATTAAAATGGACAAAATGAAAACTGTAGTATTATCTGCAGCTACAATATTGCTTCTGGATGAAAAAAGTCATAAAGTCACAAAAAATAAAAATAAAGGACAATATTAGTTAAGTCCTGGTTGCAAGTTGCAACGAAGAAGGCGTTTGGAGTATGGAGATAATTTGTTTAGAAAACTCTTATTTGAAGTTCCATACAAATTCTCCATTTACTGAGAATGTCAAATGGCATTTTTTTTTCGATTTAAAACATGTATCTGTCATGTCCCATACAACTTTATCTTTCTTAATTATTTCATTCAAGCACTGATCGAATTCATTTTCCTTTTGGGATGTCATTTTGTGTTTTTGTTTCTTCTCACCACTACCTCTATCCACTATCTTTTTTATACTTTTTACACTAATATTTAAATCTAGGGACTTTCAAATTATTGCACATGCGCATTACATGAGGTCGCTTCAAAATCGGCAACTCTGAGCAAAGTTTTCGATCATTACCGAAAACTAGTTGCTCATATTGAAGTTTGTTATCACACGTGCAAAATTGCTCGAAATGCATGAAGTTGCTGCAAATCGGCAACTAGTTGTTGATTTTTAGCATTCGTGTGATAACGCCTTAAGTGACATTTTAACCGCAAAGGTAGATAAAATAATAATTTAACAGCAAGGGTAGATAAAGAACTTTAATTTTTATTTAAATAAAAATATGTACATACATATACATTTTGGCGATTTGCTGTGACGTTTGTGCCTTCTATGTTTCAGGAAAAAACTTTGACGATTACCGGCCGTATCATTTGTTTTAATTAACTGCCATAGGATTAAGAAATGATTATGTGTATTTAAATTTAATTTAAATTTACTCTTTTTTTAATATTAGACAGTTCAAATTATTGAAATAATCAAAAACAAATTGTACACATCAAGTAAATGGTAAATGTTAAAATATTTCCTGAAACATCGCTCATATGATGTAGACTCCTTTACCATATCTTTCCCTAAGATTTTATTCAAATCGGTGAATTGTACAACAAAATATAATAAACTCGTAATACGTATAGCCATCTGAATTTATAGTGACTTGGTTACACTGATGTTGTGGACTACGTTAATATTAATTAATTATGAATGTGCATTTATTTATTATAAACTTCAATATGTAATAATGTTCAATGCAATGTGGCGCCTTCGGCCAAGTACGCTCACACACTAATATGCATCTACATACACATAGTTACACTTATTCACAATCATACTCGTAATTATTTATTGTAATGAAAATATGTTTTTTTTTTCTGAAACCGGAGCGAAAGTACTATTTTCGCGACTAAAATGCGGAGCGACGAGCGAAAGTTGTATTTCCCGGACTAGTTACGAAAAAATGAAAACTTTTTTTTAAAAAAAAATATTGGATATTAATGTTTATGATTACGTTATTTACATTAGATATTTTATGAAATTCTAAAGGAACCTCGTTGGAAGACATTGCAAACGGGAAAGAATGCACATGGACGCACCAAAAATGCAGTACTGACAGTAAATTCGTTTTTGTTTATTTACTAAATTTTTCCCATGGGATCGCGTGGTCGTGTGCGTTTAGTGTCTGGTTGCCAATCTGGTGATCCGAGTACGATCCCGGCCAGTGCAGACTTTTAATCGCACAAAAGTGATCCCTGTGGTGCACTCTCCACACCAGCTATGAGTGCCAGTGAGGTGACGCCTGGTAAGCGCCCATACGGTAAATTATATCGTCATCATTATCGATATCTATATGTGTTTTAGATACTGGGACACCCAGTAATGAGTAATATGCCTTATAACGAGAGAAGAACTACTAGATGTTTATAGAAAATCAAATTTAATTATTAAATTAAAAATTAATTTTTATTATAATTAAAGGTTTCAGAAAAAAATTAATACATAACTCGTCAGTAAAATGTCTGTACTTGACTTGGAGCCGTAAAATACTCGGCACGAAGTGCTTCGTATTTCAATATGGCTCCTCGTCAGTAATGTACCATTTTCCTGACTCTTATGTAAATAACTATGATATTGTATTTATTGTAAATATTCTCTCATATATAATTTTGTCTATTCCGAACTTAAAAATTAGTAACTTTTCTCTTCCTTCCTCGCTCTTCTCCAGTGTCTTCTTAAACATTTATTAATTTTGTAGAATAGATTGTACTTTACGTACATCAGCAATCAGACTACAGTCGCCAGGTATGTGAAAATTTGACAACCTGTTTGACAATTATACTTTCAGTTTTATTTGGCGCTGATATCTATAGAAATTAAGGAAAATATGTCGCATTGAATGTTCAATTTTTTCCCACACTGTTTCCATAAATTAAAATATATGCATTTAATTTACCTTATGTAGAAACTTTATTAGTTTTCTTTGCCTCCAAAATGTTCTTATTTGTACCTCTTTTTCTTTTATCGGGCATATTTTTAAATATAATGTTCTAAATAAATACTGTAGGTACATATAAAACTACCTCTTTTTCTTTTATCGGGCATATTTTTAAATATAATGTTCTAAATAAATACTGTAGGTACATATAAAACTAACCTCCAAAATTGAAAAATGACAGACAGTGTTACCCTCGGTGTTACCACATATTCTAAATCGCTTGTTCTTAATTTAATACTACTTTCCGTAAAGTTTAACTAAATTTTATTATGGAATCCAGTCAATATACAGTATTCTTAAAGCTATTTTAAAATAAAACTTTACTTTTAGTAAAGTGTACTTTAAGGGAATATTATGAAACTCGGCATAAGCCAATTCACTATTAATCATTAATTACATTATTTTAATTATATTATTTTATTTCTTCATTAATATTTATTATTAACTAGCTGACCCGTCCAATCTATCTCTATACCAAAATTCATTAAAATTGGATCAGCGGAAGAAATGATGGGTTCTTCATACAAACTTTCATCCCCTATTTCACCCATTAAAGTATTATTTTCGCGGATAAATAAATAAATAAATATATCATCACGGCATATTACCCATTTCTGGGTGTGCCAGTATCTACAACACATGTAGACATCGGTAATGATGACGATATATTTTACCGTGTGGGCGCTTACCAGGCGTCACCTCACGGGCACTCATAGCTGGTGTGGAGAGTGCACCACAGGGGTCACTTTTGTGCCATTTAAAATTGGAAATATTTGGCGTCAGTCGGGATCGAACCCGGTTCCCCCAGGTTTGCGACCAGACACTCAGGCACGCGGCCACGAGACCCCATTTTCGCGGATAAAAGGTAGCCTATGTCCTTCTGTACGCTTCAATCTATCTCTACACCAAAATTCATCAAAATTGGTTCAACGGAAGAAATGATGGGTTCTTCATACAAACTTTCATCCCCTATTTCACCCCTTCAAGTATTATTTTCGCGGATAAAAGGTAGCCTATGTCCTTCTCTACGGTTCATTCTATCTCAATACCAAAATTCATTAAAATTGGTTCAGTGGAAGAAATGATGAGTTCTCCATACAAACTTTCATCCCGTATTTCACCCCTTCAGTTAATTTTCGCGGCAAAAGGTAGCCTATGTCCTTCTCTAAGGTTCAATCTATCTCTATACCAAAATTCATCAAAATTGGTTCAGCGGAAGAAATGATGGATTCTCCATACAAACTTTCATCCCCTATTTCACCCCTTCAAGGTTTATTGCGGCAAAAGGTAGCCTATGTCCTTCTCTAAGGTTCAATCTATCTCTATACCAAAATTCATCAAAATTGGTTGAGCGGCAAAAATTATGGGTTCTCCATACAAACTTTCATCCCCTATATCACCCCTTCAAGGTTTATTTTCGCGACAAAAGGTAGCCTATGTCCTTCTCTACGGTTCAATCTATCTCTATACCAAAATTCATCAAAATTGGTTCAGTGGAAGAAATGATGGGTTCTCCATACAAACTTTCATCCCCTATTTCACCCCTTCAAGGTTTGTTTTCGCGACAAAAGGTAACCTATGTCCTTCTGCAAGGTCCAATCTATCTTTATACCAAAATTCATCAAAATTGGTTCAGCGGTTTAGGCGTGAACCTAACAGACAGACAGATAGACAGAGTTACTTTCGCATTTATTATATTAGTATGGATCATAATTATACTTTTTTTTTCTTTTTTACTAATTTCTCTTAAATCGATTGAGCTGGATTAGCCCATTCAAGTTCTAATTTTATTTTAAGAGAATGGTAACAAGACAAATTGTATAATATATATCCTCGGCTTTGCAAACTTTCCGCAAAATGAAAACTTATGGTTAATTATATGCAGAGAAAGTCATGTGCAAAGTACAAGCAACATCAGATATGCTCACTTCTTTTTATTTACTTTCTGGTCTTTATGCATTACGAAGATTACATTAAAATATTGCAAGCTATTCTGCGTACTCTAAAATTACATTTATCTTGCTAAATTATATGCGTTGGAATTATGCCATTATACAAAACATTACTACATTATTTAGCAAAATACTACACAAATCCTTAATCTTATTTTCTGTTATTTACTAACTTTTATATTCAATGCGAAACACGGCAGTCCTTTCAACTATATATTCGGTATAATTTTCGAACCTCTTTTTGTATAACTATTGAATATTTAATATCAAATAAATATAAAAATTTAACTTTGATTATTTTCACTACATGTAAAAATTATGTGTATATGTACACTAAAATTTAATGAGGGTGTAATTTTTTATTATATTGATTTCGCAAAAACAGTAATTTTTAAATATTCCCGCCTTAATGACAATGTATGTGGCCCCATTGTTTTTAAAGAGTATGCGTTTATTGGCTCTGTGACATCACAATAATCTTAAAAAGATAATTAAAGCGTATAAATATTTTAAACATTAAATTATAGTTTTCATTGTAAAATTTATTTATATACGTATTACTTAAGATAAAATTCCAAATTCTTAATGTTTATCTTGGTAGTTTAATCGAAGGTCGCGAGTTCAAATCCCGTACATAACAATTATTAACAAAAATGTACGAATGATTCACTGTAAATTCCTTGCTTTTAAGCAAACGTCATTATCAAAAATTGAATAATTATTATTTTGGTTAATTTGACTATGAATTTAATTAATTATAATTTCTGCAACACTGACTTTGATCAAATTTAATCTCTATAAATTTAAAACCATAACAGCTAAATACGCTGGCTAAACGAAATAGTAGAAAATATGAATACGGGTCTGTCTCCTAACCCTTACAAACTTCATAAGAAAATTATTTCGAATTTTAAATGGCACAAATGTGATGCCTGTGTTGCACTCTTCACGCCAGTAATGAGTGTCCGTGAGGTGACGCCAATTGCCTATTGTTAGAGAATGGAAAGACAGTTTACTATAAACTGAGACAACTTATATATCTACTCGTATATTAAATTTTACTAGAAAAATACAAATCTGAATGAATTACTTCATTACTTCGGAAGCTTAGGAAAATACAGGGGAAACGGGAAAGAGATAAATTATCGGGTTATCGAATTCCTGATGTTAGTTAACAATAAAGAGGAATTTTTATTTAAAAATACAAGAGTATTTTTTTATCCATCCTCATAATGGCCGCGTGCCTAAGTGACTGGTCGCGAACCTGAGGGAACCAGGTTCGATCCCGACAGACGCCAAATATTTCCAATTTTAAATGGCATAAGTGACCCCTGTGGTGCACTCTCCACCAGCTATGAGTGCCCGTGAGGTGACGCCTGTAAGCGCCCACACGGTAAAATATATTGTCATCATTACCGATGTCTACATGTGTTGTAGATACTGGCACACCCAGAAATGGGTAATATGCCGTGATGATATATTTATTTATAATGGGGTCCTGCACAAATTAGAAAATTGGTCATTTACCAGATCTTAAAACAGTATGACAGCAAAACGGTTAAAATAAGTTATTAGTTTTTAAAATAAGTAACAAGTTTACTACCCTTAATACCTACGTCACATCTTTATTCAATTTCAAATGTTTCCTGCTTGCAAACATTCTACTATCGTCTTTATGATATCCGAAATAGATTTTCAAAGAAATGAGTGCAGAAAATAACGAAACAACGAAAGTAAACCAAATAATACTTGTCTGAATTTATGAAGCCAGGTTTTTATTAATAATTTTATTAAATTGCTTTTCCAATTGACCACGAAGGTTATTTTTAAACATATTTATATATTTTTATAAATGCCGAAATAGATCAATTTATGCTCGAGAATTTGTCACTTCTATAATTATTGGCGAATCCAATGTTCAATAACAAAATGAGGTTATATCACCAGAATCATAAAATATTAGAATAGTTATTTATGCAGCAAGAGTAAAAAGTATACTTTTATTTCAGGAATAGGAAAGTTTGACCGAACGAGCCGTAGGCGAGTTCTTCAAATCTTATGGGTGAAATAAGACCGAGAATAAGACACTTTTTACTCGAGTTGCATAAAATTTTTTTACGTCTGCAATAAAAGTGTGAAAAAAATGCCATAAGGTTTTATTATTTCAGTCGTTTGCGTTAAAAGAAGTTCACTTTTTTTACACTTTTATTATGTTAAAAAGACATACTTTATAAACCCATTTTAATGGAAAATAGTGCACTTTTTTAACAGACGTAAAAAAATTAATAAAATGTATTAACAAATTTCTCGGCGGTGATTGTAAGGAATTATATTGTTGTTATTCCATAAAGTACTTAATTTTATTTAAATTTCCAATATTTCGTTTTGAAATGTGTAACGAAATATTGGAAATTTTAATAAAATTAACTACTTTATGGAATAACAACAATATAATTCCTTACAGCCACTGCCGAGAAATTTGTTAATACATTTTATTTATTTTTTTACGTCTGTTAAAAAAGTGCACTATTTTTCATTAAAATGGGTTTATAAAGTATGTCTTTTTAACATAATAAAAGTGTAAAAAAGTGAACTTCTTTTAACGCAAACGACTGAAATAATAAAACCTTATGGCACTTTTTTCACACTTTTATTGCAGACGTAAAAAAAATTTATGCAACTCGAGTAAAAAATGTCTTTTTCACCCATAAGATATGAAGAACTCGCCTACGGCTCGTTTATTCCTTTATGGAATAACAACAATATAATTCCTTACAATCACCACCGAGAAATCTGTTAATACATTTTATCTATCAACAAGTACGGCGTTACTTCCTCCTAACGTAAAAAAAAAATATTACGGCGTAACGTAAAACAAAATTATTACGGATTAATGAATAACAATTGAAACTTTATAAATTCACAAATCGCTTTCAATTTAGACGAAATTTGACAAAAAATAAATTAAAATAATGAAGAAACCCATTGATAAAGATTTACTTTAAAAGCAGGCTACTCCCTTTAAATAAAAATGAACTATTACGTTATATTTTTTGTGACATTAAGTTAAACTTTTTAAAAAAGAGGGGTTTTAACACATTCAAATATTGTATCTATGATTCAATAACAACTGAAAATTTAACATTCCATACAAATCATTACAATGGAATGCTAGTAAAATTCTCACTGATATAGAAGAAAAAGATAAAGAAACCCATAATAAATTAACAAAATAGAACATTTAAACTTTACGCAAAATCTTAATTGCAATCACAACTCTACGCAAACAAGTTTAAAATTACAATATCATAAATTTTATGCTTGAAATATGTACAGTCATTCAAGTTTAAGTACATGCATTGTATTTTGCATGCAATGTGATTTTTACTTTTAAATTACTTTTCTGTGCAAATTTCTGCATCTTGAAGGCACGCGAGTACCACGTGGTCGTCCGAATTTTAGACAGAACGTCAGACGGAAAAATACAGAAATTTATTTTATTTATGAATATGGTTATAATTCTAAGAAGAGTAATAATAAATTATACAATTAAAAGATTAATATTATCTTGTTTACATTTGAAATAAAACACTGTCGCTGGTAGCTGTCAAATTTTGTAAACACGTAGTCAGCTGTTTTTAGTTTGTTTATATGAAGACGCAACACTTCCACGCATAATTTTAACGTAACATTTTTTAAACATGCATTTTAACGGTAAGATTTGCAGTTATTTTTTAATTGGATAGTTTCCGATGTGAAATTAAAAGGTGTAAATATCAAAATAACTATTGCCTACGTAAAAATTTTGACAGATACCGCAAACAAATTGACTCGGACTAGGAGAGGTATTTAATCACAGGTGATTAAACTAACAAATAACAAATTAATTACTAATATATTTTTAAATGGTAGCCATGGCAATTAGTAAGTTGGGTGACTAATATTTTTGGTAAATACTAGCTGTTATTATGTTTATAATTTTTGTTGAACTGATGTACAAAAGTTATGATTTTCAGCTGAGTAAGTGCCCATAAAAAAGGACATTTTACATTTTATATGAAACTATTTCAATTTTGTTTAAAAGATCACCACTATCTAATTCCTCGCTGTAAACAATCCATATCGCTAAACTTTAATCTTTTGATAATGATAACATTCAATACCAACAAAATCATCATAAACTTACCAGATTATTCTACTAATAAGTAATGCACTGCACTATCCACTAACATCCTAAAAGGGTAGGCACATGTCATGAATGTGTTCCTCGTTTGTTTGTTTATATCACAACCTACTACTATCCGTGATCTCGCGAGTATTCGCGGTGCAGAGCGATACATACACTCCCGTCAGAAGCAACCGCGTGACTGAAGCTGAGCGAGTAGCCAGGGGGCGGAGTCAGAGAGTACGCCCCCGCGGGGGATGGGGAATTATTAATAAATTGGGGCGCAAGTTCCAGAGTTAAATTTTGAAATGGAAATGTTTGATACGTGAAATATTGCTGTATACATATTACAAATAAATACAATAGAACCTCGATTATCGAAAATATTTGTCAATCATTTTACCATATCATTCCACATTGTTCTATATAAATTTCATAATTTTATATGATGTATTATACATATATGGACTTATTAAGAGTAATTAATTTTTATTTTCATCTATGTAACTTTTTTTTAAGAGAGAAGCCTGCCTAGAATGTATGTACGTAGGGGTACCAATCATCCTGATTTGTCCGGACATGTCCGGATTTTTAGGCTTTTGTCAGGATTCCGCCCGGACTTTGAAATTATCCGGACTTCTTAAATATTTACGAAAACAAAAAAAAATTCGGACAAAATGATCAACATAATTTAACGTAAATTATAATATCAATTAACTGAGGAGTGTTCATTCAAAACTTAATATGTCCATCATAAACAGTTTTGAGAAAAACGCGAAAAACTTACTATGTCCCTGCTATATATTTTTTTAATTCGATTACTTCATATATAATTCAGTTAGTAAATGTTATTAAATATCCGATAATATAATATTTGTATATCTTTTCAATTAGCTTAAATTTGCAAAAAATATTTGGACATGTTAAATTTTGCATGGAAAAATTGGGACATGTGACATGTTAACTTTTGCATGGAAAAATTGGGAAATGTTGAATTTTGATTGGATTTTTTTGTTAAATTATTAAGAAATTAAGTTTAATTTAAATTTTCATGAATTAAAAAAAACTTTTAATTAGTGTCGACAACCTTTTTATATTATTATACTAGTATTCATGTCCAAGTTGAATGTATTCTCTATTCTCTCCCGTACAATTCTTTATATGAATCCTTTTAGTGTCCTTTAAGCCAGTCATTTTTTTATATATAGGTATATATTTTGTAGTTCTTTGATATTATATATTCTCCATTCTTTCCCTAACCTCATTACTCTTCCTACAATTCTGTATAAATCTTCATATTCAATTTTATATGAACATTATATAGTGGACATTTATAGCTTCGTTTGAAATTAATAATACTATATTACTTATTCAAAGGACATGTTAAGATTTGGTCAAAACATAAAAAGTTTCAACCAATAGTTGTCCAGTGGACATATTAACTTTTGATTGAAACTCAATTTTTATTGTTAAGTTTATATGGGACATGTTACAGTTTTCTTGAAACCGAGCATGCCAATCGATTCGGATGACCAGATTTAAGGCGAACACATGTATAACTCATTTTTGACAAAAAATGGACATATCAACTTTTGAATGAACATTCCTCAACTGGAAAAATAATCTGTCATTTTCTGTGGTACATAATGAACTCAAACTATCAAATTAAAAATAATTGGCAGGTGTATACATAATCAACTTAAACAAAAAAATATTCTTTATTCTATGTTTCTAATATTTTTAAAAACTGGCAGTTAATTTAATTAATTTTTTATACTTTCGTATATAGCCACTTTATTAAGCAGATTATTTTATTTAATGACTGTTTTATAAAAATCATCGCATGTCATATTTCTTAAATAGTACTGGATGACCACTGAGCGCCAATGAGAGAGAAAATTCTTTCTACATTTCCTCACTCTACAATAATTTGTACAACTTACGCTATATTATTGACGCTATATTATTTATTTTAACTGATAGTTAACAGAACGTTAGTTTTTAATGCAATAAGTATTTGTTTGACAATATATGACGATTCGATTCCTATTTCCTACACGTTCCTCTAAAACTTCATCTATATTGAAAGCAATCTGTTGTTCTAGAAAGACTTAATTGTTATTCATAAAGCCGTAATATTTCGTTTTAGACTTATGGCCATATTCATAAAAACTCATAAACTTTCAAAACGGCTCGTTATAATTTTTGACAAATAGGATCAAATTTGACAAATGAAATTTTGATTTTTCTTTCAATGTCGACTGTTTTTATTGGATAAATATTATAACGAAGCATTTAAAATATTTACGAGTGTTTATGAATACGGGCATTAGACGATAAATTCATTTTGTTCTCACTCAAACAGTGGTCATTGGAGTTCGCTAATAATTGTAAATGGATTCCGGATATCAAAAAAGGCGATAGCAAAAATAAAACGCATGAAAATAGTAAGAAATAAAGTAGATTTAGGTATTCTGTAGATGTTAAGGGCATTCAAAACTCGAATATTTTAAGCGTATACAGGTATAATAGGATGTTTATTTTTTTTATTAAAAATGACAACTTTAATTTTATAATAGCTGCATTTTTGGTGTTTGAAATAAATAAACAATAAACATCACTGGAAACCAACTGTTTGAGACAACTTTAATAGGCACCACAGGAATTTCCGATCGTCTTTTGTTTTTGAGCTGCAAGCAAAAACTTTATTTTCACTTATTTTGAAAATAACTCATATATACATATCTCGCTTATTATATTATAAAAGATAAAGAAAAAAAATTTTTAAATAATTTTTGTACTGTTTTTACGTAGGAAAACATGATATAATAAACTTAATAATTTTGGAGATATTAATTTTTAAATGGGAACGTATTTTGAAAATTATCTCACCTTTTACCTTATTTTATAAGCTTTTCAACGATGTATAACAAGTCTACATTCTTTTGTTTTAAACATGAGCAAAACATGAATTATTAATTTTTTGGGTTGAAAAAAATTAAAATTGTTAAAAAACAATTGAAAAAATTAATTACAGATCATCATTTGTTTATTTTGATTCTATATCTATTAATAAAATTCTCAAATCTGTCAATTATTTTCTGATTAGTTAATTAATTTTTTATCGGCGTTAGTTGGCTTTGACACAATTCGAAATATGTGGTATAATATTCTTTCTGAAGTTTATATATTAGAAAAATGAATAGAAATAGTGAAAATAATTAAAAATAAACAAATGATTATCTCTGATTGATGTTCTTCAATTGTTTCTTAATAAATTTATTTTTTTTCAAAAAAAAATTAATAATTCAAGTTTTACTTATGTTTAAAACAAACATCGTTGAAAAGCGTTGGGGGGAAGGGGGTCAGGTTAAAACTCCCGAAATTTAGTCCCAGTCCGGGTTTGACTATATCTAGTAAACACATTAGTGACATTAGTAATGATCAACAACACAGAAATGGCCAAAGTTTTCGCGAACATAAAACTCCATTTTTTTCATTTATTTATGTACAAAATTCATATGAATACATATTTTATAAAAAAAAACCGCATATTTGGACGGGTCTTTTATGTACATTTTTATGTTTTGTTAAAAAAAATCATTACGTTTTATTTATTTTTATAGTTAGCTATATACAATTTTATAATTATAATTTTACCATATCTTTTTAGTAATATTTTTGCAACAATCACAAAATATTGTTGGCCACATTAAAATAATATATTAAAATCTGTTTAGTTAATTCTTTGGAATTTTTAAATGGTTTAAACATTAATGTTTTATAATATACTACTTATCAAAAGTAAATATTCAATCACAAATCTAAATCTGTGAAATACATATTAACGATAGAAAGCGTGATAAGTGTTTATTTTATGCTAAATAATATTTTAATATAAAAATGAACTAGATAAGATATATTAATTTATAATATCATATTACAGGAGAAAACAGCAAATATTTCAGACAAAATAAAGCATGAAAATTATGTTAACGTGCAAATAATTATATTTGTATGAAATTAAAATATCCTCTTATTTTCTTATTGTTCCATGAAAATTTAATTAGAAATTATTTATTCATATTATTTTATGTAAAAAGTAATAAATTCCTCATTATAATTGGTTTAAATGAAGTAGATAAATATTCACATTTTCATTTTAAATAATTTAAATATTTTACTTTCTGTAAGTAGACATTTAAAATACCTCTTAGTTTTGAGGGTCTCTTATAACACGTAGTGCGAGTACCGTTATTCGAATTCTACCAGTAGTAAGGCGCTCATAAAAATTCTAACTCCTTATTTAATATTCTGGACTGGTTGAATTTTTTACCATATATTATCATCTTCATTACTCACACATGTTATCAACTGAATTTCAACACACTTTTTATGGTTAGAACTAGTAGTGAATTATTAGGTCACTAAGGACATCGCAATTGAGAAAATTGTCCAAGTAGTAATTAAATAATTACAAAATAATAGCCCCTTTATAGCAATGTTAACATACAGTGTTGAACAAAAGTATGGAAACTTTCATATTGACAATTTTACAAAAATTCTCTCAGTTTCGTAAATTGCAAACTTTCTTTTTAAAAATATTAAATATAATATAAATAGATACATCGTTTTAATTTGTTTTATTGTTGGACAAAAATATGGAATCTTTTTCTTTTTGGTCGGCGTTCAGACATTTAGGGATCCATTTGGCTGATTGGGCTTCCAAAATTACAATGCGCCACTGGTGGCAGATTTCTGAACTGAGTGAAGTGTACATGTACAAAGCAGGTTGTTTTATTCAGGGATTGTATTTACTTGTATACGAATTTTAATACGCTTTTATCTTCGGCTATTATTGTTTTATTCTTAGTAGGATCTGAATTAGTTAAAGTTACGATGGAGTTTTCTCCGAAAATATTTACCACATAATATTATGTGGCCACTATTTATTACTTGCTGGCCTTCCACCATATTTCTAGACGATACACTACAATTCCCAAATCTACAAATAGTATCTAACTCTAAGCAAAGAAAATTATTCATTACGAAAGAAAAACAATTAAATAAAAGTAAAGCTATGTAGATAGAAATTAATATATGTACAACTACTGCAATGAAATACAATCTAAATAAAGAAAATCAAATGTTTTTTTTTATTAAAAAAACTAATATACTGTTAATTAAAATATAACTAAAATACTCTTAACCTACAAATACTAAAATTAACCCTATTAACTAAAATATTATTAAAACTATCACTAAATTGTTACTACAATAAAGATAAAACTCAATTCTACCGAAATTAACAAAAAAAACACTATACTAAATCCGAAATTAATTTAAAAACTACGAAAATTAGTCTCACACCAGTTGTACTCTTATGGAAGCCAGTGAAAAATGTACCATTCGTTTGAATTTTGACGTTTGACGTCAGTGCCATCTCTTGATAATAGGCGAGTTTCTTTATTCACTGGTGAATTGCAGATGAAATTCATCATACCGTTTCTAATTACCGCGCACTATCCATCGTAAATTCATCGCATGCATCGGCTTTGACTACCGATGGATTTTACCCCAGGGATTTTACGATTTCCGATGGATTGTTAGTGGGGGGGTTTAACGAAATGTCATTTTTGACATTTGCGTTTGTTTCATGGTTGCAAGTGTAAGAATATGGAAAGAAAAAATGCATAATTCAAATAATAATAATAAAAAAACCATATCTCGTTCACAACAGAAAGTAGATGGTTATAAATGTAGATAATTTTTATTATAATTATGAATTCCATATCACTGTTGCTATTGCTGTCATCAGATTCTTCATTGTTCGATGAATCTGATGATTGCAATACAGCGACGGTCCTTTTAATCACACTTTTAACTATAAAACTTTCCATATCTGGCGTGGTGGTTAACTGTCAGTTGATATTTGAAGTTAGGAGATTCATAGCAATTTTCAGCAACCCGTTTCCTTATTCGGTCACAGCGGCTATCCATTGGATCCATCAGCTATTCATCGTGACGTCATTTTCAATTGCTGATGGAATTCAGCGCATTAATTGCTGCTTAATAAAGAAACTCGCCCAATTTGGAAGCCCAATAGTTTTCTCGTACCAAAATCAGAATGGACGTTCGTATTGGCGCAGAAAATGAACTCGTAGCCATCTGATGGCAAAATTGTGAATCTGTCTAGTGGGTAAAGTGCTAAAGTGGCATGTGGCAAGTTATCGTTCGTAGCGTATTACTGTTGTCGTTGAGTTGATTTTGTGCTATTTTCCAGCATTTTGTGGATTATACTTTATCTTATTTTTAATATCCTTATTTTTTTTGACCTATTCTTAAATATTTTTCATTTGAGGAAACTGAGTATAGATTTAAATAATTTAACATTTCAAATCAGTTTACATTTAAAAATTTATAAACTTTGGTGACTAACTTCCCTTTGTCTCACACTTATCGGTGCCAAGAAAGTTATATATATCTAAAATATATTGAAGGGCCGATATAACTAAATAATTTCTCTATAAATAAAGAACAAATACTTCCCTCTAAATAATTGAAATTAATTTACATTTAAAAATTTATGAACTTTATAGGTTTATTTTCATATGGCTCACACTGTATGTTCTGTCACTTACCCATTACGCCAGCCATATTGTAAATACGGTGTCGAGGGATCGCCATAAATGCCACTCGAATATAAAAATACAAAAGATTCTTTCAACGTTGATACCGAAAATTGCTGTATGTTTCTTGTTTTAACAATACATGTTTTTACCTCTCGCTAAGAGAAAATAAATAAATATATCATCACGGCATATTACCCATTTCTGGGTGTGCCAGTATCTACAACACATGTAGACATCGGTAATGATGTCGATATATTTTACCGTGCGGGCGCTTACCAGGCATCACCTCACGGGCACTCATAGCTGGCGTGGAGAGTGCACCACAGGGGTCACTTTTGTGCCATTTAAAATTGGAAATATTTGGCGTCAGTCGGGATCGAACCCGGTTCCCCCAGGTTCGCGACCAGACACTCAGGCACGCGGCCACGGGACCCCATAAGAGATGTATTGGAATCAGATTTTAGTGGATAAACACGTTTTAAGGTCCCTAGAATCCGATTATAATATTTCTACGATAATGTCTGTGTGTGTGTGGTGTGTGTGCGTGTGCGTGTGTGTGTGTGTGTGTGTGTGTGTGTGTGTGTGTGTGTGTTGGAACCACGGCGGTTTCTCAAATACTGTAACATGTTTAACTGCGTTTTGCTGAATCTGACATTACTGGGAAGAGCTAATTAGATTTTGGTAACAATTGGACAACCGAAAATAATAGTTTCTGAAAAAAAAATTCTAATTATTTTTTTAAAATCTATGTCATTACAAATATTAAAGAATATAAAAATCTCTCTTCGATACATTTAAAAAATTTATTATATCTTCTATAGAGTTAGAGATTGAGAAATAAAAATATATAAAATAATATGTTGGAATGGAATCTCACAGCCTATGGAAAACAAGTGGAAAAATTAAACGTTTGTAATTAACAGATAAATGTCAGTGCCAAATAACGAGAGACATTACTGAAGACTTTTTCTGGGAAGAACATTTAATATTTCCTTTATTATTATTAATTAAATATTTATAATTCTACATACACATATTACATAGACCCTTCAGAAATACCGCCAATTTCATCTGTAAATTGGAAGAATCTCGAACATTAGACGAATAAGAGGAAACTTGTTCATAGAATGAATTAAAAAATATAAAAACATATAAAGAAAATATGTTTTTTTTGTGTGTAACAGAAATGTTAATACGTACAATACTTATGTAGCCTAATATGGAAATAGCGAGAGGTTTTGTGCTGGCCACAACAGATATATATATATATATATATATATATATATATATATTATTTAATAAATATAGGTAATGATAATGTAAGTACTGAATCAGAAGAGAATTTTTTATATAAATTATGTATGTATAACTATAACATTAGTGTTAATGTTAAATATCTGTTTCTAAAAATTGTATGTAATAAAATAAAAATTGACAGCAACACTATAGATAAATATTGTTGTAACTGGTTAAAAAGTTGTTTAACTTAATTTCTATTTTATTTCTTATTTTTGTTAGGACAGAGTCCAACTCTGTGGAAAACTTGAGAAACCAATTATAGTGTTTACATTTTTATTTATGGCAGATAGAATTGAAGGTTTCTTTGTGAACGTAATTTGGAGTTGTGTAAACTTTCTATTATGATCCCTCGACTTTTGGTGACATACAATATGAAATATTTAAAGTCTCTGATATATGCTTCAACCACAATTTAAAATATACTGGTTATGCCACTTGTCATGTTTTTCATTGTTTCTGATGGTCCGCTTGATACGTGTTTACTTTAATAATCCGCTAGATGCGCTACGTGAGAACGACCCTACCACAGCAAACTATTTTTACATAAAATATAAAAAATGAAATGCATAATGAATTTATTTTTAATATAAATTTTTATAATTAATGGAAACCTGAATCAATACATTGTTAGAATTTAAAATTGGAAAAATTAAATAAATTGATAGAACCGTACGCTTCCAGATTTCCATTCGGTAATAATATCTTCTTCCCGAAAATGTTTTCGAGAAACATCATTCAATCTTAATTCGCGATCATCTCTACTAATTGCACATTGCCATTTTTTAAAAAGTGATATATCGAGTGGAGCAGCAAACAAAGATTATTTTTCAGTGGATTTCTTGTAACCGGTTTCACATCCAGGAATGAAACATTTTCTATTTAATTTTCTTTTCATTTTGCATTAATTGCAATATCTTTCAACAAAATATTTATATTACATTACATATAATACGAATATGTATTTCAAAACATGTTTTATTTACCTTTCTATAAGATATAACATGTAATATTTTCAAAATGACGTGCAAATGACAGATGTCAGATGTCAGTTAGGTCGTTCTCAAGTTGCGCCTCTAGCGGAAAAAACGAGGAAACAAGTATCGCTTTGGACCCGCTTAAAACATGGCTTCAACCCAATGGGGCCCGATACTCATTTTTAAACTTATTTATTTTCTGAAAGATTGAATAAAATGGTGAATTTTAGTGTTTGTTACACTATCCAAATGTGTATAGTTATTGAATTCTATTTTTTTTTTAATTTTGCAGAATTTTAAATTTGTAATTTGTATGTGGCGTCAAATCTTCAGTGAAATCTGTTAGCTGTCATCCATTCAAGAATTAGCAGTGTAAGTTGTCATCGTAGGAGAGATTTTGTGTATTGTGAATTTTTTTAAATAATTTTATAATTTATAAATCATGGAAGATGCTTTTGAGCGAGCAAATTCAAATAATCTGCCAAAAAAATTATGTCAGGGTGGTTAACTGTCACTTTCAAAAAACTATAGTTGTCAAAGACAAAAATGTTGTTATAAAGATTTTTAATAAATATAATTTATTTTAATAAAAATTATGTGTTTCATATATTTCCAAGTAATATAGAATTATATATAAATATATAAATTTTATTTTCACAAATTTTGAATAATATAAAATTATATTTTTTTTTCGCTTAGTAGTAACTACAACTCTACAACTGTTGTGATGTCATATTGATACAGCGTCCATACTTTTTATTAAAATTATGAATGAGAAGTTTTATACCTTAAAAATATTTTGTTACAAAAGACTTAAAATTAGTTATATTTTCATAATGACAAAATATATGCATTTTTTTTAGTACCGGACCCCATTCTTCGATTTTCAATCGCTTTGCATTTGTTCATTTAATTAAATTTACTATGGAACTAAATTAAACTGAACATTTATATTACCGGTCCTTAATAACAAGAAATTTTAAGTAGTTTCATTGTATTTATGTACTTATATTAACGCTAAACAATGTGTCTTTTTTATGTATTCTATTATATTATGAGAACTGAGAACAAGACCACGATTTTGTAACTTTCAAACCTCTAATAGATTTAGAGCAGATTTCAAATTCTACTGGTCTGCAGCAGTATAATTCGATTCTATTGTTTATGATGGACATTCCTTTCTTTACGTTTAGTTTGAAAAGTTGTTATATCTAATCTATTCTAGTAGAATTTGAAATCTACTAGAATTTATAGTTACAAAATCGAGGCCCAGATATGAGATATGCCCATAAAAATGAAAAGAGAAAATGCTGCTAAATAAAAATTTATTTAAAATATAGTGTAATTTGTGTAATGTGTGCATTGTTTGAGACCCAAATAATGCTGTGTACAGTAAAAAAACAAAGTGGTTCTTTGCGGTATCAGAATACGTACCATTCAAAATAAATTTTACATTTCAAAATTTTGTACGTTGTATATAATTAGTAGCAATAAAGACAAATTATTTCTAATGATATATTTTCGTACATTTGCATTTATTTCAATGTACAATGTGGCACACACTCAATTTTGGGTATATTGCCATTGCCATTGAGATTGCATGTAAATGTATGTATAATGTATACAGTGTTAAGATGTTAAATATGTTGCGATGAGTATCAATATTATGCAAATACTTCAAATTCATTATTATTTTATTTCCGTGGCCCCCGTCTTGGTTTGAGTCACTGATTCTGGCTACGTTACTGAATATTTCCGAAGTTCCTGTAAGATTCATCTATGCTAAGTTAAACTCCTAAAATCATTTTTATAATGATTGGTTTATGAATATGATATACGAGTATGTAAAGAAAATAAACAAATGTTTGAAATCTTAGTTTATAAAAAGTATTCGTTTTAGTACTACTAGCGCCACATTACGGACATTCTTTTAATTATAAAAGTAAATAAACGAATAACGAAAGAAAAATTGATACTATGTACCGTACTTATCTTTTGTTTCTATTCATTTCATTTTCCATAAATTATTAATTTAAAAATATATTATCATTTCAGGTGTGTATTTTATAACAATTTATATGACGATTTATTATAAAATTAAAAAGTACTGTAAAAATTTTACTTAATACATTGTTAAACAATGCAGTGATTAGGATTAATAATAAATTTAACAAAACAATTAATAATCAGCCACCACCTAACAAAAGTGTAAAATAAAATGTTAATTCGTCATGTAAAACACATTCCAATAAGTTAGGTTAGAAATGTGAAAGATAAGAAAATGTAGAATTATTAAAATATTGTGTTGAGAGAATATTTATCATTATAAAATTTAATTTGAATATTTATTCGAATTCATCAAAATGTCTTTACAAAATACAATATTCGTTTTTATACCAGATACTTTGGAAAAGGCAAATGTTGGATTTCTTTATGGATTCGTTATAAACAAGCCTTGCCAAAGTGAATTCTATATAACTAGAGATACATTAAGTATAGATCCTACAAATTGCATCGGATATTGTGGAATGTCAATGAATATAAGTAAAATAAACTGGCTTCATATAAACTATTACGATGAAACTCTCAAAGTAAATGAGATAGCATGCCAAAATAGTCAAGACTACCATCTAATATTTATTGTTTACGACTATTTTTCGTTCAGAAGTTCTCATATTCTCCAGTTAACATGTGGAATGTACGGAGAACATTTTACAAATTTATCCAGAGCTTTGAAATCCGACAGCGAAAAGAAGAAAATGAGGTGTGGCTTGGAAAAGAAACTTTATACGTATTTTATTTATAAAAGTTTGTATTTACTTTTATTGTTAACGAATACAGTATTATTGGGATTGAAATTTTTGGCTCCATTAGAAAAGGTTTCAAGTATTGTTGCGCTTACTTTTAGTACAGTGCAATCTTTACAGTGGTTATTAAGGAGTATTATTAAAGAACAAAGTATAAATTTAAAAGTAGGAAATATTATTACTTCAAAAATAGCTGATGTTTTATTAGGATATTTTATTATATATTACATATCAACTTTTCAAGTTGATTTAATAGGAATATTCAATTCTTCTGCAGAGGTACAATCCCATAACTACTTCATTATTTTATATTGAACATATATAATTGTAGGAACTTATAACAAACCTCCGAAATCTGTTAAAATTTCTTATGGGATCTCCAGTTGGTTTAAAACTAAATTACGCGTTTAATAATGCGTTAGGGAACTTCTTTTTATATCATATAGCACTTTGGCGAACATTTTTAGTGGTTTCTAGTCCAGCAATGAGTACCGTAGCAACTTTTGTATATATTATGGCTACTATGGGGTTCAGTTATCAAGCTGCTATTGCCGCAGATGTTTTCACGATAGCCACATTTCATGTATATTGTATATACGTTTATGCAGCAAGGTATGAAACACAATATATTAAATTTAACGCTTTGCTTGTGGATGGTTTAATGGGAATTATTTGTTGTATGAAGAGCGAATGATTAGTAAGAATATTGTTGAAAGAGTAGGAATGAGTCAGTTGAGATAATTCGGTCATGTAGAGAAAATGACGAATGAATGGTTAGAGAATAGATAGAATAGTTATTTGTCAAACTAGAAAGGAAAGCGGTTCTTTTCCCGAATGTGAATATTTGCATACAAAGGGATGAAAGTAGCTCTTTGCAGATCGAGGCTTTTTTTTATCGATGCATAGAAAAATCAACTTTCTTCCCCCGAAATAGCGAGGAAAATTATTTTTTCCTCTTTAAAGAGAAAATATATAGGGTGCAACGAAACGCGGAACATAGGAGTCTTCATTTAGTGCAACATAATATCTATAGCATTAGATATTTAAAAAATAAAACATGATATTTTCATCAAAAATCAGATAGCCATGGAAAAACAAATAAAATAAAATCTCATTCAGACTTCAGTTCATTGTTATTAATGTTAAATCATTATTTCTACATTGTTTTAATTTAGAATTAAATATTCAAGTATTATTATTATCTTAATTGATATTTTGTTTTTGTATTTCTACGGCGCTCTAATTTTTGACGAAAATGTCACTTTATTTTCTAATTCTATAGATATTCAATTGCATTAAAGGAATACTTTTTAAAGTAAAAAATAATTATAAACAAATTTTCATTCTTATAACTGTTGCTATATTTTTTCTCAAGACAAGGAAAACTATTTTTTTCCGAAACAGTCAAAAAAATTTGACCATCTTCATTCTTGAAAATTCATATTTGCTATTATTCAAAAATGCGAATTCATGAATAATTTTTAGTTAATTTAAACGATTTCAGAAAAAAAATAACGTATTACAGCTGGAAAACTTTGCAATTTCAATTTCAGAAAATTGATCAATTTATCTTTTCTTTTTCTGAAATTGAAGTTACTTTTTCTGAAAATGAATTTACTTTTTCTGAAATTGAATTTACTTTTTCTGAAATTGAAGTTTTTTTTTCTAACATTGAAGTTGAAAAGTTATAGTATTCGCCTACGGCTCGTACTGGAATATGTCTACTCGTCCTGTAATAGATCTCTTTCCTGACTTATAACGTAATTTACTATTTCTCTCTATTACGCGAGAAGAAAGTTGAGTTTTCTGTGCATATCTTGAAAAAAAGAATGTTTTCGATTTGGATAAACAGAAAAGCTTGTGTGAATGTAGACGAGGCGAAAGTTGCGTGTTTAAAGAGAAATATGTGATGAAAGACGAATGTTGCATGCATGTTGTGTTTATCCACATTTATGTATTCTTAAAAATGTCTCCAGATTGTACGGCGTGCAAATGCAGGGTCTCCTATCCCTCTGGAAACTTTTCATAGGTCGCAAATATAATCCATTACGAAACAGAGTAGATTCTTGTCAATATTCTCACCATCAGTTATTTGTCGGAACGTTGGCTTTCACCATTCTTCTCTTCCTGTTACCAACGACAATGCTGTATTACGTCGTCTTCACCATTGTTAGTAAATTACATAATTTATTTTGTAAAAAATATTAAATCTTATAAATTGCAGCTTAGGTTGTTGATGATAGGAGTTGATGCTCTTTTAAAATTATTGAGGCGGATGGCGATGAGTCTACCGGTGTATGTTACGTTTCTAAGAGCCTTCAACTCTCCAAAAACAAGAGGTAGAAAAAATAAGAAATTAATTGAATGAAAAATCATGTCAATCTTATTTTAGGAACTGTCCACGTTCATATAACAGAGCAGAAAAAGGATTCTGGAGCTTTGACATTGCGAGCGTCTTTAAAAACAGATCCATGGTTGCATTGTGTATCTCAAACATGCCCTCCAATAACAGAATACAGCAGCGAGAAAGAAAAATCATTCGGATCCTTGCTACGAAACGTAGCTGTAGGTGATTTACTCTAGCCAATAAAACAAATATTTATACTGATATTGGAATACTTTATTTTTTCTATAAAAAAAAGTCAAACAGAAATATGTTATTGTTACAGTGTTTCTTTATATACATAATACATTAATTAATAATATAAAAGTTTCATTTTACATTTTAACAATATCCATTCTGATAGAAATTTGAGCTTAAAATATTAAAAATAATATGGCTATCTCTGTTCAACTAGTAATTCCGAAATTTGTAAAGCTTTTCTTCCAACGAAATTGATATGATAAATTATTTAAATAAATAATATTACTCTACTGGAATCATTACAATAAAAAATAATATGAAATGAAAATGTACAAAACTGCACAAGAAAGGCACGTTAAATTAACTTTAAAAAAATTGTAGTACAGTTGCAGGGTCTCAACTCGAGACCTCAATATCACAAACGTGTGTCAAAGAATATTCTACTTAATGGAAAAGAGAATACCTTATAATTTGGGCGCACGCCAAAGGCGAAAAACGAAATAAAAATAAACAAAAAATAAAATTCAACACGTAAATTACATAAAATTGCTGTTTGCTTCAAACAATTTTAACTTATATTTCATTTTTTCATTAATCTTGAACTTTTTTCACGTGTTTCATATCAAAATTAATGACCATTGGATGTTAATTACTCGAAATCTTAGTCATGCAACATTTTTATTCTTACAAAACTGACGGTTCTACATGCACTTATACCTAATCAGAATAAGTACGATCTTAAAGGTTCTCAAACATAAATTCATGTACAAAAATTAGGAATGTATAGGCCATCCAGCGAATCAAGCGGTTTACGTCATCGTTTAGGGATTTTTGAAATTTTCTTTATTTTTTAAAATATATTTTATTAACGGTATTTTATTGGTTTTTTCATTATTATTATGTATTTGACACCTTTAATAGAAATAATTATATTTGGATATATTATTATTAAGTAAAATTTTGTAAATTTTTGCAAAATGATGTTTGATTAAATTTTTTTAATATTGGTAATTCTGAACATGTATATTACTAAATATTATATGTCTATATTATACTTTTCAACCTGTATTGTGATTTCATTTTGTTTTTGGTTTCGTTGTTCATTGACAAAATGTCAAATGCTCTGTCATGTCAAATTCAAGAGCTTGTAGTTAATTAATTTACTTATTTTGAACATGAAAAATAGATTGGTGGGCTCTTACTTTCACTGAATTGTAATATTGAGGTAACATTTCGTTCTATTTGTTAGTAATAATTTGAAAATTAAATCTTTATATACAGCGTGTGGCAAACGCTATACGCAATGTACAGAAACAGTGCGAAATTGTATGGTATGCAGTATTCTGTATTTTTTTTAAGGATCTCACATAATACTACAGTATTTGTTGCATATACTACAAGAATGAAGTATTTATAACAGCGTAAGCAGTATCGTTCAGAATATTTTGAATTAAATTGGATTTCGCTGGAAAAAAATTATACCAGACGTCTTACCTTTTTGAGAAAGATTTGGATTTATGAAGGCAACCCACACATCATATTTTAATCCGTTTTACATGCTCACGTAAACTTTGTAACATATGACGTCATTGTTTCTAGTGATATTGTATTTATGACGTAAACCGCTTGATTCGCTGGATGGCCTATACGATTCTCAATCGATTTTTCAAAACCAATTTTTTAAGTTGAATTTTCGATTTTTATTCTGATTATCACTAAACGAATCAATTTTTTTTATTAAAAATCATTAAAATATAATTCGCATCACTTCTTTGTTGTTACCCTTACGGTTATAATATAAACTTTAGATTTACAAATTTAGATCTTTAGAATTTTATAATATGCTGGAAGTACGATTTGCGCTTGCGCAAGTAATGAGTCGATGTTCGTGTTTTACTTGACTATTTCATAATATTTAATTTGCAACGTTGCCCTGTTTAAAATTTCTCAGTATAACTGAAATTAATCGATTTATTGCAAATTGATATTTTGCATCTCAGTTTAGTAAATTCATATTAAATATTTCGATTCGATAGATTGATATTTTCTTGATTTCCCTAACACAAATACATTTTATAAAGTTTATAAAATAATGTTTAAATTTAAACGAATGTCTCGTGTAAGTGCATATGAATTTTTGTTTCAGAATTTGTTAGATAAATAAAAGTACAAGTGCATACCGAAACGTCGGTATTGTAAAAATACATGCTGTATGACTGAGACTTCGAATAATTGTTAACATCTAATCTACATACAATTAATAAATTTGCCCACATTTATTGAATATTGATTTGGAAGTAATTGGACAAAGTTTTATTAAAAATGAACATAAGGTAAAAATATATGAAAGAATATAACTGCTAATAATAATAAAAATATAAAATATGAACTTAAAAAAGCAGTTTTAAATAGATAATTGTATATAATAAAAATCATGATTATAAAGAAAATGTTATTGTAACTGGATTCAATTTTCAGCTTCAACATATATTTATATCCATCGGTTTTTATAACATTAAAGGCAATATTTTATCTATGTTTTCGAAATATAGTTTCTTATTTTGGGAACTTTAATTCGTACAACAACTGAGTATTTGTAAACAGGGAGAACACGAGAATCGTAACATAGGTGTTTAACATGAGAAGTTTTTTTTAAAACATTATCAGCCCGACTCACAATAAAAAGTTTAAGCTAATCCTCATTTTTGGATTAGTGAATTGTATTCTATTCCGGTATTTAAAATTTAATCTTCATAATAATATCAAAAAAGGTAGATACTAGGAATAGATTAGACTATATTTTAAGATATAAACAGTCATAATTAGAGTAGAATTCGCTAATCCAAAAATAAGGATTAGCTTAAACCTTTTCGTGAATCGAGCCCTACATTTTCCGTAAAACTTTATTTGGGTGATGTATCTAAAGCTGGATTCACATGTACTGTTATCACCGTTCTGGGCTGTAAATGGCTGAAATCATACGGTACGAACGGTCTCACCGTAAATTATAACTGCGCATGATCAAATAATCATATTCCAATAATACCAACTCAAACCAGTTTGACAAAATTTATTGTATTTCTGTTTCTTGTTGGGGTGTAATGAAAGTAAAACAATTACTTTGTAATATGCTAATGGCTACTTATTTCAGGTTATGTCAACCAGGAATGTCACTGAGGTCAAAACATATGTTTCGTTTTTCCAGTTTGGAACTGTGCGCATTGATATTTTTGACGGAGCATGTTAACAAATTAGGGCCAGTTTTATAATTTGTTTAAAATTTTAAATGTCAGTTATAAACAAAATTTAAACGACATGAACTGACAAATGACAAACTGATCATTGCTGTCAATAATCCGATTCAATATTGTTTATGTTTATTTAACTTACAGTTAAAATTCTGACCGGAGATTGTAAAACTGGCCCTAGTTGTTATGACGGCCGCTACGACCGCAAAACTAACGGTTGTAGCGGTACATGTGAATCCAGCTTTTTTTTATTGTTAGCTATTTTTGATAAATTAGTTGATTTGGCAGTTTGGTTGGCGTTTATTTCTTGAAATAATTGTTGTTTTCGCTACGTCTTTAAATTAAGTACACTAAGGTACCAAACTTATAAATTAAAAAAAATAAATGGCAGTCAAAAATTTTGATCTTTGTTCTCTAAATCTCTACACATAAAGTTTTACGGGACAGATACTATTTGAAAATGTTTTTCTCATGTTAAACGCCTTTGTCAAGGATTCTCCTGTTTACCCTATCTGTATATACTCTATAAGAGTTTTTGAATATTATAAAGGGGCTATGTATTTCGATATTTTATAATTTTGTTCGCAAAATTAGAGACCGCCCGTTCTCAATTTTTCTACCGACCCGACTGTTCTCATCTTTCGTTTTAGCTTCTCCGGCTTGCGCCCGCCGACCCAAAATAAATGATAACTGATACATTGCTTTTACGCCAGGGCGCTGATATATACAATCTTCCTGCTAACACACAAGCGATGGTTTAGAGTTAAGAATGGTACCCGCTGTAGGTAGTTGTAGTTTATTTAGTTGAGCGAGGAGAGTTTCGTGGACGGTGACGACGTGCCTCGCAGCCGACGCTGGACTCTGCACAAGAAAAAATAAAACGCGCTAGCGTCGAAACGCAAGCGCTAATAGCGAGATAAATACCTGCTGGCGTCGGAATTTGCAAGGGAGCGTTCGTTTGCGCGATGGGCGGCGATTTTCGTCTCCAGTTTCTAAAAGATACAAATTTTCACTACTCAATAATGAAACAGTCATATAATAATAGTTATTTACTTATTAAGGCAAGGAAGTTCGTTTTTTCATGACGAATATGGAGATTGTTAATAACCATAATGAGTCATGAAAAGGAACTTCAATGATCAGGTAAGTATTAATTTTTTTCTGAAATCGTATAAGAATTTAAAATTACTGAATAATACATACAGCGTGTTAAAAAAAAAAAACCAATTCGGAGTAGGCTATGAACAGAGAAACGTATGTCTGATCGTTATTCAATTCAAAAGTCCAGTTATCAAAATTGAAATGTAATTTTAAGAAGAAAAGATAATAAAGAAACAAACAGATATTTTATTTAAAGATGTTGAAAATGTCCATTATTCATAATGAGCCTGTTTCACATTTTTCAAAAACTATTTTAAATGAAAGTTTATGGACTGATTTTCTTAGTAATAATTTGTTGTTATTTGTGGAAATAATTAAATAAAAAGATTGGCGTACTGAAAAACTACCCCCCACTCCTGTGACGTAGAAGCACATACATTACATCATTAATAGCCAATAGGAAAATAGTTTTTCCATCACCTACGTTTATTCATATTATTTATATAAATAAACGTAGGCTAAAGTTTGTCACATGCACAGACCATATACACTATTTTAGATAGGAAACGTACATGTTGAGCATCGATACCGCATTAATGACACCATCTGGTGTATGGAAGCAAAATTAAATATAAAAACTCAGTCGGTAGAATCATTACCTACAATTACTATTGCTATATTCGGTTTATTAATTACCCCTAATTAGTACAATTTGAAGTTGAAGCAATTTTTCACAAAATACTATCATTGCGTAGTATTTTATGAAAAATCTACTTCAACTACAAATTAGTCTTACAAAGATTACATAAAATGAGTAAAAAATAATGCATTTTTGAAAACAATGTAATTTCATTTAGGAAAGATACAATACTAATAGCAGTTCATCCATGCTTAAAACTTCCAACCACTTCACAAATAAATCCCAATGAGTTCGAGGATGTCGAAATCTACAGTTTTGTTATTCCTAGAATACGATTTTGTAATATGTTTTACTGGTATAAAAATACAATTATATGAAAATATATACTTACCGATAGCAGTATAATTTGGTACACAACACTTTATTCGTGTCATCGTAAATATTAACAAGTTTTCTTCACACAAAATAACTACTTATAAGACACAAAAAATATAATCACAATGACAGTCAGAATTGTTTCAAATGAAAATGACAAATGTCAATTCGCGCAAATAATGAAAAAAAAAAAATGACACACTAATGTACTGGTGTCGCCATATCTAGTGTATGGAAGCAAAACTAAAAATGCTGTCCCGGTATCCCCCATTTGCGTTTCCCGGGCCTGGTCACATGTTAATAACAAAATCTTTTAATTTGACATTTGACGCTGACATTGCTCATTGTAAATGAATAATAAAGTAATAATGGCTAATTCAAATTACACTCAAGCTAAATCGGACAATTAACCGAAGGTCGATAGCTGGATGATGGCTGAATTTATATCAGAACGATTGTTTTACTGCTACCCAAATAAGGGGGTGTTAAAGAGTTGAGGTAAAATAAAATAGAAAAACTGAATTTATTATATAAATTGATAATATATTTTACTTAGGGCCAATCTTACCATCTCTGGTTAAAATTTTAACTACCAGTTAAATGAACAAAATCGAAACTAAATGAACTGTCCAATGAAAAATTTATAATTGCTGTCAATAATTCGATTCAATAATGTTAATTTAACTGGTATTTAAAATTTTAACCAGAGATGGTAAGACTGGGCCTTAAAGTTCTGGTCGTGATTCTTATTTGACACTTGTTTGACAACTTTGACAATACACTCGACACCTTAGAACCGTTGAAGATGTATGTACTCTGACGTCACATTCTGTTTCAGATCACGTGACTTATTCAAAATTTTATCCAAATTTCAAAAATTAATTGTAAAATATCTAAAGGATATTTCGTGATATTTTCAAATTTGAGGCTCTTTAAAAAACAATATCTTTTCAAATTTAATACTTAGAAGTCATATAAAAATTCTTGCAACAGCCCTATTAATACATATTTGACAATATGTCATGCAAATCTTGTGTCAAATTGACATTTAATTAAATTTAAGACACGTTTTTATGTTCATAGCCTATTCCGAATTGGTTTCTGTACATATAACTTATTTTCATTTAAAAAGTAAATCATATTGAAAACTTAAAAACTCTATTTAAAATTGTACAAGAATTTAAAAAAACTGTACAATAGACATCGTTTATTTTAATTTTATAACTGTATTTCATATTAAAACGTAAAATGTGTTTGTAAAAATAAATATGGCAATGTTGCATTTCACTTCCCTGCCTAGGCAGAGAAATTCAATTTTCCTTCCGATTTTGAGGAAAGAATTAGAAAACACTCGCCAGATTTCTCAATATTTCAGCATCTGAATCAACTTTCGGTCATCATCAGATGCCGGCCGTGCCCAGCTAGTAGCCACAGACGCGTTTCGCTGTTATTGCAGCTCATTAGTGTGATGTAACTGCCGTCTCTTTACAAAGATAATTCACCAACTGGGCACAGCGAGAGATACGCATCTCATATAAGATAGACTTTTGTTTTTCAATAGCTGCCAGTGCGTTACGGTGATTCTTTGATAGATGGCTCTACATGTGGTTAGTTATTTCTTATTTTTTAAGCCATCTATCTTCTATGAGATGTATATCTCGAATTGTCTCTGCAATTACTCCACACTGGTGTCCCTCAATAACAGCGAGACGCGTCTGTGGTTACTAGCTGGGCACGGCCGGCATCTGATGATGACCGCAAGGTTAATTCAGACACATTGAAATTTAAAAGTTACCTCTACTAGCAATATCTTCTATTTCTATTGAAAATGAACTATTTGTCGATTTGATTTTTTTTTTACTTCATTTTTGTGGACGATTGTAGAAAAATCTTATTTGCAACACTATTGCCCGGTTTCACCAATACTGATTAAATTATGAAAATGACAACCTTTATATTTGTTTCTATTGGTTATATTTTTTAGCAACGTTGCTAAGACTTAACAATTTCGTTACAGAATTGGGGTGATTGAATAACACAAAAATATCACATTGAAACCATATCACAAATGACTGTATTTATTCTGTCATTTTGATGCGATATTTTTCACTTATTCGACGAATAAGCTATTCGAAGATTTAATTGATTATGATGAAACTGGGCATAAAACTATTTTTGTGAAAATTAGCTATTTCTAGCTTACTTTGAGTTTGAGAACACATATTTCTCGCACGATAAAATTTGGAATTATTCCGGATTCAAATTTTCGGGAGTAGTCCAGATTGTTTGAAAAATGAGCATCTTTCAGCCAAAAGACAAAAATATTTTATTAAAATATAATTATGTTCGAAACAAAATGTATCACATAAAAAAAATACGAACGACAATTTTTTTATTACCAAATTTTATTAAAAAAAAATTCGTAGTACAAAATTCAAATTATTATTTTTTACATATTTCTTATCACATAGAGTTATATTATGTGAAGCTATCGATTACATGAAAAAATATAGGAAAAACCTATAATTTAGCCGCAAGGCTATCTGAATTCGTCTGTAAATTTGTTCAGTTTTAAAAGCCTGATCTGCAAAAAACATTAACATCTGTAATTCAAAGCCACTTCAAATAATAAAACAAAGCAACAATAGTAAAAGTTAGCGTGACCTTAATTTGAACTATTTAAAAATCAATATGAAATCATCCATGAACAATAATATAAAATGTGATCACAGGTTTAATATTTGCAAACTAGTTAGCGCCAATGCTATTATTAATAATGATGTAATCAGCCCACTCATCAAGGCTTTTCCATATAAGTGAACAAATTATGCTAATGGAAGATAAGTCGCGTAGCGTAACAATGACCTACATTCAGCAAGAGGAAAACTTACCCCTATTTTTCTGAGGATTTCGTTTACTAGGTTTAGTGCCATCACCCGGGTTGGCTGGCGCATATGGAGGTCGTTCGTGTCGAGAGGGTGCTCGCCTACGAAAAATGGTAGAAAGAGAAACAAATATTAGGAATAATAACAATGCGCTCAATTTTCAAAGAGAATAATTGTTTATAATTACAATGAAAGAGTAATTTCTTTAGAATAGAAAATTAGAAACTTTTATTATCAATGGACCCATAAACCATAATAAAATGTACACTTTATCCTTAAAGTACTACTCAATAAATAACGATTAAGTTAAAAAAAAAAACATTTTTTTAATAATTACTTTGTGAGATTTTTGAATTAATTTCCAGGGCCACGGATGACGTCACACTATTACAGAAACTGGTGTGAGAAAGATAGCTATTCGCGATGCCAGTTTAGACGTCAGCGCCGCTAGTGACTAAATAGTGAACTTCTTTGGAGGGTGTTGAGATCTGTCAATCTCGTGTTTACTTTGTCATATTTTTGTGAAATTTCGCTTAATTTTTTAATTTTTATATAAACATAGGTTTGTAATAATAATATAATAACAACTACGATGTTATTGAATATTCAATGAAACTGAAATGATATAAAAATATCACAATGAAATTATAACATAACCTTGTAAGTATTACTTACTATAAAAGTTCCAATATTAATACTAGATAGATGAAAACGATGCTTATATACAAAAGTATTGTATATTCTTATCGCAAAACACTTAAATTAATAACAATAACACAAATATAAGAGAAATTACGCAAAAATATTACAAAGTAAACAAGAGATTGACAGATGTCAATACCCTCCAAGCAAGTTCACTAGCGGCGCTGACATCAAAACTTGCATCGCGAATAGGTTTCTTTAAAAATCAAATGCAGCTACAAAAAAACAATTATGACTTTCTGATACCACGAATTGCTTCAAAATTAAACGAACTTTCATTAAAAAAATTGGTTTATGGGCCGAATGAGTTTTTCTTAACGTAAACTAAAAAAATTAATGAAGAAAACCACAAGAATCAATCAAGCAATTTTTTTAAAAAAATTCTGATTATGGTGAGTCATATTAGGCGTTTGCGTATATTATTTCTGACAAAATAGTCAAATTTGTATAATGACGTCATCAGATAGTTTATTGTCTAGAGTGTTTGTAAAATATAAGAACGGATAAATGGGAATTACAAAATTAGAACTTTTATTTAACGATTTCATGTTTGTTATCAACAGTTTATTAAATTCTCCAGACTATTTCAAATAAATGTAAGGAAATACTACCTTTAATTGTAAATAAATTATTTTTCTTACAACCGTGCGTAAAGTACATACTTTACGCAGTCTTTACAATATGTAAAGTATTACTTTTCAAATATTAGTGCGTGAAAAGTAAATACGTTGCTAAGCAACATGCACATTCGGTTAATTCACTTGTCAACGAACCGTAACAATATTTGAATAATGTTTTACACACTTGTTACATAAATAACTATTTTAAAGATTTCAATGAAGAAGTACAAGAAATAATTTTGAAAGAAATTATAAATGAAACTGCTAAAAGAAACGAATTAAAATACAGAAAAAAATATTTCAAATTATAAATTGGATGCTAATATATTATAAATATTAAATTTTTATGTTTACGATAAATTATTGTTGCAATTATAATATAGGAGATTAGAAATTCCATTTCCGGTTTCTCAGATGGCCACCCATTTCGTATACTAACCCCTAAGCATTGCTTCCATTTTTATTTTGATATTTTTATTTCATCTGATAAATAAAACAATAACTCTAGATGGTTTTGTTATTTTTTAATAAATCCTTGACAATTTCAACCGGAACGCTTTGTTTTTATGCTTATTACCTTGGACGGTGTTGAATTTTGAATTTTTGTGAAAAACCACTCAATTATAACATTAACTTTTATCTTATACAGGATGCCAAACAATGACCATTTTCACAAAGAGTACAAGGATGAAGTACAAACATGAGCACTTTTGTGCAATATCTGCATGAATTTTGTCAAATTAGAATTCGGTTTGTTGTAACAAAAAAATCACTTTATCTTCATAAATAAAATTATTATAAAAGATGCGGAATTATTATTAAATACAGGAAAACATTGGCTGGTAGTGCGAGCTCGGTTTTAACTAAAACGCTGTTTTAAGAAATGTCAAATTCAAATTTCAATATTTAATTTCACCCTTATGTTTAAAGAACGATTTTTTAAAAAATATTTGTTTGAATACAAACTATGTTCTGCTTAAAAATCATATTTTGATAAATTTGATATTATTTATTTTTATTATTAAATACTGAAATTTGACATTTCTTTATACAGCGTTTTAGTTAAAACCGAGCTCGCACTACCAGCCATTGAGTACTAGTAAAAACTGGTAAACTATAAATAATTTTTTTTCTAAACAAAGTGGTTTTTGGATGAATGCTTCATTTATTCATAGTCAATGATTTACAATTCCAATTACGATGTTTCGGTTCTGTTTAGAACCATTTTTAAGTAATTATTAAAAAAATTTAAAAGTTTTACATTGTAATTATAAATGAAGTTACAAGAATTAAAAAACCAATGAGTTGAAAAACTGCATGGTTAAAAGTCAACCAAATGAAGCATTCATCCAAAAACGACTTCATTTAGGAAAAAAATTTATTTGCTTCCAAAAACTGAATCAAAAAATATAAATAAAAATGTCTAATTAAAGTGGGATATCGATTCGTACTGATTTAAAATATGAATAATAGGTGTTTGCAACATATGTAATCTAATTAGTTTGTTTAACCAGGGTAAAAAACCGATTAATCGGTATTTTAAGTTAAATATTTAATTTTTAACCGTATGCGAAATTTAGATTTTTTATGGAAAACCGGTAAATATTAACCGAAAGAAATTTTCTAAATAGTTTCTTAAAAAAAGAAGGCAACGCACTTTTTTACTCCTTTTTTAAATTATTTTAACTGTAATAAAATAACTACTTTTTACTGTAAAATGAAACAATAAAGTTTTATTATTTTTAATGGGCGCAGATAAGAATTTATATAAATATTTTTTTTTGTTTCCCGAATGATTTTATTGACCAGTTAATCTAATAGATTTAAACAATGGATTAAAAAAGAGTAAACCTTTATTTTTTTCGGTTTTTTAAACTCCAAATTTCTTAATCTAAATTAGTTTTAAGAAAACTTTAATTTGAAAATATGCGAATAAAAAAATTTACTACTGCAATTCAATGTAAAAAATAAAATAAAAATAAAGTGTAGATGTCTCTTACGTTTGAGTGGGGAGGAAGAAGGTAGAGTCTGCGTCTCCATTTCCACGGTCAACCTATTCGAGTCAATCTGCGGGATGTGCCCATTAACCACCCGTTCATTATCGGGCGCCCGCTCTTTCACCATCAGCTCTTGCTTGAGATCTCTGGTTTCATCAACAAGCCGCTGCAGTTTCACCTTCAGCGTTTCTTTCTCGTCCACTTCGCTTTCCAGGATCGCGTTTCGCTCGATCGCCAGGTTGAGAGAGGCTTCCACAGCTGCCACGGACTCCGCGACAACGCGCTCTGCTCTCTCGAGATCGTCGTTCTTTTGCTCTAGTTCGCGCACGTAGCGAGTTAGTTGTACTTTTTCATTTGTAAGGGTTTGGATGTCTGACTGAAGCTTGGAAACTTCGTTTTGACTTTGTTCTAACTTATTCTGTGGGAATTACAAAAAATAATTAAACGATAATTAACAATAGTTGGAGTCTAATGTTAGATTATAACTAAAACTAATAAAATTACCCCTTAACCTAAAAAAATAATTTTAATAAAAACTAAATAAGTATTTCGAGAATTTATTAGTTTTAGTTGTAATTAAAAGATGATGAAATTGGCTTACTCTAAGAGATTCCAATTCTGTTTGAGTTCTATTATTTAAAACTTCTAAATCTCTTATTTTCTTTTCGGCTTGGGCTAAAGACGCTTCTAATTCTCGTTCTAGTTGACCAGAATCTTCGGCGTAATCTTCTAATTCTCGCTGGATTTCATTTTTCCTATCGTAATTTAATTAATACCTACTTACTAGTACATTTTTATTATTATACCAAAGTGGCAACACAGAAACTCCCAATTTAAAAAAGTTATGTATTTTAAAATAAACAAGCCTTCAGGTGTATTCGAGTTTAAATAAACCCCGCCTCCTCGCTTTTAATTAATTAATAAATATTTCAATTAAGATAATAAAAAGTGATACGTACTCGTCTAAATATTTTTCTGCAAGGTTTCTCCAATAATCCACTTCTTCATCTTTACTAGCAAAAGATGGGAGATCTTCTTGATTCATTTTGATCAGTAAAGTCAGTAAATAAAATCTAATTAAATATCATAACACTACAAGCGAACAATTCTTCAAGCTGAAAATAAACAAATATGACGGTTATAGTGACAAATTTGTAACATACGTCACAATACAATAACGTGCGTAACTTCAACTAAACTAATATGTTGTAACTAATTTGTAAGTTCTACTTGTAAATAATATAACTTACATTTGTTCTTGACGCAAATAATTCAAATTTTACACTATGTCATCAATAAATCTCTAGAATTTCTCTAGACAGCCTAAGAACATATTTACAAAATGGCGACTAGTTTACTCAATTTCTCACAGAGGGCACTACAAAACTTTAACCTGCGTGAAAACAGCAACGACAACACGACAACATTCAAAAGAGTGGGACGAGCATTCATAAGTATACCTTTACAATAAGTCGTACGTAGTTTCATTTTCCAGCAAGGAAAGAGGTCTGACTCTGAAACAGGTATTGATAACAGAACTTAGCCAGTGTTGGAGTTTCGTCCCCGCTAGCCCACGCGTTGCGGGGGGCCCGTGGACGAACGCAATGAATTTTTTTATAACAATGTACTTATTTTACTTCTTACTTATCTTAAATGGTGTAAAATTAAGGAATTTTGAAATTACATTGTATTTAATAAAAAAAAATTGTGAATATGGGCTCGAAGTGCTCGAAGCCCGAGCGAAAAATTATCAGAAGTAATATCCCAAGACCTCCTGATTTTATCGATAAATTTTTATTTTGCATGATTTTTTTTGCTTAGCAACAAACACGAAAGGAAACTGCATGGTAAATCCCGACTCCAAAGGAGGAGGGGTTTTACCTAATGCCAGTTTGCTTGAGTGCTTAAAAATAAAAGTTTATCTGATAAAATCTAAGAGGTCGTGTGGTATTTGGTGAGATAAATTCCAAAGACAACAAAAAATGTAACTTGACACATTAATTGTCACACTGACAGTTATAAACAATAACAACTGTTTATTTACTTGGTAGCGGAAAATTATCGGGGTAACGGGGTTTTATCAGCATAATACTGTTCCCATTGGTTGAATTTTCAAATGTTTTGCATCATGATTGGTTAAAAAGTAGTCGTTAGAATTTATCAAAACAAAACTTCAAATACATAATGTTATCTTTGCGCAGCCTTTTATACGGACAACCGACCATCCCGATACACAACAAAACAAAGTAACGTCTACACAAGTAGGGTCCCATAAAACTTTTCTTATTACTGCTAAATTTCCATCCTGCCATGGGGTCAGCGTGGAGTGAAGTTTGATTTTGATTTTCCCTGCATTTTATAAAATAAAATAAATGTAAAACTTAGGTAAGTTTTTTTAAAAATATTTATTAAAATAATTACGTATATATTATGATACATAAAATTTTATAGACAACTATAATGTATAATGCTGAACTTTGGACCTCCGAAACGTCCAAATAAATGTTAAAATCAAGAGAATTGTGAACATGAATTTTCCCTCTTCTCGACACCTTGATTAGGCGAATAAAGTTCATCATTTAGCATTTTATAAAATGTTTGAACCCGGATTTCTTCATTTTAAAATATAAATATTATGTTATAAATTCTGAAATGTTCACATATTAAGTTTTAATTAAAGTATTTTTAATTGTGTTCGAGATAAACAAAAAATTAAACCACAAATATTTTTTCATCCTGAATCCTCTGTGCATATTTCCAAAAAATTCAAATCAGTCAAAATAGGCCCCCCGTACAATATGTGGAGCTCCCTAAATGTTATTTTATTTCTAGAGGCTCTTTCAACGTTTCTGTTTCATTTTCTTCAATCCTATCTGCAAAGGATACGTTTTATTATTTATGTCAAAATGATAGGATAGTATAGGTACTTACATGGGGCAGACCGCATACTGTGCGATCTCTGGTGGGCCCCATCTAATCGACTGCTTGAACAAGTGTTTTATAATTTTCATTAGTTTAATGACTAATGACTTCTATCGCACGCGGTATAAATAAAGGATTATATTATATACATTTTTATTCATAAATAATATTTTATTGTAATGTTAAAGTAGACATTTGAAAGCTAATAACATTTATAAATTATTAACAAAGACATTATATAAAAATAAAGTTAATCTCAGCTTAACTATATGTATAATATAAATTACATTGTCATACGTATAAGGATATTAAGATGTGGGCACTTATCTGCAGTAATATTTCAATAGTTAGTCTTTTATCTATTTATCATAATCGCTGGGTCAATATTACGGCAGTTCTTTTAACATTTCCTTATATTTATTTTACATCTTAAGTAGGAAAATAATGTTATTTAAATAAAATCAGAGTCTACATTTAAAAAGGCTGTTTGAACGGTGAATTTTTATCTTGCACTTATACTATACCTTTTCAACTTCAATTTCAGAAAAAGTTAATTGAATTTCAAAAAATGTAAATTCAATTTCAGAAAAATCATATCAATTCTAGATAAAGCAACATCTATTTCAGAAAAAGTTACAATTTCAGAAAAAAAGTAAATTCATTTTCAGCTTCAGTTTTTATTAACAAAAAAATAAACTGGAGCAGAATTAATATCCAATATTTAAGGCATACGGTGTAGGGTACCGCACATGTATGTATTTTTATTTTGCAATTAAATTTACTTTTGAAGTTGATAACGTACATGATAAAAGAGGTATAGGATCGTGAATTTGCATATTATTTTATAAATAAGCACAGTTTTTTGGGATTAAATAAAAAAATATGCAGGACAAACTAAAAGGTTGTATTATGAGTTCTGAAATATTTTTTAATAATTTAAATATCATATCTTAAAGATAAATCATAAGATCAATCATAATTTAACAAATTTGAAATTTGATTATTTATTATAATGTATATTATGTACATACTTAAATTCATATTTTCAAATTTGTACATAAAACTTATAATAAATAATTTAATTTATATTATTATTAGCATTTGAAATATGTATTATGGATACGATTATTTTAGAAATTTGTAAATACGTTACTATAGTTTATTCTGTCAGTCAGTTTCGTCCATGATTTTGAATAATTTAAAGTTCTGTTGTTGAATTAAAATTTCAATTATAAAAATATATTAATATAAAAAAATACACATTAATAAAATAGCCTAATATATCTATACAGGAATTACAATGGGGGATTCCACGAGTTTTTGATTTTTTTCTATGTTACAGTATTTTTAAATTCATAAATTCCCTAATTTTTCTTTTTTTAAAATTCTCATGGAAGAAAAAAATGGCAAATATTTGGTATCCAGCGTTTTCCGCCTTACGCTTACGATATAAGCGAACCCAGTGGTGGAAAGCAATGGCATATCGTGCTTTCTTTCTCAGCAGTTGCTGTTATCAGAGATTCTAAATCATTTGTCAATGTTGCGTGGCTGTTAAATTTGAAAATTTCATTTTGTTCTTATTTTCTTCTGATTTATTTATCTTAAATTTAGTATATTGTTGTTATAGTTTATTAGAATTTAAGTATTTGTAAAAAATAATAGTGTGTAGCCGCATAATCCCATAACCAAATACTCCAGTGGAAGAGTCTGGCAGCCGGGTTCGGTACTTTCATCAAGCCCGGAAAAATCCGCGCGTTTTGAAAGTGTATAATATATTTTAGCATTTATAAAAAAAGTGATAAAATATATAGAAGAAGAAATTTACGTCAATAACACAGTTATATGGGAAGAAATAATTATGTATATAATTTATATAAAAATTCGGTATGAGTGGAATCCCCTATTAATTATTGTTATTATTATTAATTCCAATCTCTTTTTTATACATATTTAAAGACTTCTGATTTCATATAACATGATTTTCCTAGTGGAAGGTCTGGTTTCTAGTTTCTAGTTTATATTAATCTCAAAATGTACAACCATATTATCAGTATTTGTAATGACTAGTCGTGTGTGATATTTCCTATTGCTTCTAAATTTATCCTCTCCGAAAGGGAGCCTTCATATACGCTCCTCTGTCATGCTCTTCTTTAACAATGAGGAAGTACGAGTATACCACCATCCACATGTAGACGTACACCACTGAAAATAAAGGAAAATAGTTAACCAAAACTGAAGAAGAATAATTTGTTAATATAAAAAACATCTGACTTCTTCGTAAATGTATTACTTTATAATTATCATTTTAAACTATATAAATAAACAATTATAACATTTGGGTTCAAAAGGAAATATCAAATGCAAAATAAAAATATATAAATAATATGTAAGATTTTTACATGAAAACGTTTTTTAAGTCATACAATTCGAGATGAGGTTGAAATGTAAAACCAAACATGGAATACATTTTATGAACAAAGGTATGTATAATAAAGGGTTTAATTTGTATTTGAATCAAATAAATAAGAATATTAAGAAGATATAAAATGAAAGAAAATATGTTTTAATAATTAACTTTTAAATTACAATACTTACAGACTGCTACAATACCAAAGACTAGCCACAAAGTGCCGTTGAAAACATCATCATCTATGTAGAAGACAACGGCTGTGTAGATAACGGATATTAGGAGACCAATAGCTAATAGGATACCGAGTATCACCCAAGGAAGCATGCAGAACATATACCTCTGCAAGAAGAAATTATTATTGTCACATATTTTCCAATATTACTAATTAATTAAATTTTGTAATTTTATGGTTTAATTTTAGCTTGACCAAATACAGGGTATTACCCAAGTAACACAAATGACCTAAAATCGACGTCACTACGACGTCTGAAATTCCGTCATATAGACGTCCTGACCACGTCTCAGCGTGGAGCTGTGCGACGTCATTTTTAGACGTTGTTTCGACGTCATTTTTAGACGTTGTTTCGACGTCATTTTTAGACGTTGTTTCGACGTCATTTTAAAACGTTGTGTCGACGTCATTTTTAGACGTTGTTTCCACGTCATTTTAAGACGTTGTGTCGACGTCATTTCAAGACGTTGTTTAGACGTCATTTTTATGATATAAACATAAATGATGGTCGGGAAAAATTACTACGAAAAATAAATAATTTAATTCTAAAGTTTTATTTATACTATAATATAAAACATTAATTAGAAAATATTAAATAAAGTAAAACAATAAACCTACAATAAAATATTAAACATAAAAAGTATTTTTGAAAAAGATAAATATTCACGAAAAATATAAATTAATTAAATGATGCATCTTGTTATATCTATAAAACAATAAATTATTTTTGTAATTATTCGCCCATTGTCGTGCATAGATCACAGTTCACCATCACCATTCCTTGTTTATATTCCTCATGGAGCCACTTGCTTTCTTATCTTGCCATAGCTATAAAAAAATAAATGTAATATGTAATGTAACCACAATTTGATCTACTTATAATACCTATACTAAATTTTTAATGTTCATATTATGAAATTTTATTTTCAATATTCTCTCCCATGGTAATTACTATAGTATTCTTATTTATTTTTCAGTTGACTGCAGCGCAGCCATTATAGCTTCTATTAAGCGTCTGTGACATGTCAAAAATTTCAGAGGGTGCGTCTATACAACATACATATTTCTCTTAACTGTCAAAAATTTTCATGGCTATCTTGAGTTTTGAAAATTCATATTTGCAGTATTATACGTCATGTAAAATTTTACCTGACTCTTTTGAGTACTGTAATGGAAAATTTCATCGTGGATACACAATCTGACTTTTTCTATTGTTTTTATTTTTTAATACAATGAGAGCAGTCAGTGGGATTTTGATGAACTAATGGCGCCACTCCAGCAATAGCTCTCTGCGATTCAGCAATGAAATGTACATGTGAGCAAGTAAGCGCTAGTACAAAATTTGTCTACAATTGCACATTCTGGTATCAAATCTGACAACCAACAGCGCTCATAAGAAGTATAACCTTAATTCCTATTTTAAATTATTAATGAACCATAAATTATAATTATTTTCCATAATGTGTATTTACCCACAGAGAATGCAAACTGTAAATATTGTCGGATGACTCACTACTGTCACTGTCAAATTTTGACAATTTGATTTTATTGTTAAGGATTTACGATTGCAATAAAAGTGTTGCAAAATTATTGTTAAATTGGATACAATGTTTCTTATGTATTTTTATCTGATTATTTTTGCATCAAATTATTCGTAATAACCGCCATTATTTTCCCCGCTTTAAATCATTCAAATCGCTTTTACTGGAGTGCTGCCATCTGCGATAGCTTTGCCTGACAGCTCCCATTGTCAAAATGTCATAAAATTGAGAATTTATGAATAATTTTTAAATAATTTAAGTGATTCCGGGAAAATATTATAATTCATTTATTATTAGGTTGAAGCTAAATAATATTTCATAAAAAGAAATGAAATTAATATTATACACATGTAGTGATGTCTGAAGGGCGTGGGGCGAAAACCATTGGAAATTAGGGCGGAAAATTCAAAAGTCATGTATGTATTACATTTTCGTTTTGTGGCAAATGGATGGTATGGTAGTAATAGTTTTTAGTACATTGAACAATTGGTTTTTCTCAGTATTTATATTTACTGTATGCCGATAAATTAAATGACAAAAACCCTTCATTCCAAGTGAATTGAAACATGCACAGCTGAGTCCTTATACTATAACTACTAAATGTTAGTTATATTCTTAATTAATATATTTCTTTTTTCCTTATAGAAATTTTTCCTTTAAAATCGGTTGTGCACAAAAAGAGTAATGAGAACAATAATATATTATACGATATAAGAAAATGGGCAGTTGAAGAAAATATTACTCAATTTTCAGTAAATAAATTATTATTTATTCTTAGATATCACAACAACATTCCAAAGGATGCTAGATCACTACTGAAGACCCAAAGATCTACCAAAGTTACAAAATGTATATTTCCCTTTGTTTATACATTTGCTTTTGTAAACATTTGTTAAAAGTTTGTCTTGTCATTACTAGGTTTTGTTTAAAATGTTGAAAATTAAAATGTCCATTTATACGAAAAAATATAACATAATTTTTTTCTGTTTCACATTTATAATTAAATATGTAAACATATATTATTATATTACCATGGCTTATTACCCATTTCTGGGTATGCCAAATTTACTTCTATTCGTAGTTTTAGGTGATGGCGATACATAAATAAAAATATATATTATACATATATGTATAAAATAAGTTTTATATTATATTTATTCGAATTTTAAAAATAATTGTAGTAAACAATATATTGTTTTATATTTTTAATAATATTGAAAATAAAGTAAAAATAAACGAAATGTATCTCTTTATCAAGACATCAAATTAGACGTCTGAAAAAGGTTTAAATAGACTTAATTACGACCAAATAAAGTCGTTACATGGCCCACAAATCTGACGTCTAAAAAGTCCTATTTCAGACCAAAAACAGACGTCACAGTGACGTCGTATAGACGTCTGATTAGACGTCTAAATAGACCTATTTTTGACCAAAAAACAACGTCACAGTGACGTCGCATAGACGTCTAATTAGACGTCTAAATAGACCAATTTTTGACCAAAAATCAACGTCACAGTGACGTCGTATAGACGTCTGATTAGACGTCTAAATAGACCTATTTTCGACCAAAAATCAACGTCACAGTGACGTCGCATAGACGTCTAATTAGACGGCCGTATATGACGTAAATTCGACCTAAAACCGACGTCACTTTTTGGTCGACCGTTGGTCAGTGTTACTTGGGTAGGTAAGTAAGTGTACAACGCTTAACTCATGGAAGAACTGACCCCATAGATATCAAATCTGGCAATAATTTTTGTTTAACATGCTTTCTACAAGAACTGGAGGCCTTCACAACTGACCAATCACGTCATAATCCAAAATTTTGTAAAAAAAGTAAAAAAAATTGTTCTCTGGAAAAAATTGCCAGATTTACCATATTTGGAGTCAGTTCTACTATATGTTAAGCGTTGTACATTTACTTACATATACAATCGTACGATTGTATAGTTATAGTACAATCGCATTGGGTCTACTTTTCGTACATCGTGAAATATACTATATAGTGAAACATCAATGTATTTCTGGTTACATAAGGTTTACTTTTTTAAGAGCTCAATGAAGAAGTGGTACCCCCTTCTCCTAATAATATTAGCTAGAGGTAGGATAAGTAAAAGTAAAATTGTATTCCTCTCTTCCCGTTAAATTTATTTTAAAAAAAATTATACCAGTAATTGCACTCTTTATGCACCACAATTATTTTTTTCAGTAGTCTACGTACAAAGGAGGCATTTGCGTTCGCATTTGTCACTTTGCCGCTCATGCGCGACAAAATAGAAAAACGCTCGCTGTCCGAATTTCTAACTATAAAATGTTAAGAAATGTCACTTGTCTACATTACATTCATAATAGGAACGTTTAGTCAGGAACTAAAGGCGTTGTAGTTATTTGCACATCTCCACAAGTCAATTTGATATATGACTGCTCTGTCGATATATTACATAACCAAACAAAGTGCCGTACTCTGTGTAAAGGAATACAAAAATAAAATAGGCCATTTATTTACAAAAACGAAAGTAAAAATGATCAGATTAGATTGAAGCATTAGCTCAAGAAGAATGGAAAATAACGATAAATTAAAATTAAAAAATATAATCGTTATTTATTGAGTAGTACTGTAAGGACAAAGTGTACATTTTATTATTTTTTGTAATGGTGGAGGATCCCATTGTGGCGACTGTAGAAAAAATTATATGCGAGTTTCGAACGCAAATGGATATTGTCGATTTTGAGAAAATGCCGCGCGACGTAGGACAACACCCTCTCAATCGACAATATCCCATTTTGCTCTCTTAATACACAAATAGCTATTTTTTTTGCGATGAACTTTAACATAACTTAACCTAACAGTACAAAACTTACGGGCGAGAGTTTTGTGCATTAGGTTAGGTTACATGAGGATATGTTTACGAAAATTAGAAGCGAAAATGCTCAAATATTTAGTCCGGTGACTCAATGGTTAGAGCAACGCCTTTTAATAATGAGAGCGCTCGGGGTTCTGGGTTCGAACCCATGGATGTTTGTGTACGTGAACCTACTCAGTAATTGGGATTTAATCCTGTTGAGAGGTTTAAAAAAACATGAGTAGGCGTTCAAAAAATATACAATTTGGCTGCGACATAAAAAACAAGAGCGCAAATAAAATAATTGTGGCTCATATAAGCGCATTAACAGCGCAATTATTGGCAATATTTTTTTAAATATAATTTTGAAAAGAAGAGTGGGTGAGAACTTGATTTACCTTATTAGTAACATTAACGTTTTAAATAATGTTATTTTTCAACTAAATTTTAATTTTACTTACTCTATTCTGAAATTCTGTAGTTTTCACTTTCCCATTAAGCCCCGCATATAATTTTTACCGAGTTTACTAAATTTTTTTATTCATTTTGTTAAGTTTCATAAATAAATATATGTTTTTGACCTTTTATTAATTGATTAAAGTACGAATCTGTGTTGCGTAGATTACAATGATTAAATGCTATTCTTTACCTTGATGGCTCCAACGATCAGCAAAATAGAAATCAATATCGTCATGGCCATGTTGATTACAAGGATAATTTTAACTGCAAAAAAGGAATAATTAGCATCTGCCTTATTCTATAAATCCTAGAATAGTTGATGGTGATGACATTTGACGAGGCCGTCAGGTTATTAGAAATGGGAGTTCAACTCTGATTCTGTTAGTGTTTGCTATTCTCGGACAAGGTTACGAGTGTTTACCTTCACGACATATGAGACAAGATAGAGGTAGGTGTACTACATATAGGGTTTGCAGGCACATGTGTACATGATGGATGGTGTAAACACGACACACGACTGAATAAATGTTAGCAATTAGAAAATGAATTGCAAGCAACGAGAAACTGAAGGGTTATCCAGTGTTGGAGGATTGCATGAAACACACGAAAACTTTTACATAGCCTTCTTCAAATCACGACTTATGCATTTCTTGACTCTGCAAATCTAGCCCATGAAGTTGGCGCCGAAATGCTCAAATCTCGACATATGCACCGTTCGACAAGATGGCTGACTACTTCACTGTAGAGTATAAAATGAATTAGGATTAGGTTACGTTATTGGTAGTATTTAAAAAAAAATTACTCCGGAGTGTACTTGTCAGCCATCTTGTCATGAAAGTCAAGATTTGTGCATTTCCATACGCGCCAACTTCATGGTCTAGTTGTGGTCTAGATCTGCGACTGCGAAGTCGAGAAATGTATAAGTCGTGATTTGAAGGCTATGTAAAAGTTTTCGTGTGTTGACTCTCTAGCCGATGTTAGTTTTGACCGGAATTGAACTAAGAACATTTGGGTTGATGACCATATCAAAGTTAATTTTTCAATTAAATACGGGGGCAGTTTATAAAGAACTCTATCTATTTGTGTAACATTTTTAAGTTCATGCAATAAGTTGCATTCAAATCGTATTATTTATTAGCTTAGCGTAGAATTTTGGATTAAAGTATGACTGAAACTAAATTGGAGCATCGGAGTTTCGGTGGGATTCGACACAGGATGATCCAAAATGTGGGCGACCACTTGAATCACGAACTGCAGAAAATGTTCAAGTAGAAAAATTGGTGTTTCTGTTATTGCTAAGGAACTGTCTATCCGAAACCAGTGTTTGGAAGATTTTGCATGAAGATTTGGGCATGAGAAAAGTATCTTCACGGTGGGTACACAGACTACTTACACCGGAGAAGAAAGGACAAGGAAAGAAATTTCGCAAGAATATTTGACTGCTTTGGAAGATGACAGCGACTTTTTCTTGAAGATTGTGACTGGAGATGAAACATGTGTGTATCGCTGGGACCCGCCTACCAAAAAAGAATTCATGCAGTGGGTTCCGCCCAAAAAGGCCAAGACACAATCTTCAGGGAATAGTTGTTTTTGGGATAATGAAGGGATACTAACAATAGAGTATATGCCAAGAGAGTCTACAATTAATGCAGAGGTACATGGTAAAACTATTCAGAACTTAAAACTTGTCCTGGAAGAAAAACGTCCGAAACAGGGATTTGTTAACTACTGGATGGAGCAAATGAATCTTTACTATGTACACGGCCAGATCGACAGAGATAGTCATACATAATTCCGATTTGTTGTCTTTGTTTCCGTTACTTGTCAAATCTTTTATTTGACAGGTTTGACAGATTTTAGGTTATTGTTGATATCATCATTGAAATTATAATTATTTTAATATATGACAATGGTTCGAAGGTGTTAAGTTGAAAATTGTGTATCAAAATATGTGATGAACGGTGCTGTGTCGTTTCATTAGTAAGTTATGATTAAAATTATGATTTCTTCTAAAAAATAATTTGACAAATAAACATGACATATTCTTATATGTATTCTAATTTAGCGTTGCATTGGTGTATTCGTACTTATTTCACGTTTCATGATCAAATAAACAGAATTATTTTTGACGTAAATTTGACAGATGTGAATATGACAGATTTGAATATCAAATTCAATTGTCTAAAGTGGAATTATCTATATCTTTCTCACTCACACTTCCTGTGTTATCTCTTAATCTAGCCGGGTACACAAGAAATACATATATCGATATACACTTACTCCATCCAATTGCAAGGTTGACAAAACGCGTAAAGTTGAAGACATTATCAGGGACTGCGGTTTTACAGAACTACGCCATCCACCTTATAGCTCCGATTTAGCCCTTAGTGACTTCTTTTTATTCATAAATATGAAAAAAATTCTTAGGGGAAGAAGATTTGAATCAGACGAGGAGTTAATTTATGCTGTTGGCAGTTATTTTGCAGATCTTCCAAAAAATACATTATTTTGACGGAATGGCACTGTTGAAGAAACGTTGGGAAAAAGCGTGTTAGTGTTGAAGGAAGTTATGTTGAAAAACAAAGTATTGTTCAAGTTCAATGTGTCTTTTTTCATAGCTAGGTAGATTTCTTTATAAACTGCCTTCGTATATCATCATCTTACCTGCCCAGTCTGGAAGCGTGTCAATAATAATCGTCCGGAATTTGACACTAGTTGTGAACATGATGATAATTCCGAAAAGGGCTAACAACTAGAACAAATAAAATATAATTGAAATTGAAAGTAAAAGGGCAAGAAATATAATGAGAACTTACAATTCCAGAAACACCACTGATGATGGTACCCGTTCGCAGCGAAAAGCAGCCGCAGCAGGAATTCAACGGCCGACCCATTTTGGAGATTTATTAGCTGAAACAAAAAGAATTAAATTAGTTTCAAGTATATTTAGTAATGACAAAACATTTTTCTTCCAAGATCTGGTTCTATAGTTCCAAAATACAGGATTGGGCAGAAACATCACAAAATTGATACTTATTGCTTAAAAAACATTATTGGCGGATTTGTGTTCGTAATGACATCAAGTGTGGAAAACATCTTGCATGTGGTGTCCGTTCATTAAGGTGAAATCTGATAGCCGTTTGATGCAATGCTGGTTGCAGCGATTACGACAATTTTAAAATCGAAATATTTTTTTATTCTTATAATATTTTTAGTAAATTAAACTCAAATAAATACTGAAATTATCAAAATTATTAAAATTTGTTTAAATTTATTACAAAAAATTGCAGTTAATGTAATAAAATCGCAATTTTATTACAAAATCGTGAATTATACAAATTCCTCCCTAGAGAATTATTTTTAAAAAATGTATATAATAGGATTTTATACAAGGATTATACACGACAAATTTTAAAAATTTTGAACTTGTAGAAGGTACTGAAAATAAATAAAATTTAATTGTTTTAGAGTTATTTTTACCTTCCGTCACCTTTAGGTAAGGAAGGTATTGTCTTTGGTCAAAAAATTCGGTGGTGAGTTTTTAATGAATAAGCACGAATTTACTATTTTTAAGATGATGTCTGTATGTATGTATGTATGTGTGTGTGTGTGTCCGTGTGTGTGTGTGTGTGTATGTGTGTCCGTGTGTGACAAATTTTTCTCCGACGATAACTCCAATACTACAATTCTAAAAATAATAATTCTTTCGTAGTCCTCTTCTGTACATCCATATGAAGAGTTGATTAGATTTTGGTTATAATCGATCCACCGGAAGTACCCTTATTTGAAGTTTTTAACAGTTTTTCTTAAAAAAACGCAATTAAATATTATTTTTTAACATTTTGTTATTATACATATTAAAGAAAATACTCTTCTCTATACGGTTTAATTATACATTTTCCTTCATATTCAATAGATGTAAATTTAAAGCATTATAAAGAAATTAATTTTCAAAAATTAGTCAGCTTTGCAATTTATCATGAAAACAGCTGACATAATTATTCAAAAAAAATTAATTGACAGATGTCAGTTGCAAGTGCAAAACCAAATTTGGAAAGTATAGGATCTAAAATTGGTATGTCATTTTGTTACTCGCAAGTGACATGCAGAGAAAGGCCAAAGAGAAGATGGAAGGACATTACTTAGTGTAGTTTATGTTATAATTTTATTGGATTTAAAGAACCTTTTCAAATGAACTTTTAGTATGGAATTTGTAAAAAACAGTATGTGTTCGTGTTCGATTTTACATGATATTATATAGAATCTGTTCCAAGGACCTTTTGGTATGGGTTTTGTACAAAATACATCGAATTGACGGAAGGTCTTGTGCTGGCCACAACAGATTTTTTTATTCTTATAATATTTTTATTAGGTACATTAAACTCAAATAAATACTCAAATTATCAAAATTATTAAAATTTGTCTAAATTATTGCCTAAGTTAATGTAATTAAATCGCAATTTTATTACAAAATCGTGAATTATACAAATTCCTCCCTAGAGAATTATTTTTAAAAAATGTATATAATAGGATTTTATTCAAGGATTATACACGACAAATTTTAAAAATTTTGAACTTGTAGAAGGTACTGAAAATAAATAAAATTTAGTTGTTTTAAAGTAAATATTTTTTTGTAGACGATCTGCAACTTCAAAAATTCTAAAAAAAATATATAATAATGTATACATGTTTTTATATCTTCACGAATTTTTTTATTAAAATTTTTATGATGATATTTAAAAAATGAGAAGCAACTCATTAACGTTAGCAGTAGTATTTATTTTCATCTCAAAAATAAATGTTATATGGTCCAGTATACCATAAATAATTATAAGACAAGTTAAACAAATATTTCAGTTATGAACGAACTAATAAAAAGTATGAATTTTGTGACGTTTTAAAAAAAGGTCCGTCCGTTCTCTCCAATCCTGTACAAACAGTAAGTCATATGCCAAAATAAAATCAATTGATATTAACATATATCGCAACAGGGTATTATCTTTTTTATTTTATTTTCTTAAAGAACAGGTATATCTAAGGGTACCTGTGAAAACCCGAGGTAAAAATTCCATTTAATAAGCGAGATATTAATTTTTAAAGTTTGATTTTGTCATGTCACGTGATAGTGACGTACTAGTTTACCAGTGGTGTACAATCAGTGGTTCATAGCTTTTCGAGAAGGTGTTGACCAAGTATTGAAAAAGATAGGATATAATAGTTATTTATGTACCTAGGACAAAAAATTGCATATTACAGCAGAGCTTGAGTTTGCTTTCCGAGGCGAAGCCGAGGTAAAGCAAACAAGCGAGGCTATAACATGCATTTTTTGCCGAGGTACATACTACATTTTTCTGTCTACCTTACTTTACGTAATAGATCTAGAAATAAATACATGTTTTTTTTAAATTCGTAAAATCTTATTATTTATTATATGAATAATGATTGGATAATATATATCTTCTGCTATTTTCACAAAATTTTAATTCTTAGCTCTGTTTTAGTTTGAAGGAAGAAACACTACACTCACAGACACATCAACACTATTTGACAGGCGAAAATAAACAAAACCAACAAAATAACCTCGAAAACAACTCTATCCAGCGGCATCTTAGATTAACAATTAATCATGTCAAAATTAATAATTTTTAGTATAGTTAATTTCATTATTAATTGCGCACATATTTAAATTAAATTTATCATTAAATTAATATTTTTATTTGCTCGTTCGATATTTGTTATTTACAACTCCGGTGATACACACTATTGCAATAATCATAAAATCGTAGTAGGTTTAGCGTACAAAAAAGGTTTGCGGACGAAAAAGGTTTCCGGACGAAAAGTGATAACGTTCAGAAAAGTGTCATTTTTCGTCCGAAAATAAGTACGTAAAATTTCACTTTTCGTATAGGTAGACAGAAAAATATATTTCATTACAATCTTACATGTTATTACTAAAAAACTGAAGCAAATTATAAGATAATTAATCTAAGTAATGTGGGATTACACCATTTTTTTTTATAATTTCATCTGATAATATTAGGAAAACTAAGACTATTGATGAAAATCCGATAAAAAAATTCTTATTAATAAGCGAGTTATAGTCTCCCGAATTTTGAAAAGATTGATGTGACGTCACATTTATGTGTTTTTGTATCAAACTGTTTTCATCATGGACCTAAATGTTCTTGAAATATATGCTATTTTAAGTTATATTTACATAAAAATAAATTAATATTATAACACTGTATAAGTCTACATACTTTATAATTACAGGTGTATTTAAATTATTAAGTTTAATGCAAGAAATTTATGTTAAAATAAAAACTGTTTGGAAACTGTAGTACAGGAATGTTAGCCCCTCCTTTCGAATTTGAATTTCTTAACTTCCATTGGTAGTAATCCCCACCTCCTAACATGCTATTTATAATGCATATGCAGGTGGTCTCTCGATCGCCAATCAAAATATTTTCATATTAGTGTCGAAGCGCTATAACAAAAAAACCCTTTATTTCCGAAATATCTCAATTATACCATTTCATTTTTATTATTAATATTCGTTATTCAGCATATACATTCGTATTTTTATACTATTTTCCTTTAATTCGATTGAGCCGTAATCCCCCATTGATAAACATATTTTTCATTGTACTACAAAAACATTTTGACATTCTCATGGCGTTTGTATTGTAAGTTTTGTTTTGAAATGTTTTGAATGGGTTGGAGGTTGGAGTTCATTTATTACGTTTATTACTTTGTTTCTTCTGTTCGAGTTATATTAATATTATTTCTTAAAGAAATACTCCTGTTTTGCCTAATTCTTTGTGGTACACATTCAAATCATTTATATTGATAAAATTTTATTGCATTTTCTTAGTGGTTAGATACTTCAGTTTTTGAACTTGAAGAAGTAAATTCAAAAGTTATTTAAAACCAAACAAAAAATATTTACAAATTTTCAGTATTATTTGCGGGCATATTTTTTATATTATTGAATATTAATTATTACAAAAAAATTATATTTATTGGAATACTAAATGTATAATATATTTCTATGATCACATTTAGTTTTCAGTTACTACACAACGCATATAATTCTCGTCGTACGCATGTGCATATCGACAATAATAAATCTATTTTTATTTCTTCAGTCCTGGTGACAGGTGCGATATATCTTCGACATCGGGTTCACTTTGCTCATTATGTAGACAAATAAACAAACAAACGTTTCATGGCCAATTATTTCATTTGCGATTTGTGCAGGTGGCAATGGGGGAGTTCACTTATATTAAATTTGTAGATAAGATTTATTTATAACTGTTTCTAATCGTATTAGTGTATTATTAAATATAAAAAAATATAATTTTATTTTAACACTTTTTTTTTAATTACGTAAAAGTGTAGCATACATTTAAATCGTCCGCCAATGACGTCACGGGATTCAAAGGTGCTACTTCCTTTTGTGCAGATGGCGCTGTTGTCTTAATAAATGACATTTGAACAAACATAAACACAAACATAACCTTTGAATTAAATGTCATGCCTGTATGTATAATAACAATACTGCAAGAAAGAATAATAATGTAACAACATATAAACAGAAGAACATAACCTCTGATAACGTATGACAGTAGCGCGTATACAGAAACAGAACAAGTAAGTAAAGACATACGGACATATACTTGTCTTTATTAATGTGTGCTCTGTACGTCGATGATATCACTGGCACCGGAAGTGAGGTCGGTGACGTCACAGTTGCGGGAACGGTCATAGTAAAATATTCGCCGCTATTTATCTCGGGTTTGAAGCCGAATTTTCAAGAAAAAAAAAATCGGGAATTTCTGAATTTAAAAATACTATAACATAATATAAAAATAAAAAAATCATGAACTCCCCCATTGCAGCCTACAACGACGGAGATTTATTTAACGATTGTTTAAACACAAATGGCAAATACTACAAATAGAGACTCTAGTTTCTCTATTTGTACTTTAAAGATACGATTTATGACGAAGATAATGCAACAGTAGTTAGAACGAAGATGTAGAACACAGGTGGTCTAATGGGTAATTAATTGATGAGCTTTTATTACAATCCTATATAGCGATGAAGCAATTGCTGTGCTCAAAAATATGCAGATGATTCAACTACAGTTCATTAGATACAGTATTGGTATGTCACCTACTGTAAATCTGAGGTAGAGAAGTGTAATGAAGCGAAGATAGCGCGTAGCTAAGACTGTACTACTGAACTATGAGCGCAAATTATTAAGAATTCTAAAAAATGTGTTCATCACGCGAAACTCCTCAGCCTCTACTTCTAGAAACTTGAGTCTAATTTTTTAGTATGTTATTAACATAAAACCAATGAACAGTATGTTTTAAATGAAATTTTAAAATTTTGCATAGGACTGATGATATCAGCTATCAAAAATAGCTGTTTTTCAAGTACTCAAAACTTGGGTCCTAAAAAAAAATTCAAAAAGTGTACGGTTTTTGCTATTTTTCAATGAATACTGTGTGTGTGTATGTGTGTGAGTGTGTGTGTGTGTGTGTGTGTGTGTGTGTGTGTGTGTGTTTCGTGGTCAATAATTCAAAATATGGATGGATAATAAGCAATTTAATAAAATACTACGCACATACATTGTGAACCATGAAAACCGTAACATAAGCGTTTAACATGGCATTATACTTTTGTAAATATTTCAAGAATAAGCTTTTAAATTATAAGTCTATAGATACTCTTCGATGCCAAATTAAATAATCTTTCTAAACATGTCAAAAACTCCCACTGTAGTCTCATAAGATATTTGAAAAAAAAAAACTTTTACCATGTTAAACGCCTATGTCACGGTTTTCATGGTTCATAATGTAGATATATTATTGTCCATTTTTGATTATCATTCAGCATACAATCGCTCGTAATTACTATCTGATGTGGTATTATAAATTCAAATAACTATTATTCGTTTTAATTTCGTTGTTTTGTTATTTTCTGCATTTATTTACGTGAAAATTTATAAAAATAGTAAATAAATTAACATTACAAGTAACATGAATATAACAAAACGAGTACCGCTGATTAAAACATCCTTTTACTAAGTCTGGTGTTTGAATAGTAGGTAAAAAATAGGTACTCATGGCTTAATTAACCATTGTTGGGTAATTGGTAATTATGGTTGTATATTCATAAAATGCGGGCACTTGAAGCTGGCGTGAAGAGTAAACCATAGATGTTACTTTTGCGCATTTTCTTTTTACTAAAGCCCAATAAATCTAAAATTAATAAATAAATATGAATGTAAATGAAGAAGCAATTAAAATATTTATTTATACTGACAAATATTTTATTTTATATATTTTAATTAGAAATATTTACGTAATATAAAAAAAATCGTACAATCGAGATCTCGAATTATTAATCTCGTCTGGAGCTAATCTCGAAGGCATTCCTCCTCTCTTGTCTCGAAATATCGAGACGAGAATCAGGTTAATCTCGTCCCGAAAATTCGAGAAATTCGAGACGAGATCTCGAAAATGTAGTAGTAAGAATCTGAAATAGAGTACATGTGTGATACGGTATTATAACCTAGAATATTCTATAAACTAATATAACTTTTTAAAAATTTTGATAGTTCCTAACACACAATTTTATGGTTTGGTTCAATATAAATGACTCATATTCTAATTTGGCACTATGATGGAAGAATTCATTATAGACTATAATTTGTCTCTTTTCAATGCTAATTTTTTGCAAAAAAATTGTTTTAGTTTCCAAGTACTCGTTAAGTTAAAAATATTAATAAAAATGAAAATAAATTTAAAAATAACAGATGATCTAACTTATAATTTCATTTCTTTTATTGTCACAACCATTGTTATTGCCCTAATAAATTTAATAATTGTTGTATTTTTCCTATGTGAAATAAATACACATAGATAAATTATACTTTATTGGAAAGCAAATAAATTCTTTCAATTCAGAACCTTACGTTGCAGCGAAAATATTTTCAACAACGAAAATCGTTTTAAAATGGAATGTAACTTAGCCGAAACAATATGAATTTTTGAAGATAAGCGTATTATATCCATCGTTATGGTACACTCTTCTTGTCATTGCAAATGAGAGAGATAAATTTATACCAATTTGTTAATTCGTTTATGAAACAGTTGACCTTGATTGGATTTTCAAAAAAATTAAACTGTATTGAAAATAGTCTAAAACATAATAGGACAATTTTGTCATACTTTAACAGACTTCGTATATCTTAACGTGGTGCCACCCGTGGCTAAGCCGCAACCCCCACCCCCATTAATTCCCATTAATTTCAGATTAAAAAATACGTAGTTAAATTGGTCTTTAGTCTTATAGAATTTGAGAAACCTTTTCTACAACATCACGGATTCTAGTGACCTTAAATCGTGCTTATTCACTAAAATCTGGATATGTGATTTTTAGCATGAATCCAATACCTCTCTTAGCGAGAGGTAAAAAACAAATTCTATGTAATTTAAAAAAAAAATTACATTATTATTTTGGACAGAGCTACAACATGCAATACACTAATGTAAAACGTCATGCTCTACTTATTTATATTTATATATTTTCAGAGTGGCCACCATAGCAAATATTTAAAAATAAAATTTGCTTTTATCCTCAATCATGTTTTATAAATAACGATTATTACATGATTGTTTGAAAAAACTACAAGTCAGGTGTGTGAAATGTGTTGTTTGTTATTTGCTTTGCCCACAACTTTCATTGTAAAACCTCAGAACGAAATCAAAGCCAACATAACGAGGTGTTAACTTTCAGATGGATAATAAATACCTGTTATGTATGCGGAGATTACTTTCAATATGGTCTCGTAACTTGCAATCATACTCTATTAAAGGAAAGGTTTTAATATACATTGTAGATTTGTGAAAGATAATTTAAGTATTTAAGTTCAAGGGGATCTAAGTACCAAGAATATATTAAATAAGATTTTTATGTGTGAATATATTTTATGAGCCAATACAAATATTTTAGAAATGGTACAAGTGAAACAAAATTCAAGACGTGGTTGAAACGTAAATAATTTTATAAATAAAGGATAGGATAAAAAAAAATAAGTGCAAGTAATAAAATACGTCGAAATGTCGAAAGTGTTTACATATATTTAAATGTAATGGATAAGAATATTTACAAAAGAACTTTCAGCTATTGTTATTAAGCAATCAATTTTTACCTTCCGTCACCTTTAGGTAAGGAAGGTATCGTCATTGGTAAAAAAAAAATCATTGGTGAGATTTGCACGGTTTAAAATACGATTTTACTAGTTTTACGATGTCTGTATATGTGCCTGTGTGTCCGTGTGTGTGGGACAAAAATTTCTCCGACGATAACTCCAATAGTACAATTCTAAAAATTTCTTTCGCATTTTTCTTTTTTACATCCATATGAAGAACTGATTAGATTTTGGTTATAATTGGTCAACCAGAAGTTCCCTTATTTGAAGTTCTTAACAGTTTTTCTTGGAAAAACGCAGTTAAATATCTTTTTTGACATTTTGTGTGTTTGTCAATATTAGGTAAAGAATTTTGTCCGGAAATACCCTTATTTGAAGTTTTTAACAGTTTTTCTTAAAAAATCAGTTAAATATAATTTTTTGACATTTTATGTTATTACAAAAATTAAAGAAAATGCTCTTCTCTATGCGGTTTGATTATACATTTTCCTTCATATTCAATAGATATAGAGTTAAAGAATTATAAAGAGATTAACTTTCATAAATCAGCCAGCTTTGCTATAATCATGGAAACAGCTGTTATATTCAAATAATTCTAATTGACAGATGGCAATATCAAGTGTAATTTACATAATATTATAATTTACAGAATATTTTCTAAGGAACTTTTGGTATGTAATTTGTAGAAAATAGTTGGTGTTACAATTTAATGGATATATATAGGTAGAATTTTTTTCAAGGAACTTTTGGTATGTAATTTGTACAAAATACATAGAATTGACGGAAAGTAATGTGCTGGCCACATCAGATTTTTTATTTTTACAAATAACTTCTGTCCAAGTATGTACAGCTCTAGTAAAACTGTCAGTTAATTTAACTGTCAGTTATCAGATAGTTTAACCATGGTAGAAAATACCGGGCTTGAAGTATGAAATAAGTAGCAAGTATGGATGTTTGTTTTACATTTCTTTAAGGTTCATTTTACAAATATTTTTGTATTTCTCAAAGCATTTTTATATGGATGCAACAGTAAAAAGAGATTTTTTAGGTTTCCAGTGATTAATGTACATGTATGTAAACCTTATCTATGCATTTATTTCAAACAACAATTAACGTATAATGTGAAACAGGTTTAAATTATCAAAGTACAATAGCGAACTCTAGGTAAAACAATGTCTAATACAGATTTAGAAAAATACTCGCCATGTTGCACATGATTTCAGAATCTGAATCAACCTCTCAGTCATCATCAGGTGACTGATCTTGTGAAACATGGCGAATGTTTTTCTAATTCTTTATTAGGTATTGTTTCACCTAGAACTGGCTATTGCACTTTGATTTTCAATAGTTGCCAGTGCTTTCGGCGATTCTTCGATAGATGGCTCTGCCTGTGGTTAGTTACCTTACCTTGTATGAGATGTATATCTCTCGCCACTCGCCAGCTGGTGAATTGTTACTGACTGCAAAGAGACGGCACTTAAATCAAACCCATAAGCCTCAATAAGAGCGAAACGCGTCTGTGGTTACTAGCTAGAGAGGTTGGTTCAGATGCTGAAATCTTGTGAAACATGGCGAGTGTTTTTCTAATTCTTTATTTTTTAATTTTTATTTAAATTAGTTTATAGTCATTTGAAACAAATTTTTCACTATCAATATCCGTTATTTTTTTTTTTTTGTAATATCTACAATATTATTAAAAATATAAAGCAGTTCAGAAACATACTCCTACATCTATTTAAGTAAGTGGTCACCGCAATCAAAAAATTTTGTTATTGAAAGATAAGCAACAATTTCATCAAAAAACAAGTAGAGCATGTTAATTAGTAATTAATTACGAAATTAAGTTCGTAGTTCATCTTCAGTCATCGCTCGAAATAGCTACAATTACCAGCAAAATGTCAGAAAATGCCGACTAAAAATATCAGATCAAGTACCTGACGTTTGACCCAGATTTGTCGCTATATTTCGCATCATATAATTCGGATTTAGAATTAGATTCTATGTGTGTGGATTATATTGTGAGGAAAGATGCTTTCTCGGAAATGCGTGGTTGAATATTTGGTTTAATAAGAAATTCTTCGCATTCCTTGGTGCAAAAATATTTATCGCCTTGAACTAGTTTTTAGAAGGTTTTCTTTTTAATCTAAATGGAGAGTTTTCCAAGTAAAGCTAATATATTACAATGAAATGTGAAATATATTTTATGAAAAACAATTATTGTACAAGCTTATTACCTTGTTCAGTTCTCTTGTTAAATAAATTCGCTAATATTGTTTTTTATATGTAATAAATAATATTTATAAAAATACAAGTCTATGCGATTTTTTTAATGTAAAAGTGTAAGATTATAATTTTAGCTGTGTAAAAATAAATGAAAGATCTAAATATACCTTTAGACCGATCTATTTTTAATTGTTTACACAGTTATAATGTTCTCAAAAAACATTAATAGATGCTTTTACTACTGGAATTTTCTAAATATTTGAAAACTGTCGAGTGCATTACATATTTCCCCTTTTAGTAGTTATATAAATTAATAAATTCAAATATACAGAATGAACACAAGAAAACAGTTTTTTTTTCAAATATCTGATCCGTAAAATATTATGTTTTATACTTAGAGATTTAGAGAATAAAATTCTGAATATTTGAGTGTAAAAAAAATTAAATTTACGGCTGTAGTGATCAAGCAAAGGTAAAGGGAAAAAAAATCTTCTAAATATTATTTTTTGAAAATGTATGTTATTTCAAATAATAAAGAATACTAAATTGTCAATATGATAAACTGAGATGTTTTATTATACATATAAAGAAATAAAATATATAGCATAATCTGTTGCAATAAATCGCATAGACTACACCAAGGAAACCAATTGTCAAAATTAGATGTTGGTAATTGACAGATAAATATCAGTGTCAAAAATCAACAGTTTTAGTGACATTACTGAAAGCTTTTTCTGAGAAGTATATTTAATATTTCTTATTATTTTATTAAATAAATATTTAAATTTATAGGCAAAATACAAATAACTATAAGAAATACCGCCAATCCCGTCAATGAATTGGAAAAATCTCTAACATTCTTGCTTTTCATTATTAATCTCTTGCATACACAATTGTTTATCTGTCGTATTCTTTCCTCAGATATTAGTAAATAGTCCTGCCCCCGAAACCGCTCCAAGGTCCGTATATTTATACTTTTATTTATCTCCTATGACTCACTAACACGATGGCCAAGTGGCTGCTCTATAAGGCAAGACGTTGGCATTGGGCCAGTTTCGATTCTGATCGAGTCGTAGAGATTCTCTTCCAATGACTCGAGAAGATGAAGAAACAATTTCACCGGATCAAGTGGTTACTGACTGGGATATCCATTAAACATTAGACAAAGAGTTGACAAGATTAAACAGTAACCTTGATTTGGATTATTGTATGCGAGTTATTTTTTAACGATGGTTATCAAATAATGATATTTGTATCTGATTATATTTATTGATGTAATTAAATTAGTTTTTCTTATAAATCAAGATGATGGGTACATTAATTATGGTAGTAGTTCTTTATATATTTTTTATGTGATTATGTTATAAATCTAGGCGATTTATCATCCAAATATGGGGCATTAAATTAAACATAAGTACAAAGTACAATAGGCAATAAAATGAGAGTACCTACTGCTTTCCATCTATAAACTAAATTATCATTTTCCAACTAAATACATCCATAGCTCTTTTAATTAAACATTTCTACATGGAATTCACACCGTTCAAAATTATCCATTACTATCTTGATCTATAACCTATCTCAAAATTACACACTTAATTTAAAATATTCAAAAATAATTTTTATCTAATTAGCAAAAATTTACATTGCGATTGCAATAGTAATTACTCTTACGTAGGTAGTTTACATTAAAAAGTAGTGATTTGTATATTTATTTCTTGAATTTAAATGTTTCAAAACAAAAAAAAAATAATGTTTATATATTTGTTAATGGGAAAGATTGATTAGCATTGCGGCATGTATTTGATAAGAAAACTACGCTTAATTTTTGCATTTAGCAATTAAATTTTATTATATACATTTTGCGCATTATCAATCAATAACAACAAAAGTTATTTTGACATGTTACTAGTAAACAACACATAAAAGTATTTGACATTCGTGCTTACTCAAACAACAGAATCGCAAAAAAACATATGCAAGTTTAAATTAGCATTTTATTTATTGGAATATCATTTTAGATTCAATAAATTATAATTTTTTGCAACATAATTTATAGTAGACCAAATAACCGAATAAATGTCATATTTTATTTATAATCGGTTAGTATATATTACGGATGTCGATTTAAAATTTTTAATCGATATTTTTTAGCCCGAATCGATTCAGCGATTAAATTTTTTTTTCAGGAATCGTGTGTGTAAAAATGTAATAAATAAAAACTCATAATAAGAATCAGTCTTCAATTTTAAGTTCTGGAGGGTAGGTACAATACAAATGTTTCATGTTCGCATAGCTGAAATATTTTTATATATAAACTTATGTATACGTTATATTCATGAAGAAATTATTATTAAGCGTAAATAATAAATAACAAACTAGTAGAGTAATCACAGAAAGGTTATTTTTCCTAAACAAAACAACACCTCCTAAACATAGGTTTTCTCGCACAACAAAATACATATGCAACTAATTGCTATTTTTTCAGTACGCGTTTGAAACCAGTTTCAAACTAATTGGAAATTTTTGGGTTCTGCGAACAGAATTAAAGGTTATTGTTATCTGGAGTAAACAGAAAGGTTTTTATGTTGATTGTTGTTGTTGGCATTTGTCATTGTCGTCAATTAGTGAGGAAAGTAATTACTTTCGACACTTGTGAGGGAAGTGGTTACTATCACAACTAAATTAAATGAGGAAAATGTCATTTTCACAAGTGATGCTGAAAAAAGAATATTACACAACTGACAATTGATGTAAAAAGAAACAAGAATATACTCGTATCAGTAATGATTTCTTTAATATCATTTTATGAGTTATTGACTTTTACTCTATTGTTCCACATCAGAAGGAAGATATACATCAGTTTCAGAATACATTCAGAACTCATTTTCAATTATGATAAGCATGCACTGACATAATCATTAAATTAAAAAAATGAATCAATTTATTACCACAGTAACGCTTTGGTAAATTAATTTTGAAAATGTATATTGAGCTGTCAAAGAAAAACTTAGATTTTTTGGGTATTTTTAAATTACTTTAGCGGAATTAGATAAAATTTTGTACATAATCGGTTATGAAAACGTGATAGGTATTGTTTGACTCATATAATTTGCGAAACTCGCTTCGTTCGTTTTGGCAAATATATTCACCAGACAATATCACTCTTTTCATAACTGATTATGTTAACTATTTTATTTTAATGAACCAGAGCTTTAAATAAAACTCATTACCGGAATTACTAGATATTCGATCCAATTATTATAAGTAACACTCCTTAAAAAGATTGAATTTCATTTACAATCGATACTTCACCCACATATAATGCCAAGGTCACTCTCGACCTTCACAATTCACTCTTCAATGCTTGTTCTTTATTTGTGCTAGACGTGAATATAGCATGATCCAGTGATCTTTTCCGTTTCACGCCAATTAGGTCTCAAATGATCCATCTCAATTTACTACCATCACTCAAAGACTGACAGAGTAAAGTCTCTGAAGAACATTTACATTTATTATTATTTTTGCCAAATAAAGAAAAAGATATAAATGAAGTGAATTAGTGTGTAATATGATGGGTTATGCTTTTATTATACTAATTTAGAATTTGTAATGCTTATTTATTGTTGCGTGTATAAAAGTCAATTAATCATTTAATTAAAAATGACAATATGAAGCATCAATTGGAAAATAAAAATGATGTTTTTACTTTCCGTCACGTTTCGGTAAGGAAGGTATTGTCTTTGGTCAAAGAAATCGGTGGTGTTTTTAATGAATACTCACGTTTTAGGGTCCCTAAAATAAGATTTTACTAGTTTTATGATGGTGTGTGTATGTGTGTGTGGGTCTGTGTCCGTGTCCGTGTGTGTGTGTGTGTGTGTGTGTGTGTGTGTGTGTGTGTGTGTGTGTGTGTGTGTGTGTGTGTGTGTGTGTGTGTGTGTGTGAGTGTGTGTGACATTTTTTTTCCCACCATAGCTCCAATACTGCAATTCTAAAATAATAAAGAGCCGTTTAGATTTTGGTTATAATTGGTCAACCAGAAGTTTCCTTATTTGAAGTTCTTAACAGTTTTTCTTGAAAAAACACTATTAAATATAATTTATTACATTTCATTGGCCGCGTGCCTGAGTCTGGTCGCGAACCTGGGGGAACCGGGTTCGATCCCGACCGACGCCAAATATTTCCAATTTTAAATGGCACAAAAGTTATCCCTGTGGTGCACTCTCCACGCCAGCAATAAGTGCCCGTGAGGTGACGCCTGGTAAGCGCCCACACGGTAAAATATATCGTCATCATTACCGATGTCTACATATGTTGTAGATACTGGCACACCCAGAAATGGGTAATATGCCGTGATGATATATTTATTTATTTATATATATATATTAATATGAAAAAATATCTTATTGTCTATACGGTATTAGTATACATTTTTCTTCATATTCAATAGATAAATAGTTAAATAATTATAAAAAGATTAACTTTCATAAATCACTCAGCTTTGCTATAATCATGAAATCAGCTGATATATTCAAATAATTCTAATTGACAGATGTCAGTGTCAAGTACAATTTATATAATATATTTATAATTTTATTGGATTATAGAATCTTTTCCAACGAACTTTCGGTATGGAATTTGTACAATATGTATAGAATTAACGGAAGATAATGTGCTGTCCACATCAGATTTTTTATAAATGAAAAATAATGGTTCTTTATGGTATAAGTGAGTAATGGCATGGTAATATTAAAACATTAAGATTGGTAACAATGACACTTTCAATAAACATTTGAAATTAAATTTAATCTGACATTTGATATTTTGACAACAGTTATTTGAAAGTTAGGTTAGAGTTAAAATTTATATTTATTATGTTATGAAGCTACAAATAAATACTTTATACTTTAATTTAAAATATTGCTTTACTGTTTGCTGTAATTATTTTACTTTAAAAATCTAATTGCAGTAATTTTATACAAAATTGTTCATTGTAACACTGTTTTTGACAAAAACAGTGTCACAAAATTCACTTTCTGAATGCGAAATAGGAATAGTATATTGTATAACTAGTGCTGAAAGTTATATATATATTTCACACTAGTGTGTTTAATGACACGAGTATTTATATTTTATATATTTTTTATTTTGTTTTTTATATTTTTATATTTTTCAAACAAGAATAATTCGGCTTAGCATATTTAATTTCTTAATAAGTGCGTATTAGATGTTGTTTATTCACAAAGCAATAATAGTTTAATATATAAGCCCTTGATTAAATGTAAACATATTCGTAGATACTACGTTTGATAAATACAAACTAATCAGTAGTTTATATGTACAATGTGTGAATATGTAGCCATTTTTGGAAAATGAATATCCACAAGGCAAAACTGTATGATTAAGGAATAATTCTGACTTCATCTTATTAATTTTCAGTCATCAGCTGATGTATCAAATGTTTATAAATATTAGTGATGTCATATTGCAAAGCAAAATATATTTTGTAATTAATATTAATATTTCAGTTGTATAAAATTAAAAGCCGGTACCATTTTTGGACAAACAATATTTATTTTTGGAACATAAAAATATATTTATTTACTGTTGCTATTAATAGATTTAATTTTATATAACGGTCACATTTATTTTTATTATATACTCGTAAACTTTTACAAGAATACTTTAAAAAATAACATTTTAAATTTAAAAAAATATTGACACCTACGTAGTGTTCCCTTTTTCAATATATTTCTCCTATGGTTACACTAAATTTTCTATCTTATCAGAAATTTTTGATTCGCAATCCAGTCATAGATGTTTGTCAATTTTTAAACATCTCTATCTACTCGTACACACTTCTATCATGAATATAGGTAACTCCATATTGCTGCAACAATCTTTAATGAATTTTGCGAAGCTTCACAACTACAACTTCAAAAATCTGATAGCTCACTGCTCATCCACGGTGCAAAGAGCTAAGAACGTTTAATATTATTGTCTGTTTACTTGCTCAAGACATTTGGGTACTGACAACACATTCTGTAATAACGGTTTTACGGTTCTCAATAAATCGATCAATTTATTGACCAATAAAACGATCAATTTATCGTAAAAGCGTTGAACATTTACACTTATCGATTTTCTATCAATTTATTATTGTTGAAAGCAGGACTGCCATCTTTTTAATATAATTATCTTAAGATAATTATTGAGTGATCATGTGGCTTTGTGCCTTAAATGATTGATCGCGATTCGGACAGCCCAGATTCAATTTCGACATCAAACTTAAAAATTATTTCAAATTTTCAAATAGCACAAAAGTGAACCCTGAGGTGACGTCTGGTAAGGACCGTTAACGGTACAGATGTCTTGTCCTACACTGAGAAAAAGGATTATTTCAATGAAATAAAATTCTTTTCAGGCCAACGAATGCCTTTTGAATTCATCGGATTAAATCTTTGTTAAAAAGAAACAAATCACTGTTTGTCACAAATAAATGTTGTTTAAGTGGTATATACTCAAAATTTAAATAAATTCATTTAGTTTAAATGAAATAATATTACTCCTAAAAATTAATTGTTTTCAATAAAGCAAATAATATTTCCAGTAAATAAAAATATAGCGAACCTGCTACAAAAGTTACAAAAAATTCCCCAAAAAATCGACGGAAGACAGAACTTTGTTTTATTTCATCAATTTATTGTTCAATTTATTTTTGAAGATAAATTGATCGATTTATCTGTTTTACACGTGCCGATAAATTGAAGGTTGGCCAATAAATAGGTATATTTATCGCTAAGTGTAATACGGTGATAATGACGCGGGAATTTTAAATAAATGCAGTGATTCATTTTTTTAAATACTTTCAATATACTTTTAGTTCTTCTACACAGAAAAAAAATCTTCTAAATTGTAGTTAATTTAATTAAACGAATCCTTTAATTTTCAGCCTACTAATAAGTTTCATTAAATTATCTAAGTTGATTTAGTTCAATTTGCTAAATTTGGAATAACAAATTTTAGTAAAATTAAATACAAAATTAGATTAAATGACTACATTTAGTATTGAACTAAACATAAATAAAAAATTAACTAAATATATATTTAAATTTTCTATTTACTTACCTAATTCATTAGATAAATTACCGAAAATTGTAGGACAAAAATAGTGAAGCCAAAATATAGTAAAATTAAATAAAATAAGTAATTAAAATAACCATTTACATATTTAAATTAACGATTTTTTACAAAATATTTATTATCTATTTCGGATTAGTTAAAATGCCAAATTAAGATTTGTAAATTATACTAAATTATTAGAAATATTGCCTAATAAAATAATACCTAATTATAATTAGACAAAATTTCAATTCTATTTTTTTCTGTGTAGTAATTAAAGTAATACGTAATTATTTATTATTCGAGTACCATGACGTCAAGGCAACAAGTACATAAAAATGCGAATAAATTATTGTATTTACTGTTTAAATTTAAATTTTGTGACCGTGACTTTCAAAAGTGAGAACAATTAGCTAAAATTTAAATAGTTCAAGATCACGCAATGCTCTCACAAATATCTGTAACATAAACATTTGTAGGAAGTAGATATTTAACGAAGTTTACGGTAATTTAAACACGAGCAAAATACTATCGCTATCACGTAAACATTGTGCAATGCAACGTTACCTCAAGTGCAATATGTTAAGGTCGTGTCGTATGCAATGCGCATTTTCAATACATTATATCGGTACGGTGTTTATTTATGTTCTCTGAATAGAAAATAGTGTATAAATTAGAAATAATCACAGTTTATTTGTTTTAAAGCATGTGTTAGGTTTTATAGCTTTTAAAAGAGTTGTGTACTAGTTCTCAAAATTGTAGTTACATTAGTAGTACTAAGAAACCAAAAGAGTAAAAATAATATACACACATTCTAAAATAGTTTCCAAAAATTATTTATAATATTTTGAAGCAGTCACCCGTCTTAATATTAACCGAATTACTGTTAGCTGGAATCATTATTTAAAATAATATTATTGCTAAATCTAATACCTACTCCATTTGTTTTAAATTATGGTACACATTATGGATTTTATTTGTAGGATGCTGACTCGAACACCCGAACATAGGACTTTAGCATGTAAAATTATACTTTTGTAATTTCCTGCTTCCCTAATTATTTTAGGTAAAAAAGTTTTAAATAAAAGTTGTAGAACTTAAAATTCTGTTTCTGAATTTATAAGCAAAATTAATTTTGCATGCTCTATAACGGCAGAATTTACATCTACTCTTTAGATATTTTAGTATTTTTACGTCCCGCTACCCTTGGTAAGGGAGGTCTAGGGATCGTGCTAAAAATCATATATCGAGATTTTAATAAATGACCACGTTTTAAGGTCCGTAGAATCCAACTTTAACATTTTCAATGTGTATGTGAGTATATGTATGGATTTTGTTAACGCTCTAACTCAAATACTACCATTCAGATAATTCTGAAACTTTGCATTTCTACCCTATTCTAATACTGAAAGAAACCATTAGATTTTGTAAATCGGATAACCGGAAATGCCACTTTACCTGAAGCTCATAATGGTTTTTCTTCAAAAAATACCATTAAATGCTATTTTTTCGCATTTTGTCATTATGAAATTTAAAGATTATTGAATTTTCTACAGGAATACAGACTTTTTCTATATATTTTACAGATAAATTAATTTTTTTTTATACATCCCGAAGCCTAAGATAAACTCAATTCCTTTGTTACACAGTTCATATTTCAAATGAATGTAACTGACAGGTGAATGTCACTGTCAAAAAACTAATCACTACAAATTAATAATAGAGAAATTTTAAAAAGAAAATAGTAAATAAAGCAATAGTTATATGCAATGGAACAGTTTGCAGCATTAGTTAATAAGTAGGTATGTATTTAAATTAATAAAAATTAAATAGTGGGAGGTGTCGTGTTGGCCACATCAGATTTTTTAATTCATATGAACAATGTTTCTCCGACTCTCTAAATGTTCCAAATTCTTCCCATTCATTGACGAGATTGGCGATATTTCTAAAGAGTATACATAATGTATATATAATTTTAATTATTCAATAAATAATAAAATAAGAAATATTAAATGTACTTCCCAGAAAAGCCTTCATTAACGTCTCTGGATTTTTGACTGACATTTATCTCTTGATTACATCATCGTGAAAATGTTAAAATTTGATTCTAGGGACCTTATAACGTGGTCATTTACTAAAATTTCGATATGCGGTTTTTTTCACGATCCCTATACCTCCCTTACCAAGGGTAGCGGGAGATTAGCAACATTTTTCTTGTTTTCTTCATAGAAACACTGTCCTCAATTTTGCCTCCTCGTCCTTCAAATCCTGGTCACATCTGATTCTTGATGTAAATCTGTATTTCATTAGTAGTAGAAGTCCCTTAATTTACTTAGCATTAAATCAAACGTTTACACTCTTATTACATTATTACACAATCCCACGATCTTATTACCACATTTTCATTTTCATCTTCCAAATGTCTTCTTTTATATTCTATTTTATTTTTACATCTCTATTCTTTTTCTGAGGAATCATCTGACAGCACACTACTTCTCCTCCCACTCAACATACTTGACATGTGTTGTGTCTCTATACAAATGCATATGCAAGAGCTACGTAAGTGCGTGTAGGCTAGTGACGTCACAACTTGCACAAGGTTCTCACACCTTTTATGAATGTTAGCGCCAACGTAATTTTGTCATTGTGGAAAGAATTCAACGTTTCTATATAGAACAGTTGGAGAGATTTATGTTTATGTAGGATGCAAATGCGTATAACTGTATACGAATAGAAAGAACAGTACTAGTTAATATATAAGGAAAAGAATTTACAGAAAATCAAAAGAAATTCGGAATATTTACACCCAAAAATATAATAATAAAAGTACTCATTTTATCAACTTATATAATATCTACTTATAAACAATTTAAATGGCACAAAAATGACCCTTATGGTGCATTCTCCACGCCTGCAATAAGTGCAATATTTGTACAATTTCAAAATCAATTTTACAGGTTACCAAACGCACAAAATTAAATCTGTTTACTGTTTTAAGCGTAGAATATAATTATCTATATCTTTTATTTGAAACATTTTTGAATAAAATAAAAATTTTAATTAACACTCTGTATATACAGGGTGTCTCTTAAATAGGGGGACATGGCTTAACCACAGATTCCTGAGGCTAAAATAAGACGATTTAACTAAATTTGCTTCCACCGGAAAGTGTACCATTTAGCCAGAATTTAGCATCAAAGTTCTTTGATAAAAAATTAATTGTGCTTGTAATAACAGAACGCTTTATACGATTTGGATGAAATTTGGTATGACAGTTCATATGGTTATAATTCATCTTTAAAGGTGATACTTGTTATTATTAGTGAACCACTAGTGTATGAAACTTAGTTGTCCCAACATTGATTAGACCGTAACTTTTTAATGGCCACGGCGATAACATAATATTTTTTTCTGAAGATACATTCAATAGTAAACTTTTCTCTCTCTGTTTAATTTGTGATATCTGTTACGGTTCAGGCAGAAAAAAATAAAACCTGAGTGACTGCATCGTGATTTTTTTTAAAATAAATTTAATCTAGCGGTCTATACAAATGTCAAACACCTAATTTCTAATGACAGTAACAATTGTTTATGGGTTGTCAAAAAATTTCTTCGCAATATTCAGAAACTAGTAACATCCGTTTGTTCAGCCTAATAGTATTTTACTACCATTATTATAAATAACACGAATAAATATGTTAGCTTACTCCTAAATAAGTTCAGAAGATTGACAACTCGTTACTGTCATTAAAAATTAAGTGATTGACATTTGGATAGATCGCTAGACTAAATTTATTTAAAAAAGAATTCACGATGCAGTCACTAAGGTTTTATTTTTTTCTGCCTGAACAGATATCACAAATTAAACAGAGAGAGAAAAGTTTACAATTGAATGTATTTTTCTGAAAAAAAAAAATTATGTTATCGCCGTGGCCATTAAAAAGTTACGGTCTAATCAATGTTGGGACAACTAAGTTTCATACACTAGTGGTTCACTAATAATAACAAGTATCACCTTAAAAGATGACTTATAACCATATGAACTGTAAAGCTGGATTCAGAGATTGCGTAGTAAACATAGCATAGAATAGCACAGAAAAACATAGAAAATGAACATACGGAAAAGCGTGTACTGATTCAGAGTTACAGACATAGCATAGCACAACACAGCAAAACATGGGGAATTGGCCATATTTTATTTCGAAGCTATGTTTTGCCATGTTCGGCCATGTGCGCTATGTTTCGTGAGTATTCGTATTGAAGTTTGGTTAAGACAACTTTTAAGTTATTTTGTATTGCAGTTGTGTATATTATAACTATTTAAAATATTATTAAAATTTATTTATTAAATAAAAATAAATTATTCAATAAATCAACATTCATTCTTTGTTCATTGTTGTTCATCGTGAAGGTTCATTTTCCTCAAATACACGAAGAATCCAATTTTCTTCCGATCTCGGTTGAGAAAACGAGTTTTCACTAGACGAGGCTTCTTTTTATCCTCTTTTTGTACAGCAAAAAATATTTGTTAATTATTTACATAACATTTTTACCTTTTCTCGATGTTTTAAAATATATAACGTAGCCACACAAAATGAGGCTGTGGCTGCAATAATGATTTTATTTCTGTTCATTGTATTAATATAAACTACTCTTAAAACTATTATATTAACGTACGAAAAATACTTTCTTTGACAGAAGTGACAGCTAAATAAAACTTGTGAAATCAGCAACAAATACTGACAAGAAGTTGTCTACATACAACAGTTTTACGTTTTCTGTACAATCTCTGAATTGGTTTTAAGTTTCTATGTTTTCCAGTGTTGTGTATTCCTATGCTGTGTTTACTACGCAATCTCTGAATCCAGCTTAATACCAAATTTCATCCAAATCGTATAAAGCGTTCTGTTATTATAAGCAAAATTAATTTTTTTTCGAAGAACTTTGAAGCAGATTTCTGGATAAATGGTACACTTTCCGGTAGAAGCAAGTTTAGTTAAATCGTCTTATTTTAGCCTCAGGAATCAGTGGTTAAGCCATGTCCCCCTATTTAAGAGACACCCTGTACTTCCGACCTCAAACGTTATCATACGTAATATAACAAGTGATATGATTATCGGTTTCACGAGCAATATCTTCGATTATTAATCATATCACGAGCTTATATTTAATGAGAGAATATAATGAATTTTTGTTAAAATTAATTGTCAATGTTGTAAAAATCCCTTAGTAGATATTTTGATTGCTGATTGGCGGAAAACATGTCACGTGACTAATGAATTATATTCTCGTTCTTATAACTTCCTTTTTACCTTAATTGCTATAATGTCTACATTATAAATAAAAAGTACTTGCTTTGAAAATGCTAATCTCGCATTTTATGGTCAAAGAATCTTCAGGGATTTTCATTTCTGTAGCACCCTACAACCTTGACCAATATCACCAACAGTAACATCGTAATATAACGATCGCCCCGTTACTCCGCTAATGACACGTCGCGTGCCCTTCCTGTGCCATCTCGTCACGTGTCACGCCAGAATGTCAGATCGCTTGCATCTGACGAGACAGTGACACCCACTGAGCTGACCCCGCGAACCGGGTCTAGGTCAGACAGAGGAAAGTGAAACAGCAGGGAAGGCAATAAATCGTATGGAAAAGATATCAGCGGCAATGCTTTAAAGATAGTAGAAGGAAATGGATAGAGTTGGTCATTTTGTGAACGAGAAATGTAGGCTTTAATCTAAAGACGCAATGGTCATAAATTACGAGGTGTTAACAATTACTCAAAATCTCAGTCAAAAAGCATTTCTTACAACACCGACGTTTCAGTCAAACTTGCACCTTCTTCAGGGAAACAAGATCGTACAACGTATTACATATCCATATTATGTACACAAAAGGCGTGTTTCTTCGGACTGTGATTCGTGATAAAATTGAACAAAATGAACATGATCAAAAAGAAAATAGTTTTTTCGTTTGATATTCGTTATCCCTACTCTTTCATCAGAGGCGGAAATAGCCTATGGCCAATATGGCCGAGGCCATAGGCGCCTTATTGGAAAGGCGCGAAAATAATTAAATTGCGATTGATATTGTGATAGAATTTTGAATTACATGTCATCCTTTCGATATCGACTATACTCAACATAGTTCCCCGCATGAGCTTTGTCCCATGCTAACTTCAGACTGTATTTTATAACGCAATACGCATGCGTCAGTTTGAATAGCTGTCACATTTCTAGCGGTAAATACGAAATGTGACATCTATTCAAACTAACGCATGCGCACTGTATTATGAATTTTAAGAATGGGTTTGCGGGTTGCGTCGAATTTGTTGCCATTTTATATTTTTGTATTTACCAAGGTCTATAGAACAATATAGGTTGCCTCGTAACTTTGAGTGGTGGGGGAACACGTCATCGAGTATGCAGCGAGCGCGAGCGCTGATGTTGGTCAGATCAGGGCATAGACAACACATATTACCTAAAATCAGGGGTTAGATGTTTGTGTGCTGGATACTTATGCGCGTATCCGCGAAAAAATTCAAAGTAGCTGACATTTGGTGGCAAAATTTAATAGTTCCCAAGTAAGGAAAACAAGTTGTTGTTTACATTGAAAGAGATACGCGTTTCATAAAGAAAATGAGTAAATGTAAAAAATATTGCTCATTTCCACTATGTAACAATTATTCAAGTGCGAATATATCGTTACATTATTTTCCTAAAGATTTAAAGATGCGACAAGCATGGATTCATGTATTAGAAATAGGGAAAAAGGTTACAAAGTATATGAATGTATTTGTATGAACACCATGTATTTCTTCATTACAATAATATTATATCGTACTATATAACATTACTTATAAATTAATACCTGATTTTACATAAATGTTTATTCTCCACTTAAACTTATTTACATAGTAAATTTTCATCAAGTCGTCGAAATTATAATTGAATTTAAAATAATGCGCATTTATTAAAAATAAATAAATTTACTGTGGAAATAAATCTCAGAGAAGAATTTGTTTATAAAACCGGATCTAAAACTTCTAACAAATTAAATGTTAATAGTATACATTGTTCTTCCAGGCTGCTTGAATTTTAATTAGCACATTCAATATTAATTGGAGTGAAACAAATACCTATCATACCACTACTTGTCATCGTATCAAAAACTTTATCTTGAATTTCAGATAATTCTTCTTTGGATGGAGAATTTGGATTCTTTTTCTTCACTTCGGGGTGGCAGTATTCGGAGATTTGCAAATAATTTCTTGCAATTCTTCATGCTTACAAACATATTTGTGTCTTTACGAATTATTATCAACAACATTAAACTTTTAAATGCAATTTAAATTAAATAACTGCGAATCACTCATGAAAAATGTTAATCCATAATAAAATAAGTTGCATTCAGTTAGTGGATATATAGTAAATATTACTGTAATTACATTCTAATTAGTTCACCTATTGGCATAAATTAATGTAGCGACAATTTATGTTTGCATGTACCACTTAGACACGCTATGCAAGAACAGGTAGCACGCCATTCGCTAACATTATTTTTTAATTTAATATTAATATTATGTGGTGCACCCTTTCAATTAGAAGTTTGAGGACACAATCCTAACAATTCCTTCTCGTCGATATCTTTCTTTAATCCACATAACAATGTCCCGCTATAAAATATTAATATCATATTTACAGGTTATACTTTGTGTACCACACATATTTACCTTTAAATACAGTTTCTCCTTCTACAATCGGCCGTATTTTTCCATTTAAATATGAAAGAATATCTGCTAATGATATTTCCGTATCAGAAAATTTTAATAATCACAGATATTTATAAAAAAAAATACAAAAATAACACTTAACAACACGAAACGTTACTTACTACAATGGTTATCTGAAGTTTGTTTTCCCCATTACGGTAAGCGATTTTGCTGCCATCTACATTTAGATATTTTCGCGGATTGCGCGTTCATATTTAATTGTCTTGTGTTTGCACTTGGTGTTTGTACAAAAGAAGATATTTTATGAGTAAGGTAAATTATATAGTTATGTAGCTAATTTCAATAAAATAAGATTTTATTGCTCTTTATTTAATATATAATATCAATTTATAGATGCCTGGAATGATATGTAGTGTAGCTTTTTGTAAAAGCAATGCACAAACAGCAAAAAAACAATGCGATGTATTACATTTTTTCACTTTTCCGAAAGACAAAAGTATGAGAAAAGAATGGGTTCGCCGGTGTTTCAGAAAAGATAAGTTTGATCCAAGAAACAAACGAATTTGTAGTAAACATTTCACCGAAGACGATTACGAAGATGCGATGAAAGCAAAACTTCTCAACCAAATTCCAACGAAGTTAAAAGTTGAAAGTACACGAATATTTATACATATTATTATCCAAGATTTGCATCTTTTACCAGAGAACATGTGTAAAGATTTAACGAAACCATCAAACAGAGCTGAAAGAGCAAAAGTTAAACAACAGAAAGCTACTATTGAGGAATTATTAATGAAATCTTCATCAGATGAAAATATTGCACAATATATACCTTCTTGTAGTTAAGAATTTTCATATGACGTTTTATTATTTTCATATGACGTTTTATTAAGTAAGTACATTGCTATATTAGAAGAAAATATAAGTTTAAAACAGAAAATCAAAGAAAATAATGCTCAAATTGAAAAACTAATTAATACAACTCAGAATGATATTGACTGTAAAGCTAGAGAATTATTGAAAAGCTTTTTAACCCCCATTAAATAGATATTGTATTAAAGAAAAAAACAAAAGCTCGGTGGACTAGTGAGGACATATCAATTGCTTTTACCGTGCGATTTTTAAGCAAACGTTGCTATATATATATATATATATATATATATATATATATATATATATATATATATATATATATATATTTACGGCAAACTTTAAAATATCCATTACCCGGAATATCTACTCTACAACGCTGGGCTGGAAACATTAATTTAAGAACTGGAGTGCTACATGATGTACTCAATATAATGAATACTGCTGGTCACTCAAAAGACTGTTTTAAGAAATTAGTGGTTCTTTCTTTCGACGAAATGAAAGTTTATGCATCATACGAATATGATCAAGCAAATGATGAAGTTATTGGGCCACAGTCTTATATGCAAGTGATAATGGCTAGAGGACTGTTCGACAATTGGAAGAAGTTGTAATTCAACTGTATAGAATTAATTACAATGTTATAGCATGTGTCTCAGATTGTGGAGGTGGCAATATTGGTCTGTGGAAAGAACTAGATGTAAATACAGAAAAAACGTATTGTTTTCATCCAGCGACTCAAGACAAAATATACTTTTTTGCTGATGTTCCCCATATACTCAAATTGGTTTATTGATACTGGTTTTATTGTAGAGAATGGGGTAACTATTAATAAATACCCTATTAAAAAATTATTGGAATCCACAAATACTGAGATCAGTTCTTGCTTCAAACTTTCTGTATTGCATATATCTTGCCAAGGTGTTCAACGGCAAAATGTTCGTCTAGCTGCTGAATTATTCTCGCACACAACAGCCACAGCTTTACGGAGATATTTGCCAGGAAACCCCCAATTAACGGAACATACGTCAGAATTTATAGAATAATTGGTTTGATATTTTTAATAAATACTCGCCTGCAGCATCTTTACCAACTAAAAAACCATATGGTAGTAATTTAGAACAACAAAATGAAATATTAAACAGAACTAAACATACAATAGCAAATATGTTGTGTTGTTCAAAGAAAAGTCTTCAGTTATTTCAGAAAGGACTAATTATATCAACAACTTCATTACAAGAATTGTATATACATTTAGTTGAAAAATATAAAGTGTCATATATATTAACACACAAACTAAACCAAGATTGCTTGGAAAATTTCTTTTCGCAGGTATTTTTAATTTAGCAACTGTAATTATAGACAATAAACTATATATGTATTTTAGATGAGGACAAGAGATGGGCTTCACGATCATCCTGCACCCTTAAATGCTTTGTACAGACTTAGGGCTGGTTTTTCAATATCTGGTTAAAATTTTAACTAAGAGTTAAATAAACAAAATTGAAACGAAATGAACTGTCAAATGACAGATTTATCATTGCTGTCAACTAAACGATGCAATATTGTTTACTTAACTAGAAGTTAAATTTTTAACCAGAGATTGAAAAACCGGCCCTTAGAATGATACTTCTTGGTAAAAATCCAGGAATGATTCAAACTCATTCAAATATATTGTATCCCGAAAAAGAACGCGAAGAATACGTTGTGGCTGGTGCTATGAGACGAGCAGATGTTAAAAACGTACAATTTCCTGAACCTGTGCAGGAACTAGAAGAAGATGATGCCCAAGGTAGTACAAGTGACGATAGTTCATCTTCTACGTCCAGTCTGCTAGAACGTGTTGCAGAAAAGGATGGATTAGTATATCTAGCTGGATATTTAGCAAAAATACATATGAATGAATTTCCAAATCTTGGTAACTATACATCAAAAAAACATGTTAAAAAAAAATTAAAAAATTGTAAATTAATAAATAAAATGTAATTATTGAATAAAACACTGTGGCTGGTAGTGCGAGCTCGGTTTTAACTAAAACGCTGTTTTAAGAAATGTCAAATTTCATTGTTTAATAATAAAAATAAATAATATCAAATTTATCAAAATATGATTTTTAAGCAGAACATAGTTCGTATTCAAACAAATATTTTTTAAAAAATCGTTCTTTAAACATAAGGGTGAAATTAAATATTGAAATTTGAATTTTACATTTCTTAAAACAGCGTTTTAGTTAAAACCGAGCTCGCACTACCAGCCTATGATTGGTAGTATTTACTCAAAATTTTAATCACCTTAACTAACTAATTACCATGGTTTTCTTTTAAAAATACATTGGGATGACTAAATACAAGTGAATTTGTTATTTTACTCATCGCTTAATCACCCCTAATTAAGAGTAAATACTACCGATCAATATTTTCTCTCATCCCTATATATTTCCAATCCTATATAAAACAACATTATTGCTTCTGTGTGAGTCTATTTGCTTTTCATATAATATAATCATATTTTTATCTATTTATTTTCAAATACTTACATTTAACTTGCAAATATTTACATTTCTTTGTAATAGTTAATTTTTTACATATTTATTATTTTACAAGACGTTTACTAACTTTTTTCGAACATATCTGCATACTTTGTACATACTGATTTCAAATCTCCGTATACTGGATGACGCGCCACCCCCACTAGTCTAAAAGTTACGAGACAACCTATATTGTTCTATAGACCTTGGTATTTACCACTAGAAAAAAATGTGACAATTATTCAAACTGACGCATGCGTACTGCGTTATACAATACAGTGTGAAATTAGCATGGGACAGAGCTTAAGATCGAGTCTGAAGTAAGGAAAGGACAAAACATATGATTTTAACTAAGAGTTAAATAAACAAAACTGAAACAAAATGAACTGTCACATGACAGATTTATTATTGATGTCAACAAAACGATGCAATATTGTTTACTTAACTGAGGCCCGATATTTTCATCTCTGGTTAAACTGCCGGTTAAGTTAACTATCGGGGCCTTAAAATTAAAATTTTAACCAGAGATTGAAAAATCGGCCTTTAGTAGTCTAAGTTTACTTTCTATGGAATATAATGTATTTGCTGAAGTGGATTTTGATTCTGTCATTGATGATTTAATAACGCGAAAAATAAAAATTATGTAAATAAAATGTTCTATTTTGTGTTTTATTTATTTCTCAATACTTAATCATTATATGTATTAATTAATAAATAATAATAATATATCATCACGGCATATTACCCATTTATGGGTGTGCCAATCTGCTTTATCACAGATATCGGTAAAGATGATGACATATTTGTACCTCATGGGCACTCATTGCTGGCGTATTAATTAATTCTTTAATATACGAGATACATATTGTATTATGCGAATATGCGTATATGTTTAATAAATGTAAGTTTTTTTTTTTTATCTTAAACACTATAATATCTAGATCTTATTATTTTACACGCGTGTACTTATAAAAGGCGCATTTTTGGTGGCTGGCCATAGGCGCCTTAATTGCTAGTTACGCCTCTGTCTTTCATTTTGTGATCACAACTAGCCATTCCCCTTTCCTTTCTGAATCAGTCTTTTCGCATGATCACTATGATTGAAATAACAAAAGATTTGAAAATGGAGGAAAAAACAAGCAATGAAATATTGGAATGTGCAAATTTATGTCTACATCAGAATCATCCAAACTACTAGAACTTGAGTCAGTAGATTCAAGATTCATTATTGGTTTCGATTTTTCTAATATTAGATTCTGCAGGTACAGAAAAAAGTTAAAGAAACTTGTTTTCATATTTTATTTCACATTCCATACCAAAAATATTATTTCTGCTTCAACACAATACGTCTTTAAACTATTTTTGATTTCGGTATTACTTCAATCAAAACAGCTGATTTATTATTTGACGGTTGCCGTTAGTTCGTTCGACGTTGTGTAGGTATCGCGTCGATCGAATTAATTTTGTTGTTTCATTGGAATTAAATTTAATCATGATTCGAAGGAATCATTATTGAACAAATCGTTATTTAGAAAATCATAATCACAGTCCGAAGAAATACGCCTAAAAATATATTCGTTCCCTAGCACCCACCTGAAAAAATATAAAAGGGCAAAAACTATGTTTTATAGCAAACCTGGCTGAATCATGAAAATTATTATGAATAAATATGAAGGAAAGTGTATACTCAAACCGTATAGACAATAAGATATTCTTTCATATTGATAATAATATAAAATGTCAAAAAATGACAGTTAACTGCGTTTCCTCAAGAAAAACTGTTCAGAACTTTATAAGGAAACTTCCGGTTAACCAATTATAACCAAAATCTAATCAGCTTTTCATATGGATGTACAGAAGAGGAATACGAAAGAATTATAATTTTTAGAATTGTAGTATTTGTCACACACACACACACATACACACACACACACACACACACACACACACACAAACACACACAAACACACAAACACACACACACACGTGCCTGAGTGTCTGGGGAACTGGGTTCGATCCCGACCAACGCCAGATATTTCAAATTTTTAATGACACTCGTGAGGTGACGCCTGGTAAACGCCCGCACGGTAAAATATATCGTCATCATTACCGATGTCTACATATGTTGTAGATTCTGGCACACCCAGTAATGGGTAATATGACGTGATGATATATTTATTTATTTATTCATTGAAAACTTACTAACGAATTTTTGGCCAAAGACAATACCTTCGTTACCTAAAAGGTTAAAAGGTGACGGAAAGTAAAAACTGTCAGTTAAACAAACATAAACCTAAAGACATCATCGTTATATTCTTATTGAAGTAAAACATCCTTATTACTTGTCAATGTCCTTGTCAGTGTCATACTCAATGTCTGTCAATGTCAATCTGTCAATAATTATTTAATCAACGTCAAGTTCATTTATAATTATATAAGATGGCTAAGTTTGGTTGTTGTTGATACTGTTGTTTAATATATGTGTGTATATGTTTTTTAATAATAATAAAAAACTGTCATTGTATGTTCTGCAAATAAATATTTCCTAATTAAAGCATATTGTTTACTCATTTTACATGTACGATCGTAAACTTCAATATGGTAGCAGAGCGTAGTTGCTGCATGTAAAATAAGCGTACAGTTTTTTCAACGTGTTTTTCATTTGGAATTAAATAATGGATTTCCACGGAATAGAAAAATTGTGCGGTGCTGAGAATTGGAATATTTGGAAATTTGCAGTAAGAAATTTGCTCCGCGGAACAGAGGGGGCATACGAAGTTTGTACTGGTGAAATTTCAAAACCAGAACAGTTAGGAACTGGAGCTACTCCAGAACAACAAGCGTTTTATAATTTAAAATTTAAAGAATGGGACAAGGCCGATCGGTCGGCAAGTCATATTATTATTAGAACTCTAGAGGCCCGGGTAATAGCATTGCTAGTTGCTTGTGAATCTGCAAGAGATATGTGGATAAAATTACATGCAATTTTTGAACAGCAAACCAAACAGGCTGCCCACACTGTCCAAGCTGAATTTTTTAGTTTTAACATGAATCCTACAGATGATATGGTTTCTCATATAGCCAAATTCGAAGGATTAGTTTTACGAATGCAGCAATTGAATGTGAAGCCTGACGAATCATCCCTGATGGTAAAATTATTAGACACGTTGCCTGATGAGTATGAAAGCCTACGGCAAGCGTGGTGGGCAAGATCTGATGAACAACAGACTTTTATTAATCTGGTGGGAGTACTGACTTCTGATGAAAAACGTCGAAGACAAAGAAGTGAAAAACAAGAAGAGCTAGCAGCATTGATGGCAGGGAAAAGTAAAACTTCATCCAAATATGATAGTCACAAACAGACGAAGAAATTTGTCAAATCTACAAATGACAAAGCTAAAGACAAAAATAATTTTAAATGCCATGCCTGTGGTGGAACCGGTCATTTTCGAAGAGAATGCCCAAATTTTAAAAAGAAGAAAGAAAAATGTGACGTTCATACGTCAAGTGGTGGTGTCAATGATCAAGCATTTATTACCGAAATCATGAATGTGGAGCTCGATAGCGATTTTTGGATTGTCGACTCAGGTGCTACGGATCATCTGACACATCATGCCGAATGGTTTTCCTCATTTGAAAGATTTTTAACACCAGTCAAAGTACACATTGGCGACAAATCTACAATGGATGCAGTTGGAAAAGGCATGATAAAATTCGAAGCTTCTGTCAAGGGTGAGTGGCTGCCTTGTTATATGCAAAATGTTTTGTACGTGCCCACTGCCCGAAGAAATTTGTTTTCAGTGACATCTGCACTTGATAAAGGCATGATGTTTAACTCATCTAAAAACGTATGTGAGTTTGTAAAAGATGGTATGGTTAAGGCTCAAGGTGTCCGCTTTGGTCAACTTTTCAAGATGTTAATGAGAATAAAGAAACCTGAAATACCATGTGTATGCGAAGGTAATTTAGCATCAAAAGAAAAACTACAAGTTTGGCATGAACGATTAGGCCATCAGAACAAACGCCATGTCAAGAAAATTCTTAAACAGCATGGTCTTGATATTGAAACTGACGATACATTTTGTGGAGCCTGCGCAGAGGGGAAGCAGCATCGGAGCAGTTTTTATTCTCGTCACCAGCGTGCAAAAGAAACTGGAGAGATAATTCACGCTGATCTCTGCGGCCCAATGGAAAAGTTGTCACTGGGAGGATCAAGATATTATGTCTGTTTTACATGCGATTATTCTAGATATCGCATAGTTTACTTTCTAAAAGAAAAGTCGGAAACAGTGGAGAAGATCATAGAAATGCTGAATTTTGTCAAAAATCAACGTGGTCAAGAAATCAAGGGGTTCCTATGCGATGGTGGTCTTGAGTTCGACAACAGCAAGGTACGAAATCTTTTGAAGTCCAGAGGAATAAAATTTATAATTTCAAACCCATATACGCCAGAACAGAATGGTTGCGCGGAACGTTCAAACAGAACAATTATTGAACTTGCTCGAACAATGCTTTTGTCAAAGAATTTGCCAAAATTTCTGTGGGCGGAAGCAGTAAGTACAGCTGTATACGTACTTAACAGAACGGGACCAAGTAGTGTTGAAGAGAAAACACCGTACGAATTGTTCACGGGGAAGAATATACACTTGCATAAACTTCGTGTATTTGGCACTGACTGCTATGTCCATATACCGAAGGAACGCCGTAAGAAATGGGATCCAAAAGGAAAGCGAGGTATATTTGTCGGCTATTCGGAAGATATTGATGGTTTTCGCATCTGGACAAAAACTGGAAATCAAATAATTAGAAGCAAAGACGTCATATTTGAACAAGAGAGTTGTGGGAAGACTTTGGCTCTATTTCCTGTTGAAAACGACAGCATAGAAAACTTCGAAACAACAAATAATAATTCTGCCGAAGAAAATTCAATAAGAGAACGATTGCGAAATCGGGATGAAATTAGAAAACCGAAACGTTTAGTAGAAACGATGTTAGCCGAAATTGATGAGCCAAGAAATTACAGTGAAGCAATGAAATCGGAACAGCGATTTCACTGGAAGAAAGCGATGGAAGAAGAGATGATATCTTTGAACAAAAATTCAACATGGATTTTAACCGAATTACCAGAAGATAGAAAAGCCATTTCCAATCGCTGGGTGTACCGCGTCAAACGAAATGAAGATGGAAATATCAAACGGTATAAAGCACGGCTAGTTGTACGAGGCTACAGTCAACGAAAAGGAATTGATTATAATGAAACATTCAGCCCCGTTGCTCGATTTGATACAATCAGGTCCGTATTAAGTATTGCAGCAAATGAATGTATGGAACTAGGTCAATTTGATGTCAAAACAGCTTTTTTAAATGGCCATTTGGATGAAGAAATCTATATGCAACAGCCAGAGGGATTTGAAGACAACACTGGCCGAGTTTGCAAACTTGAAAAAAGCTTGTATGGACTAAAGCAATCACCTAGATGCTGGAATAAACGGTTTACGGAAGTTATGCAGAATTTTGGTTTTCAAGAAAGTACAGCTGATCCTTGTTTATTCTATCATATTACTGGTTCTACTAAATTGATAGTAGTACTATACGTTGACGATGGTCTAATTGCTGCAACAAACAAAAATGATATCGACAAATTTTTGGAGAAACTTAAATTGGAATTCGAAATTACCGTGGAAAAGGTTGGATATTTCTTGAATGTGTTAATTCATATCGAAGGAGACAAATCTATTTTTATCAGTCAGAAAAGATATGCAGAAGATGTACTTCGTCGATTTAACATGGTTGAAGCGAATCCAGTCTCTACGCCAATAGATAAATATCTTCAAAAGGAAGAGGAAAATTTGGAGATAACATCCGCTCCTTATCGAGAAGCTGTTGGCTGCTTGATGTACCTAGCAGTCGCAACACGCCCAGACATATCATTCGCTGTAAGCTATGTATCTCAGTTTTTAGAAAAACCGACAAAAAGACACTGGGAAATAGTGAAGCGAATTATGAAATATGTCAAAGGGACGACAAGAATAGGTATCAAGTACAAGGTTGCTGAGAAGAAAGGTGAGCTGGAAGTCTTCAGCGACGCAGATTATGCCAGCGAGCCAGCTACTCGACGATCAGTAAGTGGAATTGTCGTTAAGTACAGCGGTGGAGCAATAACGTGGACAAGTAGACGGCAAAACAGCGTGTCACTATCAACTACTGAAGCAGAATACGTCGCTGCAAGTGAAGCTGCGAAGGAAGCTATCTGGTTGTCTAGATTATTTAACGAAATTACATTATTAAAATCTGTTCCTGTTTTATTTGTTGACAATTCAAGTGCTATTAAACTTGCTAAAAACCACGAATTCCATAAACGCTCGAAACATATTGATGTGCGTTATCATTATGTGCGGGAACAAATTCATGAAAGACATTTAGTCATCGAACATGTGTCAAGTGAACATCAAATAGCGGACATATTCACTAAACCAATCCCACGGGTTCAATTTGAATATTTGCGATATTTGTTGGGCATGATTTAAGAATTTTTATTATAAATTCAAGTAATATAAAGTTTTAGGGGAAGTATTGAAGTAAAACATCCTTATTACTTGTCAATGTCCTTGTCAGTGTCATACTCAATGTCTGTCAATGTCAATCTGTCAATAATTATTTAATCAACGTCAAGTTCATTTATAATTATATAAGATGGCTAAGTTTGGTTGTTGTTGATACTGTTGTTTAATATATGTGTGTATATGTTTTTTAATAATAATAAAAAACTGTCATTGTATGTTCTGCAAATAAATATTTCCTAATTAAAGCATATTGTTTACTCATTTTACATGTACGATCGTAAACTTCAATATTCTTAAAATTTGTTTTTACGGACCTTAAAACATGCTTATTTCAATATCAATGATTAATAATAACATTGTTACGATTTATTGAAATTAATTTTTATTAAGTAAAATAAGATTGTGTTTGTGTTTGTTTGTAAATGAAAATTAAAAATAACTTCAAGGAAATTTATGAATGAATACTTTATTCGATAATCTATTAAAGATATCTTTATAACAAGGAAAAGAGCTAAGTATACGATATATATTTGTTTTGCTATAAGAAGTTCCTTATTGATAATTTTATGATTAATGTACATATCAATTTTTTTTCATTACAAATATGGCTAGTATATTAACTCTTGATATTGATAATTCTGTAAAAAAAATTAAATCTAAATTCACCAAGTAATAATAAACTGTTGATGAAAGTCGGATTCGCCACTAATCTTTACTTCTGAGACAAATGAATGAAGTACGTAGTCAAAACAGTCGACTGCGATAGGTGTACTTGCTCCAAAAAAGGCGAAAACTGTTTCTTCATTCAGGAAGCTGATGGTGACTAATTTTTGGCATGATAGTCATAGAATGAGCCTGTTTCACATTTTTTAAAAGTATTTTAAATGAAAGTTTATGCAGTATCTTTCATAGTAACAAAAATAAAAATAATTATTTATTGTAATTTTCGTAAATAATTAAATTAAAAATCTGTTGTGGCCAGCACAAGACCTCTCGCCATTTCCATATTAAGCTATGTAAGTAATATATTGCACTTCGCTTTCGAACCGTCGTTTTATAACAAAATATTACAGAACTTTACCCAAATATTGTTTTTTATTGTATTTAACATGTCTTCTGTACACATATAATTCTAATTATATCTATTTTTTATTGTATGAGGAAGTTTCTAAATGTCAGAGATTGTTCCAATTCATTAACCAGATTGGCGGTATTTCTGATGGATATATGCATTTTACCACAATTTTACCTATAATTTCAAATATTTAATTAAAAAACAATAAGAAAGATTAAATATATATCCCAGAAAAAGCTATCAGAATGTAACTAAAACTGTTGATTTTTGACACTGACATGTGTCATTTACAAACTATGTTATAAACATTGGAATTTGTCAACTGGTTTCCTTAGTGCCTTAGCCTTTGCGATTAGATTACTCTATAAATTATAGTGTGAATTTTATGTTCAATATTTAATAAAAAAAACTCCCAAAAAATTATATTTAGAAGAATTTTTCTAAGAAACTACTACTTCCGGTTGTCCAATTGTTACCAAAACCTTTTCAGCTCTTCCCAGGAATGTCAGATTGAGGAAACTGCAGTTAAATATTTTTTAAGTCTTATAGTTTTTGAGGAATCGTGTCTACAACATCCGGACATACACATACACATCCACATACACACACACACAGACATCATCGTAAAAATGTTAAAATCGGTTTATATGGACCTTAAATCGTGCTTATTCGCTTAAATCTCGATATGTGATTTTTAGCATGAATCCAATACCTCTCTTGGCGAGAGGTACAAAGATTGGCGCTAGAAAAACAACCCCCACTCCTGTGACGTCGAAGTTCATACAGCACGTCATTCACAGCCAGTAGGAAAACCGTATGTACTCTGACGTCACATTCTGTTTCAGATCATGTAACTTTTTCAAAATACTACACATATTTTAATATTTAAGTGTAAAATATCTGATAGATATTTCGTGATATTTTTAAATTTGGGGTTCTTTAAAGAACAAGATCGTTTAAAATTTAGTACTTAGAACTAGAAGTCATATAAAAATTCTTGCAACAGCCCTATTGAGTTTATCAACTATTACGAATAAGGTAAAACAATAACGGGGGCAGTACTACGCATCATTACTTGAAAAGCTGAAAAAGCAAATTGCAAAAAACGACCTCATTTGAAGAAGATTATTTTTATCCACTTAGTGTTAAATCTTATCCTTGAAACATCTTAATATAGCAAAACAACATCCATACTTTTCAATGAAGAGAAACTAAACGAATTCTCCGAACAAAAATTAGGTCCCATTACACCTATTTTGGATTTCCCAGTAACATTTACTACATGTGTAATAATCGTAAAGTTTGTTAAAAGCATTTCGAAACACAGAAACAGTCAATTAAACTCACTATTTGTAGCAGTATTGTGAAACAAATTGCTGGAAATAGCGTCTCAAGGGCTACAGCGATCCTGCAAAACACTGCTACATGACTACCAACGTAAAATAAAATAACAAACAGTTTGGGGATATTTCTGTCTGAGCATTAATCTGTCAGCACTGATGTCAAAACATTATTAAATTTATAAACCGATAGCTCAAGAGGAAGATTATTTATAAATATGAATGGTGTCAAAGTTGCACAATTTTTACAGATCAAAGAGATATAGATAAATATAGATGTATCTTAATTTTAGACAAGCTATATGAAAGATTATACTGAGCAGTTAATTTAGAAAAATATACAGAGCATATAATAGTTATTTCTGCAACAAGTAAATAACCACATATTTTATTCATAAGAAGAAACGAGTGTGCTAAATTTCAGCGGGACCCACCAGTATTCTTTCTTAATTTTTACCTAACTACCCTAGGTAAGGGAGGTATAGGGATTGTGCTAAAAATCGCATATAGAGATTTTAGTGAATAAGCACGTTTTGATGTCCATTAATCCGATTTTAACATTTTTATAATGTTGTCTCTCTCTATGTGTAAGTGTGTGTGTTTGTGTGTGTGAGCGCGCGCGCGCTTGTTTGTGCGTGCGTGTGTGTGTGTGTATGTTTGTGTGTGTGAGCGTGTGTGTGTGTGGGTATGTCTGGATCCTGTGGACATGATTACTCAAATACTATTAATCAGAAAATTTTGAAATTTTGTATACCCATTCTAGACTAATGTGGGAAGAGCTCATTAGTTTTTAGTGTACATCGGATAACCGGAAGTATCGCTTATACAAGCTTTTAACAGTTTTTCTTGAAAATAATGCACTGAAGATAATTTTTCAGCAACTTTTACTAACACAAATTGAATATAATGGTACAATCTTCAATTCTTCGATAATAGCATTTAGTAAATAACTTTAAATATAAATTTATAAAATAATATATTTTTATACATCATCTTGCCTATGCGTCAAATAAAAACATAATACTTTAAAAACAATTTTGACATATTTAAACAAATACCACTGTCAGGAAGCAATTACATTAAAACTAATAATGTAACCGTGTTAAGGAGAATTTAGTAGTGATAAATTTGTTTTTAATGAAATTAAGATTTGTAAAAATAATATATTTTCCATAATACATAAATTGTAGACGTTCAGGATGATCCGATTTAAGTTTGCTATGTTTGCAGCACTATAAATCAGCTGTCAATGAACACGTGTTTTAAAGTGTTAAATATTAGTTTACAACTACACATTTACGAAATGGATCATGTACAACGAAGAATTTACACCGATTGCGTTTTAGAGCACTAGGAATTTGATGCTGATTTTTCAAAGAAAATCTTTATATATTTGTTAAATGTAAAATTAAGATTGTTATAGCCGAAACAGACGACAAAAATTAATGATCATTAACAGTTAGATACAGTATGCTCACGTGAACTTGATACTATTGACAGATGTCAAAATTGCGTTTATTAACAAACCAGAAAATATTGACTGTAGTAAGCACGTGTTACTTATTGTTTTGTACTGTACGAGTACAATACAATAAATAGCACGAGCTTACTTCATTCAATATTTTCTGGTTTGTTAATAGACATAATTTTGACATCTGTCATCAGTCTCAACTTCAGATACGCACACTATATCTACCCGTTAATGATCATTAATTTTTGTCGTCTGTCTCGGCTATTATGAGTGAATGTAAAAATATATGTGAACATAATGATTGATTTTTTTATACTGCGTGGTTAAATACCCAGCGCGAGCTTATGTGCTGGCCACATCAGATTTCTTTTATGAAACTACATCCAAATTGTTATCTGTCAATAGTTCTAGAAAGTCTTAATTGATATTCGTTAAATTGTAATAACTTTTAATTATTTCATAATTTTGACATTACATTACGCATTTTTTTAAATTTCTTTTCAAATAATTTTCAATAAATTACATAATAAATTCTTATCTAAGCAGTCGTACATAAAAATATATAAATACATTCGTTTGAAATAACTTTCATGGTAAATAAGTGGGGGTAATAAGCAATTTAATAAAATAATTAATGAAAAATTAAGTCCATGTTAGGCTTGACAGTATTATGAATATAGATTAGAGTTGATTGACATATATATTAATGGCATTAATAGTTCAAATATTTTAAAAACTAATAACTTTTTAGAAACTTTAATAGTCTTTATTGTACAGTTTTTAAGGTCTAGCTTTTACTGTTCTAATTTCTTTCTACGGTGGTGGACCCAATTTAGTGGTTCTATGGCAAAAGTAGATATGTCATTTTCGGCGAAAGTAAAAAAAAATTGGGATACAAAAAATTGCCGATGAAGAATATTGAAATAAAACATAATTTTGAGTGTTCTATACGATAACCTAATAGGGTCCTCCACTCTATTTTTTTTATTATTTTAAATGAAAGTTTGTTTAATTTTGAAGCAATTTGTAGTATTAACAAGTCATAATTGTTTTTAGTTCAACTGCATTTGATTTTTAAAGAAACCTATAGCTATCTTTCTCGCAACAGTTTCTGTAGTAGGCTGCGCGAGAAAGATTGCAATCGTTGTGACGTAGATGTATAGATGCTTAAAATCACTAATATTTCAAAAACTAACAATTTTTAAAAAACTTTTATCGTCTCAATCATGATTTTATCTTATCTACTTTCAATATAACTAACTTTTTACTCAATTTTCTATTATGGTGGAGGAAACTATTGTTGAGGGATTAGCAACATTGAGAGACTGTTACATAAACATAACCTATAAAAATAAAATATTCCTTTCATTTTCGATTTCAAATAAAATTTAATATGCAACTCGGCATTTTATTATTCATATGGTTTATTTTCCTCGGCCTTACGACCTCGGCAACTAAATTCCATATTCGTGATAAAAAGTAGAAATTCAGTACCTTGATACATAAATAACTATTATTAAATTATCAAATCCTGTCTTTACCAACTTTCAAATTTTCTGAAAAAAATGTCTGAATCTGTAGCAATTAATTAAACCAACTCCTAATAAATTTGCTCATTTGTTTGACAATTACGAGCAATTAAACAATTCACAGAAGTAGATAATTGTAGAATTATCCTATTAGCTTTCTTACTCATTGAACAGCTAACAGATCATAGACACCTACGACATTTTATTCAAATGATCGAATCCTTCTGGAATTCAAGGAAAGCTAATAAAAAATTATCAACCTTAGAAAGCTAAATACTTGTCATATCAGAGGTATAAATTATTTTTTAGTTGATAACGAATACTTTCCCGACTATTCCAAAGATACTTTCAAATATTTAAATTTGAAAGATAGATTTTAAACAAGAGGAAGTGGCATTGAAATACTGGTTTTGAATTTAAGGTCATCAAAGCAATTAAAGAAAAAATTGCGCTTGGATTGGATATTTCCATAAGATATTTTTGCAAATATTTATATACCGGGTGACCACTTCTTTTTTCTGAATATAAATAAATAAATATATCATCACAGTATATTACCCATTTCTGAGTGTGCCACAATCTTCTTTATCGCAGATATTAGTAATGCTGATATATTTGTACCGTGCGGGCGCTTACCAGGCGTCACCTCACGGGCACTCATTGCTGGCGTGGAGGGTGCACCACAGGGGTCACTTTTGTGCCATTTAAAATTGGAAATATTTGCCGTCGGTCGGGATCGAACCCGATTCCCCAGGTTCGTGACCAGACACTCAGGCACGCAGCCACGGGAAAATACAATGTTAAAATTTTCAATTAACAAAAAGTTTAAGAAAAAAGTTGTTCAGAATTAAAAATTGCGTTTAACGAGCTTATTATTCGTTAATTATCTTTGTATCTGATATACAATTTTCTAGTAATTTGTCAGTAAAGATATCTTTTCATGCTTCGCGAATAACATTAATGGGAAGAGCTGATTAGGTTTTGGTAACAATTAGACAACCGGAAGTACTAGTTTTTTAAAAAATTATAAATATTATTTATTAAAATTTTTACAATTATTAAAGAATATAAAAATCTCTCTCCGACATATTTAAAGTTTTTATTATATCTTCTATGGATATAGAGATAGAGAAATATAAATATATAAAATAATAAGTTGTAATGAATCTCACTGCTCATGGAAACCAATTGAAAAATTAAAATGTTTTTTAATTGACAGATAAATGTCAGTGTCAAAAATCCAGAGACATTACTGAAGACTATTTCTAGGAAGTGCATTTAATATTTTTGTATTTTATTATCAATTCAATATTTAAAATTATAGATACATATATTACAAATATACCCTTCAGAAATACCAATAATCTCATCAATGAATTGGAAGAATCTCGAACATTTAGAAGAGTAAGAGGAAACTCGCTCATAGAATAAATTTAAAAATATAAAAATATATAAAGAAGAAAAATGTGTACCAGAAATGTTAAATATGTACAATACTTATATAGCCTAATATGGAAATGGTGAGAGGTATTGTGCTGGCCACAACAGATTTTTATTTTTAATATTGGATAAACAAAATACCTAAAATATCTGCTGGTTTTATATTTGTACCTAATCCATATTAAAATTTATATATTAATACTGTTTTAAATATTTATTACACTTCGATAAAAGATAATAAACATATGTAACTCATTAAAATGATACTGTTTGTATTAACGATACATTTAATTTTATATTTTTCAATCATACGAATATAATATCAAATTGATCATAAACGAGTGACAGAGAAAACCTTTTCGGGTCTATTTTGTAACTCAGTGGTTAATTTTTAATAACTGGTTAAAAAAATTAACTACTGAAATATGTTGATACCTACATAACAAAAAATTGGATATTTAGTTAACAAATCAATATATAATGGATAAATTTTTTAATCAATTGTTAAAAATTAAGCAATGAGTTACAGAATAAGCCTGTTAATCAGTTGTTCATACTAACGATCAATTTATTTTACTTCTCATGGCATACTAAAAATTATTTAAAGAATTTTAAAGTTATACAGCATTTTACAAGAGATATAAATATATTTGACGAATAATTTAAATCTCACTAAATATAATTTTTAATACTGAACAACTTTTGCCCTTGCCCCTTTTTGTTTCAGAATTAATAGGTAGGTACAGATATTTTGGTAATTGCAAATTTTTTATATTCCAAGAAAGAAAGTACGCACTCAGTATTTTTACAACTTAGTAAATACATATACAGTATGTCCCCGGATTGAGTTTACAAAAGGAAAAAAAATCTTATTTTTGATTTTACGAAAAAATGCCAAGGGAAGAAAAATTTTTGCTTGAATTAAAACGCATGTTTCAGTTATTAAAACTTTTAATTAATGCAAGGTTCTTTTATTATGACGTTTTTTCGTATTTTGTCCTCCTAATAATAATAGTTATTACATTGAATCTAACATGATTTTAGTTAGCTTTGAAATATTGACAAATGATTATTAATTCTAATTTCAGAAAAAAAAACCGGCGAAAATCAAAATACTTTTAAATTATTCAATTAACTCTCTTTTATGTGAAATTAGAATAAATAATCATTTGTCAATATTTCAAAGCTAATTAATATAATGTCAGATTCAATGTAATAATTATATTATTAGGAGGACAAAATACGAAAAAACGTTATAATGAAAGAACTTTGCATTAATTAAAAGTTTTAATAACTGAAACATGCGTTTTAATTCAAGCAAAAATTTTTCCTTCCTTGAAATTTTTTCGTAAAATTAAATATAATTTTTTTCCTCTTGTAAACTGAATCCGGGGACAAACTGCATACATAGATAATTTTTTAGCGATAAAGTAAAACTTAGTTTTATAACATTTTAAGATAATATTGGTTAGGTACGAGAGTAACGAGTCAATGAAATTGACAGTTTTTTTTGAAATTTTGTATTTTTAATTGTATTCTTACATCTCCCATTTCAGATTTAAATACAGTGGGTGGTAGTATGAACAAGTGATTAGGGGTGATTAGCTAGGAGATAACTAGCAGTGTTTTAGTGCTGTCAATCGTTTATGGATTATTTTAGAGAAAAATACTTCAAATAGCAGTTATAGAAAAATTAATTGTACGCAACTTTTATTTGAAATATTTTTCTCTAAAATAATCCATAAACGATTGACAGCGTTAAAACACTGCTAGTCATCTCCTAGTTAATCACCCTTAATCACTTCTACTACCACCCATTGTGTTCAGAAAACAACCTAATTCGGAGTAGGCTTTGATCACAGAAACGTATGTCTGATTATTATTCAATTCAAAAGTCAAGTTGTCAAAATTGATCGTGAAATGTAATTTTAAGGAGAAAAGATAATAAAGATGGATACAAGAAGAACAGCTTTGATTTCTTTAGATTACATTTTAATTAAATACTTTCAGTTAGGATTTTTTTTAAACACACTATATAAAAGAGTGCGCACAACTTTCAGAAAATCATTTTATTGAATTTATTTCAGTATTTTCTGCAGTTCTTCCTAAAAGTTGCCTACCTCAACAGGTAAAATAACACTTTGCGTACATGATTCGTAATATACTATTATTATACCACCATCAATTTGCAGATAAACGTCAATTCCTGCAATAGTTTCTCAATGTATTTTCTCTTATAACTCACCACTTTTTGTATTCCTAAGGTAACTAAACCACTCAGCACAGTAGAGAGCACAGATAGAGATCACAGTGAGTTATGTAAGAGCCGCGAGTTGAGTTGAGCGCGAATTGAAACTCTGTTCCGTTGATGGTTGCGACGCGGACTCTACTAACATAATCGAATCTGGCGCGTGTACGCGGGCATGCGCGCCCAGTGGCGTCGAAACAGGGGCAATACAGCAAAGAAATATTATAGCAGGAATGGGGTGTTTTGTTATTATGGAATACAAGAGAAAGAACTAATTAATATTGTAAAAAAAATATGTGTGCTTAAGACCACACATCCGAAGTGAAAACTTAAATGGTTGGCATTTGGATCGCACAGCAATGCCATCTTTTAACTGCTTCCGGAAGCTTTATAAACTTAAATGTTTAAGTGTGCTGGATTTACATTCATATATTTTTACCTTTCGCTAAGAGAGGTATTGGATTCATGCTAAAATTCGCATATCCAGATTTTATTGAATAAGCACGATTTAAGGTCCTTAGAATCCGATTATAACATTTTTAAAATGATGTCTGTGTGTGTGTGGATGTGTGTATGTATGTGTGTGTGTGTGTATGTATGTCTGGATGTTGTAGTCACGATTCCTCAAAAACTATAAAACTTAAAAAATATTTAACTGCAGTTTCCTCAATCTGACATTCCTGGGAAGAGCTGAAAAGGTTTTGGTAACAATTGAACAACCGGAAGTAGTAGTTTCTTAGAAAAATTCTTCTAAATATATTTTTTTGGGAATTTTTTTTTATTAAATATTGAAGAACATAAAATTCTCCATCTAAAACACTTAAAATTTTTATTATATCTTGTATAGATTTAGAGATAAAGACACTATAATTTATAGAGTGTACTAATCGCAGAGGCTACGGCACTAAGGAAATCAGTTAAAATTCCAATGTTTGTTACATAATTTGTAAATGACACATGTCAGTGTCAAAAATCAACAGTTTTAGTGACTTTTATATGTTGGATACATTTGAAACATTATGTTATTTTTTAAATATATATATACTTTGTTTCAAAAATTATATTTTATTTAAAAATATAATTTTTGAAACAAAGTATATATATATTTAAAAAATAGTTTTAGTGACATTCTGATAGCTTTTACTGGGAAGTATATTAAATTTTTCTTATTGTTTTATTAATTAAATATTTGAAATTATAGGTAAAATTGTGGTAAAGTGCATATATCCGTCAGAAATATCGCCAATCTGGTTAATAAATTGGAACAATCTCTGATATATAGAAACTTCCTCATACAATGAAAAATAGATATAATTAGAATTATATGTGTGCAGAAGACATGTTAAATATAATAATAAACAATATTTGGGTAATGTTCTATAATATTTTGTTATAAAAAGACGGTTCGAAAGCGAAGTGCAATACAATACTTATATAGCCTAATATGGAAATGGCAAGAGGTCTTGTGCTGGCCACAACAGATTTTTACCTCTCGCTAAGAGAGGTATTGGATTCATGCTAAAATTCGCATATCCAGATTTTATTGAATAAGCACGATTTAAGGTCCCTACAATCCGATTATAACATTTTTAAAATGATGTCTGTGTGTGTGTGTGTGTGGATGTATGTGTGTGTGTGTGTGTATGTATGTATGTATGTATGTATGTCTGGATGTTGTAGTCACGATTCCTCAAAAACTATAAGACTTAAAAAATATTTAACTGCAGTTTCCTCAATCTGACATTCCTGGGAAGAGCTGAAAAGGTTTTGGTAACAATTGAAGAACCGGAAGTAGTAGTTTCTTAGAAAAATTCTTCTAAATATAATTTTTTGGGATTTTTTTTTATTAAATATTGAAGAACATAAAATTCTCCATCTAATACACTTAAAATTTTTATTATATCTTGTATAGATTTAGAGATAAAGACACTATAATTTATAGAGTAAACTTATCGCAGAGGCTACGACACTAAGGAAACCAGTTGACAAATTCCAATGTTTATAACATAATTTGTAAATGACACATGTCAGTGTCAAATATCAACAGTTTTAGTGACATTCTGATAGCTTTTACTGGGAAGTATATTTAATTTTTCTTATTGTTTTAGTAATTAAATATTTCAAATTATAGGTAAAATGCATATGCAGTTGATAAATTCAAATGTTTGTAAAAGAAAAAAAATAATGTCATTGTCAAAAATATAGAGTAGTTTATATCTGTTGGGCGGTAGTGCGAGCTCGAATCGAAAATTTTACTTAATTATGTTTCAACAAAAACCATAACGGCAACTCGTCATCCTGCAAACATCGTTTTATGAAGATTTAACCAAGTCTTAAATAATATATGATAAACTTGTAATAAAACGTCAAATTTCGCTTGGACGTTTAACGAAAAAGCTAAGATTTTCCACAAACCAAGTATAATAAACCTGCTGAAAATAAAAGATACTCCAGAGAATTAAATATGTAAGTAAAATAATAAAAAGATTAAAGAATGTGACGAAAACATAGAAAAACATAAAAGAACACCTTGGTAAACCACGAAAAAAATCGAAGGTGAAGAAAGAGCACTTAAAGAAACGAAAGACAAAAAGAAATTGAAGATGAAGAAAGAGCATTTAAAGAACCGAAAGACAAAAATAGATGTGACGTGAAAAAAATGTTCATTCAGGAAATAAACAGAAATTTCAGAATTGCAAGAAACGAAAAGCGAATGTATTTTACATAAATAAAGTTTTTAATTTGTGTCAAACTATTATTTAATTAGCTTAAAATATGGGCTATCCAGCGAAACAAGCGGTTTACGTCATCATTTAGGGATTTTTGAAATTTTCTTTATTTTTACCTCTCGCTAAGAGAGGTATTGGATTCATGCTAAAATTCGCATATCCAGATTTTATTGAATAAGCACGATTTAAGGTCCCTACAATCCAATTATAACATTTTTAAAATGATGTCTGTGTGTGTGTGTGTGTGTGTGTGTGTGGATGTGTGTATGTGTGTGTGTATGTATGTATGTATGTCTGGATGTTGTAGTCACGATTCCTCAAAAACTATAAGACTTAAAAAATATTTAACTGCAGTTTCCAACATCAACAACCAGAAGTAGTAGTTTCTTAGAAAAATTCTTTTAAATATAATTTTTTGGGAGATTTTTTTATTAAATATTGAAGAACATAAAATTCTCCATCTAATACACTTAAAATTTTTATTATATCTTGTATAGATTTAGAGATAAAGACACTATAATTTATAGAGTGAATTAATCGCAGAGGCCAAGGCACTAAGGAAACCAGTTGACAAATTCCAATGTTTATAACATGACACATGTCATTGTCAAATATCAACATTTTTAGTGACATTGTGAAAGCTTTTTCTGGGAAGTATATTTAATTTTTCTTATTGTTTTATTAATTAGATATTTGAAATTATAGGTAAAATTGTAGGAAAATGCATATACCCATCAGAAATACCGCCAATCTGGTTAATAAATTAGAACAATCTTTGACATGAAAATGATATAAAATAGATATAATTAGAATTATATGTGTGCAGAAGACATGTTAAATACAATAAAAAACAATATTTGGGTAAAGTTCTGTAATATTTTGTTATAAAACGACGGTTCGAAAGCGAAGTGCAATACAATACATATATAGCCTAATATGGAAATGGCGAGAGGTCTTGTGCTGGCCACAACAGATTTTTTTTTTTGATGTCAAAATCCTGTGAGCATTCTACTCAAATTCTAACAAAATTTACAAGAAAGAATTTTAATTTTCTTGGGAGAAGGCTTGAAAACGACTCAATTTTTTTTTTTTTAAATCTGGCCAAAAACCCCATGAACTGTTTTAAAACCGGTGATGAGAGCGCATTTAAATGTCATTTTTAGACGTTTAAAAATCAATTTAGCGGTTATAATCACGTTCTAACACTGTCAATACGGTTTTTCAATATTATAAACAAATAATTCTACAACAAAGACAAATGAAATATTACTTATATATAAATAAATATATTACGGCATATTACCCATTGCTGGGTGCGGCAATCTGCAGATATCGGTAATGACAACAGTGACAACAGGAATAAAACACGCCAAAACGGCGAGTTTGAAACTAGAGTTTATTTTTGATAGATATTGTGATGTTTCCCGGTCTTGTAATAATAACGTATCGTGGGCTATGACCCGAATTAACGTGACGTCACTTTCGGTTCTCTCCTGAGTTTACCCGAATGACGGTGACGCGTCACGTCTGACGGACCAACCTTGTTACTGCCCAGGAAAAGTGTGCAAGGTGCACCTAAAGAAGTTTTCACAGAATAATGCATAAAATATTCAAACTTATTTTATTTGGCATATTGTTTTGTCTAAATATATAGTTTAGCGCGTAAAACTTGTGACGTAGATGTCCCTATAGCCTCCATGACGTTTCTCATAACTACATTTCATGTTTATATAACATTTGGAAACATTGACAGCAAGTTCCTTCCTGCTTTATAATATTAATTTCATTATATCAAAATTATAGGCGAAAGTTCATGAACACATGTATAATATGATATAAATTTGTGATTTATTGAAGACCCCAGCAGAAATGAAAATTCTGCCATATCAAATAGTAAAATAGTAAAAATTAATGATCATTAACGGTTAGCTATGGTATGTGCACGTGAAGTTGAGACTGCTAACGGATGTCAAAATTGCGTTTATTAACAAATCAGAAAATATGAATTCAATATTTTTTGGTTTGTTAATAGTGTCTCGGGTATTATATCATTAATTAATATCAGTATTTGTACATGTTTTTTTTTTCTAAAAAAAAAAAAAAACACCTGGCGCCACTTCCAAATTGATGGTATGTTGGTTAGGTTAAGACAGCTCCGAGTATTTTTCGATTGTATCTTAATTCTTCTTCTAAAGTGAATTTAAGAATATATACGTTTATTCGTTGGCCTTTTTCTTTGAATAAATAATTAATTACAAGTTTGGTAAAGAAAATGGAGTAAACGTAATGCAAATTTGTAATAGATATATGTGCAGAAATGTACTCAATATTATATTTCAAGAATTGGAGATAATTTTGTTAATTAATGGCTCTATTCTGCAATACATCTGTAAATAATGAACAAAATTTTTAACGAAAGCTGCCACTCTTATGTATGTATAATTTTATGATAGAAAACGTTCCTTGACTGGATGTATTGATGAGGTAATAAAAATTTCTGGATTGCAGTCACAAAATTTTATTTACTAAATTCTCGGGTCGATCGGTTTCGAGCTCCACATGAGTCTTCTCATCTCCTGAGGAAGGCTCATGTGGAGCTCGAAACCGGTCGACCCGAGAATTTAGTAAATAAATTTTTTTGACTGCAGTCCAGAAATTTTTATTACCTCGTATAATTTTATATTACTTAACAAAAATAGATCCGTTTTTTACGGATTAAAAGATCTGTAAGACTTACAGAATTGTTCAGAATTGGCCTATAAAAGTTATAAAGTTTATATTTTAAACATTATAATAAATTGAACACATGAGAAATGGTAAATGTATCGACGTAATGATACTATTACAGCGCATATATTTTTGATTATTGTTGCAGTTTATGGTATAATTTATTTAATTTGCTCATAAATTTTTAAAAAATAAATAAATAAATAAAAGTGAATATTTGCTTGCTACACCACTGGCGTTGCGAACGCTAAGTAGTCTATATCTAGGATTGTAGGTGTAATACAGCATGTTTATTTACATGTTTAGTTGGCCAATGATATATGCGCTCTGAATGTCAATGGCAGAATTAAGAAATGAAATTATAGATATCTATTGAGGATAACTAGATAAGGATTCGCACTGCTCTAGATTCATATATCAACCATTATATACAAATCAGGCTAGTTTAATATTCTTCTATGTCCGATTTTATATGCAAAAAAATCAGGCCCAATTTGCATACAAATTAGTAGAACAAAAAATTTCGAATAGAGAATAGATCATCATCTATTTTTATAAACAAAGTAGACATATGTACAGGGTGATTGAAAAATAGAGACAAATAGTTCTTTTCTTTAGCTGTTATAGATTTTAGACCTGTAGTTTAAATTATAATTGGGGGTGAATTCAAATGCCACTTTTTGGTGCGAAAAGGACGTGAACGTGAAGCGAAATGGAATGATATATTATACTAATTAACACCTTGATACTACCTATACTCGACTACTGGGCGTGTGTATATGTTCCACACTTGACACAAAACGACAAAAATAAAATAAGGCTATTTCGAAACTCATGCCTACGATTCATTTACAATGTGTGTAAATATGACCATATCCCTTCATTTCGTATTTCATCAAATCTTCATTATATTGACGAACGTGTGCAGATATTCTATCTTTGTCAAATTCATAAGATCATACAAACAGGTTGTCCTTCTCATCTACATGAAAAACTTAAATTAAAAAATCTGATGTGGCCAACACAAATCCTCCCGCTATTTAATTTTTATTAATTTAAATACATACCTACCTACGTATTTACTACCGCTGCAAACTGTTCCATTGCAGAAAACTATTGCTTTATTTACTATTTTCTTTTTAAAATGTCACTATTATTAATTTGAAGTGATAAGTTTTCTGACAGTGACATTTACTGTCAGTTACATTCATTTGAAAAATGAACTGTGTAACAAAGGAATAGTTTTTCTCTTAGGCTTCGCGACTAATAAAAAAAATTATTTTTAAATTTATCTGTAAAATATATAGAAAAAGTTTTAATGTATTCCTGTAGAAAATTCAATATCTTTAATTTTCATAAGACATAAAATTCGAAAAAATGGTATTTAATGGTATTTTTTGAAGAAAAACCATTATGAGCTTCAAGTAAAGTACCATTTCCGTTTATCCGATTTACACCCAAATCTAAAGGCTTCTATTCCTATTAGAATAGGGTAAAAATACAAGGTTTCAGAATTTTCTGACTGATAGTATTTGAGTTAGAGTGCAAACAAAATTCGTACACATACACACATACACACCTACACACACACACACACACACACACACACACACACACACACATACACACATACAGACATCATCGTGAAAATGTTAAAAATAAATTCTAGGGACCTTAAAACGTGGTCATTTACTAAAATCTCGATATGAGATTTTTAGCACGATCCCTATACCTCCCTTACCAAGGGTAGCGGGAGGTAAAAAAAACCAACATTATCAACTACGTTATAAGAATTCATATATCGTACCTTCATACAAAAAAAAAATCCGAAAATGAATTTTCTTTTTCTTACCTAGGTCCCAAATTATATAACAATCTTCCAGATGAATTAAAATCTCTGTCTTTACTTTCTTTCAAAGCTTATGTTAAATTTGTTCTGTTTAAATTAATTAATTAAATAATAATTTTCTGTAAATTATTATGTTATAAACTTATCTCCTCTTTTGGCATATTGTGCTATACTTCCATATTATGTATTTATGTTGACTATTTCTGTTATTTTTTGTAATTAACATGTACTGGTTGGGTGAAAGAGCAGCGTTTGGCTGAACCTCGCCGTTGACTCTGGTCAATAAAAGTTATTTATTTATTTTTATATTTTCTGGAATTAATTCTAATGACCTTTATAGTGACGCCAACTACTTGTATTTTCATCAAAAATTAACCTAGTAGGTACATAATTAATTTATCAAGAGAAGTAATTTTTTTTTATTGATTACAACCTTTCCTAAGATTTAAATCTGTGCTTTTTTGAGGTTTCAATCAAGGCAAACAAACTTTTTTTATAAATAGTTTTTTTTTTTTGATTAATAATAAAAAATGTGAGCCGTCGATTGGCAGATGTGAAACATCGAACTTAATTTATATTGTCTACAGAATAAACTAAAATTACATTTTATTTTTTATTTTATATGCAGACAATACAAATTTATACCGCTCAATCGTATCAACATAGAAGTCGTTCTTACCCTTGGTTCTTACCCACGTATAGGCCCACCAATAAATATTTCACATCAAAAACACTCATAATAACTCAGATGAGAATACAAAATATTCTACAACTATTATATACGTATTGTTTGTGTTTCTATTTCTGTATGTGTTTGTAAGAAGTGTAGGGTCAGGTTCCAATGACCAGTTCTAGTAGAAATGACCATTTGCGAGCATTGTTGTGCAGTTAACTGATTATACTTGTCAAGTGTCACCGTTGCGTATTACCATTTGCAGTTGTAGTGCTACTACCGGTTGCTACTCTTTTACCATTTTACATTGTTGCTTTGTATTCACTCCAGTTATAATTTTATTATATTGCTTACTATACCGGTTATCGAATTATAAATGTATTTAAAATGCAGTATATTTTCTAAAAATAACATAGATATTAAAGAAATAAAATTACCGTAAGAAGACAGAGTCAATCAAAATTAATGTACTTTTCAAATTTGAATAAATATATGGGATGTTCCATAGTTCCATTTGAAAATATAAAGTTACATACCATTGCATAAAATGGAACGTCCTGTAGAAACCTACACTTCCGATTTATGACATTTTTATTTAAAATTAACTTTGTTTGAATTTTTTCCCGTAATTTTTAAAATAATCGAGTTATTAAAAATGTACAGACCGATGAATCACTATACGTAGGAGTTTTTAACAACATTGGCAAATATAAATATTAAGTTTTTTTTCAGTTTATTTTTCCATATTTTCTTCTATAACATTTTACACACCTTTATATCAATATAAATTTATTTTACAGTAGTGACTTTAATTTCTTGTCAACATATAAAAACTGCTTTATTGATTAGGATTAGGTACTGTATTTATTTCTAATTTTAATTATATGAAGAATACATTTTGAATACATTGAATTTACTACTGCCAGTAAGTGTTCCGCTTTTTTTTTGGTACCTTAAATTTAATACAAAATATTAAATATGAAAATGTAGGTGACCAAAAACTTGTCAAATGTAGAGTAGCTTCATTAATAGAATTAGTTTACGCCTAGTACTTAACACAGTTGTACGACTACATTACACATTTGCTATGTTGGTTGCAAATAAGTGGTATGGCAAATTGCGAGTCTAAAGTAAAAAGGTTGTAACTGCAAGAATGTAATATAGTGAAGAAACTGTTTGATATTTTAATTCGCTATTATTAAACACATTATTGTTATCTTATTAACATATTTCAACTCTATAATAATAGAATTATTTCTATTAAAAGAATATGGAAGAAAAATTATTGTATGCGTAGTTACTGAAAAGATATTACAATAATAGACAGAAAATTATAATGTATTTTTATTAATAAAACATGAAAATAATAAATTTATGTGCTACAAATATTAGTAATAATAATAATAATAATAATAATAAAACAAATTTTAAAAAAATCTCCAATGCACTTCTCCGAGTTTGCGAATCGCCAGTGCAGCGTTTTATCAAATTGTTTCCACAAAAACATTCAATTTATGCTTATATCTATTTACGGGTAACATATTTACCATTTTTAAATAATTATTTTAAAATAATTTGGTCATACAGTTTTGAGGGCGAACCTATTATTTTAAATACTAACCTCATTATTTGATAATAGACAATATTTTCTAATTATTAAAATATCTTTCAGAACTCATATTAATAATTGGAACAATACTACCTTTTTAATTTAAGTTCTGTATTTTTTATTATTAAAACCCAACGTTTTGGCACCATAAACTGGTGCCTTCTTCAGGGGAAATTGACATAAAAAAGTGCGAAAAAACAAAAAACAACAAGTAACCAGGGTAACATGAAAAATACGTAAATGTTACCTTTTTTATGTATACAATTTCCTAGACAATATATGCATGCCCGGCAATAACTTGGACGACGAACATGCATCTTCTCAGGAAAACTCTCCTTTTTGCCAGAAGAAAAACCGTCCCAATATTTTCTGATAATTTTACATTAATTATTGGGGAATCGATTTGGTATTGTTTAGTAACTTCATTATTTTGAGAACAAACAATATTAAATATGAAATTCAAAACTGATTTAATGAGGTCATGCAAAAAAAATGTACCTTTTTCTATTTAAATCGAAGAAGGATAATCTAATTTATCATTCAGTATGATTAAATTATTTTTTATATACATTTTTTGTTGTATAAAATTGTTTTAAAGTATAATATTTTTTTTTAAAAAATGCAAAATCCAGCCTTGTTGTGACGTCACAGGTTCCGAACCTAAATTCAAACTCATTTTAAACAGACATTTTATTTTGACACGAAACGACGTTTTATCGACATGTTTACTTTCAAAAATTTCAGGTTATCTTTAAATGTCACTTTAACGTTTAAAATAGTGTGAGAATTAAAATGGTTGTTGCTCCGAACCTGTGACGTCACTAGTCAAGGGGCGAGTGGGGGTCTAGCAGCCCCATTTTAAAGAAAGTCATTTTCAGTTACAATTTTTTCATAATTACAGATGAATTTAAGGAAAAATAAAAAATACGGGTCTAATATTTTCACTACTCTATCGATTAGTTATAAAATAGGCGCGCATGACCTCATTGGTGATAGCTAAAGTCATACCCCTTTAAATTAAGTACAGTAATATATAATTTTAATTTACACGGTAATTTAAATTATCTACTGTAATAATTAACCAAAAAATAAATTATGGTAGTCTTACAACCCGGCTTGTCTATAACGTATTTATTTATTTATATTACAATTTTATTATAACAATATTTATTATAACAATAATAGTAATAATATATTGTATAATAATCGATTTTGAAACGGATATAAATTAATTAATATCATTCAAGGCTTAACCTTTTTAATACATTTAAAAACAATATTAATAGAATTATAAAAATTATTTATGTTTATCTTCTATCTGCTACAGATACTTTTTCTGAAAGTGACAAAAAAAAATCTATTACTTTCAAGGTGATTTGAATGAGCAGTTGAGAGCGTTACGTAACATACCGTCTACCCTACCCTATATCATGTTTCGTTACGCTAATTTTTACCACATACATATACTAAACTCCGCATTTCATAATGAAATCAACACCGTATAATAAAAGCCATTAATTTAATGAGACATTAACAATGCCTTTGTAAAGAAAAATACGGAAATAGTTCATGTGCAAATTCTTGAAAATTATACTTCGGAAAAGATAAAGATTTACAGCGATATATATAGTTATGTTATAATAATATAAAAATCTGATATGGTCAACACAATACCTTCCGCTTTTTAATTTTTATTAATTTAAATACATACTTACATATTTACTAATCCTGCAAACGATACTATATTAAGTTTCTTGCTATCAATCTATTGCTTTACATGATCAATTTCGTCAATGTGTAGTTGTAAACTAATATTTGACACTTTGATTAACACGTGCTCATTAACAGCTGTTTGATATTTTGTGCTGCAAACTTATCAAATTTATTTATTTTATCGTTTATCCTGACATCTAATATCTATGTATGATGGAAAATATATTATTTTTACTAATCCTAATTTCATTAAACTCAATATCATCTTCTTAACACGTTTTCATTATTAATTTTAATGTAATTGCTTCCTGACAGTGACATTTGTTTAAATATGTTAAAATTGTTATTAAAATATTATGTTTTTGTTTGACGCATACGCAAATTATTTTATAATTCAATATTTAAAGTTATTTCAAGTTATTTACTAAATGCTATTATCGTCGAATTGAAGTTGCTAAAAAATTATATTCAATGATTTTTTTACAAGAAAAACTATTAAAAGCTTGTATAAATGATACTTCCGGTTATCCGATATACTCTAAAAACTAATGATCTCTTCCCACATTAGCATAAAGCATAAAATAGTTACCTATACAAAATTTAAAATTTTTCTGAATGATAGTATTTGAGTGTCCACACGATCCACATACAAACACACACACACGTACACACACATACACACACATACACACACACACACACACACACTTGCAGACACACATCTACAGACATCATTGTAAAAATGTTAAAATCGCAGTACTTTACATTTTGGCTATAATTGGTCAATCGGAAATTCCCTTATTTGTAGTTAAACGCAGTTAAATATAATTTTTTGGCATTTTATGTTAATTTCAAAATCAAATAATATCTTATTGTCTATACAGTTTGATTATACATTTTCCTTCATATTCAATGGATGTAGAGTTAAATAATTACAAAGAAAATAACTTTCATAAATCAGCCAGGTTTGCTATAATCATGGAAACAGCTGATATATTCAAATAATTCTAATTGACAGATATGAGTGTCAAGTGCAATTTACATAATGCATATTCGTGTGATAATTTTATTGGATTAAAAGAACCTTTCGTTGTGGAATTTGTAGAGAATCTATTTCAAGGAACTTTTGCTATGGGATTTATGCAAAATACTTAGAATTGATGGAAGGTAATGTGCTGGCCACAACTTCTGCTCACTAAGCATCTTATATTTTTGATTGTGTCTAGCTATACCTTTTAAATTCACTTTCATTGCTTCAAATTACTGTATTCCACTTTTCTTTTACTCACATTACATGATTTAATGTATATGCGGTAGTAACATTTCTGCACAAGAAATCATTTTCAATTTCACAGTACATATTATTTATTTTAATGTTAACATTTTCTCTGATATAAATAAAGTTAACGTGAAATTTATGTCAATTTACTAATTTATAGATGATTTATATTTTTTCTTAGGATCTTAGGTATGTGCAGCACAAGTATTTTTAAAGTTCCATGGTCTTATTTGTTTTTAAAGTTTATATGATATCCTATTAATACAATTTTTTCAATTTTTTGATATGTTCGTGTAGGTACTTTAAGTCATATTTTTGGCCTCTACAAATTTTATTCATAAATCTTTTGAAAAATATTAATTCTTGTCCATTTTGGCATCTAACACAATAAATAATAAAATTAAAAAAAAAAATAGACAACTAAAACTTATTGTAAAAAAGTGGTCATATTACATATACAGAAAATTTAGTGAATTTATTCTTTCATATACTGGCCTTAAAAAGATACTTTCAAATTTCCGAAAGCTTTCACACTTTTCGTAAAACATGTAAAATATTTTTTTTTTTTAAATCCTGCTACATAAATTGACTGCAATTGATGCATTTCAGTTTATATGAAAATAAGAATTTTACAAGGCAACGTTCTATGACCTAAGCCCAATATTTTAGAAATGGCAAAATTATCAAAATTCTTAACGAATATAGAAATAATTTTACAAATAAAGGGTTTTATACAGGAATGAATTGAAAGAGAGGGCAGCAATAGATGAAAAAATATTTTTTTAAGGTTTGAGAACTGGCATTAGTGCCTCTACAAAGTTCTACATTAATCCGCAAATTTGGCTCTTAATTGAAATTTTTTGATTCACCGTATGCACCAACTTTTTGGAGGGAAGTGAACACCTAAGTTTCCACTATATCGATATTGACTGATGCTGTGATTCAGGATGATAGTGAACCCATGTCTCATCGGTATTATCAAAACTATTCATTACCATATCAGGATCAACTTCGTGATGGTGCAGTAAGTAGACTCATCTCGAAAAAAATTTTGTTATTGCTATATTATTGGTCGGAATGTGTTGAATCCGTTCATAGGAGATGCTTGTAGCCTATGCCATTTCTCGAAACTTGATTCACCAATCTGCTATGACTATATCGTAAAACAAATAGATGTTTTATTCACTGATAAAAATGACATTTAGATTCCTTAGAATACAAATACTTTATTTGAAAAAAAAATATTATCTATATTAAGTAGTAATTTTATTTCATTTCGAAGTACCGCTGGCTCACGGAAATAATAAATAATATTGAAAAAAGATGAGAAATTTTTTTAGAATGATTTTATGAATGGGCAATTGGATATGATATTATGTTTATGTTCCGCTGTAATGAGCATTCTGAAATAGATTTGCTATTCATTGAATAAGAATGTTTATTTATTGGATTATTTGGATATCAACAATTAAGGAATGCATAATAGGAATGTAAGAATAGGTAAGATATTCGGGAAAGTGAAAGGATATTTAAAAATAAAATTTATTCTAAATTAATTCAAATTCAACCACAAGTTATAACTGAAAAACAAGTATTAAATTTCTTCACATTTTTTAAACTATGCTATTAAATTACAAAAAATTAAAGAAATTGTATAATATTAATTACTGTAGTCTAATTTAGAGCAACATTTAATGTATATGTAAATTATAATAAAATTAGAAAATAATGTACATATCAAATATCACACGGAAAGTAAACTAAAAACATAAATATTCAAAGAATTAATTAAATGAGGTGAAGATTTCAAATGAATTTAAAATATTTCTTCCGCCATTATAATTTTAATTTCGAATATCTATTTTTTATGTTTATAATAAAAACATAATTTTATTATTGACATTAATAATTATCAACAAATCCCTAACCCTAGGGAGTTTATATTATTTTGACAGTTTAGTTATATAACCAATATAAATTGGTAAAATATAATAGTATACAACGATATAAATAAAAACTCAAGAACTTATTTTGATTCACAGTATCGTTGATATTTCACGACCCAAAATATAATTTAATGTACTTCATCTTTGTTTGACTAATGCTAACGTCTTAAATTCATTTAATTGTTAAACACTACAGTCTAATAATTGTTACAATTGTCTAATTCTTAGAAATCTGGATTTTTGTGTTGCTTCTACAAATGGTGTTATATGTATATACGGAATAATATCACTTTTGTTCACTTGTTGCATAAATAAATAGCTATATTAATATCCTGTTCGATATTCAGGGTGATAATTAAGAAGCGGGCCATCGGTCTTTAACATGGGAAATCAGTTTTCACTTGCGCAAAACTTTTCATTTAATTTAAGGCAAAAATGTTTCAAATAAATGTTGTAGAGAATTAAATTCTACATGTAAATCTCTAATGAAATTTTATTTTGCATGTTTAGTAACCTCTAACATTCTATTTGAAATTTTATAAATATGGCTCATTTGTAGTTGATAGCCATCGAATTTAAATACATTACAAAGAAATACATGTCGTTTGAAATGTCAGAATTTCGATTTTGCAGGTTAGAAAATGAAAATAAGTAAAATCTGTGTAATGATTTAGATGTAGATTATTAAAAACAAAATATTTTTAGGGACTTACACAATTATCTATGATTTTTATTTGAAAATCAAATTTCTGACAGTTCAAACGATATTCATTTCTTTGTAATTTTGTTTAAATTCCATGGCTAGCACTACAAATAAGTAATATTTATACAATTTCAAATGGGATTTATTTAACACATTTTTGTAATAAATTAAGTGGGAAGTTTTGCGCAAAGAAAAACTGATTTCCCATGTTAAACGCATATAGCTCGCTTTTTAATAAACACCCTGTATATATTTGAAATTGTATAATCCTGGCAATAACCAATGTTTAACATATTTTTTTTCTCATATAGTATGTAAAACAAAAAGTAAAAGTATATTCGCATTTAAGAAATTTAAAACATTTTTATTAAAAATTATTTAGTACGTGTTAAAGACTGGATTCCAAATTAATACTTTCCCCAATTATAATAAATACATTAATTAGTAAATAGCCCATTAGAATGTCAATCGAATGGCAGTTGATAAATAAAAGTAATATTTAATTTCACACGTTTCTAGTTAAGGTTTATGACAAAAAAATATAACTTTAATTGCAAGAAAATTATGATTGTATTCATATCCTTTTACTTTGCAGTACTCCGTACGGCACATAATTATTTTTTATATCTTATAGGAAAAGGTAAATGCAATGAAGTATAAACATCACAAGAAAATGCTGACTAAAGGTATATGAGTAATAATTTTTTTCTTCTTAGTAATAAACTTTGCGAAAAAAATATTCTTGTTATTGTCTTATTTGCATAAATAAAAGTAACAGTCGGCTATGATTCAGAGACATTAAATAACACGGTATATTGTGCATATTCTCATGATTTATTATAATTTTTTTTATACAGGGTTTCCATTTTATGTATTTTCCTCTGGAATTTTAAGAAGAGGCAATACAGAATACATTGGGAGATTCCACGACTTTTTGACTTTTTTAATATTATATAGTATTTTTAAATTCAAAAATTGCCTAATTTTCCTTTCTAAATTTCGGTTTCTTATGAAAGAAACAAAAAAATGGTAAATATTTGGTATCCACTATTTTCCGCCTTACGACGTAAGCGAACCCAGTGGTGAAGAGCAATGACATTATATCATACTGTTTCTGTCAGCAGCTGCTGTCTTGGCTGCTGTTAACAGAGGTTCCAAACTATTTGTCTATGTTCTCCGGCTAAACGCTTTATATATGAAAATATCATTTAGTTCTTATTTTTCTTTTCTTTCACTTATATTAAATTAAAGTATATTGTAATTATACTTTATTAGTAAGTATTTAAGTATTTGTAAAAATAATAGTGTGTAGCCGCATAACCACCATAACCAAATACTCTAATGGAACAGTCTGGCAGTCACTGGTTTGATGATGGGGACGCATACTTACGGTGTCGACCAATAAAAGAGAGCCGGATTCGTAGCGTCCTCAAGCCCAGAAAAATCTGCGCGTTTTGAAAGTGTGTAATATATTTTAGCATTTAGAAAAAAAGGATAAAACTTATAGAATAGTATATTGTACAACCAGTGCTGAAAGTTGGATATTTCACACGAACGTAAAGTTTGAGCCACGAGCCGAAGGCGAGTGCTTTAATCACGTGAGTGTAAAATACCCTTTCAGCACGTGTTGTACACGATATTTTTCCGACGACCACAAAAAATAACACAATACAAAATTTTCATAAAAATATTAAAACAGATTATGTTTACATCATTGCTATCAGAATTCACCAAAAATTATGTTAAAATCTGATAAATCAGGGTCCAGCCTTTTTAATCCGTGTAAATTTAGCAAATTATTTGCAACTGTCAAATTTTTACATACAAATTTTTAGGTTAGTTCGCTCAGTTATCGCAGGTTGTGATAAAATCATATCACACAGTTGCGGACGCATCTGATTGGCTAACGAGCTTTCATTTAAGTTAACTGACACTTTATCAAGAGGTATATAGACCGGGCCTAAATTGAATATCACAGTAGGCATTACATCAAAATAAAATTTAAAAAATAAAGTTACTTACGATAAGTAACATTGGTTGCCCTTTCATGAATTTTCAGGCGGGAACCAACGAAATGGGTATTCTGTATATTATAATTAGCACTGATGTAATTAGGAAATAAATATATGAAATAGGTATGTTTTATGTACATAGGTACTTCAATTCAAATTCAAATGAAAATATAGTTTTTCTGAAATCATCGTTGAAATACCTAGAAACAATTATTCATATAAGAGATTTCTTAATATTAATTTAAAATGGGTCATTATTATAAGATTTGCTGAACGATGGAATAATTAAAAAAAAAAACAATATTACAGGAGGACAAAATATATGACAATGGGGTCCTCCATTCTATTTTTTACCTCCCGCTACCCTAGGTAAGGGAGGTATAGGGATCGTGCTGAAAATCACATATAGAGATTTTAGTGAATGAGCACGTTTTGATGTCCCCAGAATTCGATTTCAACATTTTTACAATGATGTCTGTAGGTATATATATATATATATATATATGTGTGTGTGTGTGTGTGTGTGTGTGTGTGTGTGTGTGTGTGTGTGTGAGTGTGTGTTTGTGTATCTGTGTGTCTGTGTGTGTGGATCATGTGGACACGATTACTCAAATACTATCAATCAGAAAAATTTGAAATTTTGTATACCCATTCTATACTAATGTGGAAAGAGCTCATTAGTTTTTAGTGTATATCGGATAACCGGAAGTATCATTTATATAAGCTTTTAACAGTTTTTCTTGTAAAAAATTCATTGAATATAATTTTTTAGCAACTTTACCAATACAAATTAAATATAATGGCACAATCATCAATTCTACGATAAGCATTTAGTAAATAACTTGAAATAACTTTAAATATTGAATTATAAAATAATTTATTTTTGTACATCACTTTGCCTCTGCGTCAAACAAAAACAATACTTTAATAACAAATTTGACATATTTAAACAAATGTCACTGTCACGAAGAAATAACATTAAAATTAGTAATGAAACCGTGTTAAGAAGAATTTAGTAGTTTAAATATGATTGTAATGAAATTCAGGTTTGTAAAAATAATATTTTTTCCAACATACATAAATATTAGATATACAGGATAATTCGATTTTAGTTTGATGTTTGCAGCATTATATATCAAACAGCTCTCAATTAAGAACGTGATTTCAAAGTGTCAAATAATAGTTTGTAAATACACATTTACGAAATGGATAATGTACGGCGAAGAATTTACACAGATTGCGTTTTAGAGCATAAGGAAGTTAGGTATTTGGTAAAGATTGTGACAATAATGTATGTGTGACGATATTTCCTTAAAATATATTAAGATCCGAAACTTCGCAAAGTTGGTATTTAATACTCTTATATAATTTGATTGCGTTTTAGAGCATAAGGAAGTTGGTGCTGATTTTGACAATAATGTGTGTGTGACGATTTTTTCTTAAAATATATTAATTATCCAAAACTTCGCAAAGTTGGTATTTGCTCACAGATTTTTCAGGAAAAACATAATCCAAAATTTCGTATTACAAACTTTTCTATTTATTGGAACAACAAAGTAGATTTTGTTTATAAACGATCAATGGAAGTGATACTTTACTTAAAGCTCATTGCTATTTTAAACATGGAATTGGCGGGAGGTCATGTGCTGGCCACAACAGATTTTTTTATTATTATTTTAAATGAAAGTTGGTTTAATTTTGAAGCAAACAGTAATATTAAAAAGTTTAACTGCATTTGGTTTGTAATGCCAATATTTCGAATTTTAAATGGCACAAAAGTGACCCCACTCTCCACCAACAATGAGTGCCCGTGAGGTGACGCTTGTTAAACATCTGCACGGTACAAATATGTCATCATCATTACCGAAATCTGTGTGCAACGCAGATTGGCACACTCAGAAATGGGTAATGGTAATATGCCGTGATGATATATTTATTTATATTTATACCACGCGTCACGGCGACACTCCTATCTTTCTCTCGCTCCGCACCACTTTCTATAGAAGAGAGAAAGAAGTATTTTGCGTGAATCTTACAACGAAGAATTATTGGAAAATAGGACTTTTACTGAACACTAGTTTAAAAATCTGATGTGGCCAGCACATGACCTCCCGCCAATTCCATAGCAGTGAGCTTTAAATAAAGTATCACTTTCGGTTGATAGTTTGTAAATAAAATCTAATTTGTTGTCCAATAAATAAAAAAGTCTGTAATACGAAATTTTGGATTGTTTTATTGTTTTTCCTCAAAAACCTGTTAGAGCTCAAAATTAAGTACTACATCCGATTTATCATATATGGTTAAAATCTAATATGTTGTTTCATATATATATAATTTTTAAATACCAAATTTGATCATATTTTAATAAAAAATCGTCACGCACACATTATTATAAAAATCAGCATCAATTTCCAGGTGCACTAAAATGCAATCTGTGTAAGTTCTTCGTCGTACATGATCCATTTCGTAAATGTGTAGTTGTAAATTAATATTGATTTATAGTGCTACAATCATAGAAAAATTAAATCAGATCATCATGTACATCTAATATTTATGTATGATGGAAAATATATTATTTTTACAAACCTTAATTTCATTAGAATTAAATATTTTATTATATTCTCCTTAAGAGGGTTTCATTTTCAATTTTCATGTAATTGCTTCCTGACAGTGACATTTGTTTAAATATATCAAAATTGTTATTAAAGTATTGTTTTTGTTTGACGCATAGGCTAGTGGATGTATAAAAATAAATTACTTTATAAATTCATATTTTAAGTTATTTAAAGCTATTTACTTAATGCTATTACAGTAAAATTGAAGATTGTATCATTATGTTCAATTTTTATTAGTAAAAGTTACTGAAAAATTATATTCAATGTATTTTTTTCAAGAAAAATTGTTAAAGCTTGTATAAGTGATACTTCCGGTTATCCGATATACACTAAAAACTAATGAGCTCTTCCCACATTAGTATAGAACACACACACACACACACACACACACACACACATACATACCTACAGACATCATTGTAAAAATGTTAAAATCGGATTCTGGGGACATCAAAACGTGCTTATTCACTAAAATCTCTATATGCTATTTTTAGCACGATCCCTACACCACCCTTACCTAGGGTAGCGGGAGGTAAAAAGGAGATAATTTGATTGTTTCAAAATTTACGGGACACAGCATCCAAATGCGGAAGTGTCCCGTTAAAAACCGGACGAATGGGCATCTTACCAAATAACCGTCTCATAATTGTTACGTACCAATACAGAGAGCCTGGAGCGTTATATTTGTTTTATTTATATCCGTTATAGAAATTAAAATAAACTTTCTTTTAATTCTATTAGTTCTAATTAAAAATTGTTTCACTTTCAATAGCATCATACATCGTCCTTAATTTTTGTCACTATTATATTATCATCTGCTATCGATTGTATGATCATCACCGATACAGACAGATCCGTATTGGAGGAAATGGAAATTTCCTGCGAACAGCCGGTGTTTGGGCTTTCACTATTGGTACCAAGATTCTGCAAGAAGTGGTGGGTGTTTAGAAAACAACAACTCAACTCTATACTTCTTATTTTATCAGTTAGTATTAGAAACATGAGTGATTAGCTAGTTTCAAGTGCCATAATGTGAGTGATAGTGTAAAATAAATATTTCTTTTTGAAAAATATTAAAAATATTCATAATAGTGTTGTGTGAAATAAATCTAAAAATCTATAAAATTGATAATATTAAATATATTATCATCAAAGAAATTAAAAGTATACTAACTATTCAAATATCCGTGCCAAACAGCAATTTAAGGCCCGGTGTTTCCATCACTGATTAAACTGTCTCTTAACGTAAACAAAAATATATCATCGAAAGATTCACATGTGAATGTGATTTAACATTTTTAAATTGATTTAGAACTTTGTTATTTTAATCAATTAATTCAGAGAAATGAGTTTTTATATTTCTAAATTTATAAATTGATTGTTTGGATAAATGTTACAATTTTTAAAACTTATGCTATGATATCGATGCTATATTTTCGTTTTAACTCAAAGTTAACTTTACAGATAGTTTATTCAGGGATGAAAATACCGAGTCTAATGCCCAACAAGATTAAAATTGTAATCTACGTTTAAACAAATAAATACAAATCGAAATTTTGACAGCAATGAATTATAATTCATTTGACATTTCATTTCGTTGCAATATTGTTAATTTAAACCATGTTTAATATTTAAGATATGTTGGTGCAATCGGCCTCGACCATAAGAATTAGTTCTTAGTCAAAAACAAAAACAATATTTCCCATGTCTGTATAAAACTTGTCAACTTTGTCGACAATTTTGTGAACTTGGAAATTTTTTTTTTTGTCAATTTTAAGCTAACTGATTTTATGGGACCCCCATATTACACTAAATTAATTGTTAGATTACAGATGTTCGAATGAATTAAGATTTTTTTTAGTAATACCTATCCAGACAGAAAAGTTCAAATTTCTATTGAATAGTAGTAGAAAAAATATGATGTGGCCAGCACATGACCTCCCGCCAATTCCATGTTTAAAGTAGCAATGAGCTTTAAGTAAAGTATCACTTCCGATTGATCGTTTGTAAACAAAATCTATTTTGTTGTTCCAATAAATAGAAAAGTTTGTAATACGAAATTTTGGATTATATTTTATTATGTTTTTCCTGAAAAATCTGTTAGAGCTTCAAATGAAGTACTACATCCGGTTTATCATATATAGTCAAAATCTAATATGTTGTTTCAAATTATATAATAGTATTAAATATCAACTTTGCGATGTTTTGGATCATTAATATATTTTAAGGAAAAATCGTCACACACACATTATTGCCAAAATTATCACCAACTTATGCTCTAAAAGGCAATCTGTGTAAATTCTTCGCCCTACATTATCCATTTCGTAAATGTGTAGTTGCAAACTATTATTTGACACTTTGAAATCACGTTCTTATTGAGAGCTGTTTGATATATAATGCTGCAAACATCAAACTTAAATCGAATTATTCTGTATATCTAACATTTATGTATGATAGAAAATATATTATTTTTACAAACCTTAATTTCATTAGAATCATATTTAAACTACTAAATTCTTCTTAACACGGTTTCATTATTAATTTTAATAAAAATTGCTTCGTGACAGTGACATTTGTTTAAATATGTCAAATTTGTTATTAAAGTATTGTTTTTGTTTGACGCAGAGGCAAAGTGATGTTACAAAAATAAATTATTTTATAATTTAATATAAAGTTATTTCAAGTTATTTACTAAATGCTATTATCGTAGAATTGAAGATTGTGCCATTATATTCAATTTGTATTGGTAAAAGTGGCTAAAAAAATATATTCAATGAATTTTTTACTAGAAAAACTGTTAAAAACTTGTATAAATGATACTTCCGGTTATCCGATATACACTAAAAACTAATGAGCTCTTCCCACATTAGTATAGAATGGATATACAAAATTTCAAATTTTTCTGATTGATAGTATTTGAGTAATCGTGTCCACAAGATCCACACACACACACACACATACATACCTACAGACATCATTGTAAAAATGTTAAAATCGGATTCTGGGGACATCAAAACGTGCTTATTCACTAAAATCTCTATATCCGATTTTTAGCACGATCCCTATACCTCCCTTACCTAGGGTAGCGGGAGGTAAAAAGTATAGTATTCTACTCGCATGTAATGGCAATTACTCATTCGAATGATTTACAGCACTCCCCTTCGGCTCGCGTTGCAAACTTCATTTTCTTGAGTAATAGTCCACATTACATGCTCATTGAATAATATGCTATTTTATTTTTAAATTTTTTAAGTATATGTGTTTTAGATTTTATGCATTTACTTGTTGGAGTTAATTTTTAAATATTTTATTTTTAACTCGTTTGAAACACTTTTACATTATTGAAGTACAATTACAAAAAAAAAATTAATTATTAAAAAAATATATGTAAATCTAGTTTTATAAACGCCCAGTTAAATTTAATACCACAGTCAATTTAATGTAATGAATAAATTTCCAAGTCCTTATTATTACATTAATCATTGCTGTTAAAAAGTCACGCTGCATTTATTCATTTCATTAATTTACTACGGAATTTAACTAGACATTATAATGATTTTCCATAATGAATTTTAAATTCTAATAACTTTTATTATACTTTGATAATCCCTACCACAAAGTTTTAAGATCTAGTTTTAAAATAAATAAACAAAGTTCTAATTTGTTTCACATAACACAAGATTATTTATTAATTTAATTACCGTGTTACACGATGTATTACTGTAATAATCCGATCGAAAAAACGAAAAAAAAGAAAAACTTATTCATGCTCGTATGTTTACTTATCGAGTTCCTATCCTTCGAATATACATATCTACTGCCGTAAGTAAATTTAATTGAGAATTAAATATATTCCTTTCATTTCCTTATATTAAGAAATACAAATACATATACATATTAAAAAAAAAAAATCTGTTGTGGCCAGCACAAGACCTTCCGTCAATTCCATGTATTTTGTACAAATCTTATACCAAAAGGTCCTTGGAACAGATTCTATATAATATCATGTAAAATCGAACACATACTATTTTTTACAAATTCCATACCAAAAGTTCATTTGAAAAGGTTCTATAAATCCAATAGAATTATAACATTAATCTACACTAAGTAATGTCCTTCCATCTTCTCTTTGGCCTTTCTCTGCGTGTCACTTGCGAGCAACTCTATGACATACCAATTTTAGATCCTATACTTTTTTCCATATTCGGTTTTGTACTTGCAACTGACATCTGTCAATTAATTTTTTTTTGAATAATTATGTCAGCTGTTTCCATGATAAATAACAAACCTGACTAATTTTTGAAAATTAATTTCTTTAAAATGCTTTAACTTTACATCTATTGAATATGAAAGAAAATGAATAATCAAACCATATAGAGAAGAGTATTTTCTTTGATAAATGTAATAACAAAATGTCAAAAAATAATATTTAACTGTGTTTTTTTAAGAAAAACTGTTAAAAACTTCAAATAAGGGTACTTCCGGTGGATCAATTATAACCAAAATCTAATCAACTCTTCATATGGATGTACAGAAGAGGAATACGAAAGAATTATAATTTTTAGAATTATAGTATTGGAGTTATCGTCGGAGAAAAATTTGTCACACACGGACACACATACACACACACACACACACACACGGACACACACACACACACACATACATACAGACATCATCTTAAAAATAGTAAATTCGTATTGTAGAGACCCTAAAACGTGCTTATGCATTAAAAACTCACCACCGATTTTTTTGACCAAAGACAATACCTTCCTTACCTAAAGGTGACGGAAGGTAAAAACAGCAAAGTGCAAAGGAACACCTTAATTTTTGCAAATTCCGACTTTAAAATAATTTTTAACATATTTCACATACTGTTTCCAATGTTCTATTTAGTACTTACTATAAGTAAGTTACCGTATCTATGAAAGACATGCATCACTAACATTGAAATTATAGAAGTACATACTTTAAACCAGTTCTCATTACAAAAATTTTGTGCTCAGAATTATTGTACAACTTTCGCCGGGAAATGCATATAAACATAGTTTTCCACTGCATATCTAATATAATTTCAATACAGATATCAATCTGCACAATAATTTTTTAATTTATGCAAAACTATGTAGCAACAATGAAATTTAAAATTTTATGCTTTTATATGCATATCTAGACTATACTGTGACACGTACATGCGTGTACTTTCTGATTTAAGAAAATCGCGTAAAATTAAAACAAAAAGTTAATTGATAATAATTGCTATTTATTTTCTTCTTGTATAACTGTTAGATAAATTAATGTCTAAATAAATATTAAGTTCTAATCATTAACACATTTACAATTTGAACTAATTAAAGCGAAATTTTTTATCAGTAATTAAAGTCATGTTATGTTTTTGCAATACGGAATAGGAACCTCTGTATTCAATAAAATAAATTCAAATTACATAAACTTTTTTAAAAATTAATAATAAATTTCAAAAATTTATGAGTAATTACTTACTTAAATAGATATTTATGATTAGTATATAAAGTTAATCATTTAGTCACGAATGGGTCCGAAAAATTTTAAACTAATCATCATTTTTGGATTAGCGAATTCTTTTCTAATTTTGAGTTTAAAATATAGTTCAATCTATTCCCAGTATCTACATTTTTTGATATTTTGAAGGTTAGATTTTAAATACCGGAATAGAATAGAATTCAGTAATCCAAAAAATGAGAATTAGCTTAAACTTTTTTGAGAATCAGACTGATAGCGTAACTTTTTGAGAGTAATGATTAATATAATAATAAGGACAGGGAAATTTATTCAAATTTATTCATTTCATTAAATTTACTGTGAAATTAAATTTAACTGGACATTTATAAAACTGGACTTACATAATTTTTTTTTTGTATTGTACTTTAATATAAAAGTGCTTCAAAAGAGTTCAAATTAAAATTTAAAAATAATCTACAAGAAGTAGGTGCATACTATTTAAAACACTTTTAAATATAAAATTAGTATGTTATTCAATGAGCATGTAATGTAATATAATAAATCATATAAATATAAATAAATATATCATCACGGAATATTACCCATTTCTGGGTGTGCCAGTATCTACAACACATGTAGACATCGGTAATGATGACGATATCTCGTATTTTACCGTGTGGGCGCTTACCAGGCGTCACCTCACGGACACTCATAGCTGGTGTGGAGAGTGCACCACAGGGGTTCCCCCAGGTTCGCGACCAGACACTCAGGCACGCTGCCACGGGACCCCATATAATAAATCATTCGAATGAGTAATAGCCATTACATGTTATAGTAATTTTTTTACTTATTCTACGACTATTCAATAGGAATTTTAACTTTCCCATCTGGATAGATATAATTAAAAAATGTTATTAATGTTTGCTGCAAGATATGTGTATATTTGTATTATCATGCACTTCCATGATTTTAATCTCGTGTGAAGTGAATATTTTTGCTCCATAACCTCACATTTTCGTTTAAAAAATGCGTGGCGCAGATTTTAATAATTTTCTATATATTTATCCTATGATATTTGGCGCCGTACAAATTTATTTGTTCTCGTTATCTGAATTCATGTTTTTAATTCAAATAACTTACTTAACTTGATTAATAATTTTGACATTTCGACATTGGAAAAACAATTATATATGTTATTAACATTGTTCAGAGCCAAAGCTCACTAGATAATATTGCAGTTTTGAGTAATGGATTGTGATTGGTCCTTCCGTGTCATAACTCACGGCCCGTGAATAATAAGTAACAACTCACGGCCCGTGAGTTATATATTATATTGCTTAATAAAAAAGGATATACAGTATTTCACCGGATTGAATTTACAAGAGAAAAAAAATTTTTATTTTTGATTTTATGAAAAAATGCCAAGGGAAGAAAAATTTTTTCTTGAATTAAAACGCATGTTTCAGTTATTAAAACAATTAATTAATGTAAGGTTCTTTTATTATAACGTTTTTTTGTATTTTGTCTTCCCAATAATACAGTTATTACATTGAATCTAACATGATTTTAGTTAGCTATGAAATATTGACAAATGATTATTAATTCTAATTTCAGATAAAAAAGAGTTAATTGAATAAACTACAAATATTATTTTCGCAGTTTTCTTTTTTCTGAAATGAGACTGTTTCACATTTTTCAAAAACTATTTTAAATGAAAGTTTATGGAATGATTTTCTTAGTAATAATTTTTATTTTAACAATTTGTTGTTATTTGTGGAAATAATTAAATAAAAAGATTCTTGTCCTGAAAAACCACCCCCCACTCCTGTGACGTAGAAGCACATACATTACATCATTAATATCCAATAGGAAAATTGTTTTTCCATCACCTACGTAAATGAATAATAAAGTAATAATAATTTACCGAAGGTCGATAGCTGGATGATGACTGAATTTATATCAGAACGATTGTTTTACTGCTACCGAAATAAGGGGTGTTATAGAGTTGTGGTATAATAAAATATAAAAACTGAATTTACTATATAAATTGATAATATATTTTACGTTCTGGTCGTGATTCTTACATTGAATCTACTATAGGACATGTAGATCTATGTCGAGTAAAAAATATCTGTATAGTCAGATGTAAAGATTGCCCTGAACATAAAGTGAAGCTACAAAAATACACTGTTATCGTGAAGGTGGATGAAAGTTGAAATGATCTTCACAAACACGAAGACACGATTTTTCTGACAAATTATCAACTTTTCGACCTACAGCTTCTAGCCACAATTTTCTTTTCTTCGCATCTTTTGTCAAATTTATAAACTCTATAGTAGGTTTGTTCCTAACAGTATTTTTGTAAGAAGGCACAATACAATATCGTAAATTACTCATTTTATTTTGAACTTTTTATTATCTACATATTATACAACTTGAACCAATCTAAAAATTTGACACTTGTTTGACAACTTTGACAATACACTTGACACCTTAGAACCACTGAAGATGTATGTGTTCTGACGTCACATTCTGTTTCAGATCACGTGACTTATTCAAAATTTTATCCAAATTTCAAAAATGAATTGTATAATATCTAAAGGATATTTCGTGATATTTTCAAATTTGAGGCTCTTTAAAGAACAATATCTTTTAAAATTTAATACTTAGAAGTCATATAAAAATTCTTGCAACATCCCTATTAGAATTAATAATCATTTGTCAATATTTCAAAGCTAACTAAAATCATGTTAGATTCAATGTAATAACTGTATTATTAGGAGGACAAAATACGAAAAAACGTTATAATAAAAGAACCTGACATTAATTAAAAGTTTTAATAACTAAAACATGCGTTTTAATTCAAACAAAAATTTTTCTTCCCTTGGCATTTTTTCGTAAAATCAAAAATAAGATTATTTTTCCTCTTGTAATCTCAATCCGGGGACATACTGTATAATGGTCGTGGAAAAACTTTATACAATATACCGTTTAATAATAATTTGTATTTTCTGAAATATCTTTCGAGTAAACAGAAACTTGAATAAATCAAATGATTTTTATGAGTATTGCTATATCAGTTCAACCCTGTTCCTGTTAAGATTTGTAATTTCATATTACAAATATCAAAAGTTCCGGAATTACAAGACATTAATTTTTGAATTTATTAAAAAATTCCAAAATAATTATACGTATCAATACCCTTGATTCCTTGACATAATCATAGGTTAACCTATAATCATGTTCTAAATATATGCAATAAATTGCGTAAGATAATTAAAACCAAATCCAACGTTATATTTAACAAAAACCAATTAATTACACAATATTTGCAAAAACGCAAAATTCAGTAAATCTTGACTTTGCAGTGAAAGTTTATAAACGCAATATGCAAATTTAGCAGTGTTACGTTAAAAAAAAAAACTACAGCGAATAGAGACAAGTTTTTAGTGAGTGTAGTTATAAGACAATTGTGTGGGTGAAAAGTGAAAAAATAAAATGGCGGTGACAGATTCAAATTTCTGGTTTCGGAGTTGGACACCACCAGAGCCTATATTCCCGAAAATATTTCCGGAACCCGTTGAAAGGATAAAATACCCAGAAAGACAGAGGCATGGTTACCAAGGTGAGACATTTTTACAATACTGTAGTTCTCATATATCGTCATCATACCGATGTCTACATGTGTTGTAGATCCTGGCACACCCAGAAATGGGTAATATGCCGTGATGATATATTTATTTTATTTATATAGTTCTCATTTTATATATAAAAAAAAATGTATGATGTGGCCAGCACATTGCCACACGTCAATTCCAGAGTGCATTTACATTTTGAATTAAATATAAAAGTTTTTCAAATTATTAAAATATCTTTCAGAACTCATATTATTAATTGGAATAATACTACCTTTTTTAGTTTAAGTTCTGTATTTATTATTTAAACCCAACGTTTCGGCACCATAAACTGGTGCCTTCTTCAGGGGATACATTGACTTAAATATTTGAAATAAAATCATTTTATTTTATTTTATTTCACATATTTATGTCAATGTATCCCCTGAAGAAGGCACCAGTTTATGGTGCCGAAACGTTGGGTTTAAATAATAAATACAGAACTTAAACTAAAAAAAAAGGTAGTATTATTCCAATTAATAAAAGTTTTTAATAAAATTTAGTTATAAATCTTTGTGATAATCGATTTCGGCTTATGTATGGCCATCATCAGATCACAGCGTCAAAAGAGAATGTCATAATTAAATAATGATAAATTATTCTATTATGAAGCAGGTTGTTATTTCGCTCTGCAAAAGCCAAGAGACGGATTTGTACTACAAAGTTAAATATGATTGGATGGAATTGTAGGATTGGTTGTGGATATAGGTGGCGCTTATATGACGACAAACGACATGCGAATACATTTTATATTTTGTCCGGATTACAAGGCTATCTGGATTAGTGGTGGTTCGGATTAGCGGTGCTTTAAATCTGACGAAAGAAATAAAATCATTAATTACCGTCCAATATCTTGCCTAAACTCAGTCGCAAAAATATTTGAGTTCCTAATTTTCAAGCAAATTCAATACTAATGCAAAAACCTTATTACAAATTGCCAACATAGTTTCATTAAAAAAAGATCCACTTTGGCCAATTTAACAAATTTCACGCAACATTTACGAGGTGTTTTCCCATAAAATGCAGATGGATGTCATTTATCCAGACTTTTCAAAAGTCTTCGACTCAGTAAATCATGAACTACTAATTTATAAATTACAACTACTCAATTTTTCTCAGAACCTTACAAAATTCTTAGAATCCTACTTAAGTAATAGGAACCAGTATGTTTATTGTTCTGGTTTTCAGTCGAATTATTTTTTGGCGTTATCTGGTGTTCCTCAAGGATCGGTTCTCGGTCCCTTATTATTTATCCTCTTTGTCAACGATCTGGTAACGGTAGTTAAACATTCTAGTTGACTCATGTATGCGGATGAATTCAAAATCTTCCGTGAAATTTGTGAAATAGGTGATTGTGATCAATTAGAGATGATTTAAATTCCATTTATGATTGGTCCATTAGAAATCAAATTCATTTCAAAATAAACAAATGTCATAAAATGACGTTCGCTAGAAAAAAGAAATTAATAGCTTTTGAATACATGATCAATAACACAGTTTTGCACTGTACTGTAGAGGTCGGCGATTTTGGGCTAATTCTGGATCCAAAGTTGAGCTTAACTAACCATATAAACAAATTAATCAACGAGTGTTACAAACTATTAGGTTTCATTTTTCGATCGACTAAAGGATTCAAAAATATATTTTGCTTTACCACTTTATTCAAAATATTAATTCTAAGGGCACAAGTAAATTAAATGGACCATTAAAAAGAAATGGATATTATAAAACTAATCTCACTATCAAATAACTAACGGGGGATTTAATTAAATTTCAGTAGTGTGTTTGTGGTTTTGTGAAAAGTTTCTATATTCACATTCGTTATAAACGTAAATCAGTTGATTTGGTAGTTGGAAAAGAAACGTGATCGTGGGAAAAATCATATTGATATTGAAAAATATAACCTATTAGATATTGTTGAACCCGGTTGCGTAAAATCGTAAGGTTATTACTAGCTGATTCATTGCGGAAATTGACATATTTCATAATGTTAGTGGTCTTATATTTCCTTCAATCTGTCCCAATATGTGTAACACACATTGTTTTGACAATCGAAATCTCTTTTTAAACTCATGGCTCGTACCACGGTAATGGTTTTAACAAAAACGCTGTTTTAAGAAATGTCAAATTCAAATTTCAAAATGTAATTTCACCCTTATGTTCGAAGAACAATTTATTTAAAAATATTTGTTTGAATACAAACTATGTTCTGCTTTAAAATCATATTTTGATAAATTTCATAATATTTATTATCATTAAATAATGAAATTTGACATTTCTTAAAACAGTGTTTTAGTTAAAACCGTGATCGTGGTACGAGCCATTGTCATCATATATTTCATATGGATTTGTCCTGTTTCGGAACAATTTTGGTAGCTTACCTCGTGCAAATATAAACGCATCATCATTATCTGTTTATGAATCCGAGGACACTGATGATACAGACTCTAAAGATGACATACTTGACACATACATTTCTTAAAAAAATATTTAAAAAGTAAATAGTTCCCTATTTCAATTGTTTTAAAATAAACATAACAAAAAAAAAAATACAGTTTGACGTTTCTTTAACTACTGATTTAAATCTAATAGCATGAAATTCCGCAGTTACTTTAGTAGGTCGATTTACTTGTCATTAAACTTTTATAATACCCAAATCTTCAGTTAAATTAGTTTAGTAGCTAAATTTAATTAAATAGTTGATTAAATAGTTTTATAAGACCGGCCCTAAGTAAACTTGATTACTGTAGTATTATTTGGCATCCATATCAAAAGTTTTTAATTAATGATCTTGAGAGAATACAACGAAAGTTTTGTAAAGTCATATGTTATAGAGCTCTCTTAGTTGTGGCCCCCGATAACTACAGCACATTGCTAACCTTATGTAATTTAAGCACACTTCAGACAAGGCGAAATATAAACCTACTAATATTCCTTTATAAAATAGTGAATAATTTGTAAATAACAGAAATACTCGCTGCTCAAACACTTTTGTACTTCAGCAACGTAGAACCACGTACTTGTACAATTCACCGATTAATACTATTTGGCGATTATACAATGAGTTCTGTTCTAAACTTGATTTTTCTTTTAGCCTGAAACAATTCAAAGAGAAGTTAAACAATATATTATAATGAAGCTAGATAGGTTTATTGCCATTTTCGTTATCTTTCTAAATCATTTATCTGTAATATTATTCTGTAATAGGGACTTGTCCTGTTGTATAATAAAAGTTATTGTTATTATTATTTACTGTAATTAGAAACCGTGTTAATATAGTTATTTAAATATTATTCTCAAATTGCAAAATAGGGTTACAAGAATTTTGATTTGCACTTAGATAACAGTATACCTTTTAAAACATAGCGATTGTAACTTTTACTCTGAATTAATATTCATTTTAGAAATCGGAAATACGCATTCTTAATAAAGTTTTACACTCTAATTGCTTACCATATATCATGTAGAAAATGTTTCTAAAAAAAAAAACTTATATAATATTATATAATAACGGAAATGCACTAGTTTCTACCATTGCAATTTAAAAAATATACATATTATCAAATATGTAAATGATAATAATTAATTGTAATCCTACCTGAAGTTTATAATCATACAAATGGCCTTAAAGGATTAAGGAGAAAGAAATTATGAAAAATTCAGTGACACCGCAGGAATATGAACCCCGGACCTCTTCTCATCCAGTGAAGAGCTCTAACCAACTGAGCCACGGAGTCTATTCCCACTGAAGTCAATGAATCTTCCACAATTTCTTTTTACAATTTTCGTAGATGTGTACACTAAATGGTATAGATGAATACTCAGCGCGATACAATGCCCTTTATAATGTTGTGAACAATAGGGCTGTTGCAAGAATTTTTATATGACTTCTAAGTATTAAATTTGAAAAGATATTGTTCTTTACAGAGCCTTACACCCGTGAGGGTAGAAAGGTGCAGGATTAAGTAAGTAATTTTTGAAATTTGGATAAAATTTTGTATAAGTCACGTGATCTGAAACAGAATGTGACGTCAGAGTACATACATCTTCAGCGGTTCTAAGGTGTCAAATGTATTGTCAAAGTTGTCAAACAAGTGTCAAATAAGAATCACGACCAGAACTTTAAAGTAAAATATATCAATTTATATAATAAATTCAGTTTTTATATTTTATTTTACCTCAACTCTTTAACACCCCTTATTTCAGTAGCAGTAAAACAATCGTTCTGATATAAATTCAGCCATCAACCAGCTATCGACTTCGGTTAATTGTCCGATTTAGCTTGTGTGTAATTTGAATTAGCCATTACTTTATTATTCATTTACAATGAGCAATGTCAGCGTCAAATGCGAAATTAAAAGATTTTGTTATTAACATGTGACAAACTTTAGCCTACGTTTATTTATATAAATAATATGAATAAACGTAGGTGATGGAAAAACTATTTTCCTATTGGCTATTAATGATGTAATGTATGTGCTTCTACGTCACAGGAGTGGGGGGGTAGTTTTTCAGGACGCCAATCTTTTTATTTAATTATTTCCACAAATAACAACAAATTATTAAAATAAAAATTATTACTAAGAAAATCATTCCATAAACTTTTATTTAAAATAGTTTTTGAAAAATGTGAAACAGGCCGGCACAGAAACGTTGATAATAATTAATTGTGATCCTACCTGAAGTATAAACATACAAATGGTCTTAAAGGATCAGGGAGAATTTAATTAAACGAAGAAAGAAATTATGAAAAAATTAATGGCAGGTGTTTAAATTCCTGCGGTGTCATTGAATTTTTTATAATTTCTTTCTTCGTTTATTTAAATTCTCCTTGATTCTGTAAGGCCATTTCTATGTTTATAAATATATAAATGTAAGAATAAAACTAAATACTCCTGCAATTTTTTATTGCTTGTAACTACTGACAATATTGTTAACAAAATATTTAAGTCTTTGTTAGCAATAAAAGTACTTCTTTTAAAAACTAATCGAGAGTAAAATTGTTAATAAAAACATTCAGAAAGACAGTAAAGGAACTATTGATTCGGAACCAAAGGGAACTAAATGCGTCAGTCAGGTGTAACACTCACCCAACGAACCATTGCGTGCAACTGCACTTATTTCTGACAATTTGCACATGCACGTATTTACTATGATGTAATTTTTAGTAATGCGCCGAATACAATTTTGCCCGAATAACCGAATACCGAACTTTACCGAATTTCACAGCAGCCGAACCGAATATATTGCTTAAGAATTTGTCTACCAAAGTCTATAATTTTGTTTGATTTCAGGTAAAAAATTTTAGTTTTGAGGACCGCTGATGAATTGTTGCATTATAAGAGCTATCCTTGATTTATTTCTTTTTTTAGTATATGCAAGAAAAAATCATTCTTGTAATTATTAATTTTCAAACAGTTTTGTAGGAGGTTTTGTTTAACCGAAGTCCCACCTTACATAATAGCTATTTGTGTATTAAGAGCGCAAAATGCGACATTGTCGATTGAGAGGTGTCGCGCGGCATTCTCTCGAAATCGACAATGTCCATTTGCGCTCGAAACACACACAAGATTTTTTCTACAGTCGCCACAATGGGGTCCTCCACCATAAAAAATAATAAAATGTACACTTTATACTTACAGTACTGCTCAATAAATAACGATTGGCTAATACAAAAGATACGGTTTAAACTTAAAAAGGCTTTTAAATGATTATATCGTTACATTAGCCAAAAACCAAAATTAGAGCGTGGAAGCAAGGATTTGTGATGATTTGATAAGTTTTTGTAGCAAAATGTGTGGTTAGTTGTCACGCCTGTCATACTGAAAAAATTAACAAATATTTCAAGGAATTTGTGATTATATAGACATGTATGTGCATTGACTGACTTCTCGCAATTATTTAAGTAACGAAATAACTAATAACTTTATTGTAATCAAAATAAATAGTTAACTACAGATCAGATGTTAGTACGACTCGCAACTATCCTACCGCCATCTGTGTACAATCATTCCTATTACTAAACATAACTGTTCACACAATTTATTTTCTTGAGTTTTTATTCAATCTAATCCAAGCATTTTATACTTTCGTTTTTGTAAATGACTGCCCTATTTCATTTTCACAGCAGTGTGGCATTTTGTTAGGTTATGTTAATACCGACAGAACATATGTCAAATTGACTTGTGAACGTGATAAATGTGTAATTACAGTGCCATTAGTTCCTAACTAAACATTTTCATTAAGAATGTAGACAAGTGACATTTCTCAACATTTATACTTAGAAATTTGGACAGCGAGCGTTTTTTCTACTTTGTCGCGCATGAGCGGCAAAGTGACATTTTGCGTTGACAAAAGAGAGCGCAAATGGCTACTTTCTATAGTGACTGTAGAAAAAATTAGTTTCAATAAAACGGTGATATTTTCAAAAGTATACATGCAAATTTCATATTATAAAGGAAATAATCTACATCAAATATTTATAATGAGAGAACAGGAAAATAAAAAACTATACCAAGTGTTAGGGAAATGCTTTGGTCAAAATTTAAGGACAGCTCTGTAATGAAAAATGCAGTTAAAAAGTCCGGAGCCATTTTTCTCTGATGTCAATTCTATAAATTTTACACAAATCCATTCCTTGGAAAAGATTCTATATACTAAGTAAAATTGTAACACGAACATAACCATTTTCTACAAATTCCATACCGAAAATTTCTTGGAAAAGATTCTATATATAGAATTATAATACAAGCATATACTATGTAAATTGCACTTGACACTGACGTCTGTCAATTAGAATTATATATAATATTTATAGCATAACTTGCTGATTTATGAAAGTTAATCTCTTTAAAATTCTTTAACACTGTATCTATGGAATATGAAGGAAAATGTGTAATCAAACCTTATAATATAGACAATCAAATGTTCTTTGATATTTATAATTACATAAAATGTCATATAATTATATTCAAGTGCGTTTTTTCAATATTTATTTATAAAAAATAAAAAAACTGTTAAGACCTTTAAATAGGAGAAAATCTATTCAGCCCTTTATATGGATGTAAGGAAGAGAAATGTAAAAGAATTATAATTTTTAGAATTGTAGTGTTGGAGTTATCGCCTAAGAATTTATTGTCTCTCTCACACTCACACACACACTCACACACACACATACACACACACACACACACACACACAGACATCATCGTAAAAATAGTAAAATCGTATTCCAAACACCCTAAAATGTGCATATTCTTTAAAAACACCACCGAATTTAAGGTAACAACATGTTTTATAAATACCCAAGATTTTGAGAACTACTGAAATAATGTATGCTAGTATGCCTACTAAAAATTACTACGTTACTTAGCAACGAAACCAATTATGAATTAAGAATAATTTCAGCATAGTGCCGGGTTGTTAACTCCCGAAATTGAAGTATGCAAAGCAAAGGAACAAGCGTCGAGGTCTACAATTTCCTACAAAAAAATTCCAAAAACATATTTGAAAAAAAAAAAGACAAAATATTTTTCTCCGCAAATCGTGATTGAAGAATATCCGGGAATTTGTGGTACATGCAAAGAGTATTGTATTTATAGACAAGAACTGAAAAATCTTAAAAAATGTTTATAATTTTTTAAGTTACTAGATGTACACCATTCTGCTAAAAAGCAATTCCTGTACAGCTGATATTATCTATAAATAATACAAAAAATATGTATGTGAAGTATGTGTCATATATGTTATATAAAAATCTCAGAGAAAGTTGTAGACAACTTTTCACTGAACCTGAAATTATGCTGCTACCAACTTTGTTTGTAACCTAGAACTACACTCTTTCAAATACACGATAGTAAAGATCTGCTGAGAAACGGCAACCACCCTAAGTACTACACGTGATTTTCAGGAAATGGATCAGAAAATATTAAAAACAAATAACACTGCATTTATAAAAAAAAAAAACTGTTTTAGAGTATAGACAAATATTTAAAGATTATGTTCTGTAGGTTAGTTCGTTAGTTTATATACATTATAAAGAAAGAACATGAAATTATGACTGTAACCATCAACAACAACTGTCAACTGCGTTTATTGAAAAACCTAAAACTATTATGTAATTTAATGAATTTTGATAAAACAACGATATATAAATTTGTTTTTATTTTTACCTCCCGCTACCCTTGGTAAGGGAGGTATAGGGATCGTGCTAAAAATCTCATATCGAGATTTTAGTAAATGACCACGTTTTAAGGTCCCTAGAATCCATTTTTAACATTTTCACGATGATGTCTGTATGTGTGTGTGTGTGTATGTGTGTATGTGTGTATGTGTACGAATTTTGTTTGCACTCTAACTTAAATACTATCATTCAGAAAATTCTGAAACCTTGTATTTTTACCCTATTTTAATAGGAATAGAAGCCATTAGATTTTGGTGTAAATCGGATAAACGGAAATCGTACTTTACTTGAAGCTCATAATGGTTTTTCATCAAAAAATACCATTAAATGCCATTTTTTCGAATTTTATGTCTTATGAAAATTAAAGATTATTGAATTTTCTACAGGAATACATTAATACTTTTTCTATATATTTTACAGATAAATTTAAAAATAATTTTTTTTATTAGTCGCGAAGCCTAAGATAAGAACTATTCCTTTGTTATACAGTTCATTTTTCAAATGCATGTAACTGACAGTAAATGTCACTGTCAGAAAACTTATCACTTCAAATTAATAATAGTGACATTTTAAAAAGAAAATAGTAAATAAAGCAATAGTTTTCTGCAATGGAACAGTTTGCAGCGTTAGTAAATACGTAGGTAGGTATGTATTTAAATTAATAAAAATTAAATAGCGGGAGGTTTTGTGTTGGCCACAAACATCAGATTTTTTATTAATATAGGAAAATTGTATAACATTGAAAATAAAAAGTTGATATAAAAATTCATCACGTTTATAGTTTTCTTTATTAGTATTTTCTAATTAGAAATTCATTCAACCATTAAGACCGAATTATAATACTTTTATCTCCATTACTTTTAAATTTAAACAGAAACAGAAAGAAATAATTTTATACAGTTTACGATTTTTGCGACAAATTTTAGAATGAACGCTTTTTACAACTGTAACAGTTTCAATCTTTCGAAAATCAGATATACATCTAGCAGTTTTATAATGAGTTCCCTTATTATTTTTTACGGAAAAATTTAACGCTCGTTTTAGCAAGACGTTACGTTGAAATTAACGTTATGTTATTCACTCTTTGCTAGGCAACAAAAACTTTGTCGTTACCATAAACGTCATTCAAAAGACGGACAGCGCCTTTTTGTTTTAGTTGTCGTACCGGATGATTTCATACTTTTGAGAGAGGATTAGATTGCAATTAATGAAGATGTAATTTCATTTTAAAATTGACGATCATTTAAAAATAAACGAGTGGAATATAATGCCCTTCAAGATTTGAAAGAGAGAAAAGAAATGGAATTTAAAGTAAAGCAGTAAGAACTGGAGTTAGAAGAAAGAAAATTATGTATTGAGGAACAGAAATTTACGTTGAAAGACCAGAAAATAGGTTTGGAAGAAGTAAAAAAATGTGTGTGTGGGTGTGTTTGACAAAAATTTCTCCGACGATAATTCCAATACTACAATTCCAAAATTATATTTTTTTCGTATTCCTCTTCTCTACATCCATAGGAAGAGCTGATTAGATTTTGATTATAATTGGCCAGCCGGAAGTTCCTTTATTTGAAGTTCTTAACAGTTTTTTTTTTGATTATTAATATGAAACAATATCTATTTAATACATATAGAGTTAAAGAATTATAAAGAGATTAACTTTCATCAATCAGCCAACTCTGCTATAATCATGGAAACAGCTGATATATTTAAATAATTCTAATTGACAGATGCCATGTTCGTGTTATAATTTATTGGATTTATAGAATCTTTTCCAAAGAACTTTCGGTATGGAATTTGTAGAAAATATAATATGTTCGTGTTTCAATTTTACTGGATATATAGAATTATTCTGCATTATGATTGAGTCTGATACTAGCGAAAAAATTTAATTACTTTCGAAGGCCACACGCAAATTATAACAATGACAAATGACTATTGATTATGCAGCTTTTCTCTTCTTTTCTTCCTGCGTAAAAAGCTAAATGCTTAATCGATGATTGTTTTCACTCTTAAAAGCGGAAAGATGTAAAAACAGCGCGATCTCTTTGCGTAACGGTCAATGTTTTCATAGGTTCGTATCACAACAAAAACCCACAACAAAACAGGTATTTTATAAAAACTAGACAAGAAAGCATAGCGTGTAGAAAATAAATTAGGTTTCTATTTCACTCGTTCAGATCAAATATTTCACTTTTTATCAATGAGAACAATATGGTTTATGTTATAGATTAGATAGTTTAATAAGTGTGACACGATATGTCATTTTGGTTTCACAATTTATTATAAAATTATGAAAAATTAAACTGGTAGTGTGCCAGTTCCATAATAGATATTTACACACCAAGTGAGTTAAGGTAATGTTTATTCATGAGAAGAAGGTTTAGCTCACGAGCCTGTAAGGGCGATTGAGTTAATTTCTTCGAGTGAATAAACATTCTTAGCTCACGTGGTTTGCACAATATTTTATTCAATTATGACGAAATAGTTATTAAAACCATTATAATATTTAATTTTGACAAAACAAAACTAATCAGTTAGTAGACTGTGCATGACAATCGTCGATGATAGATGTCAAGTCATCTATTTTAAAAGCTTTATTGTCTGTCATTTGTGCCGTGAAAAATAATGAAAATGGCTGATAATGTCTGATAAATACTATGGTAAGTGTTAATTTCGTGCCTGATGTTATTTTAAATGCATTATTTATTGCAGAGTGAAATAAAAAAAATGTGAGAGTGATTTAAAAAAATTAATTCACTTGTGAAAAAAGTGTTACTTATAGTTGTTGCTATGGAGTTAATAATGACAGTTTAAAACGTCAAAATTGAATAAATTTATTTTAATATGCAATGGGCTACTTGCGTACTTTTGTTTTATTTAATATTTTTGAAGAGAAGGAAAAAACTTGCTACCCATATTATTTCTTTGGACAAAATTTTTATTAATTAGCAAAAAAAAAATAATGAAATTTGATTATTTGAATTACCGCCATTTATGACGTAGAATTACGCCGCACCACGAATGACCGTAAAGCCATAGCGTGGTACCGTCCCATAGCAACGGTATCCCTAATTTACTATTTTATTACTTATTTATATTTTATATTAAATTATCAAGTAAGATAAAAATATTGTGACTGACATAAAAATTTGAAATAATTTTGACATATTTATAAATATTATGTTTATTATATTATTGTAGTACAACTGACGATGATTGCATTGCAATCGAAATGTACATTTTAAAAATAAAAAATAATTTGTGAAGAAAGGTTTATTATTATATTTGATTTAATAGTTTGGAGGTTGGTATTTTAGTTTGTCTTTTTGGTATCGATATTTTTAATTACCTATGTGTTTATTTGTAAAGTAATTAATGTATTTGAGAAACCAGAGAGAGAGAAAAATGAACTAATGTCAAAGTCAAATTAAAATTTTCTCGCATGCCATGTCATCTATAGATTACATTCTTAAACATGGTTCCCTTCTCCAGTTCAATATAATGACGTCACAGAAAATTTTCTTTCTTAATTTACTAAAAAACAAATATTTTTTTTCAATAAAATTTATATACATATGTTTTCAACATAACATTACGTATATAGTGATAGAAATTGGATTTTCAGTACCATGCAAGTAGCCCATTGTGCGTGTTTCGAGCACAAATTTACATTGCCGATTTTGAGAGAATGTTTCGCACCTACGTTGCACGTCAACAACCTCTCAATCGTAGAGACCTGTACTGCACATTAAAAATGATTCATTATTAAAATTAAAAAAAAAAAACTTTGATTAAATGCCAATACTGCCGTCTGTCACAGCGGTAATAATAAATAAGGGTTAAATTCAGAATAGCCTCCTTATAACACAGGAATAGTTTATCACGAACTTAAGCCACGAATATACAATAATAAACTCTGCATAAATGTTATGTTAACATAGGTTTAAAAGATATTTTCGGAATAATCTCCGAATACCTAATCTGGAAATAAACGACACGACAGGGATTTGAACCCCGGATCTCCTCTTATCTAGTGAGGTGCTCTAACCAACTGAGCTATGGAGTCCGTTCCCATTGAAGTCAACCAATCTTCCACAATTTCTTTTTACAAATTTCATAGGTGAATACACTATCCTAAACGGAATAGATAAAACTCAGCTTGAAACAATGCGCTTTGTTAAGTTATGAACAATTATCCTTCACAGAAACGTTGATAATAATTAATTGAGACCCTACCTAAAGTATTTAAACATAGAAATGGGCTTAAGGGATTAAGGAGATTTTAAATAAACGAAGAAAAAAATCTGTTGTGGCCAGCACAAAACCTTCCGTCAATTCGATGTATTTTGTACATATCCCATACCAAAAGTTCCTTGAAAAAGATTCTGTATATCGTGCAAAATTGTAACAAGAACACACTATTTTTTACAAATTCTATACCGAAAGTTCCTTTCCCTGTTTTATTAGGGGTCGCTGTTTTTTACTTTTCTCTTTTAATCATCCCTGTCCAACGCATGTTCTTCACACAATTCTTCCTCTCTCAAATCTTCTGCTAAACAGTCCTTCCATCTTCTTCTCTTTGGAGGGACACTCTATCACATTCACATATAACTTTCTGACCCTATACTTTCAACTTTGGTTTTGCATTTGACACTGACATCTGTCAATTAAATTTTTTTGAATATATCTGCTGTTTCCATAATTTTAGCAAAGCTGACTAATTTTTGAAAGTTAATCTCTCTTAATGTCTCTATAACTCTATGGGCCGGTTTTTCAATATCTCATTAATATTTTAACTAAGAGTTAAATAAACAAAATTGAAATGAATTTAAGTGTCAAATGACACATTTACCATTACTGTCAACAAAACGATGCAATATTGTTTACTTAACTAGAAGTTAAAATTTTAACCAGAGATTGAAAAACCGGTCCTAAATCTATTGAATATGAAGGAAAATGTATAATCAAACCGTGTAGAGAATAAGATATTTTTTCATATTGAAAATCACAAAATGTCGAAAAATGATATTTAACTGCGTTTTTCAAGAAAAATGGTTAAAAACTTCAAATAAGGGTACTTCCGGTGGATCAATTATAACAAAAATCTAATCAGCTCTTCATATGGATATACAGAAGAGGAGTACGAAAGAATTATAATTTTTAGAATTATAGTATTGGAGTTATCGTCGGAGAAAAATTAGTCACACACGGACACACACATACAGATCATCTTAAAAATAGTAAATTCGTATTCTAGGGACCCTAAAACACGCTTATTCATTAAAAACTCACCAACGAATTTTTTGACCAAAGACAATACCTTCCTTACCCAAAGGTGACGGAAGGTAAAAATTGTGAAAAATTCATAGACACCGCAGGGATTTAAACCCTGGGCCTCCTCATATCTAGTGAGGTGCTTTTACCACCTAGAAATAGGAATTTGTGTATTATTACCGCTGATACTGTTCTGCGTTATATTGTCAATGCAATAAAATAAAATATGCATGTATTTGCTTGATTAATATAAGTAAAGACAATAAAACTGTAATTTCTTCCTGGCACTCTAATAAATGAAAACTAGTAACACCTACGTAGAATTAAAAAAGTGTGTATTTTGCAAGTAATTAATAGGAAAGGAAGTAGAAACTAAGACGAATTTCAAGCCGTGTTACTGATTACCAAATGGTCATTTTATTCATTGGACCATGTTTCAAATTTGCAGTGGTTTGTTTGCATAGCATATAAGTAAAGACAATAAAACTGTAATTTCTTCCTGGCACTCTGATAAATGAAAAACAGTGACACCTACGTAGAATTAAAAAAAGTGTGTATTTTGTAAGTAATTAATAGTAGTAGAAACTAAGATGAATTTCAAGCCGTGTTACTGATAACCAAATTGCCATCTTATTCATTGAACCATGTCTCAAATTTGCAGTAGTTTGTTTGCATAGCACTACTCATTAAAAGAAAAGTAATTAATGTTGGCAAAAACAAAATTAATTGACAAAAAAGAGTTTTAATTTTCTATAGAAAACATTTCAATTACTTCAAAATACGCAACAGAAACAATAGTACAAGATTGTACTAGGATATAAAAGTACTTATGCAATTTAGTGATTAAAAAAAGTAACATCAAGTTGATAGTACAGTGTGTTCAGAAAAAAAACCTAATGAGCCTGTTTCACATTTTTCAAGAACTATTTTAAATGAAAGTTTATGGAATGATTTTCTAAGTAATAATTTTTATTTTAATAATTTGTTGTTATTTGTGGAAATAATTAAATAAAAAGATTGGCGTCCTGAAAAACTACCCCCCACTCCTGTGACGTAGAAACACATACATTACATCATTAATAGCCAATAGGAAAATAGTTTTTCCATCACCTACGTTTACTCATATTATTTATATAAATAAACGTAGGCTAAAGTTTGTCACATGTTAATAACAAAATCTTTTAATTTGACATTTGACGCTGACATTGCTCATTATAAATGAATAATAAAGTAATAATTGCTAATTCAATTTACACTCAAGCTAAATCGGACAATTAACCGAAGGTCCGATAGCTGGATGATGGCTGAATTAAATCAGAACGATTGTTTTACTGCTACCGAAATAAGGGGTATTAAAGAGTTGAGGTAAAATAAAATATAAAAACTGAATTTATTATATAAATTGATAATATATTTTACTTTAAAGTTCTGGTCGTGATTCTTATTTGACACTTGTTTGACAACTTTGACAATACACTTGACACCTTAGAACCGCTGAAGATGTATGTACTCTGACGTCACATTCTGTTCCAGATCACGTGACTTATTCAAAATTTTATCCAAATTTCAAAAATTAATTGTAAAATATCTAAAGGATATTTCGTGATATTTTCAAATTTGAGGCTCTTTAAAGAACAATATCTTTTCAAATTTAATACTTAGAAGTCATATAAAAATTCTTGCAACAGGCCTATTCGGAGAAGACTATGAACACAGCAACGTATGTTTTATACAATTCAAAAATCAAGTTGTCAAAATTGATCGTGAAATGTAATTTTAAGGAAAAAATATAATAAAGAAGGATACAGAATATTGCCATTCACCGTTTTCTAATTTATTTCTATTTATAAAATAAGGATTCGAGAAGATTTCTTTAGAAAACAATTTTGACAATATCGCGTGTCAAATTGACTTTTAATTAAATACTTTCAAATTGACATACGTTTTTTTGTTCATAGGCTACTCCGAGTTAGGATTTTTTTAACACACTGTACAATTGCAAAAAATAATATCCTAGATATTTTAAACTCCTACGAAGGAAGTATCGAGACTGCCTACCTAATATTAGGTAAATAATAATAATCAAAAGTACAATAGCGAACTCTAGGTGAAACAATATCTACCTAATAAAGAATTATAAAACCATTCGCCATGTTTCGCTCTTGTTGTTCAGAGACAATTCACTAACTATTGTATTTTTGTTTTCTAGAGCTTTACGGTGTTCTTCGGTAGATGGTTCTACATGTGGTTAGTTACCTCTTAAGCCATCTATCTTGGATGAGATGTATATCTTACACCGTGTCCAGTTGGTAAATTGTCTTTGCAAAGACACATCAGTTAAACCGCACTGATGAGCTCCAACAAGAGCGAAACGCGTCTGTGGTTAGTAACTGGGCACGGCCAGCATCTGAAAATTGACCGATAGGTTGATTCAGATGCTGAAATCTTGTGAAACATGGCGAGTGTTTTTTCTAATTCTTTATTATCATACCCTCTGCGCACCTAAAGAATGAAAAGGCAAAATTAGATTATGCATGATGTTACCATTTGGTTAAACATCTCGGGCGAAATATATCGTAGTTAACGTGTTAATTTTACAAATAATTTTCAAGTTTAAAGTAATTGTGAAATTGGTTTTCACTTATTTAAGATACTTTTTATTTCCAATGCTGATACAGTAAACGTTCACAAACATGTATGGGAAGACATACTTTGTGAAGAAATAAGAAATAAGAAATAAGTCATCTACAAGTAGTATGACAGGTGTTTACTCTATGTTTATGTTCCTTCAATGTCAAACCAATTTTCAACTTTCATTTTCACATTTTATCTTAATTTCTACAAAACATTTATTCTCTTGACATTGCCTTGTTTGTCTGACAACAAATATTTATATACCGTCACATCACATAATCATTTGAGGTCGTGGTCGTGCTCTGTCTAGTAGTTCCGTCCGAACGTATATATTACCGTTTCCTTTTGCACAATATTTTAAACCTGTAGTCGTGTAGCTTGAAGGATAAGGTACATGGCCTTAATTAAAAATCATTCGAATGTAGGTAAACTGGAAAGAATTTCTGCGTGTGGTTGTGGACCAGAATTAGTTAATATGGGCTCAGCATTCTAGCAGAGCACAAGTATTTATTTGTATTTATGCTACAAATACTTAAGATTAAATTATATGTTTTATGTTTATGTTTTGTTTGTTTATTTGTTTGTAAAGTGAAACTATAGATTGGTGAAGGTATGTAAAATTAATGTGACCATAAAACTATATTATATTAATGATCAAAGAAACATGTTATTTAGCCGTAAATTAAGTTCTTAATTAGTTAAAGCTTACGTTTTAAAAATTATTTTTTGCATTCTGAGAGTAAAAGTATTATCTCATATCCTTTTCACTTTCCGTCACCTTTAGATGAGGAAGATATTGGGTGGCAGTATGAACAAGTGATTAATGGTGATTAGCTAGGAGATGCCTAGCAGTGTTTTAGCGCTGTCAATCATTTATGGATTATTTTAGAGAAAAATACTTCAAATATCAATTATAGAAAAATTAATTGTACACAACTTTTATTTGAAGTATTTTTCTCTAAAATAATCCATAAACGATTGACAGCGCTAAAAAACTGCTAGTCATCTCCTAGCTAATCACCCTTAATCACTTGTTGATACTACCCCATTGTGTTTAGTCAAAATTTCGGTGGTGTGTTTCTAATGAATAAGCACGTTTTAGGGTCTCTAGAATAAAATTTAACAAGATTGTCTGTAAGTGGGTGCGTCCGTGTATTTATGTGTATTTGTGTGTGTCTGTCCAGGTGTGACATATTTCTACGACAATAACTCACTACTAAAATTCTAAATATTATGATTCTTTTGTATTCCTTTTCTTTACATCCATTTAAGAGCTGATTAGATTTTGGTTATTATTGGTCAACTGGTTCGCTTATTTGAAGTTCCTAACAGTTTTTCTTGAAACAAACGCAGTTAAATATCATTTATTGATATTTTATGTGATTATGAATATGAAAGAATATCTTATTCTCTATACAGTTTGATTATACATTTTCCGTTGTACTCAAAAGATATTGAGTTATATAGTTTAACTTTCAAAAATTAACCAGCTTGGTTATAATCATGGAAACTTATAGCTAATATATTCAAATATATTCAAATAACACTAATTGACAGATGTCAGTGTCAAGTGCAATATACAAAGCGTATGTTTGTATTATAATTTTATTGGATTTATAGAATCTTTTTCTGGGAACTTTCGGTATAGAAATTGCAGAAAATAGTAAATGTTCGTGGTACAATTTTACTGGATATATAGAATCTTTTCCAAGGAACTTATGGTATGGGATTTCTACAAAAGACATACGAGTAGAACTGACAGAAGGTATTGGCCACATCAAATTTTTTAAGCCTACTGCATTAATAACTTTTATGAAATTAAAGAGAAAATCACAGAAAATATTAAATTATTCATTTTGTATTTATGAATTTATTTAATTTACGTTCGCAAGTACAGCACGAGTTTTGTACTAGAACACTGTTTTTGTCGGAATGCAAGACGCATTTTCAACGTAAAATTTTCAACTTAAAATTCAGCTGTTTTGGTCCAAAGGTAGGTGATAATATCAGAAGTACGGACCATAGCAAAACTGTAAAAGAAGAGACGATAATAATGGCTATTAAAAACTGTGTTATAAATTTAACTCGTATAAGTAACACGTTGGATGATACAGGTGTCTTATTTTTTGAAGAGATTAACTGCAATAGTTTAGACGAAAAATAACAGTGATAATAGCGAGACGACTATCGAGAAAGAATGTAACCTGACAAATAAATGAAGGAAAGAAAAATTACTGGATTTCAGTCAATATAAAATATATTTTCCGCCTCTACCGGTTTCGACACCTCATGTGTCTTCTTCAGGAGGTGAAAATTTGTATATTGTAAAACATTGATATAAGACAATAATAAATAACATAAAGAACATACAATGGTCGTCAAAATTTAAAAAAATAAATAAATAAATACATTAAAAAACTCATGTAGTCGTCAATAAAATAAGATATAAAACTTGTTTCTATCTACAGTAAAATTTTTGAAAGAAGTCCGATCAAGGCCATCTACGAATTGTATCTTTGAATTAAGATTTTGTGCTGTCAAATTTAGTAGTGCCTTTTACTTAGTTTTTATGAGGGTACATAATATCTTGTGTACCTCATAAAAACTATGTAAACGACACTACTAAATTTGACAGCATAAAATTTTAATTCATGGATGCAATTCGTAGATGGCCTTGATCGGACTTTTTTCAAAAATTTTACTGTACATGAGTTTTTAATGTATTTATTTATTTATTTTTTTAAATTTTGACGACCATTGTATGTTCTATATGGTATTTATTATTGTCTTATATATGTATCAATGTTTTACAATCTACAAATTTTCACCTCCTGAAGAAGACACATGAGGTGTCGAAATCGGTAGAGGCGGAAAACATATTTTATATTGACTGAAATCCAGTAATTTTTCTTTCCTTCATCACCTTTCCAGTCAAGAAGTTCTAGCTGACAAATAAAAATTAAGAATTTGTGAATATATATTTCTTATAGGTACCTACATATACTTATATTTTTTTTCTTACAATTTTCTCATAAATTTAGGGTGCGTCTTATCCTTGGCATCATTATTTTCTCTGTCAATTGTTTATGGATTAATTTAGAGAAAAATACTTTAAATTCTGACCGTCAGAATCTCAACCGGTCACATTACGCATTTAAAAATGCAAATCCATATCTAGTGACTTTGTATTATTTTTAATTGGTGACTTTATAACTACATATTAAATTAAAAGCAGAATTAAGTCACATATTTCTTATTTTTACCTTGAAGTAAGGTATATACATAATTATAAATAGTAATAAGATAATAAATATTGTAAATAAACAAGTATTTTTAATAATAAAATAGATATTTACTTGCACATTACAGTGCAAATTTTCTACATTCTACATACCTACTGAATGTGATGCTACGTTAAAGATAAACGTATAATTTTCGCAGCACTTGGAACGCACAAAACGGACGGCTTATATTTTTGTTTGCTTCTTATTTACTTCAAATATAGTATCGTTATCATCACGTTCAGTGAATTTTTTAAAGGGGATGAAAATAAATACATGTAGGATATTTAGACTAGAATCAATTTAATTAAGAAAACATGTTTCCAAATTAACTTGTGATGTTCTTCCGTAAACAACCATTCTAACGTAACGATTTGATTAAATGACAGTTTAATTTTAACAGATAAAAAGAACTGTATGTCAAAAAATTCAAAATACGTAACGCCGCTGACTTTTCCAAATTGTCGGTACAGGCCTATTTATAATAAAGTAACGTTAAACGCAACGCAACGGCGCAAAGTGATCGCTAAAGCAAACACAAAATTTATGAGATAGAACTTCTAACCAATCAGAAGAATTCGGTATATTTCTTTGAAATTCGGCTCATTTTTACCTTCCGTCAGAAGGAAGGTATTGTTTTTGGTCAAAAAATTCGGTGGTGATATTAATGAATAAGCACGTTTTAGGGTCCCTACAATACGAATGTACTATTTTTAAGATGATGTCTGTATGTGTGTGTGTGTCCGTGTGTGTGTCTGTGTGTGTGTCTGTGTGTGTGTCTGTGTGTGTGTCTGTGTGTGTGACCGTGTGTCCGTGTGTGTGTCCGTGTGTCCGTGTGTGTGTGTGTGTGACAAATTTTTCTCCTACGATAACTCCAAAACTACAATTCTAAAAATATGATTCTTTTATATTCCTCTTCTTTACAACCATATGAAGAGCTGAATAGATTTTGGTTATAATTGGTCAACCGGAAGTACCCTTATTTGAAGTTCTTAACAGTATCAATAGAAAGAATATCTTATTCCCTATATGGTTCGATTATACATTTTCCTTCATATTCAATAGATATAGAGTCAGCTTTGCAAAAATTATGAAAACAACACATATATTCAAAAAATCTAATTGACAGATGTCAGTAGCAAGTGCAAAACGAAAGTGGAAAGTATATGATCTGAAAGTGATATAAGTGACAGAGTGTCCCTCGCCAGTGACTTGTATTTGCGGCCTCGCCTCAAGATAGGAAGAAAGGCAAAAGAGAAGATGGAAGGACTGTATAGCAGAAGATTTGAGAGAGGAAGAACTGTGTCACGAAGTTGCTTTGGACAGGAATGAGTAGAAAAGAAGAGTAAGAAACAGCGACTTCTAATAAAATAGGGCAAAGTTGAAGCAGGAGGAAGTGTTAAGTGCAATACATAATGTACGTTCGTATTCGTATTAAATTTTTATTAGATTTTAGAATCTTTGCAAAGGAACTTTCAGTATGGATATGTAAAAAATAGTGTGTTCTTGTTACAATTATACAGGATATATAGAATCTTTTTCAAGGAACTTTTGGTATAGGATATGTACAAAATACATTGAACTGACGGAAGGTTAGTATATAAAATAATTTAAATAGAAATGGACAGTGACGAAAATATAGTTTTTAGTTTTTAATTGTAACAGTTCTCGAACATGTCTATGATACAGATTTTTATAGTAAAACTGAAACACTGAATTCTGATTGGCTAGCGGTACAGCAATAAGGTAGAAAGATGCGAGTCTCCTTCTGTCCTGTCTGCGTTGCGTTTATTACGTTGCTGATTGTGGCGCTGCGTTAAGGAGGCTCTACAATTGATCTGGAACGAAAAGGAGAACGGTGACGGAAACGTACCGAGAACAAAAACAGTAGGAAGAAACGTTATCAGATGCACAACTGTAAGGGAACGCAGACGAGAATTAATACAAATTCTTGGCATATAACCTTAATTTTTGTTTCGTAGTTTTTTCTGCGCAGTATTTGTATTAGTATATTAGGTATTGTTTTGTTATTTTTCATCTCTCACATAAAATGGATGATTTTTTGTCATATATATGTGTATTTTGTTCCATCAATGAAATTAATTTTTCATTAAAAATATCATTTTCCGTACTCTCCATAATTTCAAGCCAGGCCATGAAAATAACGTACTTAACTTATACGCGAAACACAACACAAATATTAAATGAAACTTAAAGGGAAAATAACTTGACATATCAAGGAATTGTGGGTAATGACATCATACTTTCTTTCTATTGGTTGTTGCAACGTAAAGGGAAAGAGAAAGTTGAATCTTGGCGAACTTTACCGTTCTCGTTCATGGAGCTTCCCGTTCCCGGAATCTGGTTGTGCATGTGTGTATTTAAAACCGTATTATTCATTTTTCTTATCGTTCTCGTTCTCGTTTCCGATCTCGTTCCAGGGCAATTGTAGAGCCGCCTTTACTTTTTCGTTACCACTTGCGTTACTTCCACTGAAATATATACTGACTGCAATGCGCGTACGAACCATGACTGTGAAGGCATATTGAAAGCCTGCTGCTGGAGTAGTCGGCAAACATCGAGACAGTTCGTGAGTAGACGGAGATTATTTCGTGTGGCGCATGTTTAAATAAATGAAGCATAATAAGAAAACAAAACGATCAGCTATGATACGAGTTATTCGGCTAGGTTCGATTCGGCACGAACGTGCGCGAACAGGACCAGCCATTATTGTTCAATGAGGCTTCAGTGCAGCGTACGCTGATAGGTAGAGTATGCGAGTTCCAGTTAGTATATATTTCAGTGGTTACTTCATTATAAATAGGTAACTATAGGTAACATAATTTGACATTGCCGGTAAATTGATGCTATTTTTTCCGTGGAATAAAATTTTGAACATAATCAGAACTTTTTGTGGTCACGTGACTTTCAATGATTCTCCAAGGAACACAGAGTTTAGTTACTGTAACTTACAGTTAGCGGAATTATAACACTTTCAAGTTATTTTGCCTTGTACAATTTTATTCTAGTCTTTTAAACTATAATGCGAAGTTATGATGTGTGGTACTTATTATAATATGATCAGATAATAGTTATTAAAACGTTTTATAATTCAGTTTCATGTATATGAAATGAATAGATGCCCCACCCGCCTGACATAAACGTCGCATAAACGTCAGAATCAATAAATTATCATTGCATAACAAATATAATGCAAGTTAAAAAGTTTTAAGAAAAGTTTTTTAAAAGTAATTAGAACTAATAAATAATAAACTGATTTGTGCTCCTTGGGTCTGGATCACTCTGTATTATTTTGCCTCAAATTTTAATAATTTACAATATTTTTCTTTTAGACAACCATCAGATCACAATGAACACCTTCCTCCCCTTTCTTCTCTCACTTGGGCTCACCCATCCCTCCCACTCCCACACTTCCCTCTCTCCTTCACACCACCCCTTCCATGAAACTACGGGGGCCTTCCGCACCGTGTACCGCTGGAAGCAGCTGGACTTCGAATTCCCCTCCGAAGAGGCCCGTCTGGAAGCCGAAGTTAATGAAAGGTATATCCAGAAGAACAACCTCCCTTTAGGGATAGACGTTTGGAGGGATAAAGTGTTTATTTCCATGCCGAAATGGAAACCTGGAGTGCCGGCAACATTAGCGTGGTTGCCGAGAAAAGCAGAAGAGGAGAGTCCGAAGTTGAAGCCCTATCCTCACTGGGATTGGCATACAACAGGTATAGGATAGTATAATAAAATTTAATAAAAATAAAAATTCGTGTTTCTAACGGTTAACTTAATTTCGTCTTGATATACAATTGGCAAATTGGCCATAAAAAAAGCAATTTTTAGCATGAATTCAATACCTCTTAGCGAGAGGTAAAAATAAAGACTGTACATTTTATTATGAGATGAATATAAAATCCACTAGTCTAAAATGTTGAATTACTTATTGAAAAGTATTTCAAAAAAGCGAAAATTATTCTAAACTATATTTTATTTTAATTCTGACATTTAAATGTTTTTCAATGTTACTTAAATGTTAAATGAATTCAAAATACTGTATTAATCAATTTACACTTTCTAAAAATAAGAGATACACAATTTTAAATGTAAATACGTATACAATTTATTAAACCGTTTTATACCTAAATATGTATCCATTCCGGCAGTAATTTTTTTTTCCTTGTAATGAAAATAATAGTTATTTACTTATCAAGGAGGGAAGCTCGTCTTTTCATGACGAACATGGAGATTAATAGAGTATAATCATAACTAGTCATGAACAGGAACTTCAATGCCGGAATAAGCATAATTTTTTTTTTCTGAAATCGTATAAGAATTCAAAATTACTGAATAGTACATATAACCTATTTTCATTTAACAAGCAAATCACATTGAAAACAAGGAGCTCCATTTAAAATTGTACAAGAATTTAAAACAAATGTATACTGGACATCATTTATTTTTTTCTATAGCAGATGTTAAACTGTGCTTTTATCTCCTCAAAATAGTAGATAAAGTAGCACTTTAACCGCAAGGATTGATAAAGTAACATTTTAACAGCAAGGGTAAATAAAATACTCTAATTCTTATTTATTTACGTACAAAATCCATAACAACCCACATACATACTGTGATTTTAAAATTGTGTTCAGTTCATAATAACATGGTATTTTTTATTCTTTTCTTTAACATCTGCTATAGAAAAAAATAGAATTTTATACACGACGATAAAATTAAATTATCGACTCGCGAAAAATAATTCACGAGCGATTTCCTCTCGTCGATAAAATATAATTTTATTAAATAACTATTAATTTTATAATTGTATTTCATATTAAAACGTAAAAAGCGTTTGTGAAAATAAATATGGCAACATTGCATTTTACTTCCCTGTCTAGGCAGGGTAAAAATAGATTACATGACGATTTCAGGAAAAGTAACCTAAACACCTTATATAATAAATAGTTATTGATAGGCTGTTGTCATACAAATGAAAATATATTTCAAAATATATTTTGTGTTCTATATTTAAAATTATTAAATTATTCGCGTTTTACTAGTTTTTAATACATGCAACTCTGTTCGTAAGATTTGAATAAATTATCAATTATAATTTTGAAAGACACATATAACTATTAAATTTGTGTGAAAATAAAGACCAAAGAGCAACTAAGAAAAATGATGGAAAGAATACATAGTTGCAATATATCTGACAGTGTTGATAAATGTAAGGTGTTCGTATTTGAGAAGAGTGCGTTGGTGGTAGTGACTAATGCAGATTAATGATTATGTAGGTACATTACGGTAGCATTAGCCTAGTGTCGAGAGATGGACGAATTGATCGAGAAATTGAATGGACAGTGAGTGCGGGATGTAAAGGAATGGTATTTTGAGAAGCTCGTACTTACTTGTAGTTGCCAATATGATATTTTTCATTGTGATTCCGATTTTTTCTGAGCTCCTATAAATTTTTATACGTTTTTCGAAAATATGTCGTTTTTGGTATATTTTACATTATACTCGCCGTCAAATAAATATGGACTGATGCTCTTTTTTCCCTTCTCCTCACCTTGTCCCTTGCCCTGCGGTAGTTACCACTGTACTTAGTACTTTTAACATGACCATCCAAATTGGCAACAGTGGAGAAATCTCCAGTCCATATTTATTTGACGGCAAGTATAGTTGTACAATGACAAAATACAAATGAAATTAACTGACGTAAATCAATATTGTAAAAAAGTTCCTAACTTTGTTTTTTTTTTTTAAATTATAGCTTAAATAAATTTGAAAACGTGAAATATTTTGTCAATTTATTCCTTAACATATTGGATTTAATAAGTAACAGTAATATAAAAAAGTTTCCATACTTTTGTATAACATTGTATTCGTAGACATATTTGTGATATTTACCTACTGGTCTAATGGACCTATTACATTAAAAAACAGAGATATTAATTAAAGTGAGATGTACATAGTGCACGGTTGACTTTTAGCTCAGATGGGTGATATGGCGGAGAATATTTAAATTTCAAATATGGCAACAAATTTTAAAAAACTGAGTAAATTTAGGTATAGTATATGCGATGAATTCTTTAAACGAAGAAGTATATGTGCCATAACAATTATCATGAGCAGTATTTACGAAATTGTTTTCTAGTTTTCGTATGTTTCTGCATATTTGCACTTCAACTTACAAACTTAATGAAACCAAAACATTCGAATAATAACAGTAATAGAATAGTTGTCAAATGACTTGCTCAAGACGATATTACAATTTCTGGTTAAACAAAAATTTTACATAAATACAATACATAGATATACATATATTATTAGACACATTTCTGTTTGTAAACTACAGGAAAAAATATTTAATTTTTTTGTCGTTTTCTTTATAATTTTTTTCGTATTTTGTACAGTAATATACTATTTTAATATACTCAAAATCGAACAGTAATGGGTTACTTTACAACATAGCAACCGTTACAAAATACATTTTGAAACAAGGAATTGTTTATTTTTATTTTTCATTGTTTATCTTCTAAATCGTTTTCTCTGTCCTTTTCATCATCTAGATCCATCGTTTTGCAAATCGATCTCCAAAAATTATTATTTGTTTGGAGGTTGTAGGGTTCAAAAAAAAGCAATAAGTGTCAAGTTACTTTGTTACTGAGAATCAGACTACTATGTTTCTTTTAGATGTGTTTAATTCAGAATATTAAAAATACGAAAAAATAGTGTCGCACTGCGTCAAAAAAGTAATTTTACTATACTCGTATGGCATTTAAGTACTTGCCATACTAGTATAGTAAACTTTTACTTTTCTTAACTTGGAACGTAATATACTATTAACAAGTATAAATTTATTTTATTTAATTTTCGTTATTTGGCAACATGATGTTACCCACCCAATGATTCAGAAAAGATCTGCTAGATAGCATATCTAAAATGACGTCACAGAGTCATTAAAATGTAATAGGTGCATTGTTAATTGTAAATTATTTTCAAAAATATTTTCTTCTTTTCAGAGTCCTGCAAGGGTCTAACCTCAGTTTTCCGCATGCAAGTCGACTCCTGCAACCGTCTATGGGTCTTGGACTCTGGTCAAATCGAAGTTACCATCAAACCCATACAAGCATGTCCTCCACAGATCGTTATTTTTGACCTTACCACCGATAAACTTATTCGCCGACATGTGTTACCCGAGAAATACATCAAACAAGACAGCTTATACTCCAACATCGTCGTTGACGTTCGAGATGATGATTGTGAAAACGTCCATGCTTACGTCACAGACGTCTGGAGGTTTGGATTGCTGGTTTATAGTTTCGAAAAAGACAAAAGTTGGAGGATAACTAATCATTTATTTTATCCTGATCCTTTGGCTGCTGCTTATAAACTCCACGATTTGGAATTCGCCTGGACGGATGGTGTTTTCGGAGTATCCTTAAGTCCTTACGACAAAGTTCTAGATGATAGAATATTATATTTCCATCCAATGTCCAGTTTTAGGGAATTTTATGTTAAAACTAGTGTAGTCTGTAACGAAACCGGTTGGGAGGATGCAATGGAAGAATATAAAGTCCTTGGACAAAGTCGAGGCAGAAGTGGTCATGTTTCTGGTGCAGCTATGGACAGAAATGGAATTCTCTATTTCAATTATGTGACAAGAGATAGCGTTGGGTGTTGGGATTCGAGAAAATCGTACAAAAGAGAAAATTTAGGAGTTATAGCGAAAAATTCAACGACGATGGTGTTTCCGAATGATTTAAGGCTAGATAAAGAAAAAAGACAAGGGATATGGATTATAACGAACAAACTACCGTTTTATTTGTATAAAGGATTGGATGAAGATGACTATAATTTCAGAGTGATGCATGCTTATACGGATGAAGCGATAAAAGGAACGATTTGTGATCCTAAGTATTCCAGGCCAAACTCGTATCATGAGTATACTGATGGGGAAGATTGTTACTGATGTTAAAGATTTTTTTTTATTATATTACAAAATTCCGACTAAATTCGATCACTTAAAAATAAAATATATGTAGTCAAATTCACTATCAATTTTGTTAATTTTTCACAGATTCATTTAACTTTTTGTTTCCATACGATATTGTCAATTTAATCAACAGTTAAAATTTAACTATAAGCAGTGCAACTGATCAATATAAGGTGCGTTCGGTAATTCATACGAAGTTGGAGTATTTACGGAGCGGTGTTAGAATGGAGTGGGAGTAGAGCTGGAGTTGGAGTATATAGAGGAAACAAGGTACACTCCATTATTTGTGATTAACCGAACGAGTAGAGTTAAAATTTTGGTACACGAATATAATAACCTCCTATTTTGACAATCTAATATACTGCTAAAAAACATTGAATCATTCGGAAATTATTTAGTTTGGAATTACACTTTAATGATTCTGAAAAAAGTATATATTAGAAAAGGTAGAGAATTCTTACCATTCCGGCATACTGTGCCTTGTTATAAAACAAGACAATATTATAAATATAAAATAATTGTGCATAATAATAGATATTTACACACCAAGTGAGCTAAGGTAATGTTTATTCATGAGAAGAAAGTTTAGCTCACGAGCCCGTAAGGGCGAGTGAGTTAATTTCTTTGAGTGAATAAACATTCTTAACTCACGTGGTTTGTACAATATTTTATTCAATTTTGACGAAATAATAATAAAAACCATTAAAATATTTAATTTTGACAAAACAAAAAACTAATCACTTAGTAGACTGTGCATGACAATCGTTGATGATAGATGTCAAGTCATCTATTTAAAAAGCATTATTGTCTGTCATTTCTGCCGTGAAAAATAATGAAAATGGCTGATAATGTCTGATAAATACTATGGTAAGTGTTAATTTCGTGCCTGATATTATTTTAAATGCATTATTTGTTGCAGAGTGAATTAAAAAAAATGTGAGAGTGATTTAAAAATTTTTAATTCACTTGTGAAAAAAGTGATACTTATAATTGTTGCCATGGAGTTAATAATGACAGTTTAAAACGTTAAAATTGAATAAAATATTTTAACATAAAAATACAAAATTATCTGACAGATGTCAAATAAAACAAAAAAAACTCCATGTATACTTGAGGTGCGTTCGGTAATTCCGCACTGAACACACTATGTGCACGAAACGCACTTTAGTCGTTCGGTAATGTAGTAATTTTAACACTAATTACACCAGAAAACGTTCGGTAAGTCCCGTGCAGTGTATCCAGTGCTCACACTACATGCCCTACCTCGGAGGTGTGTGCACGCGGTGCGTTTTGGTAGTTGGCGCGTAAAAGTTAAATATAAGTTGTGTTTTACAGGAAAATGGCTGAAACAGCTATTTATATATGTGAAATTTGCAATTTCTCATCGGAAAATGCGGACGAAATGATGCTTCATATGCAGAATCATAATGTTTCAACAGGTATGACATTTTTTCTAATTATTAGGTTAGATCACAACATTGGATAATACTAAAATTAAGTACGATTATTTATTTGCAGATTTTTTTAATAGCTTCAAAACTGTTTCTGTCTGTAGCAGTGATATCGATATAACTACTAATTTGCGGGCTGGGTTAACCAATAATTGCGATGACATCAAGTGGTCTGCAGACAAGACTCTATTTTTAATAGATACCATCAAAGAACATGATGCTTCATTTAATAATGAAATTAAAAAACAAGTGTGGAAAAAAATTGCTGCAATATGTAGCAAAAATTTTGCTACAGAGGTTTCAGCTCTTCAATGCGAAAATAAGTGGAAAGGACTAAAACGAACTTACAAAAGCATTTTAATGTGCAATCAAACATCAGGAAAGGGGAGACGCAGATGGGAATTTTTTGATTCCATTCATAATTATTTACACAAGAAACCAGAAATAACACCGATAGCAACCTGTAGTAGTTTGAAGGGATTAACTACTTCAGTTTCAGACATAGGTCATCAAAGCTCTAGTTCCAACGTTACAACCAAAGAGGTATGCCATTCAGACTCTACCTCCACCGGTTCGAACAAAGAGGTAGTCCAGTCAGATTTACAAGAAATGCAGACCAAAGAGGCATTTGAATCTTCCTTCTCACGGAAGAGGAAATCAAAGATAAATAAAATTGACGAAAGACACCAAGAAAAAATGAAGAGACAGGATCGCTTTCTTGATCTATTCGAGAAAATGATAGAAAAAATGTAAATTACTGTTAGGTATTAAAGAATATTTATTTTTTGTTATAATATGTAAAACTCAAAATGTGATTCATAGAATAAATATTTATTTTTCCATGTGCAATAATTATAATATTTTTGTGAATAAAAAACAAAATATTACATTTTTATTTTCCAAAATGTTTATTCATTGTTCCTTATAATAATAGGTAACGCATTTACAATGTTATTTCTTTTAATTATTGCATTGGCATTATTTTCACCTACTATAATATCCATTTCATTATTGGGAATGTTTTGTCTTTCTTCATTAGCTTCTTCATCAATATTTAAAATATCTTCCAACAAATCATTTTCTATTATACATATATTGTGAAGTATGCAAGCAGATATTATTAGTAAGCATATTAAATCTAATCGCACAGTTTCCAAAAATTTAAATCGTCTAAATCTTCCTTTTAATAGACCAAAAGCATTCTCAATAACGACACGACTTTTGCTAAGTATTAAATTATAATTTTTCTGTCGTAGTGTTAAATTTCCGAAATTTTTGAATCCTACCATCATTGTTTCAGTTAATTTATATGCCAAATCGCCAATTAAATGGCTGTCGTTTGGAAAAATGATCTGTTTCCTTATTATACCCTTATATAAATCAGATCTTTTAAACAAAGTGCAGTCATGAATAGAACCAACTTCTCCAGTGTACACATCGGTAAATAATAAATTACTATCGCATACACCTTGCAATAGTACTGAATGATAAGTTTTTCTATTGACATATGAATTATGATTCAATTTAGGAGCAGTTATTTTTATATGTGAACCATCTATCGCTCCAATTGTACCTGTATCCAACAAGAACAATTAAAAAGTTGTACGTATATGTTCATACTTCTCATCCTTACCTGGAAATCCTAAAGCATTAAATTCTCTGATAATTTTAGCAGCTCGATCATTAGTTGGCCATGCAATTATAGAATATTTTGTATTTACTTTCAATAATAAATTACAACTTCTATATAATACATCCCAGCAAGTTGATTTACTTATCCCAAATCTATCTGCTACGGATCTGAAAAAAATATAATTATAAATTACATCTGAAAATAAAATAAACTCTGCAAAATACATACCTGAAACTTTCCATGTTACCTAGACACCAGATCATAATCATTACTTCTTTCTCTAATGCCAAAGAAGGATGTCCCCTACAAATTTCATTCTTTCTGCAGGTATTCATTAATATCAGTAATTGTTCAAATGTTGTTGGTGACATTCTAAAATGCATTTTGAATTGTCGGTTATTCATATTGGGTACTGTTACTTCCGCATAATTATCTATTTTTTCTAGTACATATTCATCTTCGTCTTCATCCGAATCGAAAAATATATCTTTACTCCAGCTCACAATAGCATTAATAATTTGTTTATTCATTTCCTATATGAAATATATTCTCTATAATATAAAAATATTGTGTTCAAGTAAATGAGAAACATGTATTCACTTATTAATGTACCTACGAGAAGACAACGTTACAAATAACTTTTTCAATCTGACAGAATCGTCAGAATGATTGTTCGGTTATTCGCTTTACGCACTGAACACACCGACGTCATGTGACCGGTACACTACACCTTCACTGCACGACACTAAAATATTTTGCCGAACGCAGCTTTAGATGTCGAGGTTGGGCTTATGGAGTTAACACTTTTCACTCCATTTGACTGCATTCTGCATTTGCCGAACGCTCCATTTTAAGACTCTTATCACTCCATGTAATTACCGAACGGTAGTGGGAGTGTACAGAGTGAAAAGAGTGAACAGAACTCAGTTACCGAACGCACCTATAGTTTAGTACAGAATACGGCCACAATAAATTTAATAAAATACTCTATCACTGTTGCATTTGTTCATTTAATTAAATTTGCTATATTATTATGCTATTCACGATACAGAGAAAATTTGAAATAACTAATTCACATGCAGAGACAAGTCGTTCTATTGGTCGGATTTTGATAATTTTCGAAGCGAATCAATAGAATAAGTTGGCTTTGCCCGCAAGTTCAAAATTATTTCATTATCGAGAATAGCATATATGAAACGCAGTGTTACATATGTTTTCTGAAAGTAATTCAAATTAACTTTCATTGAAGCCAAATAATTACATTTTCATCAAAAATTAATTTAGTACTAGTTATTAATTTTTCATGAGCAGCAAGAATAAGAAAGGAGAACAGAAATGGTGGGAACTAAAAGAAACAAACTTTAATTTACTCCAGTCTAAACAACTATATTTGCCGCCAAACAAATATTTCTACACTGTTGCGAATTCCATTGGTCATGTTGAAAATGCTAAGTTATGAAGAAACGGCAACACCGCAGGGCAAGGGATAGGGTCGGGAGTAGTGAAAAAAATGGAGCATCAGTCCATATTTATTTGACGGCGAGTATAGTTGGTTCTGTCACGTAAAGAAAATGACAGAATAGAATAATGACATGGACATCGAAAAGAAGATAGAAAGGAATGGCGTTGATATATATATATATATATATATATATATATATATATATATATATATATATATATATATATATATCTAATGTATCACTTATTGTTGATGGATGTTATGTAAGTAAGCGTACAACGTACAGCACTTAACCAATGGTAGATATCAAATCTGGCAATAATTTTTGTTTCTATACTTTATATAAGAAACTTTAAAACTGACCAATTATGACATAGTTAAAAAAAATTGTTAAATGTGTTCTTTGAAAAAATATTGATACTGACATATTTGGAGTATTTCAGGTTTTCATAATGAAAAACTACCTGTTTGTCAACAATGATTTTTGAAAAAATATACCTGCCTATAAGTAATTTGACTAGACATTTTTTACTTTTTTTGTAAAATGTTCAACCATCGGTTAAACATTGTACGCGTACTTAAATAACACCCTGTATAATCCAAAAAAGCCTAGAACCTAACAAACGTCAAAATAGTCGCACTGTACCGATTTTTTTTTAATCCTGGATTTTGTCAGCCTGTTTAATAAAAAAGAAAAACGTATTCTTGTTTAAGTAAAAAAAAAATAAGTTTTACTTCATATTCATAAGTAACTACTTCAAGAGGTAACAATACGGGCTAATGTTTTTTTTTTTTTTTTTAAATATATGTTCATGCTCCATTTATATCATAAAACTATTTGTTGTCTTTAAAGTTTAAATGGTTTATTATAACTCAACATCCTCAAAATAAATAGTAATATATTAAGATTTTAATTTCACAAATATTGTGTTACAAAATGGGGTTTCCTGTAATATTTTAGATCTTTAATCCTTTAAAATTAAAAGTACACAATTAAGTGCATCATAATATTTATTTAAAGTAAGTAATGGATGTTGTTATCATAAGTAGGAGAATTGGAGCAATAAAACAATAAAAGAAAAGAAAAAACATTTTGTAATAAAATGACAATGACTGTGTAGTCTTATGTTTATTTTGTTTGTTGGGAATAGTTGAACTTGATTTATTAGTTTTCTTAGAATTATTTATTTTTTAGAAATAGAAATGTATAACTGTTTTTGTTTATATTTGAGTGATTTTTATTATTTTTATCTGTATTTTCTGTTAGTTTTTTTAAATCAATTATTTGTTAATTTTATTTTACAATCTTTAATAATGTTATGGAAATATATGCATAATAATTATACCACTTCCGTCATAATTTATATTATTAACCCCCGATTTTATAAATGGTGGAATAAATTTATTCAAACTAACAAATTCGAATAAATTTTATTCATTTTATGGCATTTGTAACATTACTGTCAAAATTTCGACTGGCATTTGCAGGAATAAATTTTATTTACTTTGGAAGTAAATTTATTCGTCGTTTACCGTGAGTATTTTTGCGTGAAACATTGGGTTTGTCATATCCATGGTTACGACTTGATATTTGATTGACAGCAATGTATTTGCCCGTTCCATTTAAAATGAAACATAGGGAACGAATTTGACATTTGATAAAACGTCAATAGAGGTTAATTTTGTTTAAATAATTATACCTGCATTCTAAATTAAAATTAGTTGTAGAAAAAATATAGTGTGCACCTTGTGCCCGAGTAGTTTTCTGACTCGGCTAAATTTCTTACAATATTTAAATATAATACTTCTGTCAAATTCATTCCCCATGTGTCATTTTAACACTAAACCGTCAAGGGGACAAATATGTCCCCGCATGAAATTTAGGTACATGTATTTTATGCGTTTTTTCAGTTAAGTTCTTGAGATTTCGTGACTTTTCATTAATTTTATAGAAGAATGTCTATGTTGAATATGATCTTTGTGTTTCCATTAATTTTTTTTTTACAACCATATTTGCCTCAAAATGCCAAGGGGACATTTTTGTCCCCAGGTAAAATAAATGAATAAATGCCAAAATACATTCTTCCTTTTCCTTATAAACACAACATGTATACATATATAATTATTATATTATTATTATTATTATTATTATTATTGCAAAACGCTCTTCATTGTAAATAATTACAGACATTGAGAAATATTCTCGTGTTCTCGTTGAGAAGTACAAATTTAGTCGTTGCCGCTTTGTCCAGTTAGTTTTATTAAAGTTTAGTATATCAGTCAATGTTTATCAGGGCAAAGAAACGAAAAATGTGATTGTAATCAGGGTTGGATAAAATCATGATTTATTTAAAAAAATAAAAAATCATTGATTTCTTAAAAAAATCAAATAAATCATGATTTTTTGATTTTTTTTATTATTTTTAAAGATCTAATGGTGTTATTGTACTTTTTTTAATTGTTTCAAAAGCAATATAAATATTTTATTTCATAAACGAAAATGAAATCTGTAATAAAAATGCATTTGAATTTTTGCATAAATTTAGTATATAACGTACACACGCGCGTGTTTTTTTAAACAATGTATAATGCATACCTAAATAAAATAGGTCAAAACATATAATCAGTAATCTGTTAGAATTCGAATACAGTCCATATTTTTGTTGTTATTTATACTTTTGTAGTAAATAAATTCATTTTTATTACAATTTAAATCTTTTTTTCATCTGTGATAAAAATCAGTGATTTTTTAAAAAAATCAGTTGATTTAAATCAAGATTTAAATCAAATGATTTAAATCAGGCCAACCTTGAACAAAAGTTATAAGAATTGGACAAATTCGTAGAATTACCGGAATTTCTTGGGAATTAGTGAAATTACCTAGGAATACCGGAATTACCTCGGAACTACCGGAATTACTTGGAATTACTGGAATTACTAGGAATTAGCGGAATTACCTAGGAATTACCGGAATTATTTGAGAATTAGCGGAATTACTGGAATTACCTAGGAATTACTGGAATTACTTGGAATTACTAGGAATTACTGGAATTACCTAGGAATTACTGGAATTACTTGGAATTACTAGGAATTACTGGAATTAACCTAGGAATTACTGGAATTACTAGGAATTACTGGAATTAACCCAGGAATTACTGGAATTACTTGGAATTACTAGGAATTACTAGGAATTACTGGAATTAACCCAGGAATTACTGGAATTACTAGGAATTACTGGAATTAACCTAGGAATTACTGGAATTACTAGGAATTACTGGAATTAACCTGGAATTACTGGAATTAACCTAGGAATTACCGGAATTACTTGGGAATTACTGGAATTACTGGAATTAACCTAGGAATTACCGGAATTACTTGGAATTGCCGGAATTATTTGGGAATTAGTGGAATTACCTGAGAATTAGCGGAATTACCAGAATTGAAGAATTCGTAGAATTAGTAGCAAATTAGTGAGAATTAGCGGGATTACCTGAGAATTAGTGAAATTATCAAAATTGGAGAATTCGTAGAATTAGTAGGAATTTAGTGGATTACCTGAGAATTAGTGGAATTACCAGAATTGGAGAAATCGTAGAATTAGCAGCAAATTAAAGAATTTCCTGAGAATTAGCAGAATTACCTGAGAAATTAGTGAAATTACCAGAATTGGAGAATTCGTAGGAATTAGTAGGATATTAGTGGATTACCTGAGAATTAGCGGACTTACCTGAAAATTAGTGGAATTACTAGAATTGGAGATTTCGTAGAATTAGTAGGAAATTAGAGGATTACATGAGAATTAGTGAAATTACCAGAATTGGAGAATTCGTAGAATTAGTAGGAAATTAGTGGATTACCTGGGAATTACCGTAATTACCTGAGAATTAGTAAAATTACCAGAATTGGAGAGCTCGTAGAATTAGTAGGAAATTAGTGGATTACCTGGGAATTAGCATAATTACCTGAGAATTAGTGAAATTACCAGAATTGGAGAATTCGTAGAATTAGTAGGAAATTAGTGGATTACCTGGGAATTAGCGGAATTACCTGAGAATTAGTGAAATTACCAGAATTGGAGAATTCGTAGAATTAGTAGGAAATTAGTGGATTACCTGGGAATTAGCGGAATTACCTGAGAATTAGTGAAATTACCAGAATTGGAGAATTCGTGGAATTAGTAGGAAATTAGTGGATTACCTGGGAATTAGCGTAATTACCTGAGAATTAGTGAAATTACCAGATATGGAGAATTCGTAGAATTAGTAGGAAATTAGAGGATTACCTGGAAATTAGCGGAATTACCTGAGAATTAGTGAAATTACCAGAATTGGAGAATTCGAAGAATTAGTAGGAAATTAGTGGATTGCCTGGGAATTAGCGTAATTACCTGAGAATTAGTGAAATTACCAGAATTGGAGAATTCGTGGAATTAGTACGAAATTAGTGGATTACCTAAGAATTAGCGGAATTACCTGAGAATTAGTGAAATTACCAGAATTGGAGAATTCGTGAAATTAGTAGGAAATTAGTGGATTACCTGGGAATTAGCGGAATTACCTGAGAATTAGTGAAATTACCAGAATTGGAGAACTCGTGGAATTAGTAGGAAATTAGTGGATTACCTGGGAATTAGCGTAATTACCTACCTGAGAAATTATTGAAATTACCAGAATTGGAGAACTCGTGGAATTAGTAGGAAATTAGTGGATTACCTGGGAATTAGCATAATTACCTGAGAATTAGTGAAATTACCAGAATTGGAGAGCTCGTGGAATTAGTAGGAAATTAGTGGATTACCTGGGAATTAGCATAATTACTTGAGAATTAGTGAAATTACCAGAATTGGAGAATTCGTAGAATTAGTAGGAAATTAGTAGATTACCTGGGAATTAGCGGAATTACCTGAGAATTAGTGAAATTACCAGAATTGGAGAATTCGTGGAATTAGTAGGAAATTAGTGGATTACCTGGGAATTAGCGTAATTACCTGAGAATTAGTGAAATTACCAGATATGGAGAATTCGTAGAATTAGTAGGAAATTAGAGGATTACCTGGAAATTAGCGGAATTACCTGAGAATTAGTGAAATTACCAGAATTGGAGAATTCGAAGAATTAGTAGGAAATTAGTGGATTGCCTGGAAATTAGCGTAATTACCTGAGAATTAGTGAAATTACCAGAATTGGAGAATTCGTGGAATTAGTACGAAATTAGTGGATTACCTAAGAATTAGCGGAATTACCTGAGAATTAGTGAAATTACCAGAATTGGAGAATTCGTGAAATTAGTAGGAAATTAGTGGATTACCTGGGAATTAGCGGAATTACCTGAGAATTAGTGAAATTACCAGAATTGGAGAACTCGTGGAATTAGTAGGAAATTAGTGGATTACCTGGGAATTAGCGCAATTACCTACCTGAGAAATTATTGAAATTACCAGAATTGGAGAACTCGTGGAATTAGTAGGAAATTAGTGGATTACCTGGGAATTAGCATAATTACCTGAGAATTAGTGAAATTACCAGAATTGGAGAATTCGTAGAATTAGTAGGAAATTAGTGGATTACCTGGGAATTAGCGGAATTACCTGAGAATTAGTGAAATTACCAGAATTGGAGAATTCGTAGAATTAGTAGGAAATTAGTGGATTACCTGGGAATTAGCGGAATTACCTGAGAACTAGTGAAATTACCAGAATTGGAGAATTCGTAGAATTAGTAGGAAATTAGTGGATTGCCTGGGAATTAGCGTAATTACCTGAGAATTAGTGAAATTACCAGAATTGGAGAATTCGTGGAATTAGTACGAAATTAGTGGATTACCTGGGAATTAGCGGAATTACCTGAGAATTAGTGAAATTACCAGAATTGGAGAATTCGTGAAATTAGTAGGAAATTAGTGGATTACCTGGGAATTAGCGGAATTACCTGAGAATTAGTGAAATTACCAGAATTGGAGAACTCGTGGAATTAGTAGGAAATTGGTGGATTACCTGGGAATTAGCGTAATTACCTACCTGAGAAATTAGTGAAATTACCAGAATTGGAGAACTCGTAGAATTAGTAGGAAATTAGTGGATTACCTGGGAATTAGCATAATTACTTGAGAATTAGTGAAATTACCAGAATTGGAGAATTCGTAGAATTAGTAGGAAATAAGTGGATTACCTGGGAATTAGCGGAATTACCTGAGAATTAGTGAAATTACCAGAATTGGAGAATTCGTGGAATTAGTAGGAAATTAGTGGATTACCTGGGAATTAGCGTAATTACCTGAGAATTAGTGAAATTACCAGAATTGGAGAATTCGTGGAATTAGTAGGAAATTAGTGGATTACCTGGGAATTAGCGGAATTACCTGAGAATTAGTGAAATTACCAGAATTGGAGAATTCGTGGAATTAGTAGGAAATTAGTGGATTACCTGGGAATTAGCGTAATTACCTGAGAATTAGTGAAATTACCAGAATTGGAGAATTCGTAGAATTAGTAGGAAATTAGTGGATTACCTGGGAATTAGCGGAATTACCTGAGAACTAGTGAAATTACCAGAACTGGAGAACTCGTAGAATTAGTAGAAAATTAGTGGATTACCTGGGAATTAGCGGAATTACCTGAGAACTAGTGAAATTACCAGAATTGGAGAACTCGTGGAATTAGTAGGAAATTAGTGGATTACCTGGGTATTAGCGGAATTACCTGAGAATTAGTGAAAATACCAGAATTGGAGAATTCGTAGAATTAGTAGGAATTTAGTGGATTACCTGAGAATTAGTGGAATTACCAGAATTGGAGAAATCGTAGAATTAGCAGCAAATTAAAGAATTTCCTGAGAATTTGCAGAATTACCTGAGAAATTAGCGAAATTACCAGAATTGGAGAATTCGTAGGAATTAGTAGGATATTAGTGGATTACCTGAGAATTAGCGGACTTACCTGAAAATTAGTGGAATTACTAGAATTGGAGATTTCGTAGAATTAGTAGGAAATTAGAGGATTACATGAGAATTAGTGAAATTACCAGAATTGGAGAATTCGTGGAATTAGTAGGAAATTAGTGGATTACCTGGGAATTAGCGTAATTACCTGAGAATTAGTAAAATTACCAGAATTGGAGAATTCGTAGAATTAGTAGGAAATTAGTGGATTACCTGGGAATTAGCGGAATTACCTGAGAACTAGTGAAATTACCAGAATTGGAGAACTCGTAGAATTAGTAGGAAATTAGTGGATTACCTGGGAATTAGCGGAATTACCTGAGAACTAGTGAAATTACCAGAATTGGAGAACTCGTGGAATTAGTAGGAAATTAGTGGATTACCTGGGTATTAGCGGAATTACCTGAGAATTAGTGAAAATACCAGAATTGGAGAATTCGAAGAATTAGTAGGAAATTAGTGATTACCTGGGACTTAGCGGAATTACCTGAGAATTAGTGAAATTACCAGAATTGGAGAATTCGAAGAATTAGTAGGAAAGTAGTGGATTACCTGGGAATTAGCGGAATTACCTGAGAATTAGTGAAATTACCAGAATTGGAGAATTCGTAGAATTAGTAGGAAATTAGTGGATTACCTGGGAATTAGAGTAATTACCTGAGAATTAGTGAAATTACCAGAATTGGAGAATTCGTGGAATTAGTAGGAAATTAGTGGATTACCTGGGAATTACCGTAATTACCTGAGAATTAGTGAAATTACCAGAATTGGAGAATTCGTAGAATATATATATATATGTTTCATTTTAAATGGAACGGGCAAATACATTGCTGTCAATCAAAAATCAAGTCGTAACCAGGGATATGACGAACCCAATGTTTTACGTTAAAAAATACTCACGGTATAAAACAGGCTATAAAATATTTTATAATTTTGGAACATTATTTTTTGTAAATAAATATATGGAAAGAAGTCATTGTACCTACATCATATTCAATAATCAAATTCTTAAAACTTCATCGCGTTTATTTGAGCAATACAAATAAGATACTACCATAAATACATTCAAATTTTAAACGAAATATTATCAAATTTCTTACTGGGACTCCCCATTTTACTAGACGATATATCATCTGAATCATCTTTTGTATCCTGTGTAACTCCAAATTTATCCATTCCTAGTTTTGTGTTTCCAAAAGTCTTTTCCATTTCCAGTTTGTGTAAATGAATACCTAGATATGAATTTTCTCTTGTTGATTGGGGAGAATGTTTACTTTTAGGTCTAGTTTCCCTACCGCTTTTTCTGGAGATTGGTCTGCTTTTATTTGACGCAATTGATGATGGTTTTGGACGTCTTGGACCGGAATTTGATGGTGGACGAATAGTTATTGTTCTAGTCTTCTTTGTCTTTAGTTTTTCAGTCATTTCCTTCGCAGGAGCATCGAGAATTTTCTTGGAAAGAGTTGAAACTTGACAAGAAAACTCTACTGGTTCTATTTTAGGAGGTAACTCGATCGGTAAATCATTTTGACATTCTTTAAATTTGGGCTCCTCCTCTGCGCTATCATATTCAGTATAAAAGTTACTAGAACTTACTTTTTCTACTGACGAATTTGTGTCAGTTGACTGCTTGTCAGTGAGACTCTTTTCATTAAGAACACAATTCACCACTTCTATTTCTTCTACCTCGCTGTCCGTTGTACTTTTTTGTAACTGAGGAACGCTATTAGAAACAGTTTGTATGAAATCTGATGGTACCTTCAGTCGAAGGAAATCTTTTGGGGTTTTTAACTCGCTTTTTGTTGGCCGTACTGGCCTAGGAGGAGAGTAAAGGTTGGTAGCAGGTAGTAACTTCTTAGGAGAATCAGGGATTATGAGAGGGAGTTGGTATTCCTTGCGTTGGGGTTTCACAAGAGGAAAGGGACATTCGATGTTCATTTCTGTAAAAAGGAAAGGTTAGTCGATTGTGTAGAAGTCTAAAAAGGTGGGAAAGTAGAGTGGTTCAAAAAAGGAACAGTAAAGACAGTATTTCAGAAACAAATCACGGGTGGGCTTCTATTACTCGTCTGTTATCAAACGGTACCGTTATCACTATGGTTACATAAAAGATCACATTTCATTTGACAAGCATGACGTAAATATACCAATCATCTTGTAAAAAATACGTTATAAAAATAAAATACGTAATTCTATACGAGGTATAGAATCCCACCCCACTTCAGTTATTTTAATCGCCCGTGCTGAAATAGTCATTCTTGGAAATTCTTGTTGACAGTGCCTAATACGATTGATATAAGCCAGTGATTCCCAACCTTTTTTCTCTAATTTTTAAAATTAAATTTAACATTTGACAGTTGAAGTAGCGATTTTTCGGAAGTAGCTCTACTTTAAGAGGTGAGATATCGGCTAATATGATTCAACGTAAGATTTAATAAAAATACAATGTAAACAAAGCATAACATATATACACTTAAAAATCTTAGCTATAGGTGATTGAGATGTTTTAAACTCATGTACAGGTGTCGCTTAAATAGGGGGACATGGCTTAACCACAGATTCCTGAGACTAAAATAATACGATTTAACCAAACTTGCTTCTACCGGAAAGTGTACTATTTAGTCAGAATTTTGCTTCAAAGTTCTTCGAAAAAAAAAAATTTGTTTATAATAATCGGACGCTTTATTCGATTTGAATGAAATTCGGTATGAAAGTTTATATGGTTATAAGTTATCTTTTAAGTTGATACTTGTTATTATTAGTGAAGCACTAGTGTATGAAACTTAGGTGTCCCAACATTGATTACACCGTAACTTTTTAATGGCCACGCAGATTACGTGAAATTATTTTTTTCCAGATACCTTCAATACTAAACTTTTCTCTCTCTGTGTAATTTGTGATATATGTTACGGTTCACACATAAAATAATAAAATCTGAGTGTCTGTCCAGCTAAATTTTTAAAATAAATTTCATATAGCAGCCTGTCTAAATGCCAAACATTTATTTTTTAATGACAGTAACGAGTTGTCAATCTTCACAACTTATTTATAATAATGGTAGTAAAATATTATTAGGCCGAACAAACGGATGTTACTAATTTTAGAATATTGCGAAGAAAATTTGGACAGACTGCTAGATGAAATTTATTTTTAAAATTTAGCGGGACAGACACTCAGATTTTATTATTTTATGTGTGAACCGTAACAGATATCACAAATTACACAGAGAGAGAAATGTTTACTATTGAATGTATATTTCTGAAGAAAAGTAATTTCACGTTTTCGGCATTGCCATTAAAAAGTTACGGTCTAATTAATGTTGGGACATCTAAGTTTCATACACTATTGGTTCACTAAAATAACAAGAATCACCTTAAAAGATGACTTATAACCATATAAACTGTCATACCGAATTTCATCCAAATCGAATAAAGCGTCCGATTATCTAAAGTTGGGTCGCAACCCAGAGGTTGAGAACCACTAATGTAAGCTGAAGGGCAGCAGTTAAAAATTCATTATCAGAATTACAAAACCCTTTAACGACATTTCATTGTTGAAAATTTTATATTTCTCATTTGTTATTAGTAAATTTGATTATGCTTCTTTAATATGGTACCCTTCCTTCGATTATCAGATGCTATAAATCGTGTACATCGGCGCTTTTTAAAATAATTATCCTATAAACTTGATAGAATATATCCTGAACGTGGCATTGATATGGATATTTTATTACAGCGCCATGACATGCCTTCTCTCAATACCAGGCGTGAACTTCAATCAGTTAAATTTTTATCAATGCTTTTAACCAACAAAATTGATTGTCCCTATTTACTGTCTTGCATTGCCCTGCATGTTCCTAGGTTAGTTTCCAGACACAACACGACATTCTATCTACCAACTCCAAATACCGATATCCTGGATAAGTCACCGGTCCATGTGATGTGCCGAAATGCAGAGAAACATTCTGAAGATGTATTTTTATCATAATTATTATAATTTTGTATTTAATTTTTACTTATTATTTTATGTTGTTAATTAATTCCCTGTAATTGGATACTGTTGGGAATAAAAATTATTATTATTATTATTATTATTATTATTATATCAGTATTTTGTAGTAAGAGAGTGTGAAGCTTCCTAAATTAATCAAGAAATGTTGCAATAATGTATGTATTGACGAGATAAAAGTAGGTAAGTTCGTTTAAAAGTTAACGAAGACCGAAAAATGAGGTGCATTTTTTAATAAATAAATAAATAAATAAATATACCATCACGGCATATTACTCATTACTGCTTTGTAGATAGATTTCAGTAAATATGCTAATACTTAACAAGTTCTTTTAAAAAATTGTGAGTAGCCACTCGTATTTTTTGATTGATGCAGCAAACAATTTCTTTTTGTTAAAATCGAAAACTTGGTGGAACAATATGAAATATTTATTAAAATAAGAGATAATTATGTAGAAAAACGACAAAAATTTAATTTGTGACTGAACTTTATTCCACAGTATAGAATTACAAGAATTATACTCTGTCTGGTATAAGAATGCAGTGTAGCATGGTATAGGTACAACATTTGCTGGCTTGTGATTTGTGCATTTAAGAGTATGTTTTTAAAGGCCTATTTATAATGAAGTAACGCAAGCCGTAACGCAGTTGCAGTAAGGTAACGCAAAAGATAAATGTACGGTACAGCATATACCATTTTATAATGAAACGCAACGCAGAGCCGCAGAAGTAACGTAACGCAACGCAACCCCAAAGCTGACCAACTTTCATCTTTCTACCTTACTTTTATACCTCTAGCCAATCAGAATTCAGTGTTTCAGTTTTACTATAAAAACCTGTATTATCGATATGTTCGTGAACTGTCAAAATTATATAATAAATTCTACATTTTATGGTTAGACTGGTTAGATTTCCAAAGCGATACGAAGAATAATTATGGATGATAGAAAATAGAATTAATCCAGAATCACCGAGCCAGAAACAGTATTGCCGCAGCTATTTCGTCGTCACTGTCCATTTCTATTCAAATTATTTTATACACTTATTTATATGTCATGTGTCATAAAGACTATAAATAAAAGCGAGTTGAACTTCAACGATGTATACAGAATTCTTTTGATTGGTTAGAAGTGCTATCTTCGGCGTTATTATAAATCACATATTTTGTGTTTGCGTTACTGATTACGTTGCGTCGTTGCGTTGCGTTTTACGTTACTTCATTATAAATAGGCCTTTAGAATAGTTTTTATTGTTAGTTAATTTAATTTGTAGTTATCCTATATCTCTCAATGAAATACGCAGTACATGTACACCGATTTTTCATACTTGACCGTTGCATCATTAATTGCTGAACAGTAAAATAACAATTGTATGTTTATCTCTGTCTTACTTATGGTTTCCTACATTCTGTCTTCGATACGTATATCTAATATACGTACATCAAACTATGACGTAACGGTCAAGTGTGAAAAATCGGTGTTTACTTTCGATATAGGTAAATAAATTTAGCACATCTACTGCCTATTTTTTAATGCAGTATCAAATATTTGGTATTATAATTTAATTGAAATAAATTCTATTATTATTTATATGTCAATACGAGTAAATTTAGCTTTATCAACAATGTACGCATTTTCTCATATTATTATGTTTAAAATAGAAATGTGTATATGAAATACTTGCTTATATTTATAGATTTTCCTAATAAAAAATCAGTCCACGACCTTATTTCAAAATTATCAGTGACCTCAATATTTTAGAACTCGCGCATCAATGTCAAAAAATAAAGAAAACTGAACTTTTGGGAACAAGATAAATCGATTCTATATGTAGGTATGTACCTATAAGAGTAGACAATTTATATTATAATTAATTTAATTATAAAAAATTACGTTTCAAGAACTATGTATAGTACTTGTATTTTTCATGAGCTGCCATTGCTTCAAGATAAAAGAAGCTCCAAATTATAATACAATCATTTAACATAAAAAAAATCATTTTATTCAATTTTGACGGTTTAAACTATCATTATTAACTTCATAACAACTATAAGTAACATTTTATTCACAAGTGAATTAAAATTTTTTAAATCATTCTCACAATTTTTTTAATTCACTCTGCAACAAATATTTCATTTAAAATAACATCAGGCACGAAAATAACACTGACCAAATTATTTATTAGATATTATCAGTCATTTTCATTATTTTTCACGATACAAATGACAGACAATAATGGTTCTTAAATAGATGACTCGATCAACGATTGTTATGCACAGCCTACTAACTGATTAGTTTTTCATTTTTGTGCCTGAGTGTTTGGTCGCAAACCTGGGGGTACCGGGTTCGATCCCTACCGACACCAAATATTTCGAATTTTAAATGCCCCAAAAGTGATCCCTGTGGTGCACTCTCCACGCCAGCAATGAGTGCCCGTGAAGTGACGCCTGGTACGCGCCCGCACGGTACAAATATGTCAGCATCATTACCGATATCTGTGATAAAGCAGATTGGCACACCCAGTAATGGGTAATATGCCGTGATGATATATTTATATTTATTTATTTATTTATTAATGAACCACGTGAGCTAAGAATGTATATTCACTCGAAGAATTTAAGTCACTCGCCCTTACGATACGAGCTCGTGAGTTATGCTGGATTTATACAGCGTAAGTCGTAACGTAACGTACAGTGCCTTGGCATATTGTAACGTATCGTAACGTGTGAATTTTTTAAGCTATTTTATACAGACCTTTTACCATGATTTGTCGTAAAAAGTATGCTCATGCTCAGTCGATGTAATTGTACGACAAATTTGTATTTAATAAGTTAGTTTATTGGTAATGCACTATATTTCGTATATATTTCCATTTAAAATATTAATATAAACTTTGACACATGACACATGTCACACATGTCAGTCACTGTTCACAAGAAAAGCCTATTAGTAATGCAGTATTTTTTATATTTATTTCCATTTAATGTATTAAGGTAAACTTTAACATACATTAGCCACATAAAAACAAACTGTAGCACAGGGAAGTAATAATTTTCGTAATAACACAACGTATCGTAACGTGCCGTAACGTAGAAAGATAAAAGTTGGCGATCTTTGGGATTTTAATACGTTAGAGCACGATACGTCACGTTACGGGTTACGGCTGTATAAATTATCACATTTGTTTGCATTGTTTTATTTTTTACGTTACATTAGAGTACGGTACGTTACGTTACGGCTTACGCTGTATAAATCCAGCATAAACTTTCTTCTCATGAATAAACATTATCTTAGCTCACTTGGTGTACAAATATCTATTGACTCACCCTTATTATGTTTGACTCTGCTGATCTCACTATCCGTAATCCCCAACATTTTCTGCGTTTGCTCTTTCATCTTCAGTCCTTCCATCTCATCTACGCCGTCCATCTCCATGATTTCAGCTTCTGCGTTCATGACGTCCAGCAGGGAGTCGAGGGACCTGGTTATCTTCGCCGCATTATCAGGGATGAAGATGTCCTGTACCTCTTCTTCGGTAGGGGTCTTTTCGGACTCAAATTGCTGTCGAATGATCTCCTCTCCGAGAATGGATTTGACTTTGCGGCGGCGAAGAGCCTGGTTGAGCTCTTCTTCTTCGGAGAGTTTGACAAGTGTTTTGTTAACAGCTGGGGGTTGGCTTAAATCGCGGTAGATACTGAAAAGAAAAAAATAGGGTCATCTCAAAAAAATTGATTTTTTTGTAAAAATGAAATTTATGATTTACAATATAAAACATTCGAATGGGGGATTACGCCATTTTTTTATAATTTTATCTGAAAATATTAGGAAAACTAAGACTATTGATGAAAATCCGGTGAAAAAATTCCTATTAATAAGCGAGTTGTGGTCCCCCGAATTTTGAAAAGATTGACGTGACGTCACATTTATGTGTTTTTATATCAAACTGTTTTCATCATGGACCTAAATGTTCTTGAAATATATGCTATTTTAAGTTATATTTACATAAAAATAAATGAATATTATAACACTGTATAAGTCTACATACTTTATAATTACAGGTGTATTTAAATTATTAAATTTAATGCAAGAAATTTATGTTAAAATAAAAACTGTTTGGAAACTGTAGTACAGGAATGTTAGCCCCTCCTTTCGAATTTGAATTTCTTAACTTCCATTGGTAGTAATCCCCACCTCCTAACACACTATTTGTAATGCATGTGTAGGCGGTTTCTCGGACGCCAATCAAAATATTTTCATATTAGTGTCGAAGCGCTATAACAAAAAACCCTTTATTTCCGAAATATCTCAATTATACCATTTCATTTTTTTTTATTAATATTCGTTATTCAGCATATACATTCGTAATTTTTTACTATTTTCCTTTAATTCGATTGAGCCGTAATCCCCCATTGAATTCTTTTCAGTCATAATTTTCTTATAAGATATTTCCACTACGGTTTTTGTGATGTTACTCATTTCCTACTAATACAACGACGTATAGCTGACGCGCGTTTAGTTGAGACTGCGTATATTTGCCAATTTGAAAACATCGACTTTAATTTCTTTGGATAGTAAATGAATTCCCTTCCCCTTTATACCAATTTTTAATGTTGATGGAGTGCGTTTCTTGTTGTTATATTAGCACATAATAATTACTAATAAATAGGTTACAATTATTTTAAACCTTCGGTTAAACAACAATATAATAATGATAATAAACTTTATTGACATTAGTAAATGGCGGGGTTCAGTCAACGGTTGCTCTTCCACCTAACCAATACATATATATAACAATTATTAAAGTAACAATGTATTGAAATGCCAACACATTACAATAATTAAAACGAAACAAAAATAGACACATACAACTTAAATTTTAGCCGCCTCGGTGGTCGAGCGTGTAAAGGCAGCGCTCAAGCGACCTTCAGAAAGATAAAAATATGAAGTAAAGGTTGATTTATGTAACATTTCATAATGAATAAAACATAAAATATACATGCGCCCTCATATATCGCGCCGTGAAATCAGTTTTGAGATAAAACAAATATAAAGTAAATAAACATAAAGGCTCGTAGTATGATCACGGTTTTAACTAAAACACTGTTTTTAGAAATGTCAAATTCAAATTTAAATATTTTATTTCGCCCGTATGTTTAAAGAACGATTATTTTAAAAATAGTTGTAGGCTACTCCTTCACCCGCTACAGTTAGCCGCCGAGCTCCTATTGGTCGAGAAGTCACCCGCACCAGCATCTGCCCTCGCCAACCGCTTCATAAACCGCTAGTGTAATATGGGCTTAAAGAGTGGTATTCGTAATTATATCTTACCCTCCAAATAAATATATCTTTTCGTGATTGGTTGACTTTAAACTTATGCTTTGTATAAATTGCATAAACTGGTTTTATCCCTATGTGTCATCTATTATCACTATGTTTTATTTTTATTCTTATGAAAAGTTCCATAAACCAGCATTAACTCTACTAATATTATAGTTAGACCCGGCCACATACAAACGCAAGGTCAAGTGTCAGAGGCTGTGTTTGAAGTTGCATCAGTATAATGTCTAAATCCTATATTTATTTGTACTAAATGACATCATTATTTAGGATATAGCTAGTTCATAAAGGACAGCTGATTCGCTTTTTGGAGCCAGTATCCACAATATCTGCTTCTTACCTTATGCCCAGGAACCACATATAGAGAGCAGGCCCCAGGTCCATTATCTGTGATCCGATGAAACGAATACAAGCAGGGCGAAAAGGTCCGTACACTAAACACGTATATGCGCCCGTGCCGAGGGTAACCAAACCTGTGCCGATGTTCTTTATAGCGCTGACTAGCAGCCATGGTAACATCAGCGTTGGACGGGTACCCTGCAAACAAAAATGTTTTTAATAATACAACTATAATAATGTATTTCGCACTCGGTTGTTGTGCGATGATGTTTTTGTTATAGGGTCCAATTCTCAATTTTCATTGAAGTGATATACAGAGAAAATTTTTTGCCTTATCACTTGAAGCTATTCTCAATTCCAAAATGATCTGATATAAATTTATCATTTCGCATCATATCACATCGGTGAAAATTGAGACTAGGGCTGTTGCTAGAATTTGTATGACTTCTAAGTACTAAATTTTAAAAGGTATTGTTCTTTAAGGAGCCTCAAATTGGAAAATATCACGAAATATCTATTAAATATTTTACAATTGAAAATTGTATAATATTTTGAAAAAGTCACGTGATCTGGAACAGAATGTTACGTCAGAGTACACACAGTTTAACATGTGACAAACTGTCCGCTACTTTTATTTATATAAATCAGGGCATCGAACCCGCCAAAAACTTGGGTTCGGTTTAGGTTCAGGTTAATTTGTGTTTTGAAAGATGGGTTCGGATGCGGTTCCGGTTCAAGCATTCATAAAATTTGCGGTTTTGTTTGCGGTTCAGGTTCGAAATAATGTAAAATGAGAGCCGGATTTTAAGCAAAACGCAACAAGAAACGAACACAATTTTCACGAAAAGTCAGCCCAGACAGCAACGCAGACGCCTAAGACGTCGATTATCGGCTGTATTTACTTTTCGAACTAAAAATTAACCTGAACCGGAGTTGAACCCCGAACCTGAATTTTAATACTCGGTTCGGTTTCGACTTAGATTCAATAAAAAATATATCTGAGGTTCGGTTCTCGGTTTGGGTTCCCTAAAATGTTACGGTTTGGTTCCGGTTTTGGTTCGGTTCAGGTTCGGGTTCGATATCCTGATATAAATAACTTAAACTGTTTTCCTATTGGCTATGAATGAGGTGATGTATGTACTCCATCACAGGAGTGGGAGGTTGTTTTTCAGTAAAGATGTAAAAATGTGTTTACAGTAAAAGTTTTTGTTAATTTGGCAATTGGGTACCGGTTTCGGAAAAATGTGCGTCCTCAGCCCTCTAAAAGACAAAAAATACATATGAATTTGTTGATATTCTATTACATGTTTATATAAATTAAGAAAAAATGTGAAGATAAAACATGTGCTTAGAGCAATATATAACAAATATAACTTACCGTCAAATTATAAAAGGCAGAAAGACATACGTCTTAGAAAACTACATACATAGTAAATGAATACTTCATTACTTAAATTAGTAAAATATATATAAATTTTTAATTGAAAAACGAAAAAGTTAAAAAAAATATATAATGAAAAACATTTTACACCAGAAGAAGATGGAAAAACTGTAGTCAAACAGTACTCAACACATGGTGATTGGCGAACCGGAAATAAGGAAAAAGAAGAAGTAAAAATGTCGCAACAGCGCAAAAATTTAAATGAATTTAGTATATAAATTATTGTGACTATTTTCATAAGCTAATTCATTAAGTACTTTTATAGAATTATTTTCATTATTGTTATGATTAAAATATTTAAAATCTTTATCAATTTCCATTTATTCATACAATTTTCCAGGATTATAATTCTGGTGCCAATATTTCTATTGAATTATTCACGAAAATGACAATAAATGATTATTTTTATTATTACTATGAAATATAATGCATAAACTTTCATTTAAAATACTTTTCAAAAAGTATGAAACATATTCTTCCCTACTTCACTGCGACTATAATTTCGACTAATGCTACTAAATTAGATCCTGTAAGATAGGATAGAAATTTTTATTAATTTATTTATTGTAAATGAAACACGGAAACCATCTGTCTATGAGCCTATGGATATGACATTCACTATTAGTAGGTAGGTACTGTCCTGTCACACCCTTAAGTCAAAATGTCAAGCATCAACTTTATACTTCCATTATATGTGTCTTATATTCCGAACTATTCTCATAAGCTCATATATCAGTCTTTAAAATCATTATTTTGTAATAACTAATGTACAAACTTACTAAATAAATAGGCCAACACATAGCAATCAAAAAGGCAATATACAAATGCAGCGTAAACGTCCTGACAAACACCACACCAGACAGAAGGATTTTGATACTATTCTGCGCTTGTGGCGAGAACTTCTCTTCTTCCATCGGCGCCTTCCACACTTGATCTAGGTTGCTGCCCAGTTCGAAGAGCGTCATGTCAAACACGTTAAACCAGAGGGCGAGAACCGTGAGGAAGAGCATCTCCGTGGGCTTGGATATGCCAACAACGGAGCCTAGAGAGCGCGCCATCACGCAACAAACACTATCAGATGGACATTCTTACACTAGACCAAACAACTAGAAATTTTGTGACATGTGAGCAAATGTTTCTTGAAGGGAGGAAAAGTTGAATGACACAGCACATGCGATCACATAGTCTCTAATTTAAAATACAGAGGGTGGTAGTATGAACAAGTGATTAAGCGTGATTAGCTAGGAGATGACTAGCAGTGTTTTAGCGCTGTCAATCCTTTATGGATTATTTTAGAAAAAAATACTTCAAATAGCAGTTATAGAAAAATTAATTGTACACAACTTTTATTTGAAGTATTTTTCTCTAAAATAATCCATAAACGATTAACAGCGCTAAAACACTGATAGTCATCTCCTAGCTAATCACCCTTAATCTTTTGTTCATACTACCACCCAGAGTGATCAAAAATAACTGATTCAGTTGGCAATACTTGAAATTGGTAATCATTTGAACAAATGACTTTTGTCGGCTCCGGTGGCTTAATGGTTAGAGAAACGCCTCTTACAGGCCTATTCTACTAAAAAATTATGTATCGTTATGACTCGTTACTAGGCGATAAGTCGTAATGATAACGATTTTTGCCAAAACCCTATTCTGCTAATTTATTTATCGTTACGAATCGTTACATATCGTTATTTCATATCGTTTAATAACAAGTTCACATGCATCGTTGAAGTCGTAAAGTTTAATATATTTTGAGAAGAAAAGTAAAAATGGCTGAAGAAGATATTTTGTTAATTGTAGCTGAGCAAGAGATTATGCAAAGATGAGTATTTATTCGCTTCTGTACAATTTTATGAATTATACCTTTTAATATTAGACATTTTATTTATATTTCAGAAATATATTTAAAAATTTTGATTTAGATATTATTTAATATATTGATATATAATATAATATAGATGCACTATCTATGTATTTAAAAATTATATATTTGTATAGGGATGTCAGATTATATAATCGTACTCTGCGTGATACATCAGATCCTTTTACCCGGTCCCACAGAATTTATTAATTCTTAATGAACTATTATTTTCCAGTTCTTCAACATATATTTCATACTAGGAATGACGAATTCCTGTAATTCTGGTACCCGAGTACCCGAAACAACTATCCGGATAGGATCGTATACCCGTTAATTACTCAATACCCCTTAATTACACGTTATCTTTAAGTACATATGTACATAATTCTTTAATTTGTTAATTACCAGTTACCCTAATATTAGCAGTTTACTTTTTAATAAAATTCATTATTGTTGTTTACATATATTTATTAAATAAAAAGTAATACAAATACCTATTGTATCTCTATAAAAAACTTAACATAAATTATATTAATTATGGTATGGCAATAAAAAACTTATCTTTTAGATACTATTTTTCCGGCAGCTGAAAAGTGTTCTAGTAATTAAAGGGTATCGGGTAATTAACGGCCATTCCTATTTCATACTGTCTTTGAGTTGTCCTCGAAGCCCTTTTCTTCATGTTCATTGTCAAATTCAATTAAATAAACAAACAATGAATCGATATGTCTTCTGTGAAAAATATAGCGTTTCACGCAAATATAGTTTCTTTTCAGTGTATGTTACATGTCTATGAAAGTTGAAAATTACTTGAAACTATTTAAATAAGTGTAGCAGTACAAAATTCAACGGAAACAATTCTAATGGATTTTCCAACTTATAAAATAATCATTATGCTGGAATTCCTAATGCAGGGCCATAGAACTTTCGAAATTTCCAAAATCTAAATTGATATTAGAAAGCTTTCTGCATAATTAGTTTGTTTACAAAATATGAGTAAGACGTCAAATTTCTGTTCTTTACATAAGCAAAAGTTTTATTGGGGTATCAAAAATCCATTGTTGCACTATAAAATTCTTATCCAAGATGTTATGCTTACTTTAACAATGAACGCCCATTGCTGAAATGAGCACCTGGTAATGCCAAAATGTACAAGTACACGAGTTGCAGGATTGTATTGAATGATATTTTTATAAAGTTTTAAGTACCTAATAAATTTACAAATTATAATAATATTGTAGTAGATTTCCTTGACCGTATACCAAATTTTATTATCAGAATCTGAAAAAAATAAATCTATAATATGTAGGTACATGACTCAACAGATGCGAAATGTATGAAATATGAATTTTCTGTCAGTAACATATTGCTTGCAATTATTTTAAATTATTCAAACTCATACTCAATACGGTACTATTATAAGAAATTTGTCTAAACAACATAAGAAAATAATTCTACAGATATAACGAAAAAGCAAAATTTTTGATAATACAATAACAACGCATTGTTTATGATATCAAATTTTCCATATGAAATTTATTTTTGTAACATAAATTCATAAATGTATTATTTACGGACTTTGCATGCAAATTGTCAATAGAATAAAATAATTTTCCGCAAGGAAATAAATCATAGTTGCACAAACGCTATGTACACATGGATGTTTAATGGTTAGTAGTTATATTCCATTCTTACTGCCTATTTTTCAGTACTTAAGTAGACATTAGAGAGAATGCACCTGCTGTAGATAGTTTGATAGAGCAAAATGAATATTACGTGGTCAAAAATTGAACCAAATAATAAGATTGATCAAAAATTATATGAAACGTGTACAACCAAAATAAGATACGGGTATGCAGAGTATGGCAATAAAGATACAGTATTGCCAATACATTTTGCAAAAATTATGGACAGGTGTTTAAATTTGGAGGTGAAAGATACTGATGTGTTTATTACTTCATATCCAAAAACAGGTATGCAAAAATTTATTGTACATTAGCTATAAATTTAATGGTCTATTCGCTGAACTCTTTTTCAGTATCGGTTTTATTAAGTGATGTTTAATTCTACTTAATACAATACATGCAAATAATATAGGTAATATCACGTTTTTATTGTAAAAGCTAGTTTAAAATACGAGACAATATTATTGTAGTTATTATACTCAGTATTTATTTCAAAATGTACTCGTTCAGGATGGAACAAATTCAAGTTCCTAATATGAAAAACTTTCTTATTATGCACCCTACAAAAAATTGATGTAGGTCTTTATGGGCCAATTTTACGAGATAACTTTAATAGGAACCACAGGAATTTTTTATCATCTTTTGTTTTTGAGCGACATGATAAAACTTGTTTTTCGCTTATTTTAAAAATACCTCATATCTCGCTTATTATGAGAGATATAGAAAACATTTTCAGATACTTTTTATACTGTTTTTTATGTAGAATAACGTAGTGTAATTAGATTTTTGTAAAACTTGATAAATCTTGAGATATAACGCGAAAATAATATTTTTTAAATGGGAACACATGTTTAAAATAGACTCATCTTTTTGCTTATTTTATATGCTTTTTAGTGATGTATAACAAGTCTATATTCATTTGTTTTAAACAAGGATAAAACTAGAATTATTAATTATTTTGGTGATGTTTTTTTTATTATTTAAGTTCTAATTATTATTTAGTTATTGAAAGTAGAAAATGCATTTAAAATCACAAAAATAAATGATTTTTTTCAGGTACTACTTGGACTCAAGAAATGGTATGGATGGTAGTAAACAATCTGGATTTTGAACGTGGTAAAACTAATTTAAACCAACGGTCACCTTTCTTAGAGTATGTCTTTTAATTTTTCCAGAATTATGTCTAATTTTTATACCATAAATTATATTAGAATTTCAGGTTTGATGTGTTACGACGACGTAATAAAAACCTATAATTATAAGCCTAATCCATTAAATGTTGATTCACCAAAATGGGTCGATGAATTAAAAGATGAAGAAAGGGTGATTAAAACTCATTTACCTTGGCATTTATTGCCCTGGCAAATACAAAATAAAGAAAAAACACCAAAGGTGAGGAACTAAATAATACTCCTAATATAATTTAATGTTGATGAAAGGGTGGAAGTGAGTCAGTGGAGATGGTTTCGTATCTAGAGAAAATGGCAAGTGAACATTTGGTAAAATGTACGCATGTTGGTGACATTGAGCATGTTTTGTTGTGTAGACGTCTAGTATGTACAAGGTGTAAATTGAAAAGTGAGACATAAGCGGTTAACATTCAGTTTATGCAAAAATACTTCAAATAAAATATGTATATAGATATTTTGATTTTGTACCTAAATCATGTGAAACAATTATTTTAGCTCTTCATATAAACGTAAAAATTTATTATAAAGATACAATTTTTATGAGCTTTTAGTCTACGCAGCCATCAAGGATTTATGACAAAAAACCTGTTGTGGCCAGCACAAGACCTTCCGTCAATTGGATGTGTTTCCTACAAATTCCATATCAAAAGTTCCTTGGGAAATACTCTATATTGACAGTTACCAATAACGCACTTCTTTATTTTTCGTTTTAAATCCATGGCTTCCTAGACTAAAAGCTCATAAAAATTATAACTTTAACAAAATGGAAAACAGATGTTCTCCGGATGATACATATATGAATAAGAATTAGGACTTTATTTTTGTTTTAGATTATTTACACTACTAGAAATCCCAAGGATACATGTGTGTCTTATTACTACCACTGCATTTTAAGGGAAGGTTATAACGGCGATTTTGAAACATTTTGTCAACTCTTTTTATCAGGAAGAAGTAAGATTTCATTAATATTTTGTTAGTTACTTTAAGCATTTGTTTATGACCTTACTTTCACATGACCAAACTAATATAGTGGTATTATTTGCAAACAACTTTTAACAAACATCAAACAGCTGCTACACTGCGAGTCACGTTGTTTCATGTTAACCAATAATACTCCTCACTTAAATTATGATTGTTTAAGCAAGATTTTCATATTTATGAATAATGATAAATATTTTATATCGACAGGCATGGTTGTTATAAATAAGTTCACTATATTAAAAAAATTATAAAAACAATCATTAAAGTGCTTTTTAGTGTTCCATTTATTCATATGTATAGAATGTATAAAAATGTATAATGTATAAATACATGAAATATGATAGGTCGTCATTTACATGCATGCCTGAAATGCATTCGATTTCACAGCAAATAAAATTTTATTTACGAGTAGATAGATAAATAAATATAAATATATCATCACGGCATATTACCCATTTCTGGGTATGCTAATCTGTTTTATCACAAATATCGGTAATGCTGAAGACACATTTGTACCTTGCGGGCGCTTACCAGGCGTCTCCTCAGGGGCACTTATTGCTGGCTTAGTGAGTTCTCACTTTTATACCATTAAAAATTCGAAATATTTGGCGTCGGTCGAGATCAAACCCGGTTCCCCAGATTTGACACTTAGGCACTCGGCCACTGGGCTCCGTTAGATAATAATATTGATTTTTATTTTCAGTTGGTTATGGTCACTATTACTCCCATATCCACAGTTATTGGGAACACAGAAACCTTCCGAACATCCTTATGATCAAATATGAAGATATGAAATACAATCTACCTTCTGTTATAAAGAAAGTAGCCAAATTTCTCAATAAAAAGCTTACAGAAGACCAAATTTCTGCTCTTGTAGAACATTTGACTTTTGAAAATATGAAAAATAATCCTTCCTGTAACTACTCACAGGTAAATAGCAGGAAATTCTTCACTAATAATGCAGATGGATTAACTTTCATGCGATCTGGAAAAGTTGGAGGATATAAGGAAGAAATGTCGGACGAAATGCAGAAGAAATTTGATAAATGGAACAAAGAGAATGTGAGAAGGACGGGAATTACAATATACGAATAGTAAAAATATTTTTGCAAAATAAAGTAAAAACATGTGAACTATAAAATAAATGCTAATGTCGCACTATAAATAAAATTATCCAGAAAACTTCATAAATTGTCAGACTTAAGCCTTATTTCCACTGAATGTTGTAATGCTTAAAATGCATAATGATCAGAGCAAATATTTACAAAATAAAGCAAAACATGTGAACTATAAAATAATAACTTATGTATATAAACTTCATGTCGCACTATGTATAAGTAAAATTACCCAGAAAATTTCATGTAAGTGACAGACTAACAAATGGTAAATGATTGCGCCTATGCAACGCTATAATTTAAAAAATTTTTTTTTAAATAAATGTCTAACGAATTAATCATGAGTTGATTCACAGATTAACACTAATTCTGAACCAATCCAATTCACCGTCAAGAATCAAATTTATTTACTAATCAAAATAAATGATCAACCTATTCGTCGTATTCCATGAATCGAATCAAGCACTGAAATACATCTTTAAATTTAAATTTTGACATTTGTAGTTATGCCAGGATTCTGATTGGTTTTCAAATATACTTTTATATCTTTCATTTTCGCTACATTTAAAACACTCCTTTATTGGAATCAGTGTAAGTTCTACGTACCTATATCAACATAAAAACATAATATTATTATAGGAAAATTGTAAAACATATTTTAGGATTTAGGTTTTTAAAATAAAATATATAAATTATGTTTGTAAGAGATAAATAAATAGTTGTTAATAATGAAAGAAAAACACAATAAATAGCAATAACGAAATAACACTTAGGGCCGGTTTTTCAATCTCTGGTTAAAATTTTATTGAACCCCATAACCCTTCCTTTGTATATACTACTGCACTAATTTCTACAAACTGTATACATAAATATATAGAAATGTGTTAATCTTGTTATATGTATATTGTGAAGTACATTTATGGATTATTGTCATCTTAATAATCTGTGACTAAGGCTGTGTCCGATGTCGCATTTTGTCATTTAGGATTTAGGTCTTCTTACATATCCATTGGTTTGTATGGCAACACTTTAAAACAACAAAAATGAATTATACAATTCGATTCAATTTGATTCTTCAGATTGAATGTTAATATTATATTTCATAAAGTAGATGCTAAGAAGCAATTCTTTAACAGTAAATTTGAAGTTTTGTACAATTGTTTAATTAGTGCGCGGCAACTTCCAGGCATAGTGTGCTCCTGCAAAATCCTAAAATCTAATTCCTAAAATCCTAAATAATCACTAGATTTAGGGTATATAAATTTGGGATTTAGATATATGTTAGCACAAATAATAGTATATTACGTTCCAAGTTAAGAAAAGTGAAAGTTTACCGGACGACTATGACTAGGTTAAGTACGAGCGATAGCAAGTACTTAAATGCCATACGAGTACAGTAAAATCATTTTTCTGACGCGGTGCGTATATTATTTTTTCGTATTTTATATTAGTATTAAAATTTGATTTTTTGCAGCATAATATTCTGAATTAAAAACATTTGATTTTCAGTAACAAAGTAACTTGACAGTTTTTTGTAGCTTACAACTTCCAAACAAATCAATTTTTGAAGATCGATTTGCAAAACGATGGATCTAGATAATGCAAGGAACATGGAAAACAATTTAGAAGATAAACAATAAAAAATAAAAATAAACAATTCCTTGAGTCAAAAATGTATTTTACTGTACAAAATACGAAAAATTTTTACTTCATTATTCTATAGACTATTAAATTAGTAATAAAAAGTTATAGCTCGTCCGGCAATCTTTTGAACAAATGACTTTTAAATGCTCCGTATTAATACTAATCGTTGTTACTTTGAAAAATATTGCATTGCACGCAAATATAGATTCTTTTCAGTGTACATTACATGTCTATGAAAATTGAAAATTGCTTGAAATTATTTAAATAAGTGTAATAGTACAAAATTCAACGGAAACATTCTAATGGATTTTCTAATTTATGAAATTATCATTATGGTGCATAATGCATAATTAGTTTGTTTACATAATATGAGTAAGAGGTCAATATTCCTGTTCTTTTAATTTATTTCTGGTACAGTTGATTGTGTGTAATTAGTAAAAATTCCCTTTCGGCCATATTGATGAAGAATGCATCGTAGCGTTGTTACATAAGCAAAAGTTTTATTGGGGTCTTGAAGGACCGTTGTTGCACACTAAAATTCTTATCCAAGATGTTATTCTTGCTTTAACAATGAACGCTCATTAGTGAACTGAGCACCTGGTCATGCCAAAATGTACATGTACACGAGTTACAGGATTGTATTGAATGACATTTTTAAATATTTTAAATATCTATAAAAATTTATAAATTATACTTAATAATATTGTAGTAGATTTCATGGATCGAATGTTAATAATTACCTCTCTCTTAGCGAGAGGTATTGGATTCATGCTAAAATTCGCATATCCAGATTTTATTGAATAAGCACAATTTAAGGTTCCTAGAATCCGATTATCACATTTTTAAAATGATGTCTCTCTCTCTCTCTCTCTCTCGTTGAGTTTCAGAATTTGAAAAATATAAATCTGTTCATGGCTGAGCAGAAGCAAAATGTGTGAAGTGTGAATTTTCTACGTCAATAACATGTTGCTTGCAATTATTCTAAACTTCTGGACTTATTTTTTTTACTTTTTTTCCAAGAAAATTTATAAAACTAAGTCCAGAAGTTTGGAATAATTGCAAGCAACATGTTATTGATGTAGAAAATTCATACTTCATACATTTTGTTTCTGTTCAGCCAGGAATATATTATAGATATATCAAGCTTAAAATACGCAGCACATTACCTTCCGTCATTTCTATTTTGTACCAATCCCATACCGAAAGTTCTTTGGAAAAGATTCTTTACATCCAGTAAAATCATCATTACCGATATCTGTGACAAAGCTGATTGGCACACATAGAAATATGTAATATGCCGTGATATTTTTTTTTTATTTATAAAAATTGAAACAGTTATTTAAAAGTTATAACTAACATGTATTGTATTCATCCAAGACAAGTTTTTAATTTTTTGACGATTTTATCTCTGTGATATGTTGTTTTTAACTATTTATTTATTTATTTATTTATTTATCCATATTTATTTATATATTTTTTTAATTGTCCGTGTTGTATGTTCCGTTATCCACATGTGGTTTCTTTTTTCGACTAGACCATTCTAGCCCTGAAGAAGACTATTGTATAGTCGAAACGTTGGCGTGAATAAATTTTATTAATTGACTGCAAGTCCGAAGAATTCTTACTTTCCTGTATCTACCTCCATCCTAACACAGTCGAATATTGATTTTTCAAGATAACTAATAAAAATTGGTATATTTATCTGTAGAATCTAATGTCAATATCGCCAAGTCTGTATCTCAATTAATTTTTAAGCTATTATCCAAAAATGGGTATTTTAGGATCTTTTTGGGATACCACTTTGAACGCAAATGCCTAAGAAATGAAAAATGTTACTTAACTGCGGTTTCACAATTTGGAATCTGCACACTGAGTACTCTCAGAATATAAAAATTTGAATTCGGAAAATTTTATATTTTTTATTCAAATATAATGTTTTGAGGTACGTACTAACTCAAAAATTGAAAAGAAATGAAACTAATTTTTTTATATTTATATATTTTAATATTGGTCATATTATTTTCTCCCGTACACTAAAGAGAAAGAATGTATTATATGAAAAATAAAATATTTATACATCTTTCATTTTATATACATATTTATATTTTAAACGAATGCAAATTTTTAAAACTATATAATAATTTGAAAGGTTTATTCTGAGTTATCATACAAAATTTTTCAAATGAGCCGAATTCTCACTTTTCAAAAAGTATTTTAAATTTCATAGTAGTAAAAATAATTTGTTTTTATTTTCGTAAATAACTACATAAAAGGATTGGACCAACCAACATTATAACACTGTAAATTCATAAATGTATTCTTTACAGACTTTGAATGTAAATTGTCAAAAAAATAAAACAATTATCCGTAAGGAAATGTACCATAGTTACAGAAACGCTATGTGCACATAGATGTTTATTTGTTAGTAGTTATATCCCAATTCTTACTCCCTATTTGTCAGTACTTAACTGGACATTAGAGAGAATACACCTGCTGTAAATATTTTGATAAAGCAAAATGAATATTCCGTGGTCAAAAATTGAACCAAATAATGAGATTGATAAAAAATTATATGAAACCTTTACAACCAAAATAAAATACGGGTATGCAGAATATGGCAATAAAGATACAGTATTGCCAATACATTTTGCAAAAATTATGGACAGGTGTTTAAATTTGGAGGTGAAAGATTCTGATGTGTTTATTACTTCATATCCAAAAACAGGTATGCAAAAATTTATTGTACATTAGCTATAAATTTGTTCGTTGAACTCTTTTTCAGTATCGGTTTTATTAAATGATGTTTAATCCTACCTAATATAAGACATGCAAATAATATAGGTAATAACACGCTTTTATTATAAAAGCTAGTTTAAAATACGAGACAATATTATTGTAGTTTGTAATACCGAGTATTTTTTCAAGGTGTACTCGTAAAGGATGGAACAAATTAAAGTTCCTTATATGAAAAACTTTCTTATTATGCACCCTACAAAAAATTGATGTAGTTCTTTATATTTTATAAGATAACTTTAATAATGGGGTCCCGTGGCCGCGTGCCTGAGTGTCTGGTCGCGAACCCGGGGGAACCGGGTTCGATCCCGACAGACCCCAAATATTTCCAATTTTAAATGGCACAAAAGTGACCCCTGTGGTGCACTCTCTACACCAGCTATGAGTGCCCGTGAAAATATATCGTCATCATTACCGATGTCTACATGTGTTATAGATACTGGCACACCCAGAAATGGGTATCATGCCGTGATGATATATTTATTTATTTATTTATTTTAGATAACTTTATTAGAAACCACAGGAATGGAGTCCTCCACTATATTTTTTTTTTATATATTTTTATATAATATCATCTAAACTGAAAGTGATATGTAATTTTAGAAAGTCTTTATTGTTATTCGTTAAGCCGTAATAATTTTTTTAATATTCTGTGACGGATATATATATAGATGATTTTGTTCTCAAACAGTGGATTTCGCAAATAATTGAAGTAACATAGATTATTTTTTTCAGCACTTATAAAATGTATAAATATATTATAATAACCCTTGTGTTCAATAATTGGAAATATGGATGGATAATAAGTAGTTTAATGTCATAATTGATAAAAAATACTACGTATATATTATAGTCCAAGATTTGATTACCACTGATAGCCTATGTTATTCAAAACATCTTTTACTTTCGTACCAACGCTTATAATCTGTCATGGCATCATAAATTTAAACTAGTATTATTTTATTTATTTCTGTTGTTTTATTGTTGTTATTTTTTGCATTTATACACTTGCAAATGGATTCCGTATTTCAAAAAGGCGATAGCAGAAGATTTGAAAGTAGTACGAATTTGGAATAGAATAAATGTGTGACGTAGATAATATAGAGATGAGGAAATAGTAATAAAAACTCGATTATTTTAGAAACTAATAACTATTTATAAACTTTGATAGTCCTTAATATACAGTTTTAAAGTCTAGTTTTAATATAACTGATATCCTTGTTCTAATTTGTTACTACGCTGGAGGATCCTATTTTTCATCGTCTTTTGTTTTTGAGCTACAGGCTAAAACTTATTTTTCGTTTATTTTGAAAATACCTTATATCTCGCTTATTATGAAAGATATATAAAATATTTTTAAATGGGAATATATGTTGAAAATAGTCTCATCTTTTTCCTTATTTTATATGCTTTTCAATGATGTATAACAAGTCTGCATTCATTTGTTTTAAACAAGGATAAAACTTGAATTATTAATTTTTTAGGGGTTATGTTTGTTTTATTATTTAAGTTCTAATTATTATTTAGTTATTGGAAGTAGTGAATGCATTTAATATTAGAAAAACAATTGGTTTTTTTCAGGTACTACTTGGGCTCAAGAAATGGTATGGATGATAATAAACAATCTAAATTTTGAACGTGGTAAAATCAATTTAAATCAACGGTCACCTTTCTTAGAGTATGTCTTTTAAATTTTCCAGCATTATGTCAAATTTTTATACCATAAATTATATTAGAATTTCAGGTTTGATGTGTTACGACGACGTAATAAAAACTTATAATTTTGAGCCTAATCCGTTAAATGTTGATTCACCAAAATGGGTCGATGAATTAAAAGATGAAGAAAGGGTGATTAAAACTCATTTACCTTGGCATTTATTGCCCTGGCAAATACAAAATAAGGAAAAAACACCAAAGGTGAGGAACTAACTAATACTCCAAAAATACGAGCCTCGTCGCACATCAGTTCGTCCACCTACTCTAATTTCATTTTATTTAGTTAATATATGATATAGATAATAACTAACATAAATTATCTCCAATTTTTATTAATATTACAGACATTTAGTCATTCTAATGAACATAGCAAGATATATTATCTTAAATATATATATATTTTTTTTGTAAAATGTAATAATACTCATGTTTTATCAATTCAGGAAATACTAACAAAATTAAACGAATATAAAGCGTAAGATTGTAAGGTTTTATTAAATAAAATATCTAAAAGTATTACATTAGTAATTTAAAATTAAAAAATGATGTTACCAAATATTGATAAATAATATGAAATTAATATATCGATTACGGTCTGTTACGGTTATACCGTTAAATTTTTAATCTTTAGCTTAAAATTTAATTTAAAATTACGTTATAATGTTGAAAAATCTTCATTTTAAATAGTTGGTAAAGATTTATTTAATTATTGTTATAAATTCTATTAGTTATCATGATAAAAGAATTTTTAATTTAAGTGGGCGAACTGATATGCAACGGGGCTCGTAATTTTATGTTACTGAAAGGGTGGAAGTGAGTCAATGAAGATGTTTTGGTATCTAGAGAAAATGGCAAGTGAACGTTTGGTAAAACATGTATATATGTTAGTGACGTTGAGAACGTGTGGTTGCATAGACGTCAAGTATATACAGATGTTTTTTTAGGGTATCTCGGTAATTTTATGATAGAGTAAAATCGTTTGCACATTCCAAAGTCAACTTTTTGAGAAAAGTTGAATAGTCACCACACGAATTTTCGATCTTCGTTTGTTTCTGAGCTACAGGCAAAAACTCGTTTTTGACTGATTTCTAAAATATCTCTTATCTTATTTGTTATTATTACGACAGTTAGAGAAAAATTGTTTTAACATATTTTGTACCGTTTTCTAGGTAGAATAAAATGGCGTAATTGGATATGTTTAAATCTTAATAATTCTCGCGAAATAACACAAACTTATAATTTTTTAAATGGGATCCTATATCGAAAATAGTCTCATCTTTTTTCCTACTTTATAAGCAATGAGATGATGCCTGGTAAACGCCCGCACGGTATAAATATGTTACCGATATCTGTGACAAAGCAGATTGGCACACCTAGAAATGGGTAATATGCCGTGATGACATTTATTTATTTATTTAATTTATTCAATGAGGTATAACTAGTCTACATTATATTGTTTTACACATGAATAAAAGATGAATTATTATTTTTTTTGTGCGAAAAAATTGAAAATGTTTAAGAAACAAATGAAAAATTCTATTACAGTTCATCATTTGTTTATTTCAAATATTATTAGTTTCCAGTGTTGTATAAAATACTTGCAAAAATGTATTTCAAATAGAAAATACAAAATACTAAACAAAAGTATTTCATATGTTTGGTAAAATGCAATTATTTTTTTAGTATTTCAAATATACCAATATTTCAAATACTTTCAAATATTTCAAATACTTTTACTTTTAATTATTTGAAAATAAAGAAGGTACGTTAGGGTATTGTAAAAATGTTTTTCATATTTAACTTATTCGCATATTCATCGCATATATCGCATTAACATCAGCAGGTGTTTTTTTAAGAAAAAAATTAGAGAATTATTCCATGTTATATTACTATGAGACAACACATGACGGAGGGTTTCTATTTCAAATACATAAATCTATTTCAAATACTTGTGTATTTTAAATACAAAAACGTATTTCAAATAAAAAAATGTATTTCAAATATTGAAAAATAGTATTTCATACAAATAATAATATTTTAATGTATTAAAATATAAAATACTTATGAAAAGTATTTAAACTAAAAATACAAAATACTGCTATTTTCAAGTATTTCAAATAATTACTTTAAATATTTTATCTAATTCAAATACTTATTTCAATTACTTATATTTCAAATACTATACAACTGTTAGTTTCAGTTTTATTCATATTTTCAATTTATTTACTTCAAATGCATATGAAACAATTTTTTTCGAATTGTCAAAACCAATTGTGACGTCGATAAATAATAATTTAACTAACCCGAAAATAATTGGCTTAGAATAATTTTGAAAACATAATAAATATGGATTTAAAATAAACAAATGATGAGGTGTAACAATTTTTTTCCATTTAAAAAATCATATGTTTGTGTTTTATTTCCATTTTATTTTACTTAAAAAATGGTACAAAATTTTTTAGAATAATTTTTCTCCAATTACTATAATAAATTAAGATATGATATATTTTCGAAATGAGCGAAAAACGAGATTTGCCTGTAGCTCAGAAACAAAAGAAGATCGAAAATTCCTGTGGTGACTATTCAATTTTTCCTCAAAAAGTTGACCCTGGAATTTGCAAACGATTTTGTAAAAAAAAAACATCGAAAATGAGACATTCTGTAAATCGTAAAGTGAGACATAGGCGTTTAACATGGGAATTCAGTTTACCTACCTTATTATTTTACCTAAAAATACTTCAAATAAAAGATATAGATTATAGATATTGTAATTTTGCATCATCTAAATCATAAATCATGTGAAACGATTATTCTAGCTCTTCATATAAACGTAAAAAGTATTTATAAAGTTATAGTTTTTATGAGATTTTGATCTACGCAGCCACGGATTTATGACAAAAAGAAACAAACGCATTGTTTTTAACTGTCAATTAGAACTAAAATACTTTACCTTTTTGTGTTTTGTGTTAATTTCCTGCTGTAATCCAAATTTAGTTATAAATGACAGTTAAAAATAACGCATTTCTTTATTTTTTGTTAAAATCCATGGCTTCCTAGACTAAAAGCTCATAAAAACTGTACCTAACTTTAACAAAATGGAAAATAGATGTTCTTCGGAATATATATGAGCAATAATTAGGAATCAGGACTTTATATTTATTTTTGTTTTAGATTATTTACACTACAAGAAATCCCAAGGATACATGTGTGTCCTATTACTACCACTGCATTTTAAGGGCAGGTTACAATGGCGATTTTGAAACATTTTGTCAACTCTTCTTGTCAGGAAGAAGTAAGATTTCAATAATATTTTGTTATTTACTTTATGCATTTGTTCATGACCTTACCTTCACATAACCAAACTAATAATATAGGTATTATTTGCAAACAACTTTTAATAAAGTCAAACAGCTGCTACTCCAGTGAGTCACGTGGTTTCATGTTAACCAATAATATTCTTCACTTAAATTATAAATTTTTAAGCAAGAGATTTTCATATTAATGATAAATGATAAATATTTTATATCTCCAGGCATGGTTGTTATACATAAATTCACTATATTGAAAAATCTATAAAAACGATCATGCTTTTTACTGTTTCATTTATTCATATGTATAGAAATATAAATACATGAAATATGATAGGTCGCCATTTTCATGCATACTTTAAATGCATTCGACTTACACAGCGAATAAAATTTTATTTACGAGTAGATAGATAAATAAATATAAATATATCATCCCGCAGAGCTGGGCAAGTTACTTTTAAAATGTAACTAGTTACAGTTACAGTTACTTCCAAAAAAAAAGTAACTAAGTTACTTAATTTCCAGTTACTTTGGTGAAAGAACTAAGTTATTTACTAGTTACTCATTAAAAGTAACTTAGTTACCTTGAGTTACTTTCTAACTACTTTTAATGGCGTGAAGTGTAGACTTAGACTGTTGACTTAGTTATTGTGTAGTATTACATATCAGGGAGTTTTTGCACTAACTACGTTAACCCAAATTTTAACGTTATTGCTTAGCAACACCCAATCAGATTATTATTGTTAATGTTAACAGACCTACAGGTCCTTATTTCCGCCTAGGCCCACGAGGCCATGGCCTAGGGCCCGCAGGGCTCGGTTGCTGTGATTTTTTTTAAATTTATAAATTTATTTTTCAATTTTGATTTCTTATACCAAGATATAAAGAATCTACTTTATTTCTAACATGACATGACCATTATAATGTATAAAATATGCAGACATTATTGCCTAGACTTATTAGTGGATAATGATTAATTTATTGGAAACCTCGGATCAGACGTCGATTTTCAATCTGAGGCCCCGCGCTCACATGGGCCCCGCACATTCAAATATCTAAGAAAATTTGATGAAAAAGTATCTTTTTATAAATATTTGGGGCCCCGCTACGCTAATAACATATTCTTGAGACACGGCAAAATCGCCAACCGGCCCTAGAGAGGAGTAACAAAATATTACGCTAAAATTTCACCTCAAACTAGAATCGAGCATGCGGTACTGTATAATTGATCAGCTTTTCTCTCAGCAGGCAATTTAATTTTTCTCTTTAATAAATAAACTTACATTATAATTATACAAATATTTGTACGTACTTGTTTTTTACTATAAAGAGAGAGAGGGGGGGGGGGGCGAAAAAAAATTTGGCCCTGCGGACCTACATTATAATATAAAAATTAAAAGTGATATTTTATCTTGTGAGAAGGGAATTTGCAAAAATGATATGTATAACCTGAAAATTGGAATAATTTTGATGATTTAGTGGCAGTTTAATTATAATTTACTAAAACGTATCATTTGTAAGCGAGGAAAACATTTGAAAATAATTTATTTTATACGTCAAGTAACTAGTAACTAAAACCCGTAAAGTTACCAACTACTTTTCAGCTGCAAGTTAAGTTACAGTTACAGTTAACATATTTTAAAAAGTAACTAAGTTACGTTACAAGTTACGTAAAAGTAACTAGTTAGTAACTAAGTTCCTAAAGTAACTAGTTACTGCCCAGCTCTGTCATCCCGGTATATTACCCATTTCTGGGTGTACCAATCTGCTTTATCACAGATATCGGTAATGATGATGACATATTTGTACCGTGCGGACACTTACCAGGCATCACCTCACGGGTACTCATTGCTGGCGTGGAGAGTGCACCACAAGAGTCACTTTTGTGCCATTTAAAATTCGAAATATTTGGCGTCGGTCGAAATTGAACCCGGTACCCAAGATTTGACCAGACACTCAGGCACGCGGCCACGGGACTTCGTTAGATAATAATAATGATTTTTATTTTCAGTTGGCTATGGTCACTATTACTCCCATATCCACAGTTATTGGGAACACAGAAACTCTCCGAACATCCTTATGATCAAATATGAAGATATGAAATACAATCTACCTTCTATTATAAAGAAAGTAGCCGAATTTCTCAATAAAAAGCTTACAGAAGACCAAATTTCTACTCTTGTAGAACATTTGTCTTTCGAAAATATGAAAGATAATCCTTCCTGTAACAACTCACAGGTAAATCGCAGGAGATTCTTCACTAATAATGCAGATGGATTGACTTTCATGCGATCGGGAAAAGTTGGAGGATATAAGGAAGAAATGTCGGACGAAATGCAGAAGAAATTTGATAAATGGATCAAAGAGAATGTGAAAAGGACGGGAATTACAATATACGAATAGTTAAAATATTTGCAAAATAAAGCAAAGCATGTGAACTATAAAATAATAAAGTAATATAAACTCATGTAAGTGACAGACTAACAAATGGTAAATGATTACGCCTACACAACGCTACAATTTTTAAATATTCTAATTTTAAATACATCATGAGTTGATCCACAGATTAATGCTAATTCTTAATCAATCTAATTCACCTCCAAGAATCAACCTTATCTACTAATCACAATAAATGATCAATTGATTCATAGTATTCCATACATCAAATACTAATCACTGATCACATCTTCGAATTCTAATTTTGGCATTTATAGCTATTGTGGTTGTTGTACTCATTTGTAATTTTGTCTCATGCTTCTTCTTTATATTTATTTAAAACAGCATTGATTTTGAAATATACTTTTATATCTTTCATTTTCACTACATACGCATATCAACTTGGAAATATAATATAGAACAATAATTATAAAACATATTTTAGGATTTAGGATTTTAAAATTAAATATGTAAATTATGTAAGTAAAAGATAAATAAATACTTGTTAATAATGAAAGAAAAATACATTAAATAACAATAAAGAAATACCACTTAATAATATTACCAATAACTAAATCAATTTGTTTTTCTCTTGATTAGTTCCTGCAACTATTTTTTGCTAGAAATTTCAATATTTTTATAAGTAATGAGCAAAGGTCAAGCCATTTAATCTGTTATCAGTTATCAGACATTATTGATCTCAAAAATTTTTTCAATCTTACGAAATGTAAAACTCATAATACTTTGTATTTTTCGATGTTAATTTTTATTTATTTTTATATAGATAGAACTATATTGTTTCTCATATGCCTCCTCTTGTATATATAGAAATGTGTTAATCTTGTTATGTGTATATATTGTGAGGTACATTTATGGATTATTGTTATCTTAATAATGTATGAGCAAATAAAAATATTTATTATTGTAATTTTATTGTTATTTTTGCGTTTATTGTAAGAATTTCCGATTATTATTGATTTGCCCAGTACAGAAATGATTTTACTTCAGTATTCTAAACACTATTAATATTAAATTAGTTTTAATAATTGTACGGAGTGATCAAAATTAACTGATTATATTATTTGTAAGATAAAATATGCAGTACATCATGATATATGAGAAATAGTAAAATTTATCTAAACGATTTTAACATACATTACTTTAAGCAAATTATTTCATAAATTTTTCGTGTTTTTAAATAATGTCTTATTTATTTGTTTATTATTATAACTAAGACAAATAAATATGTGCACCGGATTTTAATTTGACATATCTATGAAACTTTTGATAACACAATAAGAACACATTGATTTTAGCACCAAATTTATTTTTATTTATGGTTCACATATAAGTATATTATTGATAAGATAAAACGATTTTTATGTAGGTTGTATTCCATTTTTTCTCTGTAGTTAAGTAGTCATTAGAGAATATACATCTGTTGTAAATAATTTGATGGAAAAAATGAATATTCCATGGTCAAAAATTGAACCAAATAATCAAATTGATAAAAAATTATACGAAAACTGTACGAACGAATTAATACACGGGTATGCAGAATATGGCAATAAAGATACAGTTTTGCCAATACATTTTGCAAAAATCATGGATGGGTGTTTAAATTTAGAGGTGAAAGATACTGATGTGTTCATTACTTCATACCCAAAAACAGGTATGCAAAAATTACATTAACAATAACATAACTATAAATATAATGGCCATATAATGAATTCCTTCTCATTAGTGTTTTTAATAAAAGTAATGTTTTATCCTACCTAATATAACACCACGCTTTTATTGTAAAAGCGAGTTTAAAATATGAGCCAAAACAATATAAAAGTTATTATAACAGGTATTTTTTTAAAGGTGTACTTACATGGAAGATAAAATAAAATAGTTTTTTTTTGTAGAGTGTTTACCTCCTGTTTTTCAATACGACATCGGTTTCGGTATCAATAGGAAGATAAAAATTTCTGCATTAAATGATTCAATTCACTCAATTTCTTTTTAATAGGCCATGGCATCTGAATAAAAAGATAAACAAATGTTGACTTTTTATTTGTCAGAAATTGTTAACAGGTTTACCTGCAACTTGTGCAAATTTTATTTTATTAATTTAATTTTTTTCAAGCAATTTTGAATCTGTTACAAAATATTTAAAAAAACATAGCTGACGAATCCTGACAGATAAAATGTGAAACATTTATTTAACTCTTTACTCAAGAGAGCAAAATATTAAATAATTTGCATTCGGTGTAATTTGATGCAGAATTTTTTTATGTTTGTATTGATACCACAATCATTGTTGTCAATCAAAACGAGGGCAACAGTCTGCAAAAAACATTAAATAGAAAAAGTAAACATCCGGTATATTATGTATTAGTAAATAAATCATAATGGGTCGATAAACATAAATTTTTATCACCGACTCCGACCAACATATAGTATTGTCCAAAAATATAGGTACATTTATAAGTTCAAAAAAGTTACAAAACAATAAAACGGGACATTTTCATTTTTTGCCACCTAGAAGGTTTAATTAATAACATTCGGCATTAATATAAACAACTGATTGAGGGTGATTAGTTAGCAGTTGACTAGCGTTTCTGTCAATCGTTTATGAGCATTTTTCTCTAAAATAATACATAAATGATTGACGGAGATAAAACAATGCTAGTCAATTGCTTAATCACCCAATCAGTTGTTCATCCTACCAGTCATTATACATATTTCATGTTGATACTCGAATTTATATTTGTATTATTCGAGTTTTGTTCTTAGATCGTCTCACTCATACATACATTACATTGTTGTGTTATAAAAATTAAATAGATAAATATATCATCACGGCATTTTACCTATTGCGTCTTGATTATTTATCGTCTTTATTAATACACTTGATAGTTAAATAATTATTATGTAAGTTCCAATTATTAAGGCCCAATCTTACTATCCCTGGTTAAAATTTTAACTCCTAGTTAAATAAATAATATTAAATCGAATTACTGACAGTAATTATAATTATAAATTTGTCAATTTTAACCAGAGATGGTAAAATTGGCCCTTAGTTATTGAAAGTAGGGAATGTATTTAAAATTACAAAAACAAATGACTTTTCAGGTCAAACTTGGGCTCAAGAAATGGTGTGGATGATAGTAAACAATTTAGATTTTGAACGTGGAAAAACCAGTTTACTCCAACGGTCACCTTTTTTAGAGTATGTCTTTTAATTTCTCCAGCACTGTTATATTCTTATACTATAAATTATATCAGAGTTTCAGGTATGTTCTGTTTTGATGACATAATAAAAACGTTTAATTTTAAGTCTGTACCATTTGAACTTGGTTCTCCAAAAAGCATCGAAGAATTAAAAGATAAAGAAAGGGTGATTAAAACACATTTACCTTGGCATTTATTGCCATGGCAAATACAAAATAAGGAAAAAACACCAAAAGTGAGGAATTAATTAAGAATATAATTTCATGTATGAGGAATGTATGATTATGAAGAATGTTGTTTAAAGATTGGGAGTGTGTCACTTGAGAAGGTTTGTGTCATTATTATAGTTTTCAAATGAGAAGTATAAAAAACAATGTACTGATGTGGACACTGGACAGGGGCGAATATTACCTGCGTGAGAGAAAAGGTCATAAAATGAACGCTTTTGATGTTGCCAGCCATAACCTCTCGCTGGGTATTTAACCACGCCTTATAAATAAAATAATCATTATGTTCAAATATTTTTACATTCACTCGCAGCAATCTTTATTTTACATTTAACAAATATATCATACACAAAATAAATTTCACAAATATTGACAAAAGTAATAGAAAAACTTAACAAAAATTCAAAATATACTCGTATCTTTACAGAAAGTCTTTTCAGAGTCGTCCCTTGGAAGTCCATGAAGCAAATCAATAGTACCTACATCTAATATTTATGTATGATGGGAAATATATATTTTTTTACAAACCTTAATTTCATTGGAATCAAATATATTACTACTATATACTCCTTTACACGGTTTCATTATTAATTTAAATGTAATTGCTTCCTGACAGAGACATTTGTTTAAATATGTCAAAATTGTTATTGAAGTATTATGTTTTTGTTTGACGCATGAGCAAATTTATATTTAAAGTTATTCATTGCTATTATCGTATCGTAGAATGTAGAATTGAAGATTGTACCATTATATTCAATTTTTATTAGTAAAAGTTGCTGAAAAATTATAATAATAATAATAATAATAGTATATTTGCCTGGTGATAAATTATCATACAAACGGTTGGCTACAAAGTAATATTTGGCTGTACAAAAGTTCCTACATGTTATGTATACTTTATATATCATTATAAATTTATAATGTATTTTATTTACATGTTTTGAGCAAAAGCTCTTAATTTGAGTGCAACTTCAACAAAATTGTAAATATCATATATTTTTTGGGGTGTTGGGTCAGCTAGCAGGGTCCTATTCATGTTGTCTGGGTGGACATTGGTCAGGTATTTGGTGATGAATTGGCTACGCGGTTCTCTGTAGAAGGGACAGCCAAAGAGTAGGTGTTGTAGGTCATCTGGTTCAAAGGTATTGCAAATTGTGCAAATCTCTTCCTGGTTAAATCTGAAAATAGCTCCGTTGTGGACTATTATGGCATTTTTAATATTAGCTGTTTTAATTTGTCCTATTAATTTTAGGATTCTGAAAGGGATGTTTCTATTTTGGAAAATATTCGAATATATATAGGTTTTAAAGTCAGGATTATATGTGGAAATAGAAATTCGTTGGATATCATTGACGTATAGGATTTGGTTTAGGGAATTGATGATGTTTGGTATTTCGTTTTTGAGAATGAGAAAATTTTGTTTCTCCCATATCCAGTGAAAATTAGTTTTTTGTAGCACTAGCTGCATATATCTTGTCCAGTTATAGGCTTGTTGTTTCGCATCGGGTATTGTTGAACTCGTATTTAGCAATAATAATTTGTTGTAACAAATTCGTACGTATCTGGATTCTGACATTAATAGGATTTTATACCACCAGTTGAGCATGTTCCTAACTACTAGTAATTCTAGTTTGCTTTGTGTTGCCTCGCTTCTAACTACATAATTTGGTGTTGTCTTCTGCCATCCTAAGATACTTTTATAATAGTTTGTTTGGGCTTTTTCAATTTTGTCACATTGATTTAGCGCCCAAGTTTCTGAGGCAAAAAGAATCGATGGGACTACTATGGAGTTATAGAGTTTAGTTATTGTGTTCCAGTTGTGCGTCTTTGTCTTTGTCAACGTATTTTTAATACCTCCAGTTACTTTTTTGATTTTCGTTATGGTTTCTTCGGCGTGTTGACTAAATTGACCTGATGTAGTGTACGTTATTCCGAGATATGTATAAGTTTTCGTTTGCTTTATTTCGTTACCTTGACATGAATATTTGATTTTTTGAGTGCGAGGTCTTCCTAAATGGAAATGCATCACTTGAGTTTTTCCGGGATTGATTTTTAATTGCATTTTGTTACAATAGTTTTCCAGCGCTATAAGTTTTTTATTAGTGTCTGCTGGAGATTGTGAAAAAATAACAATATCGTCCGCATACTGAAGAGATAATATGTCCGTTTTGTGATTTATGTATATGCCTTCCAGATTTTGCTCTCTGAATGAGGATTCCAAATCTGATATGTAAAGTGCAAACAGTAAAGGACTGGTGCACTCGCCTTGGAGTACTCCTTTGGATATTTGGATCTCTTCCGATAACTGAAAGTTCGTATTAACCTGTATAGTTGCCTGGTTATATAAGTTGTTTAGCAGTCGGATAATTTTTGCGCTTATACCCAAATTGAATATTTTATCCCATAATGGCTGGTGTGGGACGGTGTCAAAAGCCTTTTGAAAGTCTACGAATATTGTATATGTTCCTTCCTTTGTTGTTAGCATTCGTGATTGTATAACCGAATTGAAGACAAACAGGTTATCAGTGCACGATCTCATCTTCCGAAACCCAGACTGAGCTTCAGGAAGGATTTCATAGCTTTCGACCCATGTTTGCAAACGATAGTTAATAATAAATGTGAATAATTTAATAATTGCATTAATAACTGCAATTCCTCTGTAGTTGCTTGGTACTGTACGTTCTCCTTTTTTATATATCATTGTAAGTCTTATTTTGGTTAAAAGTTTGGGTACTTTTTCTTCGTTCAGGATATTATTTAGTAGGTTTCTTAGATGAAATTTTCCTTTCTCAGGTAGATATCTCAGTTGTTCGTTGATGATATCGTCTAGTCCTGGAGCTTTATTATTTTTTAATCTCTTTAACGCAAAGTTAAGTTCTGAGCAAGATATTTCCTGGTCCAGGTACGGATGTCTTGCGTCTAGAAACTTCACATCAAATATTATTTTTTCTCCATACCATTCTTTGAAATATTTTGCCCATTCATCCGCTTCTATTGCGTGTGAATAGTCCCTTTTTGGTGTCAATGTTTTCATTGTCTTCCAAAATTCTGATTGGTCTTTAATATTTTCTAATTTATTTTGTATTTGTATTTTATATTGTTTTTTAAGTTCCATTGTCAGGTTTTTGTATTCCTTTTTTGTTTTGATAAATATGTCAAGATATTCTTTTTCAAAGTTTTTACGTTTACAGGTGCGTAGCGTTTTTCTCATTTCTTTTTTAAGATCTTTGCAAGCTTTAGTGTACCAGGGTTTATTTTGTTTTATCCTTTGCTTATTATTGACATGGATTTCTTTAGACAAGCCTAGTTTATCTGATACTTCTTTAATTACAGTTATTATGAGCGCATACTCATCTTCTGCGGATCTTAATTGTGAGGTATTGGCCAAGTTATCTTCGATATTTTGTTGATATTCTAAAATTTTGGTATTTTCCCATTTTACTTTATTTATTATACGCTTATTCTGATTGTTGTTTGTTTCCTCCCTGTAGTCATTTGAGTTCCATATGCTTGACAGGGTCACTTTGCAGAGTAAATGATCAGAGAGTAATATTTTATCCTGGATGGAAAAGTCGTTAATAAGGTTTATAGCATTTGTATCGATCCATACGAAGTCTATTGTACTCTTGCCCCTAGCTCCAATGTAGGTATAATTTGCAGGTGAGTCATTTTCTGATCTTCCGTTTAGGAGATATAAGTTTTCATCTTCCATTATCTCTACGAGGTCTCGCCCTTTTCTATTTATTACAGAATCGGAGGATGTACGTTGGTTGGTAAGGTTTGTATTAGAGAAAAGAGACTCTTCACCTTGATTTAAATTCCCTACTCGGCAGTTAAAATCTCCTCCAACTATTAGTAAGTGTGATGGATATGTTTCCCTTATTATTTGTAGGCTTCTGGCAAACATTTCTAGCAGTATGTGGTAGTTATACGATGGGGAAAAATATACACTGCCTAGAATTATATTTTGATTTTCTGTGCCAATCTCTAGGAACATCCAATGTTGTTCTTTTTCAATAATTTTTATGTTTTTATAATTGTTTTTTATAAAAATAATTAACCCTCCTATAGCCCTGCCAAGGCTTGCTTTTTTAATTGCTATTTGTTGAAATATATTGTAATTATGTAAGAACTGTGGGACGGTACTTAATTCGTAGTTGATCCAAGTTTCAGACAGGCAGATAATGTTAAATTCATTGATACTCATTTCTTCTTCGTGATTTAGTTTATATATGTTTTTGTATCCTTGCATATTCCAGAAAGCAATTTGGGTTCTTTTATTACAGTAGCTGCCTACTTTTTTGGTTTTGAGTTTTTTGGAATTGAATTAGTGCGTTGTCTTGTGATGATAATATGTTTATCTAGAGGACCTTTTTGCTGTTTTTCTTTATTGGTTTCTTCTTCGAGGGTTTTTGTATTTTTCGGTGTTTGCCTGATTGTGTCGTTGAGTGGTAATATTTCTAGGTCTTGTTCTTCATTATTTACTATTACCGGCAGTGAGGTGGGAAGTCTTCTTATATACTTGGTATCCAGTTGTTCCTCTTCTTGTAGATAATCTTCTGTTAGTTCTGCAGCTGTACATTCTGTTCCATTTACTACTAATTTATTATATTTTAGGAACGCATTTTGGCCCTGGTTCTTTGCTTTCATTAGGAACGGTTTTAGTACTTTCCGTTCAGCTAGGATTTTTCTTGGATAGTCTTCGTCGATGGAAATTTTTTTGCCCTTAAGTAATCTAGCATTCTTCAATATTTCCTTTCTAATTTTCTTTGACAGAAATTCTACAAGGATGGGTCTGGGGTTTTTGTTAGTTTTTTTGCCAATTCTTCGCACCTCCTCGAGCTCCTTATTACCTATATTTAGTTTAAAAATTTCTTTCAGTGTTGTAATTATTAATTCTTCTAAATTTTCAGACTCTTTCTCTTCTATTCCGTAAAATATTATATTTCTTTCCTTTGTCTTCCTTTCGATGGCGATTAAGGTTTTATCTTTAGCTTCTAACTCCCTTTCTAGTTTTTTTATTTTCTCTTCATTTTCTTTATTTTTGATCTTATAAGAGTCTAATGTTTGTTGAAATTTTTCAAATTTTTTATCTAAGTCGGCGATTTGTGATTGTATAGGTGCAAGTACTTTAATTATTTCTCTCGTAATTTCCTCTATAGTTGCCATTATATATATATTTTTAAAGTTTTTAAATAATATGAATTGTTTTATTTATAATACAGTTAAAAATTATATTCAATGTATTTTTTTTTTTTTTTTTTTTTTCAAGAAAAACTGTTAAAAGCTTCTATAGGTGATAATTCCGGTTATCCGAGACTAAAAACTAATGAGCTCTTCACATATTAGTAATGGGTATAAAAAAAAAAATTCAAAATTTTCTAATTCTAAAACACTCACACACATACCCACAGACACAATTGTAAAACCGTTAAAATCGGATTTTGAGGACATCAAAACTTAATTATTCACTAAAATCTCTATGCGATTTTTAGCACGATCCCTATAACTCCCTTACTTAAGGTAGCGGGAGGTAAAAGTGACTTATTTCATTTATATATAGTAGTATTTGAAGTACTCGTCTAAAAAAGACTATACTTTTTGCTCATATTGCATAAATAATTTATTACTAATCCAGTATAAGTTAATATTTGTGTAAATATGTACATACCTATTGTTATACAGGTGTCTCTTAAATAGAGGGACATGGCTTAACCACAGATTCATGAGGCTAAAATAAGACGATTTAACCAAACTTGCTTCTACCGGAAAGTATACCATTTAGCTAGAATTCTGCTTCAAAGTTCTTCGAAAAAATATTAATTTTGCTTATAATAATCGGACGCTTTATTCGATTTGGATGAAATTTGGTACGACTGTTTATTGTTATAAGTCATCTTTTAAGGTGATACTTGTACTTGTTATTATTAGTGAACCACTAGTGTATGAAACTTAGGTGTCCCAACATTAATTAGACCGTAACTTTTTAATGACAACGCCAAAAACGTTTATTTTCTTTTTCTTCAGAAAGATACGTTCAATAGTAAACTTTTCTCTCTGTATGTAATTTGTGATATCTGTTACGGTTCACAGAGAAAAAAATAAAATCTGAGTGTCTGCACTGCTAAATTTTTAAAATAAATTTAATCTAGCAGTCTATCCAAATGTCAAACAAGTAATTTTTAATGACAGTAACAATTGTTTTACGGGTTGTCAAATTTTTTTTCGCAATATTCTAAAATTAGTAACATCCGTTTGTTCGGCTTAATAATATTTTACTACCATTATTATAAATAAGACGATTACATATCTCAGCGTACTCCTAAACAAGTTGTGAAGATTGACAACTCGTTACTGCCATTAAAAATTTAGCAGTGCAGACACTCAGATTTTATTTTTTTCCCTGTGAACCGTAACAGATATCACAAATTACACACAGAGAGAAAAGTTTACTATTGAACGTATCTTTCTGAAGAAAAAGAAAATAAACGTTTTTGGCGTTGTCATTAAAAAGTTACGGTCTAATTAATGTTGGGACACCTAAGTTTCATACACTAGTGGTTCACTAATAATAACAAGTATCACCTTAAAAGATGACTTATAACCATATAAACTGTCCTACTAAATTTCATCCAAATCGAATAAAGCGTCTGATTATTATAAGCAAAATTAATTTTTTTTCGAAGAACTTTGAAGCAGAATTCTGGCTAAATGGTGCAGTTTCTGGTAGAAGCAAGTTTGGTTAAATCGTCTTATTTTAGCCTCAGGAATCTGTGGTTAAGCCATGTCCCCCTATTTAAGAGACACCCTGTATATACTACATGCACAGGCAATAAAACACTTATGTTTACTTTCAACTTGCATGTTCGTTGTTTACAAATAAATTTGCATTCAAAAGTTACTAACAATTATCTTATTGCTTTTGTAAATTTAGTGCGCTTTTATATGCATCGAAATGGAAAATATATGTTTTTCGAACTATGTAGACATAAGAATTATTATTTTTTTATCAATGTAAACAAATTTTTCTTTATTTTAGATTATCTACATTACAAGGAATCCCAAGGACACATGTGTATCTTATTATTACCACGCCATTTTAATGTACGGTTACCTTGGAGATTTTGAAACATTTTGTGAACTCTTCTTATCAGGAAGATGTAAGATTTCATATTTTGATATTTATTTACTTTATTCATTTGTTTTCTACCTTCACATAACCAAATAGTTATTTTCGTAACAAGTTATGAAAAATACCAAATACCATGCGAGTGTAAATTGACGCACGACGCGTAGCGGAGTGCAAGTCAATACACACGAGCTAAGATATTTGAATTTCATACAAGTTACGAACATTATTTTTTAGACGAGCATAAATAAATTTTGCTTTTTTTACAAAACTGAAATTTAGGTTCAAACATACAGACAGCTGACAAATGAATAATTTATACACATAGCTAGAAAATAGTGACACAGTAACCTAGCAACCGTGGCAACTATTACGATATGAAATATATCGTAACACTAATGTCATAAGTTCATCTTTCAGTGTTAGGATACTACGATATGTCGTACTTATCACAATGGTCGTCTAAAAATAATATTTCGCGGGTCTAGAATGACAAGGTTCTAATTCTAACTGGAAGAAAGTAATATATAATATGGCGAGGAAATGGATTTGAAATATTAACTAGCTGTTATTTGAATACATTATTGTTATCGAATTAACATTTATTATGGATTAAATAAGCGCCCACACGGTAAAATATATCGTCATCATTACCGATGTCTACAAGTGTTGTAGATACTGATACTGGCACACCCAGAAATGGGTAATATGCCGTGATGATATATTTATTTATTTATGGATTAAATACAGAGAATTTTTTTTAAAATGCAACATTATAGTTCATCACTTCCATGGTTACTCACTATTGTCAAAAAATGACAGCAATGTAATATTTGTCCATTTTAAAATGCAACATTATAAATAGTATCGCAGCACAGGAGATACCTCCAAAACACATCACAAATGGTGTCAATTCTTATTACGACTGACTAGAATATTGCTCAGAGTGATTGGGGGTATTTTTTAACATTTATTACATGAAAGTTATGAATTTTTGTAAACTAAAGTTTGTTAAGATGTACAACATTCATGTTTTGATTATTTGTTAATCGTATGTAGGCTAATTTATTGGATATTAGTTTTAATAATACAAAACTACAAATTTTGTTGGTTGCATTTTAAAATGGACAAATATTACATTGCTGTCATTTTTTGACAATAGTGAGTAACCATGGAAGTGATTCGCCATATGTTGCATGTTAAAATAAATTCCCTGTATATTATACGAATATGGAAGAAAATGTACTCGTACAATGGTTTGCTACGCTTAGTTACCTAAAAAAATATTACAAAAATGGTCAGATAGAACCATGTACTTACCTTAAATTTTTGCATCCTGCTCATATTTAAAAAAAAAAACTCAATGTGACAAAGAAAATTATTATTTATTTTAATTAACAAAAATGAAAATTGATATAAATTAATGAGGATCCTACCTATAAGTTTAAATTATATAAATGGGGTTAAAGGATCAGGGAGAAATTATATGTACGAAGTAAGAATTAGAAAAATACATTGACCTCGCAGGGACTTGAACCCTAAACCTTCTCATATCTAGTGAGACGCTCTAACCAATTGAAATGAAAATTATAAATTTATTCTCTACAAATAACAATAATAGGTATTCACTTCCTTCTGCCGGAAGGAATATTTACATGTCGCACTTTATTTAAATAGATAATATTAATTTTTATTTTTAGTTACTTATGGTCACTATTATTCCCATATGCACGGTTATTGGAAACAAAGAAATCTTCCGAACGTTCTTCTGATTAAATATGAAGATATGTCGCACAATCTTCGTTCTGTTATAAAGAAAGTAGCTGAATTTCTCAATAAAAAGCTAACAGAAAACCAAATATCTACTCTTGTAGAACATTTGTCCTTTGAGAACATGAAAAATAATCCTTCGTGTAACATGGCACAAGTACCACATAGGATATTCTTCACTAATAATGCAGATGGATTAACTTTCATGCGATCGGGAAAAGTTGGAGGATATAAGAAAGAAATGTCGGACGAAATGCAGAAGAAATTTGATGAATGGAACAAAGAGAATGTGAAAAGGACGGGAATTACAATGTACGAACAGTTAAAATATTTGCAAAATAAAGAAAACACATGTAAACTATAAAATAATAAGGCTGAGTTGCTCACTGATGGTTTAACCTATGATTAATTATAACTAAAGCTTAACATTTATTTGCTCAGACAGTGATTAAGAAAAAAAAAGGACTATGACATTTGTTAAACCATGAAATTCGGACGTTTAATCTATAGTTAATGTAATAGACGAAAAACGGTCTTTATTTTGTGGAAAAAGGAAAGTTTTATTTGAAGAGATATCACATTTCTGATGGTAAATTGTATGTACATGTAATAAAACAGAAAATATGATAAATTAAAAGTGAAAAATATATTGCTGTCATTAAACGTTATTATTATTAAATTATTCCTTATGTTATATCTGTTCATGTATCATTTTAGTTACAAAGATTATAAACTATGGATTGTAATATCACTGATGATGAGGATTTTCCAAAACTTGTAAATATGCTGAACCCAGAAGTCATCTTTTGAAGGATTTCATCTACAGAGTCCTCAATTATATCTTTTTTGGTACCACCTCCAGCTCCACGAATGTAGCTTCTCTTATTAGCAAATTTTTTCTCCGTAAAGCCGGATTTATAGTTTACATAAAATAACAAAACATAGCATAACATAACGTAACATAACATAAGAATTTTTTAGATTTTATAGTACGAGACATAAGCATAAGACATAGCACGAGAAAAAGAAGAATTGTTCTGAAAAATGTTCATAATGTAGTATTACTACTATATTCATTACTGTTTTCACATTTCATTTTGTCATTCTTTGTACACGTTAAATTTTAGAACTTTTCGCAAAAACGTGATTTGTTTAGATAAAAATGGCTGATGACGATGCTATGAAAGTAGCTGTTGCAGTATCTTGTGCATTATTATTATGAACTCTGCACAATAATTTAACTATTTATTTAAAGTAAATATCTCATCAGAAACAAAAACTAACCTCACAATTTGTTTGTAAACTACAGACAGATGCGAGCACTCCTACGCTCCAAGATTTCGCTGCTCTTCCAATAGAGCCGAATTGAGTCGAATATTCCCGAACACCACATCATACATAACGAAATAAAATATGGTCATTTGTTATGTTATGCTATGTTATAAAACTATAAAATGCCATACGGACTTATGTGTTTTCATATTTTCACTATGTTATGCTATGCTATGTTATGTTATGTAAACTATAAATCCGGCTTAATTTTTTTCATGTTATTATATTTGGTTTTAATTGATTTTGAATTATGAAAATTGCTTGTTACAGCATTGTTATTTACACTATTAGTTTTTTTTTGCATTCAATAATGTCTTTATATGTTGGTCACAAACACTACTGACATCCGTGAAAGCCATAACACTTTACTAACTAAATTTCTTTCACGTTTTACAAAAATCCTTGTACTTTATAAATAAACGTAGGCGATGGTTTGTCACATGTTAAACTGTATGAACTTTGATGTCACATTCTGTTTCAGATTACGTGATATTTTCAAATTTGAGGCTATTTAATGCATATTATTTTTAAAAATTTAATATTTAGAAGACATAACAATTCTTGCAACTATTTTGTTCTTGAATAATGTTTTATTTATTTATTTGTGTAGGTACGACAAGGATTTATAAGAACTCCATACTCCATACGGTACTATTATAAGAAATTTGTCTATACAACAAAAGAAAAAAATACTACAGATATTTTTTATTTTATTTTATTTTATTTAACTTCGGCTTTCCAACAGGAGCATGTCCCAATAACAGGAAAGCACATACAACATAAATGCAAAATAAAAAATACATTAGCAATTAAGTTACATTTGAAATAATAATATAGCAGTATATAATTTCATGATACAAATAACCAACTACAATGAAAACATAATAGAAAAATTAATAACAAATAACTAATTAAAGGACAGTACTACATTTGTCACTGGTTTTTTAAACTGTGATAAACTAAAAAGAAATATATCAATTGAATTATTATAAGACACATATTTATTGTAAACTAAACAGAATAAATCCGTTGCTCTAGTCGTATAAATTGGTACGCGAAAGCCCACATTGTTTAATAGATCAGGATAATCGACTCTATTATTTACTAATTTATATAAAAATATCAAGTCAATTACGATTCGCCGTTTTTCCAGAGGTAAAATATTAATTTCAAAATTATTAAATTTATATCTAATAAATTTACAAACTTTTTCTTGAATACGCTCTATTCTTTTAATATGAATCCGTGACCAACAAATTGTTGCAAATTTTTTGGGATTTTTAAAGTTCTTTGATGACCTGTTAAGAAAACCAAGCATTTTAAATGCTTTCTTTCTTACGTTGTCGACATGTACATCGAAAATAAGTTTTTTATCATAAAGAATTCCTAAATCCCTTACTTCTGAGACAGGATTAATTATTTTACCAACGAAAGTGTAAGAATAGCAAACATTAGATCTATTTCTAGAAAATGTGATAGAATGACATTTGTTAATATTTAAATGCAGACGATTATCTTTAGTATACTGATAGAAACGATTTAGATCAGATTGAATGTATTTACAGTCATTGATGTTATTTACCGAATGATACATCTTTAGGTCATCAGCATATAACAAAAAATTACAAAATTTGAAACATTGGGAGATATAATTGATAAAAATGTTGAATAAGAGCGGTCCTAAATGGGAACCTTGAGGAACACCAGACGGAATATATATATCGTGCGACTGAAATCCATTAATCGTTACTCTTTGACTTCTTCTATAACGAAAAAGCAAAATTTTTGATACTACAATAACGACGCATTGTTTATAGTATCAAATTTTCCATTATGAAATTTATTTTTGTAACATTGTAAATTCATTAATGTATTGTTTACAGACTTTGCATGCAAATTGTCAATAGAATAAAATAATTTTCCGCAAGGAAATAAATCATAGTTGCAGAAACGCTATGTAAACATTGTTAGTAGTTATATTCCATTCTTACTCCCTATTTGTCAGTGCTTAAGTAGACAATAGAGAGAATACACCTGCTGATAAAACAAAATGAATATTCCGTGTTCAAAAATTGAACCAAATAATGAGATTGATAAAAAATTATATGAAACCTTTACGAACAAATTAAGATACGGGTATGGAGAATATAGCAATAAAGATACAGTTTTGCCAATACATTTTGCAAAAATTATGGACAGGTGTTTAAATTTGGAAGTGAAAGATACTGATGTGTTTATTACTTCATATCCAAAAACAGGTATGCAAAAATTTATTGTACATTAGCTTTAAATTTAATGGTCTGTTCGCTGAACTCTTTCTCAGTAACGGATTTATTAAATGATGTTTAATCCTACCTAATAAAAGACCTGCAAATAATGTAGGTAATATCACGTTTTTATTGTAAAAGCTAGTTTAAAATACAACACAATATTATTGTTGTTACCGACTTATTACCTCTCGCTAAGAGAGGTATTAGATTTGTGCCAAAAATCGCATATCCAGATTTAAGCGAATAAGCACGATTTAAGGTCTCTAGAAAAAGATTTTAACATTTTTATGATGATGTCTCTGTGTATGTGTGTATGGATGTGTGTGTGTGTATGTATGTATGTATGTATGTATGTATGTATGTATGTATGTATGTATGTTTGTATGTATTTATGTATGTATGTATGTATGTATGTATGTATGTAAGTATGTATGTATGTATGTATGTATGTATGTATGTTTGGATGTTGAAGAGACGATTCCTCAAAAAACTATAAATTGGTAGCAATTGGACAACCGGAAGTAGTAGTTTCTTAAAAAAATCTTTTAAATATTATTCTCTGGAAATTTATGTTATTATAAATTATTAAAGAATATAAAATTATGTATCCAAAACATTGAATATTTTTATAATATCTTCTATAGATTTAGAGATAGGGAGTTATAAATATATAAAATAATCCATTGTAAAATTAATCAAAAAGCCCATGGAAACCAGTTGAAAAATGAAAACGTTTGTATTTGACATAAATGTTAGTGTCAAAAATTCAGAGACATTACTGAAGGCTTTTTCTGGGAAGTATATTTAATATTTCTTTCGGGTAATACGTGTCTGTGATTCTTACGGGTAATAGGGGTCTGCTGTTCTTATGGGTCTTATGGGTGAAGATTCGACTCCGACCCGTATTTCATTTGGTCCGGGTGGGTGGGTATATCCCATTTAACTTAATACCCAATTTGAAGTCCTAGCACTAATTAAAACTTAAATAATAATAATAATAATAATAATAATAATAATAATAATAATAATATTTTGTCAGCTTCAGTTATAGCCCCAAAAACTTTATTATTATCATATAGTTTTTTCATTTCATACATATGAATTATATATATAGTATCAAAGACACTCAAACATCCAAGCCCCTGGTGGGAATCGAACCCACGACCTCAACACGCTCGGCCACCGGGGCGGCTAAATAATAAACAACCAAAAAATAAAAAAAAATAATAATTCAAGTTTTATCCTTGTTTCAAAAAAATGAATGTGGACTTGTTATACATTATTGAAAATCTTATAAAATACGGAAAAAGATGAGATTATTTTCAACATATTCCCATTTAAAAAATATTATGTTCGTGTTATACCTATCTCAAGATTTATCAAGTTTTGTGAAATTCTAATTACACTACGTTATTCTACGTAAAAAAACAGTATAAAAGTATCTAAAAATGTTTTCTATATCTCTCATAATAAGCGAGATATGAGGTATTTTCAAAATAAGCGAATATCAAGTTTTAGATTGTAGCTCAGAAACAAATGGCGATGAAAAATTCCTGTGGTTTATTAACTCAGAAAATTGGCCCATAAATACCTACATCAATTTTCTGTTGGGTGCATAATAAGAAAATTTTTCTTATAAAAAACTCGAATTTGTTCCACCCTGTACGAGTACACCTTGAAAAAATATGTTATGGCCAGCACAAAACCTCTCGCCATTTCCATTTTATGTTACGAGCCCTGCGCCAAAAGAATTCGCCCACATCTATTTATTATAATTATTCATATAAAAGGAAATTGTTTACACTTATTTAATTATTATTCCTAAACTTACTTTTATGTTATTAGAGTTAATTAATTGCTTACGTAAAATAATTAATAAATGTGTAGCTACCTTGTAAAGAGAAGGGATGTAGGCGAATTCTTTTGGCGCAAGGCTCGTACATAAGTATTGTATTGCACTTCGGTATCGAACCGTCGTTTTATAACAAAAAAATTACAAATTCATTAACAAGATTGGCGGTATTTGTGATGGATATATGCATTTTACCTACAGATTTAAATATTTAATTAATAAAACAATAAGAAAGATTAAATGTACTTCCCAGAAAAAGCTTTCAGAATGTCACTAAAACTGTTGACACCTGTCATTTACAAACTATGTTATAAACATTACTATGTTATAAACATTTGAATTTGTCACCTGGTTTCCTTAGTGCCTTAACCTCTGCGATGTACTAGATTAAATTATTCTATATATTACAGTACCTTTATCTCTACATCTATGCAAGATATAATAAAAAATTTAAGTGTATTAGATGGAGAATTTTATGTTCTTCAATATTTGTAAAAACAAAAATTTCCAAAAAATTATTTTTATAAGACTTTTTAAAGAAACTATTACTTCCGGTTGTCCAATTGTTACCAAAATCAGCTCTTCCCAGGAATGTCAGATTGAGGAAACTGCAGCTAAATATTTTTTAAGTCTTATGGTATGTACGCACGCACGCACGCACACACACACACACACACACACATACACACACACACAACCACCAACGAAATAATACGTCTTACGAGTGACATGGTTCTTACGGGTAATACGGGTCTGTGGTTCTTACGGGTAATATGGGTCCGCGGGTCTTATGGGTCTTGCCGGTCTTATGGGTGAAGAAACGGCGCCGACCTGTATTCGCTGAAATACGGGTGGTCGGGTGGTCTTTTGGAATCACTGATGTTCCGAGTACTTGTTCGAATTATTATTTAGTTATTGAAAACAAATGATTTTTTCCAGGTACTACTTGGACTCAAGAAATGGTATGGATGATAGTAAATAATCTAGATTTTGAACGTAGTAAAACTAATTTAAACCAACGGTCACCTTTCTTAGAGTATGTCTTTTAATTTCTCCAGCATTATGTCAAATTTTTATACCATAAAATATATTAGAATTTCAGGATTGATGTATTACGACGACGTAATAAAAACTTGTAATTTTAAGCCTAATCCATTATATGTTGATTCACCAAAATGGGTCGATGAATTAAAAGATGAAGAAAGGGTGATTAAAACTCATTTACCGTGGCATTTATTGCCCTGGCAAATACAAAATAAGGAAAAAACACCAAAGGTGAGGAACTAAATAATACTCCTAATATAATTTTATGTTGTTGAAAGGGTGGAAGTGAGTCAATGGAGATGGTTTGGTATCTAGAGAAAATGGCAAGTGAACATTTGGTAAAATGAATGTATGTTGGTGACATTGAGCATGTTTTGTTGTGTAGACATCTAGTATGTACAGGAGGTAAATCGAAAATTGAGACATAAGCGGTTAACACGGGAACTCAGTTTATGCAACAATACTTCAAATAAATGATACAGATATTTTAATTTTGTATCTAAATCATGTGAAACAATTATTCTAGCTCTACATATAAATGTAAAAATTAATTATAAAGTTACAGTTTTTATGAGCTTTTGGTCTATATAGCCATGGATTTATGACAAAAAATAAACAAAAATGCATTGTTTCTAACTGTTAATTAGAACTAAAACATTTTACTTTTTTGTGTTAATTTCCTGCTCTAATCCAAGTTTAGTTATAAATGGCAGTTGAAAATAACGCATTTTTTGTCATAAATACATGGCTAAAAGTTCATTAAAACTGTGGGTGGTAGCATGAACAAGTGCTAGCTAGGAGATGACTAGCAGTGTTTTAGCACTGTCAATCGTTTATGGATTATTTTAGAGAAAAATACTTTAAATAGTAGTTATAGAAAAATTAATTGTACGCAACTTTTATTTGAAGTATTTTTCTCTAAAATAATCCATAAACGATTTACAGCGCTAAAACACTGCTAGTCATCACCTCCTTAGTCATCTCCTAATCACCATTCATGCTACCACTTTGTAACTTTAACAAAATGGAAAACAGATGTTCTCTGGATTAAACATAAATAAGAATTAGGAATAGACAGGATATTTATTTTCGTTTTAGATTATTTACATTACAAGAAATCCCAAGGATACATGTGTGTCCTATTACTACCATTGCATTTTAAAGGAAGGTTACAATGGCGATTTTGAAACATTTTGTCAACTCTTCTTATCAGGAAGAAGTAAGATTTCATTAATATTTTGTTAATTACTTTATGCATTTGTTTATAACATTACCTTCACGTAACTAAACTAATATAAAGGTGTAATTTACAAAAAATTTTTAACAAACGTCTAACATCTGCTACTCCAGTAAGTCACGTGTTAACCAATAATATTATTCACTTAAATTGGCGTGGAGAATGCACCACAGGAGTCACTTTTATGCCATTTAAAATTCAAAATATTTTTATTTTCAGTTAGTTATGGTCACTATTACTCCCATATCCACAGTTATTGGGAACACAGAAACCTTCCGAACATCCTTATGATCAAATATGAAGATATGAAATACAATCTACCTTCTGTTTTAAAGAAAGTAGCTGAATTTCTCAATAAAAAGCTTACAGAAGACCAAATTTCTACTCTTGTAGAACATTTGTCTTTCGAAAATATGAAAAATAATCCTTCCTGTAATAACACACAGGCACCACAAAGAAGATTCTTCACTAATAATGCAGATGGATTAACTTTCATGCGTACGGGAAAAGTTGGAGGATATAAGAAAGAAATGTCGGACGAAATGGAGAAGAAATTTGATAAATGGATTAAAGATAATGTGAAAAGAACGGGAATTACCATATACGAATAGTTAAAATATTGGCAAAATAAAGAAAACACATGTAACTATAAAACAATAACATATGTAAATTCATGTCACGCTATGTAAAAGGAAAATTATCCTGAAAATTTCATGTAAGTGATAGACTAATAAATGGAAAAAGATTACGACTATACAACTGTACAATTTTTAAACTCACCGTCAAGAATCAAGCTTATCCACTTATCACAATAAATGATCAACTGATTCGTTTCGTAGTATTTCATGAATCAAACACTGATCACTGATCATATCTTTGAATTCTAATTTTGGCATTTATAGCTATTGTGGTTGTTGTACTAATTTGTAATTTTGTCTCATGCTTCTTCTTTATATTTATTTAAAACAGCATTGATTTTGAAATATACTTTTATACAGTGCTTTTTTAGTAGAAAAAAATCTGTTGTGGCCAGCACAAAACCTTCCGTCAATTCGATGTATTTTGTACATATCCCATACCAAAAGTCCCTTGAAAAAGATTCTGTATATCCTGTAAAATTGTAACAAGAACACACTATTTTTTACAAATTCTATACCGAAAGTTCATTTCCCTGTTTTATTAGGGGTCGCTGTTTTTTACCTTTCTCTTTTAATCATTCCTGTCCAACGAATCTTCTTCACACAATTCTTCCTCTCTCAAATCATCTGCTACACAGTCCTTCCATCTTCTTCTCATTGGAGGGACACTCTATCATATTCACACATAACTTTCTGACCTTATACTTTCAACTTTGGTTTTGCATTTGACACTGACATCTGTCAATTAAATTTTTCTGAATATATCTGTTGTTTCCATAATTTTAACAAAGCTGACTAATTTTTGAAAGTTAATCTCTCTTAATGTCTCTATAACTCTATATCTATTGAATATGAACGAAACTGTATAATCAAACCGTATAGAGAATAAGATATTCTTTCATATTGATAATCACAAAATGTCGAAAAATAATATTTAACTGAGTTTTTTAAAGAAAAACTGTTAAAAACTTCAAATAAGGGTACTTCCGGTGGATCAATTATAACCAAAATCTAATCAACTCTTCATATGGATGTACAGAAGAGGAATACGAAAGAATTATAATTTTTAGATTTGTAGTATTGGAGTTATCGTCGGAGAAAAATTTGTCACACACGGACACACATACACACAAGTAGGCATAATTTTGGAAGGGCAGAGTATCATGAAAAAAGGCGATTTTTTTTATTCAAGGTCAAATGCCTTATAATTGAAAATTAAATTTTTTCAAGGGATGTGAAGCAGCATGTTTTTACCCTTTCATGTACAAAAATAAATAAAAAAGTATTTTTGTATGTTTTTTATTGAAATAAAAAATATATGCTGGCATTAATTTATGACACTAATAAAAAGTCATAATAATTTCCACCTGCACAGCTTATGTGTAAACATTTAACAGAGCGTATATTTTTGTCATTTATTATTATGCTCATATGTATAAATCAGGAGTCGAACCTTAGGCGATGTGCTGTCGAATTACTAGATTAAAAACACCGCAGAGAAGTGCAATACTGTTTATATTTATACTGTGCTTCAGATGTGTGAATATTTCATTGGCGTAATTTTTATATCCACAACTTTATAAAATTATCATAATAAATAAAATAGTAAATAATTTTCAAAAAAAACGAAAACCCGTCGAAAAAAGGTGCCGAAACGCCGTTCCGGTGCGTTACATTACAAAAAAGCCCTGCTTGTATATCTTTCATTTTTACTACATTTGAAAACATTCCTTTATTGGTATCAGTGTAATTACATACCTATATCAACTTGGAAATATAATATTATTACAGGAAAATTACAAAACATATTTTAGGATATAGGATATGAAAATAAAATATATAAATTATGTAAGTAAGAGTAATGAATATCTCCCCTTAAATATATAGAAATGTGTTATGACTGTTTGCACCAACGTAACTTAAATATTAAACTCGGCTTAAATTGACAATATTGCATCGAAATGAAATGTCAAATGAATTATAATATATTGCTGTCAAAATTTCGATTTGCATTTTTTTGTTTAAGCCTAGCTTAAAATTTAAGCCTTGTTGGTGCAAATGGGCATTTAATCTTGTTATGTGTTTATTGTGAGGTACATTTTTGGATTATTTTCATCTTAATAATGTGTGAGCAAATAAAAATATTTATTATTGTACTTGTATTAATATTTTTGTGTTTATTGTAAGAATTTCCGAATATTATTGATTTGCCCTGTACAGAAATTATTTTACTTCATTATTTTAAATATTATTAAATTAGTTTTAAAAACTGTACGGAGTTATCAAAAATAACTGATTCAGGTGGCAATAAAAAAATACTTGAAATTAGTAAGCTTGATACAAAAATTTATTTCCTATTTTGACACTGTTACAGTGACATTTGAAAATTTAAATTTGAGTACTTTTAAAGTATTTTTTCTTCAAGCGTATTATATTGTTCATATTTTGCAACTACATACACGATGTAGAAGTTAATCATTTTGTTACTAGTATAATAATAAATAATATTATTTTACGGCGTACAATAATGTTAATTGTTTTATATACCACTGGTGGCAGCACCTACAACCGCAGCTCTGACGAATGACAGTTGTATTGCGTAGTTCAGTCATATTTTATTGTACAAAATGACAGAAGAAACCTCTGAAATGACATATTTACATTTTATATACATCAAGTTTACTTCGGAATGATTGAAATGTCACTCGGGAATTGAATATTTTTTTGTGTTTCGCTAAATTTGCTTACGCTTACGCCTCGGCCGCAAATTGTGAGCTCAACACAAAAAAACCTGTTTCAACTCCTAGTAAAGTCTGTTCGCTCCTAGCTGAAACAGGCCGATAATTTATTACCCCAATAGTTATTACCACAAACCATAAACCACTTTCTTGAGCCTTTGTTCATCAAACGGCGGTCAGTTGTAAATGGAGTGTTGAAAAAGGATTGTATTCAATTCGTTTTGATATATGCGTTTGTAAATTTTTAAGAGAATTTTTTGAAATTATTTTGAAATGTATTTACAGCTAGGTATTATCATTGAATAGGTATAATTAAGAATTACCTGGAAAGACGTTTTCGGCTAATGACATTGTTTTTGGGTTTGGCCATCATCATAATTTCTAGGAATGATTTAATCTACTATTCATTTAAGTCAACCTTGATTGAAGCCTGTAAAAAGTGTGAAGGAAAGTTGCCATTATTTGATTATTTTATGACGAGTATAACTGTATACTTGTAATAATGACATTTTCCCTTACTTATGCAGATTTCGAATACGTCCCTGTTCCACACTACCTGAGGATTTTCTATTTGTTTGTGGTAATATCTATTGGGGTAATAAAATATCGGCTTGTTTCAGCTAGGAGCGAACAAACTATAACATAATATACTATTATCCACAACTGTCAAAAAATATACTCATAATTCAACCGATTCTTATCATGACCATCGTTACTGTTGCTAATTGAATAATAATAATAATAATAATAATAATAATAATAATAATAATAATAATAATAATAATCATTATGTCAAATTTAAATCTCACCTACTTTTCAAAGAGTACTAACAAAATTACTTTTTTCCACATAAAAAGCCAAAGTTACATTAGTTTTGTATTTTTCATACTTTTATTTTCTTCTTAATTTTGAAATGTAGCTGAATAGTCGGTTTTAAATTTTTCTGGTAATTGTTAAATCACTTCCTAATTTTGTTCCAACCAGGCTGCGGAAAGTCTTATAGGCGACGCTGATACTACGTATATAGTTTTCATTCCACTTTAGAGAGGGCGCCAGTAGTCTAATTTAGTCAGCTAACTACAATATCGGTAAACAGTTGAGGTTTATTGGTTATCCGTCCCGCGATCAGTTGTCACTTGCGCATTGAGTTTGTTGTGTCATTATTCGAATTTCAGTCAAGTAGATAACTTAAGTTTCTGGTTTATAGAAGTTGTATTTGTTCGTATTCATTTGTGTTTAGTGATTGTGTTATATATTCTTGCGTATAGACAATGCCTTCACATAGAATTAAGAGTTGTGTACAAAATTGCACTGCTACTGGTAAGTGCGATTATTTTATATATCAGTGAAACCTCTTTGATGGTCTGGTTGTAATATGTAATATGTATTTCTTAAATAAATGTTTATGTTGTATCCCTATATTTTCATTTTATTTACTTCATATAAATCTAAAATAATGCAATTTTAAACTATGTTGCGGGTAGCCTATATATGCATGGATTTAGTTTTAGTTCCACACGCCAGAGAGCACTAAACGCAGTCCCGCTACTTAACATGGCAGTTTACCATCTATAATAGGTTTATTGGTCATCTGTGGTTCCAACAAAAGGTTGATGCAATAACGATAACTAGATTTTTCTGTCTACTTGTTTTTCAGTACAAATATGCCACTAAATGTTATTATTTGACAGTTGTGAATAAAGTATAGTATTCTATTCGCATGTAATGGTTATTACTAAATGATTTACCTCACTCGCCTTTCGGTTCGTGATGCAAACTTCATTCTTATGAGTAATTGCATACATTATATGCTCAATGAATAATACACTATTATTAAAATGGTTGTTGTTTTCCTCACTAGAGATGCACTCGATTTCGAGCTTTGGCCCGGCCCGGCCCGAAGCCCGCCTCGATTTCGAGTCGATCATCGAACCGGGCCGAAGATATTTTTTATCGGGCCGAATCGAGCTAATCATTTTCAAAAATCGAGGCGAGTCGGACTTTTGATTTTGGCCCGACCCGAAAATTCGAGCTTTTCGGGCCGGCCCGAAAAATCTTATAGTTCAATCAAATGCACAGTTTCCTTAATATTTTAATGAAAATGGATGAAGTTAAAAAGGATCAAAATGATTTAATAACAACATATATAAGATTTGTGAAAAAGTTGTTTAAATTTTCGAACGTCTTTGGTAAACAAAGTATTAAATACTCGTAGGTCTGTAATTTTTATAACAAACTTACACTAGAAGGATCTCTTTTTTAACTACTTATGTTAACTAATGTTGAAAGTTATAAGAATGCAGAGGTTTTTTTTTATAAGTTTGACACGAAAAAAGTTAAATATTTCGCCTCACATAAAAATCAACATTAGGAATGCCGGATGCACCCAATTTCGAGCTTTGGACCGGCCCGGCCCGAAGCCCGGCCCGATTTCGAGTCAATTTTCGAGCCGGGCTAGTTAATTTTTTCGTCGAGTCGATCTTCGAGTCGGGCTGGCAATTTTTACTTTCGGGCCGAGTCGATCCAAACCTCAAAGCCCGGCCCGGCCCGAATGCATCTCTATTCCTCACCCACTTATACTTTTATTTCCTAGGCATTATTTATAAGATAAAATATGCAATTCATTATGATATATGAGAAAAGTAAAATTTATCTAAACGATTTTAACATACATTACTTTAAGCAAATTATTTCATAAATTTTCAATATTTTTAAATAATGTCTTATTTATTTGTTTACCATTGTAACTAAGACAAATAAATATGTGCACCGTATTTTAATATGAGATATCCATTCATACAAAGGACGAAAAAAAAATCAACAGTTCAATAAAAATGTAAAACTTTTGATAACACAATAATAACATATTTTTTTAGCATTAAATTTTCCACTTGAAATATATTTACAAGTATGTTGTTGATAAGATAAAATAATTTTTATATAGGTTGAATTTCATTTTTTCTCTGTAGTTGTTTGTAATTAAGAGAGTATACATCTGTTGTAAATAATTTTATGAAAAAAATGAATATTCCGTGGTCAAAAATTGAACCAAATAATCAAATTGATAAAAAATTATTTGAAACCTGTACGAACAAATTAATACACGGGTATGCAGAATATGGTAATAAAGATACAGTTTTGCCAATACATTTTGCAAAAATCATGAATGGGTGTTTAAATTTAGAGGTGAAAGATACTGATGTGTTTATTACTTCATACCCAAAAACAGGTATGCAAAAATTTATTGTATATTAACATTAACATAACTATCAATATAATGGTCATAAAATGAATTCCTTCTCACTAGTGTTTTTATTAAAGGTAATGTTTTATCCTAGCTAATAAAAAAGCAAGTTTACAATACAACCCAAAATAATATACACAAAAAAAAACTGTCTAAATTGTAGTTAAATTAACAAAATAAATTCCTTATTTTTCAGCCTACTAATATGTTTAATTAAAATATCTAAGTTGATTTAGTTAAATTTTCTAAATTTGTAATAACAAATTATAGTAAAATTAAATACAAAATTAAATGAAATGAGTACATTTATATAGTAATAAGTATTGAGCTAAATACAAATAAAGAAATTAACTAAATATGTATTTAAATTTTCTATTTAATTTTCCTAATTCATTAGATAAATTACCGAAGGACAAATAATGAAGCCAAAAAATTGTACAATTAAATAAAATAAGTAATTAAAGTAACCTTTTGCATATTTAAATTAACGATTTTTTAAAAATATTTATTATCTATTTCGGATTAGTTAAAAAATGCTAAAGTAAGATTTGTAAATTATACTAAATTATTAAACATATTGCCTAATAAAATATCTAAATATAATTAGACAAAATTTCAATTCTTTTTTTTCTGTGTAGAAGTTATTATACCAGTGTTTTTTAAAAGGTGTACTTACCTAGAAGAGAACATGGTAAATTAGTTTTTTCTGTAGAGTGTTTACCTCCTGTTTTTAATTACATCGGTTGCGGTATCGATAGAAAGATTAAAATTTCTACATTAAATGATTCGATTTATTCAATTTCTTTTTAATAGGCCACGGCATTTGAATAAAAAGATAAACAAATGTTTTGTGTTTTATTTATCAGAAATCGTTAACCGCTTTACATGTAATTTTTTCAAGCATTTTCTAATCTGTTACAAAAATATTTAAAAAAAATAAACAAAAAATCATAGCTAACGAATTCTGACAATTAAAAATTGGAACATTTTTTTACCTCTTTGCTGAAGAGAACAAAATGAAATAATTTACATACATTCGGGGTAATTTGATGCAGAATTTTTTAATGTTTATATTGTTACCACAATCATTGTTGTCAATCAAAACGAGAGCAACAGTCTGCAAAAAACAATAAATAAAAGAAATAAACACCCGGTATATTATATATTTGTAAACAAATCTTAATGGGTCGATAAATATAAACTTTTATCTCCGACGGAACATTTTACAGTTTACATTTTCTTTCCTAGAAATTTTAATTAATATCATTTGGCATTAGTATGAACAACTGATTAAGTGTGATTAGTGAGCAGTTGACTAGCGTTGTTATTTCTCTGTCCATCGTTTATAAGAATTTTCCTATAAAATAATCCTTAAATGATTTACAGAGATAAAACAATGCTAGTTAACTGCACATTAATCACCCAATCAGTTACCCATGCTACCAGTCATTATTGTGTATTAGTATTAGTAGTATTCGAGCTTTGTTCTTAGACCGTCTCATTCATACATTACTTTGTTATGTTATAAAAAATAAATAGATGAGTATATCATCACGGCATTTTACCTATTGCGTCTCGATTATTTATCTCCTTTATTAATACACTTGATTGTTAAATAACTATTATGTGAGCTTCAATTATTAAGGCCCAATCTTACCATCTCTGGTTAAAATTTTAACTTTTAGTTAAATAAATAATATTAAATCGAATGGGCTACTTGCGTACCTTTTTTTTATTTAATATATTTGAAAAGAAGGTAAAAAATTGCTACCCATATTTTTTCTTTTGACAAAATTTTTATTAATTAGCTAGAAAAAAAAATAATGAAATTTGATTATTTGAATTCCCGCCATGTATGACGTAGAATTACCCCGCACCAATGAATAATCGTAGTCACAGCGTGGTGCCGTTCCATAGTAATGGTATGTTTGTGCGGGTAATGTCTGTTTGACGTTTCAATAATAGTTTGGAGGTTAATATTTTAGTTTAACTTTTTGGTATCGAAATTTTAAATTACAAGTAACTACCTATGTGTCTATTTATTAAGTAATTAATGTATTTGAGAGACCAGAGATATAGAAAATGTACTAATGTTAAATTCAAATTAAAACTTTCTCGCACTCCATGCCATCTATTGATAACATTCTTAAACATGTTTCCCCTCCCCCAGTTCAATATAAAGACGTCACAGAAAATTTTCTTTCTTAATTTAGTAAAAAACAAATAATTATTTTAAAATAAAATTTATATTTTTATATGTTTTCAATATAACATTACGTATATAGTGACAGAAATCGGATTTTCAGTACCACGCAAGTAGCCCATTATTGACATCAATTATGAATTTGTCATTTGGCACTTCACTTCGTTTCGTTTTTTTTTTTTATAATTGGTAGTTAAAATTTTAACCAGAGATGGTAAGACTGGCCCTTAGTTATTGAAAGTAGGGAATGTTTTTAAAATTACAAAACAAATGATTTTTCCAGGTACAACTTGGTCTCAAGAAATGATATGGATGATAGTAAACAATGTAGACATTGAACGTGGAAAAACCAGTTTAATCCAACGGTCACCTTTTTTAGAGTATGTCTTTTAATTTCTCCAGCACTGTTATATTCTTATACTATAAATTATAGCAGAATTTCAGGTATGTACTGTTATGATGACGTAATAAAAACGGATAATTTTAAGCCCGTACCATTTCAACTTGATTCCCCAAAATGCGTCCAAGAATTAAAAGATGAAGAAAGGGTGATTAAAACACATTTACCTTGGCATTTATTGCCATGGCAAATACAAAATAAGGAAAAAACACCAAAAGTGAGGAATTAAATATGAATATAATTTCATGTATGAGGAATATATGATTATATGAAGAATGTTGTTTAAAGATTGTGTCAGTTGAGAATGCTAGTGTCATTATTAATGTTTTAAGAGATACTTTTCGAATGAGAAGTATAAAAAACAATGTATGAATGTGGACACTGGACAGGGACGAATATACCTGCGTGAGAAAATGTCATAAAATGAAACGCGTTTTCACTAAGACCACCAATCTAAAGTAAAAAGTCTGATTTGGTCTGCCCATAACCTCCCGCTAGGTATTTAACAGTGATCTCTATAACATATATTTTTATATTCACTTATAACAAACTTTATTTTACATTTAACAAATGTATCACACACAAAATAAATTTCACAAATATTAACAAAACTAAAAGAAAAACTTTACAAAAATTCAAAATAGTACTCATATTTTTACATAAAGTCTTTTCAGAGCCGTACCCTGGAAGTCAATGAAGCAAATCAATAGTACATATAAAATTATGTGTTATCTTAATTTCCTTAGATTCAAATATATTACTACTATATTCTCCTTAACACAGTTTCATTATTAATTTTAACGTAATTGCTCCCTGACACTGACATTTGTTTAATTATGCCAAAATTATTTTTAAAGTATTGTTTTTGTTTAACGCATATAGGCAAGATGATGTATAAAAATAAAATATTTTATAAATTTATATTTAAAGTTACTGAATAATATTATCGAAAATTGAAGATCGTACCATCATATTCACTTTTTATTTGTAAAAGTTGCTGCAAAATTATATTCAATGTATTTTTTTTCAAGAAAATCTGTTAAAAACTTGTATAAGTGATACTTCCGGATATCTGATATACAGTAAAAACTAATCAGCTCTTTCTACATTACTATAGAATGGGCACACAAAATTTCAAAATTTTCTGATTGATGGTATTTGAGTAATTGTGTACACACAATCCATACGGACACACACACACACCCACACACTCTCTATATGCGATTTTTAGCACGATCCCTATATCTCCCTTACCTACAGTAGCGGGAGGTAAAAATTGTTACGGATCATGGCAATAAAACACTTATGTTTACTTTCACCTTGTATGTTCGCTGTTTACAAATAAAATTGCATTCTAAAGTTACTAACAATTATCTTATTGCTTTTGTAAATTTTGTGCACTTTTATATGCAACGAATTGGAAAATAAATGTTTTCCGAACTATATATGCATAAGAATTATTATTATTTTTTATTAATGTAAATATTTTTTTTCTTTATTTTAGATTATCTACATTACAAGGAACCCCCAGGACACATGTGTATCGTATTACTACCACGCCATTTTAATGTACGGTTATCTTGGAGATTTTGAAACATTTTGTGAACTCTTCTTATCAGGGAGATGTAAGATTTCATATTTTGTTATTTATTTACTTTATTCATTTGTTTCCGACCTTCACATAATCAAAATAATATTTCGCGGGTCTAGAATGACAAGGTTCTAACTGGAAGAAAGTAAATGGCGAAGAAACGGACTTGAATAGCTGTGATTTGAACATAATATTGTTATCGAATTAACATTTATTAACTATAATTATGGATTTGATTATATTATAAGAATTTGGAAGAAAATATACAATGGTACGCTTAGTTACCGAAAAAAAATATTATAAAAATTGTCAGTTAGAGCAATGTACCTCAAATTTTTACATCCTGTACGGGATTAAAGTTCTATCTGCGCATATTTAAAAAAAAAAACTCAATATGACACTAAAAAATTATTATTTTTTTTTATTAATAAAAATGAAAGCAAATTTATGCTCTACAAATGATAATAATAATAATAAATAATAATAATAATCGTTCTGTCAGAAGGAATATTTACATGCTGTACTTTAAGCGTATTCGAGATACACAATGAATAAAATTTTATTTAAATAGATAATATTAATTTTTATTTTTAGTTTCTTATGGTCACTATTATTCCCATATCCACGGTTATTGGCAACAAAGAAATCTTCCGAACGTTCTTCTGATCAAATATGAAGATATGTCGCACAATCTTCGTTCTGTTATAAAGAAAGTAGCTGAATTTCTCAATAAAAGTCTTACAGAAAACCAAATATCTACTCTTGTAGAACATTTGTCTTTTGAGAACATGAAAAATAATCCTTCGTGCAATATCGCACAGGTACCACATAGGAGATTCCTCACTAATAATGCAGATGGATTAACTTTCATGCGATCGGGAAAAGTTGGAGGATATAAGAAAGAAATGTCGGACGAAATGCAGAAGAAATTTGATGAATGGAACAAAGAGAATGTGAAAAGGACAGGAATTACAATATACGAATAGTTAAAATATTTGCAAAATAAAGGAAAAGGCATGTAAACTATAAAATAGTAACAAATATAAGCTTCATGTTAAATTATGTATACATAAGTAAAGTTATCCAGAAAATTTCATGTAAGTGACAGACTAATAAATGGAAAAAATACAACTATTCAACGTTACAGTTTTTAAATATTTTAATTTTGAATACATGTCTAACGGCCAAATTCAGTATTCCTTAATCATGAGTTGATCTCAGATTAACGCTAATTCTGAATCAATCCAATTCACCCTTAAGAATCAAGTTTATATAGTAATCACAATAAATGATGAACTGATTCGTCGTATTCCATGAATCAAATACTAATCACTGATCACAGTTTTGGCATTTATATAGCTATGTCAGGATTCTGGTTGTTGTACTAATATGTAGCTTTTCTTTATGTTTCTTCTTTATCTGTATTTAAAAAAAGGATTGGTTTTTAAATATACTTTAATATCTTTTATTTTCACTACATTTAAAAGCACTCCTTTATTGGAATCAATACAATTTCTACATAGGTACTTATCAAATATAATATTATTATAGAAAAATTATAAAACATACGTCGTACTTGAATGCAAAACATGGATTTAGTAGCTTATGAAAATGTATAATTATATTTTATAGTAATATAAAATTTGAAATAATAACCCCTGATTAAAAATAAATATTTATTTCATTAACGGCCGAATTCACCATCCCTGAATCAAATTTGATACTCTGATCAACAAAATTTGATACTGTTGCTTTGTTAAAACTGTTGATCTCCAAGGTAACCCAGAACTTGATTCACAGATCAGTGTTGATCAGAGAATCAAGACTTGATTCACGGTTGGTGAATTTGATGGTAAGTATTTCTACATAATTACATATATTGGGGTCCCGTGGCCGCGTGCCTAAGTGTCTGGCCGCGAACTTGGGGGAACCGGGTTCGATCCCTACAGACGCCAAATATGTACAATTTTAAATGGCACAAAAGTGACCCCTGTGGTGCACTCTATACACCAGCTATGAGTGCCCGTGAGGTGACGCCTGGTAAGCGCCCACACGGTAAAATATAACGTCATCATTACCGATGTCTACATATGTTGTAGATACTGGCACACCCAGAAATGGATATTATGCCGTGATGATATTCCTATTATCAAATTATTTTATCTTAAAGTTCTTTCCAGGTACTTTAATAGACGTCTATACTAACACATCCATAATTACATATTCTCCATTTTGCTAAAAATCTATCAATCTATTTTTAACGAAGAATTCAGTTAAATAATAAAAATGGGGTGTTCCATTTAAAAAACTTGAGTTTTTTGATTTTTTGAAGTTTAACTTAACGTTAGCGTAGAAATTTCATTTTTCAAAAGTTGTCGGTTATTAATTCATATTAGTGTAAACGAAAGCTTTCTTTATAAAAGTGTTTTATACATTATGAAAATTCGACTCCATTTTTGAAATACAGAATGATAAAGAAGTGGCGAATTTTAGAAAAAAAAAAAAATCAAAAAAGTTGAATTATATTGGAAGTGGTTAATCATAGGTAAAATATTTTTATTGTTTTATATGTAAAATTTTCTGCTGAATCCAATAATAAAATAAAAAATATAGCATTCCATTTAAAATAAGAAAATTGGGTACCACTTCCGATTAAACCAGACATGCCAAGGCTTTGAAAATATTTTATTTGAAACTGGCATGTCGGAAAATTCCTAGATACCAAATTTTGTACAATAATATTCAATAGTTTGTAAAATAAAGATAGCGTAAGCTCGTTCTGGGACACCCTGTAAGTCTACACTAATTTCCTCAAACAGTATACATAAATATATAGAAATGTGTTAATCTCGGACTCGTGAAATATGTTGCTTCGGTTTCACGAGCAATATCTTTGATTATTAATCATATCACTAGCTTATATGGGGTCCCGTGGCCGCGTGCCTGAGTGTCTGATCGCGAATCTGGGGGAACCGGGTTCGATCCCGACAGACGCCAAATATTTCCAATTTTAAATGGCACAAAAGTGACCCCTGTGGTGCACTCTCCACACCAGCTATGAGTGCCCGTGAGGTGACGCCTGGTAAGCGCCCACACGTCACCGATGTCTACATGCGTTGTAGATACTGGTACACCCAGAAATAGGTAATATGCCGTGATGATATATTTATTTATTTATTTATGTTATGAATTTTTGTTAAATGTTGTAAAAATCCCTTAGTAACAAATTTAAATCAGGTGATAATTTCTTTGTTTTTTATCATTGCTGTGACATACATGTAACTAGGGAGCTTTTGAATGATGATTGGCGAAAAACATGTCACATGACTAATGAAATATATTCTCATCTTAATAATGTGTGAACAAATAAAAATATTTATTATTGTAATTTTATTAATATTTTTGTGTGTATTTTACGAAAATCCGATTATTATTGATTTTTACTTAATTTTTTTAAATACTATTAAACTAGTTTTAAAAACTACAGAGTGATCAAAAATAACCGATTTAGTTGGCAATAAAAAAAAATACTTGAAATTGGTAAGATTGATACATAAATTTATTTTCTGATTTTGACGCTGTTAAATATAATAAAAATACTACAAATAATAACAAATTGTTTTTAGCATCAAATATTCCACTTAAAATATATTTTGTATAACGTACCTAATTCTTTTTTTATGGTTTGCATACAAGTTAGCAATAAGATAAAAAAGATTTGTCTGTAAGGAAATAAATTATAGTTTCAGATACGCTAAGTACACATAGTTTATTTATTTGTTAGTAGTAATATTTCATTCTTACTCTACATTTTTTTCCATTACTAGACATTATAAAGAATACATCTGTTGTAAATAGTTTGATAGAGCAAAATGAATATTCCGTGGTCAAAAATTGAACCAAATAATGAGATTGATAAAAAATTATATGAAACCTTCACGAACAAACTAAGACAAGGGTATGCAGAATTTGGCAATAAAGATACAGTTTTGCCAATACAGTTTGCAAAAATCATGGATAGCTGTTTAAATTTGGAGGTGAAAGATACTGATGTGTTTATTATTTCATACCCAAAAACAGGTATGCAAAAATTTATTGTACATTAACTATTGTCACCATTGTTTTTATTAAAGGAAGCGAGCTTAAAATACGAGCCAAAATAATATAGAAGTTATTATATCGGGTGTTCTTTAAAAGGTGTGTTCATAGAATATAACATGGTAAATTGGTTTTTTGGAGAGTGTTACCTGCTGTTTTTAATTACAAGAATGGTTGCGGTATCACTAGAAATATAAAATTTTCTGCATCAAATGATTCATTTTCAATCTTAAATAGGCCACAGCATTTGAATAAAAAGATAAACAAATATTTTGTTTGTTAGAAATCGTTAAACAATTTATCTACAATTTATACAAAGTTTATTTTATTAATTTAATTTTTTAAAGCAATTTCTAATCTGTTACAAAATATTTTAAAAAATAAAATAAAAAAATTATAATTCTGGCAATTAAAATTTGGAACATTTTGTTACCTCTGCTGAAGAGAGCAAAATATTACATAATTTATTTGTATACGAATTAATTTGATGCAGCATTTTTTTTATTTTTGTATTGATACCACAACCTTTGTTGTCAATCAAAACGAGGGCAACAGTCTGCGAAAAACAATAAATAGAACAAATACACATCTATTATCTATCTATTAAGAAGTATTAGTAAATAAATCATAATTTTTTATCTCCGACTGCGACTGACATATTGTATAGTCCAAAAATATAGGTACACTTGCTGATTTGTAAAGAAAGATACGTACAGTTGCGTTTTAAGCCACGTTAATTTTTTTTTTTAGTATATCATATATTGTAAAGGTGATTAAGAAATAAAACAGTTATATTAATACACATATGTATTTCTTCAAAAAATATTTTCAAACTATAAATTAAAAACTACATAAATAAACTTATGTGATAACAAAATAATTTACGATGTTCCCAAATATTGCGTCAGATGTAGGATGTATGCATACTTTAAAAGTAGTAAAAAAATTTGTACAATTATTTTGGACTTGCAATTTAATATTCTATATTTAATACTTCGTTTACATTATTACATTCTTCTTGAAGCAATCACAGCACACCGTGAAGGAATTGATTTGATTAAATTTGTAGTAGAGTCTTTTGGAAAATTTTACTATTCATTTTCCATTTTTCATAATTCACCCTCATTGAAGTGCTTTTCTTTACCCACGCGTATTTTTAACTTTTGTCATAAATTCTCTATTGGATTTAAGTTCAAAGTTTTTGGCATTGCTAGTCAAGAATTCGGGCTTATTTGTTTAGAATCGTTGACCTATTGAAAAACTCATTCCCGTGGCATACTTTTTTGCATAAGGTTGCAAATGCTTTGTTAAAATATCTCTGTGTCTGTACATTAGAGCATCCATGGTGTTTTTAATCTGGACCTACACCGCTACAGGCTAATTATTTAGTTATTAAAAGTACGGAATATATTTCAAATTACATAAACAAATGATTTTTTACAGGTAGTACCTGGGCTCAAGAAATGATATGGATGATAGTAAACAATTTGGATTTTGAACGTGGAAAAACCAGTTTATTCCGACGATCACCTTTGTTAGAGTATGTGTTTTAATTTCTCTAATATTATCAAATTCTTATAACATAAATTATATCAGAATTTCAGGCTTGTTTTGTTACGACGACGTAATAAAAACTGATAATTTTAAGCCTACACCAATACAACTTGACTCACCAAAATTTGTTGAAGAATTAAAAGATGAAGAAAGGGTGATTAAAACACATTTACATTGGCATTTATTGCCATGGCAAATACAAAATAAGGAAAAAACACCAAAAGTGAGGAAATAAATAATAATGTATGAGGACTGTATGATTTTGTAGAATGCTGTTTAAAGAGTGGGAGAGTGTCAGCTAAGATGGATTGGATCATTATTAATGTTTTAAGAGATAGTTTCCGAATGAAAAGGATAAAAAAAAATGTATGAATGTGGACACTGGCTAGTAGATCACAAAATTCTTTATATTTGAACGTACCAATTTACTTACTGGTTATACTTATCATTGTGTAAACAATGGAACAAAAATAGACCACAACATAATTAAATGTTGATTTTAATTTAATCGTTAAAAGTAGGTTGTAGGTATAATTTATAGTGCGCTTTTATATGCAACGAAATGGAAAATAAATGTTTTCCGAACGATATATGCATAAGAATTAAAGAAATTTTATTACTGTAAGCAAAATTTTCTTTATTTTAGATTATCTACATTACAAGAAACCCCAAGGACACATGTGTATCCTATTACTACCACGCCATTTTAAGAAACGGTTACTCTGGAGATTTTGAAACATTTTGTGAACTCTTTTTATCAGGAAGAGGTAATATTTCATTAATATTTTGTTATTTATTTACTTTATTAATTTGTTTTCGACCTTCATATAACCAAACCAATATTTCGCGGTTTTAGAATGACACGGTTCTAACAGCAAAAAAGTAATATAGCGAGGAAACGGATTCAATTTTTGGCAGATAGAATATTGACTCTGTACTCGAAAATGGACAACAATATCTAAAAACTACTACCAGAAAGAGATAGAATATGGCTGCTAAAATCTGACCACAAAAAAAAAAACTTATTTTATGAAAAACTTGCAATTAGAACCCGCAATATTAATTATTTGTACACAAAATAAAGACATTTGTAAAAATGCGTTATGCATAAGTTTTATTCATAATCATCTACTGTTTAAATTTATTTTACTGTTACTGTTATTATGACATAACAGGGCTACAAACAAGAATGAAAAGATAGAAATAACGGCGTAGGCAGTTATTTTTTATAACAGTCACCTACAATTAAGGATCAGGTGTTTCTAATGTTAATTAATATTTTATTAATATTTTTGCCAGTTCTATTAAAATTTATTTAGCTTACTTTATTAAAGTCATAAAGTCCCCAAACGATAACAAAATGATTCTATAAAATTTAATGTAAAATTATCAAGAAATATTGTCAATTATCAAATGATGAGCTATTTAAAAGTGTTGATTCTGTTGCTGATGGTTTATTTAAACAACAGCCACGTTAATCTTTTAAATAAATTTATTTTTTACAAGTCACTCATCGAAAAGCTAATGACATTTTTTTATAAAAAAATTTCAGTACCTACTTACATTGATCTCAAAAATTATAATAAATACAATATAAATCACAGATGGTAAAACTTAAATTCAGTATAATTAAATATTTACAACATTCCCCTTATTTTGATTAAAACTTTATTTAAATAGATAATAATGGTTTTTATTTTTAGTTGCTTATGGGAACTATTATTCCCATATCCAAGGTTATTGGCAACAAAGAAATCTTTCGAACGTCCTTTTGATTACATATGAAGATATGACAAACGATCTTCGTTCTGTTATAAAGAAAATAACTGAATTTCTCAATAAAAATCTTACAGAAAACCAAATATCTACTCTTGTAGAACATTTGTCTTTTGAGAATATGAAAAATAATCCTTCCTGTAATAACGCACAGGTACCACAAAGAAGATTCTACACTAATAATGCAGATGGATTGACTTTCATGCGATCGGGAAAAGTTGGAGGATATAAGAAAGAAATGTCAGATGAAATGGAGAAGAAATTTGATAAATGGATTAAAGAGAGTGTGGAAAGGACGGGAATTACAATATATGAATAGTAAAAATATTTGCACGATAAAGGAAAAGCATGTGAACTATAAAATAAATGCTAATGTAACACTATAAATAAAATTATCCAGACATCCTTATGAATTGTCAGACTTAAACCTCATTTTCACCGAATGTTTTAATGCTTAATGCATAATGATCAGAGCATAAGGCTTAATGCATTATGATAATTTACTGGGATACTATAACTATATACGTTATATACATAATTTTTTGTATCATTTCCATACCGAAAAATTAAAAAACAATAATAGATAAAATAGGCTGACAGTTCAAGTTCGAAGTTTGCACAGTTTTGTTCTTAAGCATTAATCCTTATGTAAAACTGGAAATGGTAGTAAACGTTGCCATATGATGAACATATTTTCGCATTGCATTTTACAATTTTTATTTTTACGAAATTATCTTTAATTGTTTTTCAATTAATTTAATTGAATAAGTTATACATACGTCGTTGGATAGTTAAAAAAATCTTTTTCAATGTTGGAACTTTCATGGTGTCCATATAAAAACTAAAACTTTGACATCTCAAAATCCAGCATCGCCATTCAAATGAATATAAAAAATCTGATGTGGCCAACACAAAACCTCCCGCTATTTAATTTTTACATACATACATACAGACATAAAATCACGCGTTTCCCACTTAGTGGGTTAGCAAAAAGCCGGAAACAATAGTAACAATAAGAAAAGGGATAAGAGTAAGAGCTCAGCTGACTCACTTCACTCTTTAACAACATTCTTCTTCCGCCTTGTCCACAATCATCATAGCATTCATACATAAGAACATATTAAAGTGACCGATTTTCGGTAGCGAATAACCCCATCCGGACCACAATAATAGTTAAGCAACAATCTTCCTTCGCCACACTTTCCCATCCATTTTTATTAATTTAAATACACACTTACGTATTTACTAACGCTGCAAACTATTCCATTGCATAAAAATATTGATTTATTTACTATTTTCTTTTTAAAATGTCACTATTATTAATTTGAAGTGATTAGTTTTTTGACAGTGACATTCACCTGTCAGTTACATTCATTTGAAATATGATGTGTAACAAAGAAATTGTGTTTATCTTAGGCTTCGGGATGTAAAAAAAAAATGATTTTTAAATTTATCTGTAAATTATATAGAAAAAGTATTAATGTATTCCTATAGAAAATTCAATAATCTTCAATTTTCATAATGACAAAATGCGAAAAATTGGCATTTAATGGTATTTTTTGAAGAAAAACTATTATGAGCTTTAGGTAAAGTGCCATTTCCGTTTATCCAATTTACACCAAAATCTAATGGGATCTTTCCATATTAGAATAGGGTAGAAATACAAGGTTTCAGAATTTTCTGTATGATAGTATTTGAGTTAGAGCGAAGACAAAATTCCTACACATACACACACACACACACACACACACACATACATTCATACACACACATACACACATACAGGCATCATCGTGAAAATGTTAAAATTGGATTCTAGGGACCTTAAAACGTGGTCATTTACTAAAATCTCGATACATGATTTTTAGCACGATCCCTATACCTCCCTTACCAAGGGTAGCGGGAGGTAAAAAGTGCCATAAAGATGTTCAAACTGAAGTCTAATATTATTCACAATTCGAAGATATTTACAAAAATAAAAACTTGCAAAATTTACATTTTCACCTATATCTAGTGACTTATGCATTTTTGATCAAATAACAAAATTGCCTCCTAATAGGGAAACTTAATTTATAGACTTCGTATCTCTTACAGTTCTCGAGATCCCCATGTTGGACTAGTTATCCTGGACATTCTGGATACAGTATTTAAATTTATATTAACAGTGACCTGACCTTCAACGAAATAATTTAATACTGCACTTGTAAAACACACGAAGAATAGTAATTTCTTACCTTTTGTATAGTTAAACCTGAGTTAAAACAAAAATACTAGTGAAAATAGTGAATATGTTCACCTCCATAAGACAAACATTATCCTAAGGTTTACTGGGTGTCCCATATAACATTACGTTCTTGAATATCTCGAAAACAATGCATCGTAACAAAAAGTGTGCCGAATCAAAACCTTCATAGTTTTTGGGGGGACATGAGATTCTGACAAAATGCCCCCCCGACTCCCCCAGGGCGGGCGGGAAAAGGGGTCAACTTAAAAATCTTAAATGGGACCCCCTATTTATTGCAGATTCGGAAAGAACGTAAAAAATATGTTGGTTTTATTCAGAAACTTTTTTTGTACTCCCAACAGGTGGCGCTGTAATCGTATTGTAGAAATATTACTCCACACTCAGGGAGAATTAAAAGAAAGAAACTTTTTAAAAACTGACTATGGACAACTCGATTTCATCAGAAATTAATTCTACAATTTTGTGTATTTATTGAAACAACAAACATTATTTTTATCAAGTTATTAATAAAATATTAATCGATTAATCTTTTTCTAGCAAATTCACATTTTTACGATTGCACCTGTTGGGAGTACAAAAAAAGTTTCCGAATAAAACCAACATATTTTTTACGCTCTTTCCGAATCTGCAATAAAAATAGGGGGTCCCATTTAAGATTTTTAAGTTGACCCCCTTTCCCGCTCCCCATGGGGAGGCATTTTGTCAGAATCTGATGTGTCCCCAAAAACGACGAAGGAGATATTCAAGAACGTATTGTTATATGGGACACCCAGTATACTATTGTACATTATTGTAATGATGACTGTGATTAGCGTGATTGTATATGATTATAAAGATTATAACTGAATGTAACGTGTTTATAAGGATTGTAAATGACTGCAGTGAATGTAGACTGCGATTGTAAAGAATGTATCTTTGATTGTAAGCGATTTGTACAATGATTGTAGGAGTGATTCACCCCTAGGCTCTTATGCATTAGGACAATCGGAGGAAATGAGGCTTAATTCTTTTAAGTAATTTTTGTATATAAAAGGTGTTCAAATTTGAGGTTGATTTTTTTTATTATTCGCCTTTTTTCCGTAGATATCTGTCGTGTAACAGTTGACATTTCTGTATTAAAAACATTGCAATGTTTAGTTATGGAAAGATATAATTTGTTTTATGTTATTTCAGGCATAGAAGAGTGGATAATTGTTCCAGAAGTAGCATAGCTATAATTAATAATAATTCTCTATTTTATGTAAAATTCAATTTTACAATTATGTAGATATTTGTTATTTGGGCATATTGAAAAATGAATTTTTTGTAGATATTTTAATGAAAAAATAATTCTATTTTAGTAAAATTAAGAAATTTGTTGTAACGTGTAAAGGTTCTCACGTCAGGTTGTGTTTTTAAGGGTTGTTAAATTTATTAAGTATATCTTGTAATATTAGTTTATTAATATTAAAAATATACAATTATAAATTATACTGTCTACTACTTCTTACTCTAACTCTCTGTACTGTACTCACTGTTGTTCTCACTTATTTATTAACTGTCCGGTAAAGGAGCAAAAAACCCTTTTCCATTTCGTCCACTACCTTACTAGATTGTGAAATGCAAAATATGATTCAATCCGGTTTACAAAATTATTTAAGAAAATGTATTTCTAAAGTGCATTTAAACAAAAAATTATTAATATCTCATTTCTGAAATATCTTTACCCTATGAAATTAATTTAATAAAATTTCCTATAAGTAGTAGTAAGTACGTGCTACTATATGTTTTGTACTGTACGAGTACAATACAAGAAGTAGCACCTGTTTATTACAGACCATATGTTCTGGTTTGTTAATAGAAGCAATTTTGACATCTGTCATCAGTCTCAACTTCATGTGCGCATACCATATATAGTCGTTAATGATCATTAATTTTTGTAGTGTCTCGGGTACAACTGCAGGGACGAAAGGTCATAAAACGATATTATCAATTATTGCGTTTGAATTAAAATTCCAACACTTATAGCCTTTTTCTCAGACAAAATTACATACACTGACAACCGAATTCACCATCCCTGAATCAAATTTGATTCTCTGATCAACAAAATTTGACACTGTTGCTTTGTTAAAACTGTTGATCTCCAAGGTAAACCAGAACTTGATTTACAGATCAGTGTTGATCAGAGAATCAAGACTTGATTTACGGTTGGTGAATTTGGTGGTGATATTCCAAATTTAACCCAAATACAATTTAAAAAAAAATCGACTTATGACCTTTATTCTGGCAGGAGCGATATTATTTCTCTGTTATTTTCTATAACTTCCGTTTCTTGTAAATAAAATAAAATAGATAGGTAGGTTTTTTCGGCAGTATTTCATGCAATTTCCAATGCTGATGTTCAAACTTGATTATCTGAAAGATTTTAACATAGTATTACTTTAACTTATTTCTTAAATTTACCAAATTTGTGATCTCGTTAATGAATATTTTTTGTATATTGAAAGATGTTTTCAGAACTCATTTTAATAAGATAACACAATATTTGGGTATAAGTTCTGTATTATTTATTGAAAAATACAACGTTTCGACAGCTAGGTGCTGTCTTCTTCAGGTAAAAAATTATAATAAAAATAAATATGTAGTCAAGACAACTAGCAATTCAAAGGTACAATGATTAATGGAAAAACATATAATACAAATCATAAGTAACTTAGAAAAAATTATGCAATTTTTTGGCACAAAAACAGAAAACAGCAAACAACCTGTTTTCTGTGAAAATGCAAAACCCGGGCAATGACTTGGACGGCGGGGATGCAACTTCTCTGTATGCCAGAGGAAAAAACCGTCCGCAAAAAACTGGCTGAGAAGTGGCCTAGAAATGTGAAAAAAATGCATAATCAGAACAATATAAATGTTAAAGTATTGTATTCAAATTAAATAACATCGGTCACTCTAATATGTTATTTAATTTGAATACAATACTTTAACATTTATATTGTTCTGATTATGCATTTTTTTCACATTTCTAGGCCACTTCTCAGCCAGTTTTTTGCGGACGGTTTTTTCCTCTGGCATACAGAGAAGTTGCATCCCCGCCGTCCAAGTCATTGCCCGGGTTTTGCATTTTCACAGAAAACAGGTTGTTTGCTGTTTTCTGTTTTTGTGCCAAAAAATTGCATAATTTTTTCTAAGTTACTTATGATTTGTATTATATGTTTTTCCATTAATCATTGTACCTTTGAATTGCTAGTTGTCTTGACTACATATTTATTTTTATTATAATTTTTTACCTGAAGAAGACAGCACCTAGCTGTCGAAACGTTGTATTTTTCAATAAATAATACAGAACTTATACCCAAATATTGTGTTATCTTAATATTTTTTGTCTTATTAATTTCTTTAATATTATAACCAAGGCCAAATATGAGCACCGTATTTTAATACAAGAATTCCATTTATACAATAGACCAAAAAATATATCCTTTTACGAAAATTTAAATTTTTTGATAACACAATGGTGACATTGTTTATAGCATCAAATTTTCCGTATGCAATATATTTTTGTAACATTGTACTTATTATTTATAATTTGTTAAAAAATTGCCGATAAGATAAAATGATTTTTCCGTAGAGAAATAAAAATTATAGTTGCAGAAATACTAAGTAAACATAAGTTATTTATTCATTTGTTAGTAGTTATATTCCATTCTTATTCTGCATTTGTCATTACTTAAGTAGATATTATAAAGAATAGAACTGCTGTAAATAAATTGATAGAGCAAAATGAATATTCCGTGGTCAAAAATTGAACCAAACAATGATATTGATCAAAAATTATATGAAACCTTTACGAACAAATTAAGACGCGGGTATGCAGAATATGGCAATAAAGATACAGTTTTGCCAATACAGTTCGCAAAAATCATGGATAGGTGTTTAAATTTGGAGGTGAAAGATACTGATGTGTTTATTACTTCATACCCAAAATCAGGTATGCAAATTTTTTTTATACGAGTACATTAACAATTACATAACTATAAATATATTGGTCATGTAAGGAAATCCTTCTTGCCAATAACGTGAAGATACAATGAATAGTAAACGGTTCTCTCTGTGTGTAATTTGTAATACCTTTTACGGTCCACACAGAAAAAAATCTGTTGTGGCCAGCACAAAACCTCTCGCCATTTCCATATTAGGCTATATAAGTATTGTACTGCACTTCGCTTTCGAACCGTAATTTTACAACAAAATATTACAGAACTTTACCCAAATATTGTTTTTTATTGTATTTAACATGTCTTCTGCACACATATAATTCTAATTATATATATTTTTCATTGTATGAGGAAGTTTCTAAATGTCAGAGATTGTTCCAATTCATTAACCAGATTGGCGGTATTTCTGATGGATATATGCATTTTAATACAATTTTACCTATTTAATTAATAAAACAATAAGAAAAATTAAATATGCTTCCCAGAAAAAGCAATCAGAATGTCACTAAAACTGTTGATATTTGACAATGACATGTGTCATGTTATAAACATTGGAATTTGTCAACTGGTTTCTTTAGAGCCTTAGCCTCTGCGATTAGTGTACTCTATAAATTATAGTGTCTTTATCTCTAAATCTATGCAAGATATAATAAAAATTTTAAGTGTATTAGATGGAGAATTTTATGTTCTTCAATATTTATTAAGTCTTATAATTTTTGAGGAATTGTGTCTACAACATTCAGACATACACACACACACACACACACACATACACACATCCACACATCCACACACACACACATCATTTTAAAAATGTTTATAATCGGATTCTAGGGACCTTAAATAGTGTTTATTCAATAAAATCTGGATATGCGAATTTTAACATGAATCCAATACCTCTCTTAGCGAAAGGTAAAAATAAAATGTGTATCTTTCTGAAAACAATAATTTCACGTTATCGGTGTGGCCATTAAAAAGTTACGGTCTAATCAATGTTGGGACACCTAAGTTTCATACACTAATGGTTCACTAATAATTATCAGTGTCCTCTTAAAAGATGACTTAGAACCATATGAATTGTCATACCAAATTTCCTCCAAATCGAATAAAGAGTTCTATTATTATAAGCAAATTAATTTTTTTTCGGTGAACTTCGAAGCAGAATACTGGCTAAATGATACTTTCCGTTAGAAGCAAGTTTGGTTAAATCGTCTTATTTTAGCCTCAGAAATCTATGGTTAAGCCATGTCTCCCAATTTCAGACGGCATTTAGCTATTGCGTATTTAGTTACTGAAAGTAGGGAATGTATTTAAAATTTCAAAATCAAATTATTTTTTCCAGGTACTACTTGGGCTCAAGAAATGGTGTGGATGATAGTAAACAATTTAGATTTTGAACGTGGAAAAACCAGTTTACTCCAACGGTCACCTTTCTTAGAGTATGTCTTTTAATTTCTCCAATATTGTCAATCATAAATTATATTAGAGTTTCAGGTTTGTTCTGTTATGACGACGTAATAAAAACCGATAATTTTAAGCCTACACCATTACAACTTGATTCACCAAAATGCGTCGATGAATTAAAAGATATAGAAAGAGTGATTAAAACACATTTACATTGGCATTTATTGCCAAGGCAAATACAAAATAAGGAAAAAACACCAAAAGTAAGGAAATAAATAATAATATAATTTCATGTATGAGGGATGTACGATTACGAAGAATGTTGTTAAAAGAGTGGAAATGTGTCAGTTGAGATGGTTTGTGTGGGTCGCTATTAATGTTTTAAGAGATAGTTTTCGAATGAAAAGGATAAAAAAACTATGGCAGGGGCGAATATATATGAATGTTCTGCACGTGTAGATTATAAAATTCTTTAACTTTGAATGTACCTATTTACTGTTTTTACTTATTATTATATAATAAGTGGAACAATAATAGACCACAACATAATTAAATGTCGATTTTAATTTATCGACATTTAATTTGAAAACTGCAAAAAAACAAAAAAAATAGAAGTCCATATGAAACAATTTGGTTATTTGTATAAAACTCTTCAAAAAATGAAACAAAAATGTACAAACAAAACCAATAATATATTATTATTATTATTATTATTATTATTATTATTATATATATATATATATATATATATATATATATATATATATATATATTTATTTCTTGTTTTTAATACGTGTTGTATATGTTTTTTAATACAATGATATACCTAAAGAATTTAAAGTTTTGTGTGTACCACGAGCGTAACTTGCTTTTATGACCTTTGATGTGTTTTTATCCCTCGACCCTCGGGCTCAAAATCCCACCGCAGGCCATAAAAGCCTCCTTACGCTCTTAATACATAAATAACTATATTTTTTTATGCAATAAAAGCGTGAAAAAGTGCACTTTTCTAATGCAAACGGGTGAAAAATTAAATAATGAAACGCTATTGCACTAGCACCTAGAATTTAGACCTAGCACATGCAACCTGAAGTAAAAAGTGTCTTGTTTCCTTTATATGTATGTATGTAGTAGTATTTCACGCACTCCCTAAATAAGATTATACTCTTTACTTATGTTGCATAAATAACTTATACACTATAAGTACTTGTACAAATATGTACTTATTGTTATATTTACTACATGCACAGATCATGATCATAAAACATATGTTTACTTTCATATTGCAAGTTCATTGCTTGCAAATAAATTTGCATTCTAAAATTACTAACAATTATCTTTTTTTTGTATCTTTAATGCACTTTTATATGCAACGAATTGAAGAAAAAAATGTTTTCCGAACGATATATGTATAAGAATTAAAGAATTAGGATGTTATTATTGAGAGCAAATTTTTCTTTATTTTAGATTATCTACGTTACAAGAAACCCCAAGGACACATGTGTATCATACTACTACCAATCCATTTTAAGAAACGGTTACTCTGGAGGTTTTGAAACATTTTGTGAATTCTTCTTATCAGGAAGAGGTAATATTACATTCGTATTTTGTTATTTATTTACTTTATGCATTTGTTTTCGACCAAATTAATATATTAATAATTTCCTACACAAAATAAAGACATGTGTCATATAAAGCATTTGCACAAACATTGCACAATTGACAAATAATATAAATTGTAATTAGTTTGACTATTACTTACATAAAAAAAAAACAATAAAGGCCTATTTATAATAAAGTAACATGAACGGTAACGCAAAACATGAGCGCATGGTATTGCTATCTGCTGATTTATAAAGGAAAGTAACGCAGCGCCACAATCAGCAACGTCATAAACGCAACGCAGAATTTATTATAAAAATCAGTATTACCGACATATTCATGAACTGTCACAACTTCAATATATATAATATTTTCACTGTGCATTTCTATTTAAATTATTTTATATACTAACCTTATTTATACTTATATCACAGACCACACTTATACAGAAGCGACACTCCTTGTCGGCATCATTGTTGTTGCGATTTTACGTTTATGACCTTGAACTTTAAATTTGTTGGCAAATTTACGCGCGAAATTCAAATTGTTTTAAATGGTAAAAGAAAAATTAGTACATAAAAGTATTAAAATTTTGATTTTATTAACGAATTAAAAAGAAACCAGATAAAATAATCACATAATTATATTTTTATTAAACAAATACCTGAATTTTACAAATTCATTACAATGCAGAATTTTCTAAATCTTTGATGTGGGAAACACAAACGTCAGACTCGATGAATATGTCCTATATATCCTTCTCCATCAAATCTTCTCTTCCACAGGCCTTGAGCCACATTTTACACCTGTATTTCTTAAATGAATATACATTTTACTTGATATGGTAGTCGTTTTACATAGCTTACATTTCTGGATCTTTCGGAAACGAAAAAAACTTACATTTCCCTTTCTCCATTTTTTAAATCTATTTATACAGTCTTTATATGAACAAACAAGTCCTCCCGATTCTACTTTCTTCTTTCTATACATTTCATTAGAAACTAACACCACTTCTAAAATTCACAAACAGTTCACAAAATGACATATGTCAAAAGTGAGAAGACGTGTTTGGTTTGCTTGCATTAGTCATAACCCTAAAATACATGGGCGTGACAAGCTCAGACAACCAGGGCCGGCGCTAGGGGCGAGGCGGCGAGACGTCCGCCTAGGGCGGCAGTTTTTAAGGGGCGGCATTTTTTCGATCGACGGCAGGAGAGAAATTTTGAATTTGTAAATATTTTTTGTTTATTAATAAACACAAAAATTACTGCAAACTTAAAATTACTAAATAGTTATTTATGCAACAACAGTAAAAAGTACAGTCTTATTTCACGAATAGGAAAGTTTGACCGAACAAGCCGTATGAGAGTTTGTCAAATCCTATGAGTGAAGTAAGAAACTTGTTATTCGAATTCCATTCAATTTTTTTAAGTTTGCAATAAAAGTGAAAAAAGGGCCATTATTGCACTCGTTAGCGTTTAAAAAAGTGCCCACTTTTATTTGTTAAAATAGGCATAGGTACATTATAAATCCATTTGTGCTTTTTAACAAACGGACCTCATTGTTTCAAGAAAAGCTATCTGAATTAGCAATACTAGCTATTAAGCACGTCAATTACCAACATGCTGAAATAATTGATAACTGGGCACAAATTAAAACAAGAAATCGATTAATTTTTGTTTGCATAAGCAGTGATTCAGATTAGGACTGGTGTACGAAATAAGTATATTATAAATGAATATTTTAGTATTATTATTTCCTACACCACTCCTATGCTAATTTTTTTTATCACTGATAGATTTCGATAAGTTGTACATTCTTAAAAAGCTAAATAAATTATTTTCATTGGTGTAAATTTCCAATATGGCGTCAATATAAAAACATAATTTTAATCTATTAACTCGAAATTTAATAAATATAAAAGAAATTGAGCACAGCTGTTCAAAAGAAAATAAAAAAGCGACGTAGAGAGAGAAAACCAAAATTCCATATTATTTCAGATTTAGGAGTTTTTTGCATAAATAAAAATTTAAGATAATTAATTTTTTGCATTTATCTAGTGACCTATGATTTTTTTTCGGAAAAACAAATACATCTAGCCTGTAGAAGTAGTTATTTAATTTTATATTTTAAATAACCTCCCCCCCCCCTGAGATAGGGCGCAATAAAAAAGTTCGCCTCGGGCGGCAAAATAGTTAGCGCCGGCCCTGCAGACAACAGCTCTTCCAGAATATGTGAAATATAATGATTTTCCTTATGATAACGATTTTTTTCTATCGTTTGTTGAAAAAATAACATATTTGTTCTTATTAGAAATCAATTTGTGTTTCTCAATATACTTTTATTATTGACTCCTAACGCAAAATGTTCTCTCTCTAATTTTCGTTTCTCTCTCTGACTGTCGCTTCTGTCTTATACATGAAGAGACAATAAATAAAAGTGAACCGAATTTCAACGAAATATACCGAATTCTATTAATTGATTAGAATTACTATCTTTGGCCATAATTATAAATCACAGATTTTGTGTTTGCGTTACCGGTCACGATGCGGTTATCGTTACTTCATTATAAATAGGCCTTCAAACTACTGCAAAAAAGTAATCATTTGTGAACAACGTTCAACAAACGTAAAAACAAAAAACAACTGCTACCCGAAAGGATCACGTGGTTCCAAGTTGACCAAAAATATTCTTCAATTAAATGGGGTATTATTCCATGTCAAAGAAATAGTAAAAGTCAATAATTATTGCATACTTTAAACTAAGAGTTTTAGTAAAAGAAGACGAAATATTGCTTTTTGTAAAAAAATGCTCAATTATAGTAAACGTGACGACATTGTCCCTAGGGACGCCCCAAGCCTATTAATCGATTATTTTCGGAAATTCAAACAAAAACAATAACTAGCAGGTCGATCGACCGAATTCTTCCGAAAAATTAGAAAATAATTGATTAGGGCATCATTAATTAAGCAATTTTATTACAACGAAGTAAAATTTCATCATTTTCATTTTACCAAAATTCTTAGTTTAAAGTATGCTACATACCTTACAATAATTATTGAAATTTACTATTTTTTTGAAATGGCTGAACACCCCATGGATATTCACTTTCTTCTGTGAGAAGGAATATTTACTTGTCTTGCTTTAACTTTAAGCGTATTCGATATACACAACGAATAAAATTTTATTGAAATAGATAATATTGAATTTTATTTTTAGTTTCTTATGGTCACTATTATTCCCATGTCCACGGCTATTGGAAACAAAGAAATCTCCCGAACGTTCTCCTGATCAAGTATGAAGATATGACATACGATCTTCGTTCTGTTATAAAGGAAGTAACAGAATTTCTCAATAAAAATCTTACAGAAAACCAAATATCTACTCTTGTAGAACATTTGTCATTTGAGAATATGAAAAATAATCCTTCGTGTAATAACGCACAGGTACCACACAGGAGATTCTTCACTAATAATGCAGATGGATTAACTTTCATGCGATCTGGAAAAGTTGGAGGATATAAGAAAGAAATGTCGGACGAAATGGAGAAGAAATTTGATGAATGGATCAAAGAGAATGTGAAAAGGACGGGAATTACAATATATGAATAGCAAAAAAATAAAATAAATGTTAATGTCGCACTTTAAATAAAATTATCCAGAAAAATTGTCAGACTAATTCATTTAAGTATTTTTTTGTATATAAAAGGTGTTTAAATTTGTGGTTGATTTTTTTGATATCTGCCATTTTTTTCCGTAGATATCTGTTGTGTAACAGTTGACATTTCTGTAGTAAAAGCATAAATAAATAAATATATCATCACGGCATATTACCCATATCTGAGTGTGCCAATCTGCGGGCGCTTACCAGGCGTGTGCCATTTAAAATTCGAAATATTTAGCGTCGATCAGGATCGAACCCGGTTCACCAGATTCGCGACCAGATACTCAGGCACGCGCCTACGGCACCCCATAAAAGCATTACATTGTTTAATTATGGAATACTATACTGTGCAGCAACGCGTAATACAAAATAGTTATTTATGCAACAAAAGTGTCAACAATTATACTTGACATCATGTCATAAAGCTTGTTTACACTTGAGTTGCTTACAATATTTTTTATACGAACTTATATAACATTCCTGAAACAAATTAGAATACAATATTTTTTATACGAACTTATATAATATTCCTGAAACAAATTAGAAATTTAACAGACAACAATATGAACACACCAAATACCGAGTTCACATTTTACAGATCTGAAGTTGGAATTGCAGTTTTGTTAGTATTATCAACATGAATGTAGAGAAAAAAATAGTTATTTACATTCGAGTGCGCGTAAGTTGTATTTTACAAAAATAAATACTTCACGCACGAGAATTGTATCAAATTTTTTGGCCGACGATAATGAAAATCACTTTTTTTAATGAGATAGGTTATACTTCTGAAAAGGGTTAGTTTAAAATACTGTGGTTAAGTCAATTTCCAAATTTGATTTTACTTACCTTCATTAAAGTACTTCTTCTAGCGAAAATTTATTTGTAATAATAGACGTTGTTTAGGACTGATAATATATTTATTTGCTCATATTTTCTTCGTAATAAATAATAGGTAGGTGTCGATATTTGACATTTCAGCAATGTTCGCCTCGCGTATTTGAAAGGTACATTGATCGGTGACTATATCGGTAACGGCGGATTTTTACAATAATGACATATGTCGCTGCCGTGATTTTGGTTTATATAAATTAGTTTTAAATATAGGAAATGTTAAAGTAAAAAAATAACTTACGTAGGTAGTACTTTTTTACATGAACTTTATTATAGTAAAGATGATTTCTTTTCTAGCAGATCTATGTAAAGTAAATAAAATATAAAAATCGTTTACTTTACACTTTACACAGTGTCTGCAGCGCATAAAGTATCAACGTTGCACATTTGAGTATAAGAACACATACTTATATTTCTATAAACTGCAATATTTTAACATAAAAATAATAAATTCTTATACAATACTTTCTATGTATAGTAGTAAGGTATTTTAATCTTTATATTCAACTATTTTTGTACAGGTTTTATTATTCAGCGCGCCGAAGCAAATGGTATCCCTGAAGAGGCGTAACCTGAGGTCGCTACACACACTTTCTACGGTACAGTAATAGCCGAGACAGACGACAAAAATTAATGATCATTACGGGTTAGATATAGTATGCTCACCTGAAGTTGAGACTGATGACAGATGTCAAAATTGCGTCTATTAACTATCCAAAAAATATTGAATATAGTAAGTCCATACTACTTGTTGTATTGTACTCGTACAGTACAAAACAATAAGTAGCACGTGCTTACTACAATCAATATTTTCTGGTTTGTTAATAGACGCAATTTTGACATCTGTCAACAGTATCACCTTAAGGTACGCATACTATAACTAACCGGTAATGATCATTAATTTTTGTCGTCTGTCTCGGCTATAAGAGTAAAAAGTAGTTTTGAGGTTATGCATTGCAAAATCAGTTGTTTTTATAAATAAAATAGCTACATACCGTTTTTCTTTAAAAACACTGGCCAAAGTAATATTGACAAAGACTGTTTTTACAAAACTGACTTAATAATTCAAAAATCGCGTAGTCTAGTCACCATACATGATTTTGACAGTGAATGTACATTACAATTCTGTTGTTTTTTATGTAACCAACAAGAATAAATATGAGCACCGTATTTTAATATAAGTGCATTTAAAAAATAGATCAAAAAATATACATATACAGTCGAACTTCAGTAAAATATACATATATGTATATTTAATTTTACAAAAATGTAAAATTTCTGATAACACAATAATGACATTGTTTGTAGCATTAAATTTTCCATATGCAATTTTTGTAACATTTGAATTATTATTTATAATTTGTAAACAAATTGCCGATAAGATAAAATGATTTTTTCGTAGAGAAATAAATTATATAGTTACAGAAACGCTATGCTAAGTACACATAGTTGTTTATTCATTTGTTAGTAGTTATATTCCATTCTTACTCTCCATTTGTCATTACTTAAGTAGACATTAGAGAGAATACATCTGCTGCAAATAAATTGATAGAGCAAAATGAATATTCCGTGGTCAAAAATTGAACCAAATAATGAGATTGATAAAAAATTATATGAAACATTTACGAACAAATTAAGACACGGGTATGCAGAATATGGTAATAAAGATACAGTTATGCCAATACAGTTCGCAAAAATCATGGATAGGTGTTTAAATTTGGAGGTGAAAGATACTGATGTGTTTATTACTTCATACCCAAAAACAGGTATGCAAAAATTTATTGTACCTTAACAATTATGTAACTATAAATATCGTGTTTTTATTAAAAGTAATATTTTGTCCTACCTAATATAACACCACACTTTTATTAGAAAAGCAAGTTTGAAATACGAGCTATTATTATTGTGGAAGTTATTATACCGGTTTTTTTTTTCAATGTTACCTCCTGTTTTGTAAGACAACAATGGTTGTGGTATCAATAGAAAGTTAATTTTTTGCATCAAATGACCCTAAATAGATAAAATGTATAATTTGTACTATGTTGCACCAATATTTTAATTGAAATTAAACAAAAATTTAATCTATAATAAATTGTATACGTAAGTATAAATGTTGATTTTAATTAAATATTTGTTTGTACAAAAAGGTATATATTTTTTACCTAGGATGAACTCTCAAAGAGTTATGTTAAAAAATATTTAACCAGAAAAACTTTATGAAAGAAATTTAAATCACTCAAAAATAAACAATATTAGTTATTTAGTTATAATACATTAATCTAATAGGTTTTACTATTTATATCAGTTTATATTCGTCTTGGAATCGAAAGAAGTAAATTATCGATGATTTTTAAATAATACTTCTCAATACTTTCCTGCAAATTCAACCACTACTCCGACCCAGTTAAAGATACAATGGTGCGGTTTGAAAATTAGAAATAATGTAATAAAATATCTGATGTGGCCAACACAAAACCTCCCGCTATTTAATTTTTATTAATTTAAATACATACCTACGTATTTACTAACGCTGCAAACTGTTACATTGCAGAAGACTATTGCTTTATTTACTATTTTCTTTTTAAAATGTCACTATTATTAATTTGAATTGATTAGTTTTTTGACAGTGACGTTTACTGTTAGTTATATTCACACAAAGGAATTGTGTTTATCTTAGGCTTAATGTATTCCTGTAGAAAATTCAATAATCTTTAATTTTCATAAGACATAAAATGCGAAAAATGGCATTTAATGGTATTTTTTAAAGAAAAACCATTATGAGCTTCAGGTAAAGTGCCATTTCCGGTTATCCGATTTACACCAAAATCTAATGACTTCTTTTCATATTAGAATAGGGTACAAATACAAGGTTTCAGAATTTTCTGAATGATAGTATTTGAGTTAGAGCGAAGACAAAATCCATACACGTACACACATACACACATACAGACATCATCGTGAAAATGTTAAAATTGGATTCTAGGGACCTTAAAACGTGGTCATTTACTAAAATCTCGATATGTGATTTTTAGCACGATCCCTATACCTCCCTTACCAAGGGTAGCGGGAGGTAAAAATAACGTTACTAGTAGTGTAACTAGGCAACACTAATATCAATAGATGTTATTGTATAGCCTATTTCAATACTGTAAAGCCTCATTTCCACCGAATGTTTTAATGCTTAATACATAAGGCTTAATGAATTATAACAATTTACTAGGATACCATTTCCAGCTATTTTGTTTAGTGACAATTCAACAGAAATGTCATATCTTTTTTCCGAATTACTTGTTGTTTAGTAGACTGCCATTGCAGCAGCAATTCTTCTTTTTTTAATATGTTATACCTATACACAATTTTCTGTATTTATATCGATACCGAAAAATTAATTAAAAGTTAATAATTATAAAATAGACTGAGAGTTGACAGTTCAGGTTAGAATTTTTCAATTATTTGTTTTTATGCATTGCTCTTAGTTCTTAAGCATTAAGCCTTATGCAAAGCTGGAAATGGTAGTAAACGTTGTCATATGATAAACATTTTTACGCATTGCGCTTAGTTATTAATTATTGCTCTTACGCATTAGGACAATCGGTGGAAATGAGGCTTAAGATTAAGTATTTCTAAGTTTAAATACCATTTTTCTTGAAATTATGGTTATACAATCCTATGCAATATTTATGTCGCTGAAATCACAATTTTTTTTCTAATGGACTAAAAAATTATATGAGGTACCATTTAAAAAATATAATTTTATTCTACAATTTGAGAACCTCAGGATGAATTTTCTGTTTGTTATCACTAATAAATTAGGTCCTTATTCTTTATCATTTTTTGTATATAACATTTTTCTCTAAAGTTATTAGTTAGCCAAAAACGCACTGGTTGTGTCTCGATTATTAATTGCTTTTATTAACACACTTGACAGATAAATAACTATAGTGTATGTAGGTACTAATTATTTAGTTATTGAAAGTTAGAAATTTACAAAACCAAATGATTTTTCCAGGTACTACTTGGACTCAAGAAATGATATGGATGATAGTAAATAATCTAGATTTTGAACGTGGAAATACCCCATTATATCAACGGTCACCGTTCTTAGAGTATGTCTTTTAATTTCTACAGTATTGTCAAATTCTTATTTCATAAATTATATCAGAATTTCAGGTTTGTACTGTTATGACGACGTAATAAAAACATATAATTTTATCCCTAGTCCAGAACTTAGTGATTCACCAAAATACGTTGATGAAACAAAAGATAAAGAAAGGGTGATTAAAACACATTTACATTGGCATTTATTGCCCTGGCAAATACAAAATAAGGAAAAAACACCAAAAGTGAGGAACTCTCCTAATACAATTTTATGTAGTTGAAAAGGTAGAAGTGAGTCTGTGGAGATGGGTTTATTGTCAAGAAAGAATGGCGAGTGAACATTTAGTAAAACGTGTATACCGGATGACCCATTGTTTCGAATAAAAGTTTAACGATTTGGAAGAAGGCATCCAATCCTGTAAATAAATTCAAATTTATCTAAAAAAAAAAAAAAAATAAAATTATTACTTTAGTAGATGGTGATGCAATCAACAAAATAGTTAAAAAAAAATCCGGAAACAATTAACGCAATGTGGGTGTATGTGTGTCGGTGACGACATCCTGATAACAATTTACCGCCGGCATTAGCATTACCCGAGACGTACTACGAGGAGATTGCTCGGTCGGATTTACTTTTCGTGTGTATGAGTGTATGTGTATTTGTTTGTGTTTGTGTCTCCAAAAAAATTTGCACGTATTTAGAAAAATTGATTTGATTGCATTAGTGCGTAAAACATTGTACATACCTCAGGCCGAAAGACCTTGGTCGAATGAAAGCTTCAAATTATTAAAATATCTTTCAGAACTCATATAAAGAATTTTAATAATACTACCTTTTTAGTTTAAGTACCACTGTGAGTGACAGAGCTGGGCTTATTTTTCCCAACCCAAAAAAATATATGTTTGGCTACAAAATGATGGTGTTTTTCGCACTAGATCGGCAACATGTCATTTGCGAAAAACGCGATTTTGCAACGAATCATATACAAGGTTTTTTCTAATACCGTTTAGATTCAATGTTTAGAAGAAAAAAATAATGAATTACTATATTAGAGGTTAGCTGTCACTTTTTCGCATTATTATAAAGTGACAGACTATAGCTGATTGATTGATTTGATCACTTTTTCGCATTAATGCGTTTATCTGTTCGAACTAATGCAAAATAGATTGGCATTATGACATTCAACATAAAACGGAATGGGAATTTTATTCAGATTAATTGTAACGTACAAGTGAAATATGGAATTAACCAGAGAGCATTTTCTTCAGCCATACTCACATTTAGTAATGAACAACTTAAGGCAATTTTTTGGCCTAAAAATTTACGGGATAGAAAGTTTTCGCCTGAAAAAGAAACAGATGCTGCAAAATTAATAATCATTTTGAAAGAATTCTAAAAGTGATAGATTGAGAGCCTTTAAGAAATGGAAATAAATAATGGTGAAGTGTATAACTATGATCACATTTAAAATAAAATTCTAAAAATATGACCTATATATCTTATTCTCAGTAATTCTATCGTGACGTATTAGAAAGAAGTATAATTTATCATAACAATACTTCAATACAGTATCCTGTACTTTATTATTTAATGCCATCCTCAATAAGTACATAATAATAAATATATATTGTTACATTTATTACATACATCGATCATATGACAATAAAATAACAGTTATGTTACATTAACCTTGCATGTTAATTGTTTGTAAATAAATTTGCATTCTAAAATTACTAACAATTATAATCATCTTATTGTTGTACAAATTTAATGCGCTTTTATATGTAACCAACTGGAAAATAGATGCTTTCCGGTCAATATTTTCATATTATTGATGTAAGCAAATAAATGTAACACAAAACTTTACTTTCCTTTGTTTTAGATTATTTACACTACAAGAAACCCCAAGGACACATGTGTATCATATTACTACCATTGCATTTTAAGAGAAGGTTACAATGGAGATTTTGAAACATTTTGTGAACTCTTCTTATCAGGAAGAGGTAAGATTTCATAAATATTTTGTTTTTTATTTACTTTATGCATTTGTTTTTGACCTTCAAATAACCGAAGTATCAAAGTATTTAATATATTATTAACTTGTATACAAAAAGATATGTGACTTACATTAGTTGCATAAATGCGTTTTGCACAAACTGATAAACATTGCACACTTCACAAATATCATAAATAGTAATACGTTTCACTATTATTTACATTGACACGGACCTATTGTAAACAGGTATTATTTGCAAACAACTTTCAACAAACGTCAAACAGTTGCTACTCGAGCGAGTCACGTGGTTTAAGCAGGAGATTTTCACATTAGTTGAATATGTTCACATACAATACATACATGATAAATAATACATAATATCGAAGGGCATGGATTGTAATAAGTACAAGTAATAACTATGGTTATAGGTGTAACTTCACAATATCGGAAAATCAATCAAAACGATCATTATTCTTACAGGGCTATTCTGTAAGCGATCGTTATGACATATCGAATCGTTATATCTGGTTATATCGTTAAAGTGGTATTCTGTAAGCAAAAATTCAATTGTTCATAACGACAAGCTGATAACGATTTTCGTAAAATCGTTATTTTTTAACGACAAGAAAAAACTGATCGTTATGTTAACGATTTGTTGTATTTCAATATTCTTGAAATATTAGTTACCATTATAATGAATGGTGATCCCGAATTATTATTATTTCTTCACTTTTTCGAAGAAAATAATAAAAGGTAATTATATATTTTAAAAATATGTCAGATTATATTCCAATTTTACTAAATATATTTAACAGAAAAAATCTTCGAAAAATTCATAGGGCTTTAAGAGATAAAAGTGATCCTTTTACTATCCCACAGGAAAATTTAGAAAATTATTTAGATTATCACGAGTCGCCGCAAGAGATTTTACTGAATTGTTGCCATTCCTAGAAGCAAATACAATGATAACTGCTATACCAAATCTCCTAAAAGTGCTCTATATTAATCATACTTTTACATATGCTTTATTTTACTGAGTGCATTTAATCCCCTAGCCAATTCAGCATATGCTTCTTCAATCTGATTTGGATTCTCTGGATAATATTTATTTGTTCTCAGAGCGACATTACTTGCAAGAAAGTCTACATAATAGCATATTGTTCTTTTGTAGTTTTTGAGGCCATCGTTTACTTATCCATATCTAATATAATAGAGAATAATAATAAATAGCCATTAATAAAATGAAATAATAATATAAATCTTCACCAACAATTTTCAAAATGAAATTTAAATGTCAGTTTTAATAGAGAATTGAGTAAACAATACTACCAATCGCAAAAAAATTATAACGATTTCGTTATCAATGAAATTCAACGATATTGTTTTAACGATCGATCTTACAGAATACAAAAATAACGATTTTCGTAAAATACAAATAACGATTTTCATAACAACGATTTTCGTTAAGATAACGATTCGTTAAGCGAATGTTTTACAGAATAGGCCTGTTAATAGCGTTTAATTTTTAAATTTTTAATAAAATAATTGAATTTTTATAAATAAATATTCAAAAATTATTATGTACTAAAAAAATTCTATTGTTTCTACACGATATTGACTCTTGAGGCTCAATGTACATTTTTTGAAATTAAGTTTGCTGGGTTACCGTTACCAAAGATGCAAATTAGAAATTTTGGCATTAAAATATTTAGAATTTTATGCTCAAATTTTTTATGTATAAAAGCACCCCACTGCCCATAAAATTCTAGTGAACATAATACTTGAACAACGTGTTTCCCCATTTATATTTAAGTCAAGGATTGCTTGGAATACCAGGAATGTATCTCCCGTTAGTTTATTTTTTTAAATGAATGCTACAAAAATAATATTTAATTACAAAAAAAAAAATAATTACAGTAATGAAAATAATTAATCAATACTGTTAAAAGAGAAAAATAAACAAACTTTGATTATTCCATATTCCAATTTAAATTCAAACGATAGTTATGTACGGGAAACATTTCTCACCTTGCACGCTGTGACATCTGGTGGATTCCAACTTCGTAAACATGCTAAAATATGAAATATGATAATATTAATTTTTATTTTCAGTTGGTTATGGCCAGTATTACTCCCATATCCACGGTTATTGGGAACATAGAAACCTTCCGAACGTCCTTCTGATCAAATATGAAGATATGAAATACAATCTTCATTCTGTTATAAAGAAAGTAGCTGAATTTCTTAATAAAAAGCTTACAGAGGACCAAATATCTACTCTTGTACATCATTTGACTTTTGAGAACATGAAAAATAATCCTGCTTGTAATCATTCAGTGGTACCACACAGGAGATTCTTCACTAATAATGCAGAAGGATTAACTTTCATGCGATCGGGAAAAGTTGGAGGATATAAGGAAGAAATGTCGGATAAAATGGAGAAGAAATTTGATAAATGGATCAAAGAGAATGTGAAACGGACGGGAATTACTATCTACGAATAGTTAAAGATTTGCTAAATGAATAACAGCATTATCTCTTAAAATTAATTGAAAATAAAAACTAAATATGTATTTCGCGAACAGTGTTTTTTTCTTCCGTAGTAAAATTTTACACGAAGTCTTACTAAGAGAGTAAAGAGAAATTGGATTACTCAACATGTCTACCATGTCAGAGGTCCCTTCTTAAAAGTCCTTTTTATTCAAAGAGTGGTTAAAAATACTCAACATTACTTAAATCTGACGTGAACATCACACGACTTCCTTGTACGCCTATAAACTACACATATTTATAACTAAAATATAAACTATTAATTTTAACTTCAAAACGGGAGGAAATATACAGTGTGAACACTGAAAACCGTGACATAGGCGTTTAACATGGGAAAACAGTTTTTTTCAAATATTATCTGTCCCGTAAGGCTATAGTGGGAGTTTTTGATATGGTTAGAAAGATTATTTAATTTGGCATCGGAAGACTATCTAAATACTCCTAATTTAATGTCTTATTAAAATATTTACGAAAGCATAATCCTACTTGACAGTTATTACATATAATTTACTAAAAACAGTAATCATGGAAACGTAAATACTTGATGTACCAAACTATTTACGTTTTAATTTTGTAATTTATTTAATAATACATTGTGCAAAATAAATATAAAAATATTAACTTGAACCGGGAGGGATTTGAACTAGTGAAAAATTATCATGAAGCCTTGATTTAACCAAGTCAGCTACCGAATACGTTTCCATGATTACTGTTTTTAGTAAGTTATAAGTAATAACTGTCAAGTAGCATTATACTTTCGTAAATATTTCAATAATAAAGCATTAAATTAGGAGTATTTAGATAGTCTTCGATGCCAAATTTAATAATCTTTCTAACCATATCAAAAACTCCCACTATACTCTTGCGGGACAGATAATATTTGAAAAAAACTGTTTTCCCATGTTAAACGCCTGTGTCACGGTTTTCAGTGTTCACACTGTATATGAATATTTCCTCTGAAATCTGAAAACCGAAATTTTTCGCAATTACAATATTTCCTTTACTACGTACAAAGAAGTAAAAAGGGATGCTATGACTGATATAACAAAAAACAATTATTATGACTTTTTGATACCACGAATTGCTTCAAAATTAAACGAACTTTCATTTAAAAATATTTAAAAAAATTGGTTTATGGGTCTATTATGTATTTTATCCTTAAGCCCGGTTGTAGAAGCTTACAAAAACACATATATCCAATTTAAAATTGGTGCGAACTTCGAATTATTTCAATAAAAAATAATAAATATTAAGATATATCTTACATTTAAAACACATGTGAAATAACATATTTATTATTTACATTCACTTTGTTGTTTTTTACAGTGAGTAAGTAAACACATATTTCTATAAACTTCAATATTGTAACATAAAATTAATATATCTTATACATTACTCCACATTCGATGTATAGTATTATAGAGTCTACACTAATTTCTACAAACTGTTTACATAAATATATACAAATGTGTTAATCTTGTTATATTTTGTGAGGTACTTTTATGGATTATTATTGCAATATTAATAATGTGTGAATCAAATAAAAATATTAATTATGATTCTACTATTTGAATATTTTACCATTGAAACATAAAGTACATGTATTATTAGTTAACAATTATTTTCTTCAGCTTATTCTCTTAAATAAATACATAGTTACCTATTTTACCATCAATCTACACATACATTCCTTATAAAAACTAAGATATATAAAAATAATTTATTTGCATTTGTTTTAAATTATTTCAGGCATAGAAGGATGGATAATAAATTGTTCCTGAGGTAACAAAATTAGAAATAAAAAATTAAATCATAAAAAATATTAGTCGACTTTGAAATTTTACGAGTACATAGGTACTCGTTAATTGTAATATAATAAATTGTTCGTAGAATTTTTTTATGGAAAAAATAGTTCCGTTATAGTAAAATTAAGAAATTATTTAAGTAAATTTAAATATTTCTGAAGTGCATTAAATGTAAATTTAAGTATCAATTAAGTATCCACTTTCTCAAATATTCGTTAACCTTTGAAATGATTTTAATAAAATTTTCTTCTTTCAAGCTGAAGATTTAAAATATTACTGTCTATCTATGTACTTTTAAGTACAAAATAACAAGTTGGTGTTCTACACAGTTTATTATATGCATTGTGGAAGGACCTTTTTGCTCTAATGCATTACAAAGTTATCTTTATTAAAAACTTCATTGTTTTAATATTTTAAAATTCACTTGTAGAGTATAAAAATAATAATAATAGATATTAAATAAATATTTAATAAAATTAAATGTTAGAGAAAAATTTATTTAATAAAAAATAACTTAGTATTGCATTACACCAAAAAAAATATATTTCAATACAAAACTTATTGGTTTACTATTCTACTACACATGAACCATCTATTTTGGTACGGCGATTATTTCAAGCATACGATTATTTATTTCGTATTGAGTCTTATGATTTTGGTCGTGGAATTAAAAATAATTTGGAAATGACGAAAAGATGAATGAAAATCTGTTCTAACTTATTTTATTATTAATGAAAACTGAGTATTTATTATATTTGGTCTTACTGAATTATGCTTACATATCTCTTTATTTGGAAGCAGTTCTCAATAATAGTTTTGATTATAAGGTAAATAAAAATTTAATGTTAATTTAAGTAGGTACGTATTTTTCCTTATGAAATTGAAGAGTATTGATGATAATATTTGAATGGGATTACCTCTCGTAGTTTAAAATACCTTATAAGAAACAATGTTTTGATAAAAAAAAAACATGATCTGTGTCTGCTTTACAAGCAGATATCGGTAATGATGACATGTTCGTAACGTGCGTGAGTTTACTAGGCGTTACAAAATTACAGGGGTCACTTTTGTCGTCGGTTGGGATCGAACGGGGGTTCCCCGATTTATGACCAGACAGAAAACCCTGTTCATAATAGCGAAATAAAATATAAACACGTATAATCGTTGTGTAGTAGTTTTTAAAAAAAATTACAGTATTTCACCTATTCCAGACTGATTCGAAGGTTTGATGAAATGCTGTATCTTAAAATTTTATCGACGTAGCTTATATAGGTCAATGTGTCTAATATAATTTTAAGATTTTGTAATAAATTCATCCGTATTTTGTAAATATACCAATAGCTGAAGATGGACTTGCCCTAAGCCCGAAACGTCCGTAATAAAGAATTTTACAATACACGTGGACCATTTATGTCTTTTGTTTCGCATTTAAACCATTCAACGGTTGGTCCTTTCATCCCTCTACAACAAATATTGGAAATTGTAAAAAAAAAACTGCTGTCATTACTGTGTCATTTTTATTGAGACCAAGACGACGTGAATTTTTTAAGAAAGAAAGAATGAGAAATTATAGCAAACTTTCGTCCAAAAATGCGACACAGGTACGAAATAAAATGTTGTGCGTCATACGTCCGTTAAATGAGTTTTTATACTAGCGTTTTATAACAACAAATTTTTGATTGGCATTTTTGTTGCTAAATGAAATTTGGACGAACCAATTCATTTCCAAAAACGACACAAAAAATATACTTGAAAAATTTGAAGATAACTTAATTACATCAGATAAAAATAAAACAATTAGTTCGAATTACAATAATTTTTACAAAATTATTAAGAGTAACTATGATTTGGAAAGTTATTTAAATAATAATTTTGAAATGAGTAAAGTACAGGTCCTAGCTCAATTAAGAATGTTATCGAAATATATAATAATACTAAATATAAACAAAAATAAATACAAGCTTAACCCATTGTATAATTGTACGATATCTAACCTACAAGAAAAAGATGATCTATTTCACTTTTTTTACAGATGTCCGATTTATGAATCTTATCGTAAAAAATATATAATGCCACTGTTAGACAAAAATTTAACTATAAATGAGTCAAACTATTATTTACTCTGGAACAGTGTTGAACAATGTAAAATAAATTCAATATTCTACTATACTGTGAGTTCCTTGAAATTACGTCCCTTTTGTTTGAATGAATAATAAAATTTATACTAGGTATGTACAATATTATAACTGTATATTTTTTTTATTAATTAATAACTGATATTTTCGTGATTTTCATTATGGCTACTCTTAAACAAGTTAAATAAAATTAAAATTAAATTTATTATTATTATTTACTATTGGTCTTTTTAATGTTATAAGTAACGATGTTGACATTATTATTGTTACTAAGGAATAGGTACTATTATGTGTTATATATAAATGCTACTAATGGGAATTTGTAATACGTTTGTAACCAACCATTGTTTAAAAGATGTATAAATCTTATATACAATAAACTGTTATTATTATTGCTAAATAAAATACTTTTAAGCACTAGTGTTTAAAAGTAACATGACTGTTTAAGGCGTAAAAGTGAAAGTTTAATGTGTAAAAGCGACAGTTTAATGCATAAATTATGCTTAAAAGTATTTCATTTAGTAACGAATAGATGAACCTGACGTTTGACTACTTTTTAATTTTGAAAAATTCAGAATATTGATATTTGAGAATAAATGATCTGTTTTAAAACGCTGTTATAAAAAATCTTGAATGTAATACATTGCGAAATGAGTATTTTAGGCACGCGACGTGAAATTTGTAAGCACAAGCTTAAGTATCATTTCGCAATTTATTACATAAATAGCTATTTACGGTACTCATTTCGAAATGCCTGATTCGGCTCCTTCGTCGCCTCGTCCAGAAACATGTTTTTTTGAAATTGTATATTAAATTCATATTTACCAAGTCTTTACATTAAGTTTCCTCGGGCACCAAAAGCGTAAATTTTAAAATTTTGGCACCCACAAATTCAGAATTTTATTCTCTAAATTTCTATGTATAAAAGTTTTACGGGGCAAATAATATTTATATTATTACTGTTTTTAGTAAGTTATAAGTAATAACTGTCAAGTAGCATTATACTTTCGTAAATATTTCAATAATAAAGCATTAAATTAGGAGTATTTAGATAGTCTTCGATGCCAAATTTAATAATCTTTCTAACCATATCAAAAACTCCCACTATACTCTTGCGGGACAGATAATATTTGAAAAAAACTGTTTTCCCATGTTAAACGCCTGTGTCACGGTTTTCAGTGTTCACACTGTATATGAATATTTCCTCTGAAATCTGAAAACCGAAATTTTTCGCAATTACAATATTTCCTTTACTACGTACAAAGAAGTAAAAAGGGATGCTATGACTGATATAACAAAAAACAATTATTATGACTTTTTGATACCACGAATTGCTTCAAAATTAAACGAACTTTCATTTAAAAATATTTAAAAAAATTGGTTTATGGGTCTATTATGTATTTTATCCTTAAGCCCGGTTGTAGAAGCTTACAAAAACACATATATCCAATTTAAAATTGGTGCGAACTTCGAATTATTTCAATAAAAAATAATAAATATTAAGATATATCTTACATTTAAAACACATGTGAAATAACATATTTATTATTTACATTCACTTTGTTGTTTTTTACAGTGAGTAAGTAAACACATATTTCTATAAACTTCAATATTGTAACATAAAATTAATATATCTTATACATTACTCCACATTCGATGTATAGTATTATAGAGTCTACACTAATTTCTACAAACTGTTTACATAAATATATACAAATGTGTTAATCTTGTTATATTTTGTGAGGTACTTTTATGGATTATTATTGCAATATTAATAATGTGTGAATCAAATAAAAATATTAATTATGATTCTACTATTTGAATATTTTACCATTGAAACATAAAGTACATGTATTATTAGTTAACAATTATTTTCTTCAGCTTATTCTCTTAAATAAATACATAGTTACCTATTTTACCATCAATCTACACATACATTCCTTATAAAAACTAAGATATATAAAAATAATTTATTTGCATTTGTTTTAAATTATTTCAGGCATAGAAGGATGGATAATAAATTGTTCCTGAGGTAACAAAATTAGAAATAAAAAATTAAATCATAAAAAATATTAGTCGACTTTGAAATTTTACGAGTACATAGGTACTCGTTAATTGTAATATAATAAATTGTTCGTAGAATTTTTTTATGGAAAAAATAGTTCCGTTATAGTAAAATTAAGAAATTATTTAAGTAAATTTAAATATTTCTGAAGTGCATTAAATGTAAATTTAAGTATCAATTAAGTATCCACTTTCTCAAATATTCGTTAACCTTTGAAATGATTTTAATAAAATTTTCTTCTTTCAAGCTGAAGATTTAAAATATTACTGTCTATCTATGTACTTTTAAGTACAAAATAACAAGTTGGTGTTCTACACAGTTTATTATATGCATTGTGGAAGGACCTTTTTGCTCTAATGCATTACAAAGTTATCTTTATTAAAAACTTCATTGTTTTAATATTTTAAAATTCACTTGTAGAGTATAAAAATAATAATAATAGATATTAAATAAATATTTAATAAAATTAAATGTTAGAGAAAAATTTATTTAATAAAAAATAACTTAGTATTGCATTACACCAAAAAAAATATATTTCAATACAAAACTTATTGGTTTACTATTCTACTACACATGAACCATCTATTTTGGTACGGCGATTATTTCAAGCATACGATTATTTATTTCGTATTGAGTCTTATGATTTTGGTCGTGGAATTAAAAATAATTTGGAAATGACGAAAAGATGAATGAAAATCTGTTCTAACTTATTTTATTATTAATGAAAACTGAGTATTTATTATATTTGGTCTTACTGAATTATGCTTACATATCTCTTTATTTGGAAGCAGTTCTCAATAATAGTTTTGATTATAAGGTAAATAAAAATTTAATGTTAATTTAAGTAGGTACGTATTTTTCCTTATGAAATTGAAGAGTATTGATGATAATATTTGAATGGGATTACCTCTCGTAGTTTAAAATACCTTATAAGAAACAATGTTTTGATAAAAAAAAAACATGATCTGTGTCTGCTTTACAAGCAGATATCGGTAATGATGACATGTTCGTAACGTGCGTGAGTTTACTAGGCGTTACAAAATTACAGGGGTCACTTTTGTCGTCGGTTGGGATCGAACGGGGGTTCCCCGATTTATGACCAGACAGAAAACCCTGTTCATAATAGCGAAATAAAATATAAACACGTATAATCGTTGTGTAGTAGTTTTTAAAAAAAATTACAGTATTTCACCTATTCCAGACTGATTCGAAGGTTTGATGAAATGCTGTATCTTAAAATTTTATCGACGTAGCTTATATAGGTCAATGTGTCTAATATAATTTTAAGATTTTGTAATAAATTCATCCGTATTTTGTAAATATACCAATAGCTGAAGATGGACTTGCCCTAAGCCCGAAACGTCCGTAATAAAGAATTTTACAATACACGTGGACCATTTATGTCTTTTGTTTCGCATTTAAACCATTCAACGGTTGGTCCTTTCATCCCTCTACAACAAATATTGGAAATTGTAAAAAAAAAACTGCTGTCATTACTGTGTCATTTTTATTGAGACCAAGACGACGTGAATTTTTTAAGAAAGAAAGAATGAGAAATTATAGCAAACTTTCGTCCAAAAATGCGACACAGGTACGAAATAAAATGTTGTGCGTCATACGTCCGTTAAATGAGTTTTTATACTAGCGTTTTATAACAACAAATTTTTGATTGGCATTTTTGTTGCTAAATGAAATTTGGACGAACCAATTCATTTCCAAAAACGACACAAAAAATATACTTGAAAAATTTGAAGATAACTTAATTACATCAGATAAAAATAAAACAATTAGTTCGAATTACAATAATTTTTACAAAATTATTAAGAGTAACTATGATTTGGAAAGTTATTTAAATAATAATTTTGAAATGAGTAAAGTACAGGTCCTAGCTCAATTAAGAATGTTATCGAAATATATAATAATACTAAATATAAACAAAAATAAATACAAGCTTAACCCATTGTATAATTGTACGATATCTAACCTACAAGAAAAAGATGATCTATTTCACTTTTTTTACAGATGTCCGATTTATGAATCTTATCGTAAAAAATATATAATGCCACTGTTAGACAAAAATTTAACTATAAATGAGTCAAACTATTATTTACTCTGGAACAGTGTTGAACAATGTAAAATAAATTCAATATTCTACTATACTGTGAGTTCCTTGAAATTACGTCCCTTTTGTTTGAATGAATAATAAAATTTATACTAGGTATGTACAATATTATAACTGTATATTTTTTTTATTAATTAATAACTGATATTTTCGTGATTTTCATTATGGCTACTCTTAAACAAGTTAAATAAAATTAAAATTAAATTTATTATTATTATTTACTATTGGTCTTTTTAATGTTATAAGTAACGATGTTGACATTATTATTGTTACTAAGGAATAGGTACTATTATGTGTTATATATAAATGCTACTAATGGGAATTTGTAATACGTTTGTAACCAACCATTGTTTAAAAGATGTATAAATCTTATATACAATAAACTGTTATTATTATTGCTAAATAAAATACTTTTAAGCACTAGTGTTTAAAAGTAACATGACTGTTTAAGGCGTAAAAGTGAAAGTTTAATGTGTAAAAGCGACAGTTTAATGCATAAATTATGCTTAAAAGTATTTCATTTAGTAACGAATAGATGAACCTGACGTTTGACTACTTTTTAATTTTGAAAAATTCAGAATATTGATATTTGAGAATAAATGATCTGTTTTAAAACGCTGTTATAAAAAATCTTGAATGTAATACATTGCGAAATGAGTATTTTAGGCACGCGACGTGAAATTTGTAAGCACAAGCTTAAGTATCATTTCGCAATTTATTACATAAATAGCTATTTACGGTACTCATTTCGAAATGCCTGATTCGGCTCCTTCGTCGCCTCGTCCAGAAACATGTTTTTTTGAAATTGTATATTAAATTCATATTTACCAAGTCTTTACATTAAGTTTCCTCGGGCACCAAAAGCGTAAATTTTAAAATTTTGGCACCCACAAATTCAGAATTTTATTCTCTAAATTTCTATGTATAAAAGTTTTACGGGGCAAATAATATTTGAAACTCAATTTGATTTTGAAGCGATATTGTAAAACTAGCATTAATACATTCCAATTTAAACCGAAAATTCAGTTGATTATACCCAACGAGCTATAAGTAAATATAGAGTGGCGCATCGCATGCTGAACGCGTACTTTACCCGTACACAATTGAATGCTTAGGTCGGCGGCCATTACTATAACTGAGCGCTCAGCTCAGACGCTATACGTTGTTTTTCTCAGCGCTTATTGCACTATTTATTAAAAATGCCCGCAAAGTGTGTTGTTCCTCAGTGTGGAAACAGACAAATTAGAAATAGTTGCAAGTCGTTTCACAAGTAAATTTTATATTCAAAAATTTTAACTCAAAGTTTTAATTAGCCTAAATACAACAACGAATATAATCAATTTATTTTTATGTAATTACTGATATTTATTATTACAATCAAATTTTCTTTATTGAAACAAAAATTTCTGTTGTAATTAAAATGAATACAAGTTCAATTATTATAGGTAATCAATTTTTTGTGTAAATAGTAGGACTGATTCTACAGATATTCAAGGAACTAACATTCGACAATTTTTGACCAAAACAATCATATTTAAAGGTCAATAAAACCATTATTTTCTATTTCATATATGTAGTGATTATTTTCACAATTTTGTTTATTTTATTTAAAGAATATGTTTTTGTTATTGTATTTTATATGTTATATTTTTTATATACGTTATTATTGTCATAATAAAACATATAATTTAATTTTCACTATTTTCGTTTTTATGTATCTACCTACTAACCTTGCTACTTTTTCAATATATTGTATAAATGCAGTTACATTTTTCATATTAATTGTTATTTATTATCGTAAAATATTATAACAAAATAAGGATTCGCAGTAAAAATTCTTAAATTATATTAATTTATCAATAGTTTCACATCATCCGTATTATATATCTGTGAAACTAAATATGTATTAATTTATTTATTTATTTCGAAATATGATATATGTCAGAATAAAACTTTTCGCCACAAATTGCATTATTTATATTTATAATTCTAACATAAAAGGTAAGTTATTTCGTTAAAAATAATTCAGAAATATTAGTGGTAGGCTGCAACCTGCCTGGCAGGTAATAGTAGACATGGCGTCCAAGTGTGTACGGCCAGCAGCGCTCATCCGCCACTCTATATTTACTTATAGCTCGTTGATTATACCTTTTTAGTATAATACTGAGAACTGCTTCTAAATATTCATTCTACCAATCTTTCTACTCTGACAGCGAATGCCAATGCTGCACCTGCTCCATCGGGCTTTGCACCGCGGCGTTCCAATGCGCTAGAGCTTTGCCTCTCGCGAACATGAAACTCCCCAGGACACATTTTCCAAGAGGGCGGTCCCTGCCGTATCCTGCTGTTGCCTGGAGAACATGGAAAGTTATGCTGGTGCCGTCCAGTTGGCCTGGAGGAACCCGTAGATGGAAGCCCTCGCTGAAGGGGACGCTACCGTCAAGGCGCTCTTTGGAGGGGCCGGTTTTCTTCTCTTTGACGACGCGGTATTGCTGGTTGAGGGTGACTTTGACGTAGATGTCGCGTTTGTCGCCCAGAAGCTAAAGAAGAAAAAATATTGTAATAAATACTTAATGTGTCCAGTTGTAAGGCTTTTTTAATGATACGTAACAGTTTAGTGAAACATGTTAACCGCTAAAAATATTTTAGGATATTAAATTGTAAAGATTCAGGGTCTATAGCTTTGTTCATGGAACGGTTCACAGAGTTACAAATTTCAAACTCTGACTACTAGTTGGCTGTTCACAGAAGATTTTGGACTAGTTGAGAATTGGTCAGAATAATTTCCAACTCGGCTGGAAATTTTTAGTGAGACATTTCCATATGATCAAGTTCGTTTTCGTTTGCAGAAAAATAGATTATCTGTTTGATACATTAATAGATATTTACACACCAAGTGAGGTAAAGTAATGTTTATTCATGAGAAGAAAGTTTAGCTCACGAGCCCTTAAGGGCGAGTGAGTTAATTTCTTCGAGTGAATAAACATTCTTAGCTCACGTGGTTTGTACAATATTTTATTCAATTTGGACGAAATACTAATAAAAACCATTATAATATTTAATTTTGCCAAATAAAAAACTGATCAGTTAGTAGGCTAAGCATGACAAACGTCGCTGATAGACGTCAAGTCATGTATTTAAAATGCTTTATTGTCCGTCATTTGTGCCGTGAAAAATAATGAAAATGGCTGAAAATGTCTGATAAATATTATGGTAAGTGTTATTTTCGTACCTGATGTTATTCTAAATGCATTATTTGTTGCAGAGTGAATTAAAATTTTGTGAGAGTGATTTAAAAAAATTTTAATTCACATGTGATAAAAGTGTTTCTTATAGTTGTTGCTATGGAGTTAATAATGGCAGTTTAAAACGTCAAAATTGAATAAAAATAAATTTATATTTATTATTTTAAATAATATTCTAAAGTGAGTATATTATTGCAAACTTAATAAGATACTTGTTAAAATTTGCTTAATAATAGATGTCGGATTCGGATAGTAGCATGTTCAGTGGAAACTTTGATTTTCTAAATGATTTTTCAAGTAAAGATCACGCTCTTTAAATAATGGCTATTAGAAAAAACCCAGAAATGAGAATTATGTTAAAATGACACTCCAGTATACTGAAGATTTTATTGAACAGTAACAAATGGCAAATGTTATTGCAGTATGATTTACAGTTTCACAGTATTTCCGTTATCAAGCTAGAAAAATGGTATACTAGAGCTTATAAATGCACACTAGTTTTCATTGTGTTCACAGAAAAATTCAAACCGTTTGATTTGCACCTATTTTGAAACTGGACATGCGCATTCAGGCTCAAACTCCAACCGTTTGTAAATCGTTCTATGAACAAAGTTTATAAGAACAATCTTAGTCCTATTGGGTTTCAGCATAACAACCTTAGTCCCGGTACATTGGATGTCTTTGAAGAAAGGTGTAGGTTAATTTTGTTTAATAGAGACTTGCTTTTCAAATCACTGGCAAGTGTCTGTTAAGTCTCTGTAAAATTAATCCTCGTGGCAAACACCTATTTCAGTTTTTAATCTCGTATTAGCGTTGCCAACATGATAAGCTAAACAAATGTTACCAGAACAGCTACTTGGAACTACCGATAAAATTTTAACAGTAGGATAAATTTATCGGACCGAATGTAAAATATTGTAAATTAGCAAATTGCTTAATTTCTGACATAATTGACATTCGGGATTATAGCTGAGACAGACGACAAAAATTAATGATCATTAAGGGTTAGATATAGTATACGCACCTGAAGTTGAGACTGTTGACAGATATTAAAACTGCGTCTATTAACAAACCAAAAAATATTAAATGTATTAAGCACGAACTACTTATTGTATTGTACTCTTATAGTACAAAACAATAAGTAGCACGAGCTTACTATAGTCCATATTTTCTGGTTTGTTAATAAAAGCAATTTTGACATTTGTCAATAGTCTCACCTTAGGGTACGCATACTATAACTAACCGTTAATGATCATTAATTTTTGTCGTCTGTCTCGGCTATTATTCTGTAACTCGTGATTAATTTTTAACAATTGGTTAAATAAATTAACCAATCAAGTATGTATCAATATAACAAAAAAATGGTAGCAGTATGCATAAGTGAAATTTAAAATGATGTTATAACAGTTTTAACTAGTGGCCACTAAGAATAGCGAAAATACATATGGTTTCACCTAGCAACATTTTAAATTACCTTAGAAACCTACTTAGTGGCCACTAACAAATTTATGCATACGGCTGTGGATTTTTAGTTGTCAAATCAATATCTATTGGATTTAACCGGTTGTTAAATATTAAACACTGCGTTACAAAATGGATCCGATTTAACACAATATTTAGAGGACGTGAAAAAGTTACTAGAAAGTATTGTTGTTATAATGTAATATTGAATGTTTGTACGAGTAGGTACCCGTATTTTACGCAGTAACAAATTTGTTCTTTCCTTTTTTCCTAATTCTCTTTTGTTCTTTTTATTGTTAATTTCTGGTGATTTGATTTTCCTAATAGCCCTAACGGCAGCCTCAATTCGAATCCGTTACGTATCCTTGTTTGTACGTTACGACCTTTAATCCTAAAGGGTTGAAGATTTATTGAGCGAAAAGCTGAAAATACTTTTTGGTTTAGATGCTTTTACTCATAGCCCTAATTGGCAATAATCCGAATTGAAAACCAAATTCAGTTCGTTAGGAATAATACTCTTTAGGAATAGTTAATGTACACCTTTACCAGGTACCTGGTATTGCTTCGTACGTATAGTTTGTTTCAATATCAGTGGCGGACTAAGGGGGGGGGGGGAGGGGGGCGACAGGGGTGGTCCGCCCCGGGCCCTACCAAACAGAGGGGCCCCCATTTCCAGGTTAAAATAAACGAAAAGTTTCAGTCCTAAGATTTTCCACTAAATAACCACCTTCATAAATACTCGAGTCGGTTTTCTTAATGTCTCTTTTCTATCAAGAAACATTTAGGTTCCTGTGTGGGAAATTAAAACTTAAAACTGCTGGTAACACTGTAGCTACGGCGTGGGGATCCCTAAATCGTATCAGTGATTTGAGTGGTAGTAGTATTGCGAATTTAGTGATTTTATCACTAAATCTAGTGAAGTTGATTATTCAAATACGATTTATTTTATAAATTTGCGACTTATCTGAGGTCTAGTAATTTTATTGTATATCTAGCGACATTTTAGTTATTTTTCTAAAATATATTTAGGTTAGTAATTCGTATTTTGCAACAGAAACACTTGTCAAGTATTATGTTTACTTAGAATTAATATAAGTAAGTAATCAGTTAAGTAATACGTAAATATTATAAAGGTTTTTCTTTTTTAATATTAAAATAGTTGTTTTATTATTTTGCTATATTGGGTCAAATTTAATTTTTTTTTCTCAACATTTATAACCGCGTTTATTTTCTACTAACCAATTCGGCTGAGATCATTCCGACGTCCGATTTTACACGAAGTTAACCACGTCGTTTTGCGTACGCTCACTCGAAATAGAAATGTATTCTGTGATCTGGCAATTTATTTTTATACATGAAAAGAGAAAAATATGCCGCTTTTCCCATCCCTTGAAGAAATGTAACCTTGAATTATAAAGCATTTGACCTTGAATGAAAAAAAATCGCCTGCGGCGCTTTTTTTTTTCGTCGCAATCTCCCAAAATGGCCCTGCGTAGAGTTGGCAACTCTAGGTTTCAATATAAGGGGCCCGGCATTAGAGACCGCCCCGGGCTTCCGAAGATGTTAGTCCGCCACTGTTCAAGATATAGGTAAAAGGTAATGACTGAAATGACCACTTATTTAACATGACGGTACATTCAGAAAAGAATCCACAAACAATTGCCCAAAAAAAAAAAATACTAGTTAGCTGCTTGCTAATCACCCTTAATCAGATGTACTAGCGAACAATCTATGTATTCCAAATGTTACTGACCTTCTTGTCCATCTGCGATGTACATACCTTTCTACTGTATCATCTTTCACATTTACATTACTTACTTCATGGCTACCTTTTGCGTTGATAAATTACAGCCATTCATGAAACATATTTCAAACATTATTCTTTTACTCTTTCTTACCTTTAACCGCCTGGCCTCTATAACGGTGGCAGTCAACCTCTTTATATTTTCGTTATAAAGTAATGATACCAACAGCTCGCCTTGGTCTGAAATGGTCTCTTGAGCCTCCTAGAACAAACAACACCGCTTTCAGTGCCTGAAATCAGGGTAGTGTACTAATAGAGAGTACGGACGCATGAACAAACAATATTAACGATACGAAATATGCTCAGCAAAGGTAGATATTTATAAATTCGCGAGGTTATATTTGTGTATTTGGGAAGTATATATGGAATTGTATATTCAGCATTACCTATTTACACAATATTGTTATAGTTTCATGTAGCAATAATGAATAAATACCGTGAGTATTTTTTAACGTGAAACATTGGGTTTGTCATATCCATAGTTACGACTTGACATTTAATTGACAGCAATGTATTTGCCCGTTCCATTTAAAATGAAACATAGGGAACGAATTTGACATTTGATAAGACGTCAAAGAGGTTAATTTTGTTTAAATAATTATACGCATTCTAAATTAAAATTAGTTGTAGAAAAAATGTAGTGTGCACCTTGTGCCCGAGTGGTTTTCTGACTCGGCTAAATTTCTTACAATATTTAAATATAATACTTCTGTCAAATTCATTTCCCATGTGTCATTTTAAATGAGACAGACAAATATATTGCTGTCAATCAAATGTCAAATTATAACTTATAGGAAAATTCAACGGTTATCTGTCATATTGACAAGATGTCATTAGAGGTTCATTTTGTTTAAATAATTATACTTATTTTCTAAAAATTAAATTTGGATGTAGAAAAAATACTGTGTGCAACTTGTGCCCGAAATATGTTTAGTGTTCTCGAGTGGTTTTCTGGTTCCGCTAAATTTCTTACAATATTTAAATATAATTCTTCTGTCAGATTCGTTCCCTATGTTTCATTTTAAATGGAACGGGCAAATACATTGCTGTCAATCAAATATCAAGTCGTAACCATGGATATACAAACCCAATGTTTCACGTTGAAAAATACTCACGGTATATTATAATGTCTGTCAAACATTGCTGATGCTAATGACAATATTATTTGTGGATCATGCACCACTGGGATTATTTTTAAGAGATAAATTAAACACAACCATTCACTTAGTGCAATTAACCACGCCTACTTCATAAAAATTAATGTGAAATAAAGTGAAGTATACAAGAATAAACATGCTTCATTATAATTATTATTAAATAGTCATATTGTTCAAAAAAAAAAAAAATTAAGCATTGTCCGTGAATTCAAGCCTAAATATAGTAAACCTTCAACATCCGCGGAGGATAAGTTCTAAATTTTACTCGCGAATGTGAAGTCTATTATCAAATATTTATTGTTTAAAAATATAAAAAGTTATACAAAATATGTCGAACGTATTTTAAAAATCAATTTTTTTGTTAAAAAACTTGTCACTTTTGTTTGTATTGCCTTTTTTTTTATTTTGTACTGCAATTTTCTGCATGGAGCTGTAACTATTACAATCATGAGCTTAGATGTTAAATTTCTTTCCATATGTAGATTAACATCCAGAGTATTACATTTAAACGGTTTAAAATTCTAATATTTTCCCCAATCGTGAAGGCTATTTCTTTTCTTTAGGTCCTCTGCCCTCTAATCCGGACATAGGAAGGGCAACAATAAAACTGTTCGAAAGAATATTGGACTAGGCACAGCATTCGCCGAAATGTTTACATTTTTGTCTTTCTTTCAATTTTTTTGTTTTATTTTTCGAATTAGGTGCGTACTATTTTTTCTAAAAGAGAGATACCGCCAATGTTAAAACCGCAAATATTGAAACCGCTAATTTTAAAACCACAAATGTTGAAACAGCGAATGTTAAAACCACAAATGTTGAAACCGCGAATGTTGAGGGTTTACCAGTGAAACACAGAATTTAATTTTCAAAATTTTATAATGTTTTCTCAAAATAAATATCTGAATTCGAAGAAATCAATTTTCAAAAAATATAGCTATTAGACTAATGGCCGATTGCACCAACGTAACTTAAATTTTAAGCGTTCCTTAAATAGACAATATTGCATCGAAATGAAACGTCAAATGAATTAATTTGCATAGCTGTCATAATTTCGATTTGCATTTTTTTGTTTAAGGCTTGTTGGTGCAACTGAGCATATGTATTATACCCAAATCATTCAAGCAGCCAATGCACGTCATCACTTAGTGTAAAAACTTTAATACATTAAAATCACTAATAGTGAAAAATTAAATAAAATTTGATTCATTTTTAACCGTCAAAAAGTGTATGTCCTTTTATAATTATTATTAAGATGAATAGTAGAGTTCATTACTTATCGTATATGACATGAATAATATATAAATAATGTACATCAACGTCATATTATTCGTTTAATTGTTGCTATAGTTGGCAACATTGATAATTTGTATGTTCATACTGTCAAAGTTATTATTTGAAAAATATTTGTATCGTGTTTGAAACATTTTTGTGCGTTGTAAAGGCCTATTTATAATAAAGTATTGTTAAACGCAACTCAACGACGCAACGTGACCGTTAACGCAAACACAAAATCTGTGAATCTGCAAAAGGTAGCACTTCTAATCAATCAGGAGAATTCGGTATATTTCTTTGAAATTAGCCTCATTTTTATTAATTGCCTTTATATGGCATACATAAGTATAAATAAGGTTAGTATCATAAAATAATAGAAATGGACAGTGACGAAAATATAGTATTTATTTTGTAGATGTGACAGTTCATGACCATGTTGATAATACAGATTGCAATCTGTATAACTCTTTTCATAAAGATTCTAAAACCTCTGCAAACGTACAATACATGACGTCACACATCTAGTTACTTTTATTCAATTTTTATTAATGACGTGCATTGGCTGCTGGAATGGTTTGGGTATATATACATAATTTTACAATTTTTTTGTGTAATTTAATTTTAAATTTCTTTCATAAATTGTTATTTTGGTTAATTATTTTTTCACATAACTCTTTGACAGTTCATCCTATGCAAAAATATAAGAAATCTTGTATAAAAGTGGTGAGCTTCAATTTCGTTCTTTTGTCCTTTTTGTCTAGGAGATATAAGAAAGGAGTCATTGTCATAAAACTGATTTTGGCCACCATTTTTCCAATATGGCGGAGCAAACGGCAGCGCCCCAAGGTCACAAATTTAGTATTTTTTCTTTAAACCACTCAACAGGATCAAATCCCAATTAGTGAGTATGTTCAGATGCACAAACATCCATGTCTTAGTGGGATTCGAACCCAGAACACCGAGTACACTCTTGAAACTGTAATAAACCGCTAACTCCCTATTGCTGGGTCTAATAAATTTATTTACTGAGATTTTATTATTAACCAAATTTTAAGTAAAAATAAATGTATGTTTATGTATGAAAACATTTTCATTTAAATGCTACATTTGTCGTGAAATTAAAATTCCAAATTTGTCTCAATTTAGGGAGACACGAAAATTTATACAGAACGTTAGATACAATCTTTGCATTTGTACGTGAGTAGAATATAAAATATATTTGCTTGCTAATGTATGTAAAATATTAAATTTAATTATTATTGAGATATAAATGAAGAAAAAATAAAAATTAAATAAATTATCATTTCCTAAAGCAAAAAGTGTGTCACCGAAAAAAGGATAATAAAGTGTTAGCTTGTAAGGTTTTCTCTTAAATTGTGCAAATAAATTATTATATTAAGCTAAGTGCTAAAAGTAATTCTGCGCTGACAACTTTTTGTGGGAGTAATTCAATTTAACAAATATAATCGCGTTATTGTTTTGATCCTCTCCGAAGCATCATTCTCGTAAGCAGATACGAGAAGCTTTACTCCGAACGACAGTTTAAATAGAAGAACTTTTGAGCTTAATTGAAATAGTTTCGCGCGTAAGCGCTTATTTCACAACTGTGTTTATTCATTGCAAATGGCATTATTAAAATGTCAAGCATATTATGTGACTTGAATCAAGAAATAATTTAATCAAACTTTGAAACTTCAACCAGAAGATATTTGGTTAAAATGTTGTATGAATAATTTACAAGCTTTACATTCTATTGTATTTCATTACAGAGATATTGTATTATATTTGTGGTAAAAATGACTATTCTTAATTTTTTATTGCTTCTATGAAACTTTATAAATAGGTATTAATAAAATTCCTACGTGAAAATTCTTTATATTAAACAAGGTATGAATTTTTTTAGTCGCGCGATGAGTTTGTGACGTCACGTGTGTCCTTTCCTATGGCACTGAAACTGTTTTCTCATGAGAACAGGTATATATATATATATTTTACGTATAACTGCATGAAAATTCTTTGTCTGCATCTTAGTTTCCAGGGCGGAAAGTTGAACATTATGCCCGCCGGGCTTTTTGCCAGTTTTACTGCCCGCCGAGCTGTAAAAAACCCAAAACGCGCGGTAATGATACTAACTTTTATTTATTTATATGAATTTTAGAAGTATTTCTTTAATTATTTATAATATAACGACAAAATAAGGTTAACCTGTCCACGTAATATTTTTACATGGCAAAAAACTTTGCATGTATATAAAAAATAATTTTATGTCTTACTAGTATGTTATTGTTTTATAACAACCTCAACATTAGGTCCGTTATTGAGTAAATAATACCCTAGGGCGTATTAAGTTGCTATGGTAATGTTGACAACAAACTGAGGTTAATAATACTGATACTAACATAAAGTGCAGTTAAGGTTAAGAAGCATTGTGAATTGTAGTCGTTTATAATCATATTTGTTTCATCACAAATACAAACTAGCATACTTCTTATTCTTAGCAATAACATTGCTCGTCCATATTGACAGAAAAATACCACAAGAAATATATTTTTTGTTTGAAAAATGCTTTGTTTACAGAAGCAAAATATTACCTAGATACCGCATTCACAGGCTACTTTGTAAGTTGTATTAAAATTTTGTGATTTATTATTTTTGTTTGAAAAATTCTAGTCAGACAAAATGTTTATTAAGAATTTCTAGTAAGACTTAAAACGTTGAAGGCACCACGGGTGTTAAACGACAATAATGCCTTCGGTCAACGTACTCGCCTCGGGCCAGAGGCCCTCGACAGTACACTGTTGACCTCAGGCATTATTGTCCTTATAACAACCCTTGGTACCTTAATTACTATAAAAACATTTTATTTGATGCAGTTGTGCGTAAAACGTTGTACATACCTCAGGCCGAAAGAAATGTATATCCTTGGACGAATAAAATTTCGTCCGCGGGCGTAAAACTTTTCGTTCGACCCTCTATTCGTAAATAACTATTTTAATATAAAAATAATATTTTACATATTGTAAGTCCTAATTTAAAATAGTTATACTTGATATAAACGATATTAAAATTCTGTTGTTAGTTTTAAAGTATTTATTTGATATTCAAGTAAATATAACGTTAAATATTGCCAAATAATGAAATGTGACAGTTAATAGCTATTTTCCAATGCGCACTATGATTTACACACGAGATTCGCAGCTTTTATATTTCTGACCAATAAAACCAAATGGGACACACCTGACGTCACAAAATATTAAATGGGCCCATAAACCAATTTTTTTTTACATTTTTACCTCTCGCTAAGAGAGGTATTGGATTCATGCTAAAATTCGCATATCCAGATTTTATTGAATAAGCACGATTTAAGGTCCCTAGAATCCGATTATAACATTTTTAAAATGATGTCTGTGTGTGTGTGTGTGTGGATGTGTGTATGTGTGTATGTGTGTATGTGTGTATGTCTGGATGCTGTAGACACGATTCCTCAAAAACTATGAGACTTAAAAAATATTTAACTGCAGTTTCCTCAATCTGACATTCCTGGGAAGAGCTGAAAAGGTTTTGGTAACAATTGAACAACCGGAAGTAGTAGTTTCTTAGAAAAATTCTTCTAAATATAATTTTTTGGGAGTTTTTTTTATTAAATATTGAAGAACATAAAATTCTCCATCTAATACACTTAAAAAAATTATTATATCTTGCATAGATTTAGAGATAAAGACACTATAATTTATAGAGTACACTAATCGCAGAGGCCAAGGCACTAAGGAAACCAGTTGACAAATTCTAATGTTTATAACATGACACATGTCATTGTCAAATATCAGCAGTTTTAGTGACATTCTGATAGCTTTTTCTGGGAAGTATATTTAACTTTTCTTATTGTTTTATTAATTAAATATTTTAAATTATAGTTAAAATTGTGGAAAAATGCATATATTTATCAGAAATACCGCCAATCTGGATAATGAATTGGAAGAATCTCTGACATATAGAAACTTCCTCATACAATGAAAAATAGGTATAATTAGAATTATATGTGTGCAGAAGACATGTTCGACTGTTCGAAAGCGAAGTGCAATACAATACTTATATATCCTAATATGGAAATGGCGAGAGGTCTTGTGCTGGCCACAACAGATTTTTTTAAATGAAAGTTCGTTTAATTTTGAAGCAATCCGCGGTATTAAAAAGTCATAATTGTTTTTTGTTTAACTTGATTCTTAAATATACTTATAGCTATCTTTCTCACACCAATTTTTATAGTCGGCTGCGCGAGAAAGATACCAATAGAGTGACGTACCTGTGACACTGGAAATAAATTCAAATGTCTCGCAAAGTAATTATTAAAAAATGTTTTTCTTATCTTAATCGTTATTTATTGAGTAGGATAAAGAGAAAGTGTACATTTTATTATTTTTTGTTAAAGTTTATGAGCCCATTCCTTATAACTACTGAAAAATTATATAAATTTAGGAGTCCATTGTGTAATAGACTATATTTTTATAATTATGAGGATGGATTGGATGGATTAAAAAAATTGCGGCTTAACACAGAGAGGACAGCACCGAACGCACAATTATTTTTTTGCGAGGTTTTACGTTAATTCGCTAATTTGTGATTTGATTGGATTTTTTAAAATAACGTGTGAATTGACTTTATAAATCGAAAAATTGAACACCTTGCAGTGATATATCTGTAAATATCTACTCAAAAGAGCTTAATTTCGCTAAAACACTAATGGCAATTCACATAATCTTACTAAAAATAATTATACATTTAATATTGCCCCAACTTTTAGTTATTGTTAAGCCAGAGTTTTGCGGACATGTACAGGTGTCTCATTTTCGATGTTTTTTTTTTTTTTTTTTTTTGGTATCTCAGGAAATATTACTGATAGATCAAAATCGTTTGCACATTCCAGGGTCAACTTTTTAAAAAAAGTTTAATAGTCACCACAGGAATTTTCGATCTTATTTTGTTTCTGAGCTACATTTTTACTTAAAACTTGTTTTTCGCTCATTTTGAAAATATTTCATAACTTATTTATTATGATAGTTAGAGAAAAATTGTTTTAACAAATTTTGTACCGTTTTTTAGGTAAAATAAAATGGCGTAATTAGATTATTTAAAAATTTTATAATTTTCGATATATAACAAACTTATGATCTTTTAAATAGCACCCTATGGTGAAAATAGTCTCATCTTTTTGCTTATTTTATAAGCTTTTCAGCGATATGTAGCAAGTCTACATTCTTTTGTTTTACATATGCATAAAACATAATTTATTAATTTTTTGGAATTGAAAATGATTAAACATCGAAAATGAGACAACTGTACATAATGTGAGGATAAGGAATGAATAGAACAGAATAGTTTCAAACATTAATATCCAAATATTGAAAAAAATAGTAAATGAATTCTAATAACGTTATAGACTCTTCAAAAAGTTACACAAAACAAATATTGCTATCTTCAATCATGCTCTCCAAATCCTACACCGCCCCATGCAAATATTACATTGTTGGAAGCTATGCTTGCAGGCCTTTTTTGTTAGGTTGTTCATAAGTTCTGTCGGTTTCTCAATAACTGCATCTCTAACTCGAATTTGGTTACTTTTAATGCAGATATAACTTTTGGGACTAAAGAAAGTCACATGGTACTAAGTCAGGTAAGTGCGGTTGATATACCAACACGGTGATTTTGTGTTTCGTCAAAAATGACTCGACAGACAGGGCATTTTGTTCCGGCGCGTTGTCTTCACGGAGAATTCATGAGTAGTTTTTAACATTTCAGCCCTTTTTCTTCTAACCCGTATATGAAGGGTTATAGCAACCTCATTGTAGTATACCTGGTTAATGAACTATCCCTTAGGCACCCAATCCATGTGAACAATCACTAGGATCTTGATAAAAAACGATGTCTGTGCACGGCCGTAGCCCTATTCCCTAATCGTCTCTGATCTCTTTTCTTCTTTCTTTAAACCTTCTAATCTGATCGAAAACTTGAGTACTAGTCTCAAGTTTCGCACAGAAATTAATAATGACGCTAACATGACTCCGACTGAGTACAAAAAGCGGTGCATTTCAATCAAAGGCTACTACCGAACGGTTTGCCTAATTATACTAAAATTTTAACCGTGGATTGAGGGAAGACGTAAATTAATATGGCACACCATGCAATGTTGCCAAATTTACACCTCGTACTTCTAATACTAAAGAGCCTAGTTTTCATTGAATTGAAATAATATGATACTCAGATTCTTGCGGTGTATGAAACTAACCCATCACAAGACATTGCATACAAATTAGTTACAAATAATTTAGCAAACTTTGCAGCTTCTATATTAGTTTGAAATTCTAAATACAGAGGTAGTAGATATCTAATGTTTCCACAAAATTCCTGAAATTATCTCAGTATTTCACACAATTCCTGAAATTGCTTGAATATTTCAGTACAAGAATCTTCTTAATAGTCTACTCCACATAGTTTCTTTTGTTCATTATAACTCAACCATAATCTATTGTAGTTGTTTTTACATTCCGTCACCTTTGCGTAAGGAAGTTATTGTCTTTGGTCAAAAAATTCAATGGTGAGTTTTTAATGAATAAATGTGTATGTGTTTGTGTGTGACACATTTTTCTTCGACTATAGCTCCAATACTACAATGGGGAAGTTTAGCATGGTAAAAATTCTACATAACATACTATTTTCTCACAAATATAACACAAATGACTGCTGAAATTGAAATTAAAAATTAAAATAATTGCTCCATTTATTTATAATTAATAGTTTTTAGGTAAACTCTAAGTACGTCACAAGTCAGTTATGCGCAAACTCAGACAGAACGGTGAAATCGAACCACTTGAACGTAGGTCGTAACAAAGCGTAAAAGCGCTTCACTGGTAACTGTAACCGCGTGCGTCAGTGTATAAGCCGACATACGTTGCGCCAAGCCTCTACCGACGTCATCGCAGCTTAAAATCGGCTTTTCCGGAAAATCTGGGCGTTTTTGAAAAAAATAAAACATGTTACAACATTTTTCAAGTCATTTCCCATGGAATAAAAAAATAAAAAAATCGCTAAACTTCCCCATTCTAAAAATGATAATTCTTTCCCATTCCTCTTCTTTACATTTATATGAAGAGCTTATTAGATTTTGATTATAATTCGTCAAAAGAATGTCAGTGTTAAGTGCACTTTGCATAGCGTATGTTCGTGTTATAATTTTACTGGATTTATAGAATCTTTTCCAAGGAACTTTCGGTGTGGAATTTGTAGAAAATAGTATATGAATCTTTTCCAGGGAACTTTTGGTATGGGATTTGTACAAAATACATAGAATTGACGGATGGTAACGTGCTGGCCACATCAGATTTTTTATATTGTGCTATTAATTTCAAAGAAACAAAAAATCAGATTTTATTTCTTACCTTTTCTAGGTCCATTTTGAAAAGTTGTTGTTCAGTATTGTCAACCATATCCAAATCCCTCAATGGCACGGTCACGTGACCTAGTTCTTGACGTCGCTTGGTGCGGCCACTGTCAATAACCGTCAACTTCAAAATGTGGTCCATCATGTCCTTAGAAGAAACCTGCAAGACATCACCAGAAAATTAGGAATCGTTCACAAAACAAGTTTCATGTAAATTGAATTATAGGCTAAATATTATATTTATATGCACTAAGGCTGTATCCGATGCCGCATTTTGGTATTTAGTATTTCGGATTTAGGTCTTCTTCACATAAATACAACTCCGAATGGCACGTTAATGACTTCCATTGGTTTGTATGGCAAAACTTTACAACAACAAAAATTAATTGTACAATTCGATTTAATTTGATGCGTAAGAATAAATGTCACCAATATTTTATGAAATAGTAGGTAATAAGCTATTCTTTGACAGTAAATTTAACGTTTTGTAAACATTATAGTAACCAACATGATTTGTTTAATTCTTTAATTAGTGCGCGTCAACTTCAAGGCATTGTGTTTTCCTACAAAACCCTAAAATCTAATTCCTAAAATCATAAATAATGACGTTATTTAGATCGTGTAAGATGTTGCACTTTTAACACCCTAATGTCTAAATCCTAAATTTATATGACCTAACATCGAAGATGAATCTCTCACGTGATCAGATTGCTCATAGTGTTCGATAGATTTAAATACCGAATGCAATTTTTATAAATAACTTGATAAGTTAATTTTATTTTAAGGAAAAAATAGATCAAAGATAACGTTTAAATAAATAATACGTTTTGGCAGTGTAGTTCTCGTTAATTGATAAATTTTGTTTAGTTTAATTTGGACGTTTCAGTAATTCAACGCCACTATCATCAGATCAGGATAAAGTAGTTGTTTACAATATTTTACATTTGGTTGTTGAAATTAATATGTTTGAATTTGACACATTGTCTACGAAATTTCGACAACCAAATGTAAAATATTGTAAACAACTACTTGATGCTGATAATAATGCGTTGAAAGACCGAAACGTCCAAAATAAATTAAACAAATTGTATCAATAGACGAGATCTAGTGTAAATCGAGATCTACACTGCCAAGTCGTATTATTTATTTAAACTATATTTAAGTTTTGTTTTAGTCGCCTGAATCAAATCGTGAAAGTACGGGCGTTGTGTTTGAGACATAAACAATTCTGTTCTATTCTTGTAAGAATTAATTACAGTTATATTGTTAAGAGAGATTAAATGTTCTAATCAAACACTTAATAATGATAATGAACTAAATATGTATATACATTTCCTACTTTATGCTCTAAATAAAATATAAATATTCTTTTTAAAGAAGATGTACTATTCGTTTTAAAATAAGACCGAATCAAAATGGCATTTATTTAAACAGGTTCTTATGCTCAACACGTATTCGCATGAAATCTAAAACCATCAGCAAATCAATCTGAATAGGTGATCATTCAATGCTGAGATCTCCTATTGAAAATTCAACAGCAATTTTCTTTTCAGGATTATATTACCCTCTCCTATCAGCATACGTACGCAAACTTAAAAAGTTCCATAAATATTGGAAATACTTCACAACTCGAGTCTAAGAGGGAACTTTTCAATTTGTTTACGAAACACACCGTTTATATTTACAACTTTTAAACTTTTGAAAAATATACGTAAATGTTTTAATTTCGGGACAGAAGATTATGAGATTATAGAAATGAATAATTATATATACTTTACATTAATTAATGATGAAAAAAAAGAAATTTCTGTTTTTCAAATTGGATTTGCATTTTATGTAAATTATTGGTTACAACAATATTTGCCAAGTTTACGAGGGAAAATGACATTGCAAAAAATTTAAAATATTGTTTTAAAAAAGCATTTTGTAAGTTAGTCGAAACAATATATATTTTGAAAGATAAGCATGCTTATCCATCCCTATTGCACACGGTTCTTGTCATTGCAAATGAGAGAGATAAATATATGCCAACATGGGCGCCGTAAGAAAGGGAAGGGGGTAAAAAGGGGTAATTGCCCCCCTCCCATTTCTACTATTAATTTTGAAACAGTATAAATTACATTGTTATATTTTTAATATATTGGAATATCTTTCTGAACTTAATAAAATAGATAGATATGTACTTCAAAAACTTAATTACAACAATGATAAAATTTATTGCAACAATGGCATTGTTTGATCACATCAATGCGTTGCACTGTATATTTCCCATTCGTTTCTGTGCATCACTGTCGTCAGTGTTGCTAGATCGTCGGAATTCCCGCTACTATTAAATGATTTAATTCAATATCTGTATTTATTATTTACTAACTAATTACATGTTCTAAACTTACCTTTTAAAAATTTAATTATTTGTGCTTAATATTGATAATTTTCAATAATCGGGCTTATTCACGTGTACCTTGTTATGCGATCTATATTGCTACGTAACGATTTATTGCTATTTTAAAGATGATTGTTATAATTCGTATTCACGTGTCAACAAGCTGTCGTTATTTTAACAATAATTGTTATCAGTCAGGCAAGAATTCCTGACCACTTGCCGAGGTGTCAACAATTATTGTTAAGAGTAAATTAAAATGGCAAATGCTCATAAATGCGATGGAAAATATTCATCAACGGTAAATTTAATGTATTTAAACTAAAATCCATTCACAAATATATAATTCGTATCATTTCTTTATTTGATATTAGTGTGTAATCGTGTGTTTAAATGGTAGACTGACATGTCGAATAATTACTATTTCAAATAAGTGATATACATAATATGTACATTAGGTGGATAATTTTTAGCTAATTTATTGTCTACCCCGTTAGGCATGAGTTAAGAATAAATATGCCGCAATTAGGGGATATGGAAGTGATCCGCTTTTTTATCTGAAAAGAAAATATATTTTTCAGAATATTTCGTATGTCATGACATGACAGAGTACAATTGCTGAAGTAACACCATTCCTTAGGATTAGAGAACGCGCAGATGGGGGGTATTCCCTATTAATTGAAGATAATATAAACTACAAAACGAAGTAATAAACAATAAAAAGTACTTATCAAGGAAAATACTTTCAGATTCAAGCTGCAAGTTTTTTTTCCATATTTCTGGCTGGTATTTACTGTTCTTTTCACCATGTTTGCTGTGAATTTGAAGGAAATTAGACGTAAATGTTGAAACAACTCTACTTGTCACACTTGTCATTCCAACATAGTAAACAAATCTTAAAACATTTCTACCACCCTTACAATACTAGTGCAAACATTAATAGTTTTTATAATTAGATATTTATTAGTTAAAAATGTTTTTGTCAGTTTTTAATATTATACTATAATAAACGTATCGTTAATAACCCAAATGAATTTAAAAAAAATCATTATTTTAAATAAGAAATTTTTTAATTTTAATATGCTAATAGTTGTAACACTGCAATTTTAAATAATGACAGCTCCAGTACAACTTCATGTTAAATGATAACAAGTTTGTTACTAAACAATAATTGTTATAGCTCATCTAACAACGAGACACGTGAATACGAAATTTTAACAATATTGTTATCAATTCTTGTTAAGTAACAATTTCTTGTTTAATAACAATGTACACGTGAATAAGCCCAATTGTCAGTATCGAGATCAGTGTCTTAACAAAATACACAAGTAAATTAACTAAATGTGTTTTTCATTAAAATAAAACAAATCGAACAAAAAGATATATCAGTTTTTACCCCTCGCTAAGTTTCACATCAAAATTTATTTGAAGAATTCTTCTCCGTCGAAATCTCGATCAAAAATGAATTTTTTTGTGAAACTTAGCCAGTGTCATTCATTTATTTGTTAAAAATGTTTTACCGATAGTCCCCAGCTTCTTCAATTCAATTAGACGTACATAGTTTCAGCTCCTAATTGTTATTAAATACCTAGCTTATGTTTATTTGACATATAAACTACCATAGTTGTAGCTTGTAGCTGCTAACAAAATTTATTCACCTAATAAATAATTCATTTGCCAAATAGCAATTAGGAAGTTAATTAAGAGATTAAAATCACGGGCCTTAATCTCTTAACAAGCTCATGAATTTCGTTTGGAATTCTGGTAGAAACCTTTTGATTTTATGTGTAGCTACTCTTGCTGGACAAAATAGGATACGAATTAATGGATCTTAAAATCTCCGATTTCGTGGATATCAAAGCGGCTATTCGTATATTTAAGTATCGAATCCGAATCCAGAATCGGATCTTGTCTTTGCATTCGGATACAAAATATTTAGGTATTAAAAATTATACCTTCAAAGACCGTAAACACAATGTTTTATTCAAGTTCGAATAAATTTTATTATTGACTGCAAGTCCGAGAAATTGTTTCTTCCCGTTTACCTCTCCATCCCAAAACACAGTCGTTTTTCCAAGTTTCTTTTTATTGGAAGGGAAGAGTGGAAAATAATCGGATACGCAGTCAAGCAAACATTATTTATTTCCTTTCTGTAACCAGTCGATCATCGTATTTAACCATCAAAGGATATTTTGATTAAGGCCCAAGAATATTGCTTACAAGAATAAATCCAACAAAAAATCATCAATATTTTAATATTAGCATTTTGCGCAGAACTGCGGTAGAATTTTGAAATCTTAGTGAGATCATTTTTCTTTCTTATCTACCCACACTTCTCCGATTTACACATAAAAATTTAGTACAAAAATTAAAAGAAATACCCTACCAAATAGATATTTTTCTGGTATTATTATAATTTTAAAAAAATGTTGATTACAACAAAGAATAATTTGATTACTTCTAACCTAGAAATATTGATTACAAGAATGATTTAACAAAGGGAATCTCATCCAAATTTTAAAACTAGCATCTTACGAAGAATAAAAAATAAAGCTTATAAGTTGTGTTTTAACATTTTTTTGTAGGTAGGAGGCAGTTTTTAGGCCAAATTTAAATTTACTAATCATCATTTTTCGATGTCTGTTTGAAGGCATACACCTGCTATACTTGCTTAAATGCTGTTCTGGCCATAAGTATAAATTTCTAATGCCCATTTGCACCAACAAGGCTTAAATTTTAAGCCAGGCTTAAACAAAAAAATGCAAATCGAAATTTTGACAGCAATATATTATACTTCATTTGACATTTCATTTCGATGCAATATTGTCAATTTAAGCCGAGTTTAATATTTAAGTTACGTTGGTGCAAACGGCCATAATATTTGTTGAAATTGTTCTTCGTTTTTATTTACCGATAATAATAACGAATTGTTCTGCAGCGCGTCCATCTTAATTTATATGAGACAAGAACGCATCGATGTGTTGACTTTCTTATAAAGTGAATTAGATTTTTGTGTAATAGTTATTTACGTATAGAGGGCCGAAAGAAAGGGTTTACGCCTGCGGACAAAATTTTAAGCCCGACGCGAAGCGGAGGTCTTTTATTCGTCCAAGGGCGTAAACCTCTTTCGGCCTGAGGTACGTTTTATGCATAATTGAAACCAAATGAAACGTAATTTTTAATTGCATGACTAAAAGCTTGTTGCTATGTAAAAAATATTAGATGGCCAGATGGCTATGCCAAGAAACATTTAGGCGATGCGTTGTATTGGTAACCATTTGTTTTATGTAAACAAATAATTAAAAATGTCAAGCATGAATATGGTACTGAAATTTCTGAAAAAATTTTGCTAGAAGCCAATGAAAATGCGCCAATTTTGAACGAAACTGTGTTGCTCGCATATTTGAATGAAAAGGTATGGTGATATATTAATATTACTCGTATATATTGTTATTCTATAGATTGTGCTTACTTTTCAGTCTAAAATATATTTTTTACTGCCCGACGGGCTTTTGCTTTACACTTTACCGCCCGCAGGGTGTAATCTTTCATTTTCCGCCATGGTAGCTAAAATGTAAACAAACAATAGGGTCCTCCACTAATTTTTTTTTATATTTTTTTACAAAACTTCATCTAAACTGAAAGTGATATGTAATTTTAGAAAATCTTTATTGTTATTCGTTAAGCCGTAATATTTTTTTTTAATATTCTGTGACGTAGATATAGAGATGATTTTGTTCTCAAACAGTGGATTTCGCTAATAATTGAAGTCACATATATTTATTGTTTCAGCACTTATAAAATGTATAAATATATTAAAATAACCCTTGTGGTCAATAATTGGAAATATGGGTGGATAATAAGTAATTTAATGTCATAATTAATAAAAATACTACGAATATATATTATAGTCTCAGATTTGATTACCACTGGTAGCCTATGTCATTCAACATATCTTTCACTTTCATACTAACGCTTGTAATCTGTCATGGCATCATAAATTTAAACTAGTATTATATGGTTTATTTCTGTTGTTTTATTGTTGTTATTTTCTGCATTTATATACTTGCAAATGGATTCCGTATTTCAAAAACGCGATAGTAGAAGGTTTGAAAGTAGTAAGAATTTGGAATAGAATAAATGTGTGACGTAGATATAGAGATGAGGAAATGATAATAAAAACTCGATTATTTTAGAAACTAATAACTATTTTTAAACTTTGATAGTCTTTAATTTACAGTTTTAAGGTCTAGTTTTAATATAACTGACCCTTGTTCTAATTTGTTACTACGGTGGAGGACCCTATTACAATACAATTCGTGAAACCGTAATCAACAAACAAAAATGTCCCTGTAGTTTCTGACTTGTCCTCTCGGTATCAAAATTATATTTGAACACATGAAACTACCGTTTTTAATTATAGAATTTATACAACGTAACGTCATAGCCTTGAGGATCGTAACGTATATTTTTACGTTACGGAAATACGCATGTGTTAAGTGAATTGTTGATACAATTTGACAACAAATGAACAAGTTAGGTGAGGTTATATTTTTTGTATTTAGTTAATACCTGCACCTGATATAATAATATATTCTAGGTAATGATGGATAACCAAGATGATTCTCATTCATTTAGTTGTACGAGAAACGGCACGTCAACTTCAAAAACAAAAAAAAAAAATAAAGCCAATGTCTGGAAAACCATTTCATGAACAGTTGGCTTAACTCATAATTAATAAAGTACAGTACGAAACAAGTGAAAATTAAATTGTCCTTCATCGCAAAAACGCATTCTTCTAATTAAAGTTGTATAATGTCTTTGCTGCTACTTAAAATGATTTAAGGGTCGAATTTGGTATCGTCTTTTTTTTAGATCTTTCTAAAATATCCACTACAACTGCGATTGAACCAAAAAGAAGAAACGCAAGCTTCTCTTGGTCTTTCTCTTTCCTTATTTCGAATGTTTAGAATTACTGATACGTATAAACTTTTCAAAAGAAACAGCTGACATGTTAAACGTCAGATTAGCTTAAAACTGCGAGCAAGCGCGATCTGATAAATTACGCTGCGTTACTTGCGTGTATAAATATCGTTAGCAAACAGCTAAAATACGATACGGTACATTACGATACTTTCTATAACGATACGTTACGGCATACGCTGTATAAATTCAGCATTATTAATAAGAGCAATGGGTGTAAATATAATAGTGTCTATGTTTTATGTTGCTCATAGATATCTCACCTAAATTTTTGGAACAAGTAAAAAGTGGTTGTAAATGGAAAAAATTTATGAGCGGCACAATTTCCACGTCAAATGCAAATTAAGCAGGGTCTAAAGTGAATGAGAATGTACCTTTAAACTGAAATAAATTTGTACGTTAAACATAATTTCAGTAAACTGCCGTAAACTGCAGCCAAAAATAAAAAATGTGAATTTGATTTAACTTTATATTTATAAACTACGTACACAGATTTACATTTTCTTTTTATATTTCCGAGGAAAACCAACTGCATTGCCTGCATTTCTCTTATACATGCAACGATGCAATAAATATTTTTATTACATTCTCGGTGGTGGAGATTAGTAGAATTTATTCAACAAGCCTCGGATTGCTCCACATGATTTAAACTTATGGTCCCTTTTATTATGTTTTCCGCTCATTCTACGAACAACGATATCTGTATTTTCGTGCAATAATGACAGAGATAAAAGATTTTAATTACCTGTCACAGAGGACAGAGATAATTTGCAAAATACGATCTCAAGTAAAAATTTTTTTTAGAAGTTGAAGATTATGATGGATGACATATTTTATTCGAAAAAGATAAACATTCACACAATGTAGCCTAAATAAATATAGAAGGGTGATCAATTGTTTGGGCTTTTCAAAATTCAAATTCAAGGTATTTCCAGTTTGTAAAATATTGTTTTTTCAGGTTTAATTCAAATAAATCCCTTCCATTCCAAATGCTTACTGGTAAATTAGTGGTAGATTACTATACTTCATTTCACGTAAGAAAATAGCAGATGGCGCTTGAGAGCAGGTTGTTTTTACATGCATTAAATAGGTAAATAATTTAAATTCGTGAAACCAAAATTTCTCAATAATAAAAATAATTTTATCTGTAAAATGTACGAACTTTAAATATATAAAATTACATTAATTCAGCAATAGGTAAATATATATTTTTTTTTCCAAATCCAATTATCGATACATTTTTACAAGTTGTACTAAACCAACGCTATTTTCTTACGTGAAATATTGTGGTGTAAATGATTATAATAAATTATAAAGAAGTAAAAAAAACATTATTTGTTAAAATAAAAAGATGCTATGTTAATATATTTTTTCACGATCGTCCAAAAAATGAGCTGTTACTGCTTACTTTTTAGATCGGAAATTCTTTCTTTATTGAGCTAGCTCGAAAATATGTTTCATGGTGATCAATTGTTTATTTATTTATTTCTTATAATGCATACCTATAGACTTTTATTTATGTATTCTTATTTTCAGGACCGCGAAATAAATATAGTACCCAATATGACCTGAAACTATGAAAATTCTCGAAAAAGTTTAAGCTAATCCTCATTTTTGGACTAGGGAATTCTACTCTAATTTTGACAGTTATATATATCTTCTTCAGCTTTTCCCACTCGTTAGGGGTCGCTATTCTTTATTTTCTTTCTCCATTCATTTCTATTTTGCGTGTCGTCCTCAGTTAATCCCTTTTCTCTCATGTCTTCCGCAATACAATCCCTCCATTTTCTTTTTGGTCTCCCTCTGTTTCTTCTACCCTCTACTACTAAGTTGCTCATTCTTCTTCCAATATATTCTTCATCTCTCCTCATGACATGCCCATACCAATGCAAACGCCTCTCCTGTATCTTTCTTGAAACTTCTATCACTCGTGCCATTTCCCTTATACTCTCATTCCTTATCCTATCTTTTCTTGTCTTTCCCAACATCCATCTCAACATCCTCATCTCTGCCACATTCATTTTCTTTTCATTTATTTTCTTCACTGGCCAGGTTTCACTGCCATAGATCATAGCCGGTCTCACCACTGTTTTAAAAACTTTCCCTTTGATTGCTCCTCCAAGTTTTCGGTCACACAGTACCCCAGATACTCTTTTCCAATTCATCCATCCTGCCTGAATCCTGTGGTTTATTTCTCTCTCTAGTCCACCATTTTGATGTATATATGATCCGAGGTATTTGAATTCTTCCACTCTAGATATTTTCTCCCCATTGACCTCCATCTCTCCTATCTTGTTATCTCCTCCAAACCACATATACTCAGTCTTCGTCCTGCTAATCTTGAGCCCTGCATCTTCGATAGCCCTCCTCCATCGTTCTAGGTTTTCATTTGCAGTTTCCTTAACTGTGTCCACTAACAATATGTCGTCAGCATAAAGCATAGACCAAGGGGCCGGATCTCTTATTGTTTTCGTCAGTACGTCAACTACGAGATTAAAAAGGTATGGGCTTAGTGCTGAACCTTGATGTAACCCGACTGTTACAGGGAATCTTTCCGTCATACCCACACTGCTCCTTACTCTGGTATGTACTCCTTCATACATGTTCTTAATTAGCCGAACGTACTTCTCTGATACCTCTTTTTCTCGCAGGCATCTCCAGAGCTCCTCCCTGGGTACTGTGTCGTACGCCTTTTCTAGATCTATGAAGATCAGATGTAGATCTTTTTGCTTTTCGCCATATTTTTCCAACAACTGCCTCAGGGCAAACAAAGCATCAGTTGTTCCTCTTCCAGGCATGAAACCAAACTGCTCTTCTCCTATTCTAGTTTCTTCTCGCAATCTCTTTTCGATAATTTTTTCCCACACTTTCATTGTGTGAGATATTAATTTGATTCCTCTATAATTTTTACAATCCTGAATGTCACCTTTCCCTTTATATATTGGTACCATTATACTCTCTTTCCAAGCCATGGGTATTATCTCCATCTTAAAAATTTTGCACATTAGTTCCCACAACAGGTCAACTCCTTCTTCACCTAGAACTTTCCACGCCTCTACTGGAACACCATCTGGGCCAACTGCCTTTCCATTCTTCATTTTCTTAATCGCCTCGGTAACTTCCTCCTTGCTTATTCCAAGGATTACATTCTCATTCGGAGACCCGCAACCCAGATCTTTCTTTGGGCGCTCTTCATTAAGCAACTTACTGAAGTATTCACCCCATCTTTCTTTTATCTCATTGTTGCTTCTAAGTACTCTTCCTTCTACATCCTTCACTTGTCGTACATGTGTAAAATCCTTCGATGCTTTATCTCTGGATTTAGCTATACCGTACAACCTTTTAAATCCTTCCGGCGTTTCTAGTTCTTCATACAGTTTTTCCGATGCCTTGTCTTTCACCATGGCAACCACACGTTTCACTTCTTTCTTTACTCTCCTGTATTCTTCCTTATCTTCATCCCTTTGTGAGCTGTCAAATTTCTTTTTAGCCTCTTTCTTTGCCTTAATCATATACCGTATCTCTTCATTCCACCACCATGCTTCCTTATTTCCCGGTGGACCTTTACCTGATGTCATGCCAAGTACTTCTACGCCTGTTTTTAATATTACTTTGCTATTCACTTCCCACTTCAATTTTGACAGTTCATATGTTTAAATTTATTTTAATCTTTTACATTTTAAATATTGGAATATAATAGAATTCACTTATCCAAAAATGAAGAATTTGATATATGAAATTGGAGTCAAAAAAATACTACTTATATATTTTAGGTCTTTAAATTGCAATAATTTGAAGGTATAACTAGATGGATTAAAAAGAAAATTGGTCACATGACCCACTATTCTGCAATATTCATATTAAATTCCAATTTTTGCAAAAATATCAAATTTTTTACCTCCCGCTACCCTAGGTAAGGGAGGTATAGGGATCGTGCTAAAAATCGGATATAGAGATTTTAATGAATAAGCACGTTTTGATGTCCCCTGAATCCGATTTTAACATTTTTACAATGATGTCTGTAGGTATGTATGTGTGTGTGTCTGTGTGTGTGTGTGTCTGTGTGTGTGTGTGTGTGTGTGTGTGTGTGTGTGTCTGTGTGTGTGGATCATGTGGACACGATTACTCAAATACTATCAATCAGAAAAATTTGAAATTTTGTATATCCATTCTATGCTAATGTGGGAAGAGCTCATTTGTTTTGAGTATATCGGATAACCGGAAGTATCATTTATACAAGCTTTTAACAGTTTTTCTTGTAAAAAATTCATTGAATATAATTTTTTAGTAAGTTTTACCAATACAAATTGAATATAATGGCACAATCTTCAATTCTACGATAATAGCATTTAGAAAATAACTTGAAATAACTTTATATTATATTATAAAATAATTTATTTTTGTACATCACTTTGCCTCTGCGTCAAACAAAAACAATACTTTAATAACAAATTTGACATATTTAAACAAATGTCACTGTCACTGAAGCAGTTTTCATTAAAATTAAAAGTGAAACCATATTAAGAAGAATTTAGTAGTTTAATTATGATTCTAATGATATTAAGGTTTGTAAAAATTATATATTTTCCATCATACATAAATATTAGATATACAGGATAATTCGATTTAAGTTTGATGTTTGCAGGATTATATATCAAACAGCTCTCAATAAGAACGTGATTTCAAAGTGTCAAATAACAGTTTGCAACTACACATTTACGAAATGAATAATGTACGGCGAAGAATTTACATATATTGCCTTTTAGAGCATACGGAAGTTGGTGATGATCTTGACAATAATGTGTGTGTGTGACGATTTTTCCCTTAAAATGTATTAATGATCCAAAACTTCGCAAAGTTGGTATTTAATACCGGATGTAGTACTTAATTTGAGGCTCTAACAGATTTTTCAGGAAAAACAAAATATAATTCAAATTTCGTATTACAAACTTTTCTATATATCGGAACAACAAAGTAGATTTTGTTTACAAAAGATCAATCGGAAGTTAAACTTTACTTAAAGCTCATTGCTATTTTAAACATGGAATTGGAGGGAGGTCATGTGTTGGCCACATCAGATTTTTTTGATAACCAAATGAGGTATCAAATAAAGCACAACATAGAATAAACATCGGCAGATACTATTAGATAATTATTCATACAACAATTATATTTAATCTAATATGGAATATATTAAATTTTTGATGGAATAATTTGTAGTATGTTATAGGTAAGTTAATATGCATATGAATATACTCGCAATTCATATGTAAATTATTTGCTCATATTTAAACATAAATCATATCCTACCTGGAACACCAGCGTCTCATCAAAATACGGATTGCACGTCTTTTTCTTCTGCTTGCTTTGCAAGAACCTCCGTTCATCCGGCAGCAGGTGTAGCCTCACAAAAGGATCACAGCTGTTGACGGTACCCACAGTGCGCGATGGTAGGTTCTTCGCCTTCAGAAGGCTAACCAACAGCTTCTCCGTGGCTGGTTCATACCGTAAGGAGAACCAAACGCGACCTAGGTGGCCCTCCGGCCATTGCCATTCGTCGAGTTCGAGAGTGGAGCGGTAGAGAGCTGGTTCGATCACTCCCAAACCGTAACAACCTAGAAAAGAAGTAGAATATTTGTTTAATAATCGTTATCAGTATGTGCTCCCCTACTTGTGTGCATTAGGTGACCGTTGTGGATCGAATGGATCGGGTTCAATTCAGACTGAAATCAAATTTGAAACTTGAAAATTATTTCCAATCAGCACAAAAGAGACTCCTGTGGTACTTTTTCCACGACAACTTTGGGCAGTTTGGGCGCTTATTGAAGCCTAGTAAACGTTCTCAAAAAATATCTGAAGCTGTTAGTTGTCAAATAAATTCAGCAGATATTTAATTTCGACTGGGTAATTTTTACCTCTCGCTAAGAGATTCATGCTAAAAATCGTATATCCAGACTTTAGTGAATAAGCACGATTTAAGGTCCCTACAATCCGATTTTAATATTTTTACGATGATGTGTGTGTGTGTGTGTGTACGTGTGGATATTAGAAGAACGATTCCTCAAGAACTATACGAGTTAAGATCTGTTCAACTATGAATTCCTTACTCTGAAATTCATGGGAAGATCTGAAAAGGTTTTGGTAGCAATTGGATAATCGGAAGTAGTAGTTTCTTAAAAAAATTCTTCTAAATATAATTTTTTGAAAATTTGTGTTATAACTAATATTGAAGAACGTAAAATTCTACATCTGACACATTTAAAATTTTTATTATATCGTTTATAAATTTAGAGATAAAGATACTATAAAATGCATATATCCCTAAGAAATACCGCCAATCTTGGTATTGAAATGAAAGAATCTTTGACAATTACGAACTTCCTCATATATTGAAAAAAAAGATATAATGAGAAACGTATATGTGCGCAAGATATGTTAAATACAATAAAAAAACAAAATTTGCAATACAATAATATATAAGATAAAATGGGAATGGCGAGAGGTATTGTGCTGGCAACAACAGATTTTCAATATTCAGGTACTGTACATGTTTACATTTTATTTTGTATTTAGTACTGACAAATAATTATTGATTCACGAATTTAAATTATTTATTTAAATTTTGACTTCTATCTTCAATTATTTCATGAAATACAAAATATAGTTATTTCTTTTAGATAGCCATGGATTACAAGCCCTTAAATTTAAACATGTAACGGAATTTGAAATGATAAAATCACGTATATATTATCACAAATGCCCTCAGTCACAGTATTGGCAAAATTAATTTATACATATAATTGATAATTTTCATTTCATTTTATAATAAATAATATTAATAAGCACATACATTTTCCGAATACAATAAATTTTAAACAATATCATCCACGTCATACTAATGCAAACAAATATTTATTTAATCTTTACGTAAAAATAAATGTAACCCAGTTAATGACTTCGTCATAAACTTTGTTGAATATGTGAATAATTTTATAAAATAACAGTGATATTTTGATGTAAAATGCAAAACAATTAATGTAACATTTTCTGTTAACTTTGACCTTTGGACTGTTTGAGTTGAGTTTACAATGCTAAAGAGGAAATTAAATTTCAACTTGAAGAGATGAAGTTTTACAAGTAGCAATCTTATTACGTAAAATTAATTTTAAAATATGGTTTACGGAACACCAAAATGAATGCCCATATTTAGTTTCAACATAAATTTGTATTACAAACCACTTTAAGAGCTTCCAGTAAAGTACCACTTCCAGTTTAACAATTTCAGAAAAAATAAATGTTCTCATTAATACAAAAGACTTAAGATGAAATGTTTTGGATTATATATTTTCCACGAAAATCTGTTCAGAGCTTCAAGTAAAGTATCACTTCCGGTTTATCAATTTTATCCCAAATCTAACATGTTGTTCCCCTTGATATAAAAGTCTTAAATACTAAAACTGAAATTTTTTGGATATTTTACTATAGTTTTTCATGGGGTCCGGTGGCCGCGTGCCTGAGTGTCTGGTCGCGAACCTGGGGGAACCGGGTTCGATCCCGACTGACGCCAAATATTTCCAATTTTAAATGGCCCACTCTCCACGCCAGCTATGAATGCCCGTGAGGTGACGCCTGGTAAGCGCCCACATGATAAAATATATCGTCATCATTACCGATGTCTACATGTGTTGTAGATACTGGCACACCCAGAAATGGGTAATGTGCCGTGATGATATATTTATTTATTTATTTATAGTTTTTCATGAAAAACTGTTTGGGCTCAAAGTAAAGTACCACTTCCGGTTATTCAATTTTACCTTAAATCTGATCAACTTTTTATATTAATGCAGAAAGCTTAAATACGGAAAATATAAATTCCTGGAAGTTTGATATGAGTTAACGTGGAAGAAAAATCGACACACACACACTCACTCACACACACACACACACACACACACATACACATACACATACACACACAACACGCACACATATTGTAAAAGTAGTTATGGGGATCCTAATTCGTACTTATTCACTCAAAACTCAACTAAATTTTTGGACCGAAACCGAAAACACTACCTCCGTTACTTGCGATGGTGGGCGGTAATAGTTATTTAAGTATAAAGGGCCGATAGTAAAGGTTTACGCCTGAGGACGAAATTTATTCGTCCAAGCAAGGGCCGCGGAACGATTTTATCTCAGGGGGACTCAAAACATTTTATGTAATTTCTTTTGCACTCAATATTTTTATTAAAATGCCTCTGCATCTATCTAAGTATTACTTTTTTATGCCAATATCTATAATATTTGGTGCTAATAAAATTACATAAAAAAATCAAAAAAAAAATTTTCGTCTCCGGCAGTTTTGGCCTTGCTTTGCTGGGCATTCTCTTTTTCAGCTATTCAATTATGGTTTTTTGATAATTCCAATGTATTTTTAAATTGTAGCTAACACAATAGCACAGCGCGCCGAGCGCTTTGCCTTACGTCATAAGGGTCTCAAATAAATAAGTTGCCATGGTAACGAATTATAAAATCACGAAACTGTACGTAGCTCCCCGAGTTGATACACCACGTAGGTACATAAAACGAAAAAACCTCATTCAGCAAGTTACAAAAAGAAAATATTAAAATTTGGTTTTGTTATCTACAAAAAAAAAGAAAATTTGGAGGCCAAATTCAGAATTGATCAGAGGGGGCTCAGCCCCCTCTGAAATTTTACAAAGGGTCCAAGGGTGTAAACTTTTTCGGCCTGAGGTATGTACAACGTTTTACGCACTACTGCAATCAAATGAAATGTTTTTCAATAATTTTTTAATACATGCAAAGCTTGTTGCTTTGTAAAAATATTAATTCTCCAGCTTAACCTTATTTTGTCGTTATATTATCAATAATTAAATACATACTTGTAAAATTCATATAATTAAATAAAGGTTAGTATCATTACCGAGCGTTTTCGCTTTTTTACAGGCGGGCGGGCGGTAAAACTGGCAAAAAGCCCGGGGAGCGTAATGTTCAACTTTCTGCCGTGGTAACTAAGATGTAAACAATAGTATATTGTGTTATTAGGAGTAAAAGTGATACTTTGTGTGGCGAGCATGTAAGTTAGCACGACGAGCGCTAGCGAGTCGGACAATTGCATGTGAGGCACACAATGACACTTTTACTCCGAATGACACATTATATTTTATCTTCAAACGTACATATTTAAATAAAATAATTACAACTTGACGTTACAATAATTATAAATATTTTACGTGAAGGACGTTTGCTAATTTTAATTGCTCTGTTGCTATGGATACTTTCGTATATGTTCACTTTTTGTTTCAAATGAAAATTTTCACGTTTTGATGTTTAAATAAAAACTACGCAATTTTATATTCTTATATGCAATTATATCAGAATTTGAAGTATTGCCATGTACGGCACGGCTCTTGAAGTTTTTCAATCGCATGAGAGTTCAACAAATGGCTGTGAAGGATATGATATGTCGAGAAACCGCTAAAAAACAATATGAAGTTTTCTTATCATTTTAATTCTAAGTATTCTTACCATCATTACCAATATGTAAGTCTGCTACGAGTATTTTATAATGTTATTTCGTTAAATATAAACCGTTTATATTTCAATTTGTAGATTATCAATTTAAATTTGACAGCTATTGGAGGTATTTAGTAACTTTATTCTTAGGTTATCTTGTGTATTTATAGTGCAACCTGGGGCAACATGACGCCGCAGACGTAGAAATTAGCTATTCCTACTCCGGCGGCGTTGAAATGAAACTTCTACCTTGTGAAAGTCACAAAAGATTCCATTTTTATTACCTCTCGCTAAGAGAGTTTTAAGGTCCCTAGAATCCAATTATAACATTTTTACGATGATGTCCGTATGTGTGTATGTGTGTGTGTGTGTGTGTGTGTGTGTTTGTGTGTGCTTGTGTAGGTGTGTGTGTGTATGTGTGTGGATGTTGGAACCACGATTTCTCAAATACCATAAAACTTAAAAAATATTTAACTGCAGTTTCTTCAATCTGACATTCCTGGGAAGAGCTGATTAGATTTTGGTAATAATTGGACAACCGGAAGTAATAGTTTAAAAAGAAAAATCTCTAAATATTATTTTTTGATAAATAATTAATTAATAGAGATAGACTGATTTATAAATTTATAAAATAATCCATTTTACATATAATGCATCAATTAGTCTATGGAAACTAGTTGAAAATTAAAATGTTTATAATTGACTTATAAATGTCAATGTCAAAAATCCAGACATTTTCTGGGAATTATTTTTAATATTTCTAATTTTTATTTAAATTAAATTAAATATTTAAAATTATGTAAATAAAGGAATTTCTGGATATCAGCCACTAAAATTTATTCAGTCTCGACCGTTTCGACCCCACATGGGTCTTCTTCAGGAGATGAACTTTGTAAACCAGTAGCAATACATGTAGTGTATAATGTAGTTTAAAAATAAATAAATAAATTAATAAATAACATGGAAATTCATAGAATTAAAATTGTTAAACATAATATTTAACACAGTTAAACATTGTTATGTTTAACAATTTTAATTCTATGAATTTCCATGTTATTTATTAATTTATTTATTTATTTTTAAACTACATTACACACTACATGTATTGCTACTGGTTTACAAAGTTCATCTCCTGAAGAAGACCCATGTGGGGTCGAAACGGTCGAGACTGAATAAATTTTAGTGGCTGATATCCAGAAATTCCTTTATTTACATCACCATTTCCAGCCAAGACATAAACCCTTTCTCATTTAAAATTATAGTTAGATACAAAATTCGTACATGGACAAATGGAAATGTAATAGATATACAATGTACTGTTGTTATAACGAGGAAAAGACTCCGTCAACATCTACAATTGGTGTAAAAAGAAAGGGGATTCATTTATAAGCCAAAGTATATAATATCAGTGCCAACTAAATACGCGCTTACAATACATAAAACTCATCTTATACCCTTCAGAAATACCACCAATCTCATCAATGAATTGGAAGAATCTCGAACATTTAGAAGAGTAGAAGGAAACTTATTTATAGAATGAATTGAATTGTGCTGGCCACAACAGATTTTTATGCTGTTGTGCGTAAAAAAATATACAGTAATTTAAATATTATTTTAGTACATACTGAATGAATTGCTTCTTTTGCTGTGGGCCGTAGGCATGAGTAAACTTTCCGAGATCTCCGACTCGGAATCGTCACCTTCGCCATTCACCAGGTCACTCAGAGACGAGCTGCGCATTGGAGGAAGGCTGAAGTGGATCTCCTTTGATCTACACACAAAGCAACATCAAACGTACATCGCTGTAACACACATGAAACATATTGTAGATACATGTGGGCGTTACTGTTTGCTGCTTTTAGCGTCAGTTTTTAATCGTAGAAGATTAAATTGAATTCTTGGATAAATGTCACTGAACAGAATAATAAATTAAATTGTAATTTCAAGAATTGTAAATATGTAGTTAAAGCGAACATTTCCAACAAAAAAATATTTATAGCTTCATGACAAAATCAGATACATATGTCCAGTGTTTTTTTTTTTTTTTTTTTTGTAGAAAAAAAGTGCCGAAACATACATTTTACCAGTGGCCAAAATTTTGGTGGGGCAGGGTGTTATTCAAAGTCAAATGTCTTAATTGAAAATTAAATTTTTTCAACGGATGTGAAGCAGCATGTTTTTACTCTTTCATGTACAGAAATAAATAAAAAATAATTTTGTTTTGTTTTGTGTAAAAATTCATAATAATTTTTACCTACACAGCTTGTGTGTAAACATTTAGCAGAGCGTATATTTTTGTCAATTATTTATTATGCACATATGTATAAACCAGGAGTCGAAGCTTTGGTATTGTGATGTTGAATTATTAGATTAAAAACACCGCTGAGAAGTGCAATACTGTTTATATTTATACTGTGCTTCAGATGTGTGAATATTTCATTGGCGTAATTTTTATATCCACAACTTAATAAAATAGTAAATAATTTTCAAAAAAAAAAACTAAAACCCGTCGTAAAAAGGTGCCGAAACGCCGCTCCGGTGCGTTACATTACAAAAAAAAGCCCTGCATATGCCCCTTTTTCTATTTCAGGAGATTAAATTTGTCTTCTTATTGCCGGGTTTAATATTGAAATAAAACAATTTTTTGTTACCTAAATTAATATGGCTTTTATTGATTATTTATTAAAGAACAACTGTTCCGACCGATTAATTATGGAAATGAATCTCAATCAAATGACCCCCACGACTCTGTTCGAATACTATTAACTTTCTGATAAAATTTTCAAATACTTTTTGGCAGAAATACAGCTCAGTTTCATTAATAATACGTTGGTCATGAGCTTGGTTTTAGAAATCCCCACTGATTTTGATTTGGGATTTTATGCAGATGATATGGCTTGAACACTGTTGAAGCTGGAAATATATGGTTTATCGCGCAGTATGACAGACCGCACTATCTTGCGAGAACCACGCAACACTAAGGCACAATATTTATATCTCTGGTTAAACTGCGGGTTAAGTTAACAGTCGCTTATAAGAACAATGTGGCATCGAAATATTAATACATGTGTAATTTTTACAATTTAGGTTATGATATCGATGCTGTATTTTTCTTTAAACTCACTGTTAAATTAACAGGTTGTTGAACCAAAGATGATAATACCGGGGCTACGGTTCATACGGTTTCATAATAATAACGCGTTGTTCTTTCGTCAAGCGTTCCATTTTTATTAATCGGAACCATGACAGATAATAGATAATATTTTGTTAAAAATCGTTAATTTAAAAATGCAAATAGTTACTTCAATTAGTTTTTTTAATTTTGCTATATTTTGGTTTCATTATTTTTGTCCTACAATTTTCGGTAATTTATTTAATGAATTAGGTAAACAAAATAGAAAATTTAAATACGTATTTAGTTAATTTCTTTATTTATATTTAGTTCAATACTTATTACGATATATATATATACATTAGGAATGACGATGGGTACCCGGGTACTCGGAACCTACCCGATAATAATATACCCGGGTATCAAATTTCTTATCCGATTACCCGCTGCCCGTTAATTACCCAATACCCTTTAATTACCCGAACAGTTTTCTGCTGCCGGAAAGATTGTATCTAAAAGAATGGCTTTTTATGCCATAGGTAATTAATATAATTTTTATAGAGATACAGTATATTATTTATTTGTATTACTTTTTATTTAATAAATATGTGTAAACATAAACAATAATTAGGAATTTTATTAAAAAGTAAACTGCTAATATAAGGGTAACTGGTAATTAACAAATTAACGAATTTTGTATATGTACTTAAAGGATAACGAGTCATTAAAGGGTATCGAGTAATTAACGGGTAAAAGGTACTATCCGGCTAGTTGTTTCGGTTACTCGGGTACCAAAATAATCGGAATTCGTCATTCCTAAAATACATGTAGTTATTTAATTTAATTTTGTATTTAATTTTACTATAATTTGTTATTACAAATGCAGAAAATCTAATTAAATCAACTTAGATATTTTTATTTAGATACTTTTTTTTCTGTGTAGTCAGAAAAATTGACTCTATGTCGGTGGATCACTTACTGTTGCTTTATAATACTGGATACAAAACAGGCCTTTATTTACCCCTTTTTTTGGAATGAAGACATTCATTGCCTGGTACTTCTACCTGCCCTGCCCTTTGCATAGTAAAATAATCCTACTATTCCTTTAATATAAATGCTATTTTTTGACTATTGTATGTATCTTATAACAAAAAGAGACTAATTTGTTTTACTCGTAATTGTATAAAATAAGTAAACATGTGAAGCTTTGCCCAAACATTCAAACATACATAAGCTTTATTCTAGAGCTTTTATGTACACTAGATTCCCAGAACTTTGGAAACATACAACATCCTTTTTACAAACAAATCCCATCCCACAATGTGATTTGACATTATTGTAAAGGTCATGAATTCATCCACTAATCCTGACTTTATTATTTATTTTAACTTTGAATTTATTTTCTAAGATATCATAAACTTATAAATATACTCTCTCCGGAAGAAAACCTACATTTTTGCAACATAAGTTGCTGAGTGTAACCTAAGTTCTGGACAGATTTTGTGATAGGATTTGACTTTAGTCTTGAATAGTTATTTTACAGACACTTCGGAACATTCAGGCATCCAGATTAGTTGACGCGCTTTCAGATTGAGGTTTTATCTATGAAACTTTTCCCGGGGCTAGGATAAGTTTCCAGATAAGATGGAGGCGAGTAAGTATGAAAATAAAATGAAGAGACCATAAAGCATGAAGCATGTGGAAATGCTTCATGTTGCAAACTTGAAAAGATAAGTTATATAAAGTAATTTAGTTTACCTCCATATTACTTTAATATTTATTGTATGCATGCATTCATTTAATGACACAAGTACATGATGTTTCAATATGGCTACCCATTTAAATACCTATATATAGGGTGCGATTTAGTGGATTGTATTAGGCTGTTTTAAGATCTGTATTAAGAGTTGTATTAAAAAATCTGATTCAGTGGCTTAGATTAGACTGTTTTAGAGTGTTCATTTTAATACATGTGTAATAATTGCCTAGTAAATTAAAACACTTCTTAAAATGGGTTATATCTGTTTTAAGTATTGTATTAACCTTAATTCATAATGCCAAATATGAAATATTGAAGTAAAATTATATATTTGACTCTTCATAAATTATACTAAAGCAAATATTGAACTTATAATGATATAATAAAAGAGAAAATGAATAATTTAAAAAATTGAGGTTAATATAAATAAATTCAGGCAAGTTCAACAATTATTTATATGTTCTTTATTTTCTAAGTTTGTTTAAGTAAAATGGGTGACACAATACGTGCTGTTGAAAGAGTTGAACATGTTCGGCGTGTTGTTGATTGTAGAAGACGAAGAATTATATACAGAAGACGAAAAACTATGACAACACTCTATCAGAAAGTGATACCGATTATCAGAAAATGTATTTCAGCATGTAATAAATTTGATTCGAGATGACATATCTGGGTTTGGCGGTGATGTACCTCCTCCAGTTTTAGTTTTTCTTTTAAATAATGTGCAATTTCACTCTTTGAATTGCATTTCAATCTCCGCCACATTTCTTGTATACCGCCCAATTCTCTATTAAAACAATTTGTCTCCATTTCAGCTTCATTATCTTAATGTCTTTCCCTTATTTTCAATATTACCGTTGCGTTTAGTAATTGCATCTTATTAAAATAATCTTTTCTTCATTAGACCAATTCGGATCTGTAATTCTTTTTCCTGAAATTTTAATATACTAAAATAAAATATAGTTCATAAAGTAGTGTAACATAACCTAAAACAACACAAATACAAAATATTGTCGTTTCAAATACCGCCAATTTCGCACTTTGACAGTTATTACAGTGTTGCCAAGTGTAATATTGGAACAGAAGGGTTTTAACTAAAACAGCTTAATACAGACCACTGAATCACCTTTGTTTTAAAATGTGCTTTAAGCTAATACAGTGTTTTAGTTAATACAAGTCTTAGTACAGACTTTAATATATCGCACTCCTAGTATTTTGCATTACTAGCCAGAGAAAACGGTTTTTACTGCTGAATGGGGGAAACATTATTAAATGGCATTATCAAATATTTTTTTTTTTTAATAATTCTACTTCCTTTTCCATTTTGACCGTAATCTTAATTTTCTATCCCATATTCATTTTTGTAAATACTTTTAGTTTAATTTTTTATTTGATTATCGTATTTTTATATATTTTTTACAGTTGTGAAGAAGGAATACTAGATTCCGAAACTTTGACAAAAAATAAATAAAATTTTTTCATGACTAAAATCCTGTTTATTATATTTATTATATAGTTTCTACAGTCGTTTATAGAATCTTATTAGAAAAACCGGTGTAAATTAAAGCTACAAATAAATAATAATAGTGGTAGATAAATTGTTATTAACTCACAATAATTGCGCAGTGTTTCCTTGTTGAGTAGGATAAACCAAAATACTGGCAGACTCAGAATCTGGTTTCGAACGACGTTGCCTACAACGTGTAGTAAAAAGAGCCGAGCCTGCTAATAAAAGAAGAAGAAGCCCTGCTGAACCTGCTGCCCATGGGTAAATCGTGTCTGGAAGAAAAAGAAGCATGTTAATTTGAATTGTAAGACCTAAAATATCTAAATTATTGTATAGGTATATAGGTATCTAAATTGGAACTTCATTTATTTTAAGCCAATTTTTTAGTATATTTTACCTACCGCTACCCTTCATAAGAGAAGTATAGGGATCGTGTTTAAAATAGCATATCCAGATTTTAGTAAATGACCACGTTTTAAGGTCCCTAGAATTCAATTTTAACATTTTCACGATGATGTCAGTATGTATGTGTGTGTGTTTGTGTGTGTGTGTGTGTGTGTGTATTTGTTTGTGTGTAGGGATTTGTCTACTCTCTAGCTCAAATACTATCATTCATAAAATTCTGAAACTTTGTATTCTGACCCTACTCTAATATGGGAAGAAATCGTTAGATTTTAGTGTAAATCGGACATGGCACTTTACTTTTTCGCTTTATAAAAATTAAAGAGTATTGAATTTGCTATATGTATACATGAATAGTTTTATGTAAAGGAATATAATATTTTTTGCAGCATTAGTAAATACGTAGGTACGTATTTATATTAATAAAATTTAAAAAGCTGGAGGTATTGTGTTGGCCACATCATATTTTTTTTATTATGATTACAAATATAACATGAAATCGGACATACGATTACTTCCACAACGTCATTCGTTTGGTGAAATTTTCCATTACACGGACACATAAACTAGCTCTATTTCTTCATTTCCTCAATAATACGTTAAATGTTTGGATTGAGGACATTAATTGTTGCTGATTTATTGGTGAGCACACTTTTCCCATTAAATAACCCCAAAAGAAAAGTGGTGTTAAATCACGTGAACTAACAGGCTAATTGATGAATTGATGAAAATTTTAAATATTCTGTTGTCATTGGCATTAGAATCCAAAAGAGATAAAAATTCTGATGTAGCCAACACATTATTTAATATTTATTAATTTAAATACAAATCTGCCTACATATTTACTAATGCTGCAAACTATATTAAGTTCCTTTGTATATAACTATTGCTTTATTTACTATTTTGTTTTTAAAATGTCACTATTATTTATTTGAAATGATTAGTTTTTGGTCAGTGACATTTTTTTATTTGTCAGTTACATACATTTGAAATATGAACTGTGTTTATCTTTAATGATCCTAAACTATATATATAGAAAATGTATGAATGCATATCTGTAGAAAAATTAATAATCTTTAATATGTATTTATAATAATATAAATTGCGAAATAATGACATTTAAATGTATTTTTGAAAGAAAAGCCATTTCAGCTTCAAGTAAAGTGCCATTTTCGGTTATCCAATTTACACCAAAATCTAATAGTTTTTCTATATTAGAAAAGGGTTGAAATACAAGGTTTCGCACACACACACACACACACACACACACACACACACACACACACCTACGCATACACACGAACATCAGTGCAAATGTTAGAATTGGATTCTAGGGACCTTAAGACGTGGTCATTTACTAAAATCTCGATATGCGATTTTTAGTACGATCCCTATACCTCCCTTAACAAGGGTAGCGGGAGGTGAAAATAGGCATTGTCAATTCAAAAGAGTAAAGACAGTTCCTTAAAGAAATGCAAATCAAAATTCATATTTATATCATATTTTAAATTATTTAAAAATAAAAATCTGTATTTTTTTTTTCGTATTTATGTAATGATCTTTGCATTCTTCGGGAAAAACAAATACATTTTTAAAAGACAAGAATTTTAAGAATATAATTTATTCTTTTTTGCTTCACTTAGCAAAAACAATATTGCAGTAGTAGTTGTCAGCAAATATTATAATGGCTCGTCTTTTGTTTCATGGCTAGGTAGATATTTAAAATCATCCTCATAAATACACCGTATAATATTTATTTTCACCTACAACGCATTCATTCATATTTAAATATGTAAAATATGAATATTACGAGTCTTTTTATACTGACTTTTAAGCTCCCAGTAATGTTTATCTACTTTTATGGAGTTTACTTTGCGAAAATGATAAAGTTATGTCTATAAAAGAAGTAAAAGCATAAAAATATGTTCATTTCCTCGTGCGAAACAGAACAGCGCATTACTTATTCATACCCTGTTTTTAGCTTTCCTAAAATAACATAAACATCAACCGCTATCTCCAACCACGCGGGGCATCAATTATTCACTTACTATCGTTTCTATAATCAATACTAGTGCATATTAAGTGAAAAGTTGTTGAAGTGAAAGAATCATAAACACATTTGGTAAAATAACAGAAAATATTAAAAGAAAGAATCTCTTTAATACAGAAATGCCAGTGAATAAAGTATCACTTTATAAAGTAGCCGTTAGAAAAAAATAAATATTATAAATATATAAAAATATGCTTCCTTTTTTCGTGTCATTTTCACACTGCCTTTGAAGACATCATAGAGAGAGGATATCAGAGACGTGGGAAGACATTCTTGTCATTGGGCTTGAAAAGAAAATTGGAGAATATTTTATTTCCTGTTCGTATTGCCCGACGATAGACAGAGAGCCATGGAGTAACCAGAACCAGTTTTATATCCAAGCAATTCCGGGAAATGATTCTATTTCAGCAGTAACTGAATTTCCAAACGTTTTATTTCAGTCGTTTCAGACGGAAATTGACGTTGATTTTATTATCACAAATCAAATAAGTAATAAATTCCTCCTATTAAAATGCATCAAATATTTAATTAACTGCTTTTCAAAACAAGAATTAGAAAAAATCTGTTGTGGCCAGCACAAGACCTCTCGCCATTCCATATTAGGCTATATAAGTATTGCACTTCGATTTCGAACCGTCGTTTTATATCAAAAAATTACAAAACTTTACCCAAATATTGTTTTTTATTGTATTTAACATGTCTTCTGCACACAAATAATTCTAATTACATCTATTTTTCATTGTATGAGGAATTTCTAAACGTGAGAGATTCTTCCAATTCATTAACCAGATTGGCGGTATTTCTGATGGATATATGCATTTTACCTATAATTTCAAATATTTAATTAATAAAACAATAAGAAAGATTAAATATACTTCCCAGAAAAAGCTATCAGAATGTTATCAAAACTGTTGATTTTTGACACTGACATATGTCATTTACAAACTATGTTATAAACATTGAAATTTGTCAACTGGTTTCCTTAGTGCCTTAGCCTCTGCGATTAGATTACTCTATATATATATTATAATGTCTTTATCTCTAAATCTATACAAGATATAATAAAAATTTTAAGTGTATTAGATGGAGAATTTTATGTTCTTCAATATTTAATAAAAAAAAAACTTCTAAAAAATTATATTTAGAAGATTTTCTCAGAAACTACTATTTCTGGTTGTTCAATTGTTACTAAAACCTTTTCAGCTCTTCCCAGGAATGTCAGATTGAGGAATCCATAGTTAAACAATTTTTAAGTTTTATGGTTTTTGAGGAATCGTGTCTACAACATCCAGACATACACACATACACACATACACACATCCACACACACACACACACACACATACACACACACACACACACACACACACAGAGACATCATTTTAAAAATGTTATAATCGGATTCTAGGGACCTTAAATCGTGCTTATTCACTAAAATCTGGATATGCGAATTTTAGCATGAATCCAATACCTCTCTTAGCGAGAGGTAAAAATTTGTTCTTAATTATAAATCATTATAAATGAAGTTGGATTGCAAAACCGATAACAAAATATGTTTGATTCGAAATTCAAATATTCTGATTTTACTGTAACACGTTTGTAAAGCGGTGGCTCTTTGTTTAAATTATGTATATACGGATCTTTCATTGAATTTTTATGTTAGCCATTGGACTTCCTTACTGGAAAATGGGAGTTGGAATCCGATGAAAATGTGTTTCACTTGATCTCAACTCGAGGAGTCTTGTTTTGACATTTGATCGTGAAGTTTGTCTCTTCCCATTCGATTAAGTGTCCAATTTATAACTTGTTTTAGAGACGTGAATTTTGTAATGTCTTTGTGACTGAAATTAAATTATCGAAGTCCGCGTTTTCCTAAGTTGTTTAGATAGTTTATATTTAATTTTGTACATTGGTTGTTTGTCTAATCTGGTAATGTAAATATTGTTAACGGTAGTGTTGTTTTTATTAATAAAGCGCTTCAATCGTGGCCGACCTGTGATCTGTGACAAACAGTCAATAAACTGATAGATTACTAGTAGTTGGGAGTTGACAACCTAAGCTCTGATAGCAAATCAGTAAGCCTAGAGCTTAATCTGAGGCCGTCCTTAAAAAAAAATAATAATAAAATGCGTCACTTATTGTGTAGATAAATATAATATAATGTTTCTAAAAATTGTGAAAGTCCCCTATTCATTCTTGAGATAGCTACTATGCATCTTTGATTAAGTTATAAAAATTCAGATAATTTTTTTTTTTATATATAAATGATTTTTTATCGGAAATATTAAACAAGTTATGAAACAATCTAAAGCCGCGGTTACACTGGATGAGAATTCGTACGAAAATTCGATCAGAAGTAAACAAATCAATACAAGTATACAGGGTGTTATGTAAGGAAGTGTTCAACGCTTAACCCATGGTAGAACTGGCCCCAAAGATAGTAAATCTGGCAATAGTTTTTGTTTAACATACTTTCTATAAGAACTAGAGGCCTTTAAAACTGACCAATCACGTCATAGTTCAAAACTTTATAAAAAAGTAAAAATCAATGTGTTCTCTGGAAAAAATATTGATTGTCAATCTGACTTTAAATGTTTTTTATATTCTGTTCTTTTGATATTCTCAAAATGCCATTTACCTTCACCCACCAAGAGTATGCAGACATGCATATGGTTTATGGCGAGCCATTACAAAATAGTCGTGCTGTTGTAAGACGGTACAGAGAGTTATATCCAAATAGACGTCAATGATTTTATGTGTCATTTGTGACAGGTATCACATTTTTTCCAGAGAACACATTGATTTTTACTTTTTTTTATAAAGTTTTGAACTATGACGTGGTTGGTCAGCTTTAAAGGCCTCTAGTTCTTATAGAAAGTATATTAAGCAAAAATTATTGCCAGATTTACTATCTATGGGATCAGTTCTACTATGGGTTAAGCGCCGAATACCTACTTACATAACACCCTGTATATGTGCGGTTACAGTGCTTACGATTATTTATTACGCATTCATACGAACTCATATGACTGAATACGAACAAAATATTTTATTTTTGATGCTTTATTTGTACGAATGGAACATTGCGCAACATGAACAACGAACAATTAAAAAGAATATACGAAAGACCCCGTTATGGGATTAAAAAACTAAACACCATCATAATTTTTATCGCTTTTTCGCAGCACGTCAAATGATCTTCCGAATTCTCCGTATTCTGTCCTAGATATGAAGTAGTCATCTACCCAAAAGTGTCTGTAGATTTCTAGTAAAATAAATTTTAATAAAGTTGTTTCTGACAAATACAATTTAGTTGTTGGATCCATTGCACTTAAGCGCAAACTGAAAATTATGTTTGTATTCGTAACACGATTTTGCAGATACTGTAACCAGTTTGTCTTACGTATTCGTACGAATAAATATTTTGCGAATTCGTACGAACAAATTTTCGTACACATTCGCATCCAATGTAATTACCGCCAAAAGCGAATTTGTTAAATTTATACTCGTATCTGCGACGTATTGGCAATTATTGTTTGACAGAGATGGGTGGAATAAAACAGTGCTACATAAACTCACTACAACATTGCCAATACTCCCACATAGTAATATATTATTTATGATTCAATTATATAATTGAGCTGTCAATCATAGAAGTTTGACGTGTGTGTCTTGGTTCTCCCTATTTTTATTATTTTTGGTGGTTTATTCTTAAGTTTTTCGAACGAGTTTTATATTAACAGGTAGATCTTAAATTTAACTTTCTGTGTGTGATATTTTTATTTTAAACTATCATTACTGAGGGTAAGTTTTGGTCTATTTTATTTTTTAAATTGGCGTGGCCCGCTATTTTGTTTATACTTGTTTCTTATAGTTGCAAGTTCATTCAACCTGTCACTAATTGATTTTATACTGGAGATTTCGCATATCTGCTTTTTTATTACATACGGGATGTTGGCTTATTATTATAAAATTTAAATATATTATTTTATTAGTCATTTTTAATTAATAATTTAAATTATTATTTTATTCACTTTTATTCCGCGGAAGTAATTACTTCCTTTAGTTAGGTTTAGGTTCTTGGTTAGGTTAGTTTTCTTTTTAGCTTGTAGGCTTTTATTTCGGTCATTCGTTTCATCATTTTCAATAACTTTTTGCTCTCTTTTGTTAACCCTACCGTGGTCCTACTCCTGTGGGATTTTATACCTTTAGCCGTGACGGACCGCACTGGCGTTTCCTATTCCTTTCTTGTGTCCACTGTGTTTAATTCATATTCATTATTTTAGCTGATAGGTTTTAGATTTAAGGTTTTATCTTAATTTATTTATTTATTGTTTTAATTGTGGTTGGTTTTATATTGCATTAATTTTGTAATAACACATTTTTCGTGCATTTTTTTTTTTTGTGTCTACTCTTTTATTATTTTATGGCACAATGTCATGTGCAAAGTGCAAATATAAAACTAAAGAAGGTTTGGTGGGCTGCGAGGGCACGTGTAATAAATGGTTTCATCACACTTGCATTAATAAAACTGAAGCCGAATTTCAATTAATTCATAAAAATACGAATTTTTTTTACTTATGTGATAGTTGTAAAAAATCTTGCATCATAGTTGATAAATCTAAATCCGTCAGTATTGATTCTAGTTTAAAAGACCTACAACTGAATATGTCGAAATTAGCGCTTGTTACTAATGATTTGCAAATCAGTACGATGCTGGAAAATTTACAAAAAGAAATATGTACCAAATTCGAATCAATTGTTTCCAAATTAAAATCTGAATTACAACAATCATTTGATGAACAAGTTAAAGAATTATGCAATAAAATTAATTTCAATCCATCTAAATCTACTAGTTTCTCTGATGTTGTTAAAAAAGTTAATATTGAACCACCTATCATTGTGAAACCCAAGCAAACTCAAAGTTTCGTTGCGACTAAATCTGATCTACTCAAAACTATTGACCCGGTAGAGTCTGGCATTAAAGTATCCAACATTAAAAACAAACGCAATGGAAGTCTAGTGGTAAACTGCGTGAACCCGGAGGAAACTTCTAAACTTAAGCATTTAGTGAATGAAAAAATGAGCGATAAATATGATGTAAAACAAACAGCTGCCTTTCATCCAAGAATTAGATTGGTCGGTATGACAGATAATTTAGATCCTGAACAAATAAGTAAATATCTATTGTCTCTAAATAAGTCTTATTTTTCTGCTGATAATTCAATATGTGAAGTCAAGTCTATTAAACCGTTGCGTAATAATAATAAAATATATCAATGTGTTGTACAAGTAGATCTTAATACTTATAAAGAAGCATTAAATATCGGGAAATTATGGATCGGTTATGATTACTGTTCAGTGTATGACGCGGTGGAAATACGTCGTTGTTTTAAATGTTGCGGGTTTCACCATCACTCTTCCCAATGTACAAAAAAGGAACCTACTTGTCCAAAATGTGCTGAAGCTCATGAACTCAGTGCCTGCAAATCTATTACTTTGAAATGTACCCATTGTATTCATATTAAAAATACACAGAACGTTGCTATTTCCACCGACCATGCAGCTTGGGACTCCAACTGCCATGTGTACAAAGAAACCCTACGAAAATTTAAAGAATCCATGTTGGGCTCAGCATAGCAATTAGAGAACTGTCACACAATTTTAGATTCTTCGGTTACTCATTCTACCGACAAAATCAGTGAATTGTTAACATGCTATTATCAAAATGTCAGGGGTTTGAATACAAAATGCTATGATATTTATACAAATTCGCTTAATTCGCCTCAATATGACTTATTTGCACTCACAGAGACTTGGTGTCATGAAGGACTTAATAGTGCTGAACTGTTTGATGTTAATAATTATGAGGTCTTCAGAAGTGATCGTAATTTTCTTCAAACCAATACAACCCGTGGTGGAGGTGTACTATTAGCTATAAAAAAGGATTTTAGAACTGTTCAGTTAGATATTCGATCGATCTGCCCTCAGTTGCAAGAAATACCTAATGTTGATATCTTACTTATAAAAATTTTCCTCAATCATAAAGTATTGTTTGTAATAAATGTTTATATTCCTCCATCTTTTGGTCGTAACGAGTATAATATTTTATTTGACTCTATATGTTCCATTCATTTTCTATTTAATTCTAACGTAATTATCTTTGGAGATTTTAATACACCAAATTATTATAACTGTGCTTTTAAGGAACATTCTTGTCCCAATTATGATATTTTATCCAATTTTATGAATTTTTATAATCTAACACAATATAATTTTACGCTCAATGACAATGGTAGAATCCTAGATTTAGTATTAAGCAATATCTTTTGCTCGGTAACAAAAGAGGTAGATTGTTTGGTGAAAGAAGATCTACACCATCCTGCGTTAAACGTTTTGTTTGATCTAAAAACAAATAAGAAAAAATTTGAGTCAATTACTAAAAATGGTTATAATTTTAAAAAGGCTAATTTTCCACTTCTGTACGAAGATTTTAATAATATAAATTGGGATGTTCTTAATAATTATGACAATGTAAATGCAGCTATTGAAAAGTTTTATTCCATTACTACTAACATATTAGATTTAAATGTCCCCAAAAAACGTCAAAGTAATAGCACGTATCCACCGTGGTATAACGGAATAATAATACGCAAAATTAAGCAAAAACATAAAAAATGGAAACTATTTAAGAGAACTGGTAGCGTGCAACATAAAACAGAATTCGAACATTTAAGAGCTGAAATTAAACATGATGTTAAATGTGCTTACAAATTATACAATAAAAAATTACAAGACAATGTGAAAAACGATCCTAAGAACTTTTGGTCTTTCATTAATCAGAAACGAAATGTATCTTCTGTACCACCCGTTTTAAAATACAACGATGAAACTATTTGTGATGGCCAAAAAATTGTTGAAAGTTTTGCTCATTATTTTTCATCATCTTTTAATGACAGCTTAGTGAACAACAAAATTGATTCTGATAATAGTAATCACTTATTCCTCGATTTTAACACAATATCAGAAGAAGATATTATGTCTGCAATACAGAAACTGAATTCGAAAATGACTGTAGGCCCAGATCAATTTCCCTCTTTTATCATTAAAGACTGTGCATCAGTGTTTGTAAAACCACTTATAATTATTTTCAATTTAATTTTAAAAACATCCACATTCCCTAGTCAATGGAAAATCTCTCGAATAACCCCTATTTTTAAAAAAGGAGATAGAAATGATTTAACTAACTACAGACCAGTAGCTATTATTTCTAACTTTAGTAAAATATTTGAGATCATATTGCATTCTAAAATTTATAGCCACGTTAATAGTTTAATTTCGATAAATCAACATGGCTTTATGAAGGGGAGATCAACTCTTACAAATTTATTATGCATAACCCAATTTATCTGCGAATCTTTGGACAATAAAGGCCAAGTTGATGTCGTATATACGGACTTCTCCAAAGCTTTCGATAAAATAGACCATTCCATACTTCTAAAAAAGCTTCATTCCTTTGGTTTCTCCGATTCATTAATTGTTTTATTTTCTTCCTACTTGTATGATAGGCAACAGTTTGTTGGTTATGGTGGTTTTCAATCAGAAACTTTTCATCAAAAATCGGGCGTACCACAGGGATCAGTATTGGGTCCACTTCTTTTTAATTTGTATATAAATGACATATCTAATGTCATAGATGTTCCATTTTTAATGTACGCAGATGATTTAAAACTCTTCTGTACTATATCATCTAATTCAGATTGTGAAAATATACAAGAAAATTTAAACAATATTCATAAATGGTGTGTCAATAATAATCTATTATTAAATGTCAACAAATGCAATGTGATGAGCTTCCATAGAAAATCCAATGCAATCACCTTCAATTACGCCCTTAACAATATTATTCTACATAGACCTTATTTATTTAAAGATCTAGGCGTTATTTTTGACCCTAAATTACTTTTTACTGACCACATAAAACAAGCAGTCGGTTCCGCATATAAGAATCTGGGATTAATAATCAGAAACGCTCAATTTTTCGATGATATTTCAATTCTAAAACTGTTATTTACATCTCTTGTGCGACCTCAGTTAGAATACTGCTCGGTAATTTGGAATCCTATTTATAATAAAAATAGTGATTCTCTCGAAGGGGTTCAAAGAAAATTTTTAAAATATGGTATGTATATCTTAAATGGAAGTTACCCGCCAAGAGGTATATCACAGGAATTATTGTTAAAATCGTTTAACTTGAATTACCTTCATAAAAGGCGTACTATTAATTCTGTTATTTTATTACAAAAAATTATTAATAACAACATAGACTGTCCCCACATTTTGAACAACATTTCGTTTCGAGTACCGAGATTATCAGCCCGACATACCAGTACATTCTATGTCAAAACTCCTCGATCAAATATTCTAATTAAATCGCCTATAAATAATATGCAACAATGTTACCATCTAATTGAACTGTATGTTGATATTTTTCATGACAGTATAAAAAACATAAAAAACTCTATAACCTATCTTACTTAATTTATATACTTATTTTATTTGTAATATTTATCTTTTCTCCTTACCCTAGAATTGGACAGCAGTCTGTTGGGTATTGAACATATAATAATAATAATAATAATAATAATAATATTATTATTCGCATTGATTTCAAATAATGAAAATTTAATTTCCCAAACTGTTGCTTCATAAAATATTTTAATTCAATTAAAGATCCGTAAACCCTATATCGGGCCGTAAAAACGTCGTCAGATCTAGAAAAGACGTTCACTGAATACTCTTCTCTCGCAGAACGAATTTATTAAGTAAATAAAACATTTCCAAGCACTGCTAAATGAAATACACCGCTAGAATCGACGCAGATAATTCAATCCTAATATTGGTTCATTTCCAGATTTATTGGAAACTAGAACTGATCCAGTGAATTAAGTAGAAGAGCATCATTTTCACTAGAAAATTTGTAGATAAACACTGATATTGGATTTTCTAAAATTAATTATAAACAATATTTTTAGGTGAAGAAGGAAAGAAAATTACTGGATTTCAGTCAATTATTAAATATATTTTCCGCCTCTACCGGTTTCGGCACCTCATGTGTCTTCTTCAGGAGGTGTCGAAACCGGTAGAGGCGGAAATATATTTAATAATTGACTAAAATCCAGTAATTTTCTTTCCTTCATCACCTTTCCAGTCAAGAAGTTCTTGCAGCCAATATTTTTAGGGTTTCTTATATGTATTAATTTTACCTACTAGCTAGAAAAAAAAATTATGATTTGTAATGCATAAAAAAAATTATTAAAAAATATTTATGTTCAAATAAACAAAATAAAATATAATTTAACTATTATAAATATTTAACCTTTGTTGATTTGACATTAGCAAAACCGTTTAGAGAAAACATAAATCGGCGCAGTAGAAGAACCTACAAATTTTGACTGTTCAAAAAACATTTAAATAAATAATATTTAAATGTTATTATTATTATTATTATATCCTATATAAAAGAAACCTTTGAAGAGGATGTGAAAGATCAACTGTTGTATTTGTATGCTTGATTACAATATAAAAAAATCTGTTGTGGCCAGCACAATACCTCTCGCCACTTTCATATTAGGCTATAAATATTGTATTTAACATTTTTGGAACACACAAAAATTTTTAATTACATCTATTCTTTTTTTAAGTCATTCTATGATAAAGTTTCCTTCTACTCTTCTAAATGTTCGAGATTCTTCCAATTCATTTACGAGATTGGCCGGATTTCTGAAAGGTATGTGATGAAATATATGCATAGCAAGCGCGTGTTTATTTGATCTGTTACTGTACGTACTTTGGCTTACAAATGATTCCCGTTTCTGTTTATACCAACTTTAGATGTTGACGGAATCTTTTCCTTGTTATAAAAATAGCATATTATAATTACTATTACACCTCGACTTGTCCAAGTACGAATTTTAAGTTTTCCGCATTCAAGAAGAGAGTTAATGTAACGTGCGGCAGCTATATCTATAATTTTAAATATATAATTAATGATAAAATAAGAAATATTAAATGTACTTCCCAGAAAAAGCCTTCAGTAATGTCTCTGGATTTTTGACACTGACATTTATGTCATTTACAAACATTTTTATTTTTCAACTGATTTCCATGTGTTATTTGATGGATACAATGAAATATTTTATATATTTATAACTCTCTATCTCTAAATCTATAGAAGAAATAATAAAAAAATTCAATATACTAGATAGAGAATTTTATATTCTTTAATATTTGTAACAACAAATTTCCAAAAAATAATATTTTGAAGATTTTTTTTTAAGAAACTACTACTTCCGGTTGTCCAATTGTTACCAAAACCTTTTCAGCTCTTCCCAGGAATGTCAGATTGAAGAATTCATAGTTAAACAGGTCTTAAGTCTTATAGTTTTTGAGTAATCGTCCCTCCAACATCCAGACACACATACACACACACACATACACACACACACAGACACACACACATACACACACACACACACAGACAGACATCATTTTAAAATTGTTATAATCGGGTTGCAGGGCCCTTAAAACGTGCTTATCCTCTAAAATCTGGATATGTGAATTTTAGCATGATTCCTCTCTTAGCGAGATGTAAAAAAATATATCTACAATAAAATAGATGATTTTTAAAAATTTCACTTTTCATTTGGCTACTTTTTACCTCTCGCTAAGAGAGGTATTGGATTCATGCTAAAATTCGCATATCCAGATTTTATTGAATAAGCACGATTTAAGGTCCCTAGAATCCAATTATAACATTTTTAAAATGATGTCTGTGTGTGTGTGTGTGTGTGTATGTTGATGTGTGTATGTGTGTGTGTATGTATGTATGTCTGGATGTTGTAGTCACGATTCCTCAAAAACTATAAGACTTAAAAAATATTTAACTACAGTTTCCTCAATCTGACATTCCTGGGAAGAGCTGAAAAGGTTTTGGTAACAATTGAACAACCGGAAGTAGTAGTTTCTTAGAAAAATTCATCTAAATATAATTTTTTGGGAGGTTTCTTTATTAAATATTGAAGAACATAAAATTCTCCATCTAATACACTTAAATTTTTTATTATATCTTGTATAGATTTAGAGATAAAGACACTATAATTTATAGAGTGAACTAATCGCAGAGGCTACGGCACTAAGGAAACCAGTTGACAAATTCCAATGTTTATAACATAATTTGTAAATCACACATGTCATTGTCAAATATCAACAGTTTTAGTGCATTCTGATAGCTTTTTCTGGGAAGTATATTTAATTTTTTTTATAGTGTTATTAATTAAATATTTGAAATTATAGGTAAAATTGTAGTAAAATGCATATATCCATCAGAAATACCGCCAATCTGGTTAATGAATTGGAACAATCTCTGACATTTAGAAACTTCCTCATACAATGAAAAATATATATAATTAGAATTATATGTGTGCAGAAGACATGTTAGAAACAATAAAAAACAATATTTGGGTAAAGTTCTGTAATATTTTGTTATAAAACGACGGTTCGAAAGCGAAGTGCAGTACTATACTTATACCGTGAGTATTTTTTAACGTGAAACATTCGGTTTTCATGTCCATGGTTACGATTTGACACTTGATTGACAGCAATGTATTTGTGTGTCCCATTTAAAATGAAACATAGGGAACGAATTTGATAGATGTTAGCTAAGTCAGAAATTTAGCTAAGTCAGAAAACCACTCGAGAGCACTAAACATATTTCGGGCACACAATATTTTTTTGCAACTAAATTTAATTTTTAGAAAAAAAGTATAATTATTTAAACAAAATTAACCTCTAATGACATCTTGTCAATATGACAGATAACCGCTGAATTTTCCTATAAGTTACGACTTGACATTTGATTGACAGTAATATATTTGCCTGTCTCATTGACAACATAGGGAATGAATTTTACAGAGTATTATATTTAAATATTGTAAGAAATTTGGCCAAGTTAGAAAATCACTCGAGCACAAGGTACACTAAATTTAATTTGGAAAGCTGGTATAATTATTTAAACAAAATTAACCTCTACTGACGTCTTATCAAATGTCAAATTCGTTCCCTATGTTTCATTTTAAATGGGACACGTAAATACATTGCTGTCAATCAAATGTCGAATCGTAACTATGGATATGGCAAACCCAATGTTTCACGTTAAAAAATACTCACGGTATAGCCTAATATGGAAATGGCGAGAGGTCTTGTTCTGGCCACAACAGATTTTTTAAAACTCGTACTTCTCTTTTTATTTAACTGAATAATTCTAGTATGTGACGACATTATAACGTTTTATAGTTAAATACACAGCTTTGTATAAATTAAGGACAAGGGCAATTTAACATGTTACACATGTAGTTACAGTCGTTCCGGCTTTCTTATTAACAACGTTTATAATTCATACTCAAGGTTAAAGCTTTATATTTTCGTTCTACAAATGAGCAAAATATCCTACCATCTAATTAATTATTAAATATGAAGTCATTAATAACAATGTAACAATCAGGATTTTGTTTCTAAGGCCAGCGGAATTAAATTTCAGATGTTCGAGAAGAGATAATTTAGAAATTAAATCGGTGCTTTTATCTGAAATTACCCACTTGAAAATTACTTTGGAAAATTGAATGAAACAAAATTACAAGAATGAACAAAAATTCAGAATTTTCACGAATAACTGCAAAAGTTTTCTTGGTTTAATTTTAATTTGAATATTGAGAAACTTTTATAACATATCTGAAAATAAAGTTTGAAAATTCTTGACATACTCTAACTATGTGCAATGCTACACAATCTGGTTTAAAAATTAAATCCTAAACTTCCACAAAATAATTTTCTATCTCCCCTTAATCTTAAAGTAATCCATTTAACGTGTTAATCAATTAATCTTATTAGATACGTTAATTTGATTTCTTTTAATTAAAACAGAAGCAGTAGATTTATTCGTTGGTATAAATCATTGATTGCGAGTCTCATATCCTAAGGGCTGAAAACCAGATTTGACAGAGGCAATTACTCAGAAACTAATGCATTGTCAATTATCGGAATATTAGTTGAGGTGCTATTTCCATATGTATATAGTACATAGACGATGCAATTTTGCAATGAGAAATTGATATCTTGTAGAAAATGGCCACTTATGTGCTATATACCATATAATATATTGTATTGTTTGATCTTATATTAGATTATGGTTTACAGTAAAATTTTTGAAAGAAATCCGATCATAATATCTTGTGTACCTCATAAAAACTATGTAAACGACACTACTAAATTTGACAGCATAAAATCTTAATTCATAGATGCAATTCGCAGATGGCCTTGAGCGGACTTCTTTCAAAAATTTTACTGTACTTAACGGGGCCCGGTACTTATTTTTTAAGATTGAATGAAATGATGAATTTTAACCTTTGTTACATTTTTCAAAAGTATAAGATTATTAAAATAAGTATAAGTTTTTAACTTTTCACCGAATTTCAAATTAGGTTGTGTCACAACCTTTAATATAAATATAAATAAGTATAACATCATGGCGTAATACCTACTGCGGGCTGTTCCAATCTCCTTTGTACAGAGATATCGGTAAAGATGATGACATATGTATTTGTGTCGTATGGGCGTTTATTAGTTGCCACCTCACGGGAACTTACTGCTGGTGTGGTGAATGCAATACAGGGGTCACCTTTGTACCATTTAAAATTCGAAATAATTTTGGCGTCGGTCAGAAGCGAATCTGTTTTCGCAGTATTACGACCAGACCCGCTTCTTAGGCCCGTTCTACAATTGAATGTTTATCGGTTGTCGCTTGTCGTAAGTCGTTTGACATTAGCAGCATCTGACATTGTTACTTTTAAGTGAGGTTATGGATATTGTATCTCTTCCAATTTAATTTAATTTAATTTAATTGTAATATGGCTTCAAATAATAAAACTACGACGGCTAATGCAAAAGAGAAGACAAAAACACAATATCGTTGATGTTAGGCCAAAATTATTTTTTTTTGTATTTTGTTGTATATATTGTATAATTATTTCGTTCATTTTTACGTTACTATCGTCGTGTCGTTCACTGTCGTTGTCGTAGAAAGAGGGGAAATGACCAACTTGCGATCCGAAACCGACAGCCACGTCCGACACCTCCTTCAGCTAAATTGCAGCGTAGTGTGCACGCGTACGACATCCGTCACCGACAAACGACTTATTATAGAACAGGCCTTTGAAAGTAAAGCACTAAAGTTTTTTACAACTGTCAACACATTAATCGAACCATGAGTTATCATTGTGAAATTTTGAATAATATAAAATTTATGATTTTTTTCACAGACCGAAGTGGAATAGTGGTAGCGTGCTAGCTCCACGTGCCAGCGGTTCTGGGTTCGAATCCCGGGTAATGCCCGTATCACACTAGCGGGTTTTGAAGCGGTTGGCGGGTGCGGTTGCGTGTGCGGGTGACGGTTTTTGCAATCACACTGTGCGGTGCGGTTGCCGCTCCCGCTCCGCTACACTGCCCACTGTTTATTTAGCTTGACGTTTCTATCGAAAGCGGTGACAGGTGACAGTTCGAGACGGCGGTGAACTCGTGAAAAACTAAAGGATAAGTTAAGAGTTTTGCGAAGACAGAGGAGATGCAAATTAGCGGCTTTGCTGTTAATTATCTCTAAATATTATGATATAGCCTTCCCGACAGGAACAATTGGGTATGACATTGGGTTGCTAGAAGAGGAGAATAGGGCTATCATCATAATTTATTTATGGAGTCGCAGCTGGAAGACCCCAACAAATATTGCAGGTTCGTCCATGTAATTTTACACTAAGTTTTATGAAAACCTGCCTTTTCAGATCAAACCTTTTGTAGCACTCGACTGTAGTATCCCATAATGTGGGTAGCATTTGTATTAAATCTGGGAGTAAAAATTCCTTTTATAAAGAAAACAAATTCTTGTCCTTTTGTAAGCAGTCATTCTCGCCTCAAGTCTACAAATCCAAAATGACAGAAAAATGCTGCACCGGCATAGACGAAAACTATAGCACATGTCAAACCAAAACAGTCATGTGACAGTATCGGGCTCTGTAATTGGCTGCGGGTGCGGTTGGCGGGTGAAAAAATAGCCCGTCGGCTATTCCTTCACCCGCAATCGCAACCGCTAGCCGCTGCACTTCTATTGGTCGAGGAGTCACCCGCACACGCAACCGCACCCGCCAACCGCTTGAAAACCCGCTAGTGTGATACGGGCATGGTATGATTGTTTGTGTGTCCTTTCAACATTTCATCTTCATCATCTCAAGGAATACAACGTCGAAGTTATACAAAATGTATGAAAAATTAACTCACCCCCATTACTACATCATTTGCAAAAACTTTATATACAATAAAGATTATTATTATTACTATTATTATTATTATTATTATTATGATTTTTTTCTCTTAATACTGCAATAATCACTTTGAAGTTTTGTCGTCATGCTATTATAGCGCGAATAGTTTTTATTTAAATTATAAATAAAAACAATTATATTTTAATAAAATTTTGGTATAAAAATCATTTAAAATTAGTAGTAATGTGTATTATTATAATTTGACAAAAATATCAACTTATTTTTTTTTAGTACCGAACCTATTTGCTTTAATTTCTTATCTATTATTTATAATGAAGGTACGTAAAAATACCTAATGAATTTTTGATAAAGGTAGTAGGATAAAAATAATCATATCATTAGTTATTTATTCAAACGCAACATGTGTAGGTAGTATCTAATGTTTTGATGGAAGCAATTCTAGTTTTTAATAATATAATTACACTTACGTGCATACAAACCGACCGCTTCGCAATATTGAATTTAATTTATTTCTTTCTAGGAACTAGATCTCAGATTAAAATGAAAATTATGCTGTTTGAAAGATCATTTAATACGCTGTAACATAAGCCTAAATTAATTAGAATTTCTTTCGTATTCACAAACGAAAAGTTCTAAAATGAAATGCATGAAACAAAGTAACATTTACAATGATACAACACTGTAAAACGACTGAAGCCTCATTCACATCTCCGAAAATAAATACAAAAAAAATTATACAAATAATAAAAATAGCGATATAAACAATAGATTCTTATGAAAGTGTTCACAGCTCATGAAAATAAAATAAAACACAAGACATAAACATAAGGATTTACAAACGTTAAAATTCATTCACAGCTACGAAATTAAGAAATATAAATAAAATTATAAATAGGACATTATGGTTGGTGTTCACAGCTTCGAACAAAACATCAACTGTCATTTAATATATTCATAATTAACAAGCAATAATAACAACTTCATACCTTTTAAAGCACTGTACGCTATCATACATATATGCAAACCTTTGGCTTAAGACAGCTTTTTAAAATTATATTTAAATTGAAATTCTTTTGCCAAACCATAAATTGATTAAAATGACAGTTGTCATGTACGTGCTTATTTTTTCGTTTATGTCTTATGTTTATTTCCGAGAGCTATGAACACTTTCATAAGTATTTATTGTTTATATCGTTATTTTTATTTTTATGTATAATTTTATTTTTATTTTTGGAGCTGTGAATGAGGCTTTATAATATTTTAAACAAAAATAAGCACATACATAACAACTATCATTTGAACTGTCAATTTACGTTTTGGCAAAAGGATTTCAATTTAAATATAATTTTAAAAAACTGTCTTACGACAAAGGTTCGCATATATAGGTAATTCTATCTAATGCTTTAAAAGGAAAGACCTTGGGAGAAAATGGCCATATGCCACAAATTACTTTCGAGTTATTGCTGTTTAAAAATTTCAAAAACTTCCATAAATAGCTGTGATCATTATTTCATTAATCCAATAATTGTTATAGTTTCTAGTAGTAAGTATAATTGAATAATTTTGGAGCATGAATCTTTTAAATACCATTTTAATTATGATATAATTAACATTTTCTTTAAAAAAAGTGAGGCCTATACCATTTATTATGAAAAAAGTAATACATAATTTGTGGCTTATATTATTTTTATTGAAAAATTCTTATATTTATTTTACAAAATAAGTGTCATTCTTAAGGTATATTTAAAACAAAATAACAATAAAAATTGTTATTGTTATAACATAAAACTAATAAGTATAATACCTACTCAAGTTGCTCGACATTTTTTTTTTTTTACTTTATTGGCATTTTCAGAGATGGCTTTGTTGTTTGATACAGTTTCTTCATAATTTGAAACAATAGTGATATGTCATAAATTAAAATTTATAACAATCAACATTTTCGAAAGTTAGCAAAATACTATTGTAAACAAATAAATAGTTTTAACATCACGTTATACAATTTTAATTTGAAATAAAAGAATACATCGAGGCAAATTTACTGTTGCTGCTGAAAACGCATTTTAAAGTGAAAAACGATTTATGCCACAAAAAAATTAAACTTACACCGATAAAATTGATAATTTCGATGAATTACTCGCCTTATTACTTACTATGTAATCTTTATCTTTGATACTGTCATCTGAATCATAAATATCACTTTCACAGTCACTGTGATTACTAGAAAAATTAAGTTTCCTCTTAGCTGTCTCGTCTCCATTTTGAATTTGTAGTGGCTTATACCCTTATTGCTCTATATAACGAATAACATTTCGTTGGGATAAAAATGTTACCACAACACAATTCTGATATCTATTGAGATATTTGTGAAATAAAAATTTTGGTGGCATATATCGTTGTTTTATAATAATCTGTGGTCTAATTTGGCATAATCAACAAGAAAACATTTTGCTAACCTCATTTTGAAGAGCAGACGTTCAACTTTAATTTATCCAGTTAAATCCCTGCCCATAATTATATCCTGGTAACCGCATAAACTCTTCGCCGCGGTTAAAATGTCTGGGGACCAGATTACTCGACGTCCGCTGTCCGAATAACTTCCCCGCTCGGCGCTCGGCGGCTCGTAAACAACCCCGCAAGCCCCAAATTTCATTAAAGGGGAGATCGGTGCAAATACCGCAACGCGACTGCGGGAAATTTGTGGTCGCGATGTTTCTTTTGATATAATATAGAATTAGGTGGATTTTTAAAATAATATTTGCAATGCTCAATTTAGAAGAAGTTTTTAATAACAAAACAATAATTTAACAGACTAAAACTCATCTAGTTATTAGGGAGTTACTGCAACTTCTAAGATGAAAGAACGTAAACGTTAAACTTATGTAGAAAACACTTTATTTTAGAAATAAAGGACTTTCAATTTCAATGTTTACCGCATATAATTAGTGTATTCACGCTAACGTTAATACTAAAAGCAACACAAACTAAGTTACCCGGGGCCCGGTCTCTACGAAAAAAAAAAAATTTTTTTTTAATAATAAAATAAAATATTATACTAACATAAAAGTCAGAGTACCGGGGCCCGAAATTTCTCTCGGCGGCCCTGTACATCCGCACTTTTCGCCTAAACATAACCTCAAAAGATACAGAACGTATAACGTTAAACGCTCGCTATTACATTGCACATAACGTGTCTCCTTATTCATTTAACGTGAACCTTATTAGTACGCATGCGCACTCGGTCTGTCACGTGACTTTAAAGTGCACGTTATTTTTGCGTTGAAGCTGCAATAACTCTCTATTGTATTTCAGAATATTTTGCTTATACCGGTAAATACAGTGTGTCTCCTAAATAGGGGGACATGGCTTAACCACAGATTCCTGAGGCTAAAATAAGACGATTTAACTAAACTTGCTTCTACCGGAAAGTATACCATTCAGCCAGAATTCTGCTTCAAAGTTCTTCAAAAAAAAAAAAAATTAATTTTGCTTATAATAACAGAACGCTTTATTCGATTTGGATGAAATTTGGTATGACAGTTTATACGGTTATAAGTCATCTCTTAAGGTGATACTTGTTATTATTAGTGAACCACTAGTGTATGAAGCTTAGGTGTCCCAACATTAATTAGACCGTAACTTTTTAATGGCCACACCGATAACGTAAAAATATTTTTCTTCACAAAGATACATTCAATAGTAAACTTTTCTCTCTCTGTGTAATTTGTAATATCTGTTACGGTTCACACAGAAAAAATAAAATCTGAGTGTCTGCACTGCTAAATTTTTAAAATAAATTTAATCTACCAGTCTGTCCAAATGCCCAACATTTAATTTTTAATGACAGTAACGAGTTGTCAATCTTCACAACTTGTTTAGGAGTAAGCTGAGATATGTAATCGTCTTATTTATAATAATGGTAGTAAAATATTATTAGGCCGAACAAACGGATGTTACTAATTTTAGAATATTGGAAGAAAATTTTTGACAACCCATAAAACAATTGTTACTGTCATTAAAAATTAGTTATTTGACGTTTGGATAGGCTGCTAGATGAAACTTATTTTAAAAATTTAGCAGTACAGACACTCAGATTTTATTTTTTTCTGTGTGAACCGTAACAGATATCACAAATTACACAGAGAGAAAAAAGTTTAATGTATCTTTCTGAAGAAAAATAATTTCACGTTTTCGGCATTGCCATTAAAAAGTTACGGTCTAATTAATGTTGGGACGCTTAAGTTTCATACCCTAGTGGTTCACTAATAATAACAAATATCACATTAAAAGATGACTTATAACCATATAAACTGTCATACCAAATTTCCAATCCAAATCGAATAAAGCGTCCGATTATTATAAGCAAAATTAATTTTTTTTTTCAAAGAACTTTGAAGCAGAATTCTGGCTTAATGGTACACTTTCCGGTAGAAGCAAATTTAGTTAAATAGTCTTATTTTATGTGGTTAAGCCATGCCCCCCTATTTAAGAGACACCCTATATACACTATAAGAAATTTGAACTGTGTAAAAACCGATCTGATAAGTGTTAAAATAACCCAACACTAAATTTTGCAAAATTTGCTAATTGTGCATAATAAAATGTAGTGACAATTGTACTTTTAAATAATTTTAAAATATTTATAATAATAATTTAAAGAAATTTCATTCTACACTCTGATCAGTGCTGTCGTGTTCCTAATGAAACAAGTTAAAAATCGCAAGGTAGTTAGTTTGTTGTGATATATTTAAGTGTTCGGATGTATATTTCTGTGTTTTGTGTATTAAATGATAATGTCCAAAGTAACAATTAAAGTGAAATACAAAAATTTGTGTAAATGTATTTCCTTTAGCGAATATTTGGTATGAAGATTTTCCATTACCTGGTTATATATATAATTTATATATATATTATTTAATCTATGTAAAATGAGTTTTATAAATGAGATCTTTGAACATATTGTTCTAATTTATTTATAATACATACATACATAAATAAATACATACATACATACATATATCATCAATGCATAGTTACAATACATTAATTGGTGCTATGTTAAGAAATATTTGTATTCAATTTTGAACCACTTCAATGTGTACTTTTATACCAAATTTGTAAGTGGTTAAATTTACACAACTTGGTGCGGACCTACTATATAAATCAATTTGAGTTTTTATTTTAAACAGAATTCCTTGGAGTGTATAAGGAATTTTTATGGTTATAAATTGGCAATACTGTTTATAAATTTAAAACTTAATCGTTAATTAAATGAATATATGTTAAGCTAAATATTTTTTGTTTGTTGCAATGTCTTAATTTTTAAAGATCAATGAAATAAACTAACAAACAATGCCACATATCATCTCGCTCCATTAGATCTATATTTGTGGGGCTAGTTGAAGAATGAGGTTCACAAAACAGAAGTTAATAATCGAGATGCACGCGCTGTTGATAAAAGAGTCATAATATTTGGAGATTCATGGACACCTCTAATTAAAAAAAAAGACGGATTACAACTTGTTGGTTTTTAGGTATAATTTTATATGTGAAGTAACCCCTTGAATAAATTAGGAAAGAGTGAAAAGATAATGTCAGCCACCGGGATTTGAACCCCGGTAGCTGACATTATCTTTTCACTCTTTCCTAATTTATTTAGAATATATAGGCTGCATAGTCCATGTTCATAATCCTTTGAACACCTCCCGCCATTTAATTAATTTATTTCAATACATACCTACATATTTATTAATGCTGCAAACTATATTAAGTTTGTTTGCATATAACTATTGTTCTGTTTACTATTTTCTTTTTAAAACGTCACCATTATTAATTGAAATAATAAGGTTTTGACATTGAGATTTATCTGTCAGTTACACACATTCGAAATATGAACTGTGTAACTAAGGAAAATTCTATTTGATTTTAATATTTTATATTTATTTACTTAGAATAATTGAACAAGATTTTATTAAGTTATTTTGTTAGGTTATGTGGTTAGGTAATAAAATTTTATACGTTTGCTGAGGAAAAGATATGAAATAAAACGTAGCAAAAAATATAGATAGATATCCAATCATAACATAAGCGCATTTTTTTTAATACACAAATATGCATACAAATAAAAAAATTAACGTATAATTAATGTTGTATAAATAATTTAAAGGTGGTTTCTGTTCTAATATAACGAGTGTTTACTGAATCGGGGCATACTCCTTTATTTATGAAGATATCTAATTGAAAATTTATGTACGTAGACATACACACCGATTTTTCACACTTAAAAAGTTAAATTCTGAATAATATCTTCTGCCATTAGTAATATTTTGCATCAAAAACTAAAAGAGTAAATTTAAACAACAAAAGTTGGCTGCGGGCTGCGACTTTATTTAAAACAATTGAATCGTATACACACACGCAGACATCATTGTAAAAATGTTAAAATCGGATTCTAGTGACCTTAAAACGTGCTTATTCACTAAAATATAGGTATGCAATTTTTTGCATAAATCCAATACCTCTCTTAGCGAGAGGTAAAAATGATGTCTCATTTTGTAACATAAAATTGTCAAAGGTATATAAAATGTATTTTATAACAAATTTAAAATACATTCACAGCAGTAAATTTAAAATTTCCATATAATATTTTTATAGCATACTTTGTAACTTCAACTGCTTCATAATTTATGAAAACAATAAAGTATCGCGCGGTTTCCGCTGAAAAGTCACGAAAATAAAAGTATGTGTTGAAGCATATAAAATAAATTATAATTTTAAATACAAGCTATTTCAATATGAAACAATATACGTATAAAGAAGTAATATACATTTATGCGTAATTTAAATAATATATTAAAATGTTTGCACAAACAATAATTAAATCTTAAACGCAAATTGAGTTTGTGACAGAAATGTAAAATAATTTATTTGACATTTCATTTCGATGCAATATTGGCAATTTAAAGGAAGCTTAAAATTTAAGGTACAGTAAAATTTTTGAAAGAAGTCCGGTCAAGGCCATCTACGAATTGCATCTATGAATTAAGATTTTATGCTGTCAAATTTAGTAGTGTCGTTTACATAGTTTTTATGAGGTACACATAAAAACTAAGTAAGACACTACTAAATTTGACAGCACAAAATCTTAATTCGTAGATGGCCTTGATCGGACTTCTTTCAAAAATTTTACTGTACGTTGGTACATAAGTGTGTTTATCACCGGGATTGAATCTTCACTTTAATTTTTAATTAACCCGTGACAACTAACTCTGAAGTCTGTGAAAACCAACCCAAAGTAGAGGCAGATTTTACCAAAACTTGCTCAGGCAAAAAAAAATTAATAAAATAATAAAAGCTATGGTTTCAAAATTGAGGGAAAACAGAGCTAAGGGTATACATAAAACGATAGACTAATGATAAAAAAGATAACTGTAAACTTTTTCTCTTAAAAAATTCAAAAGCAAAAATCCCCGCTTTCCCTTAAATACAATGTAAAAAGTAGCTGTTGTCAAATAAGTAACCTAAAAACTGTATAACTGCTGTCTTAATTTGCAGTCGTAGAAAAAGTATGTAACACGTTTTATAAACTCATTAGATACTCGTTTTTATATACTTGCTCAAATCTAGTAAAAAAAAACTCGATTAAAAATTAAAAATCTGTTGTGGCCAGCACAAGACCTCTCGCCATTTCTATTTTAGGCTATATAAGTATTGTACATATTTAACATTTTTGGTACACACAAAAACGCATATATTCTTTACATATTTTTATATATTTTAATTCATTTTATGAACAAGTTTCCTGTTATCCTTTTAAATGTTCGAGATTCTTCCAATTAATTAATGAGATTGGCGGTACTTTAGAAGGGTATATGTAATACAGGTAGGTATCTATAATTATAAATATTTAATTAATAATAAAATAAGAAATATGAAATGTACTTCTCAGAAAAAGTCTTCAGTAATGTCTCTGGTTTATGACACTGACATTTGTCATATACAAACATTTTAATTTTTCAACAGGTTTCCATGGGCTATGAGATTCATTAAAATATATTATTTTATATATTTATATTTCTCTATCTCTAACTCTATAGATTTTTTTTAAAATGTATCGGATAGAGTATTTTATATCCTTTAATACTTGTAATACTTGTAATTTGCAAAAAATAATATTTAAAATATTTTTTTTAAGAAACTAGTACTTCCGGTTGTCCAATGGGCTACTTGCGTGGTACTGAAAATCCGATTTCTGTCACTATATACTTAATGTTATATTGAAAACATATATAAAAATATAAATTTAATTTTAAAATAATTATTTGTTTTTTACTAAATTAAGAAAGAAAATTTTCTGTGACGTCTTTATATTGAACTGGGAGAGGGGAAGCATGTATAAGAATGTTATCAGTAGATGGCATGGCGTGCGTGAAAGTTTTAATTTGAATTTGACATTAGGTCATTTTTCTCTCTCTCTCTCTCTGGTCTTTCAAATACATTAATTACTTAATAAATAAATAAATACATAGGTAGTTACTTGTAATTTAAAATATCGATACCAAAAAGATAAACTACAATACTAACCTCCCAACTATTATTGAAACGTCAAACAGGTGATCTACATTACCCGCACAAACATCCCATTACTATGGGACGGCACCACGCTGTGGCTTTACGACTATTCATTGGTGCGGCGTAATTCTACGTCATACATGGCGGGAATTCAAATAATCAAATTTCATTATTTTTTTTCTGGCTAATTAATAAAAATTTTGTCAAAAGAAAAAATATGGGTAGCAAGTTTTTACCTTCTCTTCAAAAATATTAAATAAAAAGAAGGTACGCAAGTAGCCCATTGTTACCAAAATCTAATCAGTTCTTCCCAGTAATGTCAGATTGAAGAAACTGCAGCTAAACATTTTTTAAGTCTTATAGTATTTGAATAACCGTGGAACCAACACACACACACACACACACGCGCGCAGGCCCGCACGCACGCACGCACGAACGCACGCACGCACACACACACACACACAAACACAAACACACACACACACACACACACTAAAATCTGGATATGCGATTTTTAGCATGATTCCAATACCTCTCTTAGCGAGAGGTAAAAAGAGTATTAGAATTAAGGGGGGATATATTCTCAGGAAAAATAATAACTTGGTTAAATTTACTCTTCTTCCTCCGCTCGTAATCCAAAAATAAAATATGATTCAAGTAGCGTATCTCGAATTCTAATGTGTTTATATGAGTTCTTTTTTGTTTTATATGAAGTACGGACCGTAAAATGTTTTTTTAAATCTATTAAATTTTCTCTTTCGTTTTAACTTTTTTTAAACCAGACTGCTTCCCCTTTACCAAATCTATGCGAATTGCACAGTTGGATTGGAATTAAAGCAATTTTCGTATCGATTACTTTAAATTACTGACGCGAGTGGTTGTTAAAATTTAATTGAATATGACAAAAATTGCTTCCAAGATATCAAGTTTCTAGTAAGCGAGTTAATCATTACGTTATTAACTAAGTTTCGAAACAAGCAGAAGTTATTTATAATTGAAATAAAGTACATGTCTTGTACAATTACAAACTTTAATTAAGATAAGTAATTATGAACAGTGTACTTATATATACAGAGGGTGTAACAAATTCGATTTCCACATGAAAAACTGTCTCATTATGTAGGTAGCCTATATAATAAGACATTGCCCCTATTCTGTAAGAAAGTTGTTAAGTCTTAACAACATTGCCACAGACATTGCTATAGCAAATAACCAATAAAAATTGAGAACACTGAATAAAACATGAAAATGACAGGCTTTACATTTGTTTCTATAGGTTACAAATTTTAGCAACGTTGCTAAGACTCAACAACTTTCTTAGAGAATTGGAGGGATTTAGGGGCCAACTTTTTGAGACAAATTCAAAGATGTAAAGATATTTTTGTTTAAATAAACGACCTAACAAACTAGGTCATTCACCTTTTCCCTTTCTTTGGGAATCAGTTACTACTTTTGGACCGCTTTTTTACTTTCCGTCACCTTTAAGTAAGGAAGGTATTGTCTTTGGTCCAAAAAATTGGTGGCGAGTTTCTAATGAATAAGCACGTTTTAGGCTTCCTACTATACGAATTTACTATTTTTACTTCCTTGTACGAAGTAAAGGAAGTATTGTAATCGCGAAAAATTTCGGTTTCCGGATTTCCGGAAATATCCATTTTGACGAACCCTGAATCCATTTTGACTAATTTCGTCGTGACGTCTGTACGTACGTATCTCGCATAAATGAAAAACGGGAAGCCGTAGAAAGTTAAAATTTTGTATTTAGGACTGTTATAACATCTAGTTGTGCACCTCCCTTTTTAATCATTACATAACTTTCGGAAGAGGTACTTTACTTGAAGCCTATAATAGATTTTAATGAAAAACTATATTAAAAATAATCTAAAACTTTTAAAATTTGATATATAATACTTTTCTGTCGATGGGAATAACATAATAGATTTTGGTTAAAATAGTCTAACCGGAAGTGATACTTTACTCCAAGCTGTTATCAGTTTTTCTTGAAAAAAATGGTGTTATTTTGATTTTCATAATAAATGCTTCAAATAAATGTTTTAGAGAATTAAAGTTTGCGTCGTAAACATCAAGTATAATTAAATTAGCTCTTTGTATAAGCGAGATATGTATATTTAAAAATTATGTACTTTTTGGTTTCTGTAATTAAGTTTGCTATGAATTAGGACAAAAAATAACAAAAAAATGAAGAACTTAATGTCAGTGTCAAATTATGTCAAATACGTGCATTTTTATGATTGGGTCTGTTATAATAAGGAACATATTTTAATTATTAACAAAATATGTATAGTGTAACAGGCGTATAAGGAAGTCATGTGGTGTCCACATCAGATATTCAAGATGATGTCTGTATGTCTGAATGTGTGTCTGTGTGTGTGTGTGTGTCCGTGTGTGACAAATTTTTCTCCGACTATAACTCCAGTACTACAATTCTAAAAATTATAATTCTTTCGTATTCCTCTTCCTTACATCCATATGAAGAGGTGATTAGGTTTTGGTTATAATTGATCCACCGGAAATACCCTTATTTGAAGTTTTTAATAGTTTTTCTTATAAAAACGCAGTTAAATATTAATTATTGACATTTTATGTTATTAAAAATATTAAAGTAAATGTCCATTTCTATATGGTTTGATTTTATATTTTTCTTCATATTCAGTAGATGTAGAGTAATAGAGTTAAAGAAATAATATTCAAAAAATCTAATTCACAGATGTCAGTGTCAAGTGCAAAACCAAATATGGAAAGTATAGGATGAAAGCTGAAGAAGAAAGAAGGAAGTGTCAAGTGCAATTTACATAGTTTATTCAAATGAACTTTTGCAATAGTATTTGTTAAAAATAGCTGCGTGCCAGAGTGTCTGGTTGCGAACCGGGTACCGGGTTCGATCCCGACGGACGCCAAATATTTCGTCGAATTTTAAATGGCACAAAAGTGACCCCTGTGGTGCACTCTCCACGCCAGCCATGAGTGCCCGTAAGGTGACGCCTGGTAAGCGTCAGCACGGTACAAATATGTCATCATTATTACCGTTATCTGCGATAAAGCAGATTGTGGCACACTCAGAAATGGGTAATATGCCGTGATGATATATTTATTTAACCACCTCGAAGACATAGAGAAATGTCAAACTATTTTTTTTTATGTTATTTTCGGGATGGAGACAAACCACTCCGAATTACATTGTACGATATGAATCCCAACAACATAAATTGGAAATAAGGATAATAAAACATATTCTCAACTACTGGTGCAAAATTTTACTAATGTCATATAATAGATACCCGAAAATTTGTTACAATAAATTATTACACATACACTCTGCAGAAAACACTATTTCAGTAAGAAGGAAGAAATACAATTGAGGGGTCCAGTGCAAGAACCAGGTATCTCCACTTTTTGGTGAAACTGGCTTACATATATGGAGAACTATTTTTAATTTTACATTATTGAAGGCAAGAACAGGATTTCTCCAACGTAAGCTGTACAGAATACACCAATATATGGAGATACCTACAATATTTTACGTTACAATAGTCAGACATCTCCTGGAGTTATCTTTTTCTTGCACTGTAAAACTTGTTAAATTTGTACTGCGCAGAATTTTGATCATATGTTCCAACGTTAGGTTAGGTATATCATAAAATTAATCGTGAAGCCGAAAAGAAATTTGAAATCGTAGAAGTTACTCAGAAAATGATCTTAAACTTTAAGAGACATTTTTTACCTAAATTTCGCAAGACAGTATCTATAAAAAGGAGCCATTTACCATATCAAAATATAGAATATTTAATTGCATATCCCAGGAAATGCCTAAAATAGTATACAGTGAAAATGTTGGGTTGGTAACGTATTTCAAATTCGAATTTATGAAAATAGGTGAAAAGCCTTCTATGCCAGATGACGAAATTTTGTACACCAAGAAACGTATCCTAAAACCGCAAAAATTTAAACATGTGATGGGACTTGCTAGAGAATATGTGCCGCAATGTGATATGTAGTTTTATACCAATATTGAAGAGTCCCAAAAGTAAGCAGATGCAGAAGAAACAGAAATCGCGATTTCAGAACATTCAGAATTTAGTAGTGCCTCTGAATAAACCTGATAATTTCATTTGTTTTTAAAATATCGATTTAAACATACTGAGTATTATTTCTTTCTACCTATATAATTTATTTTCAGTTATGTTCATTTGTGTTTATATATTAGTTTAATAATAATAAAAAAATATTATCACATGTGCACACATTTTTTCAGAAAAACTTGGTAATAATAAGGTATCTCCAAATGTTCTTTTATTATAACATTTTTAATTTAAATGTAAAGAAAAAATAATTTAATCAAATTTGATTTATTTACTACTATGAATCTGTAAAAATTAAAAAAAAATCACATTTGTAAAACGTAAATTTATTGCGACGTTTTTATCGCCTCCTGTAAAGTTTCAGATTATGGAGATACCTGTTTCTTGCACTGGACCCCTCAATTGGGTAACGAGTTTAACAGAAATTCTAGCTAAAGTTAATTATGAATGGCTCTGGCAGACTCACACTGTGAAACAAGAAATTAATAATATAATTGATGCGTATACAAACCTATATTTAGAAGAAGAATTGCAAAAAATTGTGAACTCATCGTACAATCCTATTTACAAACTATATTGTAACGAAAGAGGATATATGTCAGAAAATGCACCGTACACCGTCATAAAATTAATCTCCCAGTTGCGAGTAGCTAATTACAGCAAAATGAAGATATTCGCAGAAGGCTCCGTACATTCCTTTGATGCAGATGAAACATGTTCAATGTGCAATCTATTCGAGGATGATGATTTATTTCATTTCTTTTATAGATACCCAATTTATGCACCATTAAGGACCCAGTTGTTACCATCATTCAACCCCGAAACTACCAATCCACTAGCAGATCTATTTGCCAGGGTAAACAATATTAAAACAATGTTTAATGTTTACAATTATGTAATCTCATTTCTGAAACTAAGATCATTTATTTTAAATATATAAATTTTTAACATTGTTATGAATCGATACTATATCATGTGTATGTATACTTCTTTTGAATATGTATTATGTCTAATTATATAATTATGTATGCACTAATATTGCCAATCACTTTATAATAAGTGTGTAATTCGCTTGAGATACAAATATATTTATTATTATTATATTTATTTATTTATTTTATTTAGTATGTGTCCATGTTACAATTTTATCGGATTTATAGAATCTTTTCCAAGGAACTTTTGGTATGGGATTTATACAAAATACGTCGAATTGACGGAAGGTCTCGTGTTGGTCACAACAAATTTTTTTAACATTCTATTATTCTATTAGGATGTAATTGCTATTATTCATTCGGACGATAAGACCTCTTGTACTTTAATTTCCTACTGTGGTCGTTTCTTTACCACTTACCATATCCTTGTTGGTGGGCAGTATGAGCAGCGACTTCCGGTAAATCTTCCAATGTAGTAGTTTCCGGTGCTCCGGAAGTTAATGTCTCCGGTTCAGAAGTAGGAGGGGATACTAGATTCCGTTTTGGAGGCTGTAACCCATGTGCTCGAAGAGCTTGCAGCCACAATGCTACTGGGTGCTCTTCCACTTGCATATTTGAAGGTGGACCATTCACGTCTAGAACAAAATAAATTTGAACTTGAATTTGAATTTGCGTAAGAGGATGAATTTGAATAATAATATTGCAGAAACGAAAGTAACCGAATGAAAAAGCTGCTGTTTTGACCTCTGGCATGGTTTACATGCTAAGTATTCTTAACTTCTCTGTCATTTTATTTTGCAGTATCTGTTATAATTAAGGTTAAGGGATTTTTCTTTTTACCTTCCGTCACCTTTAGGTAAGGAAAGTATTGTCTTTGGTCAAAAAATTCGGAGGTGAGTTTCTCATGAATAAGAACCCTAGATTTTTACGATGATGTCTGTGTGTTCGTGTGTGTGTGTATCTGTATGTGACAAATTTTTCTCCGACGATAACTCCAATACAGTGAAAGCTCTCATAAGCGGACACCGATGGTTCCAACTTTTTTGTCCCCTTATGGGAGGTGTCCGCTTACAAGAAAGCTCTGTTTAAAGATATGAAAAAATTAATAAATAAAGTACAAATTTACTATGAACTTTTTTATTGAAAAATATGCACTTGTAGACTATGTATATGTACATACTTTAAAATAGTTAAAATATATCTAAAAATAATAATAATGATAATATGTACGTACATGAAACTTAAGATTGAACACAAAACAAAACAACATATTTGAACATATCGAAAAAGACTATTTTAAAAAAAAATTTAAATGTTCAAACGCAATAAAATCTTCTTTTGAAAACTTTTTCCAACGACCTTCAAGGTCAATAAAAATGCTATAATAGACATACATTTCACCTCCATTTTCTGCCTTAATGTAAAAAACGATTTCCTAGATGCCATTATCACACAAGTTTCAAACTATTAATCTCGAAGACACGTAAAACATTGCATTTCTGTAAAATAGGGGAACCCCCTGTGTTAATGTTACCTTCCGAGGAAATACTGAGAAGGATGTTTATGTCGGTTTCGGAGTTTCGCGTCCGCTCATGAGAGCGTTTCGGGCCTGTCGGGAAAAACTGTGTTGTCCGTGTCCGTCCGGTACAGAGTGCGCTTATAAGAGCGTGTTATATATAGGAATTGATACCCAAAAAATGGTTCCAGAAAAACTGTCCTGTTATGAGAGATGTCCGTCTATGGGAGGTGTCCGCAAAGGGAACTTTCACTGTACTACAATTCTAAAAATTATAATTTTTAATACTTTAATACTTTTTCTATATATTTTACAGATTAATTTAAAAATCATTTTTCTTTTTTTAATCTTGAAGCCTAAGATAAACATAATTCCTTTGTTACACAGTTTATTTTTCAAATGAATGCAACTGACAGGAAACGTCATTGTCAAAAAACTAATCACTTCAAATTAATAATAGTGACATATTAAATAATAAAGAAAATCATAAATAAAGCAATAGTTATATGCAATGGCACATAATATAGTTTGAAGCATTACTAAATACGTAAGTATGTATTTAAATTAATAAAAATTAAATAGCGGGAGGTTTTGTGTTGGCCACATCAGATTTTTTTTTATACGTCCCGAAGCCTAAGTAAACACAATTTCTTTGTTACACAGTTTATATTTCAAATGAATGTAACTGGCAGGTGAATGCCACTGTCAAAAAACTAATCACTTCAAATTAATAATAGTGACATTTTAAAAAGAAAATAGTAAGTTATATGCAATGAAACAGTTTGCTGCATTAGTTAATACGTAGGTATGTATTTAAATTAATAAAAATTAAATAGCGGGAGGTTTTGTGTTGGCCACATCAGATTTTTTAAATTTAAATTCCTCATTGTGAATGTGAACGAGACGAACATAGACTGTAGGGAAGGATAGTTGTTACATGAATGAATAAATTTTGGTTTCGTGCTAATCTACATTGAAAGAAGTGGAATGTGTATATAATTAATTTTTAATTGCAACATTATATGTTGCAAAGTACTTTTTAAATTGAGGAAAAATATTCTTAGGGTCAAGGTTAAACCTTATGGCGTAATCTAGAAAACTTTTATATATGTAAATGAAATGCATTACTTTATTACAAGTTCTTTTATAATTTATATATCCACACCTCACATGAATATAAATTCTTGTTTAACTACTGTATCAAAGAATGAAAATGAAAGACTATTCGTTTGCATAAAAAGCAATTATAAAACCGTAATGAATTGTAAAGAACTTTTTCAGCACTTTAATTGTTTTTATAATAGGGTCCCCCAATATATTTTTACCTCCCGCTACCCCTTGGTAAGGGTGGTATAGGGATCCAATTTTAACATTTTCACAATGATGTCTATATATGTGTATGTGTACGGATTTTGTCTACGATTTAACTCAAATATTATTAATATTACTGAAATCTTAATTTTGACCCTATTCTATTTTGGCATAAATCGGATAACCGGAAATGACACTTTACTTGAAGCTCATTATGGTTTTTTCTTCAAAAAATACCATTAAATAATTTTAAATCATTTTTTCACATTTTATGTGATTAAAAAATTAAAGATTATTGAATTTTCTACAGGTATACATTAATACTTTTTCTATATATTTTACAGGTAAATATAGAAAAATATCTTTTTTATAAATCTCAGATCCTATGATTTAAAGATTCCTTTGTTAAACAGTTCATATTTCAAATGTATGTAACTGACAGATAAATGTCACTTTCAAAAAACTAATCATTTCTAATTAATAATAGTGTGATTTTAAAGAGAAAATACTAAATAAAGCAATAGTTATATGCAAAGGAATTTAATATAGTTTGCAGCATTAGTAAATATGTAGGTATGTATTTAAAATAATAAAAATTAAATAGCGGGAGGTACTGTATTGGCCACATTAGATTTTTTGTATTTTTACCTCCCGCTACTCTAGGTAAGGGAGGTATAGGGATCGTGTCAAAAATCACATATACAGATTTTAGTGAATAAGCACGTTTTGATGTCCCCAAAATCCGATTTTATCATTTTTACAGTGATGTCTGTAGGTACGTATGTGTGTGTGTATGTGTGTGTGTGTGTGGATCGTGTGGACACGATTACTCAAATACTATCAATCAGAAAATTTTGAAATTTTGTATACTCATTCTATACTAATGTGGGAAGAGCTCATTAGTTGTTAGTGCATATCGGATATACGGAAGTATCATTTATACAAGCTTTTAACAGTTTTTCATGTAAAAAATTCATTGAATATCATTTTTTAGCAACTTTTACCAATACAAATTAAATATAATGGCACAATCTTCAATTCTACGATAAGCATTTAGTAAATAACTTGAAATAACTTTAAATATTGAATTACAAAATAATTTATTTTTATATATCACTTTGCCTCTGCGTCAAACAAAAACAATACTTTAATAACAAATTAGACATATTTAAACAAATGCCACTGTCACGAAGCAATTATATTAAAATTAATAATGAAACCGTGTTAAGAATTGTAATGAAATTAAGGTTTGTAAAAATAATATATTTTCCATCATACATAAATATTAGACATACAGGATAATTAGATTTAAATTTGATGTTTGCAGCATTATATAGCAAACAGCTCTCAATAAGAACGTGATTTCAAAGTGTCAAATAACAGTTTGCAACTACACATTTACGAAATGGATCATGTACGGCGAAGAATTTACACAGATTGCGTTTTAGAGCATAAGGAAGTTGGTGCTGATTTTGACAATAATGTGTGTGTGACGATTTTTCCTTAAAATATATTAATGATCCAAAACTTCGCAAAGTTGGTATTTGCTCACAGATTTTTCAGGAAAAACATAATAAAATATAATCCAAAATTTCGTATTACAAACTTTTCTATTTATTGGAACAACAAAGTAGATTTTGTTTACAAACGATCAATCGGAAGTGATACTTTACTTAAAGCTCATTGCTATTTTAAACATGGAATTGTCGGGAGGTCATGTGCTGGCCACATCAGATTTTTATGAAACTTTATTTAAACTGAAAGTGATATGTAATTTTAGAAAGTCTTTATTGTTATTCGTTAAAAGGTACTAATATTTTTAATATTCTGTGACGTAGTCCTAGAGATAATTTTATTCTCAAAGAGTGAACCGCTAATAATAATATAAGTTACATAAATTGATCTTTTTCAGCACTTATAAGAATATATAAATAAAATCAAATTATGAATTGAAATGACTGATATTTCCTCTATACATAATTATATATTGTCTATTGTGTCAGTATTTCCGATCGATTGAGGGAGTTAATTTTACATGAATGTACAATTTGTCCGAGTGGTAGTTGCACACGTCCCTAGTTGATAATGTAATTGTTTGGCGTTATTCAGCTGTTCCTATGCTTTCTAGCTCTACAAATCATTCGCGTCGTCCTCGGACACTGTGGATTAATTATTGTAATTAAGGTCAGCTTTAGCCATTAGTTGGTCAATTGCTCACCAGATTTTTTAATTAACGATTTTTGTCAGATTTATTACAGACGATAGTGGAGTCAATTTTGGAGATAATTGAAATTTTCCATTATTTTGTTTCAAAAAAATTTAAAAAACAAAGTAATTTGTCAAAATTAATGCACTAGTGGTCTTTAAAATACGGGCACTTGCATCTTGGATATTATAAAAGATAAAATTTCCGTTAATACATTTGCTGCGTATGACGTTGATAAACGTCATAACATAACTGTTTCGGGGCGCATGACGTTTTCAAACGTCAATTGCTAAGCTGAACAATCCGATTACATATCCCTTCGACATGAGTTTCAAACACATATCAACTCAAAACTAATAAGGTTATCATCTTCGAGTGAGGAAATCTGAGGGGGTACAGGGTGAATATGGCCACCATAATGAACTATCAACCCTACACGTAGGCTGCAATAACTTATAGACTCTGAATACCTAGACTGCTGACATCTAGATTAAACAGAAGGGTGTGGGAAAAATGGTAATTATTTCTAAACCGAATTTTGATTTCCAAAGATAAACAGAGTTGAATTGTTATTGAGATTTTTTACAGACGATTATAAAAAAGGTTATTTGTTTGTTATTGCTCTGCACTTGCCTTGTCACATAAATTATCCACTATATCCTACAATATTGAATTTGCTATTATCAAATTATCTTCGAATATATCTGCAATAATAAGATTTAAAAATAACACTTGACATGATTCACAAGATTTCAATCTCTTTTGGTCATTTATTACAGGGTGGCTCACTCACCCAGAACCACAGACGCGTTTCGCTCATATTGGAGTTCTTCATTGTGGTGTACTGACGCCTCTAGGAGGCGCTAAATAAAGCTGGGCGAGCGGCTGATAAATATCCCTAAAAGATAAGATGTATGTCATATTGTACTTCTATTATCTGGTATAATATGGTTTCCTATTTATGATCGATATAACGTTAGAATAGAGAATGTACAGAGACGTTTTTTGAAATATTTGATCTACAAGTGTGACCAAGTCTATGCACAACGAGGTTGTGATTATAATATGTTATTAGATTGTTTTAATTTTACGTCAATCGAAACAAGACGAACCTGTCACTCAATTATGTATCTAGCAAAAATGTTGCAAAATAAAATTAATTGTCCTTCACTGTTAGAAAAAATTAACATTCATGTACCTCGGTTTGCATCAAGACAACAATTATATTTTGAATGTCCCAGGGCCAGAACAAATATGCAAACCATTAGTGGTAGCACGCACTTTAGAATTCTATCAATTTGTTTTCGCATTTCGCCACGAAGCGAAAATATGGTAGCATGCGTGTCTCAAAATATTCATGTGCAAGCGTACGACTTGAGGCGAAAGTGTCAAAGTAACGTCATTATTTTGCCTCAGTTCTATTCAAATGTATTTTATATATAATTTATACATTTATTATATACAACTGTCATAATATCGCCGTTGACAAAACGTAAAGGCGTATCTCAATATTTGGCTAAAATGAGTTAGATACGCCTTTATGATGAGAGCGTCACTTTTCTTTAAACTGCTCTACTGTTACAATTATTATTATCTGCAATAATATTTACGTTCATTAATTGAAACTTCTATTTTCACATCATAAACAAAAATTCCAATATTTTACCAAAAATGACCACGTTAACAACTTCTACCTATCTATTTCCGGGAAAATCGCAATCAAAATACGTCTTCCACCGGAGCCGGAATTCCGGAGCGTCGTCCGGAGCCAGACGGCGGTGCCTGGCGCCGGATTTAGCGTCGCGACGGCGTCTGCAGTGAAGAGTGTTGGTGTTGTTGGTATACAGATAGTATGAGGTTTGGAACCGGGCCAATGTATTTCAGACAGCGTACGAGTGTTATAGGATAGTTGTAGCGGTTTGTTTTGACTGGGAGCAAGAAAAGACGGAAAGAATAGTTTGGAGAACGTTTAGAATTTGCATAGAAAGATGCATAGATAGAATATTTGGCAATGAAATATTTATAAGCCTAATTTCAAAGAAGTTCATTCCCCTTAAGTAGAAATTTACAAATCATTATTTAATATATATATCTTATTAAATTATGGTAATACAACTTTCTTACCTGTCCCTAAAAAAGATATTGCATTTGTGCTAAACATCGGATATCAAGATTTTAGTGAATAAGTATGTTTTAAGGTCATTAGAAATAGAATCCGATTCTAACATTTTTACGATGATACTCCCGCGCGCGCGCCTGTTGCGTGTGTGTGTTCACGCGCTCGTGTGTATGCGTGTGTGTGTGTGTGTGTGTGTGTGTGTGTGTGTGTGTGTGTGTGTGTGTCTGGATGATGGAAGAAAGGTTTCTCAAATTCTATGAGACTAAAGATTGACATTATTGGGGAGAGCTGAAAAGGTGTTGGTAACAATTTCTTTAAAAAAAACTTCTATATATTATTTTTCGGAAATATATTTTATTACAAATATTAGAGAATATAAAATTCTCTATTCGATACATTGCACATTTTTATTATATATTTAGAGATAAAGAATTACAAATATATAAAATAAACCGTTGTAATTAATCTCACCGCCTAAACACCTCCATGGAAACCAATTGAAAAATTAAAATGTTTGTAATTGACAGAAAAATGTCAGAGTCAAAAATTCAAATACAATACCGAACGCTTTTTCTGGGAAGTATATTTAATATTTCTTATATTATAATTAATTAAATATTTAAAATTATAGATACATATATTACATATACGTATCAGAAATACCGCCAATCTTGTCAATGAATTTGAATAATCTCGGACATTGAGAATTGTAGGAGGAAACTTATATAAAGAATGAATTAAAAAATATATAAATATATGAATAATAGATGTAATTAGAATTGTTCGTGTGTACCAGAAATGTTAAATATATGAACTGATATAGCCTAACATGGAAATAATAATAATAATAATAATAATATTTATTGAGCGCTAATATACATACAAGTATTTACACAAGTCAGTAAAGAGAGAAAGATTACATCGAAAGAAAAATTAATAAACAATTTTCAAATTACATGTTTTTCATTATTTCCATAAATTCAGATGTTGTAAATGGCACATTTTCCATAAATATTTGTTTTATTGTAATTTTGAATTCCTTAATATTAAAATCACGAATAAAGTTAGGCAAGGAATTATAAAGCTGTATAGCATAGCAATTTACACTACATTTTGATTTATTAAGACGTAAATAAGGATGATGAATATTTGAATTGTTCCTGGTGTTGTATGAATGTATAGCGGTACATTTGATATAATACAAACTATTTAGAATATATATATACTAGAAAACGTGAGTAAACCCAATTTTACAAATAGAGGTTTAGTATCCGAACGAAAAGAGGAAAATGAAATTATTCGTGTACATTTTCTCTGCAAACCGAAAATTCTATTTGCATGGGATGAGTGACCCCAAATTATAATGCCATAAGACATGATGCTTTCAAACAATGAATGGTAGGCCATTCTTATTGTACTTTCGGCGAGAGGTCTTGTGCTGGTCACAACAGATGAAGTGACAGTCAAATTTGTCCCATTTAGCCTTAAATATAAATTACAATTTTATAATTAACCTGAAAAAAAATACCTGAAAGCGAAAAAGTCCTTGAAAGGACTATGTAAATGAAATATACGTACTCGTATGGTATTAAATTTATAGTTATATTTACTTATTATGTTCTTAAATTTAATGCCGATTAAAATATCGGTAATTATCTTGTCATAAAATTAATTCCATCTTTGGTTTATATTTCAACCGCGTCTAGAATTTTATAGCAATTCACCATTTCTGCAACACTGAATTTATAAAGTTGGCACATAAAACGTTTTCATGTAATAAATTTTAATAATATGTTTTGGCTTTTAGATTCCTCTGAATTTAAGTGCTTCAGGGTCGGTATTATAAACGTACTAACGTACAGTTAAATTTAGTTCCAAAGTAAATTTAATTAAATGAACAAGTGCAACTCGAATTTTTGACAGCAATGCTTGAAATGTCATAAGAACTTGGAAATTGATTCGAATTTGTTCATTATATTAAATTTACTATGGAACTAAATTTAACTGGACGTTTATAATACCGGCCCCAAGATACATATAATAGAATTATTGTGCTTGGACATGTTGGTAAAATATATATTCCAGAATATACAAAAAATAACTCTAATGCCCGGTTGCACCGACGTTTCTTAAATTTACACTTAATAAAACTGAACTTACATTAAGTATTACTTAATTTTTATCTACTGTTGCACACATATTTTTTAATAACCTTAAGTAAGTAGAGTTTATATATTTTTAAGCTGTTTAAATTGTACTTTTAGCAACAAGAAAAATAAAATTTAGAGATTTTGTGTTAAAGTTTGGAGGTTATATTGGTAAGTTCGATTCAAATAGAATTATAGTTTTTAAAATTGCAGTGTAATTAAATATATTCATTGTTTTTAGCAAAAATGGTATCAGAAGAAAAAAGAAAGCGAACACGAAATGCCAACTAATTAAATTAAAAAGTAAAACATTGAAAGAAAAATGAATGCAATACTTACATGTCGTTATAAAATTCAATATTATTTTCTATTAAAATCAGTAATTGCAATACTGTATATTTGGTTAATCGAAACCGTTGAAAAAAAGCATGATCAGAAAGAGTATGAAAATGATCAGATCTGTCGTATAATTGCCTTGGTATTCCGCATAAAATTAAATCCAATGCATCTAAATCGTCATCATCGACAATAAAATCAATAACTTCAATGATTCTGATAGAAATTAAAAACGTTTCCATTCAATATAACCTCACTACTTATTAAGTGCAAGATAAACCGTCAATTTCGGAGGTTTAAATTTATGGAAGCCTTAAGATGTTTATGGAGAGTTGCAACGAAATAAAACTAAAGGCTAAACTAAACTTAAATTTTTAAGTGGTATCGGTGCAACTGGGCATTATCGTACAAACCAATTTACCAAAAAAGATCAAATTCAGTTTAGCAAACTTTTAAATAATCAAATCCGAGTATAACACTTTTGTAATTACGTTGAACTACTCGTGCTTTTACTGTAATTATTCCGTCTACTAGAGTTTGTAGATAATGAAAAAGTCATTGGGTCGATTAACAAAACCTAAGCAGACGGGATTAAATTAACAAAAACATATATCCTTCGCAAATCGTAACATTTCTAGCTAAATTCGTTCTGGCTGCCTGACAGTTTCGATGGAAGACGTCTATGGCACGACTAACTACTGCTACTACTACAGAGGGTGAATGCCAAATGCGCTGTATAAATTTACCAACTATGTGACAAGAAAACAAAACAAAATTTGTTATTCAAAATAAGGCTTAGTGATTTTCAAGATGCTTTCCCAATAAAAAATATCTGATGTGGACACCACATGACTTCCTTGTACGCCTGTTACACTATACATATTTTGTTAATAATTAAAATATGTATTATAACAGACCCAATCATAAAATTGCACGTACTTGACATATTTTGACAATGACATTAAATTCTTTAGTTTTTTGTTATTTTTTGTCCTAATTCATGGCAAACTTAATTACAGAAACCAAAAAGTACATAATTTTTAAATTTACATACCTTTCTTATACAAAGAGCAAATTTAGTCATACTTGATGTTGTTTTCTACGCAGAATTTAATTCTCTAAAACTTTTATTTGACGCATTTATTATTAAAATCAAAATAACAGCATTTTTTTCAAGAAAAACTGATAACATCTTCAAGTAAAGTATCACTTCCGGTTAGACTATTTTAACCAAAATCTATTATGTTATTCCCATTGATATAGAAGTACTATATAACAAATTTAAAAAGTTTTGGATTATATTTTAATATAGTTTTTCATTAAAATCTATTATAGGCTTCAAGTAAAGTACCACTTCCGGGTAGACCATTTTAACTAAAATCTATTATGTTATTCCCATTGATATAAAAGTATTATATACCAAATTTAAAAACTTTTGGATTATATTTTAATATAGTTTTTCATTAAAATCTATTATAGGTTTTAAGTAAAGTACCACTTCCAAATAGACCATTTTAACTAAAATCTATTATGTTATTCCCATTGATATAAGAGTACTATATACCAAATTTGAAAAGTTTTGGATTATATTTTAATATAGTTTTTCATTAAAATGTATGATAGGCTTCAAGTAAAGTACCACTTCTGGGTAGACCATTTTAACTACAATCTATTATGTTATTCCCATTGATATAAAAGTCTTATATACCAAATTTGAAAAGTTTTGGATTATATTTTAATATAGTTTTTCATTAAAATCTATTATAGGCTTCAAGTAAAGTACCACTTTCGAAAGTTATTTAATGACCAAAAAGGGAGGTGCACAACTAGATGTTATAACAGTCCTAAATACAAAATTTTAATTTTCTACGGCTTCCCGTTTTTCAGTTATGCGAGATACGTACGTACAGACGTCACGCCGAAATTAGTCAAAATGGATTCAGGGATGCTCAAAATGGATATTTCCGTTGAAATCTGGAAACCGAAATTTTTCGCGATTACAATACTTCCTTTACTTCGTACAAGGAAGTAAAAATCTGTTGTGACCAGCACAAGACCTCTCGCCATTTCCATTTTATGTTATATAAGTAATGTATTGCACTTCGCTATCGAACCGTCGTTTTGTAATAAAAGAATTACAGAACTTTACCCAAATATTGTATTTTATTTTATTTGACATGTTTTCTGCACTCATACAATTCTAATTATATCTATTTTCCATTGTATGAGGAAGTTCCTATATGTTAGAGATTCTTCCAGTTCTTAACAAGATTGGCGGTATTTGTAATGGATATATGCAGGTTACTTATAATTTTAAATATTTAATTAATAAAACCATAAGAAAGATGAAATTTACTTCCCAGAAAAAGCTTTCAGAATGTAACTAAAACTTTTGATTTTTGACACTGATATCTGTCATTTACAAATTATGTTATAAACATTTGAATTTATCAACTGGTTTCCTCAGTGTAGTTTCGCCTACTCGACTTATATCCCGATATTCTATATATTATGGCGTCTTTATTTCTAAATTTATAGAAGATATAATAAAAAATTTAAATGTATCAGATGTAGAATTTTGTTCTTCAAAAGGCGTAATATCAAAATTTTTCAAAAAATAATATTTAGAAGAATTTTTTTAAAAAACTACTAGTTCCGGTTGTTTATAATTGTTACCAAAACCTTTTCAGCTTTTCCCAGGAATGTCAGATTGAGGAATTCATAGTTAAACAGGTCTTACGTCTTATAGTTTTTGAGTAATCGTCCCTCCAACATCCACACATACACACATACATACACACATCCACACGCACACACAGACATCATCGTAAAAATGTTAAAATCGGTTTATATGGACCTTAAATCGTGCTTATTCACTTAAAACTGGAGATATGATTTTTAGCATGAATCGAATACCTCTCTTAGCGAGAGGTAAAAATTTGATGTAGTCAGCACATTACATTCAGTCAATTATATGTATTTTGTACAAATCCCATACCAAATGTTATTTGGAAAATATTCTATATATCCAGAAAATTGTAACACGAACGTAATTATGCTATTTTCTGCAAATTCTATATCGGAAGTTCCTTGGAACAAATCCTATATATCCATTCCTGGTTTATGAAAGTTAGTCCTTTTATAATTCTTTAACTCATTTCTATTCAATATGAAGTAAAATTTATAATCAAACCGTATAGGCAATAAGATATTCTTTCATATTGATAATCATAAAATGTCAAAAAATGATATTTAACTGCGTTTCTCAATAACTGTTAAGAACTTCAAGTAAAGGAACTTCCGGTTAACCATTTATAACCAAAATCTAATCAGCTCTTCATATGGATGTAAAGAAGAGAAATAAGAAATAATTATAATTCTTAGAGTTGTACTACTGGAGTTGCCGGAGAAATTTTTTCGCACACACACACATACATATAGACATCATCGTATAGTAAAATCGTATTCTTGGGACCCTGAAACATGCTTATTTATTTAAAACTTACAACCGAAATTTTTGACCAAAGACAAAAGCTTCCTTACCTAAAGGTGACGAAAGGTAAAAACAAAGTAGAACAAATTTAAATCTTTTTTGTTCTTAATGTTTTTTTTTATATAGATATTTATATGAAAGACCAAGATATTTTAGTACCGCACATTCTGTCAAATTTTGTAGTGTCATTTACCTAGTTTTTATGGTGGTACTTACCTACATAAGATACTTTTGTTATTTTGTTATCAAAAAAAAATACGAAGTAGGTAGTAGGTTGAAAAGATTGATACTGCAATTTTTTTTTTTTTTTTTTTGAAAACATTCAACGTTTCAAATGAAGCAGCTTTTAAGAAGTGAAAATAAAGTATAGTAAATAAATAAAATAAATATATCATCACGGCATATTACCCATTACTGGGTGTGCCAGTATCTACAACGCATGTAGACATCGGTAATGATGACGATATATTTTACCGTGTGGGCGCTTACCAGACGTCACTTCACGGGCACTCATAGCTGGTGTGGAGAGTGCACAACAGGGGTCACTTTTGTGCCATTTAAAATTGGAAATATTTGGCGTCTGTCGGGATCCCCCAGGTTCGCGACCAGACACTCAGGCACGCGGCCACGGGACCCCATAAAGTATAGTGCAATATATTATTGTTGAAGGGCACTACTTTGAATATTTTTACAAGAAAATGTGAAAAATATGAACTACGTATCTTAATATCAATAGTACTTTCGTCCGATAACAAACTTAAAATCTAAGATAAAATTACAAATCCTACAACATTTAAGAGTCACTAAAGCGTTGAAAAATATCTAAGAAGAATCGCATGTGCGAAATAAAATTCCTTTTAATATAATCAGAATTTAATAGTTGTTCATCAAATATATGTTTTAAGTGTTTCGCTAAGTTAAATTGAAATTTATTTTCTTCTTGTATACATGACACCATTACCTTTCTTCCCACGATTTGTCCTGGATTGTGTATGTTGTACATTTAAGAAATTCACTTTGACATTTAAATTGCAAGTTGAAAATATTCATTTGAAAATTAATCCAATTATAAACGTCACTATTAAGTTAACTTTATAGCGCTTTTATGTGTTTCTGCATTATGCACAAATTTAATTAGAAAAATGAAAAATCTGATGCGACCCACATATTACAACCCTTCATTTTAATTATATATTTATTCACATAATGAAGAGCAACTGAGAAGAATGATAGAGAGAACAAACGAAGTTGGAAGAAGTATGAATTTAATGTTGAATGTTGATAAATCTAAGGTGTTAGTATTTGAAAGGAGTGAATTAATGACTGAGTGCAATGTGTCGGTGAATGGAGTAAAACTGGAGCAGGTGAATGAGTTTGTATATTTGGGTAGCATGATGTCGAGGGATGGACGAATCGACCGTGAAATTGATAGGAGGGTGAGTGCGGGATGTAAGGTAATGGGTGCTCTGGGCACGTTTGCTCGTAACGTAAACGTATCTAGAGAAGCTCGGTTAAGTGTATATAATGGAGTGCTGGTGCCTGCTTTGATGTATGGAAGTGAATGTTGGGCATGGACGAGAAAGCATAAAAGGAAAGTGACTGCTGTGGAAATGCGGTATTTACGTGGTGTTTGTGGGTATGCAAGAAGGGATCGCGTGAGGAATAATTTGGTGTATGAAGAATGTATGGTTAGGAAGAATGTAGTTAAGAGAGTTGGAGTGAGTCAGTTGAGATGGTTTGGTCATGTGGAGAGAATGATAAGTGAACGACTTGCAAAACGCATATATGTTGGTAAAGTTGAGGGTGTTCGATTGCGTGGCCGTCCAGTGTGTAAGTGGATGGATGTGATTGGTAGTGTTTTGAAGGAGCGTAAGTTTCCGAGTGGAAAGAGAAGAAGAGCATTTATGAATACGATTATGAATGTGGCTGAGGCGAAAGAAGTTTGCCAGGATAGGAATGTGTGGCGTAGGATGATTGTTTCGTAATTATTGTGGTGTAAAGATGAATGGTTAGTAAGAATGTTTTGTGAGAATGGAGAGACAGCTGAACTTTTATGTGGACTAGAAGAATGAAGTATGTATGTACAGGAATGTGTAGCGAAAGATGATTGTTGCGTAACTATTATTGTGGTCCGGATGCGGTTATTCGCTACCGAAAATCGGTCACAATAATATGTTCTTGAATGAATGTTATGATGATTTTGGGCAAGGCGGAAGAAGAATGTTTTTAAAGAGTTAAGTGTTTCTGTGGAGCTATTGCTTTCATCCCTTTTCCTATTATTTTCGGGTTTTTGCTAACCCACTAAGTGGGAAACGCGTGATTTTATGTATGTATGTATGTACATAACTATGAGTGTTAAGTGACCGGTGGTGAAGATGTGATTTCGACGGCCAGGTTTCGATTTCAGCTGACGTTAAACATTAAACTTAAAAATTATTTCCGCTTTTTAAATAGTTCAAAAGTGACCTCTGTGGTGTCTTTGTAAGTTAGTTTTGAGAAATATTTCAAATATTTATTGGAAATAACAAACCTTCAAATTTATAAAAGGAATTTTTGATTTAGCAAATAATAAGCAAGGTAAACCTTGTTGAAATGCAACAGAATATAAATATACATATTTCAAATGTATTATTTCCTACATCATAATGCATGCATTAAATATTGATCCTGAAAAGGACCTTGATTTCTGCAAGAATTTATCCTGATCACTCTCAGTTTAGTTCCCAGGTCCGGAAGGTCCTGAAAACAACTAACGTCATACTTTTACGTAGGAGAAACCAATTAATTTTTTACTTCAACTCCGGAGAGACACATTAATTTTTAAACCTTTCAGCGAGTATGATATACTTTTCAATTAATCTGAATGGAATTTAGAATTTGAATTTAATTACTTGTTATATGAAACTAGAATATTACCTTCCTTGTCAGTAAAACATATCATGAACAATGTCTGTTTTATTTGGTGCATTATTGGTCATGCATAAAAATGTGCAATATGCAAACTACCGCTGGAAATATTATTAAAAACATACAACGCTGTGATAAAAAATTGTAATTTTTGCAGTTAAAATACAGTACGTTGTTTAAAATTCATATTTTATTAATGCTTTGATCTCTATTAAATTGTTGAATACCGGTATTTAAACGTACTTTATTTATAGTGCATGTGGGTAAAGACATATTTTACCACCAGGCGGAAAAATAATTTCCGTGGTAAAACATCCAGGAAGAGAAATGCATTCTTGATGTGCAATTTGAAGCCCGACAGCGTAGCTATAAAGCACCGAGGAAAAAAATCATTCTTTTCTAATATGTATATGTGTTACGCTAAACATCGAAATCGCTCAGTGAGTGAAAAAAAAAACCACAACGCTGAATGATTATCTACTGAAATCTGATCAACCCAACAAACATTGTCTACGAATTATGAGTTGCTATTTACGTAACGTTATTGTTTGTATTAAAAAAATCTGATGTGGCCAGCACATGACCTCCCGCAAATTCCATGTTTAAAATAGTAATGAGCTTTAAGTAAAGTATCTTTTTCCGTCCCGGTTGATCGTTTATAAACAAAATCTAATTTGTTGTTTTAATAAATAGAAGTCTGTAATACGAAATTAATTTCGTGCCAAAAATAATCGATTATCATGGGCCTATACCGCTCACCATCAACTATAACAGTTCGACCTTCATCATTTTCGAAAAAGTAAGTTCCAATGACGCCATCTGACCATAGTGAGCACCAAACAGTCTCATTTGGACATGTAATGGTACCTCGTAAATCACATGAAGATTTTCCTCTGCCCATATCTGGCAATTTTGCTTATTAACATACCCAGAGAGGAGAAAATGTGCCTTACCAAAGAAAAAGATAATCCTTGAAAAATCATCATCAACTTCCAAGTGCTCTAAAAAGGCAATCTGTGTAAATTATTTGCCGTACATGACCCATGTCGTAAATGTGTAGTTGTAAATCAATATTTGACATTTTGAAAACACGTACTTATACTGACAGATTTATATTTACAAATCAACTATATTTCTACTAAATTCTTTTTAACACGGTTTCATTATTAATGTAAATGTGACAGTGACATTTGTTTAAATACGTCAAAATTGTTATTAAAGTATTATGTTTTTGTTTGACGCATGGGTCAGATGATGAACTAAAATAAATTATTTTATAAATTTATATTTAAAGTTATTTAAAGTTTTTTAAAGTTATATTATCGTAGAATTGAAGATTGTACCATTATATTATATTTTTAATAGTAAAAGTTGCTGAAAAATTATATTCAGTGCAATATTTTCAAGAAAAACTGGTAAAAGCTTGTATAAGTGATACTTCCGGTTATCTGATATACACTAAAAACTAATCAACTCTTCCCATATTAGTATAGAATGGGTATACAAAATTTCAAAATTTTCTGATTGATAGTATTTGAGTAATCGTGTCCACAGGATCCACACACACATACACACACACATACATACCCACAGACATCATTGTAAAAATGTTAAAATCGGATTCTGGGGACATCAAAACGTGCTTATTCACTAAAATCTCTATATGCGATTTTTAGCACGATCAGTATACCTCCCTTACCTAGGGTAGCTGGAGGTAAAAATACTAAATGCAACGTAACCTAACTGACAATTCCTAAAAATACACGAACACAACGAGAATTTTGGTATTTGGTCGTTCAGCACCGTCCTCAACGCGTTGTAGCTGTTTTTTTAGATGTTTGGGCCTAACATATACTTTTCTTTTTCATCACCTGGAGTAGAAACATCTTTTTTGTTATAAACAAATTTGAGTATTTTCAAATTTTATTTAAAAATTTTTGGGTTTTTTTTTCTTATTTGAAATATCAAGATTAAACTCCAAGAAGATATTCTAAATTTATTACCGCCGAAATCTAGACAGTTGTACAATGTAATCATCATATTATCTCCCTAGAGGCAAAATGTCTTACTTCTGCCATGATTCGATATCGATTTTTTCTATTTTCGATGGTAAAAAATGTCTTACTCTCATTTGGCAAACATAACTTTTTCCATCACCAACATTTCTTTTCATTTAAAATTAAGGATAGCATCTGTCAATTACATGTTTCATTTTTGTAATTATTACCTCAAAATTTTGTTTGTTCCTATGAATTTGTATGTATTTTATTTTCGACTTGCACAGAAAACATTTTTGTCATGAAATAGTGAGGAAAAATATTTTATTTCTTACTCACTTATTTATTGATAACGCGCATTAAATACTTTTGAAAACTAATGTTTGTTAGTTACTAACTTACAAAATTAGTTAGTAACGTTGTTGACATGAGAAATTTGTATTTTGTTACTGCTATACGTATTATTTATTTATATTTATTTATTTATTTATTTATTTATTTATTTATTAGTAATCTGGCTTCTTAACAGGAATAAAATCCCAATAATAAAGAAGCTCTAGCAATGTATACAAAAAAAAGTACATAAAAATTCAGTTTTAAGAATAAATAAAAACAGTAACGTGTTTACAAAATTTTTGGGTAAAAAATAATTTTATATGGTAATAGCAAAATATACTAATTTAAACAATAATACATATTTGGTTAACTAAATTTAAGACAGCGCTTAAAATGATGTAAACTTACAAAACAAATCTGGCATATTGTCGTTGTTGTATAAGTTTGACAATCTTATTATAGGAGAATTTAGGATTGAGTTTGTGCGAAAATGAGAGTAAGTAAAGAAGTTAACTGTTCTAGTAGCGTAATTAGGTACTCTTAAGCAAAAGGAAGATAGTAAAACTGGTGAATCGACGGTGTTATAGTGTCAATTGCAACTGAAAGGTTCTAAATCAAAGACATAACTGCAAAAAATTTAAAAATTGGTTTTTCTCTGCATCCCTGATTATCGTATTCTTAATAATTCTCGAATTATTCTCCGGTAAAATAGAGAATTTGAAGTTACGTTACAAGAAACGTATTAAAAATAATTGATTACTAAGAGGAAAATTTACATTTTATTTGTAAATAATTTGCATATCACACAATGTTGAATTTTCTATTTACTGTTACTTTTTGAAGAAATTTCGTTCTGCGTAATATTGTTTATTCATGCGTTAATATTTTATCAGCGATCAACTTTATACTGCTATTTACTTTTTTTATATTGCACATTTTATGTCAATTTTACTATTCAGTCAATGTAAACAGCAATGAATATGTTATGCTTTACTAGTAAATAATATCTATATTAAAAGTAGACAACATTACATAGAAGAAAATTCTAGTTCCATTATTCCATAATACTTCAATACCAAACCTACGAGTACAAAGCATATTGTAATTATGTAAGTTAAAAGAAATTGATTGTTTTCTTTGTTGCATGATATATAATAAAGACTGAAAAAATTAATCACTCAGATTATTAATGAGATTTTTATTATTTTATTGTGTGAAATCAATACAACTCATCAAAAAATAAAGATTTATTAAATTAATCAATTTTGCTAGTCTTGGATGAAATTTATTGCTTCTTGATATATGGAACCTAATTTGTTAATTAGAGATGCACTCGATTTCGAGCTTTGGCCCGGCCCGGCCCGAAGCCCGCCTCGATTTCGAGTCGATCATCGAGCCGGCCAAAGATATTTTTTATCGGGCCGAATCGGGCTAATCATTTTCAAAAATCGAGGCGAGTCGGACTTTTATTTTGGCCCGGCCAGAAAATTCGAGCTTTTCGGGCCAGCCCGAAAAAGTTCAATCAAATGCACAGTTTCCTTACTATTTTAATGAAAATGGATGAAGTTAAAAACGATCAAAATGATTTAATAACAAAACAACACAGTTCACATATTAATAAATAAAAATGTATTATTTTACTTCAATAATTCAAGGTTATTCATTAAATAAAAGTGATTTTTGTTCCTACCATAATGGTTTCTTGTCCTATTTTTGAGCAGAAACAAAGTTAGATAAAAAATCCTTATGTAAATTATTATTCTATTTTTTTTATATAAGATTTGTGAAAAAGTTGTTTAAATTCTTTGGTAAACAAAGTGCTAAATACTCGTAGGTCAGTAATTTTTATAACAAACACTAGACGGGTCTCTTTTTTAACTACTTATGTTAACTAATGTTGAAAGTTATAAGAATGTAGAGGTTTTTTATAAGTTTAACACGAAAAAAGTTAAACATTTTGCCTTAACATAAAAATCAACATTAGGAATGCCGGATGCACCCAATTTCGAGCTTTGGCCCGGCCCGGCCCGAAACCCGGCCCGATTTCGAGTCAATTTTCGAGCCGGGCTAGCTAATTTTTTTGTCGAGTCGATCTTCGAGTCGGGCTGGTAATTTTTATTTTCGGGCCGAGTCGATCCAAACCTCAAAGCTCGGCCCGACCCGCCCGAATGCATCTCTATTGTTAATGGATATTTATAAATTAATACGTTAGTTTCTTGATAAGCCATAAACTCTATCCAATTAAGAGCCCTTCGTAGAATTAGTAAACTGTTATTCAGAGGTGAAATTCAACACTGTATGTTTTGATGGAGTTGTAACTTCAAACTCATTTACATTTCAAATTACTCGCGGTTCTGCTATAATTACCACATCGTTAATAAATATTAACAACGTTTCAGGAAAATGCATTTTATTTTTAAATACCATCAATAGCAATCCCTCAAGCATCCTATGTACTGTAGAATGGACGAATATAATTTGTTCAGCTTGCATTGCAATTAATGTTATAATTTTGTTTATCTTCTATTTAATTCCAACTAATATGTACTTATAAAGTTTTACAGTAAAGATACAAAACGAAAGAATTTTTATTATATTTTCGTCCATTGAGACTGAACATCTATTTTAATGAAAAAGTTATTTATGGTCAACTACATTTAATTTAGAATGAAATTGACTGAAAAAACATTTTTATTTTTAAATTCTGAAGTTGAAAAGTTAAGAAAATAAAAATTTAAATTGGTAGCAATTATAACGGTTTTTGTCTTGAATGTCTTTTTACTTCTCGCTAAGAAAGATATTGGATTCCTGATAAAAATGGCATATCCAGGTTTTACTTAACGTTTTAAAACTCCCACAATTCGATTTTAACAATTTTCGATGATGTATGTAGTAGTACACAGAAAAAAAATCTGATGTGGCCAACACAAAAACTCCCGCTATTTAATTTTTATTAATTTAAATACATACCTACAGATTTACTAACGCTGCAAACTGTTCCATTGCATAAAACTATTGCTTTATTTACTATTTTCTTTTTAAAATCACTATCACTATTATTAATTTGAAGTGATTAGTTTTTTGACAGTGACATTTACTTTTAAATTTATCTGTAAAATATATAAAAAAAAGTATTAATGTATTCCTGTAGAAAATTCAATAATCTTTAATTTTCATAACGACAAAATGCGAAAAAACGGCATTTAATGGTATTTTTTGAAGAAAAATCATTATGAGCTTCAGGTAAAGTGATATTTCCGGTTATCCGATTTACTCGAAAATCTAATGGCTTCTTTTGATATTAGAATAGGGTATAAATACAAGGTTTCAAAATTTTCTGAATGATAGTATTTGAGTTAGAGCGAAGACAAAATCCCTACACATACACACATACATACACACACACACATACATACACACACACACATACATACACACACATACATACACACACACATACACACACACACATACATACATACATACATACATACATACATACATACATACATACATACATAAAGACATCATCGTGAAAATGTTAAAATTGGATTCTAGGGACCTTAAAACGTGGTCATTTACTAAATTGTGATTTTTAGCACGATCCCTATATCTCTCTTACCAACGGCCATAATAAGCGTAGCGCAATTCAATGAAGTTGGCCATGGTATGGATAACCTTTGCATTTTCCTAAAAAATAAATAAAATAACATGCTATTTTTATCTGTTCTTATATTTATTTTATTTTCTTTCACATTTCATCCTTAAAAATTACTGCTCATGTGTGAATGTTTTATCCTAGCACCCACCCACATACAAAGTGTATTTCTGTACGTATCTCACGGTTTACTCGTACTTCTACGTATGAACATGGCAAGCTTTATAAATATCTAAAATTCACATTTATCTACAACATTCGCTTCTAAATTGAATTTTGTGTTGGAGAACGATATACGAATAAGAAAATAAGAAATGGGAACTGCCAAAATATCATAAAAGTGAGAGATCGTAAATCCAACATTTTATTCTACATGCAGTATAATCACATCTAGGAGGTATATTACGAGTATGTACCAGTTTATGGTTATTTCAAAATATAATATACTCAGAATACCCTCACATTTCATTACGAATACTTTTTGAATATTTTATGCACATGTAAATTAGAATCATTTACATGTACTTTTCATATCCATACATTGTGATATTTGCATATACTGGGTGTAACACGAAAATCGGGAAAACAGTTTTATTATTTTAGACAAAAATAAATAAAATAAAATAAATATATCATCATGGCATATTACCCATTTCTGAGTGTGCCACAATCTGCTTTATCGCAGATTTCGGTAATGATGATGACAAATGACAGGCGTTACCTCACGGGCACTCACTGCTGGCGTGGAGAGTGCACCACAGGGGTCACAAAAATGCTTCAAATACATGTCGTAGAAAATTAAATAATACATTTAAATCAATAATCACATTCTCTTTGCATGTTTGGTAACCGAACAAATTGAGTTTAAATTTTATAAAAGTCACTTCTTTATAGTGTTAGCCATGGTACTAAAATCAAATCTAAAACAATTTTTTATGACATTTTAGCTGTGAGAAATTGTAAAATATAGTTTTTATAAAAATAATACTACGCAATGATTTGTATCTTGAGTAGATTGATAGATTGATTAATTTTATTAAAACTTTTATTGTAAACAAATTTTTTACATCTTGATTTGTATCTTCTCTTCCTATGAATAATTCTCAATTTTCAACAATGATAACTCAAACAAAAATCTGTCAGATTGTGACATATATAACCTGTCAGATACGTTCTGTTTGAGTTATCATTATTGAAAATGGAAAATTATGGAGTAGTATTATTTTGATGAAAGCTGTATTTATAATTCCTGACAAGTAAAATGTCAAAATTTGTCTGAGATTTTATTTCATTACCATGGCTAACACTAAAGAAACAAACAAATTTAAATTCAATAATTATCTCGGTTATGAAACGTGCAAAAGAAAATGTGATTATGGAATTGGATGCAGAAGTTAATTCTAAACAACATTTATTCGAAGCATTTTAGTCTAAAATAATGAGTCACTTTTGCGCCAGGAAAAACTGTTTTTCCATATTAAACGCCTATGGTCTGGTTTTCGTGTTACACCAGGTATACATATATATATATATATATATATATATATATATATATATATATATATATGTCTTTACATATGTATTTTATTGAATCAAAAGTTATGTACATATATTCTAGAATATAAAAAATATTCAGAAGTAATATCACAAGACCTCCTGATTTTGTCGATAAATTTTTATTTTGCACGATTTTTTTTTGCTTAGCAACAAACACGAAAGCAAACTGCATGGTAAATCCCGACTCCGATGGAGGAGGGGTTTTACTTAATGTCAGTTTGCTTGAGTGATTTTGCTTAAAAGCAAAAAATGAGTGCTTAAAAATAAAAGTTTATCTGAGAAAATCTGAGAGGTCGTGTGGTATTTGGTGAGATAAATTCCAAAGACAACGCAAAATGAAACTTGACACTTTAATTGTCACACTGACAGTTATAAACAATAACAACTGTTTATTTACTTGGTAGCGGAAAATTAACGGGGTAACGGGGTTTTATCAGTATAATACTGTTCCCATTGGCTGAATTTTAAGTGTTTTGCATCATGATTGGTTAAAAACTAGTCGTTGGAATTTATCAATATAATATATTCAGGCGCTGTAATTTTATTTGATGAAGTTAATTTTGAAAATCAGAAGGTAAATTTGTGAACTAATTACGTGTGTATAGTAGAGAGAATTCCCGATTCTGCGCCATTTACAATTGTGGATGGGAAAATTGTTGAGTACCTGCGTTGCTTAGAAGCGTCGGCTGAAATATTACGAAGGTGCCGTGTGTATGCAAGCTGGCACTCGGTTAAAGGATTTTGGAATGTTAATTAACATAGTAATTAGTTGATTACAAGAATCACACGGACACACACGCGCACACACACGCACACACACACACACACACGGACACGGACACACACACACGTACACGGACACACACGGACAAACATACAGACATCATCTTAAAAATAGTAAATTCGTATAGTAGGGACCCTAAAACCTGATTATTCATTAAAATCTCATCACTGTTTTTTTTACCAAAGACAATACCTTCCTTACCTAAAGGTGAGGTAAGGCAAAAAATTACTGTTGGGTAATACAAAATTCATAGAAAAGTTTATTTTTACCTGTTGCATCTTTCCATTCACATTTAAAATAGTACATTCAGCTTGTTAATTCATAACTTCTACAGTGAATAAGCAAGCAAAATAATTTACTTTTTATTTTATTTCTTAAGAAACTGATCTTTGAAATGAGCAACACAGCAAAAGTTTTCTTTCATGTACTGAAAATTGAATAAAATACTTACTCCCGGTTTTATAAAGGACAGAATAAATTTACTTCTATAGTAAATTTATTTAAAGTAACAATTTCGGATCAATTTATCATTTATAACATTACTGTCAAAAATTCGACTGTCATTTGAAGGAACAGATTTTATTTAATTTGGAAGTAAATTTATCTGACGTTTATAAAACCGGCCATTACACGTGTATTCAATTTTGGTTTCATAAAATAGAGGTCGAAAATCTTCTGTTAGGTTTTCATATTCAGAGTGTTTAGTGTAAGAAATATGATCTACATTTTAGTTCCATAGTCCGGTTTCTTTAATAAAATAGTTAGATTAATCGAAAAATAAGATTACTCAACGTATTAACAACTCCGGGTTTAAATTTATGCTACATGCGAGTGAAGACATATTTTATGCACGAGCGGAAAATTTGACACATTTGGTTTACACTTCATTTGCATAATTCACTTTCTTATAGATATGCGCTGTATAGATGTGCTTCAACATTTTTTTTTTTTTTAATAAATAAATCATCCCGGCTTGCCCATTTCTGGGTGCAGTAATCTCTGGGTGCGACTCTCTATAAATCGAATTCGCAAGGGATATTTGAATTTGTTCGAATTAGAGAGAATTTGAACTAGAGAAAGTGTAGGTGCGTTTAGTTATTTTGTTCTATATACTCAAAGTTGTCAGTGTCATTTTGAATTCTATTTACACAGTGTATAGAGTACGATCTTTTTCTTTCGAACACAGAATCGCGTACATAAAAGGATCTGTTGTTTGACTTTAAAGAGAAAAATCATGCTTTTTGTGCTTTAAAAAGACATCTGAAATTAAACTGACAGCTTCGAATGCACCGAAACGAATAATTAAACGCACCTATTGTTTGACAGCAAAGCCTTATTGAAATAAAAATTTGACAAGTAAACATTAAGTTATTTAATCATAAGTCCAGAATCTGCCTTGTTGCTATTGTGAGTTTATTTAAAAATACGAGCATTGCAATATAATTTAAAATAATATTACATTATTACAGAGCAATATTTACAAGGATAGGTTAGTGGCGCACAGTTTGACGTTTCATGCTGAAGAAATTAGACTACATGCCTACTGTTTAGTTTTTAATTCCTGTTTATTCATGATATAGTCTACCTGTATACAACTCGCCAATAGAAATTTTTCAATCGTTTTATTGCATAAAATATGAGTACATAAATACATATAGAAAAGAATCAGTTGTAGAAAGGAAAAATAACAATTTGTTTAGAAAAATAAGATGTACATATTACGGTGGAGTGAAATTATGAAAGTTGGAATCTATAGTTGGTTTGATAGGGAATTAATGTTCAATTAATTAATTCAATTTCTTGTACTTTCGTTATTATATTTACAAATAATAATACATTCTCTTTCAAGAAAGTTATTTCAGTCAACAAAATTTTATTTTTCTTATTCGTTTACGAATCAAACTTGCTATACAAAGATATATATTTCTAGAAGTTTTCTAGTAATTTTCCCTAGAGAAAAATAAAAGAGTTAAAGTGCGCGACGTCAACTAGGTATTTGCTGTGTTTTAGAGAGGATAAGCTATTACTCAGAACTCCTGGATAACTCGGTAAACAACTTGAGATGTAATTGTTAGCTGAAAGATCATTCCACAGCAAAATTGTTTGAACTAGAGCAGAATTATGATGTTTGCGAATGACATAATGCTAGATCAATATGTTCAATAATACGGAAAACAAAAGACCAAATAATAAGATGCTAATATTTTTATAGTGTACCAGGGTTGTCAAAAACTCGGATTATTTCCAGATATGCCCAGCCCACTGGGTTTTTTCAAAAAAAGTTATTACAATGTTCATATAATACAAGTTAAAAATAATTATAAGAAACACTAGTTTATTACATTTTAATTAATTACAATATAATGTAATACGATTTTTACTAAACTGTACAAGTTTATCCGTGATATTTTCAAGCGTATACTCTTCTAAATTCTAGCGAACTTGTAATAACCAGCTCGCCGTGCCGCTTATGTTTTGGTTTCTGGATGAATATACTATTTAGTTCCTAGTTCAGTTTCAAATATAATAGTCATCATGCCGAAAGTAGAAGGTTCTCGGAGAAAACAGTCAATAGACTGGGCAAATGTTGTTAAAACAAATGATGGTAAAGCCAAATGCAGACATTGCGACAATTCTTTAATCAATTCTTTAACATGCCTAAATTTTTGTAATAACTGGTTTTTAACGGATTTTTCAAGTGGGTTTTTTCATGACAACCCTGGCAAACTTCGTATATTAGAATCATTTGAGAAATTCCAGGTCTAACAATGAAAACCTATAGCTTTTGGGTTGAGTATATTTTTCATATTTTAACATGGCCTTCGTGAACTTCAATGCATCTGTTCCACTGATGTTCCAGTGTTTTTATGTCATCCAGGATAGCCATACACTGGAGCTCCTCAAAATTACTGTTTACTGCAGATTTCAATTCATCATCCGAAAAAATCGCTGTTTTATTTTCAAATTTGGATTTTAAATTAATTTTTAATATTTTACCTGATATATTTATTTATTTATTTTTTAATTTCACCTGGACATCTCCAATGGGTCGTATAGAGGATCCACTTGCTAATTTACATAATTGACTATTTCTAGCCCCGGAAGACTGTTGTTACAGTCGAAACGTAGGCCGGGAAATAAATAATTTATATGTGACTGCGTGTCTGATTATTTTCCAATTTTTCCATTTACAATTTAAATTTAACAAAATAGTAAAAATAATTAAAAATTAAATATCTATAGAACTAAAGCAATTTATCAACTCTCGTCTGAATACATTGTATGAATCAGCAAATACATTTATCTTGCAAGGGATTTCATTAAAAATATTACTCATTTGCCAGATTGGAATTTTATTTTATAATTTGTCCAAACTTTATTACAATGGAAAGTTTCTAGCTGATATACGAGAGATGTTTAACAAAAAAATGGCCTAAAATACCGCTGTCATTATAATAGCATTGTTAAAGACCTTGTACATAAATAAGCAAGACTGTATTTTTCGGCGATTGTACAGAGACGTAATATTGACATCTGATAAAAATTCATTGTATATAACATCGAAATCGGGATAGTGTTCATATTTTTTATAAAAACAATATTCAACGAATCGTTTCTGAACAGTTTTGAGTTGATTTATACATTTTTTTTGTTGTATATATGGAGACAGTATTCCAATTTTGATCTTACTAACGAATAATATAATCGGGGTCCCGTGGTCGCGTGCCTGAGTGTCTGGTCGTGAACTTGAGGAACTGGGTTCGATCCCGACCGACACCACATATTTCGAATTTTAAATGGCACAAAAGTGACTCCTGTGGTGTACTCTCCACGACAGCAATGAGTGCCCATGAGGTGACGCCAGATAAACTCCCGCATGGTACAAGTATGTCATTATCATTACAAAAATCACTGTTCAACGCAGATTGGCACACTCAGAAATGGGTAATATGCCGTGATGATATATTTGTATTTTTATTTATTGTACGAATAAAGAATCCTAACATTTTTAATGATAATTTTTTTTATGTGAATAAAGCTTAATATCAAAAATCATACCAAGGTCAGTGAACTGTGTAACACGATCAAGATAGGAATTTTTCATAACTTAAGGATAAGTATATTTTTTTTACTAGATAGCTCATTATTTTGAATATATATCTTGGTTTATACCAAGCCAATACATTCTCTATAAATCATTTTGCATAAGACAATATTCATGTAAACAATTGATAGTTTTAAAACAATTTGGATCAGCATAAAATGGTATTTCAGAATTTTTGACATCAACAAGGGAGACTGAATAAACCATAGTGGCTGAAATTCAGAAACTCCTTTATTTTCAGCCAAGAAACAACCCTTTTCCAATCAACAATATCGTTTATAAATAAAGATTGGTGATTAATGGCATTAAAATGTTTCAGTCGTTAATCGGCCATATTAACACACTTAATAGTTAAATAACTATTATTTTTCTTTATCCCCAATGATTAAGATTCAATAATAGTTCCCATATATTACCGCAAAACATTGACCTTTCAGATGAAATATGAGCAACAATAACATCAATCAGTTTTCCTTCGCTCTACTCTACTTTGCTGGAAAACAAGAAGCAATCTTCAACAGCACTATCTTCATCTACTCTTGACGGGGATATATTATGCTGTCACCTGTCGTTTGTAAATATGTCGATATAAATTCTTGTTCAGAATATTTTGATCATGTTTTTTATATAGCTGTAGTACATTGAAAAATGTTAGCAATGGAAAATAAGAAGCAAACTTCAACAGCACTATCTTCATCTACTTTTGACAGGGATATGTATATTATCCTGTCACCTGTTGTTTGTAAAGAATGCATCATCGATATAAATTTTTGTTCAGAATATTTTGATCATGTTTTTTATATAGCTGTAGTACATTGAAAAATGTTAGTAGATAGGTACTTTGCTTAAAAGACAACATTAAGAATTTATGAAATATCGTCTGTAGTCTATATTTACATAAAATAAAGGTATATAATCTGCGATATTATAAAGGTTGTATTGATCGATTAGCAATAGGTACCATGGATGAAATATTTTTAAGAAGATTAGCAACGCTAATAGTAAATTTTCCAGTTTTATTGAAATCATACGAAAACATAATTATAGATCAGAATTTGTTTGATTTCATTGCTAATTTCCTATTTCAGTTCTCAAAATTTGATTCAGTTCAATTAATTTTAATATTTTTATATGAAAATTATACTATTGAAAGCAAAATTTGAAGAGTGTTTCAGTGCTCTTAAAAATATTACTGAAAATGAAGAAAATAACTTAAAATTAAATAGATGATGATATCTGGATAATTTTATTTATTTCAGTGCCACAACTACTGTTTTACTCCAAATTTAATCAAAGTTGTAACTGTTGCTGTTTGTAACAAATGAATATAAATTGGAATAGTGATAAAAAAGTTTATTATCGCCATTGGGAACATGAAAAAGTGTCCCGAATAAGTGAAAACCAAAATTACATATTATATCATGCTTAGAAGTTATTGGCAAAACAAAAAATCCGCGAAATTAGAATTTTTATGTTACTTATTTTATTTGTCAGAATGGTTACAGGTATTAAAATAAATATATATCATCACAGCACATTACTCATTACTGGGTGTACCAATATGTTTTTTTACACAGTTATTAGTAATGATGATGACATATATTCGTACTGTGTGCGCGTTTACTAGGCGTCACTTCACGGGCACTCATTGCCACAGTGAATCACAGGGGTCATTTTTGTGCTATTTTGAATTTGAAATAATTTTGGTGTCGGTCGGGATTAAACTTCCAAGATCCGTAATCAGACACGTAGGCACTTGGCTACAAAATTTGTCTGTAAGAGTGAGAGTGGAGCTAATAATATTAGTTTATATTCGATAAATTCCAACGACTAATTTTTAACCAATCATGATGCAAAACACTTGAAAATTCAACCAATGGGAACAGTATTATACTGATAAAACCCCGTTACCCCGATAATTTTCCGCTACCATGTAAATAAACAGTTATTATTGTTTATAACTGTCAGTGTGACAATTAATGTGTCAAATTTCATTTTGCGTTGTCTTTGGAATTTATCTCACCCAATACCACACGACCTCTCAGATATTCTCAGATAAACTTTAAATTTCAGCATTTTTTTCAGGGCATCGAACCCACCAAAAACTGGGTTCGGTTTAGATTCAAGTTAATTTGTTTTTTGAGAAATGTTCGGGTGCGGTTCTGCATCAACATTAATAAAATTTGCGGTTTTGTTCGGGGTTCAGGTTTGGTTCGACTTAATGAAAATTGAATTAAAGTTTTTTTGAATGACAGATAAATAAAAATAATTTAAAATGAAAAAATATTTTTAATATTTTTTAACATATTCAAGCATTTAAATTTACCGCGATAAAAACAGTTCAATATAGTTATTTTATTTAAATATGAATTCTGTCTGTTGTCTGTTCATTCATTTGTTTCTCTGGTTTATTCTTGCATTAATGTATTCGTACGCGTGATAGCGTCAGTCCTCAGTTCCCAATGTTTTTGTGATGTGAAATGAGTGTTTTTGTTGCTATTTACGAACAATTTGAACGTTTTATTTATTATTATAAACTTTATCAAGTGTTTTATGTGTTATTTATACTATATTTGTTTATTTAATAGTGAAATGTGGTTATGATCCGTGATCCGTAGCTTGCAGTACAAGTTAAGAAGCGAAGGCAGACTTCGTAAAGGTTAGATATTGTATTTTGTTTTAAAATTTGTTTATTATAAATGTTTTCATAAAAATAACAATATTTCCATAGCTTATTTCATTTAAAACTATATATTTTTAATGTAACAAAAGGTTAGGTTAGGTTACATTGACACAAAAATACGTAGCAGTAGGTATACGATAATAGCACAGATTAGTACATTAATAATTAATTGTGCTCTGTGATAATAGTTTAATGAATGTTTGCAGAGTCTATAATATATTTTGTTTTAATTCAGAATTACAAGCATTATTTAGTATATTAAACATAAAAAATAGACAAACGTACAATTATTTTATTTACTTATAGAGTAATTATTGAAAATTTTCATAATTTTATTACAACAAAATTCCGAACATTAAAAGTATAAACCAGGTTTTTTGAATAACAAACAAATAAAAATAATTTGAAATGAAAGCCGCAATTTTCGAATTTTAATATCCGGTTCGTTTCCAACTCGGGTTCAACTGAAAAATATATATGAGGTTCGGTTCTGGGTTTGGGTTCGATAAAATGTTACGGTTAAGTTCCGGTTTTGGTAAAATAAAAATTTATCGATAAAATCAGGAGGTCTTGTGACATTACTTCTGATAAAAACTTAATGACTTTTTGTAGATACAATCTAATGAATGGATACATATTTATTGTTAAATTTGAATGGGGTATGAATTACTCACTGACGAGGGGCTCAAATTTCGGTTAATCAATGAGTAAATTTACTGACAGAAACAACAAAATTCACTTTTGTTTAATCTAATTTGATATTCCATACAGCCATTGTACTAACCTCAACGTGCTTTTATTCTAATAATCAATATTATTACATAATTGAGGACATAACAATGTTAACCATGTTAATGTCACATGCCCTGTTAATTATTAGAATTAAATCAGTGTATAAATAGATCTTATATGAAGATATACCGCTCTTGATAGGTACTCCTACATATTATATTCTATGTCAATCACTTCTCTACGTGTATTTATAGCACACAATCTATTTTCAAAACCGCATATATTGTTACACAATGTGCCTCAACCTTTAACATATCTTAACCTTACATTTCTGTGTCATGAGTAGTTTTAGACACATCAATGAAAAATGTTTTTATCATGCAGAGACAGTAAATTAGTTTCTCATAATATTTAACAGCCCGATTCACAAATAAGTTTAAGCTAATCTTCATTTTTGGATTAGCGAATTCTACTCTAATTTTGACAGTTTATATCTTAAAATATAGTCTAATCTACTCCTAGTATCAACCTTTATTGATAACCCAAGGAGCACAAATTAGTTTGTTATTAGTTCTATTAACTTTAAAAAAACTTTTCTTAAAACTTTTTAACTTGTATTATACCTTTTATGCAACGATAATTTACTGATTCTAACGTTTATACGACGTTAATGTCAGGCGGGTGGTGAATCTATTCGACTAATTTACAACGTTTTTTTAACTACTAGGTATATAACTTTCTATTATCACTTACATGCCATAGTTGCATATGTATTTTGCATGGACTATAATATGTTGGTTTCATTAAAGCTAATTGATAAGAGATATATTCACTAATAAAACTATAATATGGGTTACTATTCAAACTACAATACAGATTTCTCAGCAAACTATTTTCTACCGTAAATTCATATTTTATCATATCATGAGTCGTATAAGTAGTCTAAGCATGACTATGTTGTATAATTATATGTACCAAGACTTGTAATGTCTTCTGCTACTTTTTCAATCCAAGATCATCTTTATAAAGATCATATTTTTTACGTATCTGTTGAACTCATTTTATAAACAAATTTATTTTTACTGTGAAATATTATATTATACTTGGAAAAAAATCAAGGGACATTATAATCACCTAAAATAAATAAAAGAAAATTTATTAAATTTTTATGAAAAATTGATTTTTGTATTTTTTTAAATCATTCGATATTATAATGAATAAAGTATATTATAATAAACCATATAGAAGAATAATTACTTACAGAATATTAAATTAAAAACACAATAAAATTAATTTATACAAAATTTTACAAAATGGCTTCTAAACCAGTTTCTGTTTAAATGCATAAATATGGCCGTACATATTATAATTCGATATTTCAGTTATAACTTCCTAAGAACTACTTTACGTCAGTTTTTTAGTTGATGCATTAAGTTACTTAGAAACCATACTCCCACTTTCTTCTGTTTAAAATAAAACTGTTATTTTTGCAGTTATTTAAAAGTTTTAAATAAATTTATAAAACTTTTATAAAACGGTAAACTAACTAATATATGTAATATATGTAAACTTTAATGCATCTATACTAAACAATTATTTTTAAACTGTATTATAAAACTTTAAAAAATCTATTTATAAATAACTGTCAATTACGTTTCTAACACTTCCTTTAATTTAGTGCGAAAGACGTTAATAAAACTAAAACAATCGACGCCAATGAAACTTAAATATGAAACGTTTTAATAACTATTATGTGACCAAATAATAAGTACCACACATCATAACTTTGTATTGTAGTTTAGCAGACTAGAAAAAAGTTGTACAAGGCAAAATAACTTAAAAGTGTTATAATTCCGTTAAATCTAAGTTGCAGTAACAACATTATTAGTTATAATGTCTTAATAAAAACTCTGTTTTCCTTGGGAATATTATGAAAATTAAATTTTAAATACCGGAATAGAATAGAATTCACTAGTCCAAAAATGAAGATTAGCTTAAACTTTTTTGTGAATCGGGCTGTAAAATTTTAAAAATTAATAATCCTAAGTGGCTAGATCATAACATTGTAGGTACCTATTTCATGATCAATTTGTACTACTATAATTGAAAACATCGGTGCACTTTTTGTCGAATTTCAACTTAGTAGTCAGTTACATTTACATATTATGTTAAGAAAAGGATGCTTCATCAAAAACAGTATAAAGATTCTTTTTCATAGCTCATACATACATTTAATTGTAATGAAAAATTCTATACAACTTTCAACAAAATTTTTATTAAATAATTTAACGATGGTGATAACGTTCGTTCAACTTTTTTCCGAAGACCACAATATTTTGACTTGTGTGAAGATAATCTCTCTTTCGATGCAGACGGCCCCAGCTAACATAAAGTAACTTGAATAATACCTCCTTCTGAAAATTTATAAAAATATAGTTGCCTCCTTTTTGCATCGGTGTCTTTAGTAGAGGTTTTTAATCCGTGCAACAATTGCGACCCGCAGAATCCTTTCGCGGCGCTGTATGGTAACAGTACACCTGTCATGGTAGCTTGTACGACCTATCAATCAACTTTTTCTTTTTTGCCAAAAAGTATGGAACATATTCATTTTCAAATAAATAATCATCACGGCATATTAACCATTTCTGGGTGTGCCAGTATCTACAACACATGTAGATATCGGTAATGATGGCGATATATTTTACCGTGTGGGCGCTTACCAGGCGTCACCTCACAGGCATAGCTGGTATGGAGAGTGCACCACAGAGGTCACTTTTGTGCCATTTAAAATTGGAAATATTTGGCGTCTGTCGGGATCGAACTCGGTTCCCCCAGGTTCGCGACCAGACATTCAGGCACGCGGCCACGGGATCACATTTTCAAATGAAATTATACAATCAAATTTATTATTATCTAAAAGTATTGTAAAATAACCGGAATCAGTAAAAGCGGAAGTTATTCATCTCCGAAGAGAAGGTTCGACATTTCAATTTTACTTCTCACATTTTAGTTGGCAATGACGCTTAGGAAAACATTTACAGGAAAATCAGAAAAGCGGAAAACGAATCTTGATAGGAAAAATATGAAATGAGTAGAAAATACGAACATTTGATTTTAAACTTGATTGGTTTCAAACATCATTAAGCATTCAATTTGAAAATTTAATTGATTATAAGAGAAATTTTATTTTCGGCATATCTGAACAGTTTTGTGATTTCTCGGCTCAGTTAATAAGTTATGTATTATACTTTTTATGGCTCAATTCTATACTTAGTAGTTTTCAGGGACTTTTTAGGCTACAAGATATACATAGTAGTTTTCATTCATTGGTGTTGTTTTAACTAATCGGCTGATATATGAAAATAGTTAACCCGAAGCCAACTATTTTCACATTTTTTGACATAAACTTCTTGACACTTGTGGAAAAAATAAGCATGGAAGCGAACTTACCTACGTAAATTTTTAAACATCATAAAGAAGTAATGCATGTAAAATGTCGGAAAAAGTTACTAATATTTATGCACTAGGGCGTGTTTTATCCTGTTTTATATTTTATATTATTTTTTAAACTAAATTATTTCGAATATTGAAATTAGATTTTTACCAAAAAGTCTAATGTACAACAGGCTGTAGAAGTTATGTAGTAATACTGAAAGAACTATTAACTCTAATAAATAACATTATAAATATTAGCAAATTTATGAAAAACACCTCTTATTTACCGTTTCACTTCTTTTATTACAATTACGGCCGAATTCACCATTTCTTGATGGTGAGTTGACCTACAGATCAACGCTTATTCTGAATCAATCTAATATACCATTAAAAATCAAGTTAATCTACTAAGCAATCATCCTATTCATGAATCAAGCTTTGATCAGATCTTCGAATCCTAATTTTTTCATTTGTAGCTATGTCAGGATTCTGGCTGTTGTATTCATTTGTAACTTCTTCTTTATCTTTATTTAAAACCTCACTGGTTTCATTATTTTAAAATAAACTTTTACTTCTTCCTTTTTCAATATATTTTAAAACACTCTTTTATTGGAATCAGTGAAAATTTCTACCTGTATCAAAAAAATCTGTTGTGGCCAGCACAAGACCTTCCGTCAATTCCATGTATTTTGTACAAATCCCATACCAAAAGGTCCTTGGAACAGATTCTATATATTATCATGTAAAATCGAACACGAACACATACTATTTTTTACAAATTCCATACCAAAAGTTCATTTGAAAAGGTTCTATAAATCCAATAAAATTATAACATAAACTACACTAAGTAATGTCCTTCCATCTTCTCTTTGGCCTTTCTCTGCGTATCACTTGCGAGCAACACTATGACATACCAATTTTAGATCCTATACTTTTTTCGATATTTGGTTTTGCACTTGCAACTGACATCTGTCAATTAAATTTTTTTGAATAATTATGTCAGCTGTTTCCATGACAAATAACAAAGCTGACTAATTTTTGAAAATTAATTTCTTTGTAATGCTTTAACTCTACATCTATTGAATATGAAGGAAAATGAATAATCAAACCATATAGAGAAGAGTATTATCTTTAATAAATATAATAAGAAAATGTCAAAAAATAATATTTAACTGCATTTTTTTTAAGAAAAACTGTTAAAAACTTCAAATAAGGGTACTTACGGTTGACCAATTATAACCAAAATCTAATCAGCTCTTCAAATGGTTGTAAAGAAGAGTAATATGAAAGAATCATAATTTTTAGAATTGTAGTTTTGGAGTTATCGTCGGAGAAAAATTTGTCACACAGACACACACACACACACACACACACACACACACACACGGACACACAGACACACACACACAGGCACACACACAGACACACACACAGACACACACACGGACACACATACACACATACAGACATCATCTTAAAAATAGTACATTCGTATTGTAGGGACCCTAAAACGTGCTTATACATTAAAAACTCACCACCGAATTTTTTGACCAAAAACAATACCTTCCTTTTGACGGAAGGTAAAAATATTATTATAAGAAAATTATAAAATATATTTTACAAATAAATTAAAAACTTACATATTAATACTTTTTAACGGAAAGTACAATTACCACGAATAAAACTATACGACAGTTACATTAACTGTAAAAACCCTAAAGAAAACTGTGAATCTGTTGATTATGATTACTTTGTACAGAAATCAAGTTGGTGAATTAAAACAAACATTGATTTACGAATCGGCTTGATTCCCTATTCAGTTGACTATTAATCAACGAAATAATGGTGAATTCGGCCGTAAAAGAAATTACATTTTTCAATTAATACAAAGTACGTACAAAATATCTCAAATATTATTGTCATTAGAAATATTTTTTATAACGTCACTACTACATTAAAACATAAATTCTTTTCGTAAATATTAATGATTAATGTTTTGCGAAATCACGTTTATCATGAGTAGCGTAGGACATATAGACAAGCTTTGACAGTTGACGAATTATCACTGGGGGTGAATTTGCGATTCATTGTTGTTATATGTGACTTTTATTCATGTGATTTGTGCTGGTGACTTTTGATTGATGAATGTAAAGTTAAACGTATGTATGACATGTTAAGGTATATATGGATAAATTTGCTCGTGACGCATATTACAAACGGTTAGCTAAATAAATAAATAAATAAATACACTCAAACTGTTTTTACTTAAATTATTTTTAGATATACGATTTGAAAATAACATTATTCAGAAAATCGCCAATTCTGTAACAGATTTTACCAAGTCTTCGTATTTATAAAATAAGTAAAAAATTAATATTTTATGACTACGCGACAATTACAGAGTAGGTTCACATATACAAACATCCATGCCTTAGCAGGATTCGAACCCTGGACCGTTGCTCTAATTATTAGAGCAACGGTGTCTCAATTATTAGTTATTAGAGTCTAATAGCTAATAATTTTAGACACCGGAGCCGACAAATGTTTTATATTTTATTAATATGTTTTTCTCTACTCACCATATTTATGATACTGATTATAGCTCTTCAAATTTGGTCTCTTCTTAAAATTCAGGTCGTGATATTTTTCAGCTGAAACAATAATATTTTATTAATTATTAAAATTATTTAAATAGATAGGTGGTGCATCGCAAGATTTTAATATTAATTTTGAAATGTTCAAATTCTTCTTTTACAGCAAAACGAATAATATATTATTACCCGGATTCGATCCCGACCGACGACAAAATTATTTCAAATTTTAAGTGATACAAAAGTGGCCAATAGTACTCAATTTCATTCAGTAGATGTCTCTAACGTCTCGTTGAGAATCTACATATTTTATTCCCAGGTAACTATTGGTTGTGTTTTTCTGAGTTGGGATACAAGGATGCGTGGGGAACATTTGAATTAGGGCTGGATTATGATGAATTTAATTTATAAATTTACATTTTGAAATTTTGATTTAAAAATTACAATTTCCTGTCTGGTTTATATTCGATATTGAAATTCACGCTAAACTATTACTGAAAGTTGGTCATTGCACATCACTAGCAACGCTGTGTGATATGAAAGCTCGTTAGCTAATTAAATGCGTCCGCAACTGTGTGATATGATTTTATTACACGCTGCGATAAATGAACTAACCTAAAAATTTATATTTAAAAATTTGACAGTTGCAGATAATTTGCTGAATTTACACAGATTAAGAAGGTTGGACCCTGATTTATCAGATTCTAACATAATTTTTGGTGAATTCTGATAGCAATGATGTTAACATAACCTGTGTTAATATTTTGATGTAAATTTTATATTGTTTTTTTGTGGTCGTTGGAAAAGTATCGTGTACAACACGTGCTGAAAGGGTATTTCACACTCGTGTGATTAACCACTCGCCCTCAGCTTGTGGCTCAAACTTCATACTCGTGTGAAATATCCAACTTTCAGCACTAGTTATACAATATACTATTAGATAATTTTTATACGGTTTTTTACATAGAATAACGTGGCGTAATTAGATTTTTTCAAAACTTAGTAATTCTCAATATATAGGGTGTAACAACATGATATGTCACAAATACGTGGACGTGTTTTAGTAACAAAAACAAGAAAAAAAGTCCTTTAAACTTTTGCCCTACCTTGATTCGTTTTCAAGTTACAGGGTGTTAAAATTTCTCGATAAAAGTGGATTGTGTTCTCGCGAGCTACAATACATTTTAATCCGGTAGGCCATGAAAACAAAATCCAAGTTATTATACAAGTGTCAGTTTGCTTAAGCTTAATACTTATTGTGTTAACTTAAAAAGTTATACAGCATAGTTGTAGAACAATTTCAGAAACTTCGGGATTTTTCGAACGAGTTCGGAGATCACTATTACGTAGAGCCGAAGCCTGCATTCAAGTGCAAGGACGTCACTTTGAACAATTGTTGTAAATATTAGATTTCAATAAAATAATAATATGTAAAATAATAGATGTTATAAAATAAAGCCTTTTTTATTGAAAATTTTTTAAAATTTTAACACCCTGTATCTTGAAAACGAATCAAGGTAGGGCAAAAGTTTAAAGGACTTTTTTTCTTGTTTTTGTTACTAAAACACGTCCACGTATTTGTGACATATCATGTTGTTACACCCTGTATAACACAAACAATATTTTTTATATAGGAACATATGATGAAAATATTCTAACCTTTCTTCTTATTTTATAAGCTTGTCAATGATGTCCACATTCTTTTGTTTTAAACATGAATAATGCGTGAAATATAATTTTTTTGGGGTGAAAATATAATAATTTATTAAGAAACAAATGAAAAAAAAAATTACAAATCGTCATCTGTTTATTTTTAATGTAATTTTCATTATTTTTACACATTTTTCCAATTTATATACTTCAGAAAGAATATTAAACCACATTTTTCGAATTGTGTACAACGCCGATAAAAAGTAATTAATTAATAAAAAAATAATTGGCTAAAAATAATTCTGAGAATTTAATTAATATATACAGAATTAAAATAAACAAATGATCTGTAATTGAATTTTTTATTTGTTTCTTCATAAATTTCATATTTTTCGGCCAAAAAATTAATAATTCATATATTAATCATGTTTAAAACAAAAAAAATGTAGACTTGTTTATTATACATCATTGAAAATCTTATAAAATAAGAAAATCAAGTTTTAGCCTGTAGCTTAAAAACAAACGACGAGTGAAAATTCCTGTGGTGCCTATAGGTGTTTTTCGACTAGAAAACGCATTTTGAAGCAATTCGGAGACAATATGTGAAAAATAGTTTTTTCATCATAATTCATCATTTTGCGGTTTAAATAAATTTTTGAGTAAAATCTTTTGGACACGTGTTTTTTCTTATGTGTTAATGGAATATGCTGACTAATGGCAGAATATACATACATACATACATACATACATACATACATACATACATACATACATACATACATAAAATCACGCATTTCCCACTTAGTGGGTTAGCAAAAACCCGAAAACAATAAGAAAAGGGATGAAAGTAAGAGCTCCACTGAATCACTTAACTCTTTAAAAACATTCTTCTTTTGCCTTGTCCAAAATCATCATAACATTCATATAAAGAACATATTAAAGTGACCGATTTTCGGTAGCGAATAACCGCATCTGGACCACAATAATAGTTACACAAAAATCATATTTCGCTACACATTCCTGTACAAGCATACTTCGTTCTTCTCGTCCACATAAAAGTTCAGCTGTCTCTCCATGGCAGAATATGATAGATTATACTATATTTTAGTGTATACATGCTTTTAAAGGGCTTCCGTGGTGCCCTTTCCAACCCAGTGAGACTACCGTATTGAAGTTATACAAATTGCTGTAAAACCTATAAAGACATACATCAATTTTCTGGAGCGTGTATAATAAGAAAGTATCTCATATAAGGAACTCGAATTTGTTCCATCCTGTACAGTTCTTTATAGGAAACCAAATAATGAATATACCCTCACTACATTTGCGTTCTCTATTTGTTAAGTTTTCTAGCGTCAACCAATTTTATCGAAAAGCGCCATACTAACATCAAGTACAATTCGTTGTAGGGAAACAAAAAAACACTTAGAGAATCTGACTTTTCGTCTTATCTTATTTTATATTTAAATGTATTCACACCCCATATGTGGAACCATCTAAATTCAGTTTATATCCTTCCTCAATTTAATATTCTGCTCGAAGTTGAATTTGGAATCCAACGTGAATTGAGGACATTGTGCAACTCTGAATCCTCGAGTAAAACACGTGTGCTGATTTTTAATTCACAATTACCCGACCCCAAAGTTGCTAATGACTCTTTTATATTATTCTTTACATGAGCAGTTTGGGTAGCTTGGCTCACTTTTCAATTTACTATCCCTCATGACAAAATGAAAGATTTAAAAACCAAGGCGGAATTTCAAATATAAACGTAATTTAATCTGTGAAACTGACAGTGCATAATATATTTATAGAATTACACAACTTCAGAGCGAAAATAAATTGACATTTTTCATTCATTTTAAAATGCATACCGACCATACCGACTGAGGTAGCGCAGTATGGAATTGTGGCGATGCTGTAGTGGTAGCACGCACTTTAGAATTCTATCATAGAAAGCAGGCGAATACGATTTTACTTTTACGAATCTTGGTAGCATGCACTTTAGAATACTATATTCGTTTTTTGGTTCGGAAATTATTGGATTTTATACTATTAAAATAAAAAATATTATGACAGTTGTATATAATTAATGAATAAATTATATATAAAGTGGCTTTGAATAGAATTGTGGCAAAATAATGACGTTACTTTGACACTTTCCCCTCGAGTCGTACGCTTGCAGGCGAATATTTTGATACACGCATGCTACCAAATTTTCGCTTCGTGGCGAAAAGCGAAAACAAATGCCTCTTTTGATAGAATTCTAAAGTGCGTGCTACCACTACTGCTTCGTATCACTACGTTTATCTCAACAATTCAAGCAGCTTCTTCAAGTATATTACGACTTGAAATATCTAATTGGTTTATTCCAGCAAATTGAAAAGAAGATTCAGTTATTTTCAATCTTATTTAAAGCCAGACAGAAAGATATATAAACTAATTTCATACTGGACATATAACCTCAAAATCTAAAAATTGCCATGTTGTCATTTGTTTTCTACCTATATCAAGAACATTAAAAAAAAGATCTGTTGTGGCCAGCATAAGACCTCTCGCCATTTCCATATTAGCCTATATAAGTATTGTATTGCACTTCGCTTTCGAACCGTCGTTTTAGAACAAAATATTACAGAACTTTACCCAAATATTGTTTTTTATTGTATTTAATATGTCTTCTGCACACATATAATTCAAATTATTACTAGTTTTCATTGTATGAGGAAGTTTCTAAATGTCAGAGATTCTTCCAATTCATTAACCAGATTGGCGGTATTTCTGATATATGCATTTTACCACAATTTTACCTATAATTTCAAATATTTAATTAATAAAACAATAAGAAAGATTAAATATACTTCCCAGAAAAAGCTATCAGAATGTCACCAAAACTGTTGATTTTTGACACTGACATGTGTCATTTACAAACTATGTTATAAACATTGGAATTTGTCAACTGGTTTCCTTAGTGCCTTAGCCTCTGCTATTAGATTACTCTATAAATTATAGTGTCTTTATCTCTAAATCTATACAAGATATAATAAAAATTTTAAATGTATTAGATGGAGAATTTTATGTTCTTCAATATTTAATTAAAAAAAACTCCCAAAAAATTATATTTAGAAGAATTTTTCTAAGAAACTACTACTTCCGGTTGTTTAATTGTTACCAAAACCTTTTCAGCTCTTCCCAGGAATGTCAGACTGAGGAAACTGCAGTTAAATATTTTTTAAGTCTTATAGTTTTTGAGGAATCGTGCCTACAACATCCAGACATATATATATATACAGACATCATTTTAAAAATGTTATAATCGGATTCTAGGGACCTTAAAACGTGCTTATTCCATAAAATCTGGACATGGGAATTTTAGCATGAATCCAATACCTCTCTTAGCGAGAGGTAAAAATGTTATTTATGTATTAAGGGTCTGAAGTTCTACTTTTTATTAAGAATATGGAGTTTAGTTGCCGAGGTCGTAAGGCCGAAGAAAAGAAACCATATGAGTGATAAAATGGAACTTGAGTGCCGAGTTGCATAGTAAATTTTGTTTGAAATCGAAAATTTGTGATAATGAAAGGAATGTTTTTTTTTTATAGGTTATGTTTATAAAATGGCAGTCTGACACACAATGTTATTAACCTCCGAACATTGAGTTTAGCCTGATTTATAGATTGCATAGAATAGAATGGAATAGAATAGAATAAGGAATGGAATAGAAATTTTTAAGACCATTTATAGATTGCATAGAATACGTCACTTTTGTGTCACTTTTACCCTAAATTAACTATATTTATTGATGATTTGAATAATGTAATTGTTTGTTTTTGCAATATTTTTGCTATAAAATAAGGCATTTCCGCAAAATAACTGTTGTCTACAGAAAATATTTTTCTCTGCACACCCAATCATCCTAAATTTGTAGACACACCAACTTAAATTACTTTCCTTTACTGTTTGTCTAGCCCTTAACTAATCTAAGGGGTTGAGTTATTTTCTCTTCTATGTGTGTCCCCACAGAAGTAATACGAAACGTGTCGAACTGATGTTACGTCTTTTTTCTCGCGAGAGAGCGAAGTCAGAGAATTGTACTGCTAATGGTTGGTTCCGCGGACAGTCCAGAGAGAGCCTGCAGCTTAAAAAACTCTGAAGAGGGCGAAGAAAAGCTTTGAAGAGGAAAGATACAAAGTGTGAAATTGATGAACAAAAAGTATATAGTTTGTTCCAACATTTTCCATGTTGAACATCTTGTTCACAATGGGAATGTTTCAAAGCTATTATTGTTCGTTTTTAAACTACAAGAAGAATAGTTATTTATTTTTAAACAAAAGCAAGTTTTCCGATACGAACACAAGTTTCGTAATTTGGAGTTTCAAAACATTGTATTAAAATATGTTACATAAAGAAACAACAAGCACTCGTTCGTTCTCACACTCGTGCTCGTGTGCCAATTTCAAGCTCGTGCTTGAATAGCCTTCTGTAACAAGTGCTTTTATACTATTTTCTTTGCTTCGGCTTTCATTTACATTATTTCTTTATAAAAATATTTAACATTTTCTATTCAGGGAAATTTTTGACAGAATAGTTAGGACGGTAACAGTGATTTGCGTTTTTATTCTAATAATAACATGCCACCAAAAATCATTTAAGAATGAAACACTTCTAACATCAATATGCGTGCTGGGATATCACACTCTAATTCCGAAACAGAGAAACACTTTTCGGAATGTGTTACGAACAATATTTAAAAAAATAAAATAAATTTCAAAATGTATTATAAAAAATATAAAAAAAATATATTATCACGGCATGTTACCCATTTCTGGGTGTGCCAGTATCTACAACACATGTAGACATCGGTAATGATGACGATATATTTTACCGTGTGGGCGCTTACCAGGCGTCATCTCACGGGCACTCATAGCTGGTGTGGAGAGTGCACCACAAGGGTCACTTTTGTGCCATTTAAAATTGGAAATATGTATTATAAATTTTTGATATCTTCTACTTCTTGGACATTCATCACAAAATCCCCCGCAATTTAATTTTTATTAATTAAAATACATACCTACGTATTTATTAATGCTGCAGACTGCTCCATTGCATATAACTATTGCTTTATTTACTATTTTCTTTTTAAAATGTCACTATGAAGTGATTATTTTTTAACAGTGACTTAATTTTTATTAATTTAAATACATATCTATATATTTACTAATGCTGCAAACTATATAAGTTCCTTTGCATATAACATAAAACTATTGCTTTATTTACGATTTTCTTTATTATTTAATGTCACTATTATTATTTTGAAGTGATTCGTTTTTTAACAATGCCGTTTACCTGTCAGTTACATTCATTTGAAAAATGAACTGTGTAACAAAGGAATTGTATTTATCTTAGGCTTCAGGATTAAAAGAAAAAAATGATTTTTAAATTTATCTGTAAAATATATAGAAAAAGTATTAATGTATACTAGTAGAAAATTCAATATTCTTTAATTTTCATAATGACAAAATGCGAAAAAATGGCATTTAATGTTACTTTTTGAAGAAAAACCATTATGAGCTTCAAGTAAAGTGCCATTTCCGTTTGTCCAATTTACACCAAAATATAATGGCTTCTTTTTATATTAGAATAGGGTAGAAATACAAGGTTTCAGAATTTTCTGAATGATAGTATTTGAGTTAGAGCGAAGACAAAATTCATACACATACACACATACATACACATACACACACACACATACACACACACATACATACACACATACAGAGATCATCGTGAAAATGTTAAAATTGGATCCTAGGGACCTTAAATCGTACTCATTTACTAAAATCTCGATTTGTGATTTTTAGCACGATCCCTATACCTCCCTTACCAAGGGTAGCGGGAGGTAAAAACTGTTTTAATTATTTCCCGCATTTGTGTGGGAAATGTCTATTTACTGTAATCATTTTGAGTTTGAGAAAACTTATTTGTCGCACGATTGTAGGAAAAATAATTTCTCTAAAAGTTTTCGGCCCGACAGACTCCAAGTGGAAAATAGACATTTTTCGCAGAGCTGGGTAAAATACTCAATTAACCGGTTACCGGGTACTGCAGTAAAAAAATAATTCGATTGAACGGTTAATCCATTAAATCGGTTTGACGTAACGGACTAATATCCTATTTCTGTTTGTAAAAAACTTCTTCATCGCTGTTCATGGTAAGCTTATATGTATTTATTTAATTCCATTGGATAATCACTGCTCCAAACATTGGCTAATGACGACAATGGTTATATAAGCTCACATGCTGTTGACATTATAAACGCAGCAATGAGAACAGCCCGCCGTACATACGTGGTTATTGTGGGTTATTGGCTACCGTGAAATTGACAGCTGTTTTCAATACATATTGGAAATTGTCCACAGCTTTTAATTGCCCAGCGTAATTAGTTTTTGTATTGGAAAAGTTTAATGGAAATTTTAGGTATAAATGGAAAAAATAATTAATGTAAAATATAAATTTTGTTTCGTTGTTATTTTTTCATAACCTATAAATAATCATTGTTAAATTAAAACATATCGCGAGTTACATGAAAATATGCCCTATAACCTACAGTTGCGTGTAAAAGTTTTGAGCCACACAAATATTTACACTATATCATCTATTGTAAAGGTGATAAGAAATGAAACAGTTATATTAATAAACATATGTATATGGCATGAAATATTTTCTTCAAATTATAAACCAAAAACTACGTAAATAAACTTATGTGATTACTAAATAATTTATTATGTTGTTCAAAGTATTGCACTAGAAATATATATACTTTAAAAGTAGTAAAAAAATAGTACAATCTTTTTGGACTTACGATTTTGTATTTATTTAATACTTCGTCGACATTCCTATTGAAGCATTCACTGCACCATCGAGGTATTAGTATGATTATTAGTGCGATTCTGTAATTTTCTATAACGCTATAGAAATGTAAAAGTAAACAAAACCTCAACAATTTTTGTTTACTAATACGTTTATTATTGTTTAACATTAAAAAATGATGCGCTTTTGTTGAGAGTTATAGTGGTATAGAAAATTACAAAATCGCACCGTAAATTTGTAATAGAGTCTTGTTGCAAATTTTGCAATTCATTTTCGAAATGTTTCCATAATTCACCCTTGTTGGATTGTTTTTCTTTACCTCTTAATGGGAACGTTTAGTCAAGAACTAACGGCGCTGTAGTTACACGTTTATAAGGCAATCTGATATATACTGCTCTGTCGGTATATTACATAACCACTGAAATATATACTAACTGGAACTCGCATACTCTACCTATCAGCGTACGCAAACCTAGCCGAATAACTCGTATCATAGCTGATCGCTTTGTTTTCATATTATGCTTCATTTATTTAAACATGCGCCACACGAAATAATTTCCGTCTACTCACGAACCGTCTCGATGTTTGCCGACTACTCCAGCAGCAGGCTTTCGATATGCTTCACAGTCATAACCAAACAAAATGCCGTACTGTTGCGTAAAGGAATACAGAAATAAAATAGGGCATTCATTTACAAAAACGAAAGTAAAAAATGCTTAAATTAGATTGAAGCAATAGCTCAAGAAGAATGGAAAATAACGATAAATTAAAATAAAAAATATAATCGTTATTTATTGAGTAGTACTGTAAGTACAAAGTGTACATTTTATTATTTTTTGTTATGATGACTCCATTGTAGAAAAAAAATCTTGTGTGTGTTTCGAACGCAAATAGACATTGTCGATTTCGACAACCTCTCAATCGACAATATCCCATTTTGCGCTTTTAATACGCAAATAGCTATTATTTTGGTGTTTTTATGTATAAGCCTAGAAAAGGATTGTTAAACACGTCGTTAAAAAGCTCTGTAAGCTCACTGTTTCATACAAACAAAATTCACAATAAACAAACTGTCAAATTATAAAATAATTGTTACAGGGAAGTGCTACCAGCACAACAGACAAAAAAAACCCAAATCATATTTTTGCATTTATTTAAAATCTCGTAAAATTATCTAGAAAAAAGAGTATAAAAAGCATGTTTCATAAGGCCTGTTAACGTACGAGTCCAAGTTTACGAAGGTCGAGATTGTTTTGTAATACTTGTTTTTAATGTACTATTATTTTATTGTTTTTGAACACATGAAGAAAATCTGCAAGTATACGGTATTATAGAAACCTAGAAGAATTGCACATGTCGGCAACTTTGTTGCAGTTACGCTAGTGTTGCCCGCATAACCTTGTTTTGTGGGTGTCGTGATCACGTGCCTGAGTGTTTGGTCGCGAACCTGGGGAACAGGTTCGATCCTGACCGACGGCGCATATTTCGAATTTTAAATGGCACAAAATTGACCCCTGTGGTACACTCTCCACTCCAGCAATGAGAGCCCGTGGAGTGACGCCTGGTAAATGCCAGCACGGTTCAAATATGTCATCATCATTACCGATATCTGTCACAAAGCAGATTGGCACGCCCAGAAATGGGTAATATGCCGGGATGATATATTTATTAATCATCCCGATTTCTGTCCTAATAATGATTGAGTGGTATTTCTGATTTGAAAATTTAAACTAATTTTCAAATTCCGCTCGGATTAGAATTTGTGACGTCATAATTACTGATCCCATAACACGCTCAGCCATTCGACTCAATTTTGTAAAGTTCTTGTTGTGACATAATTACATATATCTTATCTTTGTTATTTATAGAACACGGAAACATTAACCAAGCACTCTCACAAATTATATTCAAGTGTTATTGACAATGAAGAAGCTTTATTATGAATTTGGAACAATGGGCGATTACAGCTCAGTCGAATTAAAGGAAAATAGTAAAAAAATACGAATGTATATGCTGAATAACGAATATTAATAAAAAAATGAAATGGTATAATTGAAATATTTCAGAAATAAGGTTTTTTTGTTATAGCGCTTCGACACGAATATGAAATCAATATATAATATTTTGATTGGCGACAGAAAGACCGCCTATACATGCATAACAAATAGCGTGTTAGAAGGTGGGGTTTACTACATGGAAGTTAAGAAATTTAAATTCGAAAGGAGGGGCTAACATTCCTGTACTGCAGTTTTCAAACAGTTTTTATTTTAACATAAATTTCTTGCATTAAACTTAATAATTTAAATACACTTGTAAATATAAATTATGTAAACTTATACAGTGTTATAATATTCATTTATTTTATGTAAATATAACTTAAAATAGCAAATATTTCAAGAACATTTAGGTCCATGATGAAAACAGTTTGATATAAAGACACATATGCGTGACGTCACGTCAATCTTTTCAAAATTCGGGAGACCATAACCCGCTTATTAATAGGAATTTTTTCACCGGATTTTCATCAATAGTCTTACTTTTCCTAATATTTTCAGATGAAATTATAAAAAAAAAATGGTGGAATCCCCCATTGGCTACCTTGTTACTTCACAAATTGAATATGACCTCTTGTTTCAAAAATTTAATTTATTTCTTGTGTCAAAACAGTTTTTCACATAGGTATTGTTTAAAGAATGAAAAATAAACAAATTTAAAAAGTTAAAAAATCGTTAGACAGACAAGAAAACTTTACGATATTTGTAAATAACAAGAAACTTCATAGAAAATATTGTCTTGTATTAATACATATTTTGCAAAGTATAAAAAGAAAGAATGAGTTCGCTTATTCTTTAATAAACATAAAACTTTCAAAATTGAAATTTGTTACAATTTATACATTATTTTGACGATTTACGAGTATATGAACTTTTACTTTCAGTTTTCAATTGTTAATATCAAATAAAGTAGAAACTTTTGATATATTTAACTCAATTTAACTTTAAATTGGTTTTGAAATTGTTCTACAATTGAAGCATTTAAAAACAAAGGGATCTGAAGGTCCAACAATATTGTATAAAACTTTTACATGAAAACATTCTACTCATATAACTATGAATCAAACGGCGCAGTCTGTTTTAGAAATGATACAATTGACACAAAATTTCAGACGTGGTTGAAATACAAAGACAAATATAGAACTAATTTTATGAACAAAGGATTGTGTAGGTAAATGAATACAAATACTACAATATTAGGCTCAAATGTCAAAAGGTCGTAAGTGTTTCGCATATATGAACAAAGCATGAGAATATTAATAAAAGGAATAGTTGTAGCTATCGCTATTGTTTCGCGGAAAAACTTTTTATTGAAAAACTTTGAAACAAAAATGGTAGTTAGATCAAAGTTAAATCAAAGTTTTATATTTTCCAGATCCTTACATCTTTTATATTTAATACATTACCCATAGCCGTGTTTCAACTCTTTTATTAAAAGTGGTGTTTATTAATACTTATTTAACTAAAAACATTCACATTAATAAACATAATTGAAACTCATAATTAAATTAGTTTCTCTGCACTCGTGCGTTACTTGTTAAGATTTAAGATTATTATTTGCAGATTAACACATACGTTAGTTTAGTTACTATATTTATTAAGTTTATACTGTATGACAATTAATAATTAAAATTTGGACATTATCTACGGTTATATTTATTAAAATCATTTATTTAAAGAAAATTGATCATAAAAGTTTACCTTGCACCAATATAAAAGTTACTTATTATATGAATGTGGAATGTAACTTATTAGTCACGAAAGAAAAGGTTTAGCCCCGAGGCCCGGAAGGCGAGTGGCTAATTTTCGTTAGTGACTAATATGTATTCCACACAGTGGCGTATTATCGCAGAAGCCTGAGAAGCCCGGGCTTCTGGCGCAAAATTATAGAGGGCGCAAAATTATGTCAGGAATTGAAAAAAAGAAAATCAATTTTTTTATAAAATATAGATTAGCAAACGGATTTCTGCAAGGATTTCTAAAATTTCTGAAACTATTAAAAGACAAGAACAATGAGAATGTTTTTCCTTACATTGTAATTTTATTACGGGTGTTTTCTTGCAAAGCAGTGACTAACTATAGGTAGGTACTGGCTAGAGATCCTTTTCAGCACTGAAGAGAGTGAAGGAATACCGCAGTTCCACAATATCCCACGCAAAATTAAACGCTTTGATTATTATGTGTATCCAAAAAAACTCTTAAATGAAATTAATTTTGACAACACTGTGAATATTTTTGCCAGTGCCAAAGCAAGAAAAATATCATTTTAATTATATTTGTGTCATTATACTATTTTATTTAAATATAAAAGTTTCAATGTTTGCTGAATTTTACTAATAAAAAAGCCCTCCCATCTACCCGCGTATGATTGTCATTTTTAGAATCATCGGTTATTACTCTTTTATGTTAGTTGTTATATTTAATTACTTGTTATTATTTTCGGTTTCTTTCCAGAAAATTTCAAATTTGTTTTCATTCATGTTAACCTAAAAAAAGGAGGGGGGGGGGGGGCGCAAAAATTTCAAGGGCTTCTGGCGCCAAAATAGCTTAATACGCCACTGATTTCACACGAGTGTAAAATATTTTATCCAACACTTTTTTTTATACTTCTTAAATCATATTTATATTTTCGTTCAGCGTTTGTCACTGACATTACTATAGATATAGGTACTAATTAAAATTATAAAATAGCCATTGAATGGTTATTGTTTTCTTATATTGTTAATGAAAAAAAATCTGCAATAATTATTGTCTGTCATTGAGAATTATTTGAAAGAAAAATAAATTAAAATAGGTGAAAATTACTAAAATTAGGACCTTCCTTTTAAACGTATTCACTTACAAGCATAAGCAGTATCGTTGAATTTAATTCCAAAGCTAGTAACCACAGACTTCATCAGCCATAGATGACAGCTGTCATTATGTAAAGATATGTAACCTAAGTATCTTTTAACATATATGTCAATATTGTTTGAAATAAATAAGTTTTATAATGTTAAATTATTTCAATTATTTCAGCAGTAATTTCTCCATGACTTACTAAATATTCTCTTACGGAGTGAGTAATTAGTTATTTCAAATAACCATAAGCTGTTTTTTGGGGATACACTGGTTCAAAAACGGTTTAACCTGGTTCAAACCATTATATTTTAGCGTTGAAACCTGACGTCACTGATGCAAGCGTTTAAACCGTGTTCAAACCGTTTTGTCAGCCGGTTCAAAACAATCTGTTTTTAGGTTAATATTATTTAAGTACCAAAATGAATAATAATAATCCGAACAAACTAGTAAATGTTAAAATGGAAAATCATTTGCCGTTAAATACAAATAAAATAAAAATAAAACATACTTACTCTGATATTACTATTACTGCATTTCATTTTAATTTTTAAGGTTAGAAACTTAAAATGACAAATACTCGGGATGTCCGTGGTTCAAAACATTTCATTTTAGCGTAGTACAAACTTATGACGTCATTTATGCAACTGGTTCAAAATTGATGACGTTTCGGTTCAAACCAGTTTTGAACCAGTGTATCGTCAAAAAACAGCTATAGTAACAAGTGTATTATGAGTCAATGTTGGATAAAATTATTTCTATATTTCGTTTTGCTTCTATTTTGTTACTTGGGATTGGTGCAGAATCGAATAAATATACAAGTCACTATTACTAACCTAACTACTCTGTTAAAAATATCCTTTAATGGAAATTGTCAAATATGTATTTTTATAAAATAATAATGTAAATTAAATCAGAAACAGGGAAAATACAGAGTATAAAACAAACTTTTTTTTAAGGGTTGCTTAAACTTAAAGCCTTGGTGCAATTGGATATAATAGATCATTAATAAATAATTTTGCTTATATTAATCAATTCCATAAATAAAGTATCAGGGGAAATATAATATAATTGGACGCCATTAGCTATATTTAGGGCTGAAATATCCATGCCTAATAACTTTATTTGGCGAATAATAACAATGAATACAATTGTATCAACAATTATTACCAAAGAAATTATTCGCCCAATAAAGTTATTAGGAGGTGGATATCTCTGTCTTTAAGAATTCGCGAATCTGGAGAACCGGGTTCGATCTCGACCAACGCCAAATATTTCGAATTTTAAATGGCATGAAAGTGACCCTTGTGGCGCACTCTCCACGCCAGCAATTAGTGCCCCTGAGGTGACGCCTGGCAAGCGCCCGCATGGTACAAATATGTCATCATCATTACCGATAACTTTGATAAAGCAGATGGGCACACTCAGAAATGGGTAATATGCCGTAATGATATATATTTTTGTATATATTATTGAATAAATTTTTCATTTAAAATGATAAGTTAATAGCTCCAAATTTATCACAGAATTTTTTTAGGCAATTTTGTAATATTTTTTGTGAGCCATCTGTTGACTGACATGGATGAATTATCTTGTCATTTGCCTGAGCAACATCAATTTTTATCATTTTGCTAAAGTGTCATGTAAGTGCAAATATGAAGGTCATTGATCAATATCTTCCTTAAGTCCATGTCAGAATGTAATGAGATTTCTTGCAATACACATCACTCTTGTTATATTTGAGATATTAAAATTATTTTCGTGAAATATGGGACAGGGATATAACCAAAAATTCTCTTATAGTGGTGTAATCTTCAGCTTATATAAAAGATTAGGTAAAGTGGATTTAATAGCAACAAACAGACGGATATGATGGGTATACTTGTCTCGTACAAAATATAGTGTTATATTTTTATGCACATAACTTAATAACAAATCACATCACACTAGAATTTTGATTCTCTCTTTTTATGTTTATGATATTAAAGTTACTTTATTTGCAGTAAAACTATGATATTGTTTTATGTGATATTAACTTTATTTCAAGAAATAATAAATCTCTTGTGGCCAGCACAAGACCTCTCGCCATTCCCAAATTAGGCTATATAAGTACATATTGTATTTAACATTTCTGGTACTCTCACAAAAATTCTAATTATAGATATACAGCCCGATTCACAAAAAAGTTTAAGCTAATCCTCATTTTTTGTTTAGTGAATTCTATTCTATTCCGGTATTTAAAATTTAATTTTCATGATATTATCAATAAAGGTAGATACTAAGAATAGATTAGACTATATTTTAAGATATAAACTGTCAAAATTAGAGTAGAATTCGCTAATCCAAAAATGAGGATTAGCTTAAACTTTTTTGTGAATCGGGCTAATAAATAATACTGCAATATTTTCGCTTGGTAGACACAAAAAATTCTAATTACATCTATTTATCATATATTTTTATATGTTTTAATTCATTTTATAAATAAGTTTCCTCCTACTCTTTTAAATGTTCGAGATTCTTCAAATTCATTGTCGAGATTGGCGGTATTTCTGATGCGTATTATGTATGCGTTACAATATATGTATCTATAATTTTAAATATTTAATTAATAATAAAATAAGAAATATTAAACGTACTTCCCAGAAAAATCCTTCAAAATTGTGCCATTTTATATTACAAAATTGGTCATATAGACAAAATAAAAATTGTGTCAGCGGTTCTCAAAATTTGGGAAAAAAATATATATTTTTTAAATGGAACCATACATTTTTTATTATTTTAATGGAAAGAGTATTTTTTCCTCTTTCCAATAAGGTAATGTTGTTTATGTACAATTTTTTCAAATAAACGAGTTATTCACGGTTAAAAATAAAAAAATTATAAACTGTTTTATCAGTTTATTTAGCCAAGTAAGCCATGGAAACAATTGATTCTTTGTTTGTTTGACGTTTAATAATTTCTCCCGTAAAGTTTTCTGTGATCAATAAATTTACAAATGAAGAAAAGTTAGATATGATCTTGCTGTATGGAAAGTTATATCTAGACACCAGTTACGTAGAACGGTCGGCTCACTTCCAAAATTTGGACAGATTATATTTTTTAAATGAAACTAAATATTTTTTATTATCTTATTGGAAAGAGTATTTTTTTTCTCTTTCTAATAAGGTAATATTGTTTATGTACATTTTTTTGCAATAAACGAGTTATTTACGTTTAAAGATAAAAATTATCTTTTATTAGTTTATTTAGTCAAGTAAACCATGGAAACATTTGTCTTTTATAAAATTATTATTTTATTAACTTATTTTACAGTAATAACAAAACAATTAAAGAAAATATTCAATTTGAAAGCCATTATTTCTTTCGCACATTTCAGCTCTTTTGGAAAGAGACCCGATCGTTCCACGTAACTGGTGTCTAGATATAACTTTCCATATAGCAAGATCATATCTAACTTTTCTTCATTTGTAAAGTTATTGACCACAGAGAACTTTACGGGAGAAATTATTAAATGTCAAACAAACAAAGAATCAATTGTTTCTATGGCTTACTTGGCTAAATAAACTGATAAAACAGTGTACAAAATTTTTATTTTTAATCGTAAATAACTCGTTTATTTGAAAAAATTGTACATAAACAACATTACCTATTGGAAAGAGGAAAAAATACTCTTTCCAATAAGATAATAATATGGTTCCATTTAAAAAATATATATTTTGTCCCAAATGTTGAGAACCGCTGACACAATTTTTATTTTGTCTGCGTGACCAATTTTCTAATATAAAATGGCACAATTTTGCTCATTTAACCAACCTCGTATCTCTTCAAATAAAAAAGTTACCAATAGTGAGCAAGCTTATTGAGACACCCTGTATATATGTATAATTCTCTACCTCTGATCTAAAGAAGATATAATAAAAATGTTAAATGTGTCGGATAGAGAATTTTATATTCTTTAATCTTTGTAATAACATAAATTTCCAAAAAATATTATTTAAATTTTGTTTTAAGAAACTACTACTTTTGGTTGTCCAATTGTTACCAAAACCTTAAAACGTGCTTATTCACTAAAATCTGGATATTCAATTTTAACATGAATCCAAAGCTTTCCTTAGAGCGAGATAAAAAATAAATTTGACGTGCCTGTAGTATGCTAAGATTTTACTTGAAAATACTGATGTGATTGAAAATCTCAAAATTCACTGTAAGATATAAATCTGTGGTATGATTTCAAAATGATATCAACATCTAAAGCGTATTTTAAATCGCCCATTTTTTATAAACTCTCTTGAAAACGCAATTTCGTTTCAATTCTCAATATAGAAAATGATAATAGCCGTTCCCTACGTATGAAATGTATGTAAATTTCTGAATTTTTTCTTCTCAATTTGAAATTTTTACATTCCCTTTTAGTCGATAAAGTACTTTATTTCTCTTATGTGCAAATGTGTGAATATAAAATTATGTAAATTTTAAGTGGGAACAGAAAGCAAAAGGTACACAGACTAAAGAAAAACATTTAAATTAGAAAGAAAAAGGATCTTTAATTTTCATTATTTAATTAAAAGCGCTTTCTTCTGTAAATGAAGTCCTTTAAAAATGTTTGAATATTTAATAATTTGCATTTATAATTAAAACGTCATCTCCATAATATGAATTCACAACCAAAAGTTTTGGCTCCGTAAGAAAATATCTTTAAATACATTTTATGGAAAAACCAACTACGTCGTAATGTTAAATGCAAATCAGTTCGGATTTGTTGACAAATGTAACAAATCCAGTCCTTATCAATTTGAAAGCGTTGTAAATTGACTTCGTTGCCTGGCAACTTCGATGTAGATGTCGTTATTTTAAAATCTTAAAATGCGATGTGGAATAACGTTAAACCAAGTGGAAATGCTTCACCCAGATATTAAATTTTCTGGAGAAAAACAAAAGAGAAAAAAAAGACTATTTTAAAATTATGTTTTTGTTTGACACACTTTTACCTCCCGTTACATACTTATAGGAAAGGCGGGTAACGGCTCGAATTTATAGCCACTTCAAAAATTTTATTATACGACGATGAAATGAAAAGTAGTGCAAATAATTTCGCAAAGATGATACTTGTGAAGAGATTATTCATGGATTATGAACTGTCATTTTTGATATTCCAGATTCCAGCTATGACATTTCGTTTGATTCCGTCGCTTAGTTTGGTTTTAGTGAACATGTAGGTTTTATTTCAAATAGAATATTTTTAATATTTTGCTATAAATACAATATTTTTTAAAAAAAGAATTGTCGACCAAGAAAATCTATGATGACTTGTTGAATACTTTAAGTATGGTAATGGGGTCATTTTCAGAAAAAAAAAATCTGTTGTGGCCAGCACAAGACCTCTCGCCATTTTCATATTAGGCTGTATAAGTAGGTATTGTATTGCACTTCGCTTTCAAACCGTCGTTTTATAACAAAATATTACAGAACATTACCCAAATATTGTTTTTTATTGTATTTAACACGTCTTCTACACACATATAATTCTAATTATATCTATTTTTCATTGTATGAGGAAGTTTCTAAATGTCAGAGATTGTTCCATTTCATTAACCAGATTGGCGGTATTTCTGATGGATATATGCATTTGACCACAATTTTACCTATAATTTCAAATATTTAATTAATAAAACAATAAGAAAAATTAAATATACTTCTCAGAAAAAGCTATCAGAATGTCACTAAAACTGTTGATATTTGACAATGACATGTGTCATTTACAAAGTATGTTATAAACATTGGAATTTGTCAACTGGTTTCCTTAGTGCCTTAGCATCTGCGATTAGTTTACTCTATAAATTATAGTGTCTTTAACTCTAAATCTATACAAGATATAATAAATTTTGATTGAGGAAACTGCAGTTAAATATTTTTTAAGTCTTATAGTTTTTGAGGAATCGTGTCTAAAACATCCAGACATACATACACACACACATACACACACACAGACATCATTTTAAAAATGTTATAATCGGATTCTAGGGACTTTAAATCGTGCTTATTCAATAAAATCTGGATATGCGAATTTTAGCATGAATCCAATACCTCTCTTAGCGAGAGGTAAAAAATCTGCCAGCACATGCCCTCCCGCCAATTCCATGTTTAAAATAGCAGTGAGCTTTAAGTAAAGTATCACTTCCGGATGATCGTTTGTAAATAAAATCTAATTTGTTGTCCAATAAATAGAAAAGTCTGTAATACGAAATTTTGCATTATGTTTTATTGTTTTTTCTCAAAAACCCGTTAGAGCTTCAAATTAAGTACTACATCCGATTTATCATATAGGTATGGTTAAAATCTAATACGTTGTTTCAAATTATATATGAGTTTTAAATACCAAATTTGAGAAGTTTTGGATTATATTTTAATAGATTTTAAGAAAAAATCGTCACACACACATTATTATAAAAATCGCATCAATTCCAGGTGCTCTAAAACGCAATCTGTGTAAATTCTTCGTCGTATATAATCCATTTCGTAAATGTGTAGTTGTAAATTAATATTGATTTATACAATCATAGAAAAATTAAATCAGAACAACTAATACATCTAATATTTATGTATGATTGAAAATATATTATTTTTACAAACCTTAATTTCATTAGAATTAAATATTTTACCATTATATTCCCCTTAACACGGTTTCATTATTAATTTTAATGTAATTGCATCCTGACAGTGACATTTGTTTAAATATGTCAAAATTTGTTTGACGCATAGGCTAGTGGGTGTATAAAAATAAATTACCTTATAAATTCATATTTTAAGTTATTTAAAGCTATTTACTGAATGTTATTATAGTAAAATTGAAGATTGTACCATTATGTTCAATTTTTATTAGTAAAAGTTTCTAAAAAATTTTATTCTCTAGGGTAGCGGGAGGTAAAAAATTGTTTATTTTTTTATAAAATCATGAAATCCATACATACTAATTTAAAATATGAGTCTTTTCATTTATAAATTTGCTAATAAATTTGTGACGTTACGGTTTCTTATTCACACAAGGACATTTCTCTCACACACACAAACATGCAGATTTACGCTCCACAACTTGATACACTAATCTAACCTAGAATTGTGACAGCTGACACTGCTGACAGCAGATTATACAAGAGAGAAGATTACTATTATTTTCTATTTCTTTAAAAGTACTAATGCAGTATAAGGTATGCAAATAAAACATTTATTAAAAAAAAAAATACAAAACCGAACATTCAGAGTTCCATACTAAACCGCTAGTGCTTGACTGTCGAATTCATGAAGCCGTGTCGTCATTGCCGTTGAAATATTTGAAATTAAACGTAACCTTTAAAAAGTCATATCTCTGATTCTAAAGACTTGTAAGGTATAAAAGATAAACGTACGTATATAATTTAACCTATTCTTTTAAGAAAAAAATAAATCAGAAAATGTGAAATGACTCTATTGTTTGCCTCTGCGTCAATGAATTCAAGAGACCAAGAATGTTTAATTATATATTTATTACGTAAATAGAACCTGGAAAATTATGATTAAATGCCAGTAAAAATAAATTCGAAGAAAAATATTATTCTCATGTGCCAGTGTTTGTTTACCACTGGTGCTGTACCCACGCCACACGTACAGACCCAGGTCAAATTTTCATTTAAAATGACCTAACTCCCTAATTATAAAAAAAATTATTTTCTGAAAAAAATATAATTTTTTTATGTACATTAGGGGTTTGAAATAGTTTGGCATCTCCGTTTGGTGATACCGTCTGTAAACGCCATTTCTCAAAGAATGGACAAAAAGCATTTTGAGGACAGTATCCGTTAGGCAAAGTTCATTGTGAAATGATTATGTGGAAAAATAAATTCTGTTCAAAATATTGTATCTCATTCCAAGTCGCACTACTAATAATTCATCATTAATGAGCTTCTAATTAACTATTTAATTGAATCTATACAAATCTCGTCACGTGGGGAAGACCAATTATAATTTTTCTTAATCAACTACTTTATAGAGAAATAGAATTAATGATAAAAATTCAAGTATATGAATAAACCCGATGATGTAGTCATGGAACGCTTTCAAATGAATCCTGAGAACTGCACTATTCAATACGCACAATTTATATTTCAAAAGAACATGTGGAATTCTTGACGTATATGACTTTATAGAAATACCGTTTAAAGAATTTTCCAAGAATTTTCTTATTTTACTCAATTTCCGCTTCTCGAAATTGAAGACATAGCACATAACAGTTATTCATTTACTGTATTTATAATCTTTTTTGTTTCCAAAATAGCTTTCAAATCAAATCACCAATAATACAAGATATAAGGGAAGGATGACCAGTTTATCATTTAAAAATTGAATAAAATTTTTATGTGTTATTTTTTTCTAGTTATTTTTTATAGTTATCAGAACAAAACATGGGATGGATTTATACTATGTCAGAAAAATAATGGAACCTATCTAACCTCCATGTTTCGTTTTACGAGCCCGAACTCTTACTACGGCATCCATGAATGGCTCGTAGATTTTACTTTCGATTTTCGATGTTTACATCGATATTATTTTTTTTTCAATAATATCCATCGACATATATGTTTATTTTCGATATTTTCAAAAATGCATTCCTAATATGACAAGTATTATTAAGCATGGACATGCTCCTCTCTTCTTTCTTTATATACCTATACGTCTCGCCATAATTTATTTGATGTCTACCGTACTTTGGCGAAAATATTTCGCGATAACTGAGTATGATGGTTGTGCCCTCGAAAAACCTGTTTTGTTTTCGTAGGCAAGATTAATTTTAACTCAACATAGAAATAAATTAAAAGGGAACGGTTATAATATAATATTTATTTCTGTATAGTTAGTTGCGATTTAGATGTGTTTAAAATTTAGTGGTTACATCTGATTTTTAATAAAATAAGTTTATAGATTTTTGTGTATGTATCCACTTTATTGTTCTTTACTATTCATAATATATGAAAGCACACTATAGTTTTTCAAAAGTAAAAATTTGTTGTGGCCAGCACAAGACCTCTTGCCATTTTCATATTTGGGCTATACAAGTATTGTATATATTTAACATTTCTGGTACACACAAAAACACATATCTTCTTTACATGTTTTAATATTTTATAAATCATTCTATGAACAATTTCCTCTTATTCTTCTATATGTTCGGGATTCTTCTAATTCATTGATGAGATTGGCAGTATTTCTGAAGGGAATATGTAATACACGTATATATAATTATAAATATTTAATTAATAATAAAACAAGAAATATGAAATTTACTTCCCAGAAAAAGTCTTCAGTATTGTCTCTGGTTTTTTGACACTGACATCTGTCAATTAAAATCATTTTAATTCTTCAACTGGTTTCCATGAACTATGAGATTCATTAAAATATATTATTTTATATATTTATATTTCTCTATCTCCACCTCTCTAAAAGATATAATAAAATTTTTAGTATCGGATAGAGATTTTTATAGTCTTTAATATTTGTAATAACATAATTTTTCAGAAAATGCAGGACATCATCGTAAAAATATTATAATCGGATTCTAGGGACCTTAAAACGTGCTTATTTTGTTTTTAGCATGATTCCAATACCTCTCTCAGCGAGAGATAAAAAAGTCGAAAAACAGTTCATATTATTTGTAAATATCGATTGAAATATGGATATTTATATTTTTATATCTCATAAAGTTAGTTGATTACATATTTCCATTTTAATTAAAATAAAGTGCAACAAATGTTTTTTAACAATCTTTCCTTATGCGTGACCGCACACAATGCATTTTGCATAATCAGAATGTTGCTGTGCCCTGATAAACTATTTCATTGCGACGTTTTTTTTACGAGAAATGCAATTTATTACACAAATATGTCAGAAGGTAATTACATATTTGACCAATGCACAGCCCCTAGACAGTAAATTTTATATGCTTTAAAGTTATTCTAATAACACACAATAATGTTTATGTTTTTTCAGTCTATTTCCACGAATAAAAATATAATTTACTTTTTCTCCACAGGGAGTAAATATCGTAGAAAGTTAACATTATTTTAAAGTTCAGTTGTGAAATATAGATAAAATATAATCATACAAATAAAAACTCATTAACTTATTTATTTACATTTATAGGAAAAGATATACGAGTAGGAGGACAATGGGGTAGGTATTCTACTATTCTACCATTGCAAAGAAATAGTAAACTTCAATAATTATAAGGTAGCATACGTTGACTTAATAGTTTTAGTAAAAAAATGATAAATATTACTATGTGTTTGGGAATACTGTCACAGAGCAACTAGATGAATCAAGTCGGCTACTGACACAAATGAATATCGCCTTATAAAGAAAAAAAAAATAGCGTATTTCATGAATTGTAAATATAAAAAAAAACATATAGAAGCCTGTAAAAACAATTTAATCACAACAATACGAAGAGCCTAGCAATATATAACAAAAAATAACATAAAAAAACAGACGTACAATTTATTTTCTTGACGCATCCGCATGTATTGTGAGTTGCTCTTGTAATTTTTCATATCAAGTCAAAATTCTTCGTTCGTTGTAATTAAATAATTATCAATTAAAATGTATTCGTTTTCCAATTAAAATTTCTTATGTCTTTTGGCAAATCAATATGAGTTAATAGTGTTGGGACTTTAAATATTATAGTGAATCTTACTTGTGATACTTCGAGAATTCAATTCAAGTGGTATATTCTTAATGGGTATCTGTCGTTACATCTGGGTCCATTTAGAAATTGACATTCTTTTATTAAACGATTGAGTTTAATAAATTTTGGACCAATTCAATTGTGGGATTGGTTTTCATAAGTAAGCTGTTCCTGGTTCCTGTTCCTTCAATCCTTTTGGAGGTACAAAGCAGCCCAGTTCCTGTTAGCTGGTCCCATGCAGTCGACGCTGGTTCGAGCTCAAATCCATTTCCCGTTGTTCCTGTGTTGTAATCTCCTTCGAGTCAACGCTGGTTCGCGTCACATAAGGTCAGTAGTCTGTGCTTGATTTACTGGTTCTTTTGTGATATTATTCCCAAACCTATATTCATATTGATTATTCATTAATTGAATTCTAATTGGAATTCTGGTCCTTCGAGCACTTATTATTTACATTTACATTTGGTCCAAACAATTTCGAAACATTTGGTTCTTCGAGCCGGATGTTGTAAATAATTTCGAAACATTTAGTCCTTCGAGCCGGATCCCACGACCGGAGATGGACGTTCAATTAAAAGCTATTAAAGCCCTCGCAAAGGGTTATGAATCGCGTATAGTAAAAATATACGAATTAGCAAAAAAATGTTCTCCTAAAGACACACGCTTTAATGAAAGATTCTTAGATGAATCGCAAGAAATTGATATATTAAGAGAGGAATTTAAAAATGCCTCAATAAAAATTAATGATCTTGAATTAGCAACCGATTCTAATTTTGAACCTAATTTTGAAACTTTAATGACAATTTAAATGTATTATTCGAAAATAAAACGTACTCGCAATGAATTAATCTCTACTTCCTCCAAAGCCTATGTTACAAAACAAAACGAACAGCTTTGACAGTATGAACTGAGTTCTTGTTACAAATCTACAGTTTGTTTATTTGTTCATATTTAAAAATAGTAGTACAGTTATATATTCAGAAGGATAATGGATAATATTATTTTATTTATTTTTCTATTTTAATTTTTTATTATTAGATATATTAATAAAACATCATCAATAGGTGCGTTCGACAAATGAGTTCTGTTCACTCTTTTCACTCTGTACACTCCTAGCACCGTTCGGTAATTACATGGAGTGAGAAGAGTCTTAAAATGGAGCGTTCGGCAAATGCAGAATGGAATCAAGTGGAGTGAAAAGTGTTAACTCCAAAAGTCCAACCTCGATATGCAAGCATACATGGAGTTTTTTTGTTTTATTTGACATCTGTCAGATCATTTTGTATTTTTACGTTGAAATATTTTATTATACACAATTATTTTATATTTATAATATTGTTTTGTAATATAACAAGACACAGTGGCTGGTAGTATGGTCACGGTTTTAACTAAAACTCTGTTTTAAGAAATGTCAAATTTCATTATTTAATAACAAAAATAAATAATAACAAATGTATCAAAATATGAATTTAAAGCAGAACATAGTTTGTATTCAAACAAATATTTTTTAAAAAATCGTTCTTTAAACATACGGGTGAAATTAAATATTTAAATTTGAATTTGACATTTCTAAAAACAGTGTTTTAGTTAAAACCGTGATCATACTACGAGCCAGTATGTCGGAACGGTAAGAATTCTGTACCATTTCTAATATATACTTTCTTCAGAAACATTAAAGAATAATACCAAACTGAATAACTTCTGTATGGTTCATTATTTATTTTTTTTAGCAGTGCAGTATATCAGATTGTCAAAAAAGGAGGTTATTATATTCGTGCACCAAAATTTTAACTCTACTCGTTCGGTTAATCACAAATAAAGGAGTGTACATTGTTCCCTCGATATACTCCAACTCCACTCCACTCCAACACCGCTCCGTAAATACTCCAACTCCGTATGATTTACCGAACGCACCTAATATCTGCACAATTTTCAGTATTATGTAGAAGAATAAAACGAAGAAAATAATTTTGCTATTTAAAGTAAAGTAAAAATAAAATTTTATATATCCACACTTAACTAAGTAAAAAGTGAACTCGCATAAGCAAAAGAGGTATTGCAGCATCGGCAAGAAGGGAAGTGAGCGAACTGAGATCGTCTCACTTAGGAAGCTATCAAAAGCGGCTGTCAAACTGAACTGGAGATGAACTGAAATTTGGTGCAAATCGAACCACAAGATTGCATCTAGCCCTAGCATCCACCATCATCTTGGGACGAGAGAGATATTCGCATCAAAATAATTGTAGAAAATTCGAAATTTTTGTCATAGTATTTAATGATTTAATAATTAATATGTTAAATATTAAAATAGTATTTTGAACATATTTAATTTCAAATTTATTTACAAACCATTTAGGTGGGGGCGGGGGGTTAGTTTACTTTCTTTATTTCCTGCATTAATTTTTTACCTCTCGCTAAGAGAGGTATTAGAATCATGCTAAAATTCGCATATCCTGATTTTAGTGGATAAGCACGTTTTAAGGTCCCTATAATCCGATTATAACATTTTTACGATGATGTCCGTGTGTGTGTATGTGTGGATGTGTGGATGTTGTAACCACGGTTGCTTAAATACTATAAGACTTAAAAATATTTAACTGCAGTTTCCTCAATCTGACATTCCTGGGAAGAACTGATTAGATTTTGGTAACAATTGGACAACCGGAAGTAATAGTTTCTTTAAAAATCTTCTAAATATTATTTTTTTGAAAATTTCTGTTATTACTATTATTGAACATAAAATTCTGCATCTGATACCTACATTTAAAAATTTTGTTATATCTTGTATAGATTTAAAGATAAAGGCACTGTAATATATAGAATAATCTAATCGCAGAGGCCAAGGCACTAAGGAAACCAGTTGACAAATTCAAATGTTTATAACATAGTTTGTAAAAGATAGATGTCAGATGAAAGCTTTTTCTGGGAAGTACATTTAATCTTCCTTATTGTTTTATTAATTAAATATTTAAAATTGTACGTAAAATACACATGTCCATAAGAAATACCGCCAATCTTGCTAATGAAATGGAAGAATCTCTGACATTTAGAAACTTCCTCATACAATGAAAAATAGATATAATTAGAATTGTATGTGTGCCGAAGACATGTTAAATACAATAAAAACAATATTTGGGTAAAGTTCTGTAATGTTTTTTTTTTTATAAAACGACGGTTCGATAGCGAAATGCAATACAATACTTATATAACATAAAATGGAAATGGCGAGAAGTATTGTGCTGGCCACAACAGATTTTTTTTAAAAAAGAAATACAGATTTCCAATGTCCCAGGCATAAAAAATCAAACATATATTTTAACTTTGAGTGTCTCTGTCATACTGTTTTCAGGCAGCGAGTAAGGGAAAAATCAGTGATCAACAAAAATATCAAATGTCAATCTGATTAGAGGAAAGTGCGATATGTATATTAGAGATGAAATCCGAACCGAACCACGTCAATTTTCATTTACCTCTTGTCGCCTGCAGTGGACGGGATGTGTCAAATAAATTCCTAGTCACTGTATTTGACATTCGAATATCGAATCAATTATTTTTCCAATTTCTCGTTGGTTGCAAACGTTACTATATATTAATCGAACAGAACTCTATTGATGACTAATTTTACATTATCTGTTACGAGGTGCGTTATTGTTTTATTTATAGCAAATTGTTTAAAAGTAATTATAATTGTTAATTAGACGGAAAGTTTTCAGACGAAACAGAAATTGGTGCAGAGAACTTGTAAGAGTTTCTATTAAACCATATTATCATTAACGAAAGAAAAACTTTTGATCAAAAATATTTGCCTGCCTACATTTACATATTACACTTTTTTCTTTTGATCCTGTTACTCGAAGATTTTTTGCATAATTTGTTCCACTTTATCTCAAAGGATAGCGTTATTATCACTTCCTTTTTTAAAATGCTTTTTGTGAGCATATCATCCACTCTCTTTCTAGCAAAAGAACTCGAAACCACAACTAAACTGACTATAATAAATTGTCGACTTGGGTATTCTAGTTATCTTAAATTAACCTTTTAATTGTTTTGAGTAGTGTATTTAATTGTTTTGGAAAGTACTGGTACACGTCTATAATTTAGCAAGCAATCGAAGGGCTGCTTTACGATGAATTTAATTAACGAAATTACAATTTATAATTTGGATTGTAAAATATAAACTCAGTTAAAACGCATACGATGGTTTATGAACAATTTACAAATTTAAAAAATTGAAATTTAGGTTTGGAAAATAATTATATTTTATATTTCCAAATATAAAGTTCAAATTCAACCAATCACAAGAGAGAACTGTTAAACTTGGCGGTAAGATATAACTTTGCTTCTTCGGTCAGCTGTCTATTTTGTTTTTTGTTAATAAATCGTAATTTGTACGACAAAGTAAATAAATTGTACAAAAATAGAAAGGTTTGCTTAATTTCAATGCAACGAGTAATAGCAAGGAATTAAATACATGCACACACATAAGACTATATTTGAAGAATTGTTCATGATCTTGTTGTTATAGACCTGGTCTAATAGACCATCTACGTTTCTTAAGTTTGTGTTTGTTTTATTTCTTTATTATGCAAATCAACAACAGTAAAAAAAATCTGTTGTGGCCAGCACAAGACCTCTCGCCATTTCCATATTAGGCTATATAAGTATTGTATTGCACTTCACTTTCGAACCGTCGTTTTATAACAAAATATTACAAAACTTTACCCAAATATTGTTTTTTATTGTATTTATCATGTCTTCTGCACATATATAATTCTAATTATATCTATTTTTCGTTCTAAATGTCAGAGATTCTTCCAATTCATTAACCAGATTGGCGGTATTTCTGATGGATATATGCATTTTACCACAATTTTACCTATAATTTCAAATATTTAATTAATAAAACAATAGATTAAATATACTTCCCAGAAAAATCTATCAGAATGTCACTAAAACTGTTGATTTTTGACACTGACATGTGTCATTTACAAACTACGTTATAAACATTGGAATTTGTCAACTGGTTTCCTTACTGCCTTAGCCTCTGCTATTAGATTACTCTATAAATTATAGTGTCTTTATCTCTAAATCTATACAAGATGTAATAAAAATTTCAAGTGTATTAGATGGAGAATTTTATGATCTTCAATATTTAATAAAAAAAACTATATTTACAAGAATTTTTCTAAGAAACTACTACTTCCGGTTGTTCAATTGTTACCAAAACCTTTTCAGCTCTTCCCAGGAATGTCAGATTGAGGAAACTGCAGTTAAATATTTTTTAAGTCTTATAGTTTTTGAGGAATCGTGTCTACAGCATCCAGACATACATACACACACAAACACACACACACATCTACACATACACACATACACACACACACACACATTATTTTAAAAATGTTGTAATCGGATTCTAGGAACCTTAAATCGTGCTTATTCAATAAAATCTGGATATGCGAATTTTAGCATGAATCCAATACCTCTCTTAGCGAGAGGTAAAAAAACAATCCCGATATTATTAAAAAATCATGTTGTTCATTAGCGTCTAACAAATTAATGTGTTATGAAAATAAAATTGTAACCTAAAATCTGAACTGATAACTGGTGAATTGTCAAATGACAAGCAGTGACAAGTCACGTGATAGATAATGATTGGTCATATCCAGAATTTCAAAATCGAACAGGAACCAAAGAGAAAATTGTAAATTTTAAATAAAAATTTCTAAATTAAATGCATCATAAACCAGCCCTTACGGGTTTCGGAAGTGTTAGTACATTTTGCAGTAAAAATTATAATTTACATATATGGACATTGGTCGAATTTGAACCAAAACAGCTAAAACCACAACCGGTTACAAAACAAACTCACTATCAGCTACGTGATCCCATAATGTTCAACAGTAACGTTTTCATTTGTAGTTATGATGCACTAAATTTACAAGGACGAGATATAAATAAATTAAATTTTGTCTTATTGAAAGATGTTTTCAGAACTCATTTTAATAAGATAACACAATATTTGGGTATAAGTTCTGTATTATTTATTGAAAAAATACAACGTTTCGACAGCTAGGTGCTATCTTCTTCAGGTAAAAAATTATAATAAAAATAAACATGTAGTCAAGACAACTAGCAATTCAAAGGTACAATCAGCCCGATTCTGTAAGAAGAGTTACTAGAATAAAGTTACTAAAATAGTCTTTAAAATGAAGGTCAGTTACTACTACAGTAACTTGTTATTTTTTGTATTCTATAAGCACAGAGTCATTACAGTTTTAGATACTTAGTTGTTAAACAAGTTATTACGTTAGAGACTAGCCAAACGTAGTATTTAAGGTGTAGTAACCTTTCAGAATGGCTGGAATTTGGATGAATTTTGAATTTCATAGAGCATTGGCAGTATGGTATGTATAAATAAGTAACTGTAAATAATAAATATAAATATTTATTTATGATATTGGATAAATTTTTATTAATATTTTTATTTCACAGAAGAAGGTAAGAAAATAGATTAGTAAGACAAGAGAGTAATCCTTTCTTAATTTCGGATGTAAAATTTAAAAAATTGTTCATAACAATTTAACCTCATTAGTTTTCAGAGGATGTGATTTCATTTCGAGTATTATTTTGTGGTTTTCTAAATAAGCTATTAATATTTCCAACTGTTCTTTGGTTGTTCTTGAAGCCCTAGACTTGTTATATACCATGATGCAAAAAGGTATAACACTTGTTTACTTGTAAACACTAAGAAATGCCACTTGTCAGATTAGAACACACGCAGAAGAATAAATACGCATGCGAACCACAATTCGTGTTCCTCATTTCACTGCTATCTTAGTAACTAAGTTTGTATAGTTACTCTGGTAGTAACATTCCTAAACATTTAATTACAAAATGCGAAATATGTATTCAGTTACTAGGATAGTTGCTATCAGAGTAACTTCATAGTAACGTTGCTAACAAGTAACAATGTTAGATACTTTTTACAGAATCGGGCTGAATGATTAATGGAAAAACATATAATACAAATCATAAGTAACTTAGAAAAATTATGCAATTTTTTGGCACAAAAACAGAAAACAGCAAACAAACTGTTTTCTGTGAAAATGCAAAACCCGGGCAATGACTTGGACGGCGGGGATGCAACTTCTCTGTATGACAGAGGAAAAAACCGTCCGCAAAAAACTGGCTGAGAAGTGGCCTAGAAATGTGAAAAAAATGCATAATCAGAACAATATAAATGTTAAAGTATTGTATAAAATAACATATTAGAGTGACCGATTTTCGGTAGCGAACTTATACCCAAATATTGTGTTATCTTATTAAATTTTGTCTTATTTATTGAGCAATAACTTTAGTCACTTTGGAATAAAATTACAGCAATACTACAGAGAAAACTTCTACAATTCAAACTTAGAAATTTCTGTCATCATTATTCTTTCCTTATTACAAACAAAATATTTCATGGTTATCATCCTTCCCACATTGCAAATGAAACCGCAATAATGCTCTCTGTAAATTATTCTTTCGAGTTCATATTTCATGTTGTATTATACTCTTACTTCCCTCAGCAATTCTGCATATTCATTCTTAACCCCCCTCCATTCTAAACTAACGTGCAAGAGGTACGAACTCAAGTAAACTTTTGCAGCAGGTTACCAAATTACTCGAGTGGATAATTCGCTTACGAAGGTGAGAGATACAAGTATGTGAAGAGATGAAAATGGCAGAGGAAGGATGTTATAAGCAAGGTCAACACCCTGGAATTTTATAAGGGAAAACGGTTCATTAAAGAGAAAATTGAAAATGGGATTGAGTTGATAAAGAAATTTGAGATATTACATTGTGTTTTCAGAAAGGGATTAACTCTGTTAGATCCAATTTAATACAGAGCGGTCCAAAAAAATAGGTACACTTAATAATAGGCTAATAATTACACAGATAATATCAAGTCTGCAGTAGGTATTTATAAAAAGAAGTATTATCTTTTGCTTGTAAAAAGTGAAGCAATTGCTTCAGGTTATACGATATTTATAAAAAAAAAATCTGGTGTGGCCAAAACAAAACCTCCCGATATTTAACTTTTATTAATTTAAATACATACCTACGTATTTACTAATGCTGTAAACTATATTATGTTCCAATGCATATAACTATTGTTTTACTTACTATTTTCTTTTTAAAATGTCACTATTACACATTTGAAATATGAACTGTGTAACAAAGGAATTGTGTTTATCTTAGGCTTTGGGATTTATAAAAATAGATTAATTTTTAAATTTATCTGTTATATATATACAGGGTGTAAATTTTAAAACGGGTCATAGGGTTATAACATAGAAAAACAGTTTTTTAGACGCCAAAAGTTTCTATATTATTTTGTTGAAAAAATAATTGGTGCCAGTTATAAAGAAAAAATTACGAATTTTTTAATACCAAACACATTACATTTCTGTTTCATATAAAGCCAGAAAATAAATTTAAAAATAAATTTCTACAATTAGGAAAAAATATCATTAGCAGTGAAACTGGCAGAAACAAAACAATTGTTGACTTAAAACGCTCATTAATAAAGGTTTTTTGCACATTATTTGTTAAATTATTATTATTATTTTCGTTTTATTAAGAAGAAAAAAAAATTACAAATTATTAAATGGTTTTATTTGTTGCCTTATAGTTTGCAATATTTGTCGTATCTTATAACTTATTTCGTATTCCATGTAGATCATCTTTAATTTGTAAATACCTATTAAAATAAATAATAATTGTTTCCTAAATAAATATCCTACTGTTTTCTTTATTTTGTGTTATTTTGTATTAGTTCATAAATTAATATCTTTAATCTTTAATTGTTCCCTATCATGTTAGTAAAAAATGACAATGTTTTGTTACTGTCAGTTTCATGGCTAATAATTTTTCTCAATTGTACAAATTTTTTAATTTATTTTCTGGCTTTATATAAAACACAAATGTAATGTGTTTGGTATTAAAAAACTCGTAATTTTTTTCTTTATATTAGGCACCAATTATTTTTTCAATAAATTAATATAGAAACTTTTGGAGTCTAAAAAACTGTTTTTCTGTGTTATAGCCCTATGACCCGTTTTAAAATTTACACCCTGTATATGTTTACTCATAAAATAAACGCTTCAATACATTGCTGTCAAACATTCATACCGTACATACGGCTGGTAAAGATTATGAATATGAATTAAAACAAAACTTTTTATTTGTACCTTATACTCTTAGTGCTACCTTTTACTTCAAAGTAAATGCTTCATTTTTATAAATACGGGCTAATGATATTGGCGCATGGTTTTATTGTAAAATAAAATATTTTTCCATTATTGTGTTGAAAATTGACTGTGCTTCCACTATTTTGTTAATTTTTTATTTTGCTTTCATTGTGTACTAACTAACGGCTCTATTTTTTGTCAACAATTGCCAATCGGAGCATGAAATCCATTTCAAACTATTTTATAAACATATTGATTACAAACAAATATCTCTACCACTTTTATTTTTCAAACTCAAATTAAAATTCATACGTCAAAAGCTAAATTTCATAAAAATTAATATTTCCACTCTTATCAAACTAGAAATAAAATTATTACAGATACCTCCAAAAAATCTATGAAAATAGTAATTTACTTGCCAACTAACATTAACAATAGTTGAAGATCCCTGAACACTCACACCCAGTATTATAAAAAAAAAACCATTAACATTTCGGTTGTAGGAAAAATATTTTATGCAACTCGTATGTAAATAGTATTTTTTATCTCGTGCTAACATTGCACTCCAATAAAAAAAAAAACTAATTTACCCTCTTGTTACATAAATAACCATTATGAAGTCACTTGTACGAAGTAATTCAAGCAACGACAGCGAAATAAAAATAAATAAAATAAATATATCATCACGGCATATTACCCATTACTGGGTGTGCCAGTATCTGACACATGTAGACATCGCTAATGATGACGATGTATTTTACCGTGTGGGCGCTTACCAGGCGTCATCTCACGGGCACTCATAGCTGGTGTGGAGAGTGCACCACAGGGATCACTTTTTTTCGATTAAAAGTCTGCACTGGCCGGAAAAGACAGCGAAAGAGGTAAGTAAATAAATTTGAGGGACTGAGAGCGTTAATTTGTTTCTAAATTTTAAATGACACAAAATTGACACTTATAATACCCTCCAGGGACATCTTTGGGAGACCTTGTAGTAAAGTAAAGTTTGTAAGCAATCTTAGTGGTTCAGATATACAGAATGTCTCACAACTCGCGCCCCAGACGTAACAGACACTTGCCGACGACAATAGGTTGCCAACAAATAGAAGAAAATAATTTGTGGCTGCTTGCATAACGGAGTTACAAGACTTTTTAATCCACCAATCCCGGAAGGATATCGTGAGGTGTGATGATATTATTACAAAATAAAACTGGTTGCTAGGTTTTAAAAATACTGCTAGTGAATTACAAAATTTGTTTGACTTGCTGTAATTTTGACACTTTAGAGTTGACTTTTTACTGTCAACAAATTTAGGTTAGCGAAGGTGTCATCCGAGACCATCATTTATATCGTACAGTGCAACGTGTTGTAGCAGCTGTGAAAAATATGTTAAACGAAAATATTATTGTCCACATTCTCCGAAAATTATAATCATTTCTAAGTAATCAGCGGCTGAATACATGGTAAGAATTTGCCTTTTTTGTATTCACCTTGTCAAATTTAATTTGACACTGACATTTTTCGAAAACTACAGTCGCCCACACATTTCAAAGAAGATTTGATTTGTATAAAACCCTAGTAACGTAAAATTACGGCAAACACACGTTAACACGTTCACTGCCTATGACACATACGTTGTGTCATCTGGTATTTTGCGTGCTATGCCGATGACACAACGTCTGTGCCATCATAATATACATTCTTCTATGCTTCAGTATCTCACAGGCATTAGGAACTTACAGTTGCACTCATAGGCACGTCAGGTACACTTTATACAGGTACATAGTTGGTTTTGGGTTTTGGGCCCTCTGAGTTCTACAATGGACAATCAATTGCCGGGACCATCGGTGCAAAAGAAAGTACGTTCTTGTTGTGACAAAAAGCTTATATCAGATGCAGAATTACAGGACAAAAAATTTAGAGAAGTATTAGAAAACCAAAAGCGATAATATAATATAATCAGTATATGTCAGGAGTAAATTGCCAGGACTAAATGCTGACATGCCAGTGAAAGGAAAACCACGAGCTGGTATAAAAAACTCATAATACATCTCACATCACTAATTTTTAGAGTCCCATTACCAAAAATGTAATGACACAAGTGTTCTGTCATATGACATTCTAAAAACAATTGTGATATAGTTAGTTTCCATAGCAGGCAATAACAGGGCAGATGATCGGCAGTGAACGTGTTAAAGGTGTAGGTCTCTGATTGGTCAATTTTAAGACGTCTTTTCTCTAATATCTTTTAAGCCAGATTTTTTTTTTCGAAATTACACATCCGAGTGCAGTCTCGTGTTTCCTCATTCGCTCTGGGGCGCGAGTTGTGAGACACCCTGTATTGCCAAAATAAGGGAATAAAAGTAGGTTGCCATGCCCAAAAATGGCCAATAAGCCTCTGATGATATATTTTATTTTTATATGGGGTCCCGTGGCCTCGTGCCAGAGTGTCTGGTCGCGAACCTGGGGGTACCGCGTTCGATCCCGACCGACGCCAAATATTTCGAATTTTAAATGGCACAAAAAGTGACCCCTGTGGTGCATTCTCCACGCCAGCAATGAATGCCCGTGAGGTGACGCCTGGTAAGCGCCCGCACGGTACAAATATGTCATCATCATTACCGATATCTGCGATAAGCAGATTGGCACACCCAGAAATGGGTAATATGCCGTGATGATATAAATTTTTTTTTTTTATTTTTATGATATATTTATTTAAGTTGTTTACTAAAACCTCATCAATGTTAAGGATACACATTTCACTTTTGCTTTGCATGTTTAGAATTTAATCTACTACAGCGCACCCTCATTGCAAGGGTTCAAGGACTTGTATATGCCCTAGATCCTAGAATAATAATTCCGAATGAACTTGAACAACTCAATGCAAATTTAGTTTCCAGAGTACAAATAAATGTCACGTTGTCATTAAATTCAAGTTAATTTCAATTTCTAACAGATAGAGATACACGCTAAAGTTATATGTCTACAATAATATTGTGCTGTGCTGCTCTCCAAATAGAGCTTATAGATTTAGGAGCACAGTTCAAAACTATGTAGAGTGAATTTGGAGACTAAAACGTTGAAATCACAATGTAAAATATACATCCACAAAAGCGGGTTACCTGCGTTCACTTGTTTTGCGAAATAGTATACAATACTAAAAATCTGTTGTGGCTAGTACAAGACCTCTCGCCATTTCCATATTAGGCTATATAAGTATTGTATTGCACTTCGCTTTCGAACCGTCGTTTTATAACAAAATATTATAGAACATTACCCAAATATTTTTCATTGTATGAGGAAGTTTCTAAATGTCAGAGATTGTTCCAATTCATTAACCAGATTGGCGGTATTTCTGATGGATATATGCATTTTACCACAATTTTACCTATAATTTCAAATATTTAATTAATAAAACAATAAGAAAAATTAAAAATACTTCCCAGTAAAAGCTCTGCGATTAGTTCACTCTATAAATTATAGTGTCTTTATCTCTAAATCTATACAAGATATAATAAAAATTTGAAGTGTATTAGATAGATAATTTTATGTTCTTCAATATTTAATAAAAAGAACCTCCCAAAAAATTATATTTAGAAGAATTTTTCTAAGAAACTACTACTTCCGGTTGTTCAATTGTTACCAAAACCTTTTCAGCTCTTCCCAGGAATGTCAGATTAAGGAAACTGCAGTTAAATATTTTTTAAGTCTTATAGTTTTTGAGAAATCGTGACTACAACATCCAGACATACATACATACATAGATACATACACACACACACACGTATCCACACACACACACACACATCATTTTAAAAATGTTATAATCGGATTCTAGGGACCTTAAATCGTTCTTATTCAATAAAATCTGGATATGCGAATTTTAGCATGAATCCAATACCTCTCTTAGCGAGAGGTAAAAATCTGTTGTGGCTAATACAAGACCTCTCGCCATTTCCATATTAGGCTATCTAAGTTCATTATTGTATTTAATATTTCTGGTACAAACACAAAAATTCTAATTACATTTATTATTAATATATTTTTATATTTTTTAATACATAATAAATAAGTTTCCTCCTACTTTTCTTAATGTTCGAGATTCTTCAAATTCATTGATGAGATTAGCGGTATTTCTGATGAAAAGTCTTCAGTAATATATCTGGATTTGATACTGACATTTTTCAATTTCAAACATTTTAATTTTTCAATTGGTTTCCATGGAGTTATTGAGCTGTGAGATTCATTACAACGAATTATTTTATATATTTATAATTCTCTTTTTCTAAATCTGTAGAAATATAATAAAAATGTTATACGTATCGGATAGAGAATTTTATATTCTTTAATATTTGTAACAGAAATTTTCAAAAAATAATATATAGAACAATTTTTTAAGAAACTACTACTTTCGGTTGTCCAATGGGCTACTTGCGTGGTACTGAAAATCTGATTTCTATCACTATATACGTAATGTTATGTTGAAAATTTATATAAAAATATAAATTTTATTTTTAAAAAAATATTTGTTTTTTAGTAAATCTGTGACGTCATTATATTAAACTGGAACTGTTTAAAAATGTAACGTATAGATGGCATTGCGTGCAAGAAACTTTTAATTTGAATTTGACATTAGTTCATTTTTCTCTCTCTCTCGGGGCTCTCAAATATATTAATTACTTCACAAATAAACACATAGGTAGTTACATGTAATTTAAAATATCGATACCAAAAAGACAAGCTAAAATACTAACCTCCAAACTATTGTTGAATTGTCAAACATGAGATCTACATTACCCGTACAAACAAACGCTATGGCTTTACGACCATTCATTGGTGCGGCGTAATTCTACGTCATACATGGAGGGAATTCAAATAATCAAATTTCATTATTTTTTTTTCTAGCTAATTAATAAAAATTTTGTCAAAAGAAAAAATATGGGTAGCAAGTTTTTACCTGCTCTTCAAAAATATTAAATAAAAAAAGGTACGCAAGTAGCCCATTGTTACCAAAACTTTTTTTAGTTCGTCCTATGTCAGATTAAGGAATACATAGTTAAATTGGACTTTAGTCTTATAGCTTTTGAGAAACCATCCCTCCAACATCATTGTAAAAATGTTTAAATCGGACCTTAAAACATGCTTACTCACTAAAATCTGGATATGGGATTTTTAGCACGAATCCAATACCTCTCTTAGCGAGAGGTAAAAAAACAGAGAAATGATTATGTACAAAGAGAAAGAATAATAAATAAATAAAATCAACAATTAATGTTAGGAATGACGATGGGTACCCGGGTACTCGGAACCTACCCGATAATAATGTACCCGGGTATAAAATTTCTTACCCGATTACCCGAAATATACCCGCTACCCGTTAATTACCCGATACCCTTTAATTACCCGAACATTTTTCAGCTGCCGGAAAGATTATATCTAAATAAAATGCTTTTAATTAATATAATTTATGTTAAGTTTTTTATAGAGATACAATATATTATTTATTTGTGTTACATTTTATTTAATAAATATATGTAAAAAATAATTATGAATTTTATTAAAAAGTAAACTGCTAATATACGGGTAACTGGTAATTAACAAATTAACGAATTATGTATACGTACTTAAAGGATAACGGGTAATTAAAGAGTATCGGGTAATAAACGGGTAAAGGGTACTATCCGGATAATTGTTTCGGGTACTCGGGTACTAAAATTATAGGAATTCGTCATTCCTACTAGTAATATTTTCTATTTTAACAAATATTTAACATTAGAGGTAATACATTTTCATAAATGCTGTATTACGTGTCACCCATAATTTTCTTATACTCGTACGTGAGAACTTCTACAGCTTTTCTGTCTGATATAATTAATTGTCAATCGATTCAAATTCCATTTAATTTCTGTTAAAGTATAGAATACTATCGGATTTCTATTTATATGTTAATAATTTTAATTAAATTATTATTATTATTATTATTATTATTATTATTATTATTATTGCTGCCGGAATACTGCATATAGTTTCAAATTACCGTATATTGTTTTTAAAATAATTTAAATCAATGATTAAAAAGGTCACGAAATGTGAAATTTTTATAAAATAATTATGTATTTAAGTAATTTATTCATAAATTAACATTTTTTGTTTCTATATCATTTTCAAATCAAATAATAATTTGTGAACTTTATAAATAATAAAACAGTGAATTGGAAAATGAATTTTAAACAAATGCCAAAGGCGAAAATCAAATTGTGAATAGAATAATAGTTTTTAAATTGAATTATTTGTGTTCAAATTTAATTAAACAAACAATCAATATAATTATTATTTTGTACATTGTAATCAAATGGTTAGCCCTCTAAATGAAAAGTTTCCAAAAGAATTCCATCCATGTATATACAAACAAAATTGCTGATGGAAAAGTTTGTGCAAACGATGTAAAACAAGATCTAAAGAATTTTATAAACGGCTTTATTACTTTTCAAAATATCTTCCTTTAGCATTTATACAGTTTTGCATGCGCTGGAACCAATTTTGGAAGCAGTTTTTCCACTCTAGATCTAGTACCTGGTACCTGAGTTTCAGTCAAATTGTGTAGTATCCAACTACTGGAATGCTTCCGTACGTTCAAATGATTATGGAAAATCGTGTGTATATTTTTCATGTTCTGAATTTCACGGTATGTCACATACCGATCTCGCTCAACCATTTCGCGCGCAACATCCACTTTAGTAGCAACTATAGAAGTCGATGCACGACCTTCATGAAACTTGTCACAGAGAATGATGCGTCTTCGCTGAAAAACTATCTTTATTTTTCGGCTTGCAAAATAATTCCTGACGGAAGTTATCAGGTCACTTATTTAATGACACCTTCTATGATATACTTGTTGATGCGTAGTTGTTAAATAGTCAATATATCGTCCACGTTTTTAAAAATTTATACCATTTTGCATTTGACCTAGATTTATAGGTACACCATTAACAATGCTATGTTTTTTTAACGAATTTATAAATAAATGACAATAAAAGTAAATAAATATGAAAACAATCGGTACATGCGAATACAAAAACTGTTTGTAAACATAATATAAAACATTAAATTAAAAGCAAAATTACATTGTTATATTTGTTTCAAAAATAAAAAGAAAACAAATTAACAACTACAATACAAAAATATAACAAAAGGAGCAAAAATATGTTTGATTTTTTAAAGTAAACATAATGGGCCGAATGCAGCATCTTCACTAATGTAGTCGTCGTTACTAGTAACCATGGAAACAACTTGCATCTTTCTCTTATTAATTCATCGATGCATATGTCTCTATTTTATTTTAGATAAGCTTCTTTAGTTAGAAGAGTGCTGAATTCGACCCAATATTCATAAGTGACATAATTTATGCAAATATAGACAAAGACTATATATTTTTGTTTCTCAATTGATCATATCACTTTTCATACAACATGTTCAATTATATTGCTAAAAATCACAAATCGAGATTTATATTTTTACATTTTCTGCGTGTATACCAGTTCTTCTTAAAATCTGTTATATAGGAAATACAATGCTATTTTTTATTTTGGTGTAGTTACTTATTAATTTTAAAGGAAATTTGTTCATACAAATGTTCGGAATTACAAAAAACACAATAAGACGAAAATCAAATTGCAATTTTCTTTCATTTACAAAAACAACAATTTACTGAATATTTCAGTGTTCCATTCCATGGCACTCTGAAACAAATAAAATTTTCAATTCATTTTAATTTCGTATTGAGCAGTTTTTAATTCTAAACAAGTTGTATTTACAACTTAAATGAATACGTAACTATCGTAAAATAAAAAAAAAAATATTTTTTATAACCTATATAACAGATTTCAAGTACAAACACGTATGTGTAAATGTGTGTATGTGGATGTGTGCCTGTGTGTGTGTGTGTGTGACTGTAAAATTTCGATATTTTGTATTCGAAATTAATATTAAGGATAGGTACTACATAGAAACTTTTTATAAAATTGAAGAATACATACAAATTATTTGATTGATGCTTAACTTTTTATATTTAAAGTAAAAATATATTCGTTACATAACAGCTACGTCTGCCCTGTAACATAAGAAAAGAAGATTTAATCCAATTTTAATTTTTTAGTGCCAAAGCACTTTATTTAACTTTTTATATTTAAGATAATTTTTTGTTACATAAAAGCTACGCCTGTAATAATACAGTCTATAAAGTTTATTTGAATTTGAATATGTTTTCTTAAAAATTTTAAAAAGATTATTTTATCAATTTTCTCTACTTTTTATATCGTGCCACCGTAGACAAGAGTGTTTAGTTCACGAAAGATGACTATTGAATGTCTTTTATAAGTAGTCGGTTGTGATATTACTTGCTGATAACTACACTGTATTTCGTATTATAGACGTGCAACATGAAATATTTATGGATAAATTTTAATTGAAAAAAATTGTAATTTACTTAAAAAGTATGTTTCTTTTTAAATAATGCCTTTCTCAAAGATTTATGTTCTTCGCCTATGTTTTTGCAAAACACAAAAACATAAACTTAACATAAACCATGGAATAATAATTTGTTACTAGGTAAATATTAGTACAGAGGGCAGTGCAGTAGATAATTAGGTATCTGTAAGTCTATGACATTCGTCAATATTACTTGTAATGTGTTAGAAAGTAATGTCACCATTTACGTACATATATCTGTTGCACAACATAAATGACATAGACATTCGTCAAATAATCTTTCTCTTTCTGATATGAAACGTTGCTAAAATACTGCCGTATAACGTGCTGTGCATTCTTTCTTCGATCAATAAAATTGACCTTTAATAGTCATCTTTCATGAATCCAACTATATAATTATTCTAAAAGTCGTATATCGAGAATGTAACTTTAACACTTACGATGATATCTATTTATATGTTTCAATGCGTGTACACCGTAGCCTACGTTATTAAATACAAGGCCGGGAAACAACTCAAATTTTGTTTAAAAATCTGGCCAAAAACTCTAGTTCCAAAACCGCTGATGAGGGCGCGACATATTCCCGCTGTCATTCAAATGTCATTTTTAGACTGTCAAAAAAATATATTGATATTATCAATTTAGCGGTTATAACCACCAAACACGTACGTCAAAAAAGACAGCCATATTACAGCGAGAATAAGTCGCGCCAAAACGGCGTGTTTGGAACTAGAGTTACCGTTTGACAGATATTGTGATGTTTCCCGGCCTTGTATTTAATAACGTAGGCTACGGTGTATACATACATAGTACTCTCTATTGTTCCGAGTTGATATTAATTCATCAATTTCTGCTGCAAAGATGTATTACTAAACTACCACTTTTGTAGTGCACACATGGCATATATGAAACTTTAATTGGCTACCTATCTCATTAACGTATGTGTCACGAAGGGATGTACGCTATTTCCGGCCAACCATCGACGAAAAATGAAATAGAAACGGTAGTGTAACCGCGGTTAGTGTTGCCGCGAGACGAAAAAGACGAGACGAGACTTGGGGTTGTGTCGACTGCCGTGGTCTCGTCTCTGTCTCGAACTATGGTCTCGACTATCTAAAGTCTCGTATTGGTCTCGAGTCTCAACGAAAGTTTTGTCTTTTCAAGATCAAATTGTGAATTATAAAAATTTCTGATAAGAAAGTGAGTACCTGCATTAACCTGCAAAAAAATCTCATTTACAATTTATAAAAAAATTAACAAATTTTATATAATTTTTAATAGTGACATTAATTTTAAGTTTAAACGTTTAGGGTTTAACAATTATTTATTTATTTTCTCAACATTAAAGATGTATATTACGCCAAACCGGGAATACACATTTTGTCATAATGTAGTACTTTGATAGCCTTGTATGTACATTATCATAATTATAACGTACAAATATTATTCACGAATTTGGCGCGCTTAAATAAATTCCAACTTCAAGTGATAAAAATTAGCACAAAAAATTTGTAGTTTTGTTTGTATTTGTTATACAAATAAATCAATTTGTCTTGCCTTAATCTTCTCCATTGATCACATTAAATGTTAGGCGAGACTCTCAAGAGTCTCGACGAGACTCAATACTGGTCCCGTCTCGGTCTCAAATTTGACCTCGAGACTCAACTATGACCGAGAGACTGGTCACGAGACTCGCGGCAACACTAACCGCGGTAACCAATGTTATTTTCAAATATTTGAATATTTATGTCGTCCGTGTGGCGATAGATGATTTTGATGTTGATTATTTGTATTTTTTGTGTACTGAAAGTTTCCTTAGTTGTATTTATTATTAATTGTACCTTTGGCTTTGGCTATTGCAAAGGCGGGGTTCCTCAGATTGCCAAAAAATATAACATAATCTGTTGCAATAAATATCACAGCCAGTATTACTCTAAAGCCCGGTATATTAAACTCTGGTTAAATTGTCTGTTAACTTGACAGTCAGTTAAAATGAAAAAAATAGCAACGATATTAAAGCATAATTTGCAAAAATTACACATGTGTGGTAATTTTTCGTTGCGAAATTTTTCGTTTTACTGACAGAAACCTGGCAGAAAATTGAGCTTTTTAATAAAAACTTAGTGGAAGATCCGACCAAAGTAGTCCCAGGGTTTGATCTACCAAGGAAAATTTGGTGTAAATTGAATCGTATCCGAACGGGTCATGGAAGAAGTAATGATAGGCTTCATCTCTGGAACTTACGTGACAGTCCGGCCTGTGATTGCGGTGCCGAAAAAGAAACAATTTCACATATTGTGGAAGATTGCCCAATAAGTAAATTTGAACAGGGTTTTGTGGATTTGCATAATATTACTCCAGCTGCTTTGAATTGGTTACAGGAAATGAGAATTTTATAACTGTCATACTTATACTTATTTTTATATTTATTTACGTGTATATTTTTGTAATTTTTGAATTTTATATTGTACTGTATTATTTCATACGAATATATATATACTGATAGTTTAACCAGAGATGAAAATATTGAGAAATTAAAATGTTTGTAATTGACAGTTAAATACATATCACTGCCAAAAATTAAGGTAGTAAGTTCGAGGTATAGTTTTACTGCAAATGTAATACGAACAAGAAATAATTTTTACTTGAATTACCTGTAAACAAATCTCTGAATGCAATTTATATATAATACTTATGGAATTAATTGATTTGACAAATTAGCGTTTAATTTAAACTTTCTATATGTAGCAATAAAAAACTATATAAAAGTTTCATAATTTTTAAACAATAATAATATACAAAAAATTGTTCTTACTGCGTTCCATGTTCTTTGCCTTCTATGATTTTCTTTCTAGGATACTTTACATATCACCTACACGACACTATCCGACAGACTGCGCAACCATCACTGTCCGGACCTCCGGAGCGACTGCGAGTCTGGAGTCGGACGCCCACGCACTCCGGACTCCGGATTACGGACTGCGGCGCTGGTGAACAAGGACGGAGGTAGGTAGATACACAAAAAGAGAAGTTATCTCGGAGTTCGCGGATAAAATATCGGAATACCTATCATATACACGAGTACGAAAAAGAAATGGTAAGGTGAAAGGTTGGGACATCTGGTTGACGTTTAAATTCCTCAATAGGGAAAGCTCCATTTAGGAGGTGAAAAGTGAGATATACAATTGATTTCGAAAGACGCGCACAAAAGCATTTCACGTCCCTGACAAATTTAAATTTAAAAAATCTCTTAGTAACCAGAGATGTAAATTTACCTGAATTTATTTTTTGATAAATTACCGCAGTAATTTACAAATTTAAATTATTTATTTATCGTATCCAGACAACGAATATAATAATAATAATATAAAAACAAAAATATAATATAAATTTAACACTTATGGTTGTTTCACAAACTTTATTTATTTAACGACGATCGTTTCGACCTAGCGGTCATTATCAAGTTAACAAAATATTTTGTTAACTTAATAATGACTTAGTAGCGTACAAAGTGCATCACACGGGACAATTTTCTGCTATTTAAAATTCGAAATATTTCTTTCGGCGTCAATGGGGTATGTGACAAAATTTTGATTTTTACATATGTAATACTAGACCAAAAATAAAATACCCGTATTTTTTTAAATTGATTAATTATTCGTAGTTTACGAGAAAATAATTATTAAAACTTTGGAGAAGGGATTTGTGACGTCAGTAGGGTAGAATGATAGAAGAAGACAGTTAGACTGAGATAGATATATTGTGGTAGGCGAAAGTGACAGCAGCTGTCACGTTCGCCATTCCATAACCTATCACAACATATCTATCTCAGTCTAACTGTCTTCTTCTACCATTCTACCCTACTGACGTCACAGATCCCTTCTCCAAAGCATTAAATTGCTAATAACAATACTATTACAAACTAATGTTTAGTTTTTATTATTATAATGAGAAGCTATAGAGGTTTGTTTTTTTTTTATGTTTTATTAATTTTAAATGCAGGAAACCACTATAAAAGACGATTCAACAGAATATAATTCAAAATAATTACAATTCCTTAAAATTGACAACTCTATACAAAAACACCTTTTTAATACTATATTTTTTGTTTACATAACAACAACTTAGCTACTTCGATCAATCGAGTTCTTGATTGCATTTTTACATTTTATATTTTACAGTTTTTATAAACTATGACATAGATTGAAATTCGATTATGGGATCGAATCCGGTTCCCCAGATTCGCGATGAGACACTCAGGCACGCGGCCATGAGACCCCATGATTTAAATTATCTTTTAAATTAAATCGTGTATAAATAGTATTTTTTATTTCGTGCTAATTTCCGCATCGCACTCGACCAAGAAAGTACTACTTTACGCACTTGTTATATAAATAACTATTAAATTTTCTTAACTTAACAAAAAATTACTGCAGCAATACGAAGACAAATATATTTTTTTTACTTCTTTTACAAAAAGTAGGTACACTTTTTTTTTCATTAAAATGGATTTATAAAGTATGTCTTTTTTAACACAATAAAAGTGTGAAATAGTATATTGTATAACTAGTGCTGAAAGTTGGATATTTCACATGAACGTGAAGTTTGAGCTACGAGCCGAAGGCGAGTGGTTTAATCACGTGAGTGTGAAATACCCTTTCAGCACGTGTTGTACACGATATTTTTCCGATAACCACAAAAAATAAAACAATATAAAATTTTCATAAAAATATTAAAACACATTATGTTTACATCATTGCTATCAGAATTCACCAAAAATTATGTTAAAATCTGATAAATCATGGTCCAGCCTTTTTAATCCGTGTAAATTTAGCAAATTATTTGCAACTGTCAAATTTTTACATACAAATTTTTAGGTTAGTTCGCTCAGTTATCGCAGCGTGTGATAAAATCATATCACACAGGTGCGGACGCATCTGATTGGCTAACAAGCTTTCATTTCACACAGCTTTGGTAGTGATGTGCAATGACCAACTTTCAGTAATAGTTCAGCGTGTGAATTTATGTACTTTTCGTAGTGGTCGTCGGAAAAAGTGCATCTTTTAACGCTACAGAGTGAAATAATGAAACGTTATAGCACTTTTTCACACTTTTATTGCAACTTGGCTTTTTCTTTATATTTTTCCTGAAATAGTCATGAAATCTTTGTATCCATATTCGACATGAAAAGCCGAACTTCCCTGCCTTAATAAGTAAATAACTATTACTCTGTATTTCACAAAGTTCTTTTTGTTTTCATTTTCACCTCCTCTTCAGTAGTTTAAGTTGTTAAGAACATAATAAACATTGTGTATTTACAAAGTTTTAGAACACTACTTTTCTTTTAAAATATAATATTTATCTGCGATTCGAACAGTGTGATATTTGTAGCGTGCGAACAACAACGTGCAAGAAAGTCACGTGGACTGGAGGTTTTGTTTGCAGACGCTGTTTTGTTCAGTTGATTATTATTTTACTCATTACATATGTATTCAGTTCATTTATTGATATGAGTTGCCATTTACCCGCTCTACTTCACTCACGTGCAAATTCTATTGGAAATGAAATCTGTCACAGAATAAAAGACAAAAAAATAAACAACTGTAGTAATTTTCAAGTCATATGGTCGTGAAAGATATAACGTAAACAATGCATGGAAGAATTATTGCGCATAAAATAATCTACAAAAAGTCCGCGACGGCATACACAATATATTTTAATAGAGTCCACAATAAGCGCTTTTGTGTTGGAGTTTGTAATAAAAAACAAAACCCCACGGTTAGATAAAACTTTTGGCGGTAAATTCAAAATTATTTCCTGGCGAAATAATGGTGAGTCACTAGTTTAATGTATAATTTTTGTTATTTAAATTTCTCTGTTACAGTATTTCCCATTTTATTTCATTTATAGTTAAATTCATTGTAAAACAATCTGTTATGGCCAGCACAAAACCTGTCGCATATCCATATTTGGCTACGTAAGTATTATATTTAACATATCTGGTACCTACTCTATTCTAATTCTAATTATAAATGGTATATATTATACATATTATGTATCTATAATTTTAAATATTAAATTAATAAAAAAAAATAAGAAATATTTAATGCACTTCTCAGAAAAAGACTTTAGAAATATCTGCATTTTTGACACTGACATACAAACATTTAAATTTTTCAACTGATTTCCATTGAGTTATTTGGGCTGTGAGATTCATTACAACAGATTATTTTCTATATTTCTTTATATGTAAATCTATAAAAGATATAATAAAAAATTAAATGAATCGGATAGAGAATTTTATACTCTTTAATATTTTTTATAACATAAATTAAAAATCTGTTGTGGCCAGCACAAAACCTTCCGTCAATTCGATATATTTTGTACATATCCCATACCAAAAGTTCCTTGAAAAAGATGCTGTATATCCTGTAAAATTTTAACACCAACACACTATTTTTTTTACAAATTCCATACCGAAAGTTCCTTTCCCTGTTTTATTAGGGGTCGCTGTTTCTTACTCTTCTCTTTTACTCATTCCTGTCCAACGCATCTTCTTCACACAATTCTTCTTCTCTCAAATTTTCTGCTACATAGTCCTTTAATTTCCTCTTTGGCCTTTCTCGTACTTCCGGCATTGAAAATTCCAATCTTGAGGCGAGGCTGCAACTGCAAATCACTTGCGAGGGACACTCTATCACATTCACATATAACTTTCTGACCCTATACTTTCAACTTTGGTTTTGCATTTGACACTGACACCTGTCAATTAAAATTTTTTGAATTATCTGCTGTTTTCTGACCAAAAACAATACCTTCCGTCACCTTTAGGTAAAAAAAAAAACTATATATTTAGAAGAATTGTTTTAAATAACTACTACTTCCGGTTGTCCATTTGTTACCAAAACCTAATCAGCTCTTCTCATTAATGTCAAATCGAGGAATCCGTAGTTAAACAGTTCTTAAGTCTTATAGAATTTGAGAAATATTTTATCCAGCATCCACACGCACACACACACACACACATACATACATACACACACACACACACGCACAAACAAACACACATACCTCTCAGATATCATCGTAAAAATGTTAAAATCGGACTGTAGGGGTCTTAAAACGTACATATTTATTAAAATATCTGGATATACGATTTTTAGCATAAATCCAATATCTATCTTAACGAGAGGCAAAATTATTCGTCTCAAGTAGCAAGTAAAGCTTTAACTAGAACTTTTCATGAAAGATATAAATAAAAGTTATGGATTATAATGGAAGTTTGTTAAAAATAATAAGATTGAAGACAATAATAAATGACTAAAGCAACACCAACCCCATTATATTTCGTTTGAAGTCTGGTCTGGATATTGAATTAATACTGTTGTTCACTACATTGCATCACAAACAATGCTGCTGATGATATTTGAACCCTGACCTAATTACTATATAAACTATTTAATAAGTACATCCTTTGTTAATTAATTATATTTCTGTCAGATTTGTATGCACTTACAAAACGCCAGGCCAGAACTAATACTACATAAATCATCTATTAATTAGAATATTAGAAAGAATTAGAAAACACTCCCCATGTTCCACAAGATTTCAGCTAGTAACCACAGTCAGCGAAACCCGTGTGTGGTTACTAGAAAAAAAATTCAGTAATGGTTTCATAAGGATCCTCCAAGCCGTTTAGCTATCCGTCGACTGCATGAGAAATTTGCGCCCACTTTTTACTTCCTTGTACGAAGTAAAGGAAGTATTGTAATCGCGAAAAATTTCGGTTTCCAGATTTCAACGGAAATATCTATTTTGACCATCCCTGAATCCATTTTGACTAATTTCGGCGTGACGTCTGTACTTACGTACGTATCTCGCATAACTGAAAAACGGGAAGCCGTAGAAAGTTAAAATTTTGTATTTAGGACTGTTATAACATCTAGTTGTGCACCTCCCTTTTTGGTAATTACATAACTTTCGGAAGTGGTACTTTACTTGAAGCCTATAATTGATTTTCATGAAAAATTATATTAAACTATGATCCAAAAGTTTTGAAATTTGGTATATAAGACTTTTATATCATTGGGAATAATATAATAGATTGTAGTTAAAATGGTCTACCCGGAAATGGTACTTTACTTGAAGCCTATCATAGATTTTAATGAAAAACTATATTAAAATATAATCCAAAACTTTTCAAATTTGGTATATGGTACTCTTATGTCAATGGGAACAACATAATAGATTTTAGTTAAAATGGTCTATCCGGAAGTGGTACTTTACTTGGAACCTATAATAGATTTTAATGAAAAACTATATTAAAATATAATCCAAAAGTATTCAAATTTGGTATATAATACTTTTATATCAATGGGAATAACATAATAGATTTTAGTTAAAATAGTCTAACCGGAAGTGATACTTTACTTGAAGCTGTTATCAGTTTTTCTTGAAAAAAATGCTGTTATTTTGATTTTAATAATAAATGCTTCAAATAAAAGTTTTAGAGAATTGAATTCTGCGTCGAAAACATCAAGCATGATTAAATTAGCTCTTTGCATAAGCGAGATATGTCAATTTAAAAATTATGTACTTTTTGGTTTCTGTAATTAAGTTTGCCGTGAATTAGGACAAAAAAATAACAAAAAAATAAAGAATTTAATGTCAATGTCAAAATATGTCAAGTACGTGCAGTTTTATGATTGGGTCTGTTATAATACATATTTTAATGATTAACAAAATATGTATAGTGTAACAGGCGTACAAGGAAGTCATATGGTGTCCACATCAGATATTTTCTTTCTATAGAGGGAGACCCAAACACTTCCATCCAAGCTGCTACCTTCCTTCTCTCTTCCAAATTAAGTAGGGTGGACATATCTAGTCTGCAATTAAGAAAAAAAAAAAAAAAATTATGTAGTACCATATAAGTGGTAACATTTTTTTGGACAACCCTGTATTGAATATTATCTAACAAAAGTTCACAAAATTAGAAACTATTTAAAACATAAATCAGTGGAAAATGTTTTATTAGCAAATTTAAACATAGAGAGTAGAACAATTGCGAAATAGATACAATAATCGTTTTCTTTAAAGTTGGAAAGTAAACAAAAATAAATTTTATAAGGAAAAATGAAATACGTGTTCCATTAAAAAAATGTGATGTAGCCAGTACATTACATTCCGCCAATTCTACGTATTTTGTACAAATCTCATAGTAAAAGTTTCTTGGAAAAGATTCTATAAATCCAATAAAATTATAAAACGAACATACACTATGTACGTTGCATTTGACCCTGACATCTGACAATTAGAATATTTGAATATATCACTAGTGTCCATAGTTATAGCATAGCTGGCTGATTTATGAAAAATAACCTCTTTAAAATTCTTAAACTCTATATCTATTGTATATGAAGGAAAATGTGTAATGAAATTGGACAAACAAACAAATTTTCTTAAAATATCAAAAGAAATACTATTAAGAACTTCAAATAAAGGTACTACCGGTTGTTCATTTATAACCAAAATCTAATCTGCTTTTCATATGAATGTAAAGAAGAGAAATATGAAAGAATTATAATTTTTAGAATTGTAATGTTGGAGAAATTTTTGTCTCTCTCTCTCACACACACACATATACACAAAACACACACACACACACACACACACACACACACACACACACACACACACACACACACATAGCCATCATCATAAAACTAATAAAATAGTATTTTATGGACCCTAAAACGTGTTTATTAATTAAAAACTCACCACAGAATCAAGGACTACTTTCCTTACCTAAAGGTGACGGAAGGTAAAAAGAACATACCCAGTATAAATTCAATGGGCTACTTGCGTGGTACTGAAAACATATATAAAAATATAAATTTTATTTTAAAAAAGTTATTTGTTTTTTAGTAAATTAAGAAAGAAATTTTTCTGTGACGTCATTATATTGAACAGAAAGAGAACCATGTTTAAGAATGTAATTTATAGACGGCATTGAGTGCGAGAAAGTTTTAATTTGAATTTGACATTTTGCTCTCTCTGGGCTCTCATATATATTAATTACTTCACAAATAAACACATAGGTAGTTACATGTAATTTAAAATATCGATACTAAAAAGACAAACTAAAATACTAGCCTTCAAACTATTGTTGAAACGTCAAACAGGAAATCTACATTACCCGTACAAACAAACGCTATGTCTTTACGATCACTCATTGGTGCGGCGTAATTCTGCGTCATACATGGCGGTAATTCAAATAATCAAATTTCATTATTTTTTTTCTGGCTAAATAATAAAAATTTTGTCAAAAGAAAAAATAGGGGTGGCAAGTTTTTACCTGCTCTTCAAAAATATGAAATAAAAAAGGTACGCAAGTAGCCCATTATAAAGTCGGTAGTAAAATATTTTGCGTAACAAACAAAGAAAATCATATACATCCATAATTACAATATTTTTAAAATGAGTTTATAAAAGGGAGCAATTTAATAAACCTACGACTTCTAATATTGTACTGCAACTGTTCGTTTATAGTACAGAACTTTTCAAACTGACATTTGACTTTTAAGTATGGAGTAGTTTAGTTATAAACGCATAAGGACATTAGGTCATTATAACGAAATTACTTTGTTGGCGGAGCAATTCCATCTAGCCACTAGTGAGAAAATCTGTGTTCCAGTTTAATGACGTTAAAATATGTACTCATTAGACTGTAATCAGCCAAAGGTTATCATGTATGTAATATGCACTTATCATATATTGTCACGCCTACTACGGTCGTCTTTAATTAATATTGCATTTCTTGTCGTAGATAATTTTTCCATAACAATGTATCCATGGAAGATTAATTTTGAAGTTAATATATTCATGTAATATTAACATGGCAGATTATCATAACTAAAACCGAACCCTTATGTAATTTAAACTAAAGACGCTTTGATCATAGGTTAATTCATAAAGTCAGAATAGACCAACATTCAGCTAAAGGGTAATATATGCAAATAATATATGAACACAGAGATAACAAACATTATACTCACAACAATATTATATTATATTCACATCGTCCATTTTAAATTTTGTGATTCTACAATGGAACATATAAAACGTACAATACTAACATGGTAACATCTGATCTGAACTCAAAATAGATAATTTATTATTATTATTAAATTTATTGGTATTACTTGACTTTTAGAATGATGATAAGAAAATAATTGGAGATGCAGTCTTGGTAAACAGTGTTTATTAAATAGATATTTAATTAAATTTAAAGTTAGTTAATTAAATGACTATTATTAAACACTGTTTACTAAACTGCATCTCCAATTATTTTCTCATCCCTAAAATTATTATTATTGTTACTATTATTATTATTATTATTAAGCAAAAGAGAAACACGTTATTTTTAATAAATTTTTATTAAAAAGATAATTTTTGCTGATTGACGTTAAAAGAGCGATTTTTTTGACAGCCAACTGTCTGTAAAATGTCAGTTTTACTACCTAGGTAGTAAAATAATTTTGTTCACAATGATTATAGCAATATACCGATTCCTAACCTTTTGGAGGTTGGGAAATACGTCATTCCTCACTTTAATAACAATCTCTTGAATTGGAAATAACATCTTCCATCTCTTGGGTTGGAAATGTTTATGTAGAGGTTGCCTAGCAACATTGCCATAAATCTCTATAATTAAGTAGGCTACACAAATTTTAGGAGAGCTATCAAAAATAGTTATAAAATTAAAGGTTATAATTCATTGATTCATTTTGAAAATTATTGATTTAAAATGAGGATGATTGTGAATAAAATAGTATACATAACCTCGCTGGGAGTTTCATCACCCTAAAGTCGGAAAAAAGCATTCATTGCCTTGGGTTCGCCACAGCAATGAAACGGCAGCCTCTGCTGTAAATCTGGTATTTTACGGCCTAGTTAAAAAAATAACTATTATAAATATATAAAGATACGAATGAATCAAATTGTATAACACATTCAAATCAAACACTTTATATAAATTTATTTGTTGACATTTTGATGTCATTCAAATAAAAAATATACATCTATGGTATTCTTCACATAAGAATGTCGATGCGCAATAACAAGTATATGATTCTTGGCGACATACGTAAATGAAATAGCGTCCTTTTGCTACAAAGGTTATAGAATCTGTTCATTAATGAACAGCCATGAAAAATCTTTCTTGGTTCTTGTCTCGATGAATTCGGGTTTTAAATATTTGAAAAGCTAGATGAAGAACATATTCCTTTGAAATTATAATTTATGAAATGAAGCATCAACAAAAAGTTTTTGTTCGGAAACTTACGACCGCAACTTTTTTCTTTTCTTATCTCTCTACAAAGAATAACAAAAAAAACACAATTCCCTTCTCCCTTACGTGTTCTAGAGGTCTTTGCCCTTTAAACGACTGTTCCTCCCTTTGTTGCATAACTTGTAGGGCTATAATACTAACAGGTTACGTGTGTGATTCTGACTTCTGGCCAAGTTCCAAATTGCATCTCCCATCCGTCCCGCGAAGCGTATATCCTAAAGTGTGGCGTGAAGTCTGTTTGTGCCTGGAGACCTACTACTCTGAAACTAGGAAGTTATGACGACTTTGTCGCTTCCTCGCGGAACTAGACACTCAAAGTTAAGCGACTATCAAGTGAAGTGTGAAGTAATCAGCGATAATTAAACATGATAGAAGACACAGTTGTAATATAATTTTTACCTCTCACTGAGAGATTGGAAACATTTAAAAATCGCATATCTAGATTTTAGTGGATAAGCACGTTTTAAGGTCCCTAGAATCCGATTGTAACATTTTACGATTATGTCCGTGTGTGTGTGTGTGTGTGTGTGTGTGTGGATGTTCGAACCACGGTTTCTCAAATACTATAAGACTTAAGACATGTTTAACTGCGGTTTCCTCTCCATCTGATATAACTGGGAAGAGCTGATTAGATTTTGTTAACAATTGGACAACTACTACTTTCTCAAAAAAAGATTCTACATATTATTTTTTGAAAATTTATGTTATTTCAATTATTAAAGAATATAAAAATATCTATCCGATACATTTACAATTTTTATTATATCTTCTATAAATTTAGAGATAGAGAAATATAAATATATAAAATAATATGATACAATTGAATAGTTGAAATATTAAAATGTTTGTAATTGACAGATACATGTCAGTGTCAAAAAGCCAGAAACATTACTGAAGACTTTTTCTGGGAAGTACAGAGTGTCTCATTTTCGATGTTTTTTAGGGTATCTCGGGAAATATTACTGATAGAGCAAAATCGTTTGCACATTCCAGGGTCAACTTTTTGAGAAAAGTCACCACAGGAATTTTCGATCTTCTTTTGTTTTTTAGCTACAGGCAAAAACTTGTTTCTCGCTCATTTCGAAAATATTTCATAACTTATTTATTATGGTAGTTAGAGAAAAATTATTTAAACAAATGTTGTACTGTTTTTAGGTAAAATAAAATGGCGTAATTAGATTTTTTTAAAACTTCATAATGGGGTCATTTCAAAAAAAATAATTGTCGATTTTTTTTATTATTTATTTAATAAATATAGTAATAGAAAATAATTTGAAATATGCGACTTTTCATTCATAAATTTGCTAATAAACTTTCGCGCTTTTAAACACGGACTAAATTTGTGACGACACAAATGCATACTTACACAAAGACAATTCTCTCTCACACACACGTTACCTAACCTAAAAGTGTGACAGCTGACAGCAAAATATACAAGAAAGAAGATTATTATTACTTTCTATTTCTTTAAAAGTACTAGTGCAGTATAAGGTACGTAAATAAACCATTTATTTAAATAAATACCAAACCAAATAATCATAGTTCTAAATTAAACCGGTTATTATAAAAGAATTCATTGAATTTTATTGTAAAATATTTGTATGGAAATGGAAATATTTTTGCATTATACAGGTGATTGGATATAACGAACTCCACTTTAAACCATCTATCTTATATGAGATGTATATCTCTCGCTGTGCCCAGTTGGTGGATTGTCTCTACAAAGAGACGGCAGTTACACCACACTGATGAGCTGCAATAACAGCGAAACGCGTCTGTGGTTACTAGCTGGGCACGGCCAGTATCTGATGATCGAAAGATTGATTCAGATGCTGAAACCTATGAATTTTTGTAATGCATTGTGTGAAACAAGACGAGTGTTTTCTAATTCTTTATTAGACATTGTTTCACCTAGAGTTCGCCATTATACTTTTGTTTTTAAAACTATGTACTTCTTGCTTCTTGGAAGTTTCTGGACATGCGTAAATATATGATTGAAAGAATCTATTTGGACGATTTACATAGCTAATTTAATCCAAACGCAATAATTGACTTACGAACTTTTATCCCGGCAGTAGCTATAAATTCCCATTTATAAATATTTATGATATTTATTGAAACTTTGTAATGTACTCGTATAGAATAAACCCAACGAAGTAGAAAATACACATTTACATCAAATGTAAATAAAATTGTATTATATGCCTTGTGCAGGAGAAAAATATTTTCTGTTTTGCATGAATAAGATGAAGTCAAGCTTTGAGCTTGAAAGTTCAAGGATGAAAAGCTTCTGGAGGTTATTAACATTCCAAGTTCATAGCACGTCAAGTTTCAATCAACGCGCCGTAGAGGTGTTCAAGCCTTATTAATATTACATGATTAGTTTTAAAATGTGTCACTGCCCACAATGACAATGACAAAGACAAATTTACTTCCATTTATAAGAGACTTTTTCTCAAGAACATTTTAAAGACAATGGGCAATACGAAAACCAAGGTATTTCAGCCGTAACTGCAACAATAACCAACTCCGTAAGTGAATTAAAGTATATATAACTAATTTTAATTAAACTAAATATAATAGAATGGTTTACTTTCCACAAATCAGACAAATTGTGATAAATAGCTATTTGTGCATTAAGAGTTCAAAATGGGACATTGTCGATTGAGAGGTTGTTGCCGGCATTCTCTCGAAATCGGCAATTTGCATTCGAAGCACACACCAGATTTTTTCTACAATGGGATCCTACACCATAATAAAAAATCTGTTGTGGCCTGCACAAAACCTTCCGTCAATTCAATGTATTTTGTACAAATCCGATACCAAAAGTTCCTTGGAAAAGATTCTATATATCCTGTAAAATTGTAACACGAACACACTATTTTTTTTCAATTCCATATTGCAAGTTCCTTTGAAAACATTCTATAAATCCAATATAATTATAACACGAATGTACATTCTGTAAATTGCACTTCACACTTCCTCATTCCTCTCCAACTCATCTTCTTCACAGTTCTTCCTCTCTCAAATATTCTGCTACACAGTCCTTCCATCTTCTCTTTGGCCTACCTCGTACTCCCGGCATTGAAACTGCAAGTCACTTGCGAGGGACACTCTGTCACTTATATTACTTTCTGATCCTATACTTTCCACTTTGGGTTTGCACTTGACACTGACATCTGTTCTGTCAATTAGAATTTTTTGAATATATCTGCTGTTTCCATATTTTTTGCAAAGCTGACTGATTTTTGTAAGTTAACCTCTCTTAATCTCTCTATAACTCTATATCTATTGAATATGAAGGAAAATGTGTAATCAAATCGTATAGAGAATAAGTTTTTCTTTCATATTAATGATCATAAAACGTCGAAAAATGATATTTAACTGCGTTTTTTACAGAAAAACTGTTAAGAACTTCAAATAAGGGTACTTCCGGTTGACCAATTATAACCAAAATCTAATCAGCTCTTCATATGGTTGTAAAGAAGAGGAATACGAAAGAATCATAATTTTTAGAATTGTAGTTGAGTTATCGTCGGAGAAAAATTTGTCACACACACACACACACACACACACACACACACACACACACACACACACACACGGACACACACACACACACACAGACACACACACGGACACACACACACACACACACACACACACACACACAGAGAGAGAGAGACATCAATGTAAAATTAGTAAAATCGTAATCTAGGGATGTAAAACGTGCTTCTTCATTAAAAACTCACCACCGAATTTTTTGACCAAAGACAATACCTTCCTTTTGACGGAAGGTAAAAATAATAAACAATACACTTTGTACTTGCAGTACTACTCAATAAATCACGATTAATATAAATAAAAGTATGCCACCATTACGTTTTCGCTATATCTTCCAATTTTTCTATTCTTGCACCACTTAATAAACAGTTCGTACTATCTTTCATATTTTGCTTTAGATTTTTCGAGAAGCAGATTCAGAATAACAACTTTTGCTGCATCTACAATAGCTGTTGGTGTGCACGAATAATCACTATCCATATTTTTATTGTTGATTTCCATATTAATAATTTTATACCACTTTTCAGCATAAAGGATGTTGAGTACATAAAAAATGAAAATTGTACTGACAATGGTTGCCTTCGCAGCGTTCAATGAATATTTGGAATGTTTGATTTATTGATCTATGTGGAAAACGGAGAAATAGTTTCGCAGTGAAGATAGGAACGTATTCAAATATGTAATGGAAATTATAAAATTACAGTAAATAAAACTTTACTTACTTATCTGGGTTCAAGTAGTAATGTTTGCAAGAAAAGTTTCGATAGAAAACCAACAAAAAATACAGGTTAGAAACGAACTGCGTATAATGTATTATAGGATACAATCAGATAATGAAACTTATTATCTACTTTACTTAACTTATATTAATCAGCTTTAAATGTCCTTCAAATGTAATGATGGCCAGTGCTATCCCGTTTCTTACATCTGCTCTGCCCCTACAATAGACACTTACACAATTGCAATTTGACAAAGCATAGAACTAAAGGTTGCTATAGTTACCACTTGCAAACAAAGACCTGTGATCAGCAATAGACCTCTACGTTTTAGTTGAATAATCGAATGATCTTCAATATTATCAAACAAAAAAGGTTGCCCCACGCACATCTTGTGGTTTTAAATTCATTTTTATTGAACACGACGAACAAATCACAAAGAATTAGCTTAACACTGAATGACAAATACCAACATAATGACAGATAGAATCTGGAGCGGGACGTAAGACAACGAGGGGAGGTTTGTTTGGAAGCATGATCTTCTATCTCTCTCTTGCATGTGATTTCAATTCTGTAAGTGTTTATTGGTTCTTTTGAATTTCACAATTTAATTTCAAATAGAGATAAATAACTGATGAAAACAGTGTTGCTCAAGATGGTACTTTGGTACCAAATTTGGTAAATTTTATACAGCTTTGATACCTTGGTACTCCTTTCTGAAAACTGGTACTATTATCTCAGTCTCAGACACTTCGGATTCGGACATTTTTCCCAATGATTTCGTTCACAATTTAAATTTTTTTGTAAAATTTAGTTCACAAAATTAACACATAACGAAAAGCGACATTCTAAGTTTACAGCCAATCATAGCAGAGCTTTTTGTCGTTAAAGTACAAGTATACTCAAAATTAAGTTATTTTTAAAACAACCATCATTGTTGGTTGAACCATGTGACGTTCAGGTATAAAAAAAAATCTTTGAATGTACTGCCTCAGTGCCTCCATCATTCCACAGACCCACAGATGGTCATGGCATGTGACCGATCAAGTATGTCGATATATAACAAAAAATTGGATATTTAGTTGTCAAATCAATATCTATTGGATAAAATTTTTAACGTCCTACTGGTATGTTATATACCAAATAACGCCCTAGGGTTGTTATAAAATTGTTGCTATGAAATCGGTATTGTAAACAAATAAAAATATCGCGTTTCCTAGTTACAGTGTTTAAGTAAGTAGATTAATATCTCTAACACAAATCACAATGACAAGACATAAATCGATAAAAATCTTTATTAAAATAATATATCGGTAGGACGTTAAACGTTGAACGCACCACGGGTGTTAAACAGACAATAACCCCTTCGGTTGGATTGACTTTTTAGGTTATATTCATAAAACAATTTTATTTATGTTATTAGTGCAATGCAGAAGTTATTTTTTGTAATTTTTTCAATATAATTTAATCTTGATGTAATAAAAATAAAAAGTTTAATTCAGATTTTTGGTACTTTATTTTCAAATTTGGTACTCTTGGAGCTGTGAGCTTGGTAGCTTGGTACGCAAAAATCCCCTGCTTGGAACAACATTGGAAGAAAATGATAGTGCTAATTTTCTTTTCCACTGCCTACCAACGTATCTGTTTTTTTTTGCAGAAATATAATTTTCTTTTTTCATCGTCGTTTTCTTTTAGTGTAATATGCTCTGCCTTCTCTCTGACGTCACAGCGTCCACATGTTCCGCAGCGCCGAGACATTAACCTGATCTAACATCCAACCTATCCTTTAGTGTGCAACTTAGCCCCAGATCCGCAGTTAGTATTCGTTGCCATGTTCTGAGCCTGGCGTGTGTATCTCCAGTGTATCGTAAGGATCGGTGATCGAAGGAGGCGGAATTACGTCATAGGTGACGCGTGATACGCATGGGACATTGAGTTCGAAAAGTTAAATGCGTCTGGGTTGACATATATCCCAAAACCATTTATCGAAGACAGATATAATCCTATACAAAAACATGTTTTTTAAAAAATATATTTTTTGCCAACCGTACGTAGTTGATGCTATTATGGCATTATTTTTTGTAAAACAAAATGGGGTATTTGGGTATTGTTTATATCACTATGGCAATTGTAATACGAAAAATACATCGACAATATTTATATAAATAGTAGCAAATTAAAACGATTAAATTTCGAAATTAGTTCATTAATAAAAATAAATCTAAAACGAATACAGTAAGTTTAGTATTTTTTATTAGACTTGTTGTTACATAAATATCCAGTAATTACATTCTCAGAATATGAAGCGGCGTTTTGTTCCTTTTTCCAATCCATAAACCGTCTATAGCAATTCTCATAAACTTCTCTCAATTTTTTAGGTAACATTTCAAGAATAGCAATAATTGCTGATTCTATAATTATCAGGTGGCGAAGTAAATATATTAAATGATTCTGCATCTCTATTACTGTCCATTTTTACCTTCCGTCACCTTTAGGAAAGGAAGGTATTTATTGTTTTTGGTCAAAAAATTCAATGGTGAATTTTTAATGAATAAGCACGTTTTAGGGTCCCTAGGATACGATTTAACTAGTTTTACGATGATGTCTGTATGTGTGTGTGTGTGATAAATTTTTCTCCGACGATAACTCCAAAACTATAATTCTAAAAATTACGATTCTGATATTATGATATTGACATATGTCAGTTTTCATGATATTTTTAAATATGTATAGATAAAATAAGTTGAATGTTATATACTTAATGCTCCATTTTATATTGATGATGGAATTCTTTTGTTAAACGGTTGGCGAAAAAAAATTATGTTTCTTTCATACAAAAAATTCTTATTTGGGACTCAAAATTGCCAGACTCCACTATGCGTTGTCCGGCAATCGTCTTACTCGTTACAGTTTCCATAGTTCAAATCGTTGGAAAATCACGTGCGTTTGACACTGACAGTCAGGTTCTCCGTGAAATATTGAAATATTATTTTCTCTTTAGCTTTGTTTACACTACTACAATCAATTCAATATCGGCTACGTTCAATCAATTACAGTACTACAAAGAATTTATTATTCGTTTGCTATATATGTCAATAATATTTCCTATAACATATTGGAAAATAGTAATATGACGTATTCTTCAATTGAAAGCAGTTAAATTCAAAGAAGCTATGTATACAGTGTTTTTATGTTTTCAAGTTATTCAAATCAATAATGATAGGTACAACTTCTTTTATTAGTATTTTTTATCCAATGAAAGTAATTTAAGTAATACATGAGAAGAAAATAAAGATTTCTAAAGTTTAACTTCCGTACACAATTTTATCATCAATCATATTTTTAAAAGTTTTTCAAAAGAAATTACATACTTCTTGTCCAATAATAACAAATTACAGTCTGTTTCAGATAAATACATATCTGTTGATGACGTAATTGTATAATCTTATTTTAAATTTTTAGAATTTTAATATAAAAATTCTATCCATACTTTCCAAAATTAAAAGTTAATACTAGTACTAGTAAAGCGCTGTACATAAAAAGTGATTTTTAAACGAAATAATATTTGAGAAAAGATTAAAAAAAGAAAAGAGATTCAATATTCTTTGCACGTTTGGAAAAAAAAAAACTAATTGTAAGATCGTAAAACGTGCTTAACACAAACATTTTCAAAGCATAAAATTTCATTTTTATAGTGCACTATATATATATGTTAAAATAAAAATATATCTACAGGTTGGAACAAATTCGAGTTCCTTATATGAAAAACTTTCTTAAGCACGCTACAGAAAATTGATGTAGGTCTCTATTTAGTTAGTGGGTTTAGTTAATTTACTTTTATCGGCGTTGTAGTTGGCTTTGACACGATTCCAAAAATATGGTTTAATATGCTTTCTGAAGTATGTAAATTAGAAAAGTGAGTAAAAATAAAGAAAATAACATTAAAAATAAGCAAATAATGATCTGTAATTGATTTTTTCATATCTTACTTAATAAATTGCATTTTTTTCACTCCAAAAAATTAATAATTAATGTTTTATTAATATTCAAAACAAAAGAATGTAGACTTGTTATACATCGTTGAAAAGCTTATAAAATAAGTAAAAAGATGTTACAATTTTCAACATAAGTTCCTATTTAAAAAATCTGATGTGGCCAACACAAAACCTCCCGCTATTTAATTTTTATTAATTTAAATACATACTTACGGATTTACTAACGCTGCAAACGGTTCCATTGCATAAAACTATTGCTTTATTTACTATTTTCTTTTTAAAATGTCACTATTATTAATTTGAAGTGATTAGTTTTTTGACAGTGACATTTAATGTCAGTTACATTCATTTGAAATATGAACTGTGGAACAAAGGAATTGTGTTTTTCTTAGGCTTCGGGACTTGTAAAAAAAATTATTTTTAAATTTATCTGTAAAATATATAGAAAAAGTATTAATGTATTCCTGTAGAAAATTCAATAATCTTTAATTTTCATAACGACAAAATGCGAAAAAATGGCATTTAATGGTATTTTTTGAAGAAAAACCATTATGAGCTTCAGGTAAAGTGCCATTTCCGGTTATCCGATTTACACCAAAATCTAATGGCTTCTTTTCTTATTAGAATAGGATAGAAATACAAGATTTCAGAATTTTCTGAATGATAGTATTTGAGTTAGAGTGAAGACAAAATCCCTACACATACACACACACATACATACACACACACATACACACACACATACACACACACATACACACATACAGACATCATCGTGAAAATGTTAAATTTGGATTCTAGGGACCTTAAAACGTGGTCATTTACTAAAATCTCGATAAGTGATTTTTAGCACGATCCCTATACCTCCCTTACCAAGGGTAGCGGGAGGTAAAAATATTATATTGGTGTCATATATCAAAAACTATTGTTTTGAAAAAATCTAATTATACCATATTATTCTAAGTTATAAGCGGTATAAAAATTATTAAAACATTTTTTCTTTATCTTTTATAATAAGCGAGATATGGGGTATTTTCAAAATAAGCGAAAATCAAGTTTTAACCTCAAGCTTCAAAAACAAAAGACGATTGAAAATTCCTGTGTTGTTTCAAAAAGATGGCTCATAAAGATCTATATAATTTTTTAAGCGTGCTTAATGAGAAAGTTTTTCATATAAGGAAGGAACTCGAATTTGTTCCACCTGTTCATACAAACTATTTCTTTAAATTATGTTGTTTACATACGTTACATATCATGAAATCATCGTCAATGAAATGCGTTCTCTTCGTATGAATATATTTACTCAATGCTCGATTTCACAAACATAAAATAAATCTTTGAATAGCTTATTCGTCGAATAAGAGAAAAATCAAACACAAATGACTGTATTTATTCTAGCTGTCATATTTTGATGCAATATTTTTCAATTATTCAACGAATAAGCTATTTAAAGATTTATTTGATGTTGGTGAAACCGGGTAATAGTCGTTTAATATTAGTGTGCATTAATATTGTTCAATAATATTAAAAACCAGCAGCTCAATAAAATGAATTGAAATATGCATTAATTATGTTCGTTCTTTCACTATCTACAATTTTTTTAATTAGTATTTTCATATTACCTTGCTTCTACTTAAATATTAGTCCAAGTCCAAGCTATGGTCGTAAATTTTGAACTAAAGATCAAACGAATTTGAGCCTAAAATTCTGCCAAAAATGAAAAATCATAATTTGCAGAATTCTGTATTTCTCATAACCTTGTAACAGGTACCTATGTTTAATTTTATTTAAAGAATTAGAAAACACTCGCCATGTTTCAGAAGATTTTAGCATCTGAATCAACCTTTCGGTTATTGCAGCTCATCAGTGTGGTGTAACTACCGTCTCTTTACGGAGACAATCCACCAACTGGGCACAGCGAGAGATATACATCTCATATAAGATAAATGACTTAAGAGGTAACTAACAACATCTATGTAGAGCCATCTATCGAAGAGTCGCCGTAAAGTGAACAATTTTAATATATTGGAAATTTTGGAATCATACATATTTTTATCTCCCGCTACCCTTGGTAAGAGAGGTATAGGGATCGTGGTAAAAATCACATATCACGTTTTAAGGTCCCTAGAATCCAATTTTAACATTTTCACGATGATGTCTGTATGTGTGTATGTGTGTGTGTATGTGTGTGTGTATATGTGTTTGTGTGTATGTGCATGGATTTTGTCTCCGCTCTAACTCAAATATCATCATTCTGAAAATTCGGAACCTTGTATTTTTACCCTATTCTAATATGGAAAGAAACCATTAGATTTTGGTGTAAATCGGATAACCGGAAATGGCACTTTATCTGAAGCTCATAATGGTTGTAGAGATAGCTAAAACTATTCCACATTCAGTATCTATCACTAATGTGATTGATTACAAATATATTTCAGTATCGAATAATTAACTTAAACGAAAGGCACAAAGAAATACATGTTTATTCTCAAAAATACAAAACATCATACTGTACATAGAAACCTCAAAATATTATTTTTTTTGCATGGCTTGCTGGTCGCCACCTATATTTCATGGCTTGCTGGTCGCCACCTATATTTCATGGCTTGCTGGTCGCCACATCAGCCCCCCACGAAAACCGGAGGTCAGGGTAAGAGAAATCTTACTCAGCGATGAGATCTTGCTGTGTAGGGCTGCTCAGCTGAATTGGTGGTTGCATCTATTGCCTTTACAGGCGCTGGATTAAGTGCGAAGTTCTCTGCTTCGGTGTACGCCGGTTTTATTCGGTCGATGCTAACCCGTGCGTCACGTCCATTTATGTTGATGGTGAAGGTCTTGTCATCGCGCCGAATCACTGGATGAGGGCCACTATATGGAGGTTTCAATGCGCCTCGCACTGAATCGTCTCGTAGGTAGACATGAGTGCAGGAAGCTAAGTTTTGGAAAACAAAGTTATTAGTGGTGCAATGACGAGACGCAGGAACTGGGCGAAGTTGTGATATTTGCTGGCGGAGTCGCACGACGAAGTTTGTTGTGTCTTCATGTCTTTTGAATTCAGAAGGATCCAGTAATTCACCAGGTAGACGAATGGGTTCGCCGTATACCAGTTCGGCAGACGACGCATTCAGGTCTGATTTATATGCGCTTCGTATGCCGAGAAGTACGAGGGGCAAAGCTTGTAGCCATGACATGCTAGGATGACACATAAGGGCTGCTTTTAATTGCCTGTGGAATCTTTCCACCATTCCATTTGAACTAGGATGCCAACTGCAGGTTCGTGACCGGGCGGTGCCAAGTATCATTCCGAGATCTCGAAATAAAGCTGATTCGAACTGGCGACCTTGGTCAGTCGTTATTTTGACTGGGGGACCAAAGCGTGAGATCCAGCAATTCATAAAGGCTTCGGCAACTTCTTCCGTTTCGATAGTCCGTAGTGGCCAAACTTCTGGCCATCTTGTAAATCTGTCTACGGCTGTGAGACAATAACGATAAGTTCTAGCAAGAGGAAGAGGGCCTATGATGTCCAAATGAACGTGTTGGAAGCGAGATGAGGAAGACATGAAGGTTCCTAATGGTGCATGCACATGACGGGTGATTTTTGATTTTTGACAGTGATGACAGGAGCGGGCCCAGGTGCGGCAGTCTTTCTGTACTTGTGGCCAAACGAAACGTTGTGATACAAGCTGAGACGATGCCTTGATTCCGGGATGACTGAGTCCATGTAAACTGTCGAATACTTGGCGTCGCATGGGTGCAGGAACATACGGTCGAGGAGATGCTGATGCTGTGTCACAGTAGAGGTTTATAGTAGTACCAGGCACCTTTACACGCTGGAGCTGAAGGGCTGAGTCGCTGGTTAATAATCCGCGAAGTTCAGCATCATCTTCTTGGCAGCGTGCAAGTTCTTGTAAATTTACTGAAGAAACATCTGTGAGTGCGTCGACTCGAGAAAAGGCATCTGCGACTATGTTGTCTGACCCATTGACATGTTTTATGTCTGTTGTGAATTGCGAAATGAAGGAAAGTTGATTTAGTTGGACAGGAGGAAGTTTTTCACGATGTTGCAGGAATGCGTAGGTTAGTGGTTTGTGGTCTGTGTAAATTGTACAGTGTTGGGCCTCTAAGATGTGTCGAAAGTGTTGAACGGCAGAGTAGACAGCAAAAAGTTCTCGGTAGTAAGTTGGCCATTCCATCTGACGTGGTGTTAGCTTCTTGGAGAAGAATGCTAGTGGTTGCCAGGTCTTGTCCGTTAACTGCTGCAGGGCTGCACCAATAGCGATGTTAGAGGCGTCTGTGAAGAGACCTAAGTGTGCATTTGGTTCTGGATGATTCAGTAGGGTGGCTTTGGAGAGGCTTTCTTTGCAAGCAGTGAAAGCTTGCTCCAGGTCTGGGGTCCAGGATATAGTTTGATTTCCGCGAAAGCCGGCAAGAGCGGCATTGAGCGGTGCTTGATTCTGAGCCGCGGAAGGAATGAAACGCCTGTAAAAATTTAGCATACCCAAGAATCGACGGAGGCCTTTTGCAGATGAAGGGGGCGGGAAATCCTGAAGAGCGGCGATGCGTTCAGGTATGGGTTGAGTTCCTGCAGCAGATACATCGTAGCCCAAGAAATGTACATTGGAAGATCCTAGAACGCTCTTGTTCACGTTTACTAGAATTCCATAATTATTAAGTCGTGTAAATAGAGTGCGAAGATGAGTCTTGTGCTCGTTGGCATTTGAAGAAAATATTAAAATGTCATCGACGTAAGGGAAACAGAAGTCTAAACCTGAAACGACCTCATCAATGAAGCGTTGAAAAGTTTGACCAGCGTTTCTTAGGCCGAAGGACATAAATGGAAATTCAAAAAGACCAAAGGGAGTGGTGATAGCTGTTTTGGGTATGTCTTCTGGGTTTACTGGAATTTGGGTGTAAGCTTTAACCAAATCAATGACAGAAAATATAGTACATCCTCGAAGTCGATATGCGAAATCGTGAATGTGGCGAACAGGATACTTATCTGGGATAGTTCGCGCGTTCAAGGCACGGTAATCTCCACAAGGTCGCCAATCTCCAGTCTTTTTCGGGACCATATGGAGTGGGGAAGCCCAGGGTCCGTCTGAGCGACGAGTTATTCCTTCGCGGAGCATTGATTCGAATTCAGCCTTGGCGATTATCAGGCGGTCTGGAGCGAGTCGGCGGGGGCGGCAAGACACAGGAGGCCCTGGCGTTGTCTTAATAAAATGAAGTGTAGAATGACGTACCTCACGAATTGTCCCTGCAGGTCGAATTAGTTCTGGAAATTCTGTCAGTATGGTATGGAATACTGAGTCTTTGTTAACTGTCTTTATACAAGGTTGAGAAGAGTAGACAGTTTGGCAAGAAACTGTGAGGCCGGTAGTTCCATCAATTAGGCGCTGGTTGCGGCAATCGGGAAGAAGATTGTAATGAGCCATGAAATCCGTACCGATAATGGGAACTGTGACGTCAGCTACCACAAATGTCCAACTGAAGTCGCGATGAAGGGCAAAATTTAGGCGAAGGTGTAAGGGGCCATAAGTGTGAACTGTAGAATTGTTCGCGGCCTTCAGTTCGTAGTTGACGCGGTGTCTTCGGTCTTTGACAAGATGTCGAGGAAAGCAGCATAAGTCTGAACCAGTGTCAATTAAGAATTTGAATTTGGTGGTACGGTCGTAAATAAATAGACGGTTTCTTGATTCTTGGCAACCAGATGCCGCCACTACTGGCTGCCGGGTAAGTTTGTTGACTTGTAAAAGCAGGGATGGATACAACTCTTTGCTTTGTCACCAAAGCGATTGTGGTACCAACATATTTTATCCGTTGAAGGACTGTCTGACGAACTACATGGCTGGGTTTTATTGTCATTAGTTCGGCTTCGAGATCTGTATTTTTGTTGCTGCATACTTTTAATCTGCGTGCGTAAAGTAACGAGCTGACGGCAGATATCATCTAGACGTTGATTAATTAAATCTACGTTACCTGATGGTGCTGCCGTAGCATTAACTGCAGGAGATTGAAGAGAAGGAATGACAGTTGGTTGAACTTCCATGATCTTGTCAGAAATGATTGACAACCTGTCAAGTGTCAAATCAGTTTGAGTTTGCAAAATGGCTTGGATGTGAGGTGGAAGACGTTGGAGCCACAGGGTGCGAAGGAGGTTGTCTTGGACTGGTATTGAGCCGGCTAAAGATCGCATATGACGTAAAAACTGAGACGGAGTGCGATCACCGAGTTCTTCTTCCATTAACAACTGTCGTACACGTTTTTCTTCAGACACTGAAAGACGCTGAATTAATTCAGTTTTTAATTTAGTGTACGGGTTTATGACGGGTGGTGAACTAATGATGTCCTCCACTTCATTAGCATAACGTTCATCAAGATGGGAGACGACGTAATAATATTTCGTATTTTCCTGCGTAATATTAGCTAAGGTGAATTGCGCTTCCACCTGAGCGAACCATAGTGTTGGCCTGTCTCTCCAGAAAGGTGGCAGTTTGACAGAAATTCTATTTACATGCGCTTCTGGTACTGGAGGTGCCGGTGCTGCTTGATCATGGTTCAGTTGTTGTTGGAGTAATTCCTGCAGCTCCTGATTTTGCTGTTGCAGTTGAAGAAGCTGGTTTTGAATTTCTTCCATGAGAATGAAAATAAAGGGAGTTACTTTTTAAGTCGGGGTCACCAATTGTAGAGATAGCTAAAACTATTCCACATTCAGTATCTATCACTAATGTGATTGATTACAAATATATTTCAGTATCGAATAATTAACTTAAACGAAAGGCACAAAGAAATACATGTTTATTCTCAAAAATACAAAACATCATACTGTACATAGAAACCTCAAAATATTATTTTTTTTGCATGGCTTGCTGGTCGCCACCTATATTTCATGGCTTGCTGGTCGCCACCTATATTTCATGGCTTGCTGGTCGCCACATGGTTTTTCTTCAAAAATAATACCATTAAATGCCATTTTTTCGCATTTTATGTCATTATGAAAATTAAAAACTATTGAATTTTCTACTGGAATACATTATTACTTTTTCTATATATTTTACAGATAAATCTAAAAATCATTTTTTTTATAAATCCCGAAGCCTAAGATAAACACAATTCCTTTGTTACACAGTTCATATTTCAAATGAATGTAACTGGCAGGTGAATATCACTGTTAAAAAACTAATTACTTCAAATTAATAATAGTGACACTTTAAAAAGAAATAGTAAATAAAGCAATAGTTATATGCAATGGAACAGTTTTCAGCATTAGTTAATACGTAAGTATGTATTTAAATTAATAAAAATTAAATAGCGGAAGGTTTTGTGTTACGGATATAAAAATTTATTTCGTACGCCACTGGTTAGTTAATAAAAATATCTATCTTTTATATTTGAAATGTTTTTCTCAATTACTAATAGTTTAGAAGTTATTTGAAAAAGAAAAAATCAACAATATTCAGTTTTTTGTCATTATCTAGTGCCCTATGAGAATTTTTGGAAAAACAAAAGCACATTTGAGATGGCCTCCCAAAGGCGCACAAAAAGTTCCATTTAACCGACATCGTATCTCTTATAGTTCTCGAGATCCCAATGGTGGCACCTCTAAATGGGACACACTGTATTCTTATTACTGATGAAGATATTTCAGAGAGATAATTGTGGCTTGTATCTGTTTTTATAAACATCTAATGATGTTTCTTGTGCAATTTATTGGAAGTTCTTTAAAGCTTATATTTTTATTTACTTCAAAACTCAATTAAGGTACAAACTATTTGATTTATATATTCTGCAATTTGAAGACTTTACAAAGTTATTAATAGTGAAAATAAACAAGCAAAATGTTTAGGAAAAGTTGTAGGATACAGCTTTCAAGTTTCTAAAATGCAACAAAAGTAGATTAACCAATTAAAACTTCTCTTCTAATAATTAGAACATCGGCAAAAAGGAATTTATGTTTACGTAAGCATTCTGCCTCTTGAAGTAGTGTTATCGATAACGTAACATTCAATGAATTTCAGGATTTTCTAAGCGGTAAGTCATTTAATCTTTTTTGAACGTTGTCACAACTTCGTCTCTAATCTAAAACAATAAAGATATGTTGAACTCCCCAAGAACGTAAATAGAAGTAAAATTTCTAAGAAGGGATTTTGGTTGAAATATTCAATCAAGTTTAATGGCTAAGTTTGAATGAAAATATTTGGGGAACGCAAAAGACATGGAAACGGTAAAAAGAAATTGAAATTACTGTAGGAAATGTGCATAGACGAAGGTGGCATGAAAAATAGTACTCGAAGATTACCGTAATGAGGAGATTTCTCGGTACTCCAGCTTTGATATTTCGTTTGGACAGGAATGAGTAGAAGAGAAGAGTAAGAAACAGCGACCCCTAATAAAATAGGGAAAAGCTGAAGAAGGAGGAAGTGTCAGGTGCAATTTAATCTTTTCAAAGGAACTTTCGGTATGGAATTTGTAAAAAATAGTGTGTTCGTGTCATAATTTTACAGGACATATAATAGCTATTTGTGTATTAAGAGCGCAAAATGCGGCATTCTCTGTCCATTTGCGCTCGAAACACACAAGATTTTTTCTACAGTCGCCACAATGGGGTCCTCCACCATAACAAAAAATAATAAAATGTACACTTTATACTTACAGTACTACTGAATAAATAACGTTTGGCTAATACAAAAGATACGGTTTAAACTTAAAAAGGCTTTTAAATGATTATATCGTTATATTAGCCATCTATTCCATTAAAAAAAAAACCAAAATTAGAGCATGGAAGCAAGGATTTGTGATGATTTGATGAGTTTTTGTAGCAAAATGTGTGGTTAGTTGTCACGCCTGTCACACTGAAAAAATTAACATATATTTCAAGGAATTTGTGATTATATAGACATGTGTGTGCATTGACTGACTTCTCGCAATTATTTAAGTAACGAAATAACTAATAACTTTATTGTAATCAAAATAAATAGTTAACTAGAGATCAGATGTCAGTACGACTCGCAACTATCCTACCGCCATCTGTGTACAATCATTCCTATTACTAAACATAACTGTTCATACAATTTATTTTATATTTAATTTTATTTTATCGTTATTTTCCATTCTTCTTGAGTTTTTATTCAATCTAATCTAAGCATTTTATACTTTTGTTTTTGTAAATGAATGCCCTATTTCATTTTCACAGCAGTGTGGCATTTTGTTAGGTTATGTTAAATACCGACAGAACATATGTCAAATTGACTTGTGAACGTGATAAATGTGTAATTACAGTGCCATTAGTTCCTAACTAAACATTTTCATTAAGAATGTAGACAAGTGACATTTCTCAACATCGTATACTTAGAAATTTGGACAGCGAGCGTTTTTCCTACTTTGTCGCGCATGAGCGGCAAAGTGACATTTTGCGTTGACAAAAGAGAGCGCAAATGGCTACTTTCTATAGTGACTGTAGAAAAAATCTTTTTCAAGAAACTTTTGGTATGGGATTTGTACAAAATACATCGAATTGATGGAAGGTTTTGTTCAGTCCACAACAGATTTTTTAATTATAATATAAAGCAATGATATGCTCTTTGATCTATACAATTTAATCCAGTACATCTAAACCCCCACGTTCTGGCATTTATTTAAGCAACGTCTGCTCTACTCACAATGAAAACTTCTCTATTCTCTTGCCGGTGTTTTGTTTTGACCATGGAGGCGGATTGATTAGATCCAGGACGGCTGGTCCTGTTGTCCGTGTTTGTAGGATTTATTACATCTGCTCGCGGCGTATAGCATCCATTTCAGAGGAGCGAGACAACGACGAGTACTGGAAGTGGATCTATATTTTCTAGGTTTTGGTATTAGTATGTGTGTAGTATACCGGTGTAATGAAATATGTCTGAGGTGGAAAATAAAAATAGTTACAGAATGACAGAGTCTGTAGTGAATTGGTATGAACTTTCTAGAACTATGGAACAAAATTTGTGCATTTTAGTATGCGCGATCTAGACCAAAGTACTCATAATTGGAGAATTCGGTATTAAAGTGACAGATAATTATTAAAACTATCTTGTCTTTGGATTCTTCTTTTAAATAATGCGTTCTTTTTATGTTCTTATAGTTTACCAAAGGATGAATGAAGAAAAGAATAATAAAATTTAAGTCCAAATATAAAACAAGTATTTGTTTGTGCAAGTCATTTTGAGAAAAATGAATTTTTAGTTATTACTAGCTATGTAAGTAAACTTACGAGAGTGGATAAAAAATTCGCAACTATACACAGAAGAAGTTTATTAATATTTTTATATACGCCCGTGAGTTAAAAACAATTTATCCCACTTAATTAGCGTGGTTAATGATAAAGTTGCACCGTTTATAATTAAAGTCTTAACTACTGGTTAATAAAAAAAATTGTGTGTGCTGAAGACCGCACGTCCAAAGTGAAAATTTAAATGATTGACATTTGGATTAAAGTCACTAGATATATATATACAGGGTGTCCCATTTAAGGTACGAATGCATTGGTATCTCGAAAACCGTAAGAGCTACGAGGTTGGTTAAATTAGACAATAGTTGCCCCATTAGGAGGCTATTTTAATGGTGTTTTGTTATTTGCGAAAAAATGCATAGGTCACTAGATATAGGTGAAAATATAAATTTCGCGATTTTCTTTTTTTGCTTATAACTTTGTTATATGAAATAATACGAGATTCTGGTTTGCACTTTCTTAAGGCACTTTTGTATGGTGAATTTGCAGAAGTACTCAAAAAATTTTTATATCTAACCATTTACGAGTTACTGATAGCAACTTTTATTTTTCATATGGAGGTCATATTAAGCTATGGCATTTTTAAATAGAGATTTTTTTTAGCTTTACAATGATATAAAACAATAATAATTTATTTTTATAATTAACAGAAAAATTAATAAAAATTGTTATTTATACTAAAATTAAATTGAAAAAAGTAAATCGAAGGCTGCTATGGAAACAACAAACAACAAAAAAGTGCAACAATTGAATTTCTGAATTTTGCTTGACAATAGTAGATTATTACGAGTAATAAACGAACTTTGACAACGAATGTAACAACTCAACATATCATATTTTTCCCAACGAGAAAAATTCATTTTTATTACTCGTAATAATCTACTATTGTCAAGTAAAATTCAGAAATTCAATTGTTGCACTTTTTTGTTGTTTGTTGTTTCCATAGCAGTCTTCGATTTACTTTTTTCAATTTAATTTTAGTATAAATAACAATTTTTATTAATTTTTCTGTTAATTATAAAAATAAATTATTATTGTTTTATATCATTGTAAAGCTAAAAAAAATCTATTTAAAAATGCCATAGCTTAATATGACCTCCATATGAAAAATAAAAGTTGCTATCAGTAACTCGTAAATGGTTAGATATAAAAAAAATTTGAGTACTTCTGCAAATTCACCATACAAAAGTGCCTTAAGAAAGTGCAAACCAGAATCTCGTACTATTTCATATAACAAAGTTATAAGCAAAAAAAGAAAATCGCGAAATTTACATTTTCACCTATATCTAGTGACCTATGCATTTTTTCGCAAATAACAAAACACCATTAAAATAGCCTCCTAATGGGGCAACTTTTGTCTAATTTAACCAACCTCGTAGCTCTTACGGTTCTCGATATACCAATGCATTCGTACCTTAAATGGGACACCCTGTATGTATATATATATATATATATATATATATATATATATATATATATATATATATATATAGTTGAAGTTGGCTGTGCCTATAAAAGTCACTATATCTGGTGACTTTAGCGTCAATGCTGTCATCGTGTAAATTAACCTTAATTGTTCCTATTTTTTATTATTTTCTTTATAATTTTGATCAGTTATGTTTTGTATTTATACGTATTCATATTATAAAAATTATGAACATAAAATCAATATTAATTAATTACCTTCATAGATTTATTTCACTGCCGATTATTTTTCTTTGTATTAACGCACTCGTTTCAAGATAATCCATTTTAAATTTGGCGCCTAAGCTAGACACAATGGCTGGTAGCACAAGCTTGGTTCTAACCTGGTTCTAACACCGGTGTTAACTAGAACCATGTCAACGATTTGACACATACTTCAGGTTTGTTAAGAAAACAAGTGTTGCCAATATATTGATCAAGTTGAACATTTACTGACAGCCATATTCAATAAATTTGACTTCGTTATTTAAAACTGTTTTTCTTAGAAACAAGTTAAAAAACAAATCAAATTAAATAATTTTAAATAGTGTCGGCAAATTTATTGAATATGGCTGTCAGTAAATTTTCAGCTTGATCAATATATTGACAACACTTGTTTTGTTAACAAACCTGAAGTATATGTCAAGTCGTTGACACGGTTCACGGTTCTAGTTAACACCGGTGTTAGAACCACGCTTGTGTTACCAACCAATAAGGCGACCAATTACGGTACCTACTTTATATATCTAGTGACTTTAATTTGGATCATTGAGCAGTGCCATCTCTTGAGTGCTTTCGAACGCCTTAAAAACTTAAATGTTTAAGTGTGCTGGGCTTACATTTATATTTTTTATAAGACGCCAAAATCCTGTGAGCATTAACATAATTTTCAAGAAAGAATTTTATTTTCTTGGGAGAAGGCTGGGAAACAACTCCAACTTCAATTTAAAATCTGGCCAAAAACCCCAAATACTTTAGTTTTAAAACCGGTTATTAGGGCGCGATTTATTCCCGTTGTCACTTAAATGTCATTTTTAGACTTTCAAAAAATCAATTTAGCAGTTGTAATGTAACCAGGTTATAGCCGAGATCACGCCGAGACTGACAACAAAAATTAATGATCATTAACGGTTAGATATAGTATATGCGCACGCGAACTTGAGATTATTGACAGATGTCCAAATTACGTCTATTAACAAACCAAAAAATATTTAATGTACTAAGTACATACTACTTATTGTATTTTACTCGTACAGTAGACAACAATAACACTTACTACAGTCAACAGTTTCTGGTTTGTTAATAGACGCAATTTTGACATATGTCAATAGTCTCAAGTTCACGTGCGCATCCTATATCTAACCGTTAATGATCATTAATTTTTGTCGTCTGTCTCGGGTATTACGCTGTTAATACGGTTTTTCAAAATTAACAAAAAGAAAATCTACAACAAATACAAATGTAAGTAATATTTTATTTACTTATATATAAATAACTAAATAAATATATCACGGCATATTACCCATTACTGACTATGCTAATCTGGGTGCTTTGTTCACAGTTATCGACAATGACACCAGTGACATCAGGAATAAGTCACGCCAAAACGGCGGGTTTAGAACTAGAGTTTCTTTTTGACAGATATTATGATGTTTCCTGACCTTGTAACATGGGCTATGACCCGAATTAACGTGACGTGTCACGTCTGACCAATCAAATTTTAATTATAAACAGTAAAAAGTGCAAATATAAGGACTTCATTCCATTCTCGCTCTTTTTAAAAGTAAATAATAGTAATACATATGTTTTAAAATTTATTGAAATTCTACCTAAATATCAAGCAATGCATTTAACTTTATATTTCATATCCTAATTTAGAATTGACTTTAGACAATGATCAAAACGAAATGCATTTTATAAGTGAAGTACGGTTGAGATTGTAGGTCACTCGCCTTTACTGTATCCTGGATCCATATTTGTAAAACGTATCCCAGAACTTCCAGTATATATGTGACAAATCTAGATTTACTGTCGCATATTTCCATATCTATTTGTCATTTCATATTGCCCCTATTCTGTCAAACGTAACCGTTTCTACGCAGGAAGAATATATAGAAAAGCTAAATAGTTATAGGTACATACAGGAAAAAGTTATTTAGTTATATTTAATAAAAATAAATAATCAAACAAAAGGAAGAAATTTTTGAAAAAATGATACTTAGTACTTTCCGAAATTTTTCTAAATGACCAAAATTTGTATCAGTGAGTTAAGGGTTATCAAAACTGAGTAAGTATAAAAAAAAAAACCAATAACTCTGTTAAATTACTTTTAGGTAACCCTAAAAATAAAATAGAATAATATAAAATCCTGCGTTTATAAAATTGAGTGTAAAGATTGTAATAAAGTTTACATTGGATAAACATTTCTACCATTTAAAAACCCCTGATAAATCTAAAGTAGCACAACAGACGTTTATTATCAATCATAAAATTAACAATTCTAATATACAATTATTAAAACATGTTGAATAGTAATTAAGGTAGCAAGGGTGTTATAAGGGCAATAAGGCATTATTGTTCGTTTAATTCACTTGGTGCCTTCAACGTTTAATGTCTTATTATAATTTTTTTTAATATTCTACGGATTACGGACCAGAAAGTTTTAATAAAAGTTATGAAGTAGGTAGGCCATGAATGGTTCTGTTTGTATTTTAGGATTCATTTTAGTGTCAATATCAATTTCTTCACAGTTTTGCCATAACAACAACTCATAATGCCTTTTTTGCATTATTTGTTACATTCCTGGAAGCAGGGTTATTGTGATAATAATAGATCAATCGAGAACAAATGAATTTTGTGAGGGGCAGCTGTCAGATATAAATTTCATACAAAATTTACCCAATGATGGAGCCATGGAAAAATTTATGGTTTAATTTTATGAATGAATGGGGTCATACCACATTTTCCAATTTATTTTTTTCCTGAAAGTATAGTTAAAACCACTTACAGAAATATGTATTTTTTGTCACATAAGTTTCTAGTTTTACAGAAATAATTTTTTAATGTTTATATTAAATTTCAAATGACGTCATGGTTTTGCGACCGTGACCGTAGTCCCTCCTAACGAATAAAAATGGAACTACGTTTGACGTTTATGTTATTTGACTTGAAAGCAAATGTGACAGCACGTTATTTTGTACTCGTGCTTTTGTTTTTATTGTATATTGAATAATTTGATTATGGAAATTAATTTTGAAGAAGCGAATTCAAATAATTTGCAGAAAACAATATTATACAACCATGGTAATATCTAAATCACACATAATTTGTATTTATTTATTAGAACATTTCGTTATTTGTACTTACATTTAAACAAAAATAACTTGTTGCACAGATATTTACTTTGAAAATGTTGGTTATGGTCGAAAAATGTGACAGCGCTGCGCTGACATTCATGTACAGTACGTGCACGAGTACATGTGTGCGTGACTATCATTGTATGTGTGTACAAAACCATGACGTCACAAAATAAGACTCAAAATGTTTAGAAAGAAAATCATGAATGAAAAGTATAAGAATATTCAATATTTTTCATGCACATATGTATAAAATTATGTAACTTTTTTAATTATATAAAAAAAATCAATATATTTTTTTTTTGGTATGACCCCATTGTATCAAAATCAAAATTTCTCGATATTTGTCCTAAGATATATAATTAAATAATTTTTTAAAATATTCAAAAGTGAGGTTAAAACTAAGTGAAAGACACTACTAAATTTGACAGCACAAAATCTTAATTCATAGACACAATTCGTAGATGGCCTTGATCGGTCTTCTTTCAAAAATATTACTGTAGGTACATACCTATTTACAAGAAAAACAAATATAAAATACTCCACGGAATTGAGTGCCGACATTAATTTTTTTTTCAGTAGAATTCATCCATCAGTCGCTCTTTCATTCAACAAACGTAGGTAGGTAAATAAATCTTTTAATTTTTTTACGGCACTCTGACAATATTGTGCGTGTAGGACTAATTTGTTCGTAATATTTCACCCCAGGGTAACGTTTATTCGTAATTCAACAAAGGAATATTTATGTCAAGTCATGAACTCAACACCATTTATTTTATCTGATATTTTATTCATGTCGTCTCTCTTATAATTGATATTAATGTTACGGATTCTTTTATATCAAATACAAATTGTATAGAATAGCTCTTAAGGGAGATAAAATTATTTATTATTTAAGGTTTTATAAAAGTAAATAAATAGTTAATAGTGAAGATACTGGTATAATGTCAAGGCTAAATTAGACTAGACCTAATCCCAAATCCAAATCAATCATTTAAATTACCGTAATAATTTATAATGCCTGGGAGGTGTTATTAACATAAATCATACCTAAATATGCCATTTATTGAATATCAATATAGTTAGTAAATTCATCATATCTTGTACCCTCTGTTTTTAAACTACAAGGAATAAATTCAAAGATTAAATAAACAACATTTAAAAAACAAAAAATCAGATGTGGCCAGCACATTACCTTCCGTCAATTCTATGTATTTTGCACAAATTCCTTACGGAAAATTCCTTGGAATTAAAAAAGATTCTATCCAGTAAAATTATAACACGAATATAACTATTTTCTACAAATTCCATACAGAAAATTCATTGGAAAAGATTCTATATATCCAATAAAATTATAACACGAGCATGTACTATGTAAATTGCACTTGACACTGACATCTGTCAATTAGAATATATGAATATATCATCAGTTTCCATGGTTATAACACCAGCTGGCTGATTTATAAAAGATAAATGCTTTTTTTTAACTCTGTATCTCTTGAATATGAAGGAAAATGTGTAATCAAACCGTATAGATAATCAAATGTTAAAAAAATGATATTTAACTGCGTTTTTTTAATAAAAACTGTTAAGAACTTCAAATAAAGGTACTTCCGGTGGTTCATTTATTACCAAAATCTAATCAGCTCTTCATATGGATGTAAAGAAGAGAAATGTGAAAGAATTATTTGAATTATATTAAAAAACACATAATTGGGTAGGGAATGCACTATTTAGGTAAAATAAAAAAGATGAAAATACCTGGTCTAAGTGTTGTTTTATTTATTTTACATTCCTATTTATTTGTAATTGACAATAACATTAATTTTATATTCAGCTTTAAGGAAATGTGTATATCATTTTATGGATTAATAATAAATTTGAATTAGATATCTGACCAGTGCTGCCCTCCAGCCTCGAGTTGGATACTATAGTTTGACATTTGTTAATTGTTTATAGTTGTGAACACGTGCGAGTGCGTTACTGTGATTGTTTTGTTTATAATACAATTATTATTTGTTGAACTCGTACTTTTTACAATTTTAGTGATTATTTGACTGTGTAAAATGTTTTGAACAGAGTTTTGACGTGGAACTGTTCAAAATTTCATTCCAATACTTCAATTTCATGGGGCGGTGAGTCAATCTAAAATATTTTTCATGTACATGTGTAGTATTTTATTTTGTTTAATATCTATTATCTATTCACACTTTATTTCCATGTAAACCAAACATAAATATAATTAGTTATGTATTTGTTTGTGTAAGACAGGCCCTGCTTATAGAAATGTTAAACCTAAGTACCTACCTTAAGTATTATAACAAAACAACACGATGAATAATTATTGTTTATGTTATTTCTAAAATACTTCTAAAGACATATTGATCGATTTATGCTATCTTTCAATAAATCTCAGTAACGATGTTCCTTTTTGTGTTGCTTCTCTGTAATATATCTTGAAGCTCTTGTAGGTAGCTTTTAAAGGTTAGAAAAATAACTTCGTTAGTACAAATTGAATTAAGCTCAATTGCCTATGAAATAAATATTTATTATGTATTGATTTATTTAGAAAACAATTTCTTGTAAATAGTTATTTACTTAACAAGGCAGGGAAGTTCGATTTTTTCATGCCGAAGCCTTAGCAAATAACCATAAGGAGTCATGAAAAGGAACTTCAGTGACGAGATAAGCATTAATTTTTTTCTGAAATCGTATAAGATTTCAAAATTAGTGAATGGTACATATAACTTATTTTCATTTAACAAGTAAATCACATTGAAAACTTAAGGAAATCTATTTCAAATTGCACAAGAATTTAGAACAACTGGACATCATTTATTTTTATTTTTTTATATTAAAACGTAAAATGTATTTGTGAAAATAAATTTTACTCCCCTGCCTAGGCAGGGAAATTCCATTTCCTTGCCGCTTTTGCGGCTGAGAAGTAGTAATTTACTTGACGATTTTAGGAAAAATAATTTATACAAGCTTCGTTCATCCCATTACGACGACCTTCACTAACATTGATATTAATTTGGTTGGGTTATTTATATTCTGGACTTCTGGAGATTATAGTAATTATTGTTCTTTTACTATTATAAAATACTTTAAAAAAGTGATTCGAACTAACAACGTTTGCAATTTACTTTCAATTATCTGTTTAAAATTATAGTTTATATTTTGTTTTCCACGGCTTGCGTATCTGATTTTTTTTATTCTCAGTAATTCTACCATGACCCTCGTACATTATAATTGAGGATTATTGACTGGTAACTTTTCCAAGAGTAAAATATTAAATAATCCATTAGGATCTGAAATGTCACTCCGTGTCACTCATAAAAACACCCTCGTAAAAACCACTACAGGGTGAAGGTATGTTGATTATTTATTTATTTATAAATAGAATTTATGTCCAAAGCAACGTATTCTGCAGTTCAGATATGGAATTAACTTTTTTATGACTGTTAAGATAGCAAACATATAAAACTAATATCAAATCAAATAAGTTTTTTCCATAACATTTTATGTTGGGTATTAAACTCCATCTGTTACCAGATATTTCATTTGATATGTATTTTCATAAAAGATTTAATTTAGATTTGGAGGAAATTCTAATAGGATGCATTTCATATTTGCATAATATGGATTTAAAACTGAGCAAGAAACCCGTTTAGAAAACCGGTAATCTAAATTTTAAGTTCATAAACACAAAAGAAAAGATACAAACAAAACAAAATCTTATTGCTAAAATCCTAAATAATGGCGTGATTTAGGCCAAATAAATTTAGTATTTAGATATTAGAGTGATAAAAGTGCAACATCGGGTACATCCTTAGTGTACCAATTTTAAAAAATTTTCAACTACTGATTTAGTTTAAGTCGAGGTTTAAGTGTTTAGTTTAGATATATTAAAAGTAAACTGAAAACCCCAAAAATTCGCTAAAATAATATAACGGGTACTTTTTTGTGCAATTTTTGCCCCTAATCAGAAATTATTCCAACCTACAATGTCCTACTTGTCGAAGATGCGAGTCCATGTGCTATCATGTACATTAGTAAGCTTTTTATATTGCAAATATATCTTGAGATTTCCTTTATACTATTTCCTGGACATCAGCAACAGATTTCCATCTTATTAGTTTCCCGACATATGCAGGAATTTTTTCGAGGACGGCCATTTCGATTTCCATTTGCTCCACTTCTTGGACTTGGATAGATAAATTTAGAGAGAATATCATTCAAAGCAGATTTTCCCCGTTGATAGTGCAACGCTAGGTGAAACAGTAATCTCACAAGATAAGGTTTTTGTCATAACTATAGTTCACGCAATTGCATAACAAATTTTTGATTTCAAATAAAATTTAATATGCACCTCGGTACTGCATTTCCTTTTTATCACTTCAGTACCTTGATACATCAATAACTATAGATTAAATTTGAAAGGTTTAATATAAAAATAATGAAAAGCAAAGCCTACTGTATTTAATAAAAATGTAATATGTATTTAAATCATTCCCCATTTTATTTGTATAATTGTTTTTATATTATTGGATAGTAAGTTTCATGTACTTTTCAAATTTAAATAAATATATAGGGTGTTCCATTTGAAAATAAAAAGTTACATGTTATATAACCATTCCGTAAAAAATGGAACACCTGTAGAAAAACGTAATGCAGATTTATAGATTTTAAATTTGTTTGAATTTTTTTTTTTTCATATTTTATGTATTGAAATAGATCAATTTATAGTGACTGTATATACATAGTGTGGCCAATAGGGGGATCGATTTTGATTGGTCGGCGCGAATTTGCCTAAATATGGCGGAAGGTAATTATATTACATTTATATTTTAGATACTGCAAATAATTAAATTACACGTGTATTAGTATATTTATAACTCAAAGTGGCCTTGCGCCTGAGTGTCTGGTCGCGAACCTGGGGGTACCGGGTTCGATCCCAACCGACGCCAAATATTTCGAATTTTAAATGGCACAAAAGTGACCCCTGTGGTGCACTCTCCACGCCAACAATGAGTGCCCGTGAGGTGACGCCTGGTAAGCGCTCGCACGGTACAAATATGTCATCATCATTACCGATATCTGCGATAAAGCAGATTGGCACACCCAGAAATGGGTAATATGCCGTGATGATATATTTATTTAAGTAATATATACATATTTATTATTTTTTAGGTTAACTGTCAAAATTACTAAAAATGTCTAATTTTAAGGTATATATTTTACATGCCTGGTTGCGTGGCGGTTGGTTGTCTTTCATTAATTGTTTATCGAATTTTATTTAGTTATCACATCATATGAATTCAAATTTCCCGCGCATTTTGGCCACGCTATGTATACAGACACTATAGATCAATTTATTTGACTTTAATTATTAGCTAACTTCACTGATTGATAACAAAATAAGCATAACATCTACAAGATTAACGAATAACAATGAAGACTTTCTAGAATTACAGATCGCTTTAACTTTACGAAGTTATAAAGTGTCAGGATATTCGGCCGAAACCAAAATTTCGGTTATGGCGGGATTCACTATTGAAACTGTTCTTTATTCCATCACTAATTACTGTAGTCAAAATGCATTCTTATAAGTAAGTGTTGGTGAAAATATTAATGAAAAATTATGTATTTAGAAACTGTATATAGATAATTGATATTACTCGTATTTTTCCTTTATAACATTTCTTTATTCAAATTTTCTTTTATAAAAATTCCTTTTTGTAAATATTTTTATATTAAATTCCTATCCAATACAATGTTTTATAAAACTTGTAAGACAAATAATTGAAATTGCAAATTTCTTTCATTATTTACAATGAAAAAAATCAATTAATGAAAAAGAAAGCATTTAAACCTCATACATTTAAATTAAACAAAAAAAAAATCAATTTGTTAACAGAAGTCCAGCGTTGCTAGTCTTTCATGTCTAGTAAACAACTGACTGTAATTAACTTTTTTTTACAATAGGAATATTCTGTATTGGTTGAATAAAATGTTTCACAAAATTTTATTGCAAGGATATTTATATGACAAGTACTAAATTTTAAAAGATATTGTTCATTAAAGAGACCACTTGCATGTGTGAATGAAACTTAGTTACTACCTCGAAATAACTTTTTTTCGCGAGGAAGAAAAATTACTACATGTACCAAAGGCGAGTGCGCAAATCCTTTGAATTTTTGTACGTGTACAATGAAAGCGTAAAAAAGAATCATATTGTTATATTTTTTCACCCGTTCGCGTTGGTTTTATTGTATTAAAAAAGTTTTAAGGACGCATTTCAATTTAAAGAACTACAATGTTTTTAACGGAAACGGGGCCGTAGAGAAATATATTTGTTTTAAAACTTTTATAATAAATAAATACTATTTTCATTTCAAACAACAATAATAATAATTTAAAAAAAAAATCACAGGGAAACCGCTCAAAAGCAGCTGTAGACACGTGTTTCGCTCTTATTAGAGCTCATCAGTACAGCTTAGCATGTTAACAGATGGACATTAACTGGAAATAGGTGTCTGCAGCTGCTTTTGAGCGGTTTCCCTGTGAATTTTTTTTTATAAAAAAATTTCAATAATAATTATCATAATAATAATTATGTGCAAGTAAAAAATACAAATTATTTTGAAAATTTGTTTGTTACTGTGATATTCTATTGTGATATCCTCTTTAAAAGAACGTCATTCTACACGCATGAAAATATGAAATTGCGAATTAATTTTGAGCTGTTCTACAATGTGCATTTGCAATTTAAACTAGAACACGGATATAGAGTTTTGATACAGGTTTTTATGACCTACTAAATACGAGACTAAATAACTAGCTAACTAGATTAAAAATCTAATGTATTATCAAAATATTACATTCGGAAAATTTCTGATAATATTATTATAAAAGTATTCGAGTTGTACTTTTTATTAAGAATATAGCCGTAAGGCCGAGGAAAATAAACCATATGAGTAATAAAATGGAAATTCAGTGCCCAGTTTTATATTAAATTTTATTTGAAATTGAAAATTTGTGAAAATGAGAGGAATATTTTATTTTTATAGGTTACGTTTATGTAACTGGCAGTGTGACATTCAATGTTACCTCAGAACATTAAGGTTATCGTAAAGAATACTCAAAATTATGTTTTATTTCAATATTCTTCATCGGAATTATTTAGTTCGTTATTCTTGCACATACTTTTTCTCATTTTACGTACAAATTTACTATTATACAGTGTGTCCCATTTAGAAGTGCCACCATTGGGATCTCGAGAACTATAAGAGATACGATGTCGGTTAAAAGGAACTTTTTGTGCGCCTTTGGGAGGCCATCTCAGATGTGCTTTTGTTTTTCCAAAAATTCTCATAGAGCACTTGATAATGGCGAAAAACTAAATATTGTTGATTTTTTCTTTTTCAAATAACTTCTAAACTATATAAAATTGAGAAAAAAGTTTCAAATATAAAAGATAGATATTTTTATTAACTAACCAGTGGCGTACGAAATAAATTTTTATATCTGTAAATTTTTGAGATATAACACAAACTTATATTTTTTTAAATGGAACCCATATCTGATTTTAGTCTCAAAAAAATAAATATTTTTTTCTGTTTTCAACGATGTAAGGGTTATTGTTTTATATTTGTTTTGCCTTCAAAAATTATTATTTTTTCCTTATTTTGTATTAAATTTACAATTATTTTGAAAATATTGGTAGATTTCTATTTGGAAATACTCCTTGTATTTAAATAATTTATTTCCTTAAAAATATTTGCTCAAAATTCGTATCAAATTAATTTTTACATTTTGTATCAGGTCGCCCTTGGCACATCATAGTGTAATTTGTAATTATGAGTCTAGAATGAAAATATTAAGTAATAAAGGCATAAAACAAATTATTTTGATCAAATACAATATAATTAATAAAAATAATAATGTTTTTCTGGGAAATAATTAGAAAATTCAGGAAAATAAAGAGAAAAATTAAATTTTAGGAGCAAAATAAATATAAAACATAATAACCCTTACACCATTGAAAAGAGAAAAAAATATTGATTTTTTTGAAAATAAAATCAGATATGGGTTCCATTTAAAAAAATATAAGTTTGTGTTATATCTCGAAAATTTACGGATATGAAAATTTATTTCGTACGCCACTGGATAGTTAATAAAAATATCTATCTTTTATATTTGAAACGTTTTTCTCAATTACTAATAGTTTAGAAGTTATTTGAGAAAGAAAAAATCAACAATATTTAGTTTTTCGTCATTATCTAGTGCCCTATGAGAATTTTTGGAAAAACAAAAGCACATCGGAGATGACCTCCCAAAGGTGCACAAAAAGTTCCATTTAACCGACATCGTATCTCTTATAGTTCTCGAGATCCCAGTGGTGGCACCTCTAAATGGGACACACTGTATATCGTATACCTATCCTAATTACATGCAATAATTATCATCAGGTTGGCAACACTGCATTTACATGAAATCATCGTATAATGGATTACTTTAGTGCCGCTTTTAATGACGGTTTTTGTGCACTTCAGTGACGATTTGAAATAAATATTGATATAGTGGAAGTGACCTGTTCGGAAATTAATTCTGGGTTATCGTTTTCCACTTTTTTTAAAACTTGAAATAAATGTATTGATCGAGGTATTGATTTATATTAGGTACCTACACAAATTGTTAATTTTCGTACTTTTTAATAATTGCTAATTGAAGCCATTGAATTGAAAATTAGATCAAAATTCCATTTCTGTTCTCGTTGATATGGACTGGCAATTTTCTGGTCGCTTTGTGACAAATTGTCAAATACATATAAAATCTCCCACGAGTAATTTCATATTTATAAGCTTTGAAACAGCTGAAAGATTTGGGCGGATTTTGTTTTCATTTCACACCAGAAAGTCAACATGGTCTCTAGAGACAAATATAAAATTCCTGCTACATCTGTTACGCTTCCGACAAGCAAAAGAGGGAATAGAAAACGCAATTTTCCGGTTGCTAAGTACGTGTTGTCGAAGAGAAAAAAACATGAACAAAAAATCGCTGCCGTAAAGCAATTTATTAACACATAGTTATTGTAATAATTATTATTTGACGGTGTCTATGGAATATCACGATTCACGATATGATAATGGGGGATTACGGCTCAATCGAATTAAAGGAAAATAGTAAAAAAATACGAATGTATATGCTGAGTAACGAATATTAATAAAAAAATGAAATGGTATAATTGAGATATATCGGAAATAAAGGGTTTTTTTGTTATAACGCTTCGACACTAATATGGAAATATTTTGATTGGCGACCGAGAAACCGCCTATAAGTGCATTACAAATAGCGTGTTAGGAGGTGGGATTACTACCAATGGAAGTTAAGAAATTCAAATTCGAAAGGAGGGGCTAACATTCCTGTACTACAGTTTCCAAACAGTTTTTATTTTAACATAAATTTCTTGCATTAAACTTAATAATTTAAATACTCCTCTATTTATAAAGTATGTATACTTATACAGTGTTATAATATTCATTTATTTTTATGTAAATATAACTTAAAATAGCATATATTTCAAGAACATTTAGGTCCATGATGAAAACAGTTTGATATAAAAACACATAAATGTGACGTCACGTCAATATTTTCAAAATTCGGGAGACCATAACTCGCTTATTAATAAGAATTATTTCACCGGATTTTCATCAATAGTCTTAGTTTTCCTAATATTTTCAGATGAAATTATAAAAAAAAAAAAATGGTGTAATCCCCCATTGCTTTTCCTTACCCCTCAGGTCAAGATTGGTGCCCCTCACTATACTAAACTTGCCATCAAATAAATATAGACTGGAGATTTCTACACTGTTGCCAATTCCATTGATCATGTTGAAAATACTAAGTTATTAAGAAGCGACAACACGCAGATTTTCAACAGACATAATATTTGGGTGTACGACTTTAGTGGCTAAGTAAATGTAACTAAAAGAAGTGTTAAAAATTGAAAATTTATGAAAATGAAAGAAATATTTTATTTTTATAGGTTATGTTTTTGTAACTGTCAGTCTGACACTCAATGTTGCTCACCTCCGAACATTGAGGTTATCGTAAAGACCACTCAAAATTGTTTTATTTCAATATTCTTCATCGGAATTGTTTAGTGCTCTCTTCTTACACATATTTTTTTTGTCACGCAAATTCTCTTGCATGTTCAATAATTATTATTAACTTAGCAAATTGCATTTGCTTGAAATCGTCGTATAATGTGCACGTTAATGACGATTTCAAATAAAAATATTAAATGCATTTAATTGTAGATATCATAGGACAATAAATTTTCCTACTTTTCCTAAATTTATAGATGTGTAAACAACAAGATAATATGTATATTAACAACAGTAGTAAGAAGTTGTTTAACAATGTACCTCTTATACAAGTCAGAAAGCTTAAATTACACTTTGTATCATATTAGTTTAGTCTGAAACTGTATACTCAGCTTCTGTTTACGTACTGGTTCCAAGAAATAATAATTATTATTCAGAAGAGGTTGACTGCTTGCTTCATTATCTATTTAATTTAAAATTACGCAGATCCACCGACTTGGGGGAGGGGGACAATTTTGTAGGTGGCAGTGCCCCTCACAACAAAATTAATTATATTAATAAATTATTGTAGACGGATTCGAAGGGTCAAACGATGATTTATTGTAGGATGTAAAGAAAAGGCTTCAATGGTTACGTAGAACGTTTGGAGGTTATAGCAAGCACATCTTTAGCTATTTATAAAATTTTTACAATCACAAAACATTGTACAGGAAAAATGTAAATTGTAGAAATTCTTACCTAAGTAGTGAACAGGTATACAGTGTGTCCCATTTAGAGGTGCCACCATTGGGATCTCGAGAACTGTAAGAGATACGATGTCGGTTAAATGGAACTTTTTGTGCGCCTTTGGGAGGCCATCTCAGATGTGCTTTTATTTTTCCAAAAATTCTCATAGCGCACTAGATAATGAAGAAAAACTGAATATTGTTGATTTTTTCTTTTTCAAATAACTTCTAAACTATTAATAATTGAGAAAAAAGTTTCAAATATAAAAGATAGATATTTTTATTAAGTAACCAGTGGCGTACGAAATAAATTTTTATATCTGTAAATTTTTGAGATATAACACAAACTTATATTTTTTTAAATGGAACCCATATCTGATTTTAGTCTCAAAAAAATAAATATTTTTTTCTCTTTTCAACGATGTAAGGGTTATTATGTTTTATATTTGTTTTGCCTTCAAAAATTATTATTTTTTCCTTATTTTGTATTAAAATTACAATTATTTTGAAAATATTGATAGATTTCTATTTGGAAATACTCCTTGTATTTAAATAATTTATTTCCTTAAAAATATTTGCTCAAAATTCGTATCAAATTAATTTTTATATTTTGTATCAGGTCGCCCTTGGCACATCATAGTGTAATTTGTAATTATGAGTCTAGAATAAAAATATTAAGTAATAAAGGCATAAAACAAATTATTTTGATCAAATACAATATAATTAATAAAAATAATAATGTTTTTCTGGGAAATAATCAGAAAATTCAGGAAAATAAAGAGAAAAATTAAATTTTAGGAGCAAAATAAATATAAAACATAATAACCCTTACACCATTGAAAAGAGAAAAAAATATTGATTTTTTTTAAACTAAAATCAGATATGGGTTCCATTTAAAAAAATATAAGTTTGTGTTATATCTCGAAAATTTACGGATATGAAAATTTATTTCGTACGCCACTGGTTAGTTAATAAAAATATCTATCTTTTATATTTGAAAAGTTTTTCTCAATTACTAATAGTTTAGAAGTTATTTGAGAAAGAAAAAATCATCAATATTTAGTTTTTCGTCATTATCTAGTGTCCTATGAGAATTTTTGGAAAAACAAAAGCACATCTGAGATGACCTCCCAAAGGTGCACAAAAAGTTCCATTTAACCGACATTGTATCTCTTATAGTTCTCGAGATCCCAATGGTGGCACCTCTAAATGGGACACACTGTATAAAACTTTTCATTAAGGTACTCAAACAAATCTTCAATAATTGTAATAGACACAACAGTCATTCTTGCCCACGTTGACAAAATTTTAAGATAAAACATTTCTATACTAGCCCCGGATCAATTCGGAATTGGTGAAATACTGGAGAGCAAACCAAGTAGCATACTCACAAATAATGAATTCATACAGGTGAAAGTTGGTCAATTTTTAATTTGTGAATAAAATTGTTGATGTATTTTACATTATATTTAAAATCTGTATGGAAATTAACACAGTGGTTTTTATTCAAATTTATGTGAAGTGTTTCTTTAAGTAAACGGTGGTTTTTATAATTAACATTGGCAATAATTTTAACATCATCGAATTTAAATTTATGTCGGGTGTTAAATGTGTGATTGGTAAGTGCGCTGTAATTCGAATCTAGCAAGTTGCTATATTTATGCTGATACATTCTTTTTTTTAAGAGGTTGAGAGTTTCCCCAATGTATGTTTTATTGCATTTTCCACATTCCTGGCAAATAGCATTGTGGAATCTGAAGGAGTTATTTGGTCTTTTACTTTGTTGAAAACTGGGCGTATTGTTTTTGGATTAAAAATTTTTGTTACAATTTTCTAGAAGTTTTTTAATACCATTTTTAAAATTATAATAGTAAGGACTAAGGATTGGAACAATAAATGAAATTCTTAGTTCCTTCTCTTTTATTGTAACACACTATTTATAATTTGGTCACCTAAGGTGGGATGTGGCCCGTAATATCAAATTTGCTGAAATCAAATTCTATTAGATACGAGTATAAGTAACAATTTGTTCTCAGACTGAGAGCCTAGAAAAGAAATCTAATAAAATCCTGATGTTATTCGGTTAGCACTCTTGCTGTATAATCCCGCCTTAACGAAATGTAATGGCGGTACCCTCTCTGTAGACTCCATAGCGTACGTTGAAGCCAAGATTATCCAGATAATGCTATTAGTTTCGTTTTCATTATTCATGTTAAGTTGACACGACGGCGCCTAGTTATTTAACTCTCATTATAGATTAATTTTCAGGATAGAATTTGATCCAGTTAAATATAGAACACAACGGTTATTAGTGAGGAGAATTATTGTATCGTAAGATTAAAAATTATTTTATTTGAAATCGTCACTAAGTGCACAAAAATGGTCATTACAAGTTCAGAAATCGGCACTAAAGTAATTCATTATATGACGATTTCAAGCAAATGCAGTGTTGCCAGCCTTATAATAATCATTGAATAAATCCTTATTTGGAATTTACAATGTTGTGTCAAGAGAGCGGGGATCCTTAAAGTAAGGAGATAAATTTTTAACCAATTTAATAATGAAAAAAATCATAATCTGTTCTCTTTTATGACAGTTTTTAATACAAGTATAAGATTACGAGTTTGTAATAAAATGGACGAATTTTTTCACACATTTACTCATTGATATCCGAATTACTTTTTTCTTTTAGTAATAACACTTTTTTGAATGTAAACTATTTATGTAAATAATAAATATGTAGGACACTTGTTTACGTAAAATTTATGTAAAATTGGCTATCAGGGAAATAAATAAAATTATTGAATTTTTAAAATATGAATCGAAGTTAAAGCTGCTAAAATTACAGTCATCGAAGATATTGTTGCTTGTTGCAAATAAAGATACAAAACTTGGGGGGGGGAGGCAGCAAACTTCCTTGATTCAACAACCTTCTCTCTTTAAATAGCTTTTTAATTGTATTAACAATCCTAATTTAATTTTTCGCATCAAGTAAAAAATAATTTTTAATAATCTTTTCTCTGTCGCAATTTGCTTGCAAAGACGACGAGACAAAAAAAATCCCGAAAAAGCTTATTAATAAGTTGTCAAATACTTTAGGACTCTTAATTACAAAATTAAAAATTAGGTCATGCTTTGAATTCTGCCCCCTTTCTTTTCACCTTCCATTTATACTTCTTCTTAATGGGGGAGATATAAACATGAGGCCGAGATATCTAGCTCCTATAACAATATTGGCGAATAATAACTATGGATACAATGGGGTCCTCCACCGTAATAACAAATTAGAATGTGGGTCATTTATATTAAAACTAGATCTTACAACTGTATGTTAAGGATTATCAAACTTTAAAAATAGTTATTAGTTATAAAAATAATCGAGTTTTTAATACCATTTCCTCATCTCGATATCTAAGTTACACAAGCATTCTATTCCAAATTATCACTACTTTCAAACCTTCTGCTATCGCCTTTTTAAAATATGGAATTCATTTTCATGTACATAAATGGAGAATATGACAACAATGAAACAACAGAAGTAAAACAAATAACACTAGTTTAAGTTTCAGGCGTTGATATGAAAGTGAAAGATATGCCGAATGACAGTGGTAATCAAATTTTGGATTATAATATGCGTCGTATTCTTTATTAATTATGTGATCAAATTGCTTAAAAAAATTTAAAAATATCAAGCTTATTAAAATACTTCGCCAAAATTTAGCTTTCAAATACAAACTACGCGCCTGATATGAGTTAAATCTGCTGTACACCGTAAAGACCGTAGTACCAATGTGATTAAAAAGAAAATTTTTTATACAAAAATTGATAAGGTGTAAGATTGGGGTAAGTACAGACTGGTTTTTGTTGGAATTTAAACCTGTGTATTTTCAGTCTGGTATGTAAATACTCAACGCTGTCGATTTCAAACGCTTTGCACAGTTATTACTGAATAATTAATAATACCTAGGATTCCAATTTTCCTTGTAAATTATCAGTTTGAAAGGATATTGTACAAAATGTCAACTACTCTGCACTTTCCCCGAAAATGAGGCAAGAGCGTAACTTTGAGTTAAAAATACTTGTTTCATGTGTATCGGGGTAAGTGCAGAATTATTGACAAGTGTACATCTCACGTGATTGTTTAGCACTGGTTGATTTAAGCGAGGACAACACGTTCAGTCTTGCGCGACATCTATGTCGAATAGCTCATATTAACTTGTAGTACATTACTACATACTAGCTAGAGAAATTTCGCTCATATTATAATAAAAATAATCGATATAAGTACCTGCCGCTTTTGCGAACTTACCCCACTCCACCTTAATTATGAATTTAAACTAATCTATTAATAATAAAATTAAAAATTACCCCTAACCTTAAATTAAATGAAAAAATAAACTAGATACGTATTTCGAGAACAGTTCTCATCTTCAGTAAAAATTACGCGAAATCGTCTTAAAGAGGTAAAGGGAAAGTAGGATTACTCAACATGTAGAGAGGTAATTTTTAATTTTATTATTAATTATATTAGCCTTAAGCTTCATTTCCACCAATTGTTCTTATGCGTAAGAGCTATAATTAATGCTTAAGCATTAAGAGCAATGCGTAAGAACAAAACATTGCAAACTTCTAACCTGAACAGTCAACTGTCAATCTATTTTATAATTATTAAATTTCTAATTTTTCGGTATGGATATAAATACAGAAAATTATGTATATTAGATATTTTAAAAAATCTGTTGTGGCCAGCACAAAACCTTCCGTCAATTCGATGTATTTTGTACATATCCTATACCAAAAGTTCCTTGAAAAAGATTCTATATATCCTGTATAATTGTAACAAGAACACACTATTTTTTACATATCCATACTGAAAGTTCCTTTGAAAAGATTCTAAAATCTAATAAAATTTTAACACGAATACGAACGTACATTATGTATTGCACTTAACACTTCCTCCTGCTTCAACTTTTCCCTATTTTATTAGAAGCTGACTGATTTTCGAAAGTTAATCTCTCTTAATCTCTCTATAACTCTATATCTATTGATTATGAAGGAAAATGTATAATCGAACCGTATAGAGAATAATATATTCTTTCTATTGATCATCACATAAAATGTCGAAAATGATATTTAACTGCGATTTTTCAAGAAAAACTGTTAAGAACTTCAAATAAGGGTACTTCCGGTTGACCGATTATAACCAAAATCTAATCAGCTCTTCATAGGGTTGTAAGGAAGAGGAATACGAATCATAATTTTTAGAATTGTAGTTTTAGAGTTATCGTCGGAGAAAAATTTGTCTCACACACACACACACACTTACACACACACACACACACACACACACACACACACACACACACACACATACATACATACATCATCGTAAAACCAGTAAAATCGTATTGTAGGGACCTTAAAACCTGCTTATTCATTTAAAACTCACCATTGAATTTTTTGACCAAAGACAATACCTTCCTTACCTAAAGGTGACGGAAGGTAAAAATAAGCTAGATATGTATTTCGAGAACAGTTTTCATCTTCAGTAAAAATTACGCGAAATCGTATTAAAGAGGTAAAGGAAAAGTAGGATTACTCAACATGTAAACCATGCCAGAGGTCCTAAGAACCCTTTTATTTGAGAGTAGGTTAGGTTTACATGTTAAGTAATCCTACTTTCCCTTTATCTCTTTAATACGATTTCGCGTAATTTTTACTGGAGATGAGAACTTTGTTCTCGAAATACGTATCTAGCTTATTTTTTCATTTAATTTTAGGGTTAGAGGTAATTTTTAATTTTATTATTAATTATATTAGCCTTAAGCTTCATTTCCACCGATTGTCCTTATGCGTAAGAGCTATAATTAATGCTTAAGCATTAAGAGCAATGCGTACGAACAAAACATTGCAAACTTCTAACCTGAACAGTCAACTGTCAATCTATTTTATAATTATTAAATTTTTAATTTTTCGGTATGGATATAAATACAGAAAATTATGTATATTAGATATTTAAAAAAAGAAGAATTGCTGCTGCAATTGACATTTCTGTTCAATTAGTCACTAAACAAAATAGCTGGAATTGGTCAATTGCCATAATGCATTAAGCAATAAAACATTCGGTGGAAATGAGTCTTTAGACTCCATTAACCATATTGTTTAACCTATAGTGACTGTATATACATAGTGTGGTCAATAGGGGGATCGATTTTGATTGGTCGGCGCGAATTTGCTTAAATATGACGGATATTATGCCGACAAAGTGACATTTTCAGATTTGTTTCGTGAATTATACGTGAATTGAAGGTAATTATATTATATTTATATTTTAGATAGTGCAAATAATTAAATTACACGTGTATTTGTATATTTATAACTCAAAGTAATCTATACATATTTTTTAACATCATATCTTTTTTAGTTTAACTGTTAAAATTACTAAAAATGTCTAATATTAAAGTATATATTTTAGATGCCTGGTTGCGTGGCGGTTGGTTGTGAAAACAGTTCTCCGAAAGGATTTAAAATGAAAATAAATATTTTGTTTCCATTTAATATGCTCTTTCATTAATTGTTTATCGAATTTTGTTTAGTTATCACATCATATGAATTCAAATTTCCCGCGCATTTTGCCTAAATATGGCGGCGGTTGGCCACACTATGTATATACAGTCACTATAGTTTAACCTAGTCTATTTTTTGTTGAAATTATTATTTGTCAAAATCCATTCTTTTGTACTAATAATTTGTTAAATAAATCTGTCGTTTTATTGTGCAGAACAATATTGTACGTAATAAATTTTAGCCATAAATTGTAATCAATATTACTCCATTATTCTAATTCATGTATTTGCAATAATTTCACTATTTTACCCTACATAATGTAAAATTAATCCTGTCAGGAAACAGCGATCCATATTTCAGGTTAGCATACAGAATACATAAACGTTCCGCGTTACGCGTGTGCTCCCGAACAAACAAGTGACGCACACTGGATGCTCATGTAATAATTTATGAAGCTTTTTCAGCTTGAAATGTGTGGTGACGCTACGCGGCTTTACTGTGTCAAATATAACATGATCCTGTTTAGCCCGCGCTTTAAAATTTTACTGCTAAAAGATAAGAAAGGTCTCCATGAAAATGTCGAATGAATTTTTCAAAAATAGGTCAAGCGTAACTAAAAGAATTGGGCTTCCAAATTATCAAAAGATGGCGCTGACGTAAAACGTCAAAATTCAAACGAATGGTACATTTTTCGCTGGCTTCCATATGAGTACAATTGGTATGAGACTAATTTTCGTAGTTTTTAATTTAATTTCGGATTTAGTATAGTGTTTTTTATCTTTGTTAATTTCGGTAGAATTGAGTTTGATCTTTCTTGTAGTAACAATTTAGTGATACTTTTAATAATATTTTAGTTAATAGGGTTAATTGTAGTAAGTATTCGTAGGTTAAGAGTATTTTAGTCATATTTTAATGAACAGTATATTAGTTTGTTTAATAAAAAAACATTTGATTTCCTTTATTTAGATTGTATTTCATTGCCGTAGTTGTACATATATTAATTTCTATCTACATAGCTTTACTTTTAATTGTTTTTCTTTCATAATGAACAATTTTCTTTGCTTAGATTTAGATACTATTTGTAGATTTGGGAATTGTAGTGTATCATCTAGATATATGGTGGAAGGCCAGCAAGTAATAAATAGTGGCCACATAATATTATGTGGTAAATATTTTCGGAGAAAACTCCATCGTAACTTTAACCTATAAATTGCATATCTCCTAATTTGTTCATTAATTTTTTAAAAATCAAAAACTTACCTGTTATATTAGCAGTAATTCAGATCCTACTAAGAATAAAACAATAATACCCGAAGATAAAAGCGTATTAAAATTCTTATACAAGTAAATACAATCCCTGAATAAAACAACCTCCTTTGGACATGTACACTTCACTCAGTTCAGAAATTTGCCACCAGTGGCGCTTTGTAATTTTGGAAGCCCAATATGAAACATGAGTTTATTTCTTTATTTATAAGTTATTTTTATTATATACTCACCTACATAGTCAAGAATGATATACAGAGGTGGACAAAAGTAATATGTTTATAGTTCTCGCAAATTTGAATCTTATTTTCTAAAGTCAGTATATCGGAGAATAAATTTACGAGAAATCTTTTGATATTGGCTATATGATTTAAGTGAAATACCGTAGCATATACTTGGTTTTTCGGTGGACAGAAGTATGGAAACATATTAATAATATTATTTTCTTACTTTCAGTTGTATTTTGTCATTTGTTTAGTAAGTTGATGTAAAGATGGGTAAAAATAAATATTTTCCGGACGACTTACGAGAAAAGGTAGTACAGATCCATAAAGATGGTGTGAAACAGAGCAATATTTAAAAATTTTAAAAATCAGTAAAAGTGGTGTAACAAAGATTCGGAAATAAAAATTCTTAATATGAAGTGTTCAAACTAATGTAAACGTCGGTCGTCTTGTCGTCCAAGAAAACCAGTGCTAGAATTGACAAAAACCATTCGGCGTCTATCCGTAAGTGATCCTACTTTATCATCAAGTGAACCTTGTTCAAATTCGGATCGCGCTTTGATAAGATGGCTATGTGATGTAGGATTAATAGAAAAAAATAACCGTTAAGAAACCTCTACTCCCAAAGAAAAACAGGAGAGTCAGAATTGCATTTGCTGAGGAACAATCATCGTGGACAAGTGAAAAATGGAATACTGTCATTTAATTATACCTCTTGCCGAGCATATTGACTCCCGTCGGAACAAATATTTTGAATTTACTATCATCACTCCAAAGGACAGTATCCATTTTTCAGTTGTCCTCCTGTTTTTCTTTGATAATAGAGGTTTTTTAACAGCTACTTTTCCTAGTAATCCTACATCACATAGCCGTCGTATCAAAATTGCGATCACAAAAATCAACACAAATTGTTCCTGAATTTTTTAACAAAGTTCAGTTGATAATAAAGTAGGATCATTTACAGATAGACGCCAATTGGTTTTTGTCAATTCTAGCACTGGTTTTCTTGGACGACCGACTTTTATATTAGTTTTAACACTTCCATATTAAGAATTTTTTTTCAAAATTATTGATTTTTAAAGTTTTGGAAATATTGCACTTTTTACTTAAATCGTACAGCCAATATCAAAAGATTTCTTATGAAATTATTCTTCGATATACTGATTTAAGAAAATAAGATTCAAATTTGCGAGAACTATAAACAGATTTTAAAAAATATTAAATATTTAAAAGTTTCCATGCTTTTGTCCGCCACTGTATGTATGTCAAAAACATATATGAATTTTTTATTCATATAAATAAGCACGTTTTTAGGTATCCAAATATATAGCATTAAACTAAAGAATATGTTAAATATAGTACCTTCAAGAAGGATAGCTGAATATACAATCGATGACACGAAAGAAAGCCGGTTCGGTAAGAGAAAATATTCCACTTAATCGTATTTTTATCTAGTAAACCATGGGCATCGTTTCGCTGCGATCTGTACTACTCTTGGTTGAAGCGGTTCATATATTACGCTAACGCCATCGGTGATCAAAAATTTGGTAGATTCAATGGCTCATCGCTTAATTTCTGTTATAAAAGCCAAAGAAAACCCAAAATTCCACGGTTTTTTGATTTTTTACATGTTAGAGTATTCTTAAATTCAGAAGTTCACTAATTTTTCTGTTTTTAAAATTCGGCTTGCTATGGAAGAAAAACAATGGCAAATATTTGGTATCCAGCGTTTCCCGCCTTACTACTTAGACGAACCCATTGGTGCTGCTGTTTTGGCTGCTGTTACCAGAGGTCTTAAACCATTTGTCAATGTTGTGTGGCTAAGGTTATTTCGTCTGTTTTATTATTAAATTACACTTACATAATGAATAGTATTCTGCTGCCTTAATCAAATAATAATAATACAAAACTGGAAAATGACATTTAGCCGAGTAGCACATATAACCACTATAAACAAACACTAATGGGAACAATCTGGCAGTCATTGGTTTGTTGATGAGAATTCCCACTTACAGTGTCGGCTAATAAAAGAGTTGGATTCGGTATCGTCATTCGCGCGTTTTGAAAGTGTGTAATATATTTTGGCATTTATAAAAACAGTGATAAAACATATATAGCGTGTTCAAAAAAAAAACCAATTCGGAGTAGGCTATGAACAGAAAAACGTATGTCTGATCGTTATTCAATTCAAAAGTCAAGTTGTCAAAATTGATCGTGAATTGTAATATTATGGAGAAAAGATAATAAAAAATCTGATGTGGTCAGCACATGACCTCCCGCAAATTCCATGTTTAAAATAGTAATGAGCTTTAAGTGGTTAAGGGCCGGTTCTACAATGTCTATTTATCTGAGGAATAAGTTTATTCTTGGTATAAATTTCAAATCTTGATTTTACAAGTTTATTTGAGACTATTCGTTAGTATAAACAAGGGGTTAATTTATTCGCTGGTAAATCGATCGAATAAAAAGTTATTCCATAGATAAATTGGAATGTCAGATTATATTGTTCGCAAATAATTAGCATTATTTAATTATTTATTATATTTGAACAGTTTTAGTAATGGCTTATAATGATATTTGTAATCTGCGTGTATTTGAATCAGATGATGATGACGAAATAGTTAATTACATAGCGAGACCAAGAAGAGCTAAAGTGTATGGTGAACGATACAATTATTTCGATGATCTAGATGACGGACAATTTTTTATTAGGTTAGATTACAAAAACCAACAGTTTTGCGTTTGTTAATTGAAATTGAACTTCTTAACGAGTCTCCTACCGACAGGTATGTATTATTTTAATTATATTTTTAATCCCGACAAGTTTTTATTTTTTGTAGAAGTCATTCCATAGCTCCCGTAACAAAAATTCTTCTTGCACTTAGATTTTACGCAGTAGGCACAATGCTTATTGCAGTTCCGAATTTTTCTGGAGTTAGCAAAACTTCAGCGTGTATGATTGTAAGAACTGTATCTGAGGCACTTGCATTACAAGCAGAACGATATATTTATTTACCTAAAACACAAGAAGAGAAAGAACGGACTGTTCTACGGTTTTATCAAATAGCACGATTTCCTAATGTTATAGGTGCCTTGGATTGTACACACGTAGAAATACAGTCACCTGGTGGAAATGATGCAGAACTATTTAGAATTAATCCCGCAGAAAATATTTAATATTTAAAGTTATGTTTACATAAACAGATTGACGATTGATCTTAAAAATCTTAAGTTAAACGACAATTTTACAAGTACCAGTATAGCCAACGTTGCAGTATTATAGCATAAACTAGGAATAACAAACCAAAGAATTAATATATCTTGTAGAACATTTACAATTATATTCGGAGTATAAAATTAAAGAATTATTTATCCATGGAATAGCTATACCACGAATTATACTAGCATTGTAGAACTGGCCCTAAGTAAAGTATCTTTTTCCATTCCGGTTGATCGTTTATAAACAAAATCTAATTTGTTGTTTTAATAAATAGAAGTCTGTAATACGAAATTAATTTCGTGCCAAAAATAATCGATTATCATGGGCCTATAGCGCTCACCATCAACTATAACAGTTCGACCTTCATCATTTTCGAAAAAGTAAGTTCCAATGACGCCACCTGACCATAGTGCGCACCACCCAGTCTCATTTGGACATGTAATGGTACCTCGTAAATCACATGAAGATTTTCCTCTGCCCATATCTGGCAATTTTGCTTATTAACATACCCAGAGAGGAGAAAATGTGCCTCACCAAAGAAAAAGATAATCCTCGAAAAATCATCATCAACTTCCAAGTGCTCTAAAAACGCAATCTGTGTAAATTCTTTGCTGTACATGATACATGTCGTAAATGTGTAGTTGTAAACCAATATTTGACATTTTGAAAACACGTACTTATACTGACAGATTTATATTTACAAATCAAATATATTTGTACTAAATTCTTCTTAACACGGTTTCATTAGTATTATGTTTTTGTTTGACGGATGGGTCAGATGATGTACAAAAATAAATTATTTTATAAATTTATATTTAAAGTTATTTAAAGTTTTTTAAAGTTATATTATCGTAGAATTGAAGATTTTACCATTATATTATATTTTTAATAGTAAAAGTTGCTGAAAAATTATATTCAATGCAATTTTTTCAAGAAAAACTGGTAAAAGCTTGTATAAGTGATACTTCCGGTTATCTGATATACACTAAAAACTAATCAACTCTTCTCACATTAGTATAGAATGAGTATACAAAATTTCAAAATTTTGTGGTTGATAGTATTTGAGTAATCGTGTCCACAGGATCCACACACACATACACACACACATACCCACAGACATCATTGTAAAAATGTTAAAATCGGATTCTGAGGACATCAAAACGTGCTTATTCACTAAAATCTCTATATGCGATTTTTAGCACGATCCCTATACCTCCCTTACCTAGGGTAGCGGGAGGTAAAAAGGATACAGAATATTGTCATTCGCCTTTTTCTAATTTATTTCTATTTCTAAAATAAGGATTCAAGAAGTATAGCTTTTATTTCTTTTGATAACATTTTTGACAATATCTCGTGTCAAATTGACATTTAATTTAATAATTTCAAATTTTTGGTCATAGCCTACTCCGAATTGGGATTTTTTTTGAACTGTAGAAAAGAAATTTGCGTCAATAACACAGTTATATGGGAAGAAATAATTATATGTATAATTTATATAGAAATTCGATATAAGTGGAATCATCTATTGGTTTCTAACGTTTTGATTATCGTACGGAGATCCCATAAAATAAAGGTATTATATGTTTTTGTTCTTTATACAGTGTGTCCATTTAAAGGTGCCACCATTGGGATCTCGAGAACTATAAGAGATGCGATGTCGATTAAATGGAACTTTTTGTGCGCCTTTGGGAGGCCATCTCAGATGTGCTTTTGTTTTTCCAAAAATTCTTACAGGGCACTAGATAATGACGAAAAACTGAATATTGTTGATTTTTCTTTTTCAAATAACTTTTAAACTATTAGTAATTGAGAAAAACGTTTCAAATACAAAAGATAGATATTTTTATTAACTAACCAGTGGCGTACGAAATAAATTTTTATATCCGTAAATTTTTGAGATATAATACAAACTTATAGTTTTTTAAATGGAACCCATCTGTTTGATGATTGGATAAGGTCCAATTCGAACTGGATCTAATTTTTTACGATTTAATTTATTTCCGTTTTCGATATATACCAATTCACCAACTTTGAACGTGTATTGGCGTCGATTCTTATCTACACGGTCCTTATTTATTTTGTAAATTTTTTTAGAATTTTCAAAAGCTATTTTACGGTCTTCCTCAAGTGATGATTGTTCCTCTTCCTGAATTGGTGTTATCGTTGGTTTTTTTCCAAACAGTAAGTATGATGGCGCAAAGTGTGTTGAACTATGAATAGTATCATTATACTCATCGACACATTCTTGTGCGAGGGTTGACCAAGCTCTATTATTTTCAATATTTATTTTGCATCTTAGGCGATTTACGATTGTTTGATTTAATCGTTCGTTAAGTCCATTTGATTCAGGGTGATCAATGCATGTAAAAACGATCTGTATTCCAGATTTCTCTAAATAGTTTTTCAAATTTGTAGAATTTATACCTGTATATTGGTCAGCTAATATGATAGAAATTTTATTTTTCTTTGCGATAGGGTTAATTAAATTTATAAAATCTTGAGCATTTTGGCCCTTTGTAGTTGAGATCCATGCATATCTGGTGAAGTGATCAACTAAGATATGCATATATCGTTTTGGGGATCGGTTTCCCCCAAAACCTCCGACACTATCGAGTGACATGATTTGAAATGGTTTTGTGGCAGGACCCAATTGTGATAGTAGGCCGATTGCACGACTACGACGAGCTTTGTTCTCAATACAAATCTTACAATTTTTGCAGTAGGAATATATAGCTTTGTCAAGACCCTTGAAGTAGTAATGAGGCCTGATTATAGCAATCATCTGTGCTGTACCAATATGCCCATAATGTTGATGTACAAGTTCAATTATTTCGTTTCCAAATATTGGAGAAACAAAAATTCTTGATTTTTCTTTTAATTTCTTTAATATTAGTCCTTGTTTATATTCTATCTGTTTTGTTGCTTTCATTTCAGAAAGATGTTCAGATTGATCTTTTAATATAGCAGATAAATCTATTAAATTTACAACCTGGATCACATCTTCATTCTCGAAATATTCAAGGATTGGGTTTCTAGACAATAGATCTGCGAGAATATTGTCTTTTCCTTTTTTATATATGATATTGAAATTGAACTGCGATAAATAAAGAATTAAGTCTCCTAAGATTTCGTCACTTCTGGCTTTTGTTTTTAAATTCTCTAATGGTTTGTGATCACTGCAGACCGTGAAATGTCGTCCAATTAAGTAATACTGCCAAAACTTTATTGCATCTTTGATGGCTTTGCATTCTAAATGTATAATACTTAAGCGTTTTTCACTATTTGATAGCTTTCGTGAATAATACGCGACAGGGTGTAGTATTCCATCTTCTTGTGGCTGTTTCAGTGTTGTGCCGATTCCTTTGTAACTGGCATCTGTCTCTATAAAGACGGGCTTGTTAATATCGTAAATGGCTAGGATCGGTTTAGAACATAAATAATCTTTGATCATATTGAAAGTTTGTTCACAATCTTCAGTCCATTCAAATTTAATATCTTTCCTCAATAATCGATGTAGAGGTTCAAGTTTCTGTGTACTATTTTCTACATACTTCAAATAAAAGTTTATGGAGCCTAGAATAATACGTACATCAGACTTATCAGAGGGTCTTCGTAGTTTTTTAATAGCGATTAAATTCTCTTGAGCTGGTGAAACTCTATTTTTCGAAATTGTATGTCCCAGATACTTGACTGATTTAGCTGCAAACTTACATTTGACTAGTTTTAATTTGAAACCTTCTGCACTAGTAACTTGTAAGAATTTCTCAATATGTTGTAGATGATCTTCCCAGGTTCGGGAGAAGATCAAAATATCATCTATGTAATTAATACAAAAGTCATCTAAATTATTTCTTCTTATGATATTTGATAATATTCTCTGGAACGTGGCCGGAGCATTTTTAAGTCCAAATGGAAGTACTCTGAACATGAACTTTCCATATTTTGTGACAAACGACGTTTTTTCTCGATCTTCTAATTTCAGCGTTATACACCAGAACGCAGAATTAATGTCTAAAACTGTAAAATATTCACAATTGGAAACTTTATCGATTACATCTTGGACTGTAGGAAATGGAAAACATTCTGGAACTACAAGTTTGTTTAATTTTCTAAAATCGATACATAAGCGAGATTTCTTCCCATCATCTTTTTTGTATGCAAGAGTTACTGGGGAAGCAAATGGAGAATCAGACTCTTCAATAATTCCTGCTTTTAGTAGTTCCTTAATCTGGTTTCTTATCTCTTCATCATCTGGGATTGAACATTTATACGGACGAGAGGTGACATATTCGTCTTTAATTATTTTATTTCTGCTTCTTTTGATTGTACTTTACCGATATCAAATTTATCCTTGGCAAACATGTGCCTATATGATTCAATCAGTTGTAAAATAGTTTGCTTTTGTTCATAATTTTCAATATGTTGTAAGTCTGCTTGAAATTCGTCTACATTTAAATTTTCATTGAAATTTACTTCAATATATTCATCTAAATTTTCGGCGTTATCTTGTGTTTGTATCTGATCATAGTAAGATCGATCTTCCTGTAGATTTATTACTTTCTTGCTATTGGTGCGTTGAAAAGTTCTTAAATGTTCATTTTGATTTAATTTAAATTTTTTTATTGCATCAATACCAAGTAGTAGATCGTAGGAGAAATTATCATTCTTGACTACGTAAGTCGTTATGTAATCTGTTATATTTCCAATACGTAGTTTAATAATAGCCCGGGCTGAAGTGAAATTACATCCGCTGATTGTTTTTAGTAAATCTCTTTGTTCTATTAATCTCAACTTAAGCAAATCAGCAATTCGTTGGTTTATTAGAGTTACATTCGAGCCACAATCATATAATGCCTTTATATTTAATTTGTCATTAATAATTACATTTAATTTTATCAGCGGATCTACTTTCGCCCGGCTCTTTAGTTTAAATTCTTGCTGTCAAGATCAATGTTTAATATTTCTAAGTCGGTCATATTTGATTTTAATTTTTCTGTGTTCGAATGCTTATTACGACATTCTACTAATGGGTGGTAACGATTTGGGAAACCCAGGGCTGCACAATTTGAACATGGTTTCCGTTGAGTTTCGTTTTTCTGTTGAGGTTCATTTCTTTTATTTGTGTTAGGATTTGGAACATACTTTTTATTTATCCTTGGACTTGATGGTCTTTCTTTCTTCTTTCTGGTAAATGCGTCTTCTAATTTTCGGAGTTCTGTATATAATTTATCAAGTGTTGTTATTTCTTCCCTATCAAGATCTTCCTGAGCTTCAATTGGCAAACCAAAAACTATTTGGTTGATACGTGATAACGTAGTACCTTGAGGTTCTACTTCTAGGCATAGCTTCTCTTTTACAAGTGCGTAATCGATTAAGGATCCCCCTAAATATTTGTAATTGAAAGCTTTCCTAACAATAGACCAACCTTTGTCCACAAAAACATTAAGAAAAGAATTCTTCCAATTCTCCCAGGAAGCGGTTAGACCAATTTTCTTCATATTGGTATCATACCAGTCCTTCGCGGAGCCAATGACAAAGAAACGTAAAGCCTGAATTTTTAAGCTATCAGAATTGATCTGGAATCGATTACATTCATCTTGAAATCTATTTAACCATTCCATTGGATCATGTTGTTTCTTTTCGAATTTGTCTAAAACAAATTCTTTCTCAACACGGTGTAGTTTTACGTCTTGATTTTAGCCTATTTCTAACTGGTGCTCTAATCGTTTAATTCGATTTTCCAGTTCTAATTGTAAAGGCTCGACAGATTTGGAAATCGGTATAGGGACATATTCTTCTAATGGAAGTTCTTGAAAACAAATATTTCCCACCTCATCGAAATATTCTTTCCGAATTTCGTCATCTATCTTTACAACTACTGTTCTATAACCATTTTCGTTTTTAATGGCAACTGTTGCATTATGTACGGGTTTTTTATTTGACAAAAAAGTGTGAAATTTTAAATCCATAGATTCTTCTGGAAATAAATACCAAGTCTTTTTATCAATAGAAATACATTGGATCACGAAAACCTTCTCTGCTTTCTTCACCACTCGAACATAGAGCTGGGCCATCTTACTGGTTGAAATCTTGTAATTTAATTTCTAAGATCGTTTTTTAAACGTGATTTTATTCTATAAAAGTACAAATATAATTATTACAATACTAAACATACACAAACACAAAATAGTTACCTATAAAAGAATTAAATTACACGTCCTTTCAACAAGTAAGTGACATACATAAATGACGTATTTAAACAATAAAACAAATAAACAAAACAAAGCAAAGCAACCTATAAATATAAATTATATGTTGCTTATGAAAAGAGTGCCAAGACTAGAGGTTGTAGCAGAGTAGCCGATTTACAATTATTTTAAAAATATTGGTAGATTTCCATTTAGAAATAGTACTTGTATTTAAATAATTTATTTCGTTAGAAAAATTTGCTCAAAACTCGTATCAAACTAATTTTTATAATGTTTGTATCTGGTCGCCCTTGGCACATTATAGTGTAATTTGTAATTGTGAGTCAAGAATGAAAATATTAAGTAATAAAGGCATAAAACAAATTATTTCGATCAAATACAGTATAAGTTCCATTTAAAAAAATGTAAGTTTGTGTTATATCTCGAAAATTTACGGATATAAAAAATTATTTCGTTCGCCACTGGTTAGTTAATAAAAATATCTATCTTTTGTATTTGAAACGTTTTTCTCAATTACTAATAGTTTAGAAGTTATTTGAAAAAGAAAAAATCAACAATATTCAGTTTTTCGTCATTATCTAGTGCCCTATGAGAATTTTTCGAAAAACAAAAGCACATCTGAGATGGCCTCCCAAAGGCGCACAAAAAGTTACATTTAACCGACATCGTATCTCTTATAGTTCACGAGATCCCAATGGTGGCACCTCTAAATGGGGCACACTGTATATATACTATGTAACGTAAATCTTTTTATTTTGGATTTAAAAAATATTAAAAGTACTCAGTTTTAGACTGCTATTTTTCCTAAAATAGATTGTAACTGCTGTCGTACGGAGACTTTTATATCACTGCACATGCTGTACTTGAGCTTATTTGATACAGCTACCCGTTCCTATTCCTATCTTATCTCTTTAAAATCTCATAACCTTCGGCTTCGGATATCCGTACATTTTATTTTCCTGTATCCTTGTTATCCCGTGGGATCAGGCACGCTTCAACTGTTTTTCTGATGCGGTTTTCTTTCTATCTTAATCTCAGTTGACTTGGCTTGAAATAGTTCAACTCGCACAAAACATCTGAGATCGAATGGAACAGCTGCGCATCTGACTTGTTGCGGAAACGAGAACGCGACCAGCCATGGAAATGGAAAATGATTAATATGGCGCGAACAGATAAAAGATTTGAGGTTATGAATGAGTGAGATATGTTTGGTTTATGGTTAGTTAGGTTCCGTTTTTCTGCCGTTTTTGTTTTGATTTATAATAGTAAAAAATCTGTTGTCGCCAGTGGACATCACTATACCTCTCTCCAGTACTTCTGATGATACCGCAACAGGCGATTTTCTACCAAAGTGGTGCAAACCAAAATCCAGTGTTATTCCATGTTTGGAAAGTACTTATTTACAAAAATAAAATATCTGTTGTTGCTAGCACTATACCTCCTGCCAGTACTTCTGATGATGCCGCAACTGACGAAATTATAAAATAATGTAAAAATACCTCGAAAAATACACTCTTCTTGTGAAACTAAACCGAATGTTATTATTTTTTTAACTTTTATTAATTTAAGTACATATCTACATATTTATTGATGCTGGAAAATATATTATTTTTCTTTGCATCCATATGATACAACTATTGTTTTATTTACTATTACAATTTTCTTTTTAAAACGTTACCATTAATAATTTGAAATGGTAAATTCTTTGACAGTGACATTTATCTGTCGATTACGTACATTTGAAATTTGTGTAACTTACGAATTGTGTTTATCTTTAAAACATAGGCTCCGGGATTTATAAAATAGATTATTTTATACCGTGAGTATTTTTAACGTGAAACACTGGGTTTGTCATTGCCATGGTTACGATTCGACATTTGATTGACAGCAATGTATTTGCGTGTCCCATTTAAAATGAAACTTAGGGAACGAATTTGACAGATGTATTCAGATGTGGTCAGAAAACCACTCAAGAGCACTAAACATATTTCGGGCACAAGGTGCACACTAAATTTAATTTTTAGAAAACGTATAATTATTTAAACAAAATTAACCTGTAATGGCATCTTGTCAATATGACAGATAACCGCTGAATTTTCCTATAAGTTACGACTTGACATTTGATTTGATTGACAGCATGTATTTGCCTGTTTCATTTAAACAGAAGTATTATATTTAAATATTGTAAGAAATTTGACCAAGTCAGAAAATCAATTGGGCACAAGGTGCACACAATATTTTTTCTACAACTAAATTTAATTTAGAAAAAAAGTATAATTATTTAAACAAAATTTACCTCTACCGACGTCTTGTCAAATGTCAAATTCGTTCCCTATGTTTCATTTTAAATGGGACAAACAAATACATTGCTGTCAATCAAATGTCAAGTCGTAACCACAGATGACAAATCCAATGTTTCACGTTAAAAAATACTCACTGTATATTTATCTATAAAATATATAGAAAAAGTTTGAATGCATACCTGTAGAAATTTTAATAATCTTTAATTCTTACAATAACATAAATTGCGAAAAGATTACATTTAAAGGAATTTTTCGAAGAAAAACTATTTTGAGCTTCAAGAAAATTGCCATTTTTAATTACCTGGTTTACAACAAAATCTAATGGGTTCTTTACATATTAGAATAAGGTAGAAATACAAGATTTCAGAATTTTATGAATGATAGTATTTGAGTTAGAGCGTTGACAAAATCCATACACATACACATATACAGATATCATCGCGAAAATGTTAAAATCGGATTGTAGGGACCTTAAAACGTGGTCATTTACCAAAATCTCAATATGCGATTTTTAGCACGTCTCCTATAACTCCTTACCAATGGTAGCGCCCATAATTATTGTAGGATTAAATAAATTTTTTATCATGGTAATTTGTAGAAGATGTGGCGAACAATATATTTCCAGCAATTTAATTCTTATTAATTTAAATACATACCTACGTATTCACTAATGGTGCAGACTATATCGTGTTCCTTTACATATAACTATTACTTTATTTACTATTTTCTTTTAAAAATGTCACCATTATTAATTTGAAGTGATCAGTTTTTTGACAGTGACATTAACCTCTCAGTTACATACATTTGAAATTAAAACTGTAAAACAAAGGAATTGTGTTTATCAAAGGCTCTGGGATTTAAAAAAATTAATTTTAATTTACCTGTAAAATATAAGAAAAAGTATTTATGCAGACCTGTAGAAAACTCAATAATCTTTCATTTGTATAGGTAATGACACAAAATGCGAAAAAATGGCATTTTTTAAAGAAAAACCATTACGAGCTTCAAGTAAAGTGCCATTTCCGGTTGTCCGATGTACACCAAAATCTAATGGTTTCTTTCCATAGAATAGGGCCGAAATACAATGTTTCAGAATTTTCTGAATGATAGTATTTGAGTTAAAGCCGACAAAATCCATACACACAAACATACACACATACAAACATCATTCTCGATTTGCAATTTTTAGCACGATCCCTATACCTCCGTTACCAAGGGTAGCGGGAGGTAGAAAAGAAAAATTATTTTCAACCGTTAAGTAACTGTCTTCCACCACTTACTTTTAAAATGACAATTTAATTATTTATACACGGCCGCATCGACCTTTAAACTAATGGACCAAGTGTCTCCTATTCCTTTATAGTTAGAATATTGTTCCAACATAGAAGGATAAGAATATATATTTTGTCCTTCAACAGTACGGAAGTTCTCAGTTAAAGTATACTGCGCATGCGTTCGTACTCATTGTACATCTTTTTCAGTCATATGTAAACCTCTATACATCGCTCTCTATCACTAAATAATTGTCAAAATTTACATTTGACGTTTCGTAAATGTTTGTGTATTATTTGCTTCTTTGCAGAACATTTACAATTATTTCTGTCAATATATACGTGTATGTGTTGTGAGGTGTGTATGTGACAAAATAATGGGGAAACGGTGTATTTCGTGCAGTCAACAGTACGTACGCAGTCCAGCTGTGTCATTTTATATGTAAGTTCTTATTAATTATTACTTGTCCCCTATAATATAATATTTATGTAATATATTGTATTAAAAATATATAATGAATCTAATTATGCACAAAATTAAATCTATACTCTTAGCGATTATGCACCAAGTACAACAAGTTAGGGACAAATCAAATTTTTTATTTTGCTGCGTTTTCTTAACTTCCGTAATATTGAAGGATAGAGATACTATGTCTGCACCGTTATCGCGGGACAGACGTTTTGCTTGTACGCTGCGTCTATTAGTTTAAAGGTCGATGCACGGACGTATCATAATTTGACAATTATACACGAATTTCTTTGACATAAACGTCATTTTATAGCCCACAGGCCTCATTATAGCCCGCCGGGCTATAATGAAACGTCAAACCTAATTATAACCTACAATATAAACAATTTAAACAGGCAACATGAAAAGTTTTTATTACAAATCGAAAATTTTTATATTCTTTAATGAAAAATGAAAATTAATTTTGTGATATTTATATGGAAAGCACGGAGATACACAAAATAAAACTCAAATGACAGAACTAATAAACAAACAATAAACTGTTGTTCTCCGCTTTCATAGCAACACTTTTCGTTCGTGCATAAAGCTTTGTATGTACCACTAGCGTAACTTGCTTTTATGGCCTTTGACGTGTTTTTATCCCTCGGCTTAAGCCCTGGGCTCAAAATCCCGCCGCAGGCCATAAAAGCCTCCTTACGTTCTTAATACATAAATAACTATTAAATCTAGAAAATAAATACATATCCATAGCCCGCATTGATTATATAGTTTTATATACCTACCTGCACTACTGAAATAAAATGACAATAAGTTAATGTCAGCATCATATATTCCATTTATTTCCCATCAAATTCAAATGGAAATGTCTTTTATATTATTTATAATGCTGTAAAAAATTGAAAAACAAACTTTATTGCAATATCAAAAATCTGTTGTGGCCAGCACAAGACCTCTCGCCATTTCCATATTAGGCTATATAAGTATTGTACTGCACTTCGCTTTCGAACCGTCGTTTTATAACAAAATATTACAGAACTTTACCCAAATATTGTTTTTTATTGTATTTAACATGTCTTCTGCACACATATAATTCTAATTATATATATTTTTCATTGTATGAGGAAGTTTGTAAATGTCATAGATTGTTCCAATTCATTAACCAGATTGGCGGTATTTCTGATGGATATATGCATTTTACCACAATTTTACCTATAATTTCAAATATTTAATTAATAAAACAATAAGAAAAGTTAAATATACTTCCCAGAAAAAGCTATCAGAATGTTACTAAAACTGTTGATATTTGACAATGACATGTGTCATGTTTTAAACATTGGAATTTGTCAACTGGTTTCCTTAGTGCCTTGGCCTCTGCGATTAGTTTACTTTATAAATTATAGAGTCTTTATCTCTAAATCTATACAAGATATAATAAAATTTTTAAGTGTATTAGATGGAGAATTTTATGTTCTTCAATATTTAATAAAAAAAAACTCCCAAAAAATTATATTTAGAAGATTTTTTCTAAGAAACTACTACTTCCGGTTGTTCAATTGTTACCAAAACCTTTTCAGCTCTTCCCAGGAATGTTAGATTGAGGAAACTGCAGTTAAATATTTTTTAAGTCTTATAGTTTTTGAGGAATCGTGACTACAACATCCAGACATACATACATACATACATACACACACACACACACACACACATCCACACACACACATCCACACACACACATCCACACACACACACACACACACACACACACACACACACACACACACACACACACAGACATTTTAAAAATGTTATAATCGGATTGTAAAATCTGGATATGCGAATTTTAGCATGAATCCAATAAAAGGTAAAAATAAACCAGTTGTGTTTATTTGCAGGTGAAGAAAATGGATTCCAGATCCTTCTGAAGCTATTTGTTCCTGTAATACTGGAAAGGTCAGACGAATTTTCTGTTTACATTTATTTCGAAATAGTGAGCTGAAACTTCCATTTACTAAATGTTTAAACGAATTTGCTCTTTGACCTTTGATAGCACAATAGGGGAAAATAATTTCCGGTTAATTTAATTCACTTTTGCACATTTTGTTGGTGAACAAAATTAAATTTTTGCAACCTTGTGGAGATAGTGAAAACATTAGTTACGGAAGTTAATTGTGTTCGAAATGAAATCAGGTGACACGATATTATACAAACGGGATGTTATTAAATTTTAAAATTTATATTTTTTGAAAAAGGGGAGAAATAATATAATTATGAGTACAATTGGTAGAGTAGAACAAAAAATAAATCAAATAATTTAAATTCATGCGAAATAAAATTCAATTTTCACAAAATTGATAAAAATGTTGTCGTTTTGCAAAATCATTACTTTATTGTGTGCAAGAACAATCAAGTGTATTTTGACCAAAATGACATTAACTTTATTATATTTGATTATAGAAATTAATAATTATTTTGAAATGTACAAAAATTATAGTTGAAAAGTGGAAATGTAAACCAATTTTTTTAATTTTTAAAAATTCTCCTTCAACAGTGTCATTAAATAATTTTTCCTACAACCGTGTGTAAAGTACATACTTTACGCACTCTTACGAGCTCTTGCGAATTCTAAATGACAATTGCGAAAATAAGTTTTATAAAATGAATCCTTTATACTATTTTTTATATTTTGCGTCTTTTATATACTAAAATAGTTTTAAAAAACTTCTATATTAAACCAAGTTGATTTAGGGAAATTTGTACTGGTATGTGTAAAGTTGTAGTTGCTAACATTGGATTGATATTAATTCAATAGGGGATTCCAGCTCAATCGAATTAAAGGAAAATAGTAAAAAAATACGAATGTATATGCTGAATATCGAATATTAATAAAAAAATGAAATGGTATAATTGAGATATTTCGGAAATAAGGGGTTTTTTGTTATAGCGCTTCGACACGAATATGAAATATATATATATATAAATAATATTTTGATTGGTGACCGAAAGACCGCCTATACATGCATAACAAATAGCGTGTTAGGAGGTGGGGGTTACTACCAATGGAAGTTAAGAGATTCAAATTCGAAAGGAGGGGCTAACATAAATTTCTTGCATTAAACTTAATCATTTAAATACACCTGTAATTATAAAGAATGTAGACTTATACAGTATTAATTTATTTTATGTAAATATAACTTAAAATAGCATATATTTCAAGAACATTAAGGTCCATGATGAAAACAATTTGATAAAAAAAAACACATAAGCATGACGTCACGTCAATCTTTTCAAAATTCGGGACACCCATAACTCGCTTATTAATAGGAATTTTTTCACTGAATTTTCATCAATAGTCTTAGTTTTCCTAATATTTTCAGATGAAATTATAAAAAAAAAAATGGTGGAATCCCCCATTATTTGAACGTTCATAAATGTCATCTAGTACCAACTTTCTGATACAAAAAAATCTTAATTAAATAATGGCTTTTTCGATACGCAATTGGATTTCCTAATGACCATTATGAACGCAAAATATAAAAAAGAAACACTTTCTATATCAATAATTGAAAATAAACATGGCTAATAAGCAATTTTACAAAATGTTTAACGTATGCGACGTACGCATATCATAGTCAAAGTTTTGATTGCAAATGTCATTTAACATAATATCTTTCATTTTCATGCAACCGCTAGTGGTTTTCGTTGTTTCCTTATTTACTTTATTCATTTACTCGTACTTGAAAATGGATTTGGGATTTTAAAAAGGTAACACAAAATCAAAAGGCTTGATAGTAGCAGTTGTAAGTATTTACAATAAAGTAGGTGTGTGATGTAGATATTAAGTACATATAAACTAAATAAATAAATATATCATCTTCGGTAATAATGACGATATACTTTACCGTGTGGGCGCTTACCAGGCGTCACCTCACGGGCACTCATAGCTGGTGTGAAGAGTACACCACAGGGATCACGATTAAAAGTCTGCACTGGCCGCGTTCGAACCCGGGACACCAGATTGGCAACCAGACACTATACGCACCCGGAAATAAACTAGAATTTTTTAAAACAAATAAATAAATATATCATCCTGGCATATTATGATGTTGACATATTTGTACCGCGCAGGCGCTTACCAGGAGTCACCCCACGGGCACTCATGTCTTGCATGAAGAGTGCACCATACGGGTCATTTTTGTACCATTTAAAATTAGAAATATTTGGCGTCGGTCGGGATCAAACCCTGTTCCGAGCCCGGTCCCCGAGATTCGCGACCAGACACTCAGGCACGCGGTCACGGAACCCCATTTTTTAAAACTAAGTTTTTTAAACTTTGATAATCTCTATCATATACTTTTAAGATCTAAATCTAATATAAATTCCGTATGTTCTAAGTTGTTACTATAGTGGAAGTTTCCATTATCAGGTATATTCATATTTTTGGTCGATACTGTGTGTTATCTTGTTAAATTTAATTTTGCTACAGAATATTAAATATATTCTTGGAAATCTTATAAAATTTGATTAATTATAAATTTTCTTAAAACTAAACTTTTGGTAATTATTAACTTTGTCTCGTCTTCCATCCCATTTTCTAACTTTTACTCAACTTGTAATTTTGTCTAACTAAAACACATATTCCTTGGGGCTTCTATTAAAATATCTTAATCAATGATTACATTTTAATCGCTTTGTTAAATACGATATTTTGTTTCATGATAGATGATTAGCTTAATCGGAGTGTTAAAATTTAATTAGTACCTACTATTTGGCTGGTCAAATTTTGACAAGTCGAATAATTGTACATTAGAGTACGTATGTAATATCACTTAATTTGTTTTTAAATTTCAACAAATGGATTAATTTCGTGAAATATACGTACACACTGATTACAGTTAACAAGGCAATTAGTTAATCATTGATTTATTATGCTTTCATGAAACCGGGCACATATTAAAATATTGTAAACAAAATAGTTACCTACATATTTCTGAATAAATTTTATATGGGTATGTTTCATGTCTAACTTTGTTAATAATTGATATGGATTCTAGTATACTACGAATTTTAATTTAAATACTTTGATGTATGACCTGGATAACTATTAATAGTGAGTGGAAAATTACAAAATAAAAATGAAAATTTAATCTAATTAATAAAGTTGAAAACAATACTACTACCATTACAAAAATGCGATTTTATTGACCGCTTATTAAATATGAATGGAAGTTTAAATATGAATTATAGTCTAAATTCAGGTTGATCAATCTAAGTTTTCCACCGTTATTATCTTGAGAACTATAAGAGATACAAGGTTGGTTAAATTAGCAAAGAAATACTATTTCGTAAGGCTATTACAAAAAAATTAATATTTTTTTTACCAGTTCTCAAAATATGATCTTAAATTTAAATGGGAACGTACATTTTTATTTTCTTATACGGAAAATAATTTTATTTTGAATTCAAGAAATAAAAGTTTTAATAGGTACCCTTTATATAGTTTGTACAGAATTTTACCGTTATAGCTTTGGTAGCCTGTGGTAGACCTGGCCTGGCATAGCTGGATGGAGCACTACTTGTCGCTTTATTCAGAGAGAAAGCAGGTTACCTGTTTCCGATTTACCCGCTGTACCTGCTTAATAAATATTTACATGTTATCAGGAGTAGACGTTCAGAGTAAAAGCAGACAACTGCTCAACAAGAACGGTGCAATTTTGAGAAAAAAAAAGTAGATGTGTTCATTAAAATTACTTATAGAAAATAAAATATAAAAATTTATTTATTATGTACTTCATTTAAAAAATCATTTACACATTACAGTGAAAACGAAAATCGAATTCAGAAACTTTGTATACCAAAAACTGGCATTTAAGTTCGCCCCCAACATTATAATTTAATAAATAACGAAGACGGATTTGTGAAAAATTCATTAGTCTCACTGGGATTTGAACACAGGGCCTAGTGATTTCTAGTCGGTCCACTGAGCTATGAGATCCCCTTGAAATCTGTGAATTTTTCACATGTCTCAAACACCGTTGTAAACGAGAACATCTTCCACTTGGAATATCGTTACCCGCATAACACCGCGACGACACCTGTGGTAGTGTAGTGGCACTAGGGTATTTAATGTGTTTAGATGTATTTTTACAGTAACTGAGTTACCATGAACATGTGTAAGAGTTCAAAACAATTTAAAATATAGGTCTAAATTAATAATAAAGAAAATATCTATTTTTCCCTATTTTGAAAATCAATATTCGACTGTGTTAGGATGGAGGTAGATACGGGAAAGTAAGAATTCTTCGACTTGCAGTCAAATAATAAAATTTATTCACGCCGACGTTTCGACTATACAATAGTCTTCCTCAGGGCTAGAATGGTCTAGTCGAAAAAGAAACCACATGTGGATAACGGAACATGCAACACGGACAATTAAAAATATAAATAAATAAATATGAATAAATAAATAAATAAATAGTTAAAAACAACATATCATAGAGAGAAAATCGTCAAAAAATTAAAAACTTGTCTTGGATGAATACAATACATATGGAAATACAAATAACTAAAGTAACGTATAAAAATTTATGAAAAATCAAAGTTGATTTTGTCAATTACTCTGTATATAACTGGACGTTTATAAAACCGGATTTTATTAACCTTTAAGTACTTGCGTCCATTTTTATAACACAAGTACTCGCGTGGTGTACTTTATACACCAGTAACAAAATGTGGTTATAGAGCAATGAAATAAAACAAGATTTTGTTTAATATATTCTCAATATATTTTGTAATTATTTAAGTACAAAATATGATAAAAAAAAATTATTTAGACTACCTTATGTTAAAATAATAAACAAAATGAAAGCAAGCGTAAAGATAAAAATTATTAAATTTGTTTACAAAAACTAACAATAAATATTTTTGCAGACTTTTCTGGATATAACTATTCGCTGTTACTTAATAATTATTGTCGTTATAGTTAATATTACATTCAGGGCAAGTAATCTTCGTAATTGCATGTTCCTTGCATACATATTTTTTACATAAATTGCATGAAATTGTTACCCGTTTTATCTGTCTACCTCAACCTTTCTCGCACCTTTATTGGTGGTCCCTCCTGATCCTGCTCCTCTTCTTGTATTTTAAATTTACTTAGAAAACTATGAATGCCCGTAGACAAGTTCTGCGTTCTGAAAGGTGTGGTTTCATCAGAGAGTTCGCTAGTTGCTTTAGAAAAAGTCTCCTGTATTTTTGAGGTTGCTCAATATGTTTAACGTTATACAGAATTTGGCTGTTTATAAATAATAAACAAAAAAAAAGAAGATATTTAATGCAAAGTAATCAAGTTAGAAGTTTCAAAATATACCCACATAACTACCCGCGTGGTGTATTCTGTACACCACAAGGAACACATACTAGTTTAAAATCAAATAACTATGTTTACCGTACAGCTTTCACAAAGATAATGAAAAGGCTTATAAAAGACAGTTCAGTAATAGGTTAGGTGGCTCCACAGTAGCGCGGAACTATTTAAATCAAAATTACAACTATTTTAGTCAAAATACACCAGCGCGAGTAGAGATGCACTCGATTTCGAGCTTTGGCCCGGCCCGGCCTGAAGCCTGCCACGATTTCGAGTCGATCATCGAGCCGGGCCGAAGATATTTTTTATCGGTCCGAATCGGGCTAATCATTTTCATAAATCGAGGCGAGTCGGACTTTTGATTTTGGCCAGGCCCGAAAAATCTTATAGTTCAATCAACTGCACAGTTTCCTTAATATTTTAATGAAAATGGATGAAGTTAAAAAGGAACAAAATGATTTAATAACAACATACTTCACATATTAATGAATAAAAATGTATTATTTTACTTCAAGAATTCAAGGTTATTCATTAAAGCATAATAATTATATTGTGATGTTGCTATTATTATTGTTATTACTCGTATACTTAAATAAAAGTGATTTTTGTTCCTACCATAATGATTTCTTGTCCTATTTTTGAACAGAAACAAAGTTAGATAAAAAATCCTTATGTAAATTATATTTTTTTATATAAGATTTGTGAAAAAGTTGTTTAAATTTTCGAACGGCTTTGGTAAACGAGGTGTTAAATACACGTTGGTCTGTAATTTTTATAACAAATTTACACTAGAAGTGTCTCTTTTTTAACTACTTATGTTAACTAATGTTGAAAGTTATAAGAATGTAGGTTTTTTATAAGTTTGACACGAAAAAATTTAAACATTTCGCTTTAACATAAAAATCAACATTAGGAATGCCGGATGCCCCCAATTTCGAGCTTTGGCCCGGTCCGGCCCGATTTCGAGTCAATTTTCGAGCCGGGCTAGCTAATATTTTTGTCGAGTCGATCTTCGAGTCGGGCCGGTAATTTTTATTTTCGGGCCGAGTCGATCCAAACCTCAAAGCCCGGCCCGGCCCGGCCCGAATGCATCTCTAAGCGCGAGTAGTTAAAGGTTAATAAAATAAGCTTTTTAGCACCCGTGTCCTGTTTGTTTTTTCAAAATCTGGTAACCCTCACTGATTAAATAATTCATACTTTTGTAACAGGGGTTACAGTGAAAACAAAAATATAAACGGTATAAATCAATATATTTATAATTATTTGGTTATTTACAATAACAAGACTAGTATACAAAATTCACTCATATACACAATATTTACAATTTGTACAATACATACATTCTTTGGTAAACATGAAATTTTGAATAAGTTAACATATATTTTGGTATTGATATGTCCATTAATTAGTAAAAGATTATTGTTAGATATCACAGTATCAAATTTACATTTAATTTGGCACATATTCACGTTTAAAAAACTTACAAGCTACCTAAATATGTATATTAACACGACAAACAAAATGTTAAAACTAGAAAGATGTCTTACACTATTATTAAATTCTGCAGTAGTATGTACAACAGTTGCAGTCGTTAAGGCACTAAGACTTAGTTCACTCGCCATTCTAGGGCTTTGCCTAGTAACCAAACTGGCTATTTTTTCTGCTTCTTTTACACAAGCTTCTAATTGTAAATCAGATGGCAACGCCACAGTAGATCTTACCATAACAACAACATCTAATTCTATACTCAAATAACCTGTCAAGTAACATTGCGCGACTTGTATTTGCCTTTCCAACGCTTTTAAAATAGCCCTTAAAGTTAAAGAACTCAATGATTGTCCATGTAGAGCATATAAGGCCCTATCTATTTGCTTTCTAGAGTACAATAACCTAACAATTCCTCCGCAAATGGGACAGCACGCCCCTGGCGGCGTGTAGCCCACACAATCCTCCCGCGGTAACGCAGGACACTGTACAACGTTGCCACATTGTTGCGATTTGAAGTCGCTAATGACGCCTATGGTGCTGCACGGACTGTAGTAGTCGACAGAAACGAAATCTGCCAACGCAGCACATTCGGAGATGTAGGTTTTGCCGTTCACTCCACAGATGGCGGTGCTACTGTTGCAGTTATGTAAACAGGGACCGCGGTATGCGAACTGTTTGCCGGATCGAAGCAGAAAGCAAGAGTTTGGATGCTCGATGTTGGAGGTGTCGCAGACTGGATCGTAGGGGAGGTTGTTGCAGTTTACAGAAGAATTTACTGAAAGACCGAACATTATTTTCATTTTCTTAAACAAAATTATTTATTTAGGAAAGTAAATTATTCTGGGATGCGGCATATAATAGTTATTTATATAATAATTGTTTAATAAACATAATATTTGGCAGAAAGGGCGAAGCGAGTTTTGCAAATAACGTGAATCAAACAATATCACGTTTTCATAACGTATTATGTACAAAATTGTATCTATTTCCGTTAAAATTATTTTAAAATACAAAAAAATCTAGGTTTTTATATGACAGCTCATTATACATATTTCAAATTCAATTTACCAAAGCGTTGCTTTGAAAATAAATGAATTAATTTTTTTAATTTAATGATTATATCAGTACATGCGTATTATCATTGAAAATGAGCTATGAATGTGTTCTGAAACCAACGTAGATCTTCCTTCTGATGTAGAGGAATTAGGTGTGAGTCAATAATTCATAAATTGATATTAAAGAAATCATATTCTTGTTTCTTTTTGACTCAATTGTCAGTTTTGTAATATACTTTACGTAACTCAATTATGTAATAGCTATTTATGTAATAAGTTGCGAAATGATAGTGTTTTAGGCACGCGACGTGAAATTTGTAGTCACGCGACGTGAAATTTGTACGCACGAGCGTAAGCGTGTAATACAACACGTCAAGAGCCTAAAACACTCATTTCGCAATGTATTACATACAAGATATTTTATAATAGCATTTTAAAACAGATCATTTATAGTCAAATATCAACATTTTGAATTTTTCAAAATTAAAAAGTAGGCAGACGTAAGGTTCATCTATTCGTTGCTTAAAAGTAACATTTTACGCATTAAGGGGGGGTTTCGAAAAAGCGACACGAAGTAATATCGGCCAAGCCATGAACTATTTCACGTTTGCTTATAATATTAACCAAGAGATGGCGATAGAATGGTTCGGGTCTCTACTTAGGTTTGTGCCTGTGATAAAATAATGAATGTGAACAAGAAGATACAGATTCTTTAGGTCAAATTTTACCCAAGGCCTGGGGTTTTATGACTAGTACATAAAAGCTTTTATAACCTGTGACAAAGCAACAGCAAACTATTCATTTTTGTAGCATTTCGCTTTCAACGAATGATTTCTAGATATGTACGACAATTTTCTTTTTAGATTTGTGTATAGGCATGATTACTGCCCAATTTCATAAATATCTAAGTATTTAATTAATGATAAAATAAGAAATATTACTACTTCCCAGTACTTCCCAGAAAAAGTCTTTAGAAATGTCTCTGGATTTTTAACGCTGACATTTATGTTAATTACAAACATTTTAATTTTTCAACGGGTTTCCATGAGTTGTTTAGTACAGTGGATTATATTATAAATTCATAATTCTCTATCTCTAAATCTATAGGAGATATAATAAAAGTGTTCAATGTATTGGATAGAGAATTTTATATTCTTTAACATTTGTAATAACATAAATTTCCAAAAAATATTATTTAGAAGATTTTTTTTAAGAAACTGCTACATCAGATTGTCCAATTGTTAGCAAAAATTTTCAGCTCTTGCCATTAATGTCAGATTAAGGAACACGTAGTTAAATAATTGGTTTTAAGTATTATAGTTTTTGAGGAATCATCCCTCAAACATCCACACACACATATATATATATATATATATATATATATATATATATATATATATATATACACACACATACACACATCCACACGCACACACAGACATTGTAATTCGTATAATATAAAATGAATTTGTATAACCCCTAAAATTTTAACTGCCAGTTATTGAGTATTATCATACACATTTCCATTTGTTTCTTTATATTAAAATAGTAAATATAACATATTAATTGTAAAAGCATTATATTTTAGATTACTAGTAAATACTTATTTCCCGCACATTAAATTAATGAATAAAGTAATTAAAATTGAAAACTTAAATGGAACATATGAACTACAACAGTAAATATTTGTTGGTGATGGTGACAAAAAAATATAGACATTATATATTATAAAATGACATAATTATGTTAATAAAATATAACACTGACAGACGTTGAAAATAGAATATACGGATAATATTGATAATCTATTAGAATAAAATTTGTACAACAATATAAATTGCTACTATGATAGATCTGAGACAGTGTATTTTTACTTCCCGCCATACGGTAAGGGAGGTAATGTTTTTGGTCCAAAAATTCGATAGAATAAGCACGAATTAGGGTCCCCACAACAACACGTTTTTGCTATTTTTACAATGATGTGTGTGTGTGTGTGTGCGACTATATTTTCATCTACAATAACTCATATCAAACTTTAAATAATTTCTATTTTCCGTATTTAAGCTTTCTGCAGTAATGTAAATTTTAAGTTATTTCGAGAAATCTTGAACGCCATTCGACTGATATGCAAATAACGAACTCGACTGATTATAAACCTCAGTCGCGTCCGTTATTTAATGACGTTAATAACTATAACCAGGGATTGTACAACTAGACCTAAGAAGATAAACACTGTATTTTCTAAATATTAGCATTCGCAAGTAACAAAAATTTATAATCCCTGGATAATTAGGGAAAAAATCGTGGGTCATTTACAACATAACCGGCCCTTTTTGTGAACAATAGATCAGTAATCTGCGGCTAATGTTGCAGCTAAAATTCTTTTCTTATCTATCACAGAGCCATAATGAGCTTTACAAGGATTACAAAATACCCATGTAATGTTTTCAATACAGGTGTGTGGGTCCTAACTTTTTGTTGGTTATGTAGTATACAAAGTGATAGTAGGGCTTTCTAATATAAATCCATATTCATATTCTAGGAAAATATTTATGAATATCTTCTTTCAAAGCAATACTACTTCATATTACATGCGGAATAAGTAAACATATATAAAAATGTAGCTTTTAATCAAATAAACATTTTTTATGATAGAACATAATTTCGTTTGACACTCATTTAACTATATGCCCATAATTTTTCTCATAAGTTGAGGCAGTTGAGGAATGCACCTATTTGATTAATAAAATAATTGCAGCTTAGATGTGCGCAGTGGACTGAGCCATCTTCAATTTAGTTGTACGATGAAAATAAAGAATTATAGCTGAAAACTTTATTTATTTGTTGACAAACCTAAAGAACTTACACTTTTAGTAGAAATTAAAACTGTTTTACATAATGACGCGATAGGCAGATAGATTTATGAATAATTACAAAAATCATACCGAGACTTGTTCAAGATTTACGAGTCTATTCTGTAACTCAGTCGTTAATTTAAAGTGACTGGTTATAATCTTTAACCAATCATGTATGTTGATATATAACAAAAAATTTTTAGTTGTCAAATCAATATCTATTGGATATTTTTTTTAACCAGTTGTTTAAAAATAACGACTGAGTTACAGTCGAGATTATTCGACACTTTTTGACCAACTCATGGCATTATGAATGTCTACTTTTTACCTCTCGCCACCGTATATGAGTATACATCTCTCATCATGCTAAAAATCGCATATCGTCATGAGCACGTGTTAAGGTCCCTAGAATCCGATTTTAACATTACGAGGCGAAGGCGAGGGCTGTAATTGTATAAGGACTGAAAACATGAATTTTCATAAGAGATGCATACAACTTTTTTTTTAATCTTGCGAAATTGTTACTTTTTAAAAAAGAAAATTATAATAATCCGATGTAATTGAATTGCATACAAACTAAACAGATAATCGACATACCATTTGCAAGGAAACAAATGAAACAATTAAAATATTTATTGATAATTGTCGTCTCAGAAATTTCCTAAATTTTTAACCAAAAATAATGGAAGCTGTTATTTATAATTCTATAATTTACTCGGGCCTATTCTGTAACTCAGTAGTTAACTACTGGTTAAAAAATTGAATCAATCAAAAATATTGATTTATATAAAAATTGGATTTTTACTTATCGAATCAATAGCTATTGGATAATATTTATAATCAGTTGTTAAAAAACTAACCACCGAGTCACATAATAGGCCTGACTGTCTATCAACTCTGAATTTGTTGCTTACATGACGCCACGAGAAATATAAAGATGAATATCGTCGATTCAAAGGTTGGCGCGTCAAAGAAAAATCCAAGAAAGTGACAGAAATGATTTTTATCTCTCGCTACGAGAAGTATTGGATACATGCTAAATATCAAATATCCAGATTTTAGTAAATAAGCACGTTTTAAGGTCACTAGAATCCGATTTTAACATTTTTACAATGATGCCTATGTGTATGTTATTATAAATATTAAAGAATATCAAATTTTCTATCCGATACATGTAACTTTGAGGGACAAAAATAATTATTCTATAATCAATAATTTTACCTTTTGATTACATATCATTTACTGAGTGAAAAACTACTTAACTTCAAACTTTTTTTTGTAAATAATTTGAATTATTTAATATTACTGTATTATTAATTATTATTATTATTATTATTATTATTATTATTATCATCATTATTATTTCATATTTAATTATTGCATAATCAATAATTTTACCATTTTGAAAAAACATTCACAATGATGATGGTTAATTGATTACATATCAATTACTAACTGAGTGAATATCTACTTAACTTTATTTATGATGATGTTACTGTGGTAGCGAAACTATAGTCATCATGATATAAATATTTTTCTAAAACTAAAAAAAACTGAGTCTTTATTTAACATACAAATTCAAGAATGAAGTTTCACCATGTTAGAGCTGATACCATAAAAGAAATTTCAATTGCCTTAAAATATATTGTTTCTTGTTATTACTTGATTTCTTGTATTTAGTGAAACAATACTTTTACTAAAAATCACTAATTGTTAATAATATATGTTTTGATTTGTTCACAATAGAATATTTCGAGACAAATTTCTCTTACATTTTTAGCTTAGATTTATTTTCTCTAAGAAACCATTCATGGAAATAGCCGCAGTAATAAAAGATTGTAAATCAAATTACAAAAATGTCTTGCATAGTCAGGTAGAACTTCAATGTTTACTTTCCGAACTGCATTACCGACATTTCTAGTGCTGACATCTGTAAGGTAATGCCCAAACTATTTTTCAGTGCCGCGGCAGTCAAATGAGTCTGTTTTGGTAAATTTTTCGTTCGTGTCGTTTTAAAAACCTGTTGCATACACTTTTATAAAATTTATATATTTGTTTATAGTTTTTAATAAATTGTGTCCTGAATATAATTTGGTCTACGTATTTTAAGTTATAAACCGGAAATTAATTATTTTTTTTCATATCCGTTTTATTTTCTCAACCAAAATGGTTTTAGGACACAAACATAATCATATAATTTACAAAATTTTAATAAATATTTACTTTTTTTTATTACAATCGCGAGGGGACACGAACAAAAAATGATTTTTTTGCTTATGCAACCCTCTTCATTCAAACCCCCCCTTAAACTGTCACTTTTACACATTAAACTGACAATTTTACGCATTAAACTGTCATTTTTAAGCACTACTTCAAGTATTTCATTTATAACGAAAATGACAATCAAAAAGTTGTTATAAAACGCTAGTATAAAAAGATTTTTACGAAGCTGACATTTGAAAACGTCACAAGGTAAGGTAAAATTGAACTTTTTAAAACGGAATTAGATAAAAATTTATTATCCCTCCAACGTTTCAACCCTACCTCGATCCTCAGGAACTACAAAATGTTAAGTATAAAATATTATGAAAACATTGAATTTTGAACAAATGGACACTACTATGTATTAAATCTTATATGTAATATTTTCCACATGTATCAATGAGATTCAATTGTAAGTAATACAGATATCCTTTAGTCAAATGAGGAAGTATTATTGTAAATGGAAGGTGTAAAAGGAAACTCATTATTGCAAAATATGTCAAATTTTATGTGTCAAATATTTCATATCTGAATGTTAATGAATTTTAAAATATCTTACCCCCCGTTTTGATCAGTTTTGACATTTGTCCTTTATTTCTTACTTCTGTTAATAATATCTCTTTCTTTATTTGATCCTTTGGTCTCTCACTTTTTTCTGACAGGTGTTACAAAGTTACCAAAATATTTTCGACAAAGGACTGTTTTAGCTTAAACACGCTAATACAACCCACTGAATCTCACCCATTAATTTTTAACTATTACAGATGTTTTACATTTATTACCGTAAAAGGCATTCATAATTTAAAATAAATGTAAAACATCTGTAATAGTTAAAAATTAATTTATTTCGTAAATAGTATCCATTTGTTTAAAATGCAATGTTGTCAAAAAAATTTATACCTAACATTGTGTAGTTCTGGTAGGGTCCAAACGTTGAAGAAATAAAAAAAAATATATGGTTGCATCTCAGAATAATTTACTTTCCTAACTATCCAATCCAGTCAAGAAAGTACTTGTCTTCAAAATTATTTATACTTACTACACTGATACTGCTTGCATGGATTGTGAAGCAACGACAAACACACTTTTGGATCTGGGATACACTGTTGCCCAATAGGACATGGATTTTTTTCGCATGGGTCCTCACAGGAACCATACTCTATATCTGCGTCTGGCAACGATGCACACCTGAAAGAAAAAATGCATTATAACTATTTCAACGAGAATGGCAACAAATTGTAGGACTGAAAATGTTATGAAAATGACAGAAATTTTTCAGTGTGTACATTTTAAGAAAAATAAATAATAAAAAAAGGTAATAGAATATCCCATTATGCTGGTGACCCAAAAAAAAAAACACAATCTGTATGAAGATTTCAAAATATTTAAGAGATAGTTACGAAGTCGGTAAAAGTAAACAAAAGTTGCTCCATTAGGATACTATTTTAGTGGTATACTTTGAAACTCAATAAGTTTAAAAAAAAAAACAAAAATTAAACTAGACTATACATTTCTACGTAATTACACTAGTTAAAAATTTCTAAAATTAAGTACGTAATTTTAGTAGTGACAGCGATTTTTTACTATCATATTCATAATATAAAATTAGTATCGCCATTCAAAAGAACATGAAAAAGTGCCCTAAAGTGCTACAAACTAAAAACCTGTGTTATTTCACATTTGGAAAGTAGCTATTTACAAAAATAAAATATCTGTTGTGGCCAGCACTATACCTCCCGCCAGTACTTCTGATGATGCCGCAACTGAAGATATTGTACAATAAAGTAAAAATACACTTTTCTTGTGAAACTAAATCGAGTGTTATTATTTTTTTTTTAACTTTTATTAATTTAAATACGTACGTACATATTTATTGATGCTGGGAACTATATTATGTTCCTTTGCATTCGCATAATATAACGATTGTTTTATTTACTACTAGCTGACCCGCCCCGGCTTCGCACGGGTATAGCTAAAATAACGATTAGCTACATGTGTACCAATACTTTTTCACATTTACTTCAGAGACATGCGCTGCGTAGGGAGCCGGTAACCTGCCTCGCATCGTACATGTAACAGGCTCCGCCCACTGCCGTCCCCAACCCCGCACCGCACCAAACAGCGCACTTTCTAAACATGTCTCGGGTACTTTTACTTATGTACATATGATGCAAGCTATCTCTCCGACAAATATCGAAAATCTTCTAACGGTTAAAACTTAACTATAGATACAAAGATAAAAATAATTGAAATCATCCACTATTGTACCGCCTTGAGGGATGTCTTTTCAAAAACGCTAAAATACTCTTTATTTTTAGCAAAAGCATAAATAAGAATTTTTATATTCCTAACTTGAGAAAAGATGGGTTCTCCATACAAACTTTCATCCCCTATTTCACTCCCTTCAAGTTTATTTTCGCGAAAAAAGGTAGCCTATGTGCTTTTCCAAGGTCCAATATATCTATACCAAAATTTATCAAAATTGGTTCAGCGGGAGAAATGATGGGTACTCCATACAAATTTTCATCCCCTATTTCACCCCCTTCAAGTTTTATTGTCGCGACAAAAGGTAGCCTATGTCCTTCCCTAAGCTCCAATCTATCTCTCGCAAAATTCATCAAAATTGGTTCAGCGGAAGAAATGATGGGTTCTCCATACAAATTTTCATCCCCTATTTCACCCCCTTCAAGTTTTATTTTCACGACAAAAGGTAGCCTATGTCCTTCCCTAAATCCAATCTATCTCTATCCCAAAATTCATCAAAATTGGTTCAGCGGAAGAAATGATGGGTCCTCCATACAAACTTTCATCCCCTATTTCACCCCTTCAAGTTTTATTTTTGCGACAATAGGTAGCCTATGTCCTTCCCTAAGGCCTAACTATCTCTGTACCAAAATTCGTCAAAATTGGTTCAGCGGTTTAGGCATGAAAACGTAACAAACAGACAGATAGACAGACAGACAGAGTTATTTTCGCATTTATTATATTAGTATGATTACAATTTTTTTTTAAAACGTTACCATTAATAATTTGAAATGATAGGTTCTTTGATAGTGACATTTATCTGCCAATTACATACATTTGAAGTCTGAACTGTGTAACTAAGGAATTGTGTTTATCTTTAAAACGTAGGCTCCCGGATTTATAAATTAAAATATTTTATATATTTATCTACAAAATATATAGAAAAAGTATGAATGCATACCTATAGAAAATTTAATAACCTATAATTCTTATAATAACATAAATTGCGAAAAATTTACATTTAAAGGTATTTTACGAAGAAAAACTATTTTGAGCTTCAAAGTGCCATTTCCGATTACCTATATTACACCAAAATCTAATGGCTTCTTTCCATATTAGAATAAGGTAGAAATACAAGGTTTCAGAATTTTCTGAATGATAGTATTTGAATTAGAGCGTTGACAAAATCCATAAACATCATCGTGAAAATGTTAAAATCTCGATATGCGATTTTTAGTACGATCCCTATACCTCCCTTACCAAGAGTAGCAAGTAAAATTGCAAAATTTATGTTATGGCCTATATCTAGTTCTAGTGAACTATGCATTTTTCAAATAATGATACATCACTAAAATGGCCTCCTAATGGGGTAACTTTCGCTGAAAACCACACCGGTCTTTCAACTTAAGTAACCAATGAACTAATAATATTTAAATTAAAATATTTTCTTACCTCGCTAAGCATAGATTAGGATAATTTACCCCATTCCTTCCACATATGGGCGAATACTGCAAAGGACAATTACAAGGAAGAGTCGTGTATCCTGGATCATCTATACTCAACCCCGTCGCATCACACTGCTTTTTACTACAAATTATTTCTCCAGCAAAACAGCTACACATATTACAATCCATAGAAAATGACACTCCATGTTCAATTTTATTTTTACCCAACCAACAGGGATCCAGCAGAAAACAAGGCAACGGTTGACACTCTTCTATACTTCCATTGGCGCATTTACAGATTTTAAGACAGCCATTTTGTCCAGTAGCAATGGGTATACGAACATGCGCGCCATCTGGCACTAGATATTGGGAGACTTCGCCCATTTTACAACCTGGCGTGCATGTATAAGCCTTACAATTAGTCCCAGGTACGCAATTCCTGTTTATAGTACATATTTGATTAGGCCCACATGGTTCTCCCTTACAGGGACTTGAAATTTGATCTTGTGGAACAGTATATGGATTATATGAAGGTTTCATGAAGTGTTGTAGTGATATACATGGAGTATCACTATTTTCTGGGGATAATTTCGCACATAAACTTTCTGCTGTATACTCTTGAGGAGTTCTGCTCCAATCTAAGCACTCACTAAGTATTTCTTCGCAAGCATCTCTACATATTTGAGTGGCATGTGAATGAGGGGTGCATGGTTTTATTTGTAAAGCGCATGCGATGGTTTTCCAAGTGTTAGGAGAGCAACGACTGATGTTCCGTAAAGGTAAATGTAACCCAGGAAGAGTTAAGTAACCCTGTTGTTGCCAATAAGCGACGTCAAAGCGTGCAGCTTCGTCAGCTTGAGCACTGCAAGAACGGAAAAGTTCGGTGGGACGGTTGTTGAAGTTCGTGCAGTAGCTTAAGCCGTCGCAACCCAATTCACAGGGTTCTTCAACTAAAAAAACAACAAAAAACATTGGTGCAGTGATAAATATGTACAGATGTCTCATTTTCGATGTTTTTTTAAAGTATCTCGGGTAATATTAATAATAGAGCAAAATCGTTTGCACATTCCAGGGTCAATATTTTGAGAAAAATTTAATAGTCACCACAGGAATTTTCGGCTTTCTTTTGTTTCTGAGCTACAGGTAGGGTTGCCAACTTTACAAAATTACAGAAAAGGTCAAAGGTGTTTTAATGCAAGATAATACAGGGTGATTCTTGACCTATACGCATAAATGTGAGGAATGAGTTTGTGATAGGTAATGACAAATAATGAAAAAAAAAAAAAAAATAGTAAAAGTTGTTAATTACGGAGATAACGAATAAAGTTTGAAATTATTTTAGTAGCAATAAACTAATAAAAAAATTAATTAACTAGGGTGCTGTGCATTAGTATCATAGCAATTTTTCGAGCCTCGGTTGCAAATGACCACTTTCTCTACCACGCTGCACCATTCGTAGAAAAACTTCTCGTCCTGGATGATGTCTGGGGAAACCTTTGTGCATAAAGGCGAGATGTAGCTCCTGAATTTTGTTCTGCTTCTCCGTACGCTAATATCATATCCATAAATTCTGCATTGGTGAAATGATGCGCCATAATAAAAATATCTCATATCTTATTTATTATAATAGTTAGAGAAAAATTATTTTAACAAATTTTGTACCGTTTTTTTCATGTAGAATAAAATGAAGTAATTAGATATTTTTAAATCTTAATCATTCTCGAGATATAACATAGACATGATTTTTTATATGGGAATCTCATATTTTTGCTTATTTCGTAAGTTTTTGAATGATATGTAACAAATCTACATTCTTTTGTCTTACACAAGAATAAAAGATGAATGATTAATTTTTTGGCATAAAAAATTGAAAATTATTAAGGAACAAATGAAAATATCTATTACAGTTCACCATTTGTTTATTTCTAATGTTATTTGTTTCAGTTTTACTCATATTTTTTTCAATTTATTTACTTTAAAAGCATATTAAACCAATTTTTTCAAATTATGTCAAAGCCAACTGTGACGTCGATAAATAATAATTCAACTAATCCGAAAATAATTGGTTTAGAATAATTTTGAGAACATAATTAATAGGTATGAAATCAAAACAAACAAATGATAAACTGTAATAGATTTTTTCATTTGTTTTTTAATAATTTTCATATTTCTTTACCCCCAAAATATTAATAATTTATCTTTTATTATGTGTAAAACAAAAGAATGTAGACTTTTTATATATCATTGAAAAGCTTACAAAAGAAGCAAAAAGATACTATTTTCAACATATAGGTTGCCATTTAAAAAATCATAAGTTTATGTTATATCTTGAGAATTATGAAGTTTTCAGAAAATCTAATTACGTCATTTTATTTTACCTCAAAAACGGTACAAAATTTGTTAAAACAATTTTTCTCTAACTACCATAAAAATAAGTTATGAGATATTTTCAAAATGAACGAAAAACGAGTTTTTGCCTCTAGCGTAGAAACAAAAGAAGATCGAAAATTCCTGTGTTGACTATTAAACTTTTCTCAAAATGTATCGGTAATAAGTATTTCTCGAGATACCCCAAAAATGTATCGAAAATGAGGAAGAAGAGGATTATCTTGCAGAAAAATATTCCATTTTTTCTTAAAACTTACATTTATATATTTTAAAATAAAAAATCTTTTTCTTACCTTCATCAATGCAGTTTCTAAGGTCTTCCTCTGCTAACTGGCTCAAACACTTGTCTTCAAACAACCTCGACCAGTCGTTGGTAAAAGTTCTTGCACACAGTTTCTTACATTGACTGCTGACTGCTCGATGACAACAATGCAGTTTGGCAGAATCCATTCCTAGTCTATCTATTCTAGAAGCTTCCCCTGTTGTGGCTACAGGATCAGTATTTGTCAGGAAACATTGCCAGAACGTGTCCTATACGAACAAAAAAATATATCAAACTAGTTTTTATTCATATTCACACGGTCATAAAATAATTCATGCAATTTTGCAAATCCTCTGTAAGTTCTTACACTATAAATACTTTCATTTTTCAACGAGCTAGTTAATACTTACTAGGAATGACGGAGGTCCACATTCTTCTTGTAAATTATCAACTATTTCTTGATGCGTAGTTTTGGATTTAAGGACCTTTTTGCAAGCATCTCGACATTGAGAACTAGATGATTTTTCACAACAGTGCAAATCTAAAAATATTACATTTCTTATTACTACGAAATATAATAATATCTTTGAAAATAATTCCAGTAGCTATAACCCCGAAAGTGTCATTATCATGATACTTTGGTAAAATTTAAGGGAGAATCTAAAAAACTAATATTATTTGTTGCCTCCGACTGAATTGGATTCAAGTTTAGTTTATAAACGTTGCGAATTAAAGAAGTTACAGTAAAATAAAGTTCAGCGGGCTTGAGTTTTGCAAAAAGGGGCATAGCAAGAAAAGAATGAGATTTTGTCAACACATTTAAACTTATATTTCCTTATGAAAATTGCTGAACTTTACTGGAAAGATGTAAAATTAACTGAAAATTAATTTTTTATACTGAAAATCTGTCTAAAACAATTTTTGTATAAATATGTTTGTTTGATAGCTAAAATTTGAATTGAAAATGTTCTCATTCTGTTTCCGGAGTATTGTGCAACCGCCTTCAGGGGACCGTAAATATTTTCGTTAGGTACTACGTCTTATAAAAAAACTCGTATCGCAGAGCCCCATAACTCGTGGGTCAGTGTCCACCGCACCACCGATGGCTACGCCATTGTTAACGCGCTTCTACTTGACGATCTATACACTCTGCTTTTTTATCATTTTACTTCTGCCTCACAGCGGACAAGTAGTATTTGTTTAATTTGGGGGCGTTGCGTCCAGTGGCGTATCTATGAGGAGGGTAAAGTGGGTAATTACCCCCCTAAAGAAATTGAAAATGTGTTCGTATATATAATAATGAACGACGAGAAACACAGTATTGCAGTATAAAACTAACGGAAATATTGAGACGAACGTTAAAAATCGACATTTTTCGTTTTTTAAGGAAAGAGATAATCGTGATAGAAATTTATTAGATAATTGCCGAGTTCTTATTCTAGTTTTGTCTATCAAATGGGCAAATGTGATTATTAGACCGATCTTTAAAGATACTTGCCTGAGATTTAAAAAAAAAAAAAACTGAGATACAGGTTCTACAAGGAAAAATGAATCATAATGAAACAAGTAACTTTTTCATCTAAGCGATGAAAAATTCTCTTATACAAAAACAAAGCAAGTTCGATTTTTACTCCCGGGACTCAATTTTTTTGTTCTTTTACGCAAATAAATGCAAATTACACCATTACCCCCCCTTGCCCTAAACTCTTAGACTATGTACCCCTGGCTGCGTCACAAGGAATTTGCCAGGTATTATTACTTTGTTGGAAAAAAAATTAATTATTTATTGATAGTTTTTGGGTTAAACCCTTAAATTCATGTTAGTATATTTCTATATTTAAATCTCCTTACGTTTGTGCGTATTCTTCGCCTGCGTCACCTTCACAATCCCCCTAACACACTCCTTAACCTTCCCACACTCGTTTACCCTCTCCCTTAATTCCCTTCCCGGAGTCTTGTTCCCCCGGAAAACACTCCTGCAAACATCTTTACATTCCTGCGTTGAAGCTTGAGCGCAGCAGGAGTCACCTTGAGCTTGACGCTCTACGCAGGAAAAAAATTCAAGTTCGTCACTCAAACGGCATTGTAAAAGGAGAGAAGAATGGTTGGAGGAAACGCTGCAGGCGCGGCGGCATGGAGCGGATAAAGCCAGAGGGCAACAGAAGCGGCCCGACCACCCCGAACCGGAGATCATCTCTGAAAAGAGAAAAAAATGTGTTAAATTTTTTTTAAGTTGTTTTCTACATAATAAACAACAAATATATTCGCTAAAATAATAAAATATTATGAAAACCTTGCGGCCATATCAGACACCGGCCATGCTCAGCTAGTAACCATAGACGCGTTTCGCTCTTGTTAGAGCTCATCAGTATGGTATAACTGCCGCCTCTTTGCAGAGACAATTCCCGCCAACTGAGCATAGCAAAAGATATAAATATCTCACTTAAGAGGGAAATGTACCCACATGTAGAGCCATCTATCGAAGAATCGCCAAAAAGCACTGGCAGGTATTGAAATAATAATAGTACAATAGCGAATTCTAGGTGAAACAATATTTAATAAAATATTATATTTAATAAAATATTAATATATTCGCGCTGACTGATCGTTCGAACCGTATTACTACTACCATTTGTAATTAAATTACCTCCTATTGAATTTACTTGGCTATTTCCAATGAGTTAACATTGTGATAAGATCAAGTAGCCTATTCAGAGAAACACAGTCATAAAGGTTGTAACGGATATAAAGATTGTTATCATAAAGACATTTGTAACAATCTTTATGAATTTGTAAATTCAGAACCTTCGTCGGTATTATTGACAATCTTTATAAAATAATACTTGTGAATGAACCAGATTATTTGACAATAGCTAACTTCATTATGCATATATGAACTTAACCTAACCTTATATGTCAACGTTTTATTCTTTTAATAATGTGTTGCCAATTATATTTAAAATGCAAACATTCTGCCAAAACAACTAAAGAAGAATATGACATTTGTGTCATATTTGAAAACTTCTAAATTATTTAGAACGGGTATGTTAATTCCTACCACTGATCCCAACGTGACTGAAAAGTTATGGAAAGATTTTTTTTATTTTGATTGAAGAAAAAGCACACATTAGCACCAAAATAAATAACAAGGTTTTCACGAATACCTACCACAGAATATAATATTTTCAAAGAAATATGTATTTACGTCAAAAGTAACTTTCGTCCACGACGGTTTTTATCGTTCTTATCATTATTTAAATCGAAGCAGGATCCATGCGAATAATCAACTGCATCCTGCTAATATTTAGCAGAAAGGCCATTATTAATAATATTTGATTGATGTAATAATCTGTCACATGTCAAATATTAGAAATAACAACGTGATGAGTATTCCCTGAACGTGATAACAACCATAAATACATAGTTTTAGCAGTCGTTATGATAAAGACTGTCAAAACACGTAACAATTGTTGACGGTAACCACCTTCCGTACTGAGAATAGCAAATTTGATTTTAACAATCTTTACAGTACATAACAACCATAAAGACCATAACGACAACACAAATATTGAGTTCTGAATAGACCCCCAAGTCAGCCGTCGGGATTCGAACCCAAAACGTTCACTTCACCGGAGTGATTCTCTTACCAACAAAGCTATTGGCTGCTCTATCTCACCGGCTCCAATAATCTTCCACTTAGCGTATAACTGCGAAGTATTTCGCAACTGAGAATATTATTATCCGTCACGTTATTAGATGTGGGGTTGAAATTACCGTTGCATTTTAACATCTTGTGAACATGTCATAATTTACTTGTGGCCCTAGGGGACCAATTTTTATATTAACAATGAGTTAACAGTGTGTAGATTTGAAATAAATTGTGACCTAACAGCTCGTCCGATTTTTACCAGGGAGCAATTTTGAATTTACCGCCAGAAGCCAGAAGTTTTGTTTAACTGAAATCCACTTGTAAACATTTGTCGGCCTGCAGGCCGCGTACTACATGTGCTGTCAATCAAATAACAATATCTCCTAAACAAACAATAAATGCATATTTATCTTCTAGAAAAATATTCAGAAACAGTGGCTTACACATAACTGTATTATAGCTATTTATGTGCTGAGTTACAGCGGAATTATATTATAATGGTGGACTACTACTAAAATATTTTGACACAATTATTTTTTGCTTAAAATGATAGCTAGCTCATTTTTACAAAAGAGGGATCTCGAGAGAGATTTTACATCTTGCAGCGTTTTCGATTCAACTGCTTCCGTGCAGTGGAAATGACGTCATTGCATTACAAGCATGTCGTACTTCTTTATTTCAGTGCAAATTTAGAGTACTTTAAATCGAACATACTGCGAGTGCATATTGGTGCATGTTACAGACTTACGTCAAACTTTTTTGACGTTTTGTATATACATTATTTTAAAAGCCAGAAATTTAATAAACAAAAATAACCATCCGCAATAATCAGAATATATTTTAAAATGATAATATATTTTGATCCTATACTATGTTTTTAAACTATAGACAGTAACTAGAAATTCTAGTGAGAAAATCAAAGCCTGTGATTGTCTGCTGCGTTATTTCGTGAAGCCTCATTTAACCAGACGAAATTTCAAGTTAACCTTCAAACGTAATTGAAACGTCAAACTCTCAGTAGCTGTCAAATCACTTGTTGAATTTGCACGTGTTTTTTGTTTCATTTCTCTTTTTGTGATATTTCACGAATAAAAACAGTTATAATATATAAATTTTTCATCAAGGAATTACAGAAAAATAATGCAATTAATTAATTTATAATTAAAAGTTATGTATTTATGATTTTGTATGAATAAATTAAGTAGATTATCTATAATAGTTTTGATTAAGTTTTGGTTAATGAAAATATAACCTGGAAAGTATAAATGCTGACGTGCCCTTCATTTTAACATTTCAATTCCCCCGCCAAATAAATCTAGTGACTTTTTTTGATAACTTCTCGCGGTGTAAATGTGGCTTCGTCTAGTGCTGTCTATAGTTTAAAAACACGGTATAGCAGTACAAACCGTATGTATTTTCTGATAGAACAGTATTTTGTAGGTTATGTTTACATAAATAAAAGTTTTTAGATGAAACGGTAGCAATTTATCTGAATTTAGACCAAAGTATTTTATTAACAGAACAGTAGAAAACGATAAGCAGAAAAACATTTTATATGTACAACAGTGTATTTTCAACGAACCTACAAATAGTACATTTACGAATATACTGTATTGCCAATATTCATAAACAATCATAAAAATTTTAAACGCTTCGTTATAATTTTTAACCAATAAAATCAGTCGACATTGAATGAAAAATCGAAATTTAATTTGTCAAGGTTGATTCTATTTGTCAAAAATTATAACGAGTCGTCTTATAACTTTACGTGTGTTTATGAATATGGGCATGATACTACTATATTACCAATAATATTCATATAATTTTTACTTTTCAAAAGTTAGCGTGAGTGGGCACTAGTGCATTGGAATCGAAAACGCTATTACATCTGTACCGTCCATAGAGTTTATTAGGCGTCTCGTGAGTCTCGTGGTCTCTTCACTAGCTGTCAGTCTTTCAAAGTTATCGTGGAGAAAGTAATACACGAGTCATTTTTGTGTTAGTGCATTATTTATTAGTATTACTCAAAAATATTAAAATCTACACATTAACGAGATATAATAAGATTTATTTTTCAAAACAATAGGGTCTTATACCATTTTTTTATTTATTTGTTTTTTGTTAGAGCAGGAGGATGAGGTAAGAATTTTAATGCAAACGCGACTTAAAAATTTTGCGTAATAAGCGAGATATGAATTTTAAAATTTTAAGAATTTGGTGCGTGACATAGCAGGTACTGACCAGTGATCGACAAACTGTTAGTTATAGAGGGGACAAATTTTTTCATGTGGAAATGAAATATTTTTATATAAAAACTTATACGTTGTATTCACGAAGAAATTATTATTAAGCATAAATAACATAAATAATAAGCATTTTTTTCCTAATAAATAATAGAACATTGAAACAGTTTGACAATATTATGACACAAAGTATGATGGCGGATGTGGATGGCGCTAGTGTTTGTTTGTTTTAAAGTTTCAATCTTTCAATGTTTCAAATTTCTGACATTATTAATTTAATTAATATTACAAATTGATTTAATTATAAATATATTATTTTTGTTAATATTACTAAATATTATAATTAAATAAATTCATCAAACACAAAATTGTTAAATTTTTTTTTGAAAGGTGATCGCAGCAGTCGCGCGGTCTCCTTTTTAAAATGAGGCGACCAATCAAATTCTTAGGACCTACCGCGTCGTACCCAATTAGTAATCAACTTCAATCGCTTGTAGTTTGCGACTTAATCAATATTTAAACCAAAAAATTTCACTAATTCTCATTAATTTATGTATATTTTTGTCTTCTTATTTAAGATAGTTAAATTTGACTATGGTATAGTACCATATTATTTTAACATGCCAAGATAAATTTACAAATTGACAGTTATTTCAATATAAACTGATAAAACTCTTATTGTCATTAAGAACAAGAGCGTTTTCGTCCACATTGTTTTATCTTGGAGTGCATCAGAGCAGCAGTAGTTGCAATGGTGCCATGGTGCATAGTCGTGGAGCAGAGTACAAGCAGTTCGGTGGATCGGATGGCACGATCGCCCGTGCGGCTGCAGCACGTGGTTATAAATCCCGCGGACAGCCAAGCCGGGCTACCAGTCCAACGGAGGCTGTATCGCACATCTCGCCAACTCGCAATTCCTACCAACATCTTCAAGAAGCGGAGAACGATTTATTCGCATGGTTTAATAAATAATTGTTCGAGTGTATTGTATAGGTTATTAATTCTGATTTCAAAATAAGGGGAATAAAAGGAAGATATCAGTTGCAAATAGTGCATACATTCAATTATTTTGTTGCGTCCTTATTTGAAAATGTATTTGGTTATAAAAAATGTGGAAAAAGTAAGATATTTATTTAATATACAGGATGGGGGTGGTTAAGTGTGAACTTAGGAATTTAATTAATAACACTATTCTGGACTTCCATTGTCTATATTTCAATAAATTTATTACACAACGTTTCGATTGTTGAAGTATCTACAATCGTCTTCAGGTGAATACTAACAAACTTAGAGACTACTAGAGCTTATATATATATATTCAGACGTCCAATCAGCGGCTTCCACACGTTGCTTATTTCTACACTTAGTTGGCTGAAGACTTCGTTGTTGTTGTTGATGACTGCTGCTTCCTTGAATTTTCTCTTGTATCAGTGTTCTTCTCTGGAGATGATTTTTGCTTCAGACCACTTCATCCTATGCTGTTTTTCCCAGGAATATTGTGCGATGCCGGATTTTGTTGTTTCTCCTCTCTGCATGTTCTTTAAGCCTGATTTCTAAAGGTCTTCTCGTTTCCCCCACGTATGACTCACCACATTCACACGGGACTTGGTAGATACAATTTTTGGAATTAATTCAAACGAAACGTCTCCTTCATTCAAACAAACATAGGAATTTAACATGGGATTTTAGTTTTATGAAATTTCCTACTCTTCTGTTCATTTTATGGCAAAAACTGTAGAGTACAAAGTTGCACAGAATTGAAAGTTACAAGCTGTTTTTTAAATTTTTTATTATGTTTTGAATTCTTCACAATTTAAAAAGAAATTTCAAAATTTCGGTTTATTAATAGCAATACTTTACACACTGCAGAGAGAGAGAGAGAGAGAGAGAGAGAGAGAGAGTAAAGTAAACGATTTTCGTATTTTATTTACTTTACATCAAAGCTGCCACCATATCAATACACGTGTGGCATTTAAGTTGTGCTACCTAAATTTAGTTTTTCCTGTACATTCATATTGGTAATACAGACAGAACTGTAGTATTCAACTTCGGATCTATTATCTGCCAAATGTATACTCGGTATTTGGTGTATCCAAATTGTTGTTCGTTAATTTCTAATTTGTTTCAGGAATGTTATTTAAGGTCGTATAAAAATACTGTATACAAGTAAAGTGTAAACAAGCTTTATGGGATTCTGTCAACAATTTTCGTAACTCGACAAGCCTCGTCACGAAATACTTAACCTCATACATAAAGCTTCTGTTTATACTTTTGTTTTATAGATCACTATCTAAAATTGCGAAGAAGCCAAACACATAATAAAAATAGTTTTAAATGCAACTTTTAATTCTGAACAACTTTATACATTCTGCAGTTTTTGCCGTAAAATGAACAAGAAAAAGAAATTGCATATAACTAAAATCCTTTGTTAAATCCCTAAGTTCACCCCTAACCACCCTATATACAAAATGGCTAGCAGTTACGCTAATATCCCTAAAATAGTATTTAAGTTTTAATGTATAAATTAATTTAATTGGTCATCTATGGCTTTTTTAGTAGATTACAAAAATCTTTCTTCATAATAAAGGACAATATCTTGAAAATAATTGCATACTATAAAAGTAAACACCATTATATTATACATACTTTCCTTCTGTATTTTATACAGATTCCGCTCTGTGTATATTGTGTCACGGTTTCCAAGGTGATATCCCCTCACGTTTTGGTCTTTTTTCCTGGTGACTCGATCACGCTTGCTCTGCTTCAATTAACCTGCGGATTTATTTACACGGGCCGTCATTAGCAGAGCTGGATTCGAACCCGAGACTCTGCAGATGGTCCGATAGCACATACGATGTTTACTCTGCCACTTAGCGACGTGCTTCGTGCTTTGCACGGTTTGTTGATGACTCCCATGAGCCCACTAATTAATTTCTTCTTTGACTGAAAGTGGATACTTTAATTCCAGGGTAGGTGGAGATGTTTTGGAAAGCAGTTAATTAAAAATTGCACAAAGATATAATTATGTGATTGTAAATTAATTTCTTAGGTGGGTTCTTTACTCGTATGTATGTGGGGCATGGGACAAGAATTTCAGCTGTTCGAATATGAAAGTCACGCTATCTATTAAGAGCGTAAGGAGGCTTTTATGGCCTGCGGCGGGATTTTGAGCCCGAGGCGTAAGCCGAGGGATAAAAACACGTCAAAGGCCATAAAAGCAAGTTACACTCGTGGTACATGCAAAACTTTATGCACGGACGAAAATTTTCAAATTATGAGTGTTAGAATAATTGTATCGAAAAGAATTTGTCCTCGTACATCCAGTATCTAGTGTTGCTATATGAAAGCGGAGAACAACAGTTTATTGTTTGTTTATTAGTTACGTCATTTTATTTTGTGTATCTCCGTGCTTTCCATATAAATATCACAAAATTAATTTTCATTTTTCATTAAAGAATATAAAAATTTTCGATTTGTAATAAAAACTTTTCATGTTGCCTGTTTAAATTGTTTATATTGTAGGTTATAATTTGGTTTGACGTTTCATTATAGCCCGGCGGTCTATAATGAGGCCCGCGGGCTATAAAATGAAGTTTATGTCAAAGAAATTCGTGTATAATTGTCAAATTATGATACGTCCGTGCATAAACAGCTATTTATTTGTCATTTGAAATTAAGGTGAAGGACCCAGCTGGTTTAACATAACTAAATCCTAAAGATGCCAAAGCATATCTGAGGGGTGCAGGATATAAGGTTATCACACAGCATCCATAGCTAAATATCACCCCTACACGTAGACTGGCAATAACTTACAGACTTAATTATCAATACACTAAATGTTGAAGCGGCTGACATTCGAACTAAACAGACAGAGATGTGGGAGAAAATTATAATAATTTCTAAACAGAATTTTGACTTATAAAGATAACAAAGTTGAAATATTGATACTGAAACTATAATTTAGAAGAGTTTATAATAAAGTGATTAGCTTGTTATTGCTCTAGCACTCGCCTTGTGACATGTAGTGCATTTAAATCAAATATGTTAAGCGACCTTCACCGCTCGGCTCCGTGGTCGTGGGTTCGATTCCCACCAAGGGCTTGGATGTTTGTGTATGTCCTAAATTAAATACTCAAAACTACATTGTCTCTGGCCAATCGGCTAAATAAATAAATAAATAAAAAAAAATCAAATATGTTAGAAAAGTCCAGTGCAAGTTTGTTACCTGTCGCTGTTAAATAGAGAGGTTACGTAGCAATGGATATAACTACACAAGATTCGGACTGTGAATATTTTTTACATCCGTTGTATTTACAGAGATACTTAGCACAACTCAAAATATTATTTTTGGTAGACTATACTGACAAGAACTGATGACCATAGTAATTGCAAGAAAGTGCGCACTCAGTAAGGTTCAATTCACTTGAAAAGTATAAATGAAACATATAAAACTCAGTTATGTATGCTCTCAGTGCAAAAAAGTTCGCTGTAAATATACAGGGTGTATCAAGTTAATGGAACAGTGCATTTTATTCATGTATGTGCAATGTTACACAAAAATGTGATTAAGATATTTTGTAAGGAATAGAGGGGAACACATTTTGGCATAACTACTATTATTTTAAAACCAGTGGTACTCAACTTATATGGACCAATGTTATATTTTTTTAAATGGCATTATATATTAATTGGAAAAATACTACCTTTTTTTTTAGTTTATGTTCTGTATTTATGTCAATGTATCCCCTGAAGAAGGCACCAGTTTATGGTGCCGAAACGTTGGGTTAAAATTAATAAATACAGAACATAAACTAAAAAAAAGGTAGTATTTTTCCAATTAATAATATGAGTTCTGAAAGATATTTTAATAATTTGGCATTATATATTTTTTATTAACTCATTAAATGGGGAATTTTCTTCAGAATTCAACAATTAAATAATATCCCTGTATAAATGGAAATCGCTATTAGTTAATCAATTTTTTAATGTGCCAAAAAAATTTTTGTTTGCAAACGGTAATATTTATGTATCAAAGCACTAAAGTTCTATTTTTTTTTTTTTATCATGAATGTGGAATTTATTTGCTGCAGCCCCTAAAGCCGGGGAAAATAAACCATATGAGTGATAAAAAGGAACTACATTCCGCGGTGCATATTAAATTTTATTTGAAATCGAAAAATTGGGACAATGAAAGGAATACTTATTTTTAAAGGTTATGTTTAAATCACTGTCAGTCTGACATGCAATGTCTCAGATTAGTAAATCTGAGACTTTGAAATTATCGCAAAGAACAGTCAAAATGATGTGTTTTACATCAAATTTATTCACCGGAATTATTTATTTCTTTCTTTATGCACATATTTTTGTAATTTTACGTGAAAATTTACTATTTGCTAAAATTATCTTACATGTACAACAATTATCATAAGGTTGGCAACATTGCATATTGCATGAAATCGTCGCATAATGGATTACTTTAGTGCCGATTTATGAGCTTCTACTGACGATTTGTGTGTACTTTAGTGACGATTTCTAATAAAGACATTTTATCCAATCGTGAAAATTAGCACATTCGGTTTACACGAGATTTATCCTATATTTGAATAAGTGAATAAATTATATAATTATTCCCATAAATAAGTATTATTAATTTGTCCTAGTTAATGGCACATCACTCTACAGTTTTATCAACGACACAACTATAAGTAAAAATAATTTCATCTTTTTTGTTGCACCGTATATCTATATTACATATTGCAAATGAGATTACTTTTATTTACTAAACTGTCCTCGTATGCAAAACATATACCTTTGCGTAGGTAGGCGGAAGTCAATATAGACCATTTTACAGAACATTTTTCAACGAGAAATATTCAAGTTTATCAAATGTATCTTCCGATGTTTGAGTCAACGTATACCGTTTTGCATTCGCAATTCGATGTTGATTTGTTTTATTGTAAACGAATAAATTAAAGGTTCGTTTACATGGGAGAGCGCTAATCTGATTATAAAATATTGGGATGATTTATCTTACAAGCTTTACATTTTAAAATAAGTTTCGCAAGACAAACTATATTGTTCAAACAAAATTATTTTTATATTAATGTTACCTATATTAAAATAGGTATGTATAGTCTATTTGAGAATGACTGGCAGTAATAAATCATTCTGTCAAAGACATTCCAGTGGCGCGCCAATAATTGTTTGCACAGGGATAGTCGAAATGACTAAATTCGGTAGAGAACTATAGTTTTAGGTCTAATAAAAATGTAAATATTGTATGTATGTATGTAAATATTAAATGTATGCAATATAATAATAATGACTGAGAAAGTTATATTTAAATATTAAAAACTTTTATTTTTAGTAAATGTATAAACAGATCACTCTACAAATCCTATCTACGTCTATGACACAGTCCGACGGGATTGTCGGACGGCATTTCTATTGTTCGACAAGTAAGTTTCGTTCCAGGTACAAAGCGAGCGGCTTATTTTGACCATCCTAGTGTAGTTACAACTGATTTTTCTGGTAGTTTTATTTGCCGCATTGCTGGCAAAAGTCCAATACTACTCTTGCAAATAATGATTTATTACTGCCAGTCATTCTCAAATAGACTATAGGTATTTTTTTATGAAATCTCATGTAAATTGAAAGCGATCTTTAATTCTAAAAATTCTTAATTGTTATTTATTAAGCTGTAATAATGGACCAATTTTTTATATTTTTACCTTCCGTCACTAGGTACCGAAGGTATTGTCTTTGGTCAAAAAAATCGGTGGTGAGTTTTTAATGAATAAGCACGTTTCAGAGTCTGTAGAATACGATTTTACTAATGTCTGTATGTATGTATGTATGTGTGTGTGTGTGTGTGTGTGTGTGTGTGTGTGTGTGTGTGTGTGTGTGTGTGTGTGTGTGTGTGACAAAAATTTCTCTGACGATAACTTCAACACTTCATTTCTAAAAATTATAATTCTTTTACATTTCTCTTCTTTACATCCATATGAAGAGCTGATTAAATTTTGGTTGTAATTGAACAACCGGAAAGTACCTTTATTTGAAATTCTTAATAGTTTTTATTAAAAAACGCAGTTAAATATCATTTTTTGACATTTTATGTTATAAATATGAAACAAAATTTGATTGTCTATACGATTTGATTACACATTTTCCTTCAAATTCAATAGGTACAGAGTTAAAAAAATTTAAATAGATTAACTTTCATAAATCAGCCAGCTATGCTATAACCCAGGTAACTGGTGATATATCAAATATTTTAATTGACAGATGTTAGTGTCAAGTGCAGTTTACATAGTATACACACATGTTAAAATCGGATTATAGGGACCTTAAAACGTTCTTATTCACTAAAATCTAGATATGCGATTTTTAGCATGAATCCAATACTTCTCTTAACGATAGGTAAAAAGTGCATAACTAACGACTCTATTATACCAAATAATTTTTAAGAACACTTTCCTATGTTGTGTTCTTGTCTTCATCAACAACTTAATTACTTCTTTAAAAATTCCATGTCGATGTATTATTAATGACGACGCTAATATCGCTTAATAGCAATATAAGTTATAAATAAAAAGTAAAATCACGTAGGCCGGTCTTCCTTGGAATAAAAACATACACCCTCGATTTGCTTTTGTTTGTACAGCATGCAGATTTATAAAACAAAGCGAAGTCGTTGCACGGTAGCTTACAGTAAAACAATAAAGGATCGCCAGTCCACGCCATAAGGATAAGCATAGACCGCCTTTGACCTAAGACGCAGTGAGTTGAATGGGTGTACTTTGAGAGGTACAGAGGGATGACCATTTAAAAATGACCGCATTCCACAAAAAATAAATAAAAGTATTGCCAAATATGTACAGCTGCTGCAGGTAATATTATTTATAAATAAAGAATACACTATTCAATAATTTCGAAAGAAATAATAAAATATATGAGATTATTAGAATAACATTACAGCAATGTAAATAGTAAAAGAAATTTGAAGAAAATATGACAAAAATTATAGTTATTTAAGTACTGAGTGCCATTTTCATAATCAGACTCACTTTAAGATTTTAATTAAATTTACTTTTGGACTTTATCTTTAATCTAAAGTAGTGATAAAGTGCTCTAGCTAAATTGCTAAAGTTATTATGAAAACTAATACAACTTTAGTTTTAATTTAAAGTGTTAACATTAAAAAGATACGATTCAAAAATTAATTTAATACATTAAAAAATTGTTCAAAAATTATGAATATTGGTATAAGTCTGGTTTACAAGATAGACCACCTTTTATTTTTTAAATAGCAAGCTATAATTATTTTACTAAAATATAATAGTCCAACTTTTATTATGGGGTATTCCACTCAATTTTTTTTATTATTTTAAATAAAACTTCATTCAGTTTTGAAGCAATTCATAGTATCAAAAAATCTTAATTGTTCCCAGTTTCAGAGTATTTTATTTTCGAGAAATCAGTGTAACGTCACATTTCCTCTATACTTGTCTTTCTCACACACACTGCTCTGAGTACGCTGCGAGAGAAGGATAACAATTGTATGACGTCAATTTTCCCTTTTAGCAAATGTTAAATATCTCGTAAAGTAATTATTTAAAAAATGTTTTCATTGTTTTAACTATTATTTATTGAGCCATACTTTATGTTAAATTGAAATTTTCTTAATTTTGTTGTTATGGTGGAATACCCCAGTCCAGTCAATGGAGACCAAAAAAGACCTTTGCCTTACAAAAGGTGGGGAAAAAACGATTTTCACATATGTTGTTTGGATCGAGTCAGGGATGAAAAATTTAAATTTGTGACCTTGAAGAGGCTCGGCGTGAGCCACTATCTTGGATCAAAGGTGCAAAAAATGAGTTTTTCGCTATTATCTCGAAAACAGTGGCCCGTATCAAAATTTTACAAGAATACAAAATTAAAGCCTGTTAATTTTTGTACAAAAAGGGTTCTTGCATTTTCTATCTAGGATGAACTCTCAAAGAGTTATGTTCAAGAATAGCAATTTATGAAAAAAGATTTACACTCAAAATATACACAATATTAATATTTTAATACTTAGTCTAATAGATTTTGTTATTTGTAACAGTTAACATTCCTCGTGGTATCAAAAGAAGTAAATTATCGATGATTTTTAAATAATTTTTGTCAGCGCTTTTTCACAAATTCATCAACCACTCTGACCCGGTTAAAGATACGGTACCGCGGGTTAAAAATTTTAATTCAGTTTGGAATTCTCCTTCATGTCATGTTAAACGATTTTTGCACTGATGAGCGGTTAATGAATTATTAACAATTTAAACTTATATGAAATTTCACTAAAATTTGAAACATCTGCAAATCGGCTTAGTTTTCATTTGGTATAACAAATATGTGAAAAAATTCGCGAAAAATAATATAATTGAACAATATTAGAAATTATTTTTATTTAAATATTCTAGGTGGCTATGTGAAAATTAAATTTAAAGTTTAATTTAAAAAACACTTTAAATAAGTAATAATGAAATCTCTATTTTATTTCGTTGTTTTCCATTGTTACATTTTGTTTATTTTTTATTTTCGTAGAGCCACCTAGAATATTTGAATAAAAATAATTTCTAATATTGTTCAATTATATTATTTTTAGACTACCATTGTGATAAGTATGACATATCAACTTAGTATCCTAACACTGAAAGTTGAACTTATCACATTAGTGTTACGATATATTTCATATCGTAATAGTTGACACGGTTGCTAGGTTACTATGTCATTATTTTCTGGCTATATGTATATATTATTCATTTGTCAGCTGTCAGTACGTTTGAACCTAAATTTCAGTTTTGCTGAAAAAGTAAAATTTATTTAAGCTCGTCTAAAAAATAATGTTCATAACTTGTATGAAATACAAATATCTTAGCTCGTGTGTATTGACTTGCAGTCCGCTACGCGTCGTGCGTCAATTTACACTCGCATGATATTTGGTATTTTTCATAACTTGTTACGAAAATAACTATTTTCGCGAATTTTTTCACATATTTGTTATACAAACTATTATCTATATCGTTGAAAAAAGAAAAAATGGCGGTTTATATTTTAGTGAAGGCAGCGCCTAGCTAAGACTACCACTGAACTCCGTCTGAACGCAGATTAACTAGAATTTTAGAAAATAATGTTTTTCGCGCGAAACCCTTTAGCCTCTATTTCTATGAATTTGAGTATAAATTTTTAGTATGTTATTAACACGAAATCAATGATTCAATATGTTCTAAACAAAATTTTGAAATTATGCATGGAACTGATAATATAAGCCATCAAAAATAGCTGTTTTTCAAGTAGTCATAACTTGGACCTTAAAATTTTTTTAAAAAAATCTGTTGTGGCCAGCACAAGACCTCTCGCCATTTCCATATTAGGCTATATATGTATTGTATTGCACTTCGCTTTCGAACCGTCGTTTTATAACAAAATATTACAGAACTTTACCCAAATATTGTTTTTTATTGTATTTAACATGTCTTCTGCACACATATAATTCTAATTATATCTATTTTATATCATTTTCATGTCAGAGATTGTTCTAATTTATTAACCAGATTGGCGGTATTTCTGATGGGTATATGCATTTTCCCACAATTTTACCTATAATTTCAAATATTTAATTAATAAAACAATAGGAAAAATTAAATATACTTCCCAGAAAAAGCTTTCACAATGTCACTAAAAATGTTGATATTTGACAATGACATGTGTCATGTTATAAACATTGGAATTTGTCAACTGGTTTCCTTAGCGCCTTGGCCTCTGCGATTAGTTCACTCTATTAAATTATAGTGTCTTTATCTCTAAATCTATACAAGATATAATAAAATTTTTAAGTGTATTAGATGGAGAATTTTATGTTCTTCAATATTTAATAAAAAAATCTCCCAAAAAATTATATTTAAAAGAATTTTTCTAAGAAACTACTACTTCGGGTTGTTCAATTGTTACCAAAACCTTTTCAGCTCTTCCCAGGAATGTCAGATTGAGGAAACTGCAGTTAAATATTTTTTAAGTCTTATAGTTTTTGAGGAATCGTGACTACAACATCCAGACATACATACACACACACACACACATCCACACACACACACACACACACACACACACACACACACAGAGAGAGAGAGACATCATTTTAAAAATTTTATAATCGGATTCTAGGGACCTTAAATCGTGCTTATTCAATAAAATCTGGATATGCGAATTTTAGCATGAATCCAATACCTCTCTTAGCGAGAGGTAAAAAGTGTACGGTTAATTTGTAGATCATACTTTCTTCTTTCATAATATGTATAGTTTGGAATGAATATTTCAATAGTGTGGGCTGTAGCGTTTCGCGCGAATCTCATTTTGAGGACTGCTATAGGATTGTCTTGTTATTAAAAATGATTATTTTCACTTATATATTTTCCTAAATAACACTTCAATTTCTATTACATAACGCATTTATTCTAGTAAAGATGATTAATTTCCCTATATATGTTTACAATTTTTTCCCAAGTTAATCTCTCTTCAACGCTTGAACCACACCTATTCTACTTAACCGTAAAAGTAGTGGACGCGCATGTTAATGCTATATGTTTTATGGCCCTCCATACATCAAACAGTCCTTAGCAAGACAATAGGCAGAGGTCGGTAAACAAACACACACGACACATGTACGATGCACACGTACACGTACGTTGCTTTGCTAGAGCTGCATGCGGTAAAGCCACGACACAATAAAGGCGGGGGTATGTACGCCTTGCCGCCTACGGCATAACCAGCTGCTGGAGAAAAGATAGTTGGTGTTGACTTAATTATGTATATTCAAGTAATTAATAATAGAGGGTTACGAGCTGCAGTACATTGTCATTGTTTGTATCTAATAACGTATGGCACAAAAGTTTACCTCGAAATTTCTACTCGATGATGTCTGATCTAGTGATCATGAAAACAACAAACACAACTCAACATCGCTGTGTTTTGTGAAATTGTTAACTTGTTCAGAGATCAAAATGTTAGCCAGACAGCCAGGCAACAATTTATAGGACGATAAGAGAATGCGAAGAGGGTATACGTACTATACGTTGCACTAATGGAGGGTTATGCAGAGATATATTTTCGTGCTGTCATCTAATGATATTTTTCTTGAACTACAATTGTGACTAAGTTCACTTCATTGCTATATTACAAACAAATGATCTTTGCAACAGTGACTTCTGCTATGCTATAACCACAGAATAGACATATACAGAAGCGACACTCCTTGTCTATACCATTGTTGTTGCGATTTGAAGTTTATGACCTTGAACTTTAAATTTGTTGGCAAATTTACGCGCGAAATTTAAATTGTTTTAAATGGTAAAAGAAAAATTAGAACACAAAAGTACTAAAATTTTAATTTTATTAACAAATTAAGAAGAAATCATAAAATAAACCCATAATTATGTTTTTATTGAACAAAAACGTGAATTTTACAAATTCAATACAATGCAGAATTTTCTATATCTTTGACGTGGGAAACACAAACGTCAGATTCAATGAATATGTCCCAAATATCCTTCTCCATCAAATTTTCTCTTCCTCAGGTCTTGAGCCACATTTTACACCCATATTTATTAAGTGAATATACATTTTGCATGATATGGCAGTCGTTTTGCATTACTTACATTTATGGATCTTTCGGAAACGAAAAAAAACTTACATTTCCCTTTCTCCATTTTTTAAATCTCCTTATACAGTTTTTATATGAACAAACAAGTCCTCCCGATTTTACCTTCTTCGTTTTTTCCATTTTATTAGAAACTAACACCACTTCGAAAATTCACAGACGGTTCACAAAATGACATTATGTCAAAAGTGAGAAGACGTGTTTGTTTTGCTTGAATTAGCCATAACCCTAAAATACATGGGCGTGACAAACTGAGACAACAGTTCCTCCAGAATATGTGAAATAAAATGATTTTCTTTATGATAACGATTTTTCCTATCATTTGTTGAAAAAATAACATATTTGTTCTTATTAGAAATCAATTTGTGTTTCTCAATATACTTTTATGATTGACCCCTAACAGAAATTTTTTTCGTCGAGATAATGAAAAGAACAAAGAATCGTAAGATACGAAGATATGCCAAAATAATCCGAGTTTACCCGATTAGCCCTTTAAATTTGTTGGCATACTCTTTCTCTCTCTAATTTTCGTTTCTCTCTCTGACTGTCGCTTCTGTATGAATGTCTATTCTGTGCTATAACTATAAAGAATTCATAACAAATGTGAAATTCTTTTAGCTTTCACGGCCATCGGAAGACATTGAATTATGTAAAACTCAAATGTCAAAACACAAGTACAGAAGACAGAACTTTAAAAATGGCGATGGTTTGTTTGTAATCGGATCTTCCATCTCAACTTCTACATCGTCGCACTCGTTCTTGCGTGTGACGTCAAAATCATAACCTGTCATTTGCTGAAAACTGAAAGACCTCATGTTTTGACACAAAACAGGATTAATAGAGTGGTACAATCCGCTCAAGACAGAATTGGTGTCTAGTCCAAAGCTGGGTCGCCGATTTGGAGTGTCATACAAGACCGTCCAGAAAATTTTGTACAGAAATAGTGTAATTATCGAAAATAAAAAGTGTCCCAAATACATTCAGGCACAGCTCGAAAGAATACCTGCATGTTGAAGAGCTTTGAGAAGAAGTGATTTTGTGAGAAACATTGTCATTGTAATGGATGATGAGAAATATTTTACACTCACTCACATTATGAAATGAAAGGCAGCGATGGATTTTACACCTCTGATATTGAAAACTGTCCAAACGAACAAACGAAGTTAAATTTAAATCAAAAGTGAAATTTGCTGACAAAGTTTTAGTTTGGTGCGTAATTTCTGAGACTGGGATTTCAACACCCCATGTTGGCCGAATTCGGAAAGAAGCTTTGGATGCATTATACCCGAAAATGTTTACCGTATATGCTTAATTTTATTAATATCCATCATCAGAACGACGAAATATTTTGGTCTGATCTCGCTTCGTGCCATTATGCCATGAGGACTTTGGAATGGTTGGAGCAGAATAACATAACCAAGAGAAGATAACACCCCAAATGCCCTTCAAGCTCGGCCAATAGAATTATTTTGGTCATTATTGAGTTGAAAGGTTTACGAAAACGGTTGGAGGCCCAAAACAAACAACAATTGCGGGCACGAATTTTTATAAAAATTCGGGTAGTGGACCTGAACATCGTCCGAAGTTTTGTATTAGTTTTCGTGTTTTCAGAGGATGTAATATTAATCATTTATATTTAAGTATGAATAAATTTTCGTTAATTTGCTGATTGAGCCTATTGATTTTTTTCTTAAAATTTATGTCCTATACGTTATTCGGTTCAAATCTACATTTGCAAACAGATTTCCCATATATAAAAATCTGTTGTGGCCAGCACAAGACCTCTCGCCATTTCCATATTAGGCTATATAAGTATTGTATTGCATTTCGCTTTCGAACCGTCGTTTTATAACAAAATATAATAGAACATTACCCAAATATTGTTTTTTATTATATTTAACATGTCTTCTGCACACATATAATTCTGATTATATCTATTTTATATCATTTTCATGTCAGAGATTATTCCCATTTATTAACCAGATTGGCGGTATTTCTGATGGATATATGCATTTTACCACAATTTTACCTATAATTTCAAATATTTAATTAATAAAACAATAAGAAAAGTTAAATATACTTCCCAGAAAAAGCTATCAGAATGTCACTAAAACTGTTGATATTTGATAATGACATCTGTCATGTTAGAAACATTGGAATTTGTCAACTGGTTTCCTTAGTGCCTTGGCCTCTGCGATTATTTTACTCTATAAATTATAGTGTCTTTATCTCTAAATCTATACAAGATATAATAAAAAATTTAAGTGTATTAGATGGAGAATTTTATGTTCTTCAATATTTAATAAAAAAAAACTCCCAAAAAATTATATTTAGAAGAATTTTTATAAGAAACTACTACTTCCGGTTGTTCAATTGTTACCAAAACCTTTTCAGCTCTACCCAGGAATGTCAGATTGAGGAAACTGCAGTTAAATATTTTTTAAGTCTTATAGTTTTTGAGGAATCGTGTCTACAACATCCAGACATACACACATACACACATCCACACACACACACAGACATCATTTTAAAAATGTTATAATCGGATTCTAGGGACCTTAAATCGTGCTTATCCAATAAAATCTGGATATGCGAATTTTAGCATGAATCCAATACCTCTCTTAGCGAGAGGTAAAAATATAGATGATAGGTGTGTCGATATACGTACTTGTTTATGTATACTCTCTTGTTTCTTTTCGTTTATATAGTAAATTATCTCTCCATTTAGTCATCAGCCATGGCTATTTATTCTCTCATTTTCTACACATATGATTAGCAACGCTTGATATACTTCAATATACCTGCCTACTGCATCAACACTATCTGATAGCTATGTTCAATTACATACTTTGCTTCATATTAACAGCCAAGTATTTTAATCGGTCTATTAATAGCAAAGTTGTAACTTCACATATTATTTACTTACCTATTTTTAGAGATTATACATTTTATGTAGAATAATTTGCAGAATGATTATAATGTTGCAACTGAAAGTTATTACCTCTATCATTAAAAAAAGAACTTACCGCTTAAAATACCGTTGAAGCAATCCCAGAAAGTTGTCTGTAAAGAAAGAAAATTATTAATATAAATACAGAGAAACATGCATATAAAATTATAATAAATAGCTATTTGTGTATTAAGAATGCAAATGGGATATTGTCGATTGAGAGGTTGTTTCTCTCGAAATCGACAATGTCCATTTGGTCCCGGAACACACACACAAGATTTTTTCTACAGTCGCCAAAATGGGGTCCTCCATCATAAAAAAATCAGTACTTCTATCGTTATTTTCCATTCTTCTTGAGTTATTGCTTCAATCTGATATAAGCATTTTTACTTTCGGTTTTGTAGACGAATGCCCTATTTTATATCTGTATTCTTTTACACAGCAGTACGGCATTTTGTTTGGTTATGTAATATGCCGACAGAGCAGTCATATGTTAGATTAACTTGTGGAGGTGGCAAATGTGTAAGTAACTTCAGTGTCATTAGTTCCTGACAACGTTTCCATTAAGAATGTAGACAAGTGACATTTCTCAACATTTTATAGTTAGAAATTCGGACAGCGAGCGATTTTTCTACTTTGTCACGCATGAGCTGCAAAGAACATTTTGCGTTAACAAAAGCGAGCGCAAATGCCTACTTTGACTAGAAAAACATATGAATCAATTGGCCCAAGGGGGGGCCCATAAACCAATTTTTTTTATTGCTTTTTATTAAACTTTGTACAAAGATATGATGAGTAATGAAAAACTGATGTGAAAATTCCTTATATTCAGCAAGATATAATATTTTAAAGTTTTACGATGGGCACGTGACGTCACCGGTGTTTGAAACGTGGCAATAAGCAGTTTTCCTTCGTAAGACAAAATATCATATATTTTGTAATATAAAAATTATATTTTTGCCGATTAACGTTAAAAGTGCAATTTTTGACAGCTAACAGTTTGTAAAATATTACTTTTATTGCCTAGACAGTAAAAATATTTTATTTACAAGCATTATTGTAGTATGTCGATTACTACCCTAACCAATCTCTTGGATAGGAAATAACCGATCACGCCTCCATTTCATGGGTGAGAAATAATTATGTAGGGTTTATTTATTTTGAAAATTATTGTTTTAAAAACAGGACGATTGTGAGTAAAATAGTATACATACCTCGGTGGGAGTTTCATCACAGCCTCGCGCGTTATCTGACCTCAAGGCTTCGCCTCTCGGTAATCTATAAAAGCCTTCGCCTGTAATGAAACATGTCCCACCTCTGATGTAATACACTATTTTATTGGGATATTTCACTACGTAGAGATGGCGTTGTGCACCAACAAGGGAGCACTATTATTGTTTAACTTCCATAAGCGTATCATTGCTCTCAGTAGTTTTTTTTTAATTCTTCTTGTATTTTGAATTTTCTTTCAGTGTTTATTATTTATTTAATCGCATCCAGCAAATACAAGTAGTATAAACGAGTATAAAAGTAATATCAAAAGCGAAAGTGTAAAATACAGCCATCCACTCATATTTCTTCTTTCTTCGATGATTTCTACTTGGCTGCTAGTTACAGAATTTATAGATACTGATTAAAAACCTATATCCAGGACCGCGACGATTACGCTTCTGTATGGCCTATTTCAAAGTACATTTTAATCTTGACAACTGTCAATTTCATCTTCAAATTGTTTTCCAAAATTTTATATTCACATATTTGTATATATTTTTTGAATCAAGACACAAATTAAATGAATACTATAACGCGCAAAATTTAAAGATTGAATTCCAGCTCTTAGGACATTTAAAATTTTTATAAGAAACTGTGTTTATTATCTCAGGTAGAGTATATTTCTTTGTTTCCTGTTTGTTTTTTAGTTGTAGCTGTAGATTAATTATTATTTTTCATTTTAAATACATTAATTAGTAGTTGTTAGGTTATGCTCACATTATAGTTTTTTCATAGGCCCAGTTTTGCAATAAAGATTAGATTATAGTAGATTAATTTAATTAGTTCTCATATCTATTTTCCACTACATGAACTATGTACGACAATTTAAAAACACGAATAAATTAAAATTGCTCCTTTGTCTTAGTTTTAAATTTCGCCACCAGTTTCGCATTCTTACTTATATATCCCAATACAAAAGTTTGGAATAACAATGGCGCTAGTGTAAACCTGATCCTTTTCCTGTATTTCAGCAATATGGTAGCCATAGAAATACATCTACTTATTAAATCAAGCACTGTTTATATGGTTTTCTTAATTTTTTGTCGTCTTTCTATTTTACGAGCACTATCCTTCAATCATTCTTATCTGGTTGTTTCGCGTCAAGTATCAGCTATTTGTCACCATGACAATCCGGTTCCCAGGTTGAGGTTATGTTTATTATCTCGCCCTGCAGTCGCACAGCGCCACTTGTCTCTGACTGCGGTTGACTTCAAGTGCTTTATTACCAGCCTGAAGAATGCTCAAGTTGTTTCCAGTTGTCCCAAGTGTTTGAATGCCTCTTCAGCGAATGCCAAGATGGACAGGTGCAAACCGGAACATTTTATGGAGATACTGGAAGCTGGTTGGGAATGTTAATTTTATGGGAGATTAATTTAAAAATGTTGTAGAAAGATGTAAAATTATATAAAGTTCAAATTGATGCTAACTTAAATTTAAAACTATAATATACTGAAGCCATGTCTGAGATTGATTTTTGCCATTTAAGATTTAGGATGAGTTATGAATATGAATACGCTTACTGTATTTTAGGGATTAACTTCATTTTTACCTCCCGCTACCCTTGGTAAGGGAGGTATAGGGATCGTGTTAAAAATCACATATCGAGATTTTAGTAAATGACCACGTTTTAAGGTCCCTAGAATCCAATTTTAACATTTTCACGATGATGTCTCTATGTGTGTATGTGTGTATGTATGTATGTATGTATGTATGTGTGTGTGTGTGTGTGTGTGTGTGTGTGTGTGTATGTATGTGTAGGAATTTTGTCTTCGCTCTAACTCAAATACTATCATTCAGAAAATTCTGAAACCTTGTATTTATACCCTATTCTAATATGAAACGAAGCCATTAGATTTTGGTGTAAATCGGATAACCGGAAATGGCACTTTACCTGAAGCTTATAATGGTTTTTCTTCAAAAAATACCATTAAATGCCATTTTTTCGCATTTTGTCGTTATGAAAATTAAAGATTATTGAATTTTGTACAGGAATACATTAATACTTTTTTTTATATTTTAAAAATATTTTTTTATTACAAGTCCCGAAGCCTAAGAAAAACACAATTCCTTTGTTACATAGTTCATATTTCAAATGAATGTAACTGACAGTAAATGTCACTGTCAAAATACTAATCACTTCAAATTAATAATAGTAAAATAAATAGTAAATAAAGCAATAGTTTTATGCAATGGAACAGTTTGCAGCGTTAGTAAATCCGTAGGTATGTATTTAACTTAACAAAAATTAAATAGCGGGAGGTTTTGTGTTGGCCACATCAGATTTTTACATCAGAAATTGCACAATATCTCTAAAGGTAACAATCATTGGATTTTTGTCCATATATTTTAATTCAATGAAACACTTTATTGTAACAACAATAATAAAAAATACACAAAAGCTTTAGCCGTCAATGAATTGGATCCATCTTGAATATTTTAAAATAATAGGACAAGATTCCTTATAGAATAAAAGAATAGATATAATTAGAATTAATTGTGTGTACAAGAAATGTAAATTTGATATTTACATAACATGACAGAAATGGCGAGAGGTATTGTGCTGGCCACAACAGATTTTATTTTTTATATTGAATATCCTATGACGTAGATTTCAATTTCATTTTATTCTCATACTCATACAGTGGAATTCACTAATAACTGTATATAATTAAGTGTAAAATAACTTTTTTCTACTCCCGTGCGTGAAGTGAGTACTTTACGTATCAAATTTTATGTGTGAAGTTTGATTTTTTGCACACAGTGCGTGAAGTAACATTTCACGCACCGTTCATTATTTTAAATATTACAAACTGAATTGTATTTTAATAAAACAAAGCTTTTAAACACCCGTAACGTTGGTAACCATGGTTACACAAGACGATAATACAGAGGCTTTACGTTAAAAGAATGACAATGTGAAAAAAATATATTTTATTGCAAGGTGGTAGAAAAAGTATAGTATGTAACAAGTGTGTGAAGCCTATTTTACATTCGGGTGGTTCGCCTTTGGCTCGTGTCGCAATCTCCACCCTCATGTAAAAATTTCAGCTTCACACACTTGCCACATAATATACTATTGTGGTTAATAATTGGATATATGCTTGAATAATATTATTAGATAATTTAATAAAACAATTACTAAAAAACACTATGTATATTATAGTCGAAGTTTTGATTGCCACTGGCAGCCTATGTCATTCAACATGTTTTTCACTTTCGTACAAATGCACGTGATAACTTTCTGACGAGCCATCATAAATTCAAACAAATCTTTCTTGATTTGCTTTCGATGTTTCGCTGTTTTCTTACAGTCATTTACTTCAAAATGGATTCTGGATTTCAAAAAGGCGATAATGAATGCTTGATAGTAATAAGAATTTGGAGCAGAATAGATTGTGACGTAGATGCTAATGCAAGGTTAAGGGCATTAAAAACTCGAATATTTTAAAAACTTATAACTCTTTTTAATCTTTGATGATAGTCCCTACAGTTTTAAAATCTAGTTTTAATTTTCTAATTCATTAATTAATTTATTTATTAATATGGTGGAGGACCCCCATACTGGTAATTCAATTTGAGTCAACAGCACTTGAAGAAGTACCATGGAAAACATATATCACTAAAATTGAAAAGCGAACAACTTTGTACTTTTATGATAATTTATATTGATGGATAGGTCTCTTTGAAGTTCTTTTGTTGAACTATTTCTTTAATGAGATAGCCGGTTATCATAAATTGACTTAAAATTAGACTTCAGATAAATAGTCTCCTCTACTTTACTTTGAACTTCTTCAAGTTATTTTAATGAATCTCAAGAAATGAACCAAAATTTATTTTAAGATTTGGACACAACTACAAAATAATATGTGATTCACAAAAGAAAATAGAAAACAAACGTTATTACATTCATAATTTAAATTTAATTCAGTAATTATACGGAAAATTCTAAGAGAATGAATATTAATCTAAATTTGAATTCAAGAGAAAAACACTGCTTTAATTAAAATAATACAGATAATTTATTATATTTTCTGAACCAAAATCACATCACTGATATTAATAGCAATTATGGATAAATTTCTCGACTGTGGTTTTACGTATTGACAATTACTTGAAAACTTATGCCCGGTTGCACCAGTAAAATTGTAATATGAACATATACTATTTTCTACAAATGTCATACCGAAAATTGCTTGGAAAAGATTCAATAAATCCAATAAAATTATAACACGACCATACACTATGTAAATTGCACTTGGCACTGACATCTGTCAATTAGAATTATTTGAATATATCAGATGTTTCCATGGTTATAGCAACGCTGGCTGATTTATGAATGTTAATCTCTTTATAATTCTTCAACTCTATATCTATTGAATATGAAGGAAAATGTATGATCAAACCATATAGACAATAAGATATTCTTTCATATTGATAATCATATAAAATTTCAAAAAATGATATTTAACTACGTTTTTTCAAGAAAACCTGTTAGGAACTTCCGGTTCACTAATAGGGTCCTCAATTAAATTTTTTTTATATTTTTTTACAAAACTTCATCTAAACTGAAAGTGATATGGAATGTCTATTGTTATTCGTTAAGCCAGAATAATTTTTTTAATATTATGTGACGTAGATATAGAGATGATTTTGTTCTCAAACAGTGGATTTCGCTAATAATTGAAGTCACATAAATTTATTTTTTTCAGCACTTATAAAATGTATAAATATGTTAAAAGAACCCCTGTGGTCAATAATTAGAAATATAGGTGAATAATAAGTAATTTAATGTCATAATTAATAAAAATACTACGTATATATTATATAGTCCAAGATTTGATTACCACTAGTAGCCTATGTCATTCAACATATCTTTTACTTTCATACCAACGCTTGTAATCTGTCATGGCATCATACTAGTATTGTTTGGTTTATTTCTGTTGTTTTATTGTTGTTATTTTCTGCATTTTTACCTCTCGCTAAGAGAGGTATTGGATTCATGCTAAAATTCGCATATCCAGATTTTATTAGATAAGCACGATTTAAGGTCCCTAGAATCCGATTATAACATTTTTAAAATGATGTCTGTGTGTGTGTGTGTGTGTGGATGTGTGTGTGTGTGTGTGTATGTATTCCTGGATGTTGTAGTCACGATTCCTCAAAATCTATAAGACTTAAAAAATATTTAACTGCAGTTCCCTCAATCTGACATTCCTGGGAAGAGCTGAAAAGGTTTTGGTATCAATTGAACAACCGGAAGTAGTAGTTTCTTAGAAAAAATCTTCTAAATATACTTTTTTGGGAGTTTTTTTTATTAAATATTGAAGAACATACAATTCTCCATCTAATACACTTCAAAAATTTATTATATCTTGTATAGATTTAGAGATAAATAGCAGTATGCATAAGTGAAATTTAAAATGATGTTATAACAGTTTTAACTAGTGGCCACTAAGAATAGCAAAAATACATATGGTTTTACCTAGCAACATTTTAAATTACCTTAGAAACCTACTTAGTGGCCACTAACAAATTTATGCATACGGCTGTAGGACTCTATAATTTATAGAGTAAACTAATCGCAGAGGCCAAGGCACTAAGGAAACCAGTTGACAAATTCCAATGTTTATAACATGACACATGTCATTGTCAAATCAACAGTTTTAGTGACATTCTGATAGCTTTTTCTGGGAAGTATATTTAACTTTTCTTATTGTTTTATTAATTAAATATTTGAAATTATAGGTAACATTGTGGCAAAATGCATAAATCCATCAGAAATATCGCCAATCTGGTTAATGAATTGGAACAGTCTTTGACATCTAGAAACTTCCTCATACAATGAAAAATAGATATAATTAGAATTATATGTGTGCAGAAGACATGTTAAATATAATAAAAAACAATGTTTGGGTAATGTTCTGTAAGATTTTGTTATAAATTGACGGTTCGAAAACGAAGTGCAATACAATACTTATATAGCCTAATATGGAAATGGCGAGAGGTCTTGTGCTGGCCACAACAGATTTTTATACTTGCAAATAGATTCCGTATTTCAAAAAGGCGATAGCAGAATGTTTGAAAGTAGTAAGAATTTGGAGTAGAATAAATGTATGACGTAGATATAGAGATGAGGAAGTGGAAATAAAAACTGGATTATTTTAGAAACTAATAACTATTTTTAAACTTTGATAGTCCTTAATATACAATTTTAAGGTCTAGTTTTAATATAACTGCCCCTTGTTCTAATTTGTTACTACGGTGGAGGACCCTATTATAACCAAAATCCAATCAGCTCTTCATATGGATGTAAAGAAGTGGTAAACGAAAGAATTATAATTTTTAGAAAGGTGACGGAGGGTAAAAAAATAATTAAAAATGAAAATACTATACTTACGAGTTGTGAAGAGCAGTAAGAATGCAATTTAGCCACAGTCTTATTCCTTGTACTTTCATTCGCTGCCATATCCACCAGTGACATCTGCAACAAGAAAACAAACTATCAACAATCCAGAATAAAATTGTTTCTTTTTGAAGTGTTGGAATTTACATGGAAAACCAATAAGAGTTCCAGTTTGCACTCCTGAAACCAGTTACTCGCCTTGATATGCGCTCCTGATAAATAAAGTGTGAGCTAATTAATATAGCTGTGTTTTTAAACAGCAAGCGCCAATGTCAATTAATTTCCGACGTATTCAAGGAGAAGATAGGTACGGAATGCGAGCAATTATCAATATGATAGGTATGAGAAGGAGTATTAAAGTTGTTAAGGTTGATTTGTTTTTCGCAAACGAAAGGAAAGTTAATGCTTAACTATTAGTTGGTTATTAATTATCAGCTCGATTCTCGAAAAAGTTTGAGCTAATCTTAATTTTTGGATTAGAGAATTCTACTCTAATTTTAACAGTTTATATCTAATCTATTCCTAGTATCATTTTTTGATAATATTATGAAGATTAAATTTTAAATACTGGAGTAGAATAGAATTTACTAATGCAAAAATGAGGCTTAGCTTAAACTTTTTTGAGAATCTGGCTGTATAAGTTTAAGAACTGATGTATGCAATTCTCAATAATGTGTGTAATAAATATTAAAAATGATAGGTTGTAGCATGAATGCTGATTAAGAGATGACGAAGGAGGAGATGACAAGCAATGTTTATAGATTATTTTAAAGAAACATGCTTCAAATAAAAGTTGCGTATAAAATTTTTTTGTAACTGCTATTTGAAGCATTTTTCTCTAAAATAATCCATAAACGATTGACAATGCTAAAACTCTGCCAGTCATCTCCTAGCTAATCACCCGATGTGTTCATTATTTAAATATTTTATTTTGTGATATAAGAAACAGGATATTCCATGGAAAGCAAAATTTGAAACAGTTATTTATATGTCATTTGAAATTAAGTTACAAAAGTTAAGTTGCTATGTCATTATGAACTCAAATCTGTCAATATTTTTTTTTTTTTTTTCTTAAGTAAAAAGTATTAATTTTGTGACGTTTTAATAAATGTCCGCCCTTTTTGTCCAACCCTCTATAAACTATAGCTTGTGGTTAAAATAATAATAAGGGAAACAACCATTCATACTTATTTTTCAATCACCTGTATACTAGATGAACAAGTTATGCTTTAAAAGTTATCATATTATTTGATTTGTCAATATTTCCCTTAATATGTTAGTAAATTTTGTTTTTCTTAAACTGAGAATATAATTCAAAAGTCACATGACATGCTTTCCGCCAATCAGCATTCAGAATCTCCCTAGTTACATGTCATGTATCACACTGATGATAAAAAACAAAGAAATTATAACCTTATTCGTTACTAAGGGAATTTTACAACATTGACAGTTAATTTTAACAAAAAATCATTATATTCTCTCATTAAATATAAATTCGTGATATGATTAATAATCGAAGATATTGCTTGTGAAATCTGCAACTCGGTTCCACTCGAAAATATCATCGATGATAATCATATCACTTGTTATATTACGTATGACAATATCGTATTGAAGCGACAGTTCAAATGATTAATTGAATATTGCTGTTAAAATTTAGGTTAGCATGTTTGTGTTTAAGTCTAGCCTATAATTTAAGTGTCAACGGTGTAACTGGGCACAAATGTAATAAATGTCATTTTATACAACAAGCCCAGTATTGATAAATATTTATTTATGTTCTTATAAATTTGATTTGACTGATATTTTATTGGCAACAAGAAAAACAATATTTATGGTCTACTGGTGGGTAGTATTTGAATATATTGTTCCACTAATAATAATTTAACTTTAACAAATGTTTTTCAATCAAAACAAAATGTTCTCTCCAAAATCGTAGCCCCCGAAAACAAACTCGCCTATCTATCTCGCTCAATTTGAATAATTCATTGTATTTGCCACTTGCAAACTGTTCCTCAGCGTCAAGTTCAAGTGACATGTGGTGGTGTCACCGCTCCCAATTAATCCAGAGGCCTTACAGTCAACGCAGCCAAGCCAGCCAGCACATAAATTATATTATAAACAAAGGAAAAAAGAAAGAGTCAAGAGGCGAATCCAGCAGAGAGACATGGGATGTCCAAACACTCCGCCCATTTGTCAAAATGGGATGCTGCCTGCTGCGAGCAGTGACGGCGAAAAACAAATTTACTTTGGGGTTTTTAACGTTTTTGTACATATTTGATACCCATATTTTTGAAGGTATAAGGGTTCGATCCCGGCCAGGGCAGACTTATAATCGCACAAAAGTGATCCCTGTGGTACACTCTCCACACCAGCTATGAGTGCCCGTGAGGTGACGTTTACATGTGTTGTAGGTAATGTCGTGATGATATATTTATTTATTTTATTTTAAGGTGTGTATTATTTTTTAGAGCTTACTGTACACAGGTTTTAAGAAAATTATACTCGCCGTCAAATAAATATGGACTGATGCTCATTTTCTCCCTTTCTCCCCAACCTGACCCTTGCCATGCGGTGTTACCACTTTTTCATAACTTAGCATTTTCAACATGACCAACGGAATTGGCAACAGTGCAGAAATCTCTAGTCCGTATTTATTTGACGGCAAGTATAGTACTTCAACATATACCGGATTTAACACGAAGAGCGGGCCCCAGGCGTTTAATATATGGAAAAACAGCTTTTCCTTGAGCAAAAGAGACCTATTAATTTTAGACACTAATGATTCAAATAAATGTTCTAGAGAATTAAGTTCGTGCAAATTAAATTTAAAGTTTTATAAAAATTACTACCTCTCTTTACCCTTGGTAAAGGAGGTGTAGTGATCGTGCTAAAAATCGAATATCAATATTTTAGTAAATGACCACGTTTAATGGTATCTAGTATCCAATTTTAACATTTTCACAATGATGTCTGCGGGTGTGTTATTGTGTGTGTATGTGAGTATAGATTTTCTAGTCGCTCTAACTCAAATACCACCATTCGGAAAATTTTGATACCTTGTATTTCGGCTCTATTCGAATATGGAAAAAAGCCATTAGATTTTGGTGTAAATCGGATAACCGGATTTGGCACTTTACTTGAAGCTCAAAATAGTTTTTCCACGACAAATTCCTCTAAATGTCATATTTTCGCGATTATGTTAATATAAAAATTAAAGATTATTAAATTTTCTATAGATATGAATTAATACTTTTAAAATAATCAATTTTATAAATCCCGAAGTCTATATTTTAAAGATAAACACAATTCCTTAATTACACAATTCAGATTTCAAATGTATGTAAATGCATGACAGATAAATGTCACTGTCACAAAAACCTATCATTTCAAATTAATAATGATAACGTTTTAAAAAGAAAGTAGTAAATAAAACAATAGTTGTAGTTTTATTACACGAATGCAAAGAAACAATATTATATAGGTATATATTTCAATTAAAGTTAAATGGCGGGAGGTATTGTGTTGGCCACATCAGATTTTTTATAATAGCTATTAAGGTAAAATCAAAAACAAATGTAGACACATTTTACCTGTCAGAAACGTATTTTACATTCAAAAACCCTCTGTTTGAGTGAACATCATTTACTTACACGTTACACGAAGCAATGTAACAAATTATTAAGTAATATTGGTTGCGGATTGCAGATAGTCCAAAATAAAATGTGATTTTTAAAATAGATTCAAAATTTAATTGTTTACAACAGATTTGTATTATTATTATTGTCTAAAATTAAAGGCTCATCTTTACGAAAGAAAAAATGTAAAACGCCTATAACCCGTTTTTCCGTGTTAAACGCGGTATGTGGGTAAAAGTATAGAGCTTACTGTACTAATGATTAAAAAAAAATTAATATTTCAATATATAGGTATACAAAAACTACAATCAGTAAATCGAAATAAGTAAAACAGGAGTATAATTCTGAAATATTTGTAAGGTATAGAAAAAAATGTGGAAATAAATTTGGTACGTCACTGGACGCACGTTTTAGGCTGCATACAAAACAAGAGGCACCCAAGCAACCTGCCTCCTCGATTAAATATTATTCAAATTAATCACTATTTAATCTGTTTATTAAATAAGTGTTCCTTTTTCATCATTTTATTTACAAGTGTTTTAATTATTTCACTTCAAATTCCGTGTCCTATTAATTTGTAGTGGTTGGCTATTTATAATTAGATATGTACTAAGAAAAGCAAGGCATGCAGCACACCTGTCTAATAATAATTTAGAAGTACGTCGCACTGAAGTGAACTCAAAGAGCAGACGAGTAATGCGGCCGTAAAATTGCTAAGGGTAAATGGATCATTCGATTCTGCACATAAACTTCTTGAGCGTTCTTTGAAGAAGTGACGGGAAATTATTACGTTACCGAGTTTACAAAACGAATATAAAAACGAGAAGATATACTAAATACTTCGCAAAATAATACAAAATAATAAGTTGCCGTGTGCCTGAGTGTCTGGTGAGAAATCGTGTTCGATTCCGACCAACTTGATTTACCTCTTAAAACGTAGTTATTTATTCAAAACTCGATATGTGGGGAGAGGTAAAAAAATACAGGGTGATTCACATATCTGTCAGAAGTCTTAAAACTGCGTTCGAAAACACAAGTGGTTAATAGTTACCGTGTTCGAAAATTATACCATATCTACCGGATCCATGATTTGTGGATCGAGTAATTCAGCCGGTAAATGCGGTAAATGAAGAATCTAACCTCAAAAAAAGGGAGTGATAGCAAGCGAAATTGGAATCGGAAGTATGTTCTTGAAGTTAATTATGATAATACAGAAGAGACAAGTACGAGATAACGTTTAACTCCGTCAAATTTCAAATCTGTTTCATCTTTCAACTGCTTTTCATACTATAAATTTACCCTGTTTACCACTTGCGTTCTTAAAATATCTATCCTGGTAGCTGTAACCTGATGAACAGCTATTTACCGATATATACCGGTAACAGTTCACCGGTAGAATTTTCGTAAATGCCTATTGTAACTAAATAAAGTAATTTTTTTTGTATCTAGATGTTTGTGGAATTTGAATTTTGGGTTGCTTACACAGTTTATCAGGTTCGTAATTACACAGTGTACCTACCCGTATTTTTTAAAATTTGTTATGGTATATTAATAGAATTCGAAAAAACGGCATTAAAATTTCTGGAATGCTAACGCTGCAAAATTTGAATCCCGTTTTCCTTGAATTCCACAATCATTACATAAATTTTTAAAAAAAGGGTGCACGACCGAATTGAAAATTTTTATTTTATTGTAATATTTTACATTCTTTTTTTCGCGATCGCCCAGAAAATGAGCTCTTTCTGATCACTATTTAGACCGGAAAGTCCTTCTTTGCTGAGCTAGCTCGGAAAGTTGTCTATAAGGGATCGGAAAGTACTTTACCGATCCCGGGACCGGTAAAGCTAAATGTTTCCATGGAGATCAGTTGTTTATTTATATCTTATTTGCTCACAGTAAAAAATAAAATAATACTTTTTTATTCTTTTTTCAGGATCGCAAAAAAAATATTGTACCCAACATGACCTGAAAGTGTCTATACTGGGCTCACAAGCTTCCAAAGCTCGCCTACGGCTCGCTCTTGAATATGCTTACTCACCCAGTAAAGTATCACATTCAGGTCTTGTTACGTAAATTACTATTATGTTTCTCTGGGTTCAGAAACTTAAATGGTTGGCATTTGGATCGTACAGCAAAGCCATCTCTTGACTGCTCCCGGCAGCTTTATAAACTTAAATGTTTAAGTTTGCTGGGCTTACATTTATATTTTTTATAAGATGTCAAAATGTTGTGAGCACTCTAACAAAATTTTCAAGAAAGAATTTTAATTTTCTTGGGAGAAGGCTGGGAAACAACTCAAATTTTATTCTAAAATCTGGCCAAAAACTGTAGTTTTAAAACCGTCGATGTGTGCGCAATTTATTCCTGTTGTCATTGAAATGTTAGTTTTAGACTTACAAAAAATCTATTTAGCGGTTGTAACCACGTTGTAACGCTGTTAATACAGTTTTTTAAAATTATAAACAAATAAAATCTACAACAAATACAATATATTTATTTAGTTAGTTATGTATATATATATATACATAACTAACTAAATAAATATATTACGGCATATTACCCATCCTGGGTGTGCCAATCTCCTTTGTACACAAATATCGGTAATGACATCAGTGTCAGCAGAAATGTCATGCCCAAACGATGAACTAGACTTTCTTCTTGACAGATATTCCGGGCCTTGTTTTAGTAACGTAGGCTAGGACCCGAATTGATCTGACGTCAAGTTCGGCTTTCCCCGAGTTTACTCGAATCCCGTGACGTATGAAGGGGCGGCTTTGTTCACTGCCCAAGAAAAAGTGTGCAAGGTGCGACTATATTTTCAGTTCAAAAATTATGAATATGTTATTTGTAACTTTATATTAATAATAGATAAATATTCACCCCAATTCTGTAAGGAAGTTGTTAAGCCTTAGCAAAGTTGCTAAAAATTATAACCAATAGAAACAAATGTAAAGCCTGTCATTTTCATGTTTTATTCAGTGTTCGCAATTATTATTGGTTATTTTTGCTATAGCAATATTGCTAAGTCTTAACAACTTTCAGAATTAATAATAATAATAATAATAATAATAATAATAATTTTATTTCCGGAGATCATAATTACATGACATGTGAAACGTCAACAAGAAAGTTACATAAAATCGTACAAATATGTACCACTAACGCATTAAATCATAATTAAAATAAAAATTTTATGACTTATCATTAAGAAATTCCTCAAAATGGTAATAATTTTTACTCAGTAAATGCATTTTTAAATCATTTTTAAATTTCATTTTTGTATTAATATCTTTTAACTACTGAGTTAATTTATTATAGAATATCAGTCCATAGTAATTTGGATTATTTTTGACTTTATTTACTTTTATGTGCGGGATAACCAAATTCGATTTCCCTCTAGTATCGTAAGAATGTATGTCACTTTGAGTTAACAGATTATCTTTAGAAAATCTAATGTGCAGAATAGTATAATAAATATAGATGCAAGTAAGATTTAATATATTTTCTTTAGTGAAGACTTCTTTACAAGAGGTTCTATTTGTTAATAAAAAAATATTTCTAACTGCAGCTTTTTATAATCTAAACACTCTTACAGCTGAAGGTGAACATCCCCAGAAGATTATCCCATAGCTCATTATGGAATGAAATTTTGCGAAATAAAATGTTTTTGCAGTGTTAACATCGGTAAGTATTCTTATCCTTTTTATAAGAAAGCAAAGGGAGGCCAAAGTTTTGCAAATAGTGCTAATATGATCATCCCATTTTAGATTCTCTTGAATTCTGATGCCTAGAACTTTGGCACTTGTAACTTGTGGTATCAGTTGATTAACACATCGCACAGACAGACTTTCATTTTTCTTGGTTCTAGGGCTCTGTTCTCTAAATTTGGTCAAGGTTACACACCCCATTAGCCTAAAATAACCTCCATTTAACTCGTTTAGTAAAATGGTTCATTTATTTAATATCGAGGAAGTAGTCATACCAAGACACTATTCATTTAGTAAGAATGTATTTGTGTTAAATTAAAATTGCAGTACTTGTCCGAAACATAAAGTTTTTTCTTTCGATGCATGGATGATTCATGAGCTGTCCGTAGCAATCTGTTCAACTCACAAGACGCGAGCCAGGCCAGAGTAAAAACTAGCCACACGCTCCGATGCTGTCAAGTAAACATCTTCATAAACTTTACTGTAACAGCGGAACTAAATGTCAAAGATACTATCTTCTTCTCTTTATATGTGTAACTCGAATCCAATAACTGTTTTCTATAAAGACATTTCCGATAAACTAGTACGGGCAGTCGAGTTAAATGATAATAAAGCAGAGGATGTGGGTCATAGTCCCGCATTTAGTGGCGATTATCGAAAATAATTGCTATCTCGGAGTAATTTGTAACGCTTGTCTCTAATAAACAAAGGGTTAATGTCGATTTGTATGCTTTAAGTTGTTTTACAATAAGTAACACTGCTTTTTTAATAACTCGTCTTCGATACTAGTCCACACTCTTCTCTCATCAAAACTATCAATTTCATATGATTGCGACATATATTTAAATTATTTTAAAAGGCTTCATGTCCTTCAAAATGGATTCTGGATTTCATAAGGGCGATAGCAAAAGGCTTGAAAATAATAAGAATTTAGAATAAAGTAGATGTGTGACGAAGATGTTAAGAAGATTCAAAACTTTTAAAAACTAATAACTTATTTAATTTTGATAGTCCCTACTGTACAGTTTTGAGGTCGGGTTTTAATTTGTTATTTAGAATGTATAAAATTATATATATACATGGTGGTTGATTTTTCATTGTCCAGCTTATATCTTCTGAAATATTAAAGATACAAAAAAAAGTTATATACAAAAGTTGTTTAATTCAACTTGATCTATAATTTAGCATAAACAATTTTTTCCCAAGGCCTACCAATTTTTTGGAAAAATGTTTAATTAATTTTTTAAATGGAACACCTGTACATTTTGACAGAATAAGATTCTTAATAAATGTCTCTTTACAATGATGTGTAACAAGTAAGGATTTACCTTTAAATTATGTCCTATAAAGCAAATAGAAATATGATAAAAGTAGGCTATGATATTCTATTGTTTATACCTGTAACTTCTGTCACACATGAACATTGGCTACGTAGAGGTTTTCCTTTGAATAAAATTATGTCTAATAAAGCAAGTAATAGAATTAGTAGCATTGATGATTTACAAAATTATTAATACTTTTATTTAAATATCAAGTAGCAATCTGTGACATATGGTATAAACAATGGAATATCACAGTCTACTTTTATCGTATTTCTATTTCCTTTATTAGACATAATTTAAAGGTAAACCCTTACTTGTTACACATCATTGTAAAGAGAAATTTATTTAGAATTTTATTCCGTAAAAATATACAGGATGTTCCATTTAAAAAATCAAAGTTAAATATTTTTCTGGAAAATTGGTAGGCCTTGCAAAAAAATTGTTTATGCTAAATTATAGACCAGGTTGTATCAAATAACTTTTCTATATAACTTTTTCTTGTATCTTTAATATTTCAGAAGATATAAGCTGGACAATGAAAAATCAACCACCCTGTATATATATATATATATATATATATATATATACAGTGTGAACACTGAAAACCGTGACATAGACTGACTTGGTTAAATCAAGGCTCCATGATAATTTTTCACTGGTTCAAATCCCTCCCGGTTCAAGTTAATATTTTTATTATTTTTATATTTATTTTGTACACTGTATTATGTATTTGTCATAGAAAAAAAATATTACAGAATTCAATATTTTATTCAAAACGAATCTAAGTTTCAATTAATGTAACCAACATTATAAAAACAATTATGTGAAATACCGTATTATACCATTTATGAGTATTTTTTGTTGGCTGGTACATACCAGTTTCGGAAAGTTAATTAACTGAATTCGACGGTTTCCAAGACACGCGAGAATATTACCTACCTTAATAAATAAAATGACATTTTTCGGACTTGATACGTAGTATAATATATTTTTTATATACCACATTAAAGTTAATTATTTTTAAACTTTATCATCCACGAAGTCTTGTTTTGATCCCTGGACAAAACAAGCAAGATACCGTCGAAAACACCTTATCTTCCATCCATATTTCATAGTACCACCGACCAGCACACCTTGTGTGTTCCGTGGCCCATCCGAACATATCGAAACTGACGCAAACATTTTTTTCCTTTCCTTCCGACGTCTGTGGACATCCAAGGCGCAAGGCGGCTTTGGTAAGCCAAACAAACGCGAGTGTAAGTTATGAGGGGCCATTTCTCAAACCGCGGGGTCTGTGCGACTCGTCACCGTAGGGGGCGCACACCAGCCCTACCCGAAATGTAGATGCAGATATGGTCATTTATAAAGAGGAGATAAACATTTTGTACCAGAGGAATTTGTACAGGGAATATTCTTTAAAAATATACATATTATCTATTTAAATTTAGCAAATGTTTCATTTATTAATGTCATTAGCGTTTGAAGAAATTTCATCATTAATATTGAATATCGAACTTTACTAAGAAGTAGCTCGTAATTTATGTCTTACTATATTATTTTTTTCTTTTTTGCAGATTGCTTGCGGAGAGTGTTTCTACATTATTCCAAGTTTGTACAGTAAGTCCATTTTCTTAATAATATCGAAAATCAAAGACGATTAAATGGTAAATAAGGATAAAAACAACTATTGTAGATTTTTAATGATTTATTGTTTATTCGAACAAATTGCACAGGTCACTAGATACACACGAAAATGTGAATTTTGCATTTTTACCTCCCGCTACCCTTGGTAAGGGAGGTATAGGGATCGTGCTAAAAATCACATATCGATATTTTAGTAAATGACAACGTTTTAAGGTCCCTAGAATCCAATTTTAACATTTTCACGATGATATCTGTATGTGTGTGTGTGTGTATGTGTATGGATTTTGTCTTCGCTCTAACTCAAATACTATCATTCAGAAAATTCTGAAACTTTGTATTTCTATCCTATTCTAATATGAAACGACGCTATTAGATTTTGGTGTAAATCGGATAACCGGAAATGGCACTTTACCTGAAGGAAATACCATTAAATGCCATTTTTTCGCATTTTATGTCATATGAAAATTAAAGATTATTGAATTTTCTACAGGAATACACTAATACTTTTTCTATAAATTTTACAGATAAATTTAAAAATATTTTTTTACCTCCCGCTACCCTTGGTAAGGGAGGTATAGGGATCGTGCTAAAAATCACATATCGAGATTTTAGTAAATGACCACGTTTTAAGGTCCCTAGAATCTAATTTTAACATTTTCGCGATGATGTCTGTATGTGTTTATGTGTGTGTGTGTGTGTGTGTGTGTGTGTGTGTGTGTGTGTGTATGCATATGTATGGATTTTGTCTTCGCTCTAACTCAAATACTATCATTCAGAAAATTCTGAAACCTTGTATTTCTATCCTATTCTAATATGAAAAGAAGCCATTAGATTTTGGTGTAAATCGGATAACCGGAAATGGCACTTTACCTGAAGCTCATAATGGTTTTTCTTCAAAAAATACCATTAAATGCCATTTTTTTCGCATTTTATGTCTTATGAAAATTATTGAATTTTCTACAGGAATACATTAATACTTTTTCTATATATTTTACAGATAAATTTAAAAATATTTTTTTTTATTAGTCGCGAAGCCTAAGATAAACACAATTCCTTTGTTACACAGTTCATATTTCAAACGAATGTAACTGACAGTAAATGTCACTGTCAGAAAACTAATCACTTCAAATTAATAATAGTGACATTTTAAAAAGAAAATAGTAAATAAAGCAACAGTTTTCTGCAATGGAACAGTTTGCAGCGTTAGTAAATACGTAGGTATGTATTTAAATTAATAAAAATTAAATAGCGGAAGCGAAAGGATTTTTATTAATGCCCATAAATAAATATGATATAGACTTTATTTGATCTTATTATAGTTATTTAAGTATTAAGGGCAGCACCGGCTGAGGATTATTTCGGAGATCGAGACAAAGTCGGGATCTCCAATATATTCAAACATTGTGTAAATTTAAAAATTATGTATTTGGTTTTTGTAATTAAGTTTGCTATGGATTAGGACAAAAATAACAAAAAAAATTAAAAAAATTAATGTTAATGTCAGTTAATGTCAAATTATGTCATATACGTGAAATTTTATGATTGGGTTTGTTGTAATACATATTTTAATTATTAACAAAATATGTATAGTTTAACAGGCGTACAAGGAAGTCATGTAGTGTCCACATCAGATTTTTTTTTTTATAAATATAACCTTTTTAAAAAATAATTTGACTTTTATTGTGATTGTGAAAGACAAAAAATACGAATTTTCGAGACTAGTCCTTGAATTTCTACTTCTCATTAAAAAATTGTTTGTGACATAGAACGTAACGAACATGGTCTTCGTTGAGTGCGAATCTGCAGTGCACAAATCTTCTTCACACGCTATCTGCGACCTGACATTTCTGCACTTTGTTTTTTCAAACAACTCAGTGTTGTTGCCATGGTGATATTTATTAAAGCAGGGTAGTAAATTTCGCGACTGTGGCATTGTAGTGTTAGGTTATGATACTACGGGCTGGGAACTGTGAACTCTGTGTCTGAATAATAATGCATGGGATTTATGATGTTGACGTTTCCCTGCAAATATTTTGCTGTGCCGATTAATGCAAGCGACCAAGAATTTCTGCGACGGATCTTAATACTTCAAAGAGTTTTTTTTGTAACGTTAACATAATAAATCACAACTGAAGTGACAGCAGTTTTTGTAAATTTACAAGCTTATTATAAGAAATTAGAAGGACAAGCGTAAATGGCACTTGCAAAAAATAAAATACTGCATTATGAACTGTGTACTCGTATATTTATAATAATTCTAAACAGTACAATATCATTCCATGATTTGCGAATCCAAACAATACTATTATCATTTTAAAAATTCGAATATTATAATAAGTTTGGTTCTTCTTGATATTTTATACTTTTCTTGGCATACTTAAAAATTGTTAAAATTGTTCAATATTAAATACTTTTAGACGCTGTTCCTAAATCTGAATAACTTTTGTTTGTCAACTTTTGGCTTTAAAAATAAAAGAGAGAAATCGCTAATAGAAAATTTTAACACAGTATTTCCTATGTCTAGAAATAGACGGACTTTGGGCATATTCTGTAACTCAATGGTTAATTTTTAGCAACTGGTTAAATTTTTTAACCAATCAAGTATGTTGATATAACAAAAAAATAGATTTTTAGTTGTCAAATCAATACCTATTAGATAATTTTTTTAACCAGTCCTTAAAAATTAACCACTGAGTTACAGAATAGGCCCGACTATCAGCCGTATTCAATGCAATAGTTATATCCAGTATAACATTAATAATAATAATAATAATAATAATAATAATAATAATAATAATAATAGTTATTTATTCCTTTCGAAAATGTGTACATTTTATAGGAAGCGTCACAATAATATATAATATTAGAAAAAATAAGATAATACAAATAAGTAAATTACGAAACATTATCACTGTACAAAAAATATTCGTTTATATTATAAAAACAGCTATCGAGAAGCATTTTTTTTAAGTTTTGCTTTGAAATTATTTAAGGTGTTAGAGTTCTTAATTTCCAGTGGTAGTTTATTATAAATTTTTATTCCAACAACATTTGGAGAGTTTTTGGCACAATTTAATCTACTATATGGAGTTTCAAATTCATTTTTCCTTCTGGTATTGTACTGGTGATGGTCTTTGTTACAAGAAAATTTTGTCTTATTTAGAAAAATATATTTACTAACCTCATAAATGAAAAGACAAGGGAGAGTTAATATATTTAGATATTTAAAGATATTTCTACATGAGTCGGTATTTCTTGTTCCAGTTATATATCTTACTACTCTTTTTTGAGTGATGAAAACTTTATCAGCGAATGTTGAAACGCCCCAGAAGACGATACCGTATCTCAATAATGACTCAACTTTTGCGTGATAGAACGTTAGCAATTGATTCAAAGACAAAATATGTTTAAGATGCCTAATTTGAAAACAGATTACATTCAATTTTGTAATGACAAATTCACATTGTTGTTTCCATTTAACATTCTCATCAAAGTACAGTCCCAATACTTTAGAGGAATCTACATGATTTAATTTATTATTTCCAATGGTTAAGTTCAAGTTTGTGGTATTTTTCGCTTGATGGAAATGAATATGTTTTGTTTTAGAGTTATTTAAATGAAGCAAATTTTCATTACACCATAAATGCAATTTCTCTAAATTTTCATTGCATCTTAGTTCCAAGAACTCGTTACTTTTATCAGACATTACTGACGTTGTATCATCTGCATACTGCGAAACGATAGTTTCATTACTAAAAATGAGATTGAGATCGTTAATATAAATAATGAATAAAATAGGCGCGTTTTTTATACCAGGTTTAACAAATAATCGTATTCGTAACACTTTTATGTTTAGGTTAGATTATACCAATAGGTATTAAATTTAAACCAACAGATACTGGGTATAAATCGTTAAACTAGTTGCCTGCCAAATTTTAAATTTTCCGCGTTGTTCTGCGCAAGATTAGAGTTGTGCGCCGTACAGATAGCCGCTAGCTGTAATCGCTGCACGAACCCTAACATGGAGACAATCTAATCTCAGCCTAAATTAAGATTTATTGTGAATATTTATTTACTTCTGAAATTTCTACACGATTAAAGATAAACATTATTGCGCATTTAATACGTGCCGAAATTTCAAATGAAAAAATCTGTTGTGGCCAGCACAAGACCTCTCGCCATTTCCATTTTATGTTATATAAGTAATGTATTGCAGTTCGCTATCGAACCGTCGTTTTGTAACAAAAAAATCACAACTTGTATTTTATTGTATTTAACATGTCTTCTGCACACATACAATTCTAATTATATTTATTTTCCATTGTATGAGGAAGTCCCTATGTCAGAGATTCTTCCAATTCATTAACAAGATTGGCGGTATTTCTGATGGATATATGCAGGTTACCTATAATTTTAAATATTTAATTATAAAACCATAAGATTAAATTTACTTGCCAGAAAAAGCTTTCAGAATGTAACTAATCTTTCGATTTTTGACACTGATATCTGATATCTAATTATGTTATAAACATTTGAATTTGTCAACTGGTTTCCTTAGTGTAGTTTCACCTACTCGACTTATTATATCCCGATATTCTATATATTATAGCGTCTTTATCTCTAAATTTATAGAAGATATAATAAAAAATTTAAATGTATCAGACGTAGAATTTTGTTCTTCAAAAGACGTAATATCAAAAATTTTCAAAAAATAATATTTAGAAGAATTTTTTTTAAAAAAATACTACTTCCGGTTATTCAATTGTTACCAAAACCTTTTCAGCTCTTCCCAGGAATGTCAGATTGAGGAAATCATAGTTAAACTGGTCTTATGTCTTATAGTTTTTGAGTAATCGTCCCTCCAACATCCACACATCCATACACACATCTACACACACACACACACAGAGACATCATCGTAAAAATGTTAAAATCGGTTTATAGGGACCTTAATTCGTGCTTATTCACTTAAATCTAGAGATGTGATTTTTGGCATGAATCCAATACCTCTCTTAGCGAGAGGTAAAAATGAGACTGATTTGCAGATGTTTCAAATTTTATAGAATTTCATATAAGTTTAAATTGTTAACTCGCGAACCGCTCATCGGAGGAAAAATCGTTAATACATGATATGAAGGAGAATTCCAAGCTAAACTAAAATTTTCAAACCGCGGCATCGTATATTTAACTGGACAGAGTGGTTGATGAATTTGTAGGAAAATTATTTAAAAATCGTCGATAATTTACTTCTTTCGATGCCACGACGAATGTAAACTGTTATAAATAACAAAACCTATTAGACTTAATATCGTTTATATTTTGAGTTTTTTAATTTTCTTTCATAAATTGTTATTCTAGTTAACTATTTTTGAACATAATTCATCCTAGGTAAAAAATGCAAGATCGTTTTTTGTACAAAAAATTACGAGCCAAGATGGCGGCTCACGCCGAGCCTCCCCAAGGTCACAAATTTGAATTTTTCATCTCGACCTAAACAACATATTAAAATCGTTTTTACCCCACCTTTTGTAGGGTAAAAACCTCTCTTGACTAGCAAAACTTACATATTCTTTATTCAATCTGAATATTATTAATCCATATTTGTATTTTCTTTCTTGCTTTCTGTCTCGAATCCACCGCTGCGCATGCGTTCTATTTGCGTTCACGTTGACAGAAATACAGCTTTGGATTTCCTGCGGACACTGAAAGATTTCAGGCGGAAAGAGATCTCCTCCTAATGTTTTTATTAACGCGTTGAGCACTGGCGATTACTCCCAAGATTTAAAAATATCAACAGCAAAGCACAGCTCACTAGACCGACTGTTTTGTTTTGTTGTTTGCTTTGATGTGCGTCTGATTTACTGTCTATTATTTCAGGTGAAATCTTTTAGCCTGTCACAGCTGATGGAAGAAAAATATTTGCTGGACGGTTGGAATTTTTATTTTATTGTAGGTTGAGTGATATTCTTTGATGTTATTTTAGGAGCTTTTATCTTTTAATATCAGATCAAAATGAAATTTTTCAAGATTTTAAATGAGTGTTTTGGAATTCCAGCAATATTTTATCCCGATCTTCATCTGAAGTATTTCAAAAGAACTTTAATAAATAAGATTCATTCATTTTTCTTACAATTAAAATTAAAAAATTTGAAGGGAATCAGGAAATTTATATATTCGGGTATTCACCACCCTGTATATTTTTTTTTAAAGTAAGGTTATTGTTACTACAATATAATTAAGTATCACGTTTCTTGTGTATACATGTGTGCAATGAAATAAATACATACGAGTTTATTCAAATACATAGTAAATTTGTAATTCACCTCTTATAACGAACTTCGCTTACAACAAACCATTTTTGTCAATCTCTTGAGGTTCATTATAAGTGAATATTACTGTAGTTCCTTAGTCCAAAAACGTCAACTAGCACTCATCATGTGAGTAGGGTTGGTGTTTATATTTTTTTTCAACAAAATCTAAAGAAAATGCTCTCTGATTAACTCTATATTTTTACTCACAATGATACTTTAAAAAATTGATTAAGTTTTAACTAAACTTTCGGAACTTAATTTCAAATGACATACCTATAGGTAACTGTTTAAAATGATAGGACAAATTTAGTTTTCCACAACTAACCGCTTTTTGTTTTTCTGAAAAATTCTAGCGTGACCCTCGTATTTTAACAAATTCTACTTATTTTTACTCAACACTCTCAGAAATTTTAGCCAAGTAAAAATCGATTTGGTAAGTGATGAACAATATTAGTGTGAAAATCAACTCTAAATTTTGTAAAATTTGCAAATTGTAATTAACAAAAAAAGTAAAAATTGTAGTGTTAAATAATTTATAAAATTTATACACTACATATTTATATTTATAGTAATAACTTAAAGATATTTCATTCTACAATCTGATCAGTGTTGTCTTGTTCCCAATGAAACAAGTTAAAAATTGCACGGTAGTTAGTATCAGGTTAGTATGTTGTGATATTTGGAAGTGTTCGGATATATATTTCTGTTTTGTGAATTAAATGATAATGTACAAACAAACATTTAAAATGAAATACAAAAATTTCTGTAAATGTGTTTTCATAAACGAAGGCATCAAGTATGAAGATTTCCCATTACCTGATAAGTAAGTAGTATATCATCATTTAATTTATGTAAAATGCGTTCTATAAATGTGATATTTGACATAATGGCCCAAATTCAACACTCTTCCCTGTAGTGGTAGCACGCACTTTAGAATTCTATCATAGAAAGCAGGCGAATACGATTTTACTTTTACGAATCTTAGTAGCATGCACTTTAGAATTCTATATTCATTTTTTGATTGGGAAATTATTGGATTTTATACTATTAAAATAAAAAATATTATGACAGTTGTATATAATAAATGTATAAATTGGCTTTGATTAGAACTGTGGCAAAATAATGACGTTACTTTGACATTTTCGCCTCAAGTTGAAAGCTTGCAGGCGAATATTTTGAGACACGCATGCTACTAAATTTTCGTTTCGATGCGAAAAGCGAAAACAAATGCCTCTTTTGATAGAATTCTACCGTGCGTGCTACTACCACAGGTGTAGTCATCGTCTCTAATAACTATGGAAACAGCTTTGATCTTTCTCATATTAATATATCAAAGCATAATTACGTCTCTCTTTATTTTATTATTTTTAGACAAGCTTCTTTAGTTAAAAAATAGTTCAGAATTTGACCAATTGTTTTTATTTATAATACATACATATATGTATGCATGTATCTCGTATCATTGCATATTGCATAGTTAAAATACATTAGTTGCAACTATGTTACGAAATATTCATATTCAATTTTAAATCACTTCAACATGTACTTTTATGCCAAAATTGTAAATGATTAAATTTACACAAATTGGTGTGGACCTACATAAACCAATTTTAGTATTTATTTTAAAAAATTCGTGGAGTATTTGCTCCAATCGATATTCTTTCTGTAGAATCGAATAGTGGTATTGTCCTATTTATATTTGTATTATTTTATAGGTTCAAACGAACCAATGAAGTCTGATTTAAGTAAGTACTCGTATTTTAAATTTAAATAAATTTTTAACAATAATGATTTCATGTATAGAATAGCAAACTTCCTGTTTAATAATTTATTTCCCAATACGAGTAGTCCTTATAAAAAGCTACATGAAAAATAAGTGACAGTTGTCATAGTGTCACGTTTTTTCTGTAGTAGTCACATATGCCGTACATACTTGAGAAGATCGGCGTGAGAATAATAATCACTTGTACTTGCTGCCTGTTTTTACAACTAGTTGAGGTTATGGTAGAGATATATCATATATACTTGTCCTCCCCTTTTATTTTATGAAGACAAGTATGCTGAGAATGCAACAAAATCTATTTTAAGAGGAGATTGTAATAGTTGACAATATAATACACACAAATATATTAATATACCAGACTCCAACGGCAATGAAATTCATAAATACAAAGTAACTACGAGAATCTGTGACATGAGCGTTACCTCCCGCTACCCTTTGTAAGCGAGGTATAGGGATCGAACGAAAAATCGTATGTCGAGATTTTGATAAATGACCAGGTTTTAAGGTCCCTAGAATTCGATTTTAACATTTTCACGATTATGTCTGTATAATTGTATGTACATATGTGTATGAATTTTGTCAACGCTGTAACTCAAATACTATCATTCAGAAAATTTTAAAATCTTTTATTTCTACCTTATTCTAATATGTAAAAAAAACCATTAGATTTTAGTGTAAATCAGGTTACCGGAAATGGTACTTTACTTGAAGCTTAAAATAGTTTTTCTTTGAAAAGTACCATTAAATGTAATATTTCCGCGATGTATGTACCTATTAGGTATACATAAAAATTAAAGATTATTTAATTTTCCACAGATATGCATTCATACTTCTTCTTTATATTTCATAAATAAATATATAAAATAATCTATTTTATAAATCCCGGAGCCTATGTTTTAAAGATAAACACAATTCCTTTGTTACACAGTTCAGATTTGAAATTTATGCAACTGACAGATAAATATCACTGTCAAATAACCTATCATTTCAAATTATTAATGGTAGGTAATATTTTAAAAAAAAATTGTAATAATATATAAAACAATTGTTATTTTATACGAATACAAAGGAACATAATATAGTTTCCAGCATCAATAATTATGTAGGTATGTATTTATATTATAATTAAAGAAAAAACCCCTTAACCTTAACAATAAATTTAAAAACTATATACGTATTTCGAGAACTAAGTTCTCATCATCAGTAGAAACTACAAAGTGAAAACAGAAAAGTTAAAATTACTCAGCATGTAAACCATGCCAGAGGTCAAAACAGCTCTGGTATGTATTTATATTAATTAAAATAAAAAAAATAACATTCGGTTTAGTTTCACAAGAGAAGTATATTTTTACTTTATTGTATAATTTCGCCAGTTGCGGCATCATCCGAATTATTACCGGGAGGTATAGTACCACAACAGATTTTTTTCAAATATTAACTACTTGCGAAAAAAGTTCCGAATTTAAAGTCAACATTTTCAAATTTCCGCTTTTGAAGTCATAGTCCAGTCGTGGATTATAAAAAGAAAAGCTTTATCCTACAAAAGTCGTTTATTTTTTATTTTTGAATATTTAGAGGTGAATAATAAAAAATCCAAATTTTCGACCGTGGTGCACTTCCGAAAGAATCACCATTTTGGAAAAATTAAGCATTTCAACTCGCTCCATTAGATCTTTGTTTATAGGGCTAATTAAAAAGTAAAGGCTTTAAAAGTAAATGAGTAGATAATAATTATATTCTAATTATTAAGTCTCATTCACAAATCGAAATTAAATCTTGTTTTATGTTTTTCGTTTTGGTTTTAACAAGTTTGTAGCATGTCTTCATATGTAACCATTCACTAAATAATAATAATAATAATAATAATAATAATAGTACTTTATTCCATCGACAATGTAAAAATACATGTATAGAATATGTCACAGTAATCATACAGTAATAGAGGTACATAAAAAGTATAAGAGGTATTTTAATATAGACCCCGTTATTTGTCAAAATGATAAAAATTCATTCACCGAATAAAAAGTCTTGTCCAAAAGGAATTTTTTTAATAATCTTTTAAAGGCATTTTTATTCGTCTCTAGTTGTATATTCATCGGTAAATTATTAAAAAGTTTTAAACCTTGTATATTTGGAAGTAAATCTAACGTTTTGTGTTTATTTACTGGAATGTGAAGCATTTGCTTTTGTCTTGTGTTGCAGTTATGTTTATCAAAATTAGTTTGAAATTGTGTTTTATTATTAAAAATATATAAACAAACTTCATAAATGTATATGGAGGCTACAGTCAGTATCTGAAACTGTGAGAAAAGAAGTCTACAAGAAGAACGACGGGAAACTTTAGCAATTGTACGAACTATACGTTTTTGTATAATGAATACACTATGTGCAGACGATGTAGCGCCCCAGAAACAAATACCATACCTCAATCTGGATTCGACTTGGGCGTAATATAAAGTGATAAGTTGTTTTCTTGTGAGAAGACTACTTAAATGCGAAAACTGATAATTAACTGAACCTAGCTTTGAGATAAGTGTGTTACAGTGATACTTTCCATTGAAATTTTCATCGAATTTATAACCCAGAAAGTTACCCTTTTCAGATCTTTCAATTTCATGGTTATCAATGATTATATTTAAATTTAAATCTTTTCTACATTGATAGAAATGAAAACGTAAGTAGTAAGTCTTACTGAGATTAAAATAAAGATCATTATCGCAGAACCAAGCTGACAAGTTATTTAAATGGTTTTCGCACTTTTGTTGAAGTAGCTGATCACAACTTTCAGAGACGATTAAGGAAGTGTCATCTGCATATAGTGTAATGTGACATTCATCTCCAAAAATCGTAGGTAAGTCATTAATGTACAAAATAAACAGAGTTGGTGAAATTACACAACCTTGTGGGACACCCCTGTTACTGACTAAGATTGTAGACTCAGTGTTTTTTATTTGAGTATCATTGAGGTTGTAGATCGATACAAATTGTCGACGATTTTCTAAAAATGATTTGGCCCACTGTAAAGGAATACCTCTAATTCCGTAACAATGAAGTTTATCTAAGAGTTTTGAGTGACTAACACAATCAAAAGCTCGGGAGAGGTCGCAAAAAATTCCAACAGGTTGTTCATTCTTATTCAAGCATTTAGATATATTTTGGAAAGATGAGTGAATAGCATCTGAAGTTGATTTGTTAGGCCTAAAACCAAATTGTGCCTTATTTATAGAATTATTTTTATTTAAATATGAATCTAGTCTGTTTAAAAAAGCGTATTCAAAAATTTTAGAAAAGATTGACGTTAGAGATATTGGCCTATAATTATTTATATTAGTTTTGTCATTTTTTTTGTAAATTGGGATTATTTTACTAACTTTTAATTTTTCTGGGAATGTACCTAATTCGAAAGAAAGGTTAATTAAGTATAGGACTGGTTTTATTATTATATTAAACACAGATTTTATTAAGAAACAAGGAAAATTATCTGGGCCACTTGAATGTTTATTTTTTATTTTAGATTCTACTAATTTACTGAGTTCATCTTCACAATAAGGATGTAAATAGAAACTATTAGAAATCGAATTCATTGTTACAGAACTGCAGCATCCATCACGTTTAGGTATTTGCTGGACAATGTTCAGAGGTGCATCTCTAAAGAAAGAGTTAAAATTATTTGCTACATCTAGAGGGTCAGAGATTTCCTCATCATTAACTTTAATATTGATGCTACTTACTATAGATTTACTATTGGAGTTTTTCTTTACTATATTCCAGGTAGTTTTTGAGATGTTATCTGAAGAAAAAATAAGTTTTTGAAAATATTTCCTCTTAGTTTCATTTACTAACTTCGTGTGTACTCGTTTTGCCTCTCTATACATACACCTTAGATCAGAATTTGATTTTTGCAACTGATATAAACTGTAAAGATTCCTGCTGGATATTTTAATTTCATCAGTGCACCACAATTTTGAATTATCATTAATTTTTTTTTCTTGTAAAGAAAAGTGTTTATTAAAATAATGTGATAAAATATTGTCGAATTTATTATAAGCCTCATTTAAATTTTGGTTGAATAATATTTCTTCCCATTTTTCATTATTTAGTTCAGTGCAAAAGTTGTCAACATTATTCTTACTAAAATTTCTATACGTTTTAGAGACATTATTGACACGTAAATTTAAATTGGCAATAATAGAACTGTGATCGGATATAAAATTTTCACTAATTTCGCAAGATGTATTTACATTGTTAGTATAAAGATGATCTAGTTTTCTGTTATTTCTAGTATTTCTATTTACTATGTTTTTACAGTTAAACTTTAGTAGAAGACTGCATAAATTTGCGTAAGTTTCAGCATCTCTAACTGGATCTATATTAAAATCACCTCCTATGAAAACGATATAATTCTTTTTTAAGATTGTATCTAAAATATTATTTAAGTTATTTAAGAATTTAGTACAATTTTCATTGCTTATATAATTAGGTGTTCTATAAAAATTTAATATAATATAGGTAGTGTTGGGGCATGGGCACCATTTTACACCACAGATTTCGAAATATTTGTCAGTACAGAACTGTTCAAGATCTAAAGGGGCAACATCAAGGCTATTATGGGTCCATATTCCAACACCACCTCCTTTGTATTGTTTACGGTTATAGCTGGATGTACATGAGAATCCTGGAAAGTGAAAAGAATTTACTGACAGAGTATTACATCCAGTTTCAGATAAACAAATGAATTTTATATTACTATTTTCTTTTAACGTATATTCATAAGATATGAGGTTCATTTTGTCTAAAGTTAAAATTTGAGAATTTAAAAATAATAATTTTATACAACTTTTATTTTTGGCTTGAGAGTCTTCTTTCATTCGGCCAGATGAGGTAGGAGTTATTTCAGCGTAGTGTTCGCTCTTCTTGGGTGGAAAAAACGATTAACTAAACTGTGATTGGTGTTTGTTTTAACACAAATGTTTGCAAATTTATGTTTTGTTTTACGTTTATACTTAGGAATCGACCAATAGGAAGAAGAGTAAAACGATGTAACAATACACAGGTGTCTCTTTCTATCAGTTGTCAACTCAATCATAACCTCGATCATAACCAAATTCAGTTTTGTAGTTATTATTTCTAGATTGAATACTATAAAGATTGTATTATGTACCTCCACAATTTCATTAATAAAATTGTTCATAAATTAGAAAAAAGAAGGAGATGGTGGGTAAGACGTAAGATCCATTAATAATATGTATAATAACCGATCGTCCTTAATAATTTTTCACTAAATGTTACTACTAACTAAAACAGTAAACTAAACGTTATTATTTGTGAATGCTATTCCAAGTTAAGTGCAAAAAAAAACCTAACACAAGAATTAATTTCTATATATGAATGAAGCTTTACTAAAATTAAAAACTTCTCAAATTCGCGGAATAACATATGGAGAATTTATAGAGAGCTGCTGGCATACTGGTTTGGATCACAGTCACATAAACAAGTGACAGCGGTGGAAACCAGTACCCAGTAGGTCCTGGGGTCAACTCGCTGACCACGATGCGCGTTTGTTATTGTAAAATGCACAGCCACCGCGATGCAAGTCGTGCTACTAACTCAACAATTCGTGACCAAAGAGACAATACGCCAAAACCATACATAAAAATAAATATTTTGTAGGATATTCGTACTTCTATGTACAACTATTTGCTTTAAGTGGAGAATAAATTAAATGCTAAATTAAAAATAAAAATTCTTTATAATAAAATCGATTTGCTATATAGAAAAAATATACACCATATAGAAAAAATCTGTTGTGGCCAGCACATTACCTTTCGTCAATTATATGTATTTTGTACAAATCCCATATCAAGAGTTCTCCGGAAAAAGTTCTATATATCCAGTAAAACTGTATCACGAATATATACTATGGTCTACAAATTCCATACCGAAAGTTCCTATAAATCCAATAAAATTATATCACGAACATAACTATGTAAATTTCACTTGACACTGACATCTGTCAATTAGAATTATTAGAATATATCAGTTGTTTCTATGATTATAGCAAAGCTGGTTGATTTATGAAAGTTAATCTCGTTATAATTCTTTAACTCGCTATTTATGAAAGAAAATGTATAATTAAACCGTCTAGACAATAAGATATTCTTTCATATTGATAATCACATAAAATATAAAAAAAAGATATTTAACTACGTTTTTTAAAAAAAAAGCAAAACTGTTAAGAACTTCAAATAAAGGGAACTTCCGATTGACCAATTATAACCAAAATCCAATCAACTTTTCATATGGATGTAAAGAAGAGGATTATGAAAGAATCATAATTTTCAGAATTGTAGTTGGAGAAACAGGAAACACACACACACATACATATACAGACATCATCGTAGAACTAGTAAAATCCTATTCTAGCGACCTTAAAATGTGCTTATTCATTAAAAATTATCTGAAGATGACGGAAGGTACAAATAGATGCTATATAAAATGCATATGTTACGCTCAGTGAGCGAAAAAAAAAACAGCCACAACGCGTTGTGGTCGGTGATGAACGATCAACTACTGAAATCTGATCAGCCTAACAACCATTGTCTACCAATTATGAGTTGCCAGTTAGATTATGTTGCAGTTTGTATTTTTTTAAAAACAAAAAAATACAAACTACATCGTAACGTAACTGGAAACTCCTAAAAGCACCGTCCACAATGCGTTGTAACTGTTTTTTCGCTCACTGAGCGATTTTGGTGTTTGAGCGTAACACATACGAAACTATAATACATTTCGTAAAATTATCCAAATTTGTGTTTTCTTTGTTAGGCCGAGAATTTTTCGGATTTACCTCTTACATACCTAGTTAAGAAAGTTTACGCCTAATGTACCTTTTTAAAATGTTAAAAGTTTCTATTTAGAATTGGGTTTGGCAAACAGCAAAAAATCTATTTTCTGCTCAATTGGTTTAAGAGTTTCCGTTGCGCATAATAATTCTCAATGTGTTCCGTAGGGTTGGTTAAATGTCATTTTAAAATAGACCTGTTCTGTTAAATGATTCAGTTTAAAATTATTTTACCATACTTTAATTTAGAAAATCTTTATTAACAACCTAAGACAAACATTTAATGTTGAAAATAGCTGCATCGGAAGTTTGACATCAACATAAGGCTCTAATTTCTATTCGTCTGCAAATAAATGTAACGTGCACTTGCAGTCAAACAAATGTACGATTTCTAGGCACGCTAGATTTAATATTACGTTCATTTGTTTCACTGTTAGCGGATGTCACAACATGGCGTGAACGCGACTAACATATGTAGGATTATCTCCAACGAGAGAAAATTTATTACATTAAAAGAGTATCCTACACTTGTTTAAGAATACTTCTCACACACAATGCTTCGTGAATTTAAAATTCGTAACCCGACAAATATGTTTGTGCTTGCATCATACTACACTTTTAAGTTCTTAAAATGATTATAAATTAAAGACCTGTACCATGAAGTTAAAATAAAATTGCCACTGAACATAATGAATTCCATTTGTATTCCTTAAAAGCTATTACAAAATAGTTATTTATTTAATTTTTTTCGAATTGATAAAACATCTTTACTTTCGAATAGCATAATTTTTTCCGAAAACTTCATCCTTCTTAACCATACCAGCAGAATTTTAGGGCACTAAATTAATGGCGGTTAGAAAGACCTGGGAAATATTTAATTTGTTACCCACTTGTAAACTTTTTCACGATCGTCCAGAATATGAGCTGTTTAGGATCACTTTTTCACCAGAAAATCATTCTTTACTAAGCTAAGTCGGAAAATTGTCTACAGGAGATCGAAATTTTAGTTTCCGATCCCTATAAAAATGTTTCCATGGCGATCCGTTGTTTATTTATTTTTTATTTCCTCCTAGATTTTTTTCAGGTCCGCGAAAAATATCGTACACAACATGAGTTGAAAGTAACTTAACTGGACTCACAGCTTCTACAGCTCGCCTGCGGCTCGTTCTGGAATATGCTTGCTCACCTAGTAAAGTATCAATTTCAGGTCTTGTTGAGTAAATTACTATTATTGATACCGCTTACTACTTTTGAAAATAAACCTATACTAGTTACCAACTTGTAAATTTGACGACTAACTTGTTAAAATTATACAAATTAGTAACCACGTTAATAACGTTATTGACAAGTAAAAATTATAATTTTAAATTGATAAAAATTTGTACAATACACGCCAAGTAACAGTTTTAGTGCATCAAGGAGGTGACAAGTTCGCTTACGCGGCTCGCCAATCATTTTCTACTTTCAGTAAAAACCGTTTTACCTGGCTTGTAATGTAAAATACTAGAAACATCACAAAATATCGGTTCATTTTATTAATAAAAGAAGTTCTTATGTTTTTATTTTATACCTTAATTTTAAAATATGTGAAAAATGAAAAATTGAAGAAAATGAAATTGTTGTGCATTAAATGCGCCGTATTAAATGTCATTCCATAATTTTTGGCAAGGTGGAAAAACTTGATGTATGAAAAAGGAATTTAAATATAACGCAATACTCTAACGAGGTAAATAAGTACACATGCTCTTTGCTATACATTGGCGGATTCAAGATAATTATTTGAAATTTAATTAATACTAAATCGAAATAAGTAAGCACGCGTGTTTCTCTAAGTAACCGACTGTGATCCATACTGACAATTCGATTTCTAAAGTTTCTGTTTATAGATCTATCAGTTTAAATTAAATTTTAATTTGAGCCAATGTGCTGATGTCCATTAATTATTTAAATGTGTCAAACAACAAAAGCATTAACAACATTTAATTTCCTCAGTTTAGAAATGTGATCGTGGTAATTACAATGATTGGCAGTAGCAGCGTGTGTAAGTGAATCAGATATAGAATTGGCATGCACATTAAGGTGCAACAAGTGCATATGTTTAATCTACTTTAATTAACGTCCGACATGGTTGTTCGCAATTTACATGCCACATTACCCCAGAGAAAGCTTTCGATATCATCGTCCCATCAATTTTTATTATACCATAACTCACATAGTTATATTTTTAGTTGTGCCAGCATTTATGCCCTTATTAACTAATTAGTACAAATGGCACAAAAATGACTCCTGTGGTGCAATCTCCACGCCAGAAGTGAGTACCCGTGAGGCGACGCCTGGTAAACGCCCGCACGGTACAAATATGTTATCATCATTACCGAAATCTGTGTACAACGCAAATTGGCACACTCAGAAATGGATAATATGCCGCGAAAAAATATTTTTTAGATTTTTTTTTATGCAAATGAGTTTATTGGGTAAAACACAATATTACGTACTTATGTCCATACGTAAATTATCATTTTATATGTATCTATAATTTTGAGACGACACGTCAAAAAACTTCCTAATCCAGTATTTGAAATCGTCTCTAAAGTGCACAAATATCGGCATTAAAATTTCAGAAATCGGCACTAAAGTAATCCATTATACGACGATTTCAAGAAAATGTAATTTTGCCAACCTTATAATAATTATTGTATATATAAGATAATTTGACTAGGTGTACGATAATAATAAATTTCTACGTAAAATAACAAAAAATATGTACAATAAGAACGAACTGAACAATTTCGATGAAAAAGATTGAAATAAAACATAATTTTAAGTGTTTTACCATAACCTAAATGTTCGGAGGTAATAACTTTGAATGTCAGATTTCATGTTCACAAATTTTCGATTTTAAATAAAATTTAATATGGAACTCGGCACTGCAGTTCTATTTTATCCATCAACCTTTAAACTAATGGACCAAGTGTCTCCTATTCTTTTATTGTTAGAATAATGCTCCAACATAAAAGGATAGAAATATATATTCTGTCCTTCAATAATACGGAAGTTCTCAGTTGTTAAAGCACACTACGCATACGTTCGTACTCAATGTGCATCTTTTTCAGCTATATGTAAACCTTTATACACTGCTCTCTATCACTAACTAGTTGTCAAAATCTACATTTGACGTTTCGTGACTTGTGTATTGTTTACTTTTTTGAAGAACATTTACAATTATTTCTGTCAATACATACGTATATTTGTTGTGAGGTGTGTATGCGACAAAATAATGGAGAAACGGTGTATTTCATACAGTGAGCAGTACGTACGCGGTTCAGCTGTGTCATTTCATATGTAAGTTCTTACTAATTATTACTTGTCCCCTATAATATAATATATTGTATTAAAAATGTATAATAAAACTAATTATGCACAAAAAAAAATCTATACTCTTCGCGATTATGCACCAAGTTACGGACAAATCAAATTTTTTATTTTGCCGTGTTTTCTTAACTTCCGTACTGTTGAAGGATAGAGATACTATGTCTGCACCGTTATGGCGGGACAAGCGTTTTGCTTGTACGCTGCGTCTATTAGTTTAAAGGTCGATGATTTTATCGCTCATATGGTTTATTTTCGTCGGCCTTACGGCCTCGGCAACTAAATTCCATATTCGTGAGAACTTCAGTATACCTTGATACATAAATAACTATTATTTTATCTGCTATAGATACAGACAATATATTCAAAAATGGAATAATTACTTAAATTATTTGCTATTTAATAATGTACAAAAATATTTATATTTTTATATGAAACATTTTTTTAGATTAGCAATTAGATAAGACTTTCCCAGTCACTTTCAAATTCGAAGAGAACATAAAATTTCCCGAAAAATATAACTAACACAAAGTCCAGTCTTCTTTTAACCTAGAAAATTAAATCCCTAAAATGTGACGTCATTCATAGATATACGAGGTGTGGCTACAAAATAACAAAATTGATCTTAGAACATTGACAATGTATAAAATTACACAAATATTGCCACCTTCAATGTACACTCCTCGCCGAAACCTACACCGCCCGAAGCGAATATTCCATTCTTGGAAGCAATGCCTGCAGGCCTTTTTTGTTAGGTTGTTCATAAGCTCTGCCGCTTTTTTATAACTACATCTCGGCCCCGAATTTGGTGTCTTTTAACGCAGAATTACAATTTGGGAATAAAAGCAAGTCGCATGGCACTAGGTCAAGTGAATACGGTTGATGTACCTACACGGTGATTTTGTATTTCGTCAAAAATGTCTTGCCGGACAGAGCGTTTTGTTCCGGCGCGTTGTCTTCATAGAGAATTCATCACATTTCAGCCCTTTTTTTTCTCACCCGTGCATAAAGGGTTATCAAAACCTTCTTGTAATGTGCTTGGTTAACGAAATGCCCCTCAGGCACCCAATCCATGTGAACAATCACTCGCATTTCGAAAAAAACAATGCCAGTGCTAGGCGAGGCGCTAATCGTCTCCGATCTCTTTTCTTCCTTCTTTAAATCTTCTAAACTGCTCGAAAACTTGAGTACTAGATAGACCCTCATCACCATAAATATTCTTCAACAATTCGTACATTGCTGTATCGGATTTTTTAAATTTCACACAGAATTTCATATTGACACTAACATAATTCCGGCGGAGTACGAGAAAGTAGTTAACTTCAATCAAAGGCTACTGCCGAACGGTTTGCTTAATTATCTTGAAATTTTAACAGTGAATGAAGGGAAGATGACAAATTAATATGACATTGCCAAACTTACAGGGAAAAAATAAATCTCGTTATTTAATTGTCACTTCCCGTAGTTTCACCACCAAATAAATTAGAATCGTGCTCCTGAAAATATAAAAATTTGTGCATTTTATTTATTCGTTATGCTAGCAACGGACACTGCTTTGAGAGATTTACGACACTAGTCAGGTAAAGTATTGCTTTATCATTAACAAGTTGTCCGGACATATCTAATTAAAATCACTATACGATTTCTATATTTGTTCATCACAAAGACTAATAATTCATTCCGAGAAAAAGTAGAGAATGTTGGATGTATTTCTTTTTAAAGTGAAGAACCAAATGCTTAATGCTTGATGAAGAGCGATGTGACACCCGTATGTCTGCATAAACAATCATCAGGAGCCACTAATACACAAGATGCAGAACAGACATGGTCCAACGCTCTCCGAAAGAGAAAGAGAAAGAGAGAGCCAATTACGAGAGTGAGAGAACTCATTGACGTTAATTTTCATTAAATGTATTTATCAAGGCACGCCATACCAAAATAGATGGAAAGATGTGTGAACTGAATGGTGAAGAAAGAACCAGCATCTGAAATAACAAAGTGGACGATATGTATCTGTCAAACTGTCTCATTTGAATAATCCGCCATTTTCAACGAAACCACGTGTGTGACACAAACGAAAAACAGGGTTAGAGTGTTTCTTCGCCAAACGGACCCGGTGCGAATATAATAACAGGATAGATCTTAGAACATTAACTATTCAAAAAATTACGTAAAACAAATATTGCCACATTCAATATACTCTCCTCTCCGAACCCTAAACTGCCCCATGCGAATAATCCTTTGTTGAAAGCAATGCTGCAGGCCTTTTTTGTAAGGTTATTCCATACCGATTTTTACCACTCGGTGAGAGAGGTATTGGATTCATGCTAAAAATCGCATATCCAGATTTTGGTGAATAAACACATTTTATGGTCCCTAGAATCTAATTATAACAATGATGTCTTTGTGTGTGTGTGTGTGTGTGTGTGTTTGGATGTGGATGTGTGTGTATATCTCTGGATGTTGAAAGAAAGGTTTTTCAAATTCTATACGATGACTAATGACCAATCTAACTACGTATTCCTTAATCTAACATAATGGGAAGAACTGAACAGGATTTCGAAACAAATGGTCAACCGGAAGCAGTACTTTCTTAAAAAATCTTCTAAATATTAATTTTGGAAATTTATGTAATTACAAATATTAAAAATTGTAAAATTCTCTATCCGATACATTTAACATTTTTACTATATCTTCTATAGATTTAGAGATAGAGAATTATAAATATATAAAATAATCCGTTGTAATGAATCTTACAGCCCAAACAACTCCATGGAAACCAGTTGAAAAATTAAAATGTTAGTAATTGACAGAAAAATGTCAGTGTCAAAATTCCAGATACATGACTGAAGGCTTTTTCGGGGAAGTACATTTAATATTTCTTATTTTATTATTAATTAAATTTTTAAAATTAGATACATATTACATATAACTATCAGAAATACCGCCAATCTAGTCAATGACTGAGGAATTTGGAACATTTCGAAGAGCAAGAGGAAACTTATTTATAGAATCTCTCTGTCATTTGGCAAAGATTGGCTCACTCAACCAGAACCACAGACGGCCAGACGCGTTTCGCTCTTATTGGAGCTCTTCAGTGTGGTGTATTGGCGCCTGTAGGAGGCAGTGAGCAGATGATAAACATCCCAAAAAGATAAGATGACTGCAGTAATAAGTAACTACATGCAGAGCCATCTATCGAGAACGCCGTGAGCTTAATCGGCCAAATGTGTCCTATTTTTTGAATACCTTATTTGAACTATTTCATCAAGTGTCACCCTCATATTGTACTTTTATTATTATTTGGCCGGATAAGTTCACGGAGTTCTCAACAGATGGCTCTCCATGTAGTTACTTACTGCTGCAGTCATCTTATCTTTTTGGGATGTTTATCATCCGCTCACTCAACCCACAAAGCACTAATACCAATAGAGAACCAGCTGCCAGCAAAAAAAATGGAAACAAATTCTGCAAGCAGCGCTGTCGTGTTATATGGCGGAACTATATTTTCTTGTGGGATATATAGGAAACGTACGATATAAATTAATGACAGCGGTACATATAAATTAATACGCAATAATAAGATAGAATTGGTAATTTATAAAAATATATTTTGATATAAATTCGACTCATATATATACATTCTTGTTAAATAGTTAACAAATATTCTTCATTATTTCGAGGACAGATGATGGATGATAGTTTCATTGGTATCACCTGATAGCTCACTAATAAAATGATTAGCTAAATAAATATGTATTTCACTTTGCTTATATTCTTAACTTACTTTTTCATATCCTATCGAAGTTTTACACATACAAAACTGCTTTTCCGATCCAAAAATGATGAAGTATTACATGCAGTATTATAATAAAACTTCTAATAAAGGTGTCAGTGTTGCCATTAGCATGGCGAGTCATTCATATTGTATATTTTATTTATCACAAAATTTTCAAGTCCCGGGGTTTTGGCAGTGGTATATTTTCACGGACTAAAAAGTAAAATTAAAAAACATGTTTTATAAAAAAACGAATTTTAATGTACTTACAGAGCTTCACACATGTCACACATTTACATATCTCAATTTCAGTTAGAAAATGAAAACTTTTAATTACAGTGGCATAATTTAAATTTAGTAGCAAACTTACAATTTTTGACTTTTGACAACTCATATGAATTTGTTTTTGTTTACATCTTTCAAATCAACTGTCAGAAGGTCCCAACGAATATAGCGCTGCAGGGTCATATGGGTGAACTAAATTTATGCTGCCATTTTATCCATCAGACTTGAAATCCCCTGACTCAACCGACTCAATGCCTCAAAGCGTCAGTACACTGCACTTTAGAGCTCCAATAAAAGCGAAACGCATCTGTGGTACTGGTTGAGTGTATCAGTCTCTGATAAATGACCGAGCGGTTGATTCAAAAACTGAAATCTAGTAAAAAATGTGCGATATTTTTTAAATATCATAATTTTTTTTTTATTGCCGCATCTCGTAGTCTTGTTAGTTTCTAACATCAGTCTTCATTGTTATCAATTTCTTTTTGCAATCTACCAAGCACCCTTCATTTGTGATTTGTGTTATTTTTATAAACACATCCAAACTACTCTAATCCCTTCTTCTAGTTCCAATTTTATTTTCTCATTTCTTCCCTAAATCTCGAAACAATAAACAACTGCTAAAAAAACATCAACACTTGAATCCCCAGCTACTTGATTCCACTTGGGACAATTTCTACATGGATTAATGGTTCCGAATTTAGAAAGGACTTGCAAGTCGAAAGCCTCCGTCTGCTTTGTCAGGCAGGCAGAGAATTTATTGCAGCTTAACAGCGAACGTGCCACTAAATAATTGTGTGTTTTGAAGTTAGGCACTCGCAGAGGTAAAAATATACACTCCAACAGCAATAACTCATAAAGAAAGAAGAGAATGCTTTGTTTATTAGCATTAAACGCGTGGTATTTACCGAGATATTTGTATTTGACGTTTAATGATTGATATTCAATGATTGATGGAAGTATTTTGTCAATTTTGAAATGCAAATATATGATTGGCTTAACTTGGCGGGAAATTAAAGCAATAAATTTGATATTTGATGTGTTCAGAAGTAACTCTACGCGATTTGATCAAATAAATTATACGCCAATTCATTTTTTTTTTTGTATGCATACACTGGAGTCTCAGAAACTATGAGACAAAGTTGGTATAATTAGGTAATTTAGTATTATTTGTTTCTCGTTTTGGAAAAATACATAAAACTTTAAATTTAAACTAAAATTTAATTTTGTAGATTTACTTTTGTTATTTAAGTTGTTCAGAATTAAAAGTTTCACACAAAATTATTTTTACATTTTTACCAAAATTATTTTTACATTTTTACCTTCCTTCACCTTAAAGTAAGGAAGGTTCTTTGGCCAAAAATTTGGTGAGTTTTTAATGACTAAGTACGTGTCAGGGTCCCTAGAATATGACTGTTATTTTTACAATGTTTGTGCGCGTATTTTCATGACGATCGTTTCAAATCGCATAACTCCAATACCACATTTCTAAATTTATAACTTTTTTTATTCGTTGAGTTTAGCATCCAAAAGAAGAGGTGATTAGATTTTGGTTTTAATTGGTCAACCGGAAGTACCCTCACTTGCAACTTTTAACAGTTTTTAATGAAGAAAACGCAGTTAAATATTTTTTATTGACATTTTCTGTTATTATAAATATTAAATAATATCTGATTCTCTATGCAATTTGACTGTACCTATTTATTTCTTCATACTCAATGAATTTGAAATTAAAATATTATGGAGAATTAATTTTCATAAATCTTACAATCTTTGTACCATCTCTATGAAAATAGTTATAGTAAATATTAATAATTGACAGATGTCATTGTCAAAATACAATAATTTACATAATACGTTGGTGAAATAATTTTACTGGAATTACACATGACTAATCTTTTGCAAGAAAGTTTTTGTAACAAATTTATATAAAATTAGAATTGACGGAAAGTTATGTATTGACCACATCCGATATTCTATTATGTTTTTGGTTTCAATGTAATTTTAAAAAGTTACATTATTTCAAAATTGAGGAATGTGTCTATATTATAAATTTTTATTCAATTTTGACGTTTTAAACTATCATTATTAGCTCCATAGCAACAAATATAAGTAACATTTTATTCACAAGTGAATTAAAAATTTTCATTCTCACATTTTTTTTTAACTCATTCTGCAACAAATAATACATTTAAAATAACATCAGGCACGAAAATAACACTCACCACAGTATTTATTAGATATTATCAGCCATTTTTTTATTTTTCAACATGCAAATGACAGACAATAATACTTTTTAAATAGATGACTTGACATCTATCATCGACGATTGTCATGCACAGCCTACTAACTGGTTAGTTTTTTATTTTGTCAAAATTAAATATTATAATGGTTTTTATTATTATTTCGTCAAAATTGAATAAAATATTGTATAAACCACGTGAGCTAAGAATATTTATTCACTCGAAGAATTTAATACACTTGCACTTACGGGCTCTTGAGCTAAATTTTCTTCTCATGAATAAAAATTATCTTAGCTCACTTGGTGTATAAATATCTATTATTGTCTATTACACATATTTTGTAATTTCTTTTCAAAATTGTGAAGAAACCAAAAATGTAATGAGAAATGTAAAAACAGTTCTGTATTCAAATAAATATTAATTTTGAATATCTTAACAGAAGAGCAAGATATTGCATAAACTTTAAAAAAATTATAATTCAATTAAAAAAAAGGTTGAATTTTGATAAATACCTAGCTTTTAATTTACTTAACAAATCCATTTCTGTTTATTCCATAAAACCATCTGCAGAAAATAGTAGTTATTTAGTTAATATCTCTAATTTATATACTGAAATTGTGACTTCATAATTCTATGATCATTATTTCAAGAATTAAAATTATATTCATACAACATATCGTCGGTCGACTATTGGAATGTACTATGTCCACAAATATTACTTTCGAGAAAAACTGCTTCAAACATTTAAAATTTTATTGTAAAGAATGGATAATGGATACACATGTTGCAATTTTTTTGTTTGTATAGTATCATTTTCCTTAACTTCGTATGAAATTTGTTATATTATAATTTTTAAATATTTTCGAAATATAAAAGGACCTAGTTGGACATGGTTCGAAATAACATAGCAAATTTACACAAAAAAAATCCAATACAAAGACTTTTTGTACCATGTCCACACTTTTTATTATTATTTTTACTGTACTATGGCCAGAAGCACGTGAGAGAATTATGAAATTTGATTGGCTCTGGACTTGATTCAAAACAATTCTTAGTGTATGTCATTTTAAGGCATATGGTACAAGAAGCACTGAATTTGATGTTCTTTTTACTGGCCGTGGTACAAAAAAATACCAGGAAACCGAACATGACTATATCTAATTTTTTTCAAAAAGTGGACTTGGTACATTGCAATAATCAGCCGACGATATGTAAAATATTCTTAGTGTGTAGATATGATAAATTACAAATTATAATCAATGTATTTCGTGATAAAAATTTATGTCTGCCTTCGATATCAGCTATTATCTCCACGTTTGAGGTTATTCCTCTTTACAGGGCTAATCTTTAAGATTCTTTCTAGCTGGCCTACGACGCTGGTTGTATTTTAAGCACAGGATTACCAATGATTAATGAAAGTCAGTGACTTCCGGAATACGTGAGTTTTTTCTAGAATTGGGCCTTATAATTCATGGGTATTTTTACAGCCACTTGAACATGAGAACTTCACGGCTCTCAAAAAATAAAACACTAGTTTTAATCATCAGCACTGACGCATTTATTCAACTGCTTTCCATTTGTTTGAAACGTTCTCGGAATATAAGTAAGAAAAGAATCCAATTTTCAAATAAAAACGTGAATCTTGTGGTACTCTCTCCACGACAGTTTTGAGAGTCCATGGTATATTATTATGTCTGTATACCTAACCGAAATGCAATTTAAGTAGATTGACATAATCCAAAACCTTTCCAATACTTTAATTTTTCAATAAGATGCCTATATGAAAAACGAAATTTTTATATTATAACCAAAATCTATTATTATTTTACTGTTGGCAGTTATTTGCAAAAATAAAAATAAAACATTTGTAATCTGCCACTGTTCCGCTTAGTAAAGTGAAACACTTCACGAAAGAATAATGCGTTATTATTGGGAAAACTCATTTTGAAAATGATTCTGAAACCGATGTAACATTAAATGGTGCCTTGTTACGGTAATATGATTACGAGGTACTTCTGGCATCAATAGGTTGAAAAGGATCACAATGACATGTGATTCCAGCAGGACGGCGCGAGCCATCATAATGCGGAAACAATTGATATATTGCATCAACAGTTTTCAAGCTTCATCTTGAAAATGCTGACATTAATTAAAGAGCTCCTGGTAAAACAACCGTAGTCTATTTTTTACCTATCGCTAAGAGAGGTATTGGATTCATGCTAAAAATCGCATATCTAGATTTTAATAATGATTTTAACACACTCTCTCTCTCTCTCTCTCTCTCTCTCTCTCTCTCTCTCTCTCTCTCTCTGTGTGTGTGTGTGTGTGTGTGTGTGTGTGTGTGTGTGTGTGTGTGTGTGTGACTGGATGTGAGCGTGGATGTTGGAGGGACGGTTTCTCAAATTCTATAGGAATAAAGACCAATTTAACTATGTATTCGTTAACCTGACACTAATGGAAAGAGCTGAAAAGGTTTTGGTAACAATTGGACATCCGAAAGTAGTAGTTTCTTAAAAAAATCTTCTAAATATTATTTTTTGGAAATTTATGTTATTACAAATATTAAAGAACATAAAATTCTCTATCCGACACATTAAATATTTTTATTATATCTTCTATAGATTTAGATATAGAGAATTATGAATATATAAAATAATCCTTTTTAATGAATATTACAGCTCAAATAACTCCATGAAAACCATTTGTAAAATTAAATGTTAGTAATTGACAGAAAAAAGTCAGTGTCAAAAATCCAGATACATTACTGAAGGCTTTTTCTGGGAAGTTTATTTAATATTTCTTATTTTATTATTAATTAAATATTTAAAATTATCTCGTCAATGAATTTGAAGAATCTCGGACATTTAGAAGATTAGGAGGAAACTTATTTATAGAATAAATTAAAAAATATATTAATAATAGATGTAATTAGAATTTTTGTGTGTTAAACAGAAATGTTAAATAAAATGGGTCGAATTCAGCACTCTTCTTTAACTAAAGAAGCATAACTAAAATTAAGAAAATAAAGAGAGACATATGAAGTAATACATTAGTAAGAAAAAGATGCAAACTGTTTCCATAGTTACTAGAGACGATCACTAGACTAGTGAAGAGTGCTGAATTCGGCCCAATATGTGCGAACAGAGTCGTGGGGATTATTTGAATAACTTTTTTCCATAATTAATCGGAACATGTTAATATTAAATAAAAATCTCCTTCATTAAACCAAAAAAAAAAACGTTTTATTTAAAAATAAATCCGGCGCATTTTTTTGGGACAGTCTGAGTCGCGGTACCAATAATGACTAAAAGCCTTCATTTTCTTAATAATACTTATTAAAGGGTATTTCCTTAAATTTTCTTTGTATCTTTACCCAATAAATATTGAAAGAAGGCGGAGCAAATAAAAGCTAGAAAATAGCATGTCAAAGAATCAATTTACCCATGAATAATAAAACAAAGGACAAGAACTCAACCGTTGCCATCCAATGAAATATTAATTCGTTAATGAAGGACACGGTTTAGTAGTTCGTAGTTTAAATGTACGTAACATGTGACCATTTTCCCAAACGATATGCGTCATCTGTCAATAATATGACATACGGTCATCAAAGAGTTTCACAATAAAATATCTAGCCTAGGTATAGAAAGACAATATTAATTTGTAATAAGAACAAGATAATGATTTATATACCACCATATTCATATAGGATGTAGGTTCCGTAACATATATGTATATAGTAATTAAATCCAAATGAATTACTAATAAAATACGTTGATAATAACTCGAATGACATGAATGGTCATTAATCGAAAGCTCGTCTTATAAATCATCCAGATTAAATCGGTACTGATGTAATAATTAAGCTAGAACATTATAATCTTCAGATAAACAAATAAAACAAATAATTAATTGATGCTGGTACCTACATTGCTTGAGATATTCGAAGGTGTTGCGAGATAATGATCTTAATTGATGGAGCTGCTAAAATATGAAAATTGTTAGAACCTACGCGAAGAATTAACAAATAAATAATATTAAAGATTATTTATGTTCTACAATTACAGACAAACAGCATTTTATTAGGGAAACAACATTTGTTATGTACAAGAAAGTTGCTTTGTCATTAAAGTTGTTGCTTTTATTTTATTCTACGTCTACAACATGGGAATTCAGTTTTTCTTTGCGCAAACGTTACCTAATTATTTTATGCAAAAATACTTCAAATAAAAGTTATAGATATTTAAATTTTGCATCTATATCTTGAAAACGATTATTCTAGCTCTTCATATAAAAGTAAAATTTAGTTATAAAGTTACAATTTTTATAAGATGTTAGTCTAGGCAGCCATGGATTTATGACAAAAATAATGCATTTGTTTATTTTTGTCATAAATCCATGGCTGCCTAGACTAAAAGTATAAAAAAAAGTTTATAATTAATTTTTACGTTTATATAGAGAGCTAGAATAATCGTTTCAAATGATTTAGATGCAAAATTTAAATATTTATAACTTGTATTTGATGTATTTTTGCATAAAAGAATTAGGTAAAGTTTGTACAAAGAAAAACTGATATCTCACCGTTTCGATTTACACCCTGTACATAATACGTAATTGTTATGTTTTATTTATACTTAAATAATCCAGTTTGTTAATAATTCTTGGAAATTATACTTGCCGTCAAAAAATATGGACTGATGCGCAACTTTTTCCCTGTTCCCCACCCTGTCCTTTGCATTGCGGTGTTGCTACTTCATAATATCATTTTCAACATGAACAATGGAATTGGCAATAATGTAGAAATCACCAGTCCATATTTATTTGACGGCAAGTATAGAATGTTGTTATAAACAAACACAGTATATTTGAGGTTTATTTATTCGTGTCTAATCCATACAGAATATTATTAGAGCCTCGTTTAACCACTGACCATCATCACTTCAAATGTGGAATTGTCACATTTTATGTATAGGTACTTTGTATATTTGAGGTGAAAATAAAAACTTGACACATTTTCATATTTCTCTTTAGTTTTATTACTATTTTCCAAATGCTTATCCTCAATTTCAGAATATAATTAAAGCATTTTAATTCCAAAGTTCCTAAGTTTCATTTTTATCACCCACTATCCTATCGAGATTTTAGTAAATTAGCAAGTTTTATAGTCCGATTTTAACATTTTCTTTATATTATATAATCTTTAACTTAATTTCTATCAATCCAAAATATGAAAACTTCCTTACTCTCTCATTACTAAAATTATATTTTGATGTCATTTTAAAACTGGAAGTGACACTCTACTTGAAGCTCTAAATAGTTTTTCTTGGAACAATACCTATAATTTTTTCGTAATTTTTCAATTACAAATTTAAAAGATTATTAAATAGTCTACAAGCTTGTTTTGATAGCTTTCTTATATATTTTAAAATATTAACTTATTAGTGATTCTGTCGAGACGAGATATTTCTCGATTCTTGTCTCGTCTCGTACTCGAGATTTCTCGTCTCGACGAGATGAGACAAAAATGTAAAAAATATTTTACGAGACGAGATATATTTGCCGAGATCTCGATTCTCGAAAACTGTGTCGAGATTTCTCGGTTGTTATTTTTTTTAAGTAGTATTATAAGTGATCGGTATTAAACTGTAAATGGCAAAATGGGGTAGAGAAGTAATTGAAATCTTAATGTAAGTATAACTTAAATTTTGACACTTGAATATTTTAATTCACGCAAAACTTGTTCGTGTAAATATACTCTGCGATTAGTTCACTCTATAAATTATAGTGTCTTTATCTCTGAATCTATACAAGATATAATAAAAAATTTAAGTGTATTCCATGGAGAATTTTATGTTCTTCAATATTTAATAAAAAAAAACCTCCCAAAAAATTATATTTAGAAGAATTTTTCTAAGAAACTACTACTTCCGGTTGTTCAATTGTTACCAAAACCTTTTCAGCTCTTCCCAGGAATGTGAAATTGAGGAAACTGCAGTTAAATATTTTTTAAGTCTTATAGTTTTTGAGGAATCGTGACTACAACATCCAGACATACATACATACACACTGTAAAAAATAATAGCGATTTTGTCGAAAAGTTATAGTAATTTTTTACTATAATATGTATGCAATAACAAATTTTACATAAACTATGTAAACTTACATTTACATAGCAAGTAATTATATAAATTTACTAATTTACCCTTACAAATATAAAAAAATTACTAGAACTACAATGTAATATTCATATTACAATAAATATATGAAATTTTATAGTGATATGTTAATATTTCTATATCAATTTTGTCAAATTTTATAATAACTATGTAAAAACTCAATTCCTTTTATTTTAGTTTCTATTTTTACAGGAGTTATGGACAAATTCTAAATTTATTATATTAAATTTAAATGATTTATATTTAAATTTAAATTATGTATATTATTAGTATGTAAATTTACTTAAGTATGTATCAAAAATTTTACGGAATTTATGTTTATGTAATTTTAAAAATGGTAGACAAAATTACATTTAACTGTAAATTTACTATTATTCACTTAGGCAATTTGGACGCCAATAACAATTATAGTAATTTTACTGAGAAATTTTTTACAGTGCATACACACACATACACACACACACACACACAGACATCATTTTAAAAATGTTATAATCGGATTCTAGGGACCATAAATCGTGCTTATTCAACAAAAATTTGGATATGCGAATTTTAGCATGAATCCAATACCTCTCTTACCGAGAGGTAAAAATGATTTCTGAGATGTTGACTCTACAACAGCTTTAAAAGCCAGTAAGATAACGCCTGCTAAACATCCTTTACTGTTACGGAACATTTATGAAAATTATTGAATAGAACTATGCATTGTCACTCAAAATATTTATTTTTTATTATAACAAGACAGAAACTTTTATATAATAAACTTTATGTTAAATATAAAAAGTTAAGCATCAATCAAATGCTTTGGCACTAAACTTTAAACAAAAAGTAGTTAATAGGTTTGGCCTGTAAACGTCTCATATTCATAACGATGAAAAAATTTGAAAAATCTTGCGATAAATGTTTATACGGACTGAAGGCGTGATGTTTACTTTAGTTAAAAATATATTTCTTACTAACAACTATAATCGGTTTTTCTGTCCCTGTAACAAACTATAAAACGAGCCCCTTAAAATCAGTGCGGTTTGTTTTATCGCAGAAAATAAACGTAGCAATCTCGATCACATGTATAAATCACGTTTTATAGAGCCGAGAGTCTGGAACACTTAAAACAGTGGTTCACTATTTCTTAGGCTATAAACTTCAAACCAGTGCAGTTGTATACTCCAAATTTTACGCTCGTTAAAGTATTTTACTCAGACATTTATAAGCAAAAGAAAAAATAATTGTTTACACAAAAAGAACTGGCTGTGTCCAGTGTTGCACTTTTATCACCCTAATATCTAAATCCTAAATTTATATGCTCTAAATAACGTTATTATTTAGGGTTTTAGGAATTAGATTTTAGGGTTTTGCATTTGCAGGAGCACACTATGCCTTGAAGTTGGCGCGCACTAATTAAACAAATCCTGTAGCTATAATTTGTGCAAAACGTCAAATTTACTGTCAATAAATAGCTTCTTAGCTTCTATAGGCTACCCAGGCAATCAAGCTGTTTCCATCATAAATACAATTTCAATAGAAACAATGACGTCATGTGTTAAAAAGTTTACATTTATATTTGACGGCGACTATATTGAGACATAAAAAATTATGAAAATAATTCGTTCATTTTGAATGCTTTGTATCGGCAGAAATTAGGTTTGAATATGTTGAAAATCATCCCAAAAATAGAGATAGCAATGAAATTAAAACAAAAAAATATCAAATAATATTACACGGTTTATCTATTAAGGTAGATGATTTTTATTTATTATTGTCAATATATTTACCGTTGATTTACTTAGTCATTTTCGGCAGATTGGAAAGCGTGAATCCAATATTGCATCTAGGATGACTTATTCGGACAAGTCCTTAGTTTTCTATTTATAAGTTCGCTGCAACTTTTTAAATACTATATTCCAAATAAAGTTCGTTTTATCCGAAAGTTCATTATAAACGGGTTCGTTATTTCCAGAAAAAAAATCTGTTCTGGCCAGCTCAAGACCTCTCGCCATTTCCATATTAGGCTATATAAGTACTGTATTGCACTTTGCTATCGAACCTTCATTTCATAACAAAATAAAACAGAACTTTACCCAAATATTGTTTTTTATTGTATTTAACATGTCTTCTGCACACCTATAATTCTAATTATATCTATTGTTCATTGTATGAGGAAGTTTCTAAATGTCACAGATTCTTCCAATTCATTAACCAGATTGGCGGTATTTCTGATGAATATATGCATATTACCTATAATTTCAAATATTTAATTAATAAAACAAAAAGAAAGATTAAATGTACTTCCCAAAAAAAGCTATCAAAATAAATAAAACTGTTGATTTTTGACACTGAAATCTGTCATTTACAAATTATGTTATAAACATTTGAATTTGTCAACTGGTTTCCTTAGTGTAGTTTCGCCTACTCGACTTGTTATATCCCGATATTCTATATATTATAGCGCCTTTATCTCTAAATTTATAGAAGATATAATAAAAAATTTAAATGTATCAGGTGTAGAATTTTGTTTTTCAAAATTAGTAATGTCAAAAATTTTCAAAAATTAATTTGGAAGAATTTCTTTTAAAAACTACTACTTCCGGTTGTTCAATTGTTACCAAAACCTTTTCAGCTCTTCCCAGGAATGTCAGATTGAGGAATTCATAGTTAAACAGGTCTTATCTCTTATAGTTTTTGAGGAATCGTCCATTCAACATCCAGCCATACACACACACACACACATACACACATACACACATCCACACACACACAGAGACATCATTGTAAAAATGTTAAAATCGGATTCTAGTGACCTTGAAACGTGCTTATTCATTAAAATCTGGATATGTGATTTTTAGCATGATTCCAATACCTCTCTTAGCGAGAGGTAAAAATTACACACTTCTTATGAGACTTTGGTTCGTATACTCTCCATATTGGTTCGTTACAACCGGAAGTTCGTTGTAAACGGGTTCGTTATAAGCGGACTTTACCGTATATTGATATAAAATAATATAAAATTGAAGAACATGCACATATGGATAAAAAACTTATTTTTAAATTTGTTCCTTTAACGTTTTATAACCATGGAATCATCGTGAACGAACGCTAATGTATGACATTTACGCAGAAGCACGTTAACAGTTATTATTGGTTTAAAATATACCTATAAACACATTAATATTTTCTATACTGCGTATATTTATAGTATCTAGAATTTACGTACATATACCCTGGAGAAGTCATAGAGGAAACGAGATGTGCGCAAAAAAGAAAATATATTATCAAAGAAATTCCAATTATTTCTTAGATATTTGGGGAAACGGGAAAATGTCACTTTTTATTATTTATTCGTGAGTAAAATAAATATTTATTTTGAATATAAATGATATTTTGCACTGCCTAAATCGTTTCGATGTTTATACTTTGAAGTAAAAGCAACAAATGATAAAACTATTTTATTAGTACACTCTAAGAAATTTTAGCTGTGTAAAAACCGATTTGGTAAGTGGTCAAATATGTAGTGTAAAAACCCAATACTAAATTTTGTAAAATTTGCTACTTATAAAAATGTAGTAAAATTTGTAGTGTTAAATAATTTATAAAAAATTTACACCATTTATAGTAATAATTTAAAGAAATTTCATTCTACACATCCATGTTTTGTGTATTAAATAATAATGTACTAACATTTAAAGTGAAATACAAAAATTTTTATAATTGTATTTCCTTAAACGAAGGCATCAGGTATGAAGATTTCCTATTACGTGGTACTATATCATCATTTAATCTATGTAAAATGCGTTCTATAAATGAGATCTTTGAACATATTGTTTTTATTTATTTATAATACATACAGTGTGTTAATTAAAAACCTGGCCATAAGCGCTTAACATGGGAAAACAGTTTTTCTTTGCGCAAAAGTCCCCAATGGGCTACTTGCGTGGTACTGAAAATCCGATTTCTATAACTATGTACGTAATGTTATGTTGAAAACATATATAAAAATGTAAATTTTATTTTAAAAAAATTCTTTGTTTTTTAGTAAATTAAGAAAGAAAATTTTCTGTGACGTCATTATATTAAACTTGACAAGAAAACCATGTTTGAAAATGTAACATATAGATGGCACGACGTGCGAGAAAGTTTTAATTTGAATTTGACATTAGTTCATTTTTCTCTCTCTCTGGGCTCTCAAACATATTAATTACTTCACAAATAAACACATAGGTAGTCACATGTAATTTAAAATATCGCTACCAAAAAGACAAACTAAAATACTAAACTCCAAACTATTGTTGAAACGTCAAACAGGAGATCTACATTACCCGTACAAACAAACGCTATGGCTCTACGACCATTCATTGGTGAGCCGTAATTCTACGTCATACATGGCGGGAATTCAAATAATCAAATTTCATTCTTTTTTTTCTGGCTAACTAATAAAAATTTTGTCAAAAGAAAAAATACGGGTACCAAGTTTTTACCTGCTCTTCAAAAATATTAAATAAAAAAGGTACGCAAGTAGCCCATTAATTTAAGTCAAAAATGTTTCAAATAAATGTTGTAGATAATAATATTCTACGCCTACACTAAACAGATTTAATTTTGCACGTTTGGTAACTTGTAAAATATAATTTGAAATTGTACAAATATTGCTCTTTTGCAGCGATGCCCATGAAATTGAAACTACATTACAAAGAAATTCATATCGTTTGAACAAATTTAATTTTATAGGACACAAAATGTGAAATAAATAATAATAATAATAAAAGTTTTTAAGTGTTAGATTTTAAAAATAATACCTGTATAGTGATTTAGGTGCAGAATTGAATTATCTGCAACTTTTAATTGAAAACCGAATTTCTAACAGTTCAAACGATAAGCTTTTCTTTGAAACTTTGTTTCAATTCCATAGGTATCGCTTTCGCTATAACTGAGCAATATCTATACAATTTCAAATTAGATTTTACAAGTTACCAGACGTGCAAAATTAAATGTTTAGTAGTTTGGTACTTTCCTCCTGAAACACTCTGTTTGAGATTGTAATGCGAATAAGGATGATGTTTTTCTCAATTTAATTCTTCTAATAATGACAATATTTTCATTACACTCCTGATATCATCTTCCTAGAACCATTTGCAACATTCGTGCAGTGAATTTAATTTGTACCAATTTTAGCCAATCGTCATGACATCTATAAATAAGCGCTTTTACAAGTAAACACATCAAATAAGAAACTTAAAAATTTTATGAATATAACACCAGTCGTACCTACATTATTTTTATGTTCTAAACGAAATTTAAATTAATTTAAATATTTACTTTATGAAATAGGGAGCAATTTAGAGCAGAGGATGTGGAGGCTGCTAAATTTATTCATCCAACAAGATGGAATCAACGGAGGCAGCAGTTTGTCAACGGGTTTAATTAATCAAAAATTGACCTACATTTACTTACGAGGACACATTCTTCATTTAACGTTCATTTAAATAAAATACAAGTACTTTTTAACGAACCATATTACTGATCTTAATTTTAAATATTAATTTTTATGTAGTAATAACTACTTCCAAACAACGTCGTATGTGTTGTCCTGTTGATCCAAGGGAACTGATCCAACTAACGATTTTAAAGTAATCCACTTCTACCTGTCCCTTCGATCCAATAACTACGTATGCTTTGTTCACAGTGGGGAGTCATTAGAATATAATATTTTTTAAACCTATTTTTAATAAATGAGACAAATTTATGCTAGTCCCTTAAGAAACTATGAAGAGATACAAAGTTTACCGTTATCCGAAAAAAATATGCAAAAATATTACAGCCCGATTCTCAAAAAAGTTTAAGCAAAATCCTAATTTTTTGATTAGTGAATTCTATTCTACTTCGGTATTTATTATAAAACATTTGATATGGCCAGCACAATACCTTCCATCAATTCTATGTTTTTGTACAAATTCCATACCAAAAGTTCCTTGGAAAAGATTCTATATATTCAGTAAAATTGTAACACGAACATATACTATTTTCTACAAATTCCACACCGAGAGTTCCTTTAAAAAAATTCTGTAAATACAATAAAATTATGACACGAGCATATATTTTGTAAATTGCACTTGAAACTGACATCTGTCAATTAGAAATATTTGAATATATCAGCTGTTTGGAAGATAATAACAAAGTAGGCTGATTTATGAAAGTTAATCTCTTTAAAATTCTTTACCTCTACATCTGAAGATAAAGGAAAATGTGTAATCAAACCGTATAAACAACAAGATATTTTTTCATATTGATAAATTCCAACGACTAGTTTATAACCAATCATGATGCAAAACACTTGAAAATTCAACCAATGGGAACAGTATTATACTGGTAAAACCCCGTTTCGCGATAATTTTCAGCTACGAAGTAAATAAACAGTTGTTATTGTTTATAACTGTCAGTGTGACAATTAATGTGTCAAGTTTAATGTTGCGCTGTCTTTAGAATTTATCTCACCAAATACCACATAACCTCTCAGATTTTCTCAGATAAACTTTTATTTTTAAGTACTCATTTTTTTGCTTTTAAGCAAAATCACTCAAGCAAACTGACATTAGGTAAAACCCCTCCTCCTTCGGAGTTGGGATTTACCATGCAGTTTGCTTTCGTGTTTGTTGCTAAGCAAAAAAAAATCGTGCAAAATAAAAATTTATCGATAAAATCAGGAGGTCTTGTGATATTAGTTCTGATAATCACATAAAATGTCAAAAAATGATATTTAATTTTTCAAGAAATACTGTTAAGAACATCCGGTTGACCAATTATAACCAAAATCTAGTCAACTCTTCATATGGATATAAAGAAGAAGAATACGCAAGAATTATAATTTTTAGAATTGTAGTATTGGAGTTATCGTCGAAGAAAAATTTCTCACACACAGGCATACACACGCGCACACACACACATACACACACACATCATTGTAAAACTAATAAAATCGTATTTTATGGACCCTAAAACGTGTTTATTTATTAAAAAAATCTGTTGTGGCCAGCACAAGACCTTCCGTCAATTCCATGTATTTTGTACAAATCCCATACCAAAAGGTCCTTGGAACAGATTCTGTATAATATCATGAAACAACACATACTATTTTTTACAAATTCCATACCAAAAGTTCATTTGAAAAGGTTCTATAAATCCAATAAAATTATAACATAAACTACACTAAGTAATGTCCTTCCATCTTCTCTTTGGCCTTTTTCTGCGTGTGACTTGCGAGCAACACTATAACATACCAATTTTAGATTCTATACTTTTTTCCATATTTGGTTTTGCACTTGCAACTGACATCTGTCAATTAATTTTTTTTTAATAATTATGTCAGCTGTTTCCATGATAAATAACAAAGCTGACTAATTTTTGAAAATTAATTTCTTTATAATGCTTTAAATTTACGTCTATTGAATATGAAGGAAAATGTATAATCAAACTGTATAGAGAAGAGTATTTTCTTTTATATATATAATAACAAAATGTCAAAAAATAATATTTAACTGCATTTTTTTAAGAAAAACTGTTAAAAACTTCAAATAAGGGTACTTCCGGTGGATCAATTATAACCAAAATCTAATCAACTCTTCGTATGGATGTACAGAAGAGGAATACGAAAGAATTATAATTTTTAGAATTGTAGTATTGGAGTTATCGTCGGAGAAAAATTTGTCACACACGGACACACACACACACACACACACACACACACACATACATACAGACATCATCTTAAAAATGATATATTCGTATTGTAGGGACCCTAAAACGTGCTTATTCATTAAAAACTCACCACCGATTTTTTTAACCAAAGACAATACCTTCCTTACCTAAAGGTGACGGAAGGTAAAAACACCATCGAATTTTTGACCAAAGACAATACCTTCCTTCCCTAAAGGCGACGGAAGGTAAAAATGCAACAGTCGGGAAATAAAATTTCTTGACTAAATTTTTATTTCAAAAATCACCTCTCATATTTCACGGCTTGAGAAAATATTTACCCATCATCTTTTTTCCCCATTTTACGCCATCTTTCCTTCCTAAATGGTTCTTTTGTCATTTAGTGAGGCGTCAAAATCAATCCGGCTTTGGAAGCGACTGTACAAACACATTTCACAGTTTGACAGCTCTCCCTGCACGGCTATTATGCTTCACTTAGTGCGGCATGGTGTTAAATTTCTTCATCTACCTGCATATGTGTGCCTGCCTGAGCATTCATTCACCATCACTGCATCACTCCTCTACGGAAAGAAAAAGAGGAATTACTGCACAATGCACGGCAGCTGAAGGGAAATCATTGTTAATTTTGCACCTTTGTGAGAAGATTAGTAATATTAGTTTTCACAGCTCTGATTATTTTTTATATTTCTCAACGCATGGTTTATGTAGGATTTTATTTCGTGTGAATTTTTACAGGAAATGGAGGTATAATACTATTGAATTTTTTTCATGGGTTCTGCATAATACGTATTTAAAAAAAAATATATAATTTGGCAATATAAAAAATTATTCTCCATTTCATATTACTTTTCCATGGATCACCTTATATTACTCACACATACCGGGTGTAACACGAAAACCGGGCCTTATGCGATTTACGTGGGAAAACAGTTTTTTCTTGTCCAAAAGTGTTCTATTAATTTTAGTCAAAAATGCTTCAAATAAATGTTATAGAGAATTAAATTCTGCATCTAAATCAATAATCACATTTACTTTTACAAGTTTCTTAACCAAAGAAATTTAATTTAAAATGTTAAAAAAAGTTACTTCTTTATACTCGTAGTGTTAGCCATGGTATTGAAATAAATTCTCAAACAAATTTTGACATTTTTTTCTGTCAGAAATTATAAAATATAGTTTCATCAAAATAATACTATAAAATGATTTGTTTCTTCTCTTCCTGTGTATAAATCTCCATTTTCAATAATGATAACTCAAGCACAGAGAATTTCTAACAGGTAAAATATGATAATAACAATAATTTTGACATGAATAATAACGTTACTTATTTGTTAATATTCACAAAAATAAAGTAGGCTGCATTTGTTTTTATCTGACGTTTTGCTCATTTCGCTGGATTGATAACCTCACTTATGGGCCTTGATTTGTATTCGATTTAATTATTTAATAAAAACACTTTGTGCTGTTACAGTCAGCAGCCTTATTAGTTTATTATTATTTTTAAATAAATCTATTGAAATGTATTTTCCTACAAATACAAAAAAAAAATAGTGATTTGTTCAATCCTACATCTACAAATATTTCACATTTTCACCAAAACAGGCCAGGCGAGGCGGCAGCGTAGGTCAATTTAAAATTATAGTGGCAAATTTAAATTATATACTCAACACCTTTCTTGAGTTTAATGAATTAAATAATATTTGAATTTGGAGGCTTGAGTTTGGTTGAAAAGTGACAGTTTGCATTATAGATCAAGGTTAATAATAAATTATTATTGACCTAGGTTACCATGGTTACAAGCAAGCGGTAGTGAAAAACAATTTCTCATGTCAAATAAAGGTAAATAATAGTGGATTCCTAGGCTAGTAGTGAAAAAAAAAATATTATTTTTACAAACCTTAATTTCATTAGAATGAACTACTACTACTACATTCTCCTTAACACGATTTCATTATTAATTTTAATGAATTACTTCCTGATAGTGACATTTACTTAAATATATTAACATTGTTATTAAAGTATTATGTTTTTTGAAAAATCAATAATCGACTGTGTTAGGATGGAGGTAGATACAGGAAAGTAAGAATTCTTCGGACTTGCAATCAATTAATAAAATTTATTCACGCCGACGTTTCGACTATACAATAGTCTTCTTCAGGACTAGAATGGTCTAGTAGAGAAAAGAAACCACATGTGTATAACGGAACATACAACACGGACAATTAAAAAAAAAATAAATAAATAAATATGAATAAATAAATAGTTAAAAACAACATATCACAGAGAGAAAATCGTCAAAAAATTAAAAACTTGTCTTGGATAAATATAATACATATGGAAATACAAATAACTCTTATTATGTTTTTGTTTGACGCATAGGCAAGATAATGTAGAAAAATAAATTATTTTATAAATTTATATTTACTAAATGCTATTATCGTAGAATTGAAGATTATGCTATTATATTCAATTTTTATTAGTAAAAGTAAAAATTATATTCAATGTATTTTTTTCAAGCATATCTGTTAAAAGCTCGTATAAGTAATACTTCCGGTTATCCGATATATACTAAAAACTAATGAGCTCTTCCAACATTAGTATAAAATGGGTCAAAATTTCAAAATTTTCTGATTTATAGTATTTGAGTAAACACACACACACACACACACACACACACACACTTACATACCCGCAGATATCATTGTAAAAATGTTAAAATCGAGTTCTGGGGATATCAAAACGTGCTCATTCACTAAAATATCTATATGCGATTTTTAGCACGATCAGTATACCTCCCTTACCAAGGGTAGAGGGAGGTAAAAACATACTTTCTATACTTACGAGTATATGCAGCTGGAAAGTAATAAATACATAAATAAATAGAATCATTTAAACGTAAAAAGAATTACGATCTTGTACCTTCTTCATTGCAGTTGTTACAAATGTATCATCACGCCTACATGACAGCAATATGCAGAATGTATATACGGTTGGATTATTGTCGTTTGTTTGTTTGTGAATAAATAGGATTTGCAGGACAGATTTATCTTGTTTATGAAGCGGAAAGTTTATTTTGGAAAGTGCAGGAAATGCTTTAGTTTATTTGCTCCGCGATTCTCACTTTCTTACTATTTTTTGTTATGGGAGGGACCAACATAAATAAAATACTTTTTATTGGATTTTACACAGCCAATCACCTTTACGCCAAAACAATCATCCGAAATATATACTTACCTACTCAAATTCTTTGAGCTAGGTAAAATTTTAGCATTTAACATAAAATTAAAATATACCCACGTATAGGTGGCTCTGCCAATTGCACAATATTTTAATGTGCGGATTAAATTAGAAATTTTAAATTACAAATTAACATAAATTGTAAAATTCCTTTATAAAATTGTGAAGAAATTAGAAAATGTAAAAACAGTTCTATACTCGCCGTCAAATAAATATGGACTGAGGCTTAATTTTTCCTTGTACCTTGCCCTGTGGTATTGCCGCTTCTCCATAACAGCATTTTCAACATCACCAATGAAATTGGCAACAGTGTAGGAAATAAAAAAAGGTAAAATGTTTCCTTTTCTAGACAAATTATATTTCAAGATTATGGAAAAAATGTTTAGCACACGTGAGCATGTCTTTTTCTCACTTGTTCAGTTGGCGCACTCACTCCCGTTCGTGCGACCAATTTCCTGAATCGTGAGAAAAAGACATACTTTGCTCACTTGTACTAAAAATAGCTATTTTCTATGTTAAGTTAATTTTTACATTTTATAAAAAAATTGGTTTAAGTTCAAAGTTTAGTAAAGTTTAAAAAGTCAATGAAAAACCGGGCCTAATGCCCGGTTTCTCCAGAGCAACTTAAGACTAAGTCGTTGCTTATTCCTAAGTTCCACCTTAAACTGTTGCACCACACAAAAATGTCAAAATGTGAGACGTAAGTAGCACTTAAATGTAAGTCGAAAAAAACGGTGACTTATGTGGTTATGTGTCATATGTCAGTTGACATATCGGCGGTAAATTTGTTCCGTTTTGGTTTGTTACGGCGTGAAAATTGAATGATATGAAAAAGAAAATAATAAATTATAGCAAAAAAGAAGAAAATTGCTCTGTGAGATTGTAGAAACAAGGATTTAAAGAGAATATTGAAAATAAAAAAATCATTGCGGTGTCTATGTCCAATATTCAAAAAATAACACCTGGAAATTAATTGCCGCAGCATTGGCAATAAAATGTGTGCAAATATGAAGACTGATGCAAGGAAGACGACAGAAAAGGGCTTCCGTTTATAGAACTGGCGGTGGTCCACATAAAAATATTAAAAATAAATATAGTATATTTGGAACAAATCAATTCTGTTACTTATTTGTCGCGGAGTTCTACCATTTTCGACAATATCGACTTCCTTACAGTATCCACGACGTTAACGTCGTCAAATTAGGAAAATCCTGCAAATCCATATCGAATATTATTGAATGAATACAAACATAAACCCTGATAAACACAATGACAGCTTTGACGTTTGACAGACGGTATTTTATTTTGAATCGCTAAAATTCAAATTGACCAATCATAGAGCAGCATTACATTGTTGCCAGTGTAATTTGTGACAGAAGTTAAGTTCGCATTCAAATTTGCTGGTGCAACACATTTGGGATATAAGGCCTACTTACAATTAAGTAGCACTTTAATAATCAACAACTTAAGTTGCTGTGGAGAAACCGGGCATAAGTGTTATATTTTTAAACTTATTTTACGGTTGTTATGACAAATATTTTATTTAATGATAAAAAGAGTATTAATAATTTTTCTACATTTGGATCTAAACCCATGTCATCCTGTTTATCAATGCAGTGCAATTACTATTACTTGTTTATACAAATATTTATGCTATTTAGAGTGTTAACATAAACACTTATTATGATTACTATCAGAATAATTGCTAATTATACAGTGTAATACTAACATCATAACAGAAATGAAAACCACATGTACATAGTAGTCCATCAACACGATCTAGTAAGCGGTGCTTCGTGTAAATAAAACATTACACATTCGCAAGAGAAACAAACGCGAGAACGGAACCAGATGTCACTCTTGTTTTACATATTATCACTGTATACACAAACACTAGAAGTCCATTAGAATTACTTAACATTATTTTGCAAAATACGCAGTACCCGTGTGATAAATTGCAAAAGAATATGGTGCTCACAAGAATGTATTTTGCATTATACATAAGCGCAGGATTTATTAGAATTGCTTAAATATCATATTATAAAGAAAATTATTTCAAGAAAGTACCGTGGGACCGGTATATAAATTGACAACTATCATTCTCGACCCGAAGCATACCACAAAAATGTGGATTTCCACGACTTTTTATATGTTAGCCTTGACAAAAAAATTATGCATCAATGTAACTTAAATTTTAAGCATTCCTTAAAATAACAATATGGCAAAGAAATGAAATGTCAAATGAATGCATTGCTGTCAAAAATATTTACATTTTTTACCTCTCGCCGAGAGGTATTGGATTCATGCTAAAAATCGCATATCCAGTTTTTAATGAATAAGCACGGGTTAAGGTCTTTAGAATCCGATTACAACATTTTTACGATGATGTCTGTGTGTGTATGTGTGTGTGCGTATCTGGATGTTGGAAGGACAATTCCTCAAAAAATATAATACTTAAGACCAGTTTAACTACTTATTCCTCAATCTGACATTAATAGGAAGAGCTGAAAAGGTTTTGGTAACAATTGGACAACCAGAAGTAGTAGTTTCTTAAAACGAAATTCTAAATATTATTTTTTGAAAATTTTTATTATCACAAATATTGAACATAAAATTCTCCATCTAATAAACCTAAATTTTTTATTATATCTTTTATACATTTAGAGATAAAGAAAATATAATATATAGAATAATCTGTTGCAATAAATCGTAGAGTGTAGACTACACCACGGAAACCAGTTGTCAAATTCAAATGTTTGTAATTGACAGATAAATGTTAGTGTCAAAAATCAACAGTTTTACTAAGGCTGTGTCCGATGACGCATTTTGGCATTGAGTATTTAGGTTTTCTTCCACTGAAATATATACTAACTGGAATGCGCGTACGAACCGTGACTGTGAAGCATATTGAAAGCCTGCTGCTGGAGTAGTCGGCAAACATCGAGACAGTTCGTGAGTAGACGGAAATTATTTCGTGTGGCGCATGTTTAAATAAATGAAGCATAATATGAAAACAAATCGATCAGCTATGATACGAGTTATTCGGCTAGGTTCGGTTTGGCACGAACGTGCGGGAACAGGACCAGCCATTATTGCTCAATGAGGCTTCAGTGCAGCGTACGCTGATAGGTAGAGTATGCGAGTTCCAGTTAGTATATATTTCAGTGTTTTCTTCACATAAATACAACTCCGAATAACACTTTACAACAACAAAAATAAATTACCTATGTATATAATTCAATTGAATTTGATGCTGGAGAGTAAATGTTAATATTATATTTCATAAAATAGGAGCTAAGAAGCTATTCTTTGACAGTAAATTTGACGTTTTGTACAAATTATAGCAACGAACATGATTTGTTTAATTAGTGCGCGTCAACTTCAAGGCATAGTGTGCTCCTGCAAAACCGTGAAATCTAATTCCTAAAATCCTAAATAATCACTAGATGTAGGGTATATAAATTTAGGATTTAGATATTAGGGTGATAAAAGTGCAACATCGGACACAGCCTTATATTACTGAAATCTTTTTCTGGGAAGTAAATTTAATATTTTTTATTGAATTATTAATTAAATATTTAAAATTGTAGATAGGTATGTATATTAATAGTAATAGTACATTTATCCTCTCAAATATCACCAATTTCGTCAAAGAATTGGAACCATCTTGAACATTTTAGAAGAGTAGGACAAGATTCCTTGTACGAATAGAATGAAAGAATAGATATAATTAAAATCATTTGTGCATACAAGAAATGTTAAATTCGATACTTATGTAACAAAACAGATTTTTCTGTCTACCTATACGAAAAGTGAAATCTTACGTACTTATTTTCGGACGAAAAATTACACTTTTCTGAACGTTATCACTTTTCGTCCGCAAACCTTTTTCGTACGCTAAGCCTACTACGATTTTATGATTATTGTAATTGTGTACTACCGGAATTGTAAATAACAAATATCAAACGAACAAATAAAAATATTATTTTAGTGATAAATTTAATTTAAATGTGTGCGCAATTAGTAATGAAATTAACTATAGTAAAAATTATTAATTTTGACATGACTAATTGTTAATCTAAGATGCCGCTGGATAGTGTTGTTTTCTAGGTTATTTTGTTGGTTTTGTTTATTTTCAACTGTCAAATAGTGTTGATGTGTCTGTGAGTGTGTCTTCCTCCGAACTAAAACAGAGCTAAGAATTAAAATTTTGTGAAAATGGCAGAAGATATATATTATCCTATCATTATTCATATAATAAATAATAAGGTTTTACGAATTTAAAAAAACGTGTATTTATTTCTAGATCTATTACGAAAAGTAAGGTAGACAGAAAAATGTAATATGCACCTCGGCAAAAAAAAGCATATTATAGCCTCGCTTGTTTGCTTTACCTCGGCCTCGCCTCGGAAAGCAAACTCAAGCTCTGCTGTAATATGCAATTTTTTGTCCTAGGTACATAAATAACTATTTTGTTTAATGGGCGCCTAAGATTTAAGCTTTGTGTTGTGGCAACTGAACATTAATTCAGAGCAATGTTCGACATCTATTTTAGTTTCAGTTAAGTATTTTAAATTCATTCCTAACTCAAAAAAAAAAATCATATAAACATCCAACACCTAACGGTGGGAATAGAATTCAAATCGTCGACTTTATCTTCTCTTGATATTATCTATCCTTTCTTGATTACAAATGTAACACGTGTCCTAACACTGTCGTCATCACGTACAGTGTGGCATCTTCTAGGAACGGAGGATTCTCGTAGAATATTTATGAAGCTGAAGTAATAAATTTATTTTTACTGTGCTGAAGATAAGTTGAGAATGAATAATTCGCTAGTGTATGATGCAGGTAGTGTAAATTATTGTCCTGTCAACGGAAGTATAAATTCTATGCGTTAGGAATGCGCGATTATTAAATATGGTTTTTGATTTTATGGTATGTAAAACTGGAAATTATGGTGTAATGAAGAATAACGCGTAGGTTGAATGTTAAATATTGTCTGTCTTCGCTGTATATCTTCAACGATAGTTAATTTCTTTTTATGCAGACGACGTTTCATATTACAACTTATCCGTAAATTTGTAGACTGGCTAGCAAAATATTACAACCATTACTGTGCAGTAATTTAATAAAACTTCATATTAAAATAATATATAATTAGTCAATGACAAGTGAATAGATTTAGTAAGTCTTTCCGGACGTTATTGGTCACGTGGTCCAACGGAAATGTGCGTCCCAATGGCGAGAATTGTTCCGGTTATAAACGCGCGCGGAATATGAAATGAGATTATAAACAGTATAATAAAATGTGGGGAATTTGGAATTTTTTCATATTTGACAATAATTCATCTCTTGTAATGTCGTTATTAGATCAACACTTTATTTGTAAAGATGAATAAAAATTTCTGTAATCACTACATTCCATTTACTGAGACGAGAGAATGTGGAACTAATTCATAATTATTTCTATTGGTCAAAAGAGGATAATTTTGGAACCGAACCATTTGTATATCTACAGGGAATTTATTTTAACATGCAACATATGGTCATTCACTTCCATGGTTACTCACTACTGTCAAAAAATGACAGCAATGTAATATTTGTCCATTTTAAAATGCAACATACAAAATTTGTAATTTTGTATTACCAAAACAAATTTACACTAAATTAGCCCACATGCGATTAACAAGATATCAAAACATGAATGTTGCACATATTAACAAACTTTAGCTTACAAAAATTCATAACTTTGATGTAATGAATGTTAAAAAATACCCCCATTCACACTGAGGCAACATCCTAGTCGGTCGTAATTAGAATTGATACCATTTGTGATGTGTTCTGGAGGTATCACCTGTGCTGCAATACTATTTATAATGTTGCATTTTAAAATGGACAAATATTACATTGCTGTCAGTTTTTGACAATAGTAACCATGGAAGTGATGAACCCTTAATGTTACGTTTTAAAATAAATTCTCTGTATATTCTTATATCCTATACACATAATGTACCGTATAAAATTCTCAATTGTATTTTACTGCATAAACAACGTGATATTAACTTACAGAGTGATTAAAAAGAAATGATGCAGTTAGCAATATATTCTGGGGATCCTTTTATTCCGCAGTTTTGCACAACACTAGGTGAAAGCGGAAATACTATTTGACATGCCATTTTGACAATAAATACAAATAGGTTATGTCAGAGGTGAGGCCTAACAGCTAAAAGGATTTTGAGTGATTAAAGTGCTTTAGATTATTGCTTATGGGAAATGTAAGGAATAAAAATACCTGGGTAAAGGAAACAACAGTCATTTTAATACAAAATTGTAAATATACCCAAATTTAAATTTTCAAATGTCATTGTCAACAGGCTCAAAAATAGGATATAAATTTATGTATCAATCTTACCAATTTCAAATACTTTTCAAGTAAAGCCAACTAAATCAGTTATTTTTATCACTCTATCGTTTCTTAATTTAGTGGCTTAATTTAATTTTATAATTTATCTGCTACATAAACCCAACATTAATCTCATTACTTAAAAATATCTGATGTGGCCATCACAAAACCTCCTGCTATTTAATTTTTATTAATTTAAATACATTCCTACATTTTTACTAATGCTGCAAACTATAATATGTTCCATTGCATATATAGCTATTGCTTTATTTACTATTTTCTTTTTAAAATGTTACTATTATTAATTTGAAGTGATTATTTTTCTGACGGTGATATTTACCTGTCAGTTACATTCATTTGAAATATGAACTGTGTAACATAGGAATTGTGTTTTTCTTAGGCTTCGGGATTCATAAAAAATGATTTTTAAATTTATCTGTAAAATATCTAGAAATAGTATTAATGAATTCCTGTAGAAAATTCAATAATCTTTAATTTTCATAATGATATAAAATGCAAAAATTGGCATTTAATGGCATTTTTGAAGAAAACCCATTATGAGCGTCAGGTAAAGTGCCATTTCCGGTTATCCGATTTAAACCAAAATCTACTGGTGTATTTCCATATTAGAATAGGGTAGAAATACAAGGTTTATAATAGAAATACAAGGTTTCAGAATTTTCTGAAATCTCGATATGTGATTTTTAGCACGATCCCTATACCTCCCTTACCAAGGGTAGCGAGAGGTAAAAAGTCTCCCCTAGAGGAATAATACCCACATTTCATCTCTTGATTCAAAATGGGGAACTTCTCTTTCAATTGATACCACAGAAATTTACTTTTACTATACATACTTTTATACATCTAAATGAAGAAGAAAAGCTGTTATTCGATTCTCTAGAAATCTTGTTATGCATCATAAATTATTTATTAATAAAGATATAAATCTTATATATCTGATAACAGGTGTGGTTTGTACGCATTTATAAAGCATACACATATGCTTCTGTCCTGTCACTTTTAATTATCATATTAATACCTCAGAACTTATACTCTATTTCTAAAATAAAAATAATCCTAATGTTTCGAATTACTAGCTCTAATTATAACCCTCACTCGACACCTATAAATTATAACGTACAGCTCGAGTTAGTATACGAATATATACGTTACGTGTGTGTGAAATAACCAGAACGAGACCTAGAGTAACTACTAACAGAAAAGGAATAAAACCTACATGATATACTCAAGACTAGCTCATACTGTTGGCATAGTGCCCGTGGTAAGTTTTGCTCCATCGAAAATGAAAGGTTTCAGATTTCAGATTTTTTATTTTACTTATTATTTATCAATGTAGAATATGGGATTCCACTCATATCGATTTTTTATATAAATTATGTACATAATTATTTTTTCCCATACAACTGTGTTATTGGCGCAAATGTCACTTATATATGTTTTTTTTTTATAAATGCTAATAGTAGTATATATATCAAGGGAGTAAAGTTCGTCATTATTTGTCGAGAGCGAAGATTGACTCCTGAGGGCGTAGCCTGAGGGATGCAATCGCTTGAGGCAAATAATGACACTTTACTCCCGTGTTATATACAATATTTTATATACAAACAGAAAAGAAGAGGAATGAAGCACATTTCTATATACGAAGAAAAACTATTTAATATGAATTTAATTTTACAAAAATCAGTCATTATATTTTTTCCTAAATAAAAATAATTAATAATATTCCTTATTTGTTAATCAATATCAATTAACAAAGGACTTGAATCACTTTATTTCCCTAGGGAGTACTTTATTTTCCTAGGGAGTACTTTTCTTCCCTAGGGAGCACTTTATTTCCCTCGATAAATAATGAAGCACATTAAGTTATGATTTTGATAAGAATAAAGTTTACATTATTTACCGGTTGTATATAATATATATTACACACTTTCAAAACGAGCGGATTTTTCCGGGATTGATGACGCTACGACGCTACCGAACCCGGCTCTCTTTTATTGGACAACACTGTAAGTAGGCGTTCCCATCATCAGTGACTGCCAGACTGTTCCACTGGAATGGTTATGGTAGTTATGCGGCTAAAAGAATATAAAATTCTCTATCCACTACATTGTACATTTTTACTATATCTTCTACGAGTATAGATTTAGAGATAAAGAATTATAAATATATAAAATAACCCATTGTATAATCAAACAACCCATGAAACCAGTTGAAATATTAAAATGTTTGTTATTGTCATAAAAGTCAGTGTCAAACATCTAGAGATATTAATGAAGACTTTGTCTGGGAAGTACATTTAATATTTCTTATTTTATCATTAATTAAATATTTAACTCCTTAGGATGCTATGGTAGAAAAAATGAAACACCTTTTTAGTTGGTATTACACGGCGGTGGTACATGAAGTGTACCACCAACAAAATGTTTTTTTTGCTGTCGGTTTTCCGGTATATTTCATGGACCACCATTCCAGCACCATCTATAAGACTTGTAAATACTTATAAAATTTTATCGTTGGTGTCTGCTGGTAAAACAGTTCACAGTGATAAATTAATATATTCTGAGGTTGTGTTTCGGCTATGCGACTTGATAAACATTGAAATTGGGCTTTATTTATAATATTAATTAAAAAAATTATAGTTCTGTGAAGTACGTAGTGTTTATTGACAAGTGCACCTTGTTTAGAAATTTAATTTTATGTATTTGTGAAATATGAACGTAATTTCAACTGGTACCTTTTTTGTACCACCACCTCTTAAGTATTTTTTTACCAAAAAAAAAAAAAATTAGAAAAATGTCTGGAAAAGCAGATGAATTTCCCTTCAAGCTTGTTTTATTTTATGTGGAAAATATACCATATGATGCAGAGTCCCAGGTCGACAATGACAATCAGCAGGAGGAAGTTTCTGCTAACAATGTAATTCATGTTTCTGATAGTGACGATTCCGAAGATAATGTCCCATTGGCAAATTTAGTTACTAATATTCAAACAACATCTCGTGTTACAAAAAGAGATTCAATTGTTTGGTCAAATAATTGTAAACCTATTCCCCTCCACCATTTGACTGGATCTATGCAGTTTGCAAAGTGCCTTTATGCTTAGGAAAATCAAAATCATGTTTCCAAAATTACCATACAAATAAAATTAATTTATGTTAATTATCTAATTTATCTTTTTAAGAATAAATGAAATTTATTTCCGTAATTGACTTTAATTATTATTGCTATATTATATGTGCATGTGGTACTGTGGTACGTGTCATGTACCACCCTTTAATTACGAAACTAATTAATAAAAAAAATATTTCTTTGCAATTTTATGTTTGTACAATAGAAATAATCAGTTTACAAAACTAAAAGGAAACAAATAAATTAGAAACATTATTGGCTCCAGTTGGACTTTTTTTTCGTTAATAGTTGGCTCCTCAAAGAGTTAAAATAGATATTGCTCCTGCACGTTAAAGTAACAGTTGTTATAACGAGGAAAAGACTCCGTCAACATCTAAAATTGGTATAAAATAGAAAGGGGATTCATTTATAAGCCAAAATATGTACAGTATCAGTGTCACCTAAGCAAGAGCTTGCTATACATACATATAATATACCCTTCAGAAATACCGCCAATCTCGTCAATGAATTGGAAGAATTTCGAACATTTAGAACAGTAGGAGGAAACTTGTTCATAGAATGAATTGAAAAATAAAGAATAGATGTAATTAGAATTTTTTGTGTGTACCAGAAATGTTAAATACAATACTTATATAGCCTAATATGAAAATGGCGAGAGGTATTGTGCTGGTCGCAACAATTTTTTTTTCTTCCATAAGAAGCCGAATTTTTAAAAAAGAAAAATTAAAGAATTTCTGAATTTAAAAATACTATACCGCATATAAAAAAATCGTTGAATCCCATTGGTGTTTTTGGGGGGTATGCTGGAATGCAGTATCCTGAACCTGAAAACGATATTTGAAAATGAAACTTTCAGTTTTGGTCTGATTGCAGACAATTTTACACAGACTTGTTTACTTTCCTGTTATATTCTGAAAATAAATGGGAAGGCGTAACCATGTCTTGATTTGATTTATCGAAAATATAATCCTTGGTACCTAAATATTTTAATATCGCTAATAAATATTGTCCCATAACTCTTCCATGTATAAATTTATCGCCTGCCGAAATCGTCCTCAAAGGAATAGTTATTCCTTGTGTTGTACATTTTCTACTTTATAGTCCATTATGATCTTTTATCGAATGGCATCGTGCCTATGCTTTCATATTTTGCCTCGCACAAAGCCTGTTGTTAATATATTTAATGCATATTTTATGGAGTAATAAATGCATTTGAAGGTATCAATAAATTTTGCTAATTAAATTGGTTGTAATGTAAGTGCGCATTAAATTGTATGAAAGACGTATTTATGTATTTTCAATACATACCGCGACTTTTTCAAAAATGGAATATTTTTAAAAATAATATCTTCGAAAGATAACAATAAAACAAATAAATACATTGAAACTATTTCGCTTCGAAGAGCTATAGTAGGTATTATATGAATCACAATAGAATACTTCTATTTTTAGAACTATTTATATTAGGTAGGTATATGTCGTAACTACATTATAAAATCCGTCTATTTATAAAACCTAGTCAAATGCGACCAGATTAACAAATTTTTGTTGACTTAGCATTAGGTATTTTACAAAATTATGGCTACAAATCATTTGGACATTTTCGCTTGCGATTTTTTTATGGCTGTGTCCGATGTTGCACTTTTATCACCTTAATATCAAAATCCAAAATTTATATGCCCGAAATAACATAATTATTTAGGATTTTAGAAATTAGATTTTAGGATTTTGCAGGAGCACACTATGCCTTGAAGTTGACGCGCAATAATTAAACATCATGTTCGTTGATATAATTTGTGCAAAACGTCAAATTTACTGTCAAATAATAACTCCTTGAGTTCCAATTTATAATTTTTAATATTGACATTTAATCTGAAGCATCAAATTATATCGAATTGTATAATTCATTTTTGTTGTTCTACATAGTGTTGCCATACAAACCAGTGGATGTCATTAGTGTTCCATTCAGAGTTGTATTTATGTGAAGAAGACCTAAATCCTAAATACTAAATGCCAAAATGTTACATCGGACACAGCCTAAATATACCTAAACGTGACCTAACCTAATGAACAAAATTCACCCTTGGAAAACTCAGGCCGAGTTTTGTGCGTTAAGTTATATCATGGTAGATGTATTTAGTGAAATAAGGAAACTATTCATCGTTATACTGGGTGTTCCGAACAATCCCTAACATAGCAATTTGATATGGTAATACAGTTTTTCAAATATTGTGTCCTGTTAAATTTTTAAGGTGCTTTGGTGCTTCATAAATAAAATTTTAGATCATAAATGCTTTTGAATACTTTATTGCCAATTTTTTTAAATTTTCTTTATAGTAATTAAATAAATTTATTTCATTTCACGGTAAAAATAAAACTAGCAAGCGATTATTTAAAAAAAATCAAATAATCGCTTATAGATTTATTTTTTACAGTAAATTTTAAATTAAGTTTACTCGGGTACCAAAGACGGAAATTCAAAAATTGTGGCATCAGAAATTCAGAATTTTATGCTCTAAAATTTGCGAAATAAATAATATTTGAAAAAATAAAACTGTTTTGCCATAAATACCTGTAACATCCGATATATCCTTTCATGGATAATTTTTGGTCCATTGACCTCTTTTGTTTTTACGACTATCATTTGTTATTTTCATGTCTAGGTATAGGTTATTAGAAAAGAATCATATTTAAGTACATTTTAACTTACCTACCTTATACCTATGAATTAAAAAAAAGAGATACATATATACATTTTGCAAATTTTATTGAAACTCTGACTGTCGATATTCCAACTCCAAATAGAAACGTTTCTTCTTGGTCTACCTTAAGATAAGTTTGCGAACAAGTTTACATTTAAATTCCATTCTAGTTATAGATAACCTCTAGAGCTGTTCTTGCAAACCTCTTGACTGATAAGCTTTAAGCCAGAGTTTATGAACACCCACAAAGAAATGAAGTTAGCTTCACTATCCTCTGTCATTATTCAAGTGTTTAGATGGCGATGTTGTGTTGTCTGGCGCCTCGGTGCCAGCCAACGCACACTAGATGAATGATCGGCTGTGTGCTGTTTGCCTAATGGCTTCCTTAAATGATTCAATCACAACAATAATGAGAATGAGGATGATGTTTGTTTGTATTGTTAAAGAGAGGAAATTTTAACCCACGGATATGTAAATTTCGATGTAACAATAGAAAAGGAGACACACATGTATCACCAAGCTGAATAAATAAATAAATAAATAGAAGGTTTTTTTTAGGGTAGATACTATTCTTCAAAAGAATAAAAATGTACTGTCGAACATATAGCCATACAAAAAAGTCTCCGTATGACAATAATTTCAATCCATTTTTAGGAAAAATAGCTCTCCAAAATCCAATATATTTAATATTGTCTAATTCAAAATGAAAAACATTGTGTACACGGATTTAATATTTCATGCTAATACACGGATAGGTACACGTGACGTGTACCTCTATATATTTATTAGGGTTTCTATAAATATAAAATTATATAAACCGTGAAATTATTTTAATTCATATTTTACCAATAGGGCTGTTGCAAGAATTTTTATATGACTTCTAAGTATTAAATTTTAAAAGATATTGTTCTTTAAAGAGCCTCAAATTTAAAAATATCACGAAATATCCTTTAGATATTTTACAATTAATTTTTGAAATTTGGATAAAATTTTGAATAAGTCACGTGATCTGAAACAGAATGTGACGTCAGAACACATACATCTTCAGCGGTTCTAATTGGTCCGTTTATAATGTAAAATTTTTTGTGTTTGGTGTCAAGTGTATTGTCAAAGTTGTCAAACAAATGTCAAATTTTTAAGATTGGTTCAAGTTGTATAATATGTAGGTAATAAAAAGTTCAAAATAAAATGAGTAATTTACGATATTGTCTTCTTATAAAAATACTGTTAGGAACAAACCTACTATAGAGTTTATAAATTTGTCAAAAGATGCGATGGAAAGAAAATTGTGGCTAGAAGCAATAGGTTGAAGAGCTGGTAATGTCAGAAAAATCGTGTTTTCATGTTTGTGAAGATCATTTCAATTTTCATCCACCTTCAAGATAACAGTATATTTTTGTTGCTTCACTTTATGTTTAGGCACAGATTAGTATATTAATTTGTGCTCTGTGGTTTAGGGCAAACTTTACATCTACTCTCCAGATATTATTTCTCGACATAGATCTGCATATCCTATAGCAGATTCAATGTAAGAATCATAACCAGAACCTTAAAGTAAAATATATTATCAATTTATATAGTAAATTCAGTTCTTATATTTTATTTTATCTCAGATCTTTAACACCCCTTATTTCGGTAGCAATAAAACAATCATTCTCTGATATAAATTCAGCCACCATCCAGCTACTGACCTTCGGTAAATTGTCCGACTTAGCTTGAGTGTAATTATTATTCATTTACAATTATTTAGCAATGTCAGCGTCAAATGTCAAATTAAAAGATTTTTTATTAACATGTGACAAACTGTAAGCCTACGTTTATTTATATAAATAATATGAATAAACCTAGGTGATGGAAAAACTATTTTCCTATTGGCTATTAATGATGTAATGTATGTGTTTCTACGTCACAGGAGTGGGGGGTAGTTTTTCAGGACGCCAATCTTTTTATTTAATTATTTCCAGAAATAACAGCAAATTATTAAAATAAAAATTATTACTAAGAAAATCATTGCATAAACTTTCATTTAAAATAGTTTTTGAAAAATGTGAAACAGGTTCATTAGTGGAGGTAAGTGAGTATTACGCATGCGCACGCGTACAAAAAATCGTGCATATATATTCCAGCGTAAAACATGGAAATCTTGCAAAGTATGCACTTACCCGATCTGCGATGAACACACAGAAACTATTTTTAAATGTGAATTATAATTTTTCTTATCAATAAATATATTTCAGCTTTACAAATTTTGCTTTTGATAATGTATCCTTGCACAAATTGAATAATTATTTTTATTAATATTAAATCTAAGATGTCAATGAGGCTCGGATATTTCAGTTAATAAAACAGTACAAAAAGACATTGCTAAAAACGCAAAAGGTACATTTGTACCTATCCATATTGTACACAAGGGTTAACTTAAATACCAGGTTTTCTCCAAATTTTTATCTTCTATCTAATCTGTATATATTATACTTACTTACATTACCATAAAACCTAATAAAGAATCAAAAGTAGAAAATTTAAGGCATTTAAAAATAACAGTTATATACGGCGGTGAAAGCATTATGTTTTGCGCTTGGTTTTGGGGGTATATTTAGGTAGCAGGAGTACGAAAATTATAGTAATTATTGCACCAATCCTGGATACCAAAGCTTACCTTGATATTTTGAAAGCAAATTTAAAGCAAGTATCGCAAAATAGGAAACGATACGACAAATAATTCGCATCTTCTAAGAGAATAGCTATGATATAATATCAAAAATAATACTTTTAATTTTGTATTAAAAACATATTAAATATTTTGGGTTTTAGGCAACAATTTTTCCTATAACATATTGAAATTATTGTCGTACGGATACTTTTTTATGATTGTATATCCTTTGCAGAAATGTTTTAAAACTGCATTTTTATTTCAATGCTTATTGATATTCTTATTATTAAAACGAAAAGAGCAAAATAAAATTTTTATGAAGTTATTAAATACAATGCGGCAAAATATTTGCCGGCGTTGTTATACAGGTTGATTGAAAAAATACGGTCATATATCAATTTTCTTTAGTATTAATTTTAAACCTATTATTTAAATTACAATGTTTCGGGCGAAGTTAATTGCCACTTTTTACCTTCCGTCACCTTTAAGTAAGGAAGGTATTATCTTTGGTTTTTAATGAATAACTACGTTACAGGGTCTCTAGAATACGATTTTACTAGTTTAACAATGATGTCTGTATGTGTGTCTGGGCCTGTGAGTATATGACAAAAATTTCTCCGTCGATAACTCCAATACTACAATTTTAAATCTTGTAATTCTTTCGTATACCTCTTCTTTGCATCCATATGAAGAGTTAGATTTTGGTTGTAATTGGTCAACCGGAAGTTCCCTTATTTGAAGTTCTTAACAGTTTTTCTTAAAAAAACGCAGTCAAATATCATTTTAAAACATTTTATGTGATTATTAATATGAAAGAAAATCTTATTGTCTATACGGTTTAATTAAGCAATTTCCTTCATATTCAATATATAAGTATAGAGTTAAACAATTATAAAGAGATTAACTTTCATAAACCAGACAGCTTTGCTATAATCATGGAAACAGCTGATATATTCAAATAATTCTAATTGACAGATGTGAATGCCAAGTGCAATTTACATAGTATATGTTCATGTTGCATTTTTATTTGGATTTTTAGAATATTTTCCAAGGAACTTTCGGTATGGAATTTGTAGAAAGTAGTACATGTTCATGTTAAAATGTTACTGGATATATAGAATTTTTTCCAAAGAACTATTGGCTGGAATTTGTATAAAATACATAGAATTGACGGAAGGTAATATGCTGGCCACAACAGATTTTTTTGTGTAAAAAGATCCGAAAGTTATTGATTATGTCAGTAATATATTTCATGAAATTCATTGAAATTGACTTCTAGAATTTTATTCGAACCATTTGCAACATTGTATCCAGTAGTAAACAGTCCACTGACATCACTCATTCAATCTGCAAGTGTTAAAGAGCCGCAAAGCAATAAATCTCCAACCAATTCAGTATGATGTGAAGTGCTGTAGCTGTTATTGAGTGTGAACTGTGAAACAAGTCCGAGTAGCGAGATGCGCTCTCGTTGTCTGTAAACAAACCGAACTGAAAGAGTTACCGCCGTCGCTTGGCGGCGAGATCAAGCAGAGGATACGACCTCAATAACATGAAAGGATGATTGGGAATTGGGCAGCATCGCAGGAAGTAGGTTATGGGAAAAATGGAACATGGAACGCAGATTTGTCACAAAAGGAAATGTTCACTGGCATTTACGCGAAATGCTAAATATGTTTCAAGTTTTGCAAAGAAGTGCAAACTATGTTTTATCTCAATAAAGACAAAATCCGACTAAACTTTTGTTTATATATAAGAAACAAAAGACCGTACTGAAAGATGTTCTAAGCCAACGCTGAAATAGTATATTAACACATAAATTACAAACGCAACCTATTTTAATTTTAGCGCAAACGAGTGTTTGAATAATCTTCGGTGACGAGTGTTTTATACAACTTTGTCTGTTTAGGCTTTCATCTTAATTATTTCTTTAAAAAAATAGTTGATAATTTCCATTAAAGGAATTTTTTGGCGTATTAGTTTGGTTGGTAACAGTGATTTGTGATTTTATTCTGCCCGTTGCCAAGACACTCTATATAGAGCATGGCGTGGCGTGCCACAGGGCTCTGTGTTAGGCCCAGTACTCTTTATCATTACAATACATATATATATATATATATATATATATATCACGGCATATTACCCATTTCTGGGTGTGCCAGATCTACAACACATGTAGACATCGATAATGATGACGATATATTTTACCGTGTGGGCGCTTACCAGGCGTCACCTCACGGGCACTCATAGCTGGTGTGGACAGTGCACCACAGGGGTCACTTTTGTGCCATTTAAAATTGGAAATATTTGGCGTCTGTCGGGATCGAACCCGGTTCCCCCGGGTTCGCAACCAGACACTCATGCACGCGGCCACGGGACCCCAATGCACTTTCAGAAAATCCAATTTACAGAAGCTTAAATCTTGGTTCTCATCAAATAATCTGTTACTTAATAAAACAAACCTCATGTATTAAAATATTTAGTTGATTTCTCTACATTGCGTACAACATACATATTTTGCTATTTTCCATTCTATTTTAACTTATGGGATTATATGGTGGGGTAAGGTACCTAATATTATAAAAACATTTATGCCCGTATTCACCAACATCAAATAAATCTTGGAATACCTTATTCATTGAATAAGAGAAAAATATCGCATCAAAATATGACAGCTAGAATAAATACCTTCATTTGTGTTATGGTATCGATGCGATGTTTTTCTCTTATTCAATGAATAAGCTATTCAAAGATTTATTTGATGTTGGTGAATACGGGCATTACACTACAAAAGAAAGCAATCAGAGCTATGTGTAATTTAAATCCTAAATGTAAACAATATTTTATTGATCTCGAAATCATGCCACTTCCCACACTTTATATATACTCTCATACTTTAGAAATACATAGGAGAAAATCTACCTTTTCTGCTAAAATTAAACTTCTCTTTTACCTAAACCTAAATTTAAATACAGTAAATCAAAAAAAAATCTCTAAATTTTGATTTTTACAACTTTCTGCCGGAAAATGTCAAACTTCTTGATTTAAAGTAATCTTAAAACAATATTTATTAAGAAATAGCTTTTACAATTAACGAATATTTAAATAGTAAACATATCATATAATATTTTCTTATGTGTTTTTACCTCCCGCTACCCTTGGTAAGGGAAGTATAGGGATCGTGCTAAAAATGACCACGTTTTAAGGTCCCTAGAATCCAATTTTACCATTTTCACGATGATGCCTGTATGTGTGTATGTATGTGTGTGTATGTATGTGTGTGTGTATGTGTGTGTGTGTGTGAGTGTGTATGTGTATGGATTTTGTCTTCACTCTAACTCAAATACTATCATTCAGAAAATTCTGAAACCTTGTATTTATACCCTATTCTAATATGAAAAGAAGCCATTAGATTTTGGTGTAAATCGGATAACCGGAAATGGCACTTACCTGAAGCTCATAATGGTTTTTCTTCAAAAAATACCATTCAATGCCATTTTTTCGTATTTTATGTCTTATGAAAATTAAAGATTATTGATTTTTCTACAGGAATACATTAATACTTTTTCTATATATTTTACAGATAAATTTAAAAATATTTTTTTTTATTAGTCGCGAAGCCTAAGATAAACACAATTCCTTTGTTACACAGTTCATATTTCAAATGAATGTAACTGACAGTAAATGTCACTGTCAAAAAACTAATCACTTCAAATTAATAATAGTGCCATTTTAAGAAGAAAATAGTAAATAAAGCAATAGTTTTCTGCAATTGAACAGTTTGCAGCGTTAGTAAATACGTATGTAATTAAATTAATAAAAATTAAATAGCGGGAGGTTTTGTGTTGGCCACATCAGATTTTTTTGTAAATATGTCGTGCTATACACATTTTAATGTAATACAGGTAAATAAACAATATACAATATTTTATCTTTCGTATTTAGTGCAGTTATACCAATGGCAAAGAATGAAGCTCCTTCTAGTACCAATAAGCGTGATTCCGAAACACAGAAAGGTATTTCCAGTACAGTTATTTTTAATTTTCTAAGAAATTCACGATAATATTCAATGAAGTATATCTTGCTTCAGTTTACATATAGTAATTTAAAATACAACAATGAATATAATTTTATTCACAATCATTATAGTAGATAATATACCGATTCCTAAACTTTTGGAGGTTGGGAAATACATCATTCCTAACTTTAATAACAATCTCTTGGGTTGGAAATAACAGATTTAACTTCCATCTCTTGGGTTGGAAATGTTTATTTAGAGGTTTCCTAGTAACATTTTCATAGATCCTTATAAAATAGTAGGCTAAAACAAATTTTAAGAGAGCTGTCAAAAATATTAATAAAATTAAAGGTTATAACTCATTGATTTATTTTGAAAATTATTGATTTAAAATGAGGATGATTGTGAATAAGAAAAAAATAGTATACATAACCTCGGAGGGAGTTTCATCACAGCCTCGCGCTTTATCTCACCTCGAGGCTTCGCTTCTCGGTAATATACATAAGCCCTCGGTTGTAACGAAACGTCTCCCATCTCGGATGTAATATACTATTTCAGAAGCTAAGCTACGTTATACCTAACAATATAATAGTCGTATTTTTAATAGTTTATGTATGTGAAACGTGCTGTATAGGCTTAAATTTATTCAGCCAGCAAAGTCGCTGGGCGTTGTTTCGAATTATAAATATTCTTTGATGTCGCTTGCTAACCAACCAAGTCGTCTTCACGTTTCACAACAAGGTAGAATTTCGTCGTCAAAGTTGAAAATAAATTCATGTGACGCGTGATGTATTTCCTCTAATCCATACGAGATGAAAAATTAGTCACATAAAAAGATTTTTTGTTTTTTACCTTTTCACAGTAACTGCGACATGAACCTGTCACTTGAGAACAGCATTCCACATCTGAAAAAAGAGAAATATCATTAATATTATTGTAATATTACATACACCACAGGTGTAACACGTAAAACGGGCCATAGATGTTTGACATGGGAAAATAATTTGTCCTTGTACAAAAGTGACAAAAATTTAAACAAATGTTGTATAGAATTAAATTCTGCTATAACCAAAAAAAAGTACATTTTATTTTCAACGTTTTGCAACCGAAAAAAAAACAAAATCACAAATATGAAATATGATATTACATTACGAAAGTTGTAAGAAGCTTATTACGTGTGATTGGAAGAGTTAGAGTTACTCACGAGCCACGAGGCGAGTGTGTAATCCGGGAGACAATTGTTATTATATCAATATTTTGATTACTGTAATCATTATTGTCAATTATTTTCCCCTGTACTAATTGCAATGTCATTATTATTATTATTATTATTATTATTACTATTATTAATATTTTTATTCAATTTTGACGTTTTAAACTGTCATTATTAACTCCATAGCAACAAATATAAGTAACACTTTTTTCACATGTGAATTAAAAATTTTTTTAAATCACTCTCACAAAATTTTAAATCACTCTGGCATTCTACAACAAAAAATGCATTTAAAAATAACATCAAGAACGAAAATAACACTTACCACATAATTTATCAGACATTATCAGCCCTTTTCATTATTTTTTACGACATAAATGACAGACAATGAAGCTTTTTAAATATGTGACTTGGCGTCTATCAGCGACGATTGTCATGCTTAGCCTACTAACTGATCAATATTTTATTTTGTCAAAATTAAATATTATATTGGTTTTTATTATTATTTCGTCAAAATTGAATAAAATATTGTACAAACCACGTGAGCTAAGAATGTTTATTCACTCGAAGAATTTAACTCTCTTCTCATGGATAAACATTACCTTAGCTCACTTGGTGTATAAATATCTATTAAATGACTGTGATAGGGAATATAAAACAATTTTTGTTTAAAAAAAAAATAATAATTACCCTAACGGGGAATCGAACCCCAATCTGAAATTTGAGAGGCAGTTGTGCTAACCAATGCGCTACGCTAACATTTGAATACCTTTTCATATTGCATAATAAAAAAGTAAAACAATTATTTATTTGAAAATTTTTGTAATTTATTGCAATTTTGGCAGTAATATCAAAGTAATTAATATTAAATAATGTACAAAATGTAATACTATTATCATGTTCAATATCATGGCTTCATTTTGTGCCGCACATTTTTTATTTACTGTTTTAAACTATTTTCCCATGTTAAACGCCCATGTGAAGGTTTGCTTGGGACACCCGGCATATATATAGTATAGAGTACCCATTTTATAACTTCCCAGGCAACCCATGTTACAATTCATAAGTGACTAGGTTTTTAAAATTTTGTTTTGCTCTTATACCTACTGTGATTATTCGATTTAAAGTACTAATATTTAGTAAGTGGCTTATGAAATGTATTCTGTTTTGCCTATTTTTAAACTTCAAGGCGGGAACTTACAAAATGGGCACCTTGTATATATAACTTAATATAACTACTATTTCAACGTCTACCCATCGAAATATCAGCTAAAATACTAACCATGTGGTACGTTAGTATAACCTTTCTCATTTATATTTATTATTATATGTGACATATTTATAACAAAAACTAAAAAAACTGTGTTGACATTTTACATTATTTACTTTTACTCTTTTTTACAGTTTAATAACAACTATGCATATGATGCATTACAAAAACAATCTGTAATAACAAGATAATAATTTCAAATCATGATCAATTACTATCGCAATAAACAATCAACTTATACATATACGCATGTAATATGCAAATTGTGGCTATATTTAATTAAGTTATAAGTGCATACTTTGATTGACACAGTTAATTATCCTTGCAATAATGAGTACTTTCGCAATGCATTGTAAGATGACAGTAGCTAAGTAATTGCTTTGGAGAAATAAAAACACATCAGCAAACGATCGGTAAATGTTTTGTTTTTTAAAAAGAGCAGCAATTATTTGTGGTTTGACGTTAAATTTCTAGCAAGATTTATTAGAGAAATTGGAAGGAGAAAATGAATGTTTAATGAAATTTGTATTTTTGTTTTTAGAAATAACTTAGTTAAGGAAATTAACTTCTAGCCATTTAGTGAATAAATTTATAACACTTGCTGTGGTTAGTTGAGAAATTGAGTAATGAATTCTGAAAAATATGTTAAACTTTTCTTAGATAATCGTAAATTTATTTACTTTCATTGTTAACAATAGCTGAGAGGAAGTCGCGCGGCATTCTCTCGAAATCGACAATGTCCATTTGCGCTCGAAACATACATAAGATTTTAACGGGGTCCTGCAGCATAACAAAAAATAATATAATGTACACTTTGTACTTACACTACTACTCAATAAATTACGACTATATTTTTTAATTTTAATTTATCATTATTTTCCATTTATCTTCAGCTATTGCTTCAATCTAATTTAAGTATATTTTACTTTAGTTCTTTTTTTTTAATGAATGCCCTATTTTATTTCTGTATTCCTTTACACAGCAGTACGACATTTTATCTGATAATGTAATATACCGATACCGATAGTCACATTGACTTGTGGAGGTGGTAAATGTGTATGTAACTACAGCACCATTAGTTCCTGACTAAACGTTTCCATTAAGAATGTAAATAAATGGCATTTCTCAACATTTTATATATTTAAAACAACTACTTTGATTCAGGCCGGTAGTGGTGAACCACTGTCTCATCGGAATCATGCCATTCACATTTCAGAATCAGCTTCATAATTATTTTAAATATCTTTAAATATGAATATATAATATAATTTATTTTCATATATCGTCTTGCCTATGCGTCAAACAAAAACATAATTTTAATAACAATTTTGACATATTTAAACAAATGTCACTGTCAGGAAGCAATTACATTAAAATTAATAATGAAATCGTGTTAAGGGAAATATAATAATAAAATATTTAATTCCAATGAAATAAAGGTTTGTAAAAATAATATATTTTCCATCATACATAAATATTAGATGTACAGGATCATAGATCATGTACGGCGAAGAATTCATAAAAATTGCGTTTTAGAGCACCTAGAAGTTGATGCTGATTTTTATAAGAATGTGTGTGTGACGATTTTTCCTTAAAGTTTATTAAAATATGATCCAAAACTTCTCAAATTTGGTATTGTTAAAAACTCATATATAATTTGAAACAACATATTAGATTTTAACCATATATGATAAATCGGATGTAGCTCTAACAGATTTTTGACGAAAAATAATAAAACATAATCCAAAATTTCGTATTACAGACTTTTCTATTTTTATTGGACAACAAATTAGATTTTATTTACAAACGATCAACCGGAAGTGATACTTTACTTAAAGCTCATTGCTATTTTAAACATGGAATTGGCGGGAGGTCATGTGCTGGCCACATCAGATTTTTTCTTATTACAATCTGTGCATGCATTTTACCTTCATATCAAAACAAAAGTTGGTGTGCATGTCAGGCATCCCGTAGTACATGTTAAACAGGAGCATATGAGAACATGGAAAATTATAATAATAAATTAATATTTCTGACAAATTCTGTATTCATGTACCCACAAATTTAAATATTATATGAATTTATATATGTCGCTATTATATCTATGAACATTTATTCTTAAATTGCTACTGAATTAAATTTTTTGTCCATATTCATTTCTGTGTAGACATCGTTAATGATGACGATATATTTTATATCTACATGTTGTAGATACTGGCACACCCAGAAATGGGTAATATGCCGTGATGATATATTTATTTATATATTTATTCATTTCTTTAACGTAATTTCACAATCAAAGAGGTAGGTACTCCCTGCATTCAAACATGAAACCGCCAATTAAGTTAGAAAACAGTTCAATGTGACAGCGATTTAACAGGTTAGCGCATGTTAGCAAATGCTAGATTTGCTAGCTTCATTGAACCTTCTGTTACTGCGAAACTAACGTAAACCGTATTTTGATTGGTTAATTCACTTATGACGTACACTGATCGCCTGTGTTGATATGCTATGACAACTATGCATCCCATGTTCATTTCATTGTTCTGAGAATACATCCATAGACCCCTAATTTATTAGAACTGTTTGTTTTAACGACTTTACTCATCGTAATAAATAACTTTACGAGGCTTTCATATTACACTAAACCAGACTTGTGTCAGCTAGAATTAGGGTTGTTATGCAAAAATATGTACGTGCTTATCCACTAAAATCTAGATATTCGATTTTTAGCATGATTCCTATGCCTCTTTTAGCGAGAGGTAAAAAGGCTGTTAGGACCTCTGATATAATTAAAATGTTAAGTAATCTAATTTCTCTTTACCCTCTGAATACGATTTCGCGTTGTATTTACTACTAAAGATGATAACATTATTCTCGAAATAATTATATATGTTCACTTAATTTTAAAGTTAAGGCTAATTTTTAATGTTATTATCAATGATATTTTCACTTTAGCAAACAATTAAAATTTAACTGTAAGCGATGCAACTAGACACAAATATTATATAATGGAAAAATATACAAGGTGTATCAAGATAATGGAACAGTGCATTTTATTCGTGTATGTGAAAAGAAAAGATACAGAAAAAAGTGATTAAGATATTTTGTAAGGCATAGAGGGGGACACATTTTAGCATAAACTTTATTATCTTAAATCCAGTGGTACTCAAACTACAGGGCAATATTATATATTTTTAAATGGCATATGGCATATATATATATATATATATATATATATATATATTATTAACTCATTAAATAGGGAATTTTGTTCTGAATTTAAAGATATAATAATATCATACCCTTACATTGCGAAAAATTTGATAAAAATTAATTCAAAGTTAATATTTTATTTCTACTTTATGTAAGTAATCTGAGCAAACATTCAATCAATAAAACAAAATAAAATTTATTTTAGTTCTGTAACGGCGAAAAAAAAGAAAGGGGGGACGCTGTTGTCCCTATTCGGTCGCCATTTTGTAACGGCGAAAAGAAATAAGGACGCTTTTGTCCCTGCTCGGGCGCCATTTGTAACGGCGAAAAGAAAAGGATGCTGTTGTCCCTATTCGGTCGCCATTTTGTAATGACGTCCCTGCTCGTTCTCCATGCTGTCAAAGAGTTTGCTCGGGCGCCAATAATTCGGAAACACAGCATAAGGAGAGATGGTCGATCCTGTAAAGGACGCTCTCATAGCGTCGCTGAAAAGGATGGCTGGAACGCCAAAAAAAGTGCTCGGGTAGCTTAGTGGAGACAGAGTTCGGCTTTTGACAATGAAATCAATTGTAATCATTTTTAATATTTTATTAAAATAAATTAAAATGAGAAAGTAATAATTATAACAAAGCAAAGTAACAATGAATCAGCGATACTTGCAGGATATTTTCTCTACTGCGCACGATCAACAATGAACGGGCAACAATGGCACACACCAAGGTTGCGGGAACACGCTATGAACGAGTAACAATGGCACACACCAAAGTTACGGGAACACGGTACGGTTACAGCGTTGTCACTTTGACAACACTCATCAACAATCGCGATTTCAATCTAACAATGTTGGCACACACCAACACTCATTGACAATCGCGATTACGGCGTACAGCGGCCAACACCATTGCACAAAACAATCGGCTACACCGGTACGGTCCACCTGCTGCACTCTCTCACGAGCTGCCGGCACACACCAACAGCACTGAGTCAGAGGCAGCCAAGGTCATCCACAACCCGCTCACCTGGCCCTCGCCAGGTTCGCAGAAGACGGCACACACCATCTTAGGCTCATTGGAGAGCTAACGCTCCCTTGAGAGAGCACACACTCTCTCTTGAGAAAGCACACACTTTCTGCCTGAAACTAATGCTCGAGCTTCTATTTATACCCCGAAAAACCGTTAAAAATATCAAAAAAGGTTCAAACACGTTTTTAGTCATCCTGCAAATTCTCGCTAAGTTTGAAAAAAAATATAAAAAATATAGTTTCATGTAGGATCGAACCGACGATCTCTAGCGTGCTGGTCAAGCGCACTAGCCACTCGACCACACAATAGCTGACAGATAAACAACAATTTTATAAACATTAGCAGCTATAACCAAAATACAACAATACATTTTACAACAAACGACATACAATATAACCAAACAATTATATTGTATGCGTAATTCAAAACAATACAAACCAATAAAGAATGAAAAACAATATTTTTACTAGTGGGATTTGAACTTTGATTTAAATAATGAAACTTTAGCAAAAAACTGACATGCTAACCACATGGCTACAACGTTAAACATGAAGAATAAATTCAAATCTAGTGACCATCGTCACAGTTCAAGTAAGCTACGATTTTGGCAATAAATTCAACTTTTAAAATAATTTTTTTGTTTTATTGATTGAATGTTTGCTCAGATTACTTAGATACAGTAGAAATGAAATACTAATTTTGAATTGATTTTTATAAATTTTTTCACAATGTAAGGGTATGGTATTATTATATCGTTGAATTCAGAACAAAATTCTCTATTTAATGAGTTAATAAAATATATATAATGCCATTTAAAAAAATATAATATTGCCCTATAGTTTGAGTACCACTGGATTTATGATACTAAAGTTTATGCTAAAATGTGTCCCCCTCTATCCGTTACAAAATATCCTAATCACTTTTTCTGTATCTTTTCACATACATGAATAAACGGCACTGTTCCATTATCTTGATACACCCTGTATATCTCTGTTTCTCTACCTATGTGTATAATAATTATTACATTAATATTTAAAAAATCTCAATTTCTCTGTTTTATATTAATTATCCTCTACTCACGCGGTTGGCATTCAGTTTAATTGTAATGTTCTACTCATGCAAATATTTCACTTTTTCTTTTATCTCCCTTGGGCTTAAAATTATCATCAATATCATATTAAATATCTTGCTCATATCAAATTGTATGGATATGATTACTGCTTGGATCTGCATAATGTGCGTTTTTATTCATCTGACGTAAACATTATCATTCATTCTTTTAATTCCGTCATTAATTCCGAAATTATCTTGTCATGAAAATGTCAGAAAAATTACATATACAAGAAGAAAATTAATAAGGAGATAATACTTCAGGAAGTCGTTATAATAATTGCAGATTCTTTAACAAAACATTACCAAATTTATTTATTCATTACAAGAAAGTGTCTTCTTCGAACTAATTTAATAGCTATATTTACATAACATGCTGCGGAAATAAACTTTTTGGCTAATTTAATAAAAAAAAAGTCTATAACCTGACTGTACTGTGAACACATTGCTGATGTCATTTTAAAATTTATAATTTAGATTTTAAAATATAAGCTCACTTAATACGCATACAATGGTTTATGAACGATTTACAAATATAGAAATTTGAAATTTAGATTTTAAATATAACTATATTTTATATTTCGAAATGTAAATTTCAAATTCGACCAATCACTTTTTTTTTTTTTTGTTAATAAGCAGTATTCGCGAACATCGTAATTTGTATGATAAAGCAAATGAATTGTACAAAAATAAAAACGTTTTTCACATTTACAAACAAACTATGATACTACCCGTTGACAAATCAAGTGTTCATAGGCCTAACCATCAACAATAGTAAAAAATATTCCCGATATTATTAAAAGATCATCATATTCATTAGCAAATTCATGGTTATAAAAATAAAATTGTAACCGAAAATTTGAATTGATAACTAGTGAAACAAACGTCAAATGACAAGCAGTGACAAGTCACAATATAGATAATTTTAAAATTATCCCTAACCTTAAAATTAAATGAAAAAATCTGTTGTGGCCAGCACAAGCCCTCTCGCCATTTTCATATTAGGCTATATAAGTATTGTATTCCCGACCGAGGCCAAATATTTCGAATTTTAAATGGCACAAAAGTGACCCCTATGGTGCACTCTCCACGCCAGCAATGAGTGCCCGTGAGGTGACGCCTGGTAAACGCCCGCACGGTACAAATATGTCATCATCATTACCGATATCTGCGATAAAGCAGATTGGCACACCCAGAAATGGGTAATATGTCGTGATGATATATTTATTGCACTTCGCTTTCGAACCGTCGTTTTATAACAAAATATTACAGAACCTTACCCAAATATTGTTTTTTATTATTGTATTTAACATGTCTTCTGCACACATATAATTCTAATTATATCTATTTTTCATTGTATGAGGAAGTTTCTAAATGTCAAAGATTCTTCCAATTCATTAACCAGATTGGCGGTATTTCTGATGGATATATGCATTTTACCACAATTTTACCTATAATTTCAAATATTTAATTAATAAAACAATAAGAAAGATTAAATAAACTTCCCAGAAAAAGAATGTCACTAAAACTGTTGATTTTTGACACTGACATGTGTCATTTACAAACTATATTATAAACATTGGAATTTGTCAACTGCTTTCCTTAGTGTCTTAGCCTCTGCGATTAGATTACTCTATAAATTTATAGTGTCTTTATCTCTAAATCTGTACAAGATATAATAAAAAATTTAAGTGTATTAGATGGAGAATTTTATGTTCTTCAATATTTAATAAAAAAAAACTCCCAAAAAATTATATTTAGAAGAATTTTTCGAAGAAACTCCTACTTCCGGTTGTTCAATTGTTACCAAAACTTTTCAGCTCTTCCCAGGAATGTCAGATTAAGAAAACTGCAGTTAAATATTTTTTAAGTGTTATAGTTATTGAGGAATCGTGCCTACAACATCCAGACATACACACATACACACATACACACATATACACATCCACACACACACACACACACACACACACACACACACACACACACACATATATACACATCCACACACACACACACACACAGACATAATTTTAAAAATGTTATAATCGGATTCTAGGGACCTTAAATCGTGCTTATTCAATAAAATCTGGATATGCGAATTTTAGCATGAATCCAATACCTCTCTTAGCGAGAGGTAAAAATAAGCTAGATACGTATTTCGAGAACAAAGTTCTCATCTTCAGTTCTCGAAATACGTATCTACCTTATTTTTTCATTTAATTTTAAGGTTAGGGGTAATTTTTAATTTTACTATTAATTGCATTAGCCTTAGACTCCATAACACTATTGCCCGTATTCACCAACATCAAATAAATCTTCAAATAGCTTATTCATTGAATAAAAGAAAAATATCGCATCGATACCATAACACAAATGAAGGTATTTATTCTAGCTGTCATATTTTGATGCGATATTTTCTTATTCAATGAATAAGCTATTCGAAGAGAAAATTATTAATTTTAAATCCAAATTTCTAAATGTAAATTTATAAATTAAATTCATTATAAACCAGCCCTAATTATAAAACCGACCATTAAGGAGGACACATCAAATTCTAAACTTTAAAAATCCATATCTCGTTTAGGTATTACGTACAATATATAAGTTGAATTTGCATTAAAATTCTTTTTCATTCTGTTTTTGCAGAACAAAAAAGTGATATAGAATTCCAATCATGATTACTTTGAAAGAATTCCAGAAGAACACTGGTTGAGAACTTTTAAGAAATGGAAGGAAAGAATGGTGTTTTGCAGATTAAGAAATTTGAATATCTTAAAATCAAAAGATTATTATTTTCTTTATAATCAACGATTAATTTTTTTTAAATCTTTTACTTCGTCCAATAAAACATGTTTACACTCCTCGTATAGCTTCTTTCCATTGTATATTGTATTACTATAAAAATACCATGAGTATGCTTTTCTACCTGTTGAATACAAATTGGTGTTTATAGTTTATAAAACAGTATTTGCATTTAAGCCACGGTGTAAACATCGTCTGACGCCTTTTCTCTATCCAGCTACCAGTATCTGTCAACATTATCACCTACAGCTTGGAGCTTAATAGATTTGCTTCGCTTTTTATTTCGTCCCATACTAAATTTATAATCCGTATACTTGATTCGTACAATAAAAGTCTCAGAAACAGTTAATAAAATACTTGTTTAATATGTTGTTTGTTTAAAATACAAGATATTTATTTTATTTCTCCTATAATAAAATCTGATATGTTTAGTAAGGTTTAATGCATTATAAATAAGTCTTATTTTATAAAGATATGTTGAGTTCTTTTTTCTTTTACTTTTGGTGTAAAAGTAAAAGAAAAAAGAACTCAACATATCTTTCTATCCTGTACAAAAGAGAACAAGAATTTTATTTATGTATTCATCACAATCAAAAGTTTGTTATTGTCAAAAATATTTATAATTAATTTTAAAAAAATGAGCTTTTCAACGTCACACTACAATAAAAAATCTGTTGTGGCCAGCACAAGACCTTCCGTCAATTCGATGTATTTTGTACAAATCCCATACCAAAAGGTCCTTGGAACATATTCTATATAATATCATGTAAAATCGAACACGAACACATACTATTTTTTACAAATTCCATACCAAAAATTCATTTGAAAAGGTTCTATAAATCCAATAAAATTATAACATAAACGTACACTAAGTAAAATGCACTTGACACTTCCTTCATTTATTCTTCAGCTTTCCCCTATTTTATTACGGGTCGCTGTTTCCTCTTCTCTTCCACTCATTCCTGCCCAACGCATCTTCTTCACACATTCCTTCCTTTCTAAAGTCTTTTGCGATACAGTCCTTCCATCTTCTCTTTGGCCTTTCTCTGCACGTCACTTGCGAGGAACACTATGACATACCAATTTTAGATCCTATACTTTCCATATTTGGTTTTGCACTTGCAACTGTAGACCAAGACTGCACTTTCCAGATTTTCTAAACCGATTACCAGGGATGTTGTAGTGTCTTGGTCTACAGTCGAATACTGGGCGTAAAATATATACCAGCATTGCAAATACTGAACTGGTCGACTGTACGAACCGAAATATTTTGGCATTGCGGTTTTAGCTATTATGCACCCATAATAAAACGATAACGAGTCTTCGGAAAATGATCCCTAGATGAACTATACCTGTTTTGTAACATCATTGCATAGTAGATGTTATGTTTCGAAATATTCGTATTCGTTAAATTTACCTAACTTGGTATGGACCTATATAAACCAATTTTAGTGTTTATTTTAAACAGAATTTCTTGGAGTGCAGTATTATTTCATATATAGAAGTTTTTTTGTCAAAATAAAAGACTGACATTTTTGCCTATATACATATACTCATTTTTCTGGATAAGCAATTCACCGGTAAAATGGCTCACTAATGAATAATGATGCAATTTTCGCCTAATTTAAGCGACTTCGTATGTCTTGTTCTAGAAATTCTTATTTTGATCACATTATCTTGAAAACCTGTATACTTAACTTTGTCTACCTAATGAGTTTTATTAATAGTGGATCATAAGGTATTTTACAGATAATATTCAGTTTAGAAATTATAATGTACAAAATTTTGAATCGCGAATAAACCTCTGAATATTACAATAACTCAAAGCAATCATAAATCGAAATACACCTACATAGGTATAAAAAATAAAAATCAATTACTGTAGTTTCCCAAAATAAATGTTGATTGCACAAATATAATTTGAATTTTATCTTTTGTATCTCCGTAAAATATTAATTCTTTATTTTGTAGGACATCATCTCATGTCCAACTTGTGTTTCTAAATGTTTAATAGGCTAAGATATTCAAAGACTGTTGAGTTCGTTGACCAGTAGCAATATTTCACATTTAGAACCCAGGCGGCTTTGCTTTGATGTTCGCATTTGTTATGCAACAACTGACGAAGCGCTAGTAAAAATAACAGTTGACAGTCGTATGCAACATATGAAAATAATTCACCTGTAGACTACAAACAAAAACACATGTAGCACATATGAAATTCTCACCAAGAGTCGTCGGTTCACATTCACATGATCGTTTGAATAACAAATTACAGTTGGCTCATAAATATTTCAAAATATTTATAATCTATTACTTAAAATTCATATTGTTTTGTTCTTGTTTATAAATGTGTTAATATGGTAATGCTCAATTTTTATTTACCAGTAGAAAAATATACATCGACTCGAGTGATTTATAATGTTATCTGCCCATACTACCTAGCCATCAAACAAAAGACGATCGGTTGTATTCATTATTAATAATTTTAACTAATAACTGAACTTTTATAATTCGTATAAAGCCTCATTTCCACCGAATGTTTAATGTTAAGGCATAATGATTAGTGCATAAGACTTAATGCATTATGACAATTTACCATTTCCAGCTATTTTGTTTAGTGATTAATTCAACAGAAATGTCACATTTTTTTCCCTTATTACTTGTTGTCCAGCAGACTGCAATAGCAGCAGTAATTCTTCTTCTTTTAAATATGTGATATATATATATACAGGGTGTCTCTTAAATAGGGGGACATGGCTTAACCACAAATTCCTGAGGCTAAAATAAGACGATTTAACCAAACTTGCTTCTACCGGAAAGTGTACCATTTAGCCAGAATTCTGCTTCAAAGTTCTTCGAAAAAAAATTAATTTTGCTTATAATAACCGGACGCTTTATTCGATTTGGATGAAATTTGGTATGACAGTTTATATGATTATAAGTCATCTTTTAAGATGATACTTGTTATTATTAGTGAACCACTAGTGTATGAAATGTAGGTGTCCCAACATTGATTAGACCATAACTTTTTAATGGCCACGCCGATAACGTGAAATTATTTTTTTTCAGAAAGATACATTCAATAGTAAACTTTTCTCTCTCTGTGTAATTTGTGATATCTGTTACGGTTCAGACAGAAAAAAATAAAACCTGAGTGACTGCATCGTGAATTTTTTAAAAATAAATTTAATCTAGCAGTCTATCCAAATGTCAAACAATTAATTTTTAATGACAGTAACGAGTTGTCAATCTTCTCAACTTGTTTAGGAGTAAGCTAACGTATTTATTCGTGTTATTTATAATAATGGTAGTAAAATACTATTAGGCTGAACAAATAGATGTTACTAGTTTCTGAATATTGCGAAGGAATTTTTTGACAACCCATAAACAATTGTTACTGTCATTAGAAATTCCTTGTTTGACTTTTGGATAGATTGCTAGATTAAATTTATTTTTAAAAAATTCACGATGCAGTCACTCAGGTTTTATTTTTTTCTGTCTGAACCGTAACAGATATCACAAATTACACAGAGAGAGAAAAGTTTACTATTGAATGTATCTTTCTGAAAAAAAATAATTTCACGTTATCGGCGTGGCCATTAAAAAGTTATGGTCTAATCAATGTTGGGACACCTACATTTCATACACTACTGGTTCACTAATAATAACAAGTATCATCTTAAAAGATGACTTATAATCATATAAACTGTCATACCAAATTTCATCCAAATCGAATAAAGCGTCCGGTTAATATAAGCAAAATTAATTTTTTTTCGAAGAAATTTGAAGCAGAATTCTGGCTAAATGGTACACTTTCCGGTAGAAGCAAGTTTGGTTAAATCGTCTTATTTTAGCCTCAGGAATCTGTGGTTAAGCCATGTCCCCCTATTTAAGAGACACCCTGTATATATAATTTTCTGTATCTATATCCATACCGAAAAATTAAAAATTTAATAATTATAAAATAGATTGACAGTTGACAGTTCAGGTTAGAAGTTTGCAATCTTTTGTTCTTACGCATTAGGACAAACGGTGGAAATGAAGCTTAAAGCCTCATTTCCACCGAATGTCTTAATGCTTAATACATAAGGCTTAATGAATTATAACAATTTACTAGGATACCATTTCCAGCTATTTTGTTTAGTGACAATTCAACAGAAATGTCATATCTTTTTTCCGAATTACTTGTTGTTTAGTAGACTACCATTGCAGCAGCAATTCTTCTTTTTTTAATATGTTATACCTATATACAATTTTCTGTATTTATATCGATACCGAAAAATTAATTAAAAGTTAATAATTATAAAATAGACTGAGAGTTGACAATTCAGGTTAGAATTTTTCAATCATTTGTTTTACGCATTGCTCTTAGTTCTTAAGCATTAAGCCTTATGCAAAGCTGGAAATGATAGTAAACGTTGTCATATGAGAAACATTTTCACGCATTGCGCTTAGTTATTAATTATTGCTCTTACGCATTAAGACAATCGGTGGAAATGAGGCTTTATTCAACTTAAAATATAAAAAATCATAATTAAAATGTCCAATACTGCATAAAATTCCGAATTAAATTTCTATAATCCATATATTGTTTGTTCAGGAATTTTTTTTTGCCTTCTCAAGGTGTAATAAACAAATTTTTACTTAAAATTCTATTATTACATACAGGTGTCTAAAAAATGGAGACATGGCTTAACCACAGATTCCTGAAGCTAAAAATAAAACGATTTAACTAAACTTGCTTCTACCGGAAAGTGTACCATTTAGCCAGTATTCTGCATCAAAGTTCTTCGAAAAAAAAATAATTTTGCTTATAATAACTCTTTATTCGATTCGGATGAAAATTGGTATGATTTAATCTGGTTATAAATCATCTTTTACGATAATACTTGTTATTATTAGTGAACCACTAGTGTATGAAACTTAGGTGTCCCAAAATTGATTAGACCGTAACCTTTTAATGGCCACGCCAATAACGTGAAATTATTTTTTTTTTTTCAGAAAGGGCGTAGAGGGTGATCAGATTCGCGATTAACGTTTGGAAAATTATTTTTCTATGAGTTGTTGGTGAAAACTAAATATAGAATACATTTCATTATTTTTGGGCGATTGCAGAAAAATATTGTTTGCAATTGCAATACAGACTTTTGAAAAAAGTAATTGTTTGAAAAATAACTAGTCCTATTTTATCGAGGATTCCATGATAAATTGATAAATGTGTATAATTTTCTAATATTCTTCTTAAAAATAGTTTTTCCATTAAAAACTAATAAAATAAATCGCGATAAGATCATAAAATTATAAAAGTTAGTTTATGTAACATGACTGTCTAAGTGAACGCGCTCGCATGCATAATTTATTCGATAATATCTGTAGCTATATCATGAAGGAATCGGACAACCAGTAGTCTATTTGCAGTTTAAATTTATTCAATACTGAATAAATGACAGAGGTTTGATTTATTTTTACACTAGTTCTTGTTTGTGAACCTACGTATCACATTTGCATTGGAAAGAAATTTATCAGATAGCGTAATAGTGGAAGTAATCAACATGAATTGGTAATGTGTTTAAATTTAATTCAAACAGATATATGGCCATATTACGGTCAAAACTGGAAGTCTTAAATCTATAAATAGTAAACAAAATCGCAACGAAAGCTGTACTTTTATGAATAAGTTTGTATTAATCAACAAAAATAGATGTTTTTGTCAATTTTTCTACAAATTTAAACTTACAATTTTCACCATAATACGACCAATAGTTAGAGATAGCTAGGTACTGCTATGCATTTAAATAATGCAGATGTGCAAAATTTTATAGATATTCATATCAGTATTATTTGGTTTACTTTCGTTATTTTCTTCATACATTAATTTTACTTGAAAAATAAATTCCGAATTTCAGAAAGGCGATAGTAGTAATAGTAGGCTTCAAAGTTGTAAGAATTTGGAATAGACTAGATGTGTGACGTAGATATTAAGGATATTATTAACTAGAATATTTATAAAATGTTTGATAATCCTTATTGTCCAGTTTTGAGGCCCAGATTTAATATAAATGACCTATTCTCTAATTTGTTACTATGCATGGAGGACTCATTTCTAAATTTATAATGAATAGAGGTATGACATTACCAAAATCTGTGAATATAAGCATTCTAGTACATTCATAAATGGGTAATACGCCGTGATGATTTTATTTATTTAATAATGTATCTAGAAATTCATATACAGTCGTACAAAAAAGTCTCCGTACGACAATAATTTTAATCTATTTTAGGTAAAATAGCTATCTAAAACCCAATATTTTTAATTTAATATAGTTATTTTATTTATTTTATAAGGTAAACATTGTAAGTATTCATAATTTCATGACAAAAAATGTCTCCGTACGATAACCAAAACATTTAAATAATAAACTACTTATATTACTTACTTATACTTATTTTATAAAGTAAATAAATAAATATATCATCACGGCATATTACCCATATCTGGGTGTGCCAGTATCTACAACTACAACACATGTAGACATCGGTAATGATGACGATATATTTTACCGTGTGGGCGCTTACCAGGTGTCACCTCACGGGCACTCATAGCTGGTGTGGAGAGTGCACCACAGGGGTCACTTTTGTGCCATTTAAAATTGGAAATATTTGGCGTCTGTCGGGATCGAATCCGGTTCCCCCAGGTTCGCGACCAGACACTTAGGCACGCGGCCAATATATTTTGGTGGGTTTCCTTTGGTTTTTCCACTAGTAATTGAGCGACGATCCATTGAATCTGCTAAATATTTAGTCACCGATGGCATCAGTCTGTCATTCTTCTTGTAATTTATTGTTATATTTCTATTTATTGTTATATTTCTTTTTGGCTCATATTTCTTTCAAGAATTTTCTTGACTTTCCCAATCTGGTTAAAGTCCGGAGACTGTGATGAATGATGAAGCTTATTTTCGATTTTATACCATAGCCATTCTCTTAAAAGATGCGAATTATTTGTCGTATCGTCTCCTATTTTGCGGTACTTGCTTTAAATTTGCTTAAAAATAACAGGGTAATCTTTGCTAGCCATTATTGTCGTACGGAGACTTTTTTGTATGACTGTACATATTTATATTTCGATATTTTCACATTTCTAATATCAATATAACTGTATACACATAGAAATATGCATAAAATAATTATTCATATACATATTCCAGCTAATAAATTAATATTACTACTTATAACTTTCTGCTATAAATCAGGCGTTTTTCTCTCCATAAATAATTTATTTACTTAAGATTATAGATTTAGAATCATAAAGCGAAAAAAAATATTACAAGATTATAGATTTAGAATCATAAAGCGAAAAAAATGAGTATTATTACCAATACGTCTTACAAAATAATTCGTAATAATATTCAAACCAGAATAGATAAGAGTATTTCGTGTTTCTCATTAACGTTAACCACTTCCGTTTGATATGGTTGCCTTGGGAAGAAATTTTTGTATAAGCAACAAATAATGTTAGGTATATTTATTTGATTCAATAATTATTAATCTCAAATAATCAAAATATATTTTTTTATCGCTCAGCACCAAAGATTGTATTGTAATTTTTACCTCCCGCTATTCTTAGTAAGCGAGGTATAGGGATGTTGCTAAAAATCGCATATCGAGATTTTGACCATGTTTTAAGGTCCCTAGAATCCAATTTTAACATTTTCATGATGATGTCTATATGTGTGTATGTGGGAATGTGTGTATGTGTATGGATGTTGTTTACGCTCTAACTCAAATATTATGATTGAGAAAATTCTGAAACCTTGTATTTCGACCCTATTCTAATATGGAAAGAAACCATTAGATTTCATTAAATATCAATTTTTTGCATTTTCTGTGATTATAAATATTAAAGATTATTAAATTTGCTGCAGGTATACATCAATACTTTTTCTGTATATTTTACAGATAAATTTAAAAAATAATCTTGTTTATAACTCTCAGAGCCTATGATTTAAAGATTCCTTTGTTACACAGTTTATATTTCAAATGTATGTAACTGACAGATAAATGTCACTGTCAAAAAAACTAATCATTTCAATTTAATGGTGACATTTTAAAAAGAAAATAGTAAATAAAGCAATTAATTATATGCAAAGGACCTTAATATAGTTTGCAGCATTAGAAAATATGTAGGTATGTATTTAAACTAATAAAAAAAAAATTAAATAGCGGGAGGTATTGTGTTGGCCACATCAGATTTTTTTATTATAGGGGTGTAAGAGTCGTGTAACAGGTATTTTGTTAAGCAAAGGAGGCAGTTGGATCGCACTCTTAATATTATAAAAAATCTGTTGTAGCCAGCACAAAACCTTCCGTCAATTCAATGTATTTTGTACAAATCCGATACCAAAAGTTTCTTGGAAAAGATTCTATATATCCTGTAAAATTATAACACGAATGTACATTCTGTAAATTGTACTTCACACTTCCTCATTCCTATCCAACGCATCTTTTTGACACAGTTCTTCCTCTCTCAAATATTCTGCTACACAGTCCTTCCATCTTCTCTTTGGCCTTTCTTGTACTCCCGGCATTGAAACTGCAAGACATTTGCGAGGGACCCTCTGTCACTTAAATTACTTTCTGATCCTATACTTTCCACTTTGATTTTGCACTTGACACTGACATCTATCAATTAGAATTTTTTGAATACCTATTATCTGCTGTTTCCATAATTTTTGCAAAGCTGACTGGTTTTTGAAAGTTAAACTCTCTTAATCTCTCTATAACTCTATATCTATTGAATATGAAGAAAAACGTATAATCAAATCATATAGAGAATAAGATTTTCTTTCATATTAATGATCATAAAATGTCGAAAAATTATATCTAACTGCATTTTTTCCAGAAAAACTGTTAAGAACTTCAAATAAGGGTACTTCCGGTTGACCAATTATAACCAAAATCTAATCAGCTCTTCATATGGTTGTAAAGAAGAGGAATACGAAAGAATCATAATTTTTAGAATTGTAGTTTTGAAGTTATCGTCAGAGAAAAATTTGTCACACACACACACACACACAGACACACACATGGACACACACAGACACACACACACGGACACACACACACATACAGACATCAATGTAAAATTAGTAAAATCGTATTCTAGGGATCTTAAAACGTGCTTATTCGTTAAAAACTCACCAATGAATTTTTTGACCAAAGACAATACCTTCCTTTTGACGGAAGGTAAAAATCAACTGAACATATGTGCATACAAAAATTTACAATATAATATATGTAGTATACTATAACTTATTTTAATAAATAAGGGGGTTAGGAATTGTAGTTGTGAATTGAGGCTCCTTTTTTCTCCTAGAATTCCACGGCTTTCTCCTTCACGTCACCCAGTCTTCAGCTTCTTAAGTACTCCTTCCAGTCTTCTTTTTCTGCTTCAACTTTTTATTCAATTTTTTTATTATAATACTTCTTTGCTTCAAATTCGCTGCGGCTAATTGCAAATATTCTTTATTCTTTCACTACCTACTTGCAACCGTCTTTTCGTCACTTATTGTCCTATTGTCAATCCCGTCTTTTTCCTAAATTCTCATCTGTTTTTCTTTTCCGCTTTCTTCCCTGTTCACTTACGCCGCCTGTAGTACGCACACTAACTATTAGATACAGATCCGCATTAGCCCATTACAAGTAAAGAGTGATATTGAAATCGTGCTAAAAATCACATAGGTAAATAAACACATAATAAAACAAAATAAAGTGTTTTATTTACTACAAAAGAAAACCTGTACCTGAATTAAGAATTGAGAACTGGTTGACAGATCTTGCATTTTTAGTGAACATGCATCTTTAAGGTTAAAGTCAACTAATATATAACATATTAATAGCTTTTGAAATTAAAGTAAAATTGTGATAATTTTAGGTTAAGAACAAACTTAATATATTTTGAAACACTACAAAACCACGTAAACACTGTAATTTATGCTGCATTAATTGCTATTTTGTCACAGAACTTTAAAATAGATTTTAAGATTTCAAGAAACACGAAATGTATTTCCGCATATTTAGTACTTCATTCTCCATTCTCATTTCACTTCAATACGTTGCCTGAAAACTTGCTAATGAGATATACAGAATTGCAATCGGAGAATTTATAAAATTTAGTTCGGTTTATTTAAAAGACTTTCATTAGTTATACCTCTTTAAAGAAAGATATTTGATAGTTCACGAACATGCACTTTTATGTACAGTTCCAAGCAATTTTTTTCCAGAATGAATTAAACCAGACTTAAGATTAGGAAAAAAATTTCTGGAAATCTACTACATCTATCAAACTTCGTAGAGAAAGACGCAGTCATCGAAAATTAGGTTCAGTCTTTACATTAATATTATGTTCAATTTTTTTTGTTTAAAAAGTTAACTTTGTTTTGCACCCGTTACCCATTTAACACGGTGATAATTTTGTTACCAAATTTGTTTTGTTTTATTGGAAACGAATTTTTTGGCAAAGATGTTCTATTCTATCAATTAGCATTATAGTCGTAAATTATGATATATCTGTTTGACACAATCACGAAAACAAATTATGTTAATAAAATGATGACCGTGTCCACCGGGCTTTATTATACTAGTTGGTAAATAAATAGATAATTCTTACCTTTAATGAAATTTAGTTATAGTTGCCTTTTAATACTAACTGTCCTTAACATGCCATACATTTTTTGAACGTTCAGTACATTTCTCATGTTTTTTTTTCAATTTTTTTCATTTAAATGTTTTAAACGAAACTGTCTTGTTATATATTTAAATTAGAGTTAAATTTTCCTACATAACTCTGTTCTCTACGTATTGAGGACAGAGAAATATTCAAATCAGGTGTAAGTCGCCCAAAATTTTTAAATCCTGTAGTTGCACTTGTGAAAATTTTGTATTTTACAAATATTTAACAGAGTTTTTCTCTTCGTTCATTTTTACGATGATTAATATTAAATACCAATATTAAGTAAAAAGAACAAAAGCATGATAATTACCTATATATTAACGTTAATATTACATTTTTGTACTCCCAAATTACACTCGAAATATCAAGACGAGAATAAGGTTCATCTCTCAAAAATTCGAGAAATTCGCGACGAGATTTCGAAAATGCGAGATCCTGCGGTAACACTAGTAGTATGTGAACATATTGTAACACTGCCACAAACCCAATGATGAATCCTTCGAGGAATCATGTCTCTTTCGCTCTCTTTCTCGTAGTGAGGAGAACCGGCCTGGCGGCCGGAATTATTCCGTCAATTCGATCTAGCCGATAGCCGGATAATCCGGTTTCGGTATTTCGGTCAAATCCAGCTCCGGTACATCCATTTAACTTTCCATATTTAGTTCTTTTAACAGTTTTTCTACTCTTTCAAATTAACAAAGATAGTAATGACTTCCATAATTTGGGTACCAATATTGTATAATAAAATAATAGCATTCGCATTAATTAATTTTGACACGATGTTCCACTTAATACCATCTACAGAGAATTCATATACAATGTTACAAAAATTATTATTGTTTAGTCGTAGTTTCATGCAATATTTACTATTCTGTGATTAATTATTACTATGAATACCAAGTACACATACTATATCGTTTCAGATAAAATACAAAATACAACATAGGTTGTCAATGTTAAATGAACTTATTATCATAATACTGATTTATAAATAACGTAAGAAAGTAATAAAGGCAGTATATTAACTCTTGGAGATTTTGAAAATGACAACAATGAAATTTGTCGTCTTTTAATAATTTAAATACAGAATTTTTGCTAATATTTAATTCATTTCCCAAATCTTTTGTAGACGGCTTATTTTTTTCTTCTATTGCACGTTGTAAATTATTTTTATTTTCTTCAGTTCGTGCAGTTTTTGTTCTCGCCCTTTTCGTATGATTCTTATCTAAACATCCATCACTTTTAAATTTTGTTAATATTCTCGAAACTAGGAGGATTTGGTCTAGTGTGTTCAGGAGATAAATTAGCAACCATATCAGAAACATTTCTCAAACTATAACCAGCATTGTAACAAATAACCATTCGATTTTTTTCTTCTGTAGTAATAGCTATTTATGTATTAAGAGCGTAAGGAGGCTTTTATAGCCTGCGGCGGGATTTTGAACCCGAGGCGTAAGCCGAGGGATAAAAACACGTCAAATGTCATAAAAGCAAGTTACGCTCGTGGTACATACAAAACTTTATGCACGGACGAAACTTTTCAAATTATGAGTGTTAAAAATATTGTACCGAAAAGAATTTGTCCTCGTACATCCAGTATCTAGTGTTGCTATGAAAGCGGAGAACAACAGTTTATTGTTTGCGTATTAGTTATGTCATTTGAGTTTTATTTTGTGTATTTCCGTGCTTCCCATATAAATATCACAAAATTAATTTTCATTTTTCATTAAAGAATATAAAAATTTTCGATTTGTAATAAAAACTTTTCATGTTCCCTGTTTAAATTGTTTATATTGTAGGTTATAATTTGGTTTGATGTTTCATTATAGCCCGGCGGGCTATAATAAGGCCCGCGGGCTATAAAATGACGTTTATGTCAAAGATATTCGTGTATAATTGTCAAATTATGATACGTCCGTGCATAAATATCTTTAAAGCGGGATGTCAAGTTCATTTGACATTACCAACTTTGTAACCTATGTTGCATTTTTCTGGAACAATGCAGTATGTATAATTAGTATCCATAGTAATACATTAATGACAGAATAGTAAATATTAAATCTTAGCAGAAACTCATGGTATATTAATAAATTAATTTCAATAAAACATTGCTAAGATTTTTAATTAAATTATCTCGCTGCACCTGTACTATCAAATAATTATAGTCGTATATTTCATCTCGATTTTATCTTACATCTTAAAATACAGGATAAATTATTATAAAGAAATTAATAAGCATAACTTTCTCGAACAAACAGCTTTTCCATCAATTATCATAATTAATATTAACTTTAAAACTATATTCCCTATTCCAATTTCTGAATGGAAATTTTTGTTTATTATTTATGTTAATAGTTTATTTAAAGTGCAATTAGTACGTTATCATTATTTCATACGACATATGACCCATGTTTTAATCATTATAAACGTGATCTAATTATAAATAATATCTAAAATTAAACACACGACGTAAAAATGACAAGCGATTAAGAAATTATTTGCTTACTTAAAATTAATTCTCAATTGCATCAAAATAAATGTCACAACATACAACAAATACATATGTATATAATTGTATTTCTTGTCTTGTATTATTGCATTAGATTGATACAATCATATATCTTTAAATTTCTAAATTATGGATAAGATAAAGTTGTGATGGATTTTCAGTTGTTAGGGTTTATTATTTAGTTTTTTTGTTATATATAAAATAATCCGTTGTAATTAATCTCACAGCCCAAATAACTCCATGGAAACCAGTTGAAAAAATAAATTGTTTGTAAATATCAGAAAAATGTCAGTGTCAAAAATTCGGATACATTAACTGAAGGCTTTTTCTGGTAGGTAAGTACTTTTAATATTTTTTATTTTATTATTATTTAAATATTTAAAATTATAGATACATATATTACATACACGCAATCTCGACAATAAATTTGAAGAATCTGTAACATTTAGAGTATAGCCTAATATGAAAATGGCAAGAGGTCTTGACGTCTTGTGCTGGCCGCAACAGATTTTTTTAGCTTTTTCATTAGATAAATTATAATTTTATAAGTAAATAATAGAAATAGTATATTAAAGAACGAATGTCATAATTGCCATTTTATTTTGTGAGAAGGAAGTTTGGATCACGACGCGCAGCGAAGTTATCCAACCCTTCGAACAAAATAATCGACAATTATGACATGAATTCTTTATACTATTTTTTCTAATTTGAACTTCCTATGCCTTTTTTAAATGAAAAATAGTAATGTCAAAATTTAGGGAATTTTGTCAGTTGGCGGTATTAATATGACGTTTGATAATTCATTTGACAACTCTATAGCCTTATTTTTGTAATACCATACGATATTTTCTATTTCATGCTAAATTTACTTCTTTATGTCTTCTCTTCTTCTTATTCTTAGCTTTAAATTCAAAATAATATAAAAATAAAATTTGACATTTGATATTTTTGAAATTCTTAGCCACCATCCTTATAAAAATAAATTGTACTGGTCTATTAAATCACTCGAATGAACTATTAACGAACTCTTTTGGATGATGTAATAGCTTTGTTATCGATGCAAAATAGAAAATCTGCTGTACCCAGCACAATACCTCTCGCCATTTCCATTTTATGTTATACAGGGTGTCTCTTAAATAGGGGGACATGGCTTAACCACAGATTCTTGAGGCTAAAATAAGACGATTTAACCAAACTTGCTTCTACCGGAAAGTGTACCATTTAGCCAGAATTCTGCTTCAAAGTTCTTCAAACAAAAATTAATTTTGCTTATAATAATCGGACGCTTTATTCGATTTGGATGAAATTTGGCACGACAGTTTATATGGTTATAAGTCAACTTTTAAAGTGATACTTGTTATTATTAGTGAACCACTAGTGTATGAAACTTAGGTGTCCCAACATTAATTACACCATAACTTTTTAATGGCAATGCCGAAAACGTGAAATTATTTTTCTGTAGAAAGATACATTCAATAGTAAACTTTTCTCTCTCTGTTTAATTTTTGATATCTGTTACCCTTCAGACAGAAAAAAATAAAACTTGAGTGACTGCATCGTGAATTTTTTTAAAATAAATTTAATCTAGCAGTCTATCCAAATGTCAAACAAGTAATTTTTAATGACAGTAACGAGTTGTCAATCTTCACAACTTGTTTAGGAGTAAGCTGAGATATGTAATCGTCTTATTTATATAATAATGGTAGTAAAATATTATTAGGCCGAACAAACGGATGTTACTAATTTTAGAATATTGCGAAGAAAATTTTTGACAACCCGTAAAACAATTGTTACTGTCATTAAAAATGAGTTGTTTGACATTTGGATAGACTGCTAGATTAAATTTATTTTAAAAAATTAGCAGTACAGTCACTCAGATTTTATTTTTTTCTGTGTGAACCGTAATAGATATCACAAATTACATAGAGAGAGAAAAGTTTACTATTGAATGAATCTTTCCGAAAAAAAATAATTTTATGTTATCGGCGTGGCCATTAAAAAGTTACTGTCTAATCAATGTTGGGACACCTAAGTTTCATACATTAGTGGTTCACTAATAATAACAAGTATCACCTTAAAAGATGACTTATAACCATATAAACTGTCATACCAAATTTCATTCAAATCGAATAAAGCGTCCGATTATTAAAAGCAAAATTAATTTTTTTTCGAAGAACTTTGAACCAGAATTCTGGCTAAATGGTACAGTTTCCGGTAGAAGCAAGTTTGGTTAAATCGTCTTATTTTAGCCTCAGGAATATGTGGTTAAGCCATGTCCCCCTATTTAAGAGACACTCTGTATAAGTATTGTATTGCACTTCGCTATCGAACCGTCGTTTTATAACAAATTACAGAACTTTACCCAAATATTGTTTTTTACTCTATTTAACATGTCTTTTGCACACATACAATTCTATCTCTCATTCATTGTATGAGGAAGTTCCTAAATGTCAGAGATTCTTGCAATTCATTAACAAGATAGGCGGTATTTCTGATGGATATATGCATTTTACCTACAATTTTAAATATTTAATTAATAAAACAATACGAAATATTAAACGTATTTCCCAGAAAAAGCTTTCAGAATGTCACTAAAACTGTTGATTTTTGACACTGACATCTGTCATTTACATACTATGTTATAAACATTACTATGTTATAAACATTTGAATTTGTCAACTGGTTTCCTTAGTACCTTGCCTCTGCGATGTACCACATTAAATTATTCTATATATTACAGTGCCTTCATCTCTAAATATATATAAGATAAATAAAAATTTTAACTGTATTACATGGAGAAATTTATGTTCTTCAATATTTGTAATAACAAAAATTTCCAAAATATTATATTTATAAGATTTTTTTAAAAAAAACTAATACTTCCAGTTGTCCAATTGTTACCAAAATCTAATTAGCTCTTCCCAAAAATGTCAGATTGAGGTAACTGCAGTTAAATATTTTTTAAGTTTTATAGTATTTGAGAAACCGTGGCTCCAACATCCACACACACACACAAACATATATATATATATAAGAAGTTAGAAACATATAACATTCTATAGAAGTTAGTTTTTAATTTACACCTCTTATGCCTGTGAATTTCCCGAGGAATTTCCAGCCCTTAATAAAGTTTCTAATAAATGTATTTATCTAATAACTAATATTTAAAGAGTTTAATCTCTTAATTGTTGTTAGGTATAGTTGTATATTTATTTGACATAACTATTAATTACTTAAAGTTGTTGATCAGATTTATTCACTAGAAAAATAATTTATTTTTTGCCAAATAGCTAATCGGTAGGTACCTAGTTTATTAAAAGATGGAAATCATAGGCCTTAGTGTAAAAATGAACTGTAGTCCGGAATGCTGAAGTTTCAGTACTAGTCTGGTAAAGTATTACATCTTACAATTTGGAAAATGTCTATTTTCCAATCAATTTCAAAAAATCCCTGCTCTTTGTTTCTTTCTCACCTTGCGCCCTGCTGTACATGACTCCTGCTGCTACAATTCCCAGCAGGATCAGGGAAAGAGTCCTGAGCGTCATCCTGTCACGAGTCACGCGTCACGTCACTCGCGGCACACATGTGTCTCACGTCAGATCACTCGGCAAAACACAACCGACGCGCAACGCGCGCATTCACCAACTAAACTCGGAGCAAAGCAATCGGACAGTTAGCTGTCACAGGACGCAGGAGGCTGTGGCTGAAGACCGCGGGACGGACGGGGTGTGGGCGGATAAAGAAAACATAACAGAAGGGGGGAGATTAAGATTATGGTTATAAGGATATCAAAATAAATGCATTTCTCGTTTTTTTTTAACATTTCAAATAATTGATTTGGGGGTGTCATTTTGCTTTATATATGTTAATACTAAACCAAATCCAGAGGCACTTATATAATAATAGACACTTATATAATTGCAATTCAATATTATCAGACAAAAAAGTTGCCCCAGGCATATCATCTGGTTTTAAACTCATTTTTATTAAACACAACGAACAAATCACTATAAAAAAATCGGTTAACACTGAATGACAGGTGCAAACATAATGACAGATAGGATCAGGGAGCGGGACGTAAGACAACGAGGGCAGGTTTGTTTGGAACATGATCTGCTATCTTGTATGTGACGTTAATTCTGCGTCTATTGTAAAAACTCCGAAATTAAGGAAAATGATGTTTTTTACCTCTCGCTAAGAGAGGTATTGGAATCAAGCTAAAATTCGCATATCCAAATTTTAGTGGATAAGCACGTTTGATGGTCCCTATAATCCGATTGTAATATTTTTAAGATGATGTCCGGGTGTGTGTATGTATGTGTGTGTGTGTGTGTGTGTATGTTGGAACCCCGGTTTCTCAAATACAATAAGACTTAAAAAATATTTAACTGCAGTTTCCTCAATCTGACATTCCTGGGATTAGATTTTACTAACAATTGGACAACCGTAAGTAATAGTTTCTTTAAAAATATCTTCTAAGTATTATTTTTTGAAAATTTCTGTTATTAGGTACTATTATTGAGGAACACAAAATTCTGCATCTGATACATTTAAAATTTTTATTATATCTTGAATAGATTTAGAGATAAAGGCACTGTAATATATAGAATAGTCTAATCACAGAAATTACGGCACTAAGGAAACCAGTTAACAAATTCAAATGTTTATACATAGTTTGTAAATAACACATGTTAGTGTCAAAAATCAACAGTTTTAGTGACATTCTGATAGCTTTTTCTGGGAATTACATTTAATCTTTCTAATTGTTTTATTAATTAAATATTTAAAATTGTAGGTAAAATGCATATATCCATAAGAAATATCGCCAATCTTGCTAATAAATTGGAAGAATCTCTGAGATTTAGGAACTTACTCATACAATGAAAAATAGATATAGGTAATTAGAATTTTATGTGCGCAGAAGACATGGTAAATACAATAAAAACAATATTTGGGTGTGCAAGTTCAATACAATACTTATATAACTTAAAATGGAAATGGCGAGAGGTATTGTGCTGGCCACAACAGATTTTTTTATACTAACAATATTGCAGAGTTTCCTAATAATGTCAGATATACACAAAAAGCCAAATTCGTAGAGACGGTGTTGGTATGGTGTGCCATTTCTACCTAGTATAGAGTCGAAGGTACAGCGATAACAAAATTGGTGAAATTTATTGAAGAATAACACACTGGGGATGATTTTATCTTCTGGCAGAACCTGCATCCTGTCACTGCAAGACAAACTCAAAATTGGCTAACAAATCAAATTTATTCCGCGAAACGACAATCTCCCTATCCTTCCAGGCTCGTCTCGTGGAAGATTTTTGGGCTCTTTTATCTCGAAAAGTTTACGATGGAGAATGGAAGGCTCAAAATGGAAACGAACTTCAAGGCAAAATATGCAGAAATTAGAAATGTTCGAGAAATCGATGTAAATGTCGTCCAGAATCTAATGCTAAGTGTCCGCAGAAATTTAAAATTATAGATATACTTGCCGCACGTTAAGTTGATATTGTCCTTGACATTCAAGGGAAAACCTAAAATTGGTACTTGTACAAGTCGAGATGTAATAGTACCTAATTGTAATTATAATATGTTATTGTTATGACGAGGAAAAGACTCCGTCAACATCTAAATTGGTATAAAAAAGGAGATTCATTTATAAGCCAAAGTATGTACAGTATCAGATCAAATAAACACGTGCTTGCTATACATATATTTCATCATATAACCCTTCAGAAATTCCGCCAATCTCATCAATAAATTGGAAGAATCTCGAACATTTAGAAGAATAAAAGGAAACTTGTTCATAGAATGAATTGAAAAATAGAGAATAGATGTAATTAGAACTTTTTGTGTATACCAGAAATGTTAAATACAATACATAAACAGGGTGGTTGATTTTTCATTGTCCAGCTTATATCTTCTGAAATATTAAAGTTACAAAAAAAAGTTATATACAAAAGTTGTTTAATACAACTTGATCTATAATTTACCATAAACAATTTTTTTCCAAGGCCTACCAATTTTTTGGAAAAATGTTTAACTTTAATTTTTTAAATGGAACATCCCGTATATTTTGACAGAATAAGATTCTTAATAAATTTCTCTTTACAATGATGTGTAACAAGTTAGGATTTACCTTTAAATTATGTCCTATAAAGCAAATAGAAATATGATAAAAGTAGGCTATGATATTCTATTGTTTATACCTGTATCTTCTGTCACACATGAACATTGGCTACGTAGGGGGTTTCCTTTGAATAAAATTATGTCTAATAAAGCAAGTAATAGAATTACTAGCATTGATGATTTACAAAATTATTAATACTTTTATTTAAATATCAACTAGCAATCTGTGACATATGTTACTGGTATAAACAATAGAATATCACAGCCTACTTTTGTCGTATTTCTACTTGCTTTATTAGACATAATTTAAAGGTAAACCCTTACTTGTTACACATCATCGTAAAGAGAAATTTATTTAGAATTTTATTCCGTAAAAATATACAAGGTGTTCCATTCAAAAAATCAAAGTTAAATATTTTTCTGGTTGTATCAAATAACTTTTCTATATATAACTTTTTCTTGTATCTTTAATATTTCAGAAGATATAAGTTGGACAATGAAAAATCAACCACCCTGTATAGCCTACTATGAAAATGACGAGAGGTATTGTGCTGGACATAACAGATTTTTATTCTTAGTAACTGCGTAATTCTTAAAATTTTCTATTTTCATATAAATTTGGGCTTGTCTCATTAGAAATTATTGAATTAGAAAAAATATTGTATACACATTATCTTAGCTCACTTGGTGTGTAAATATATATTAATAAGTGGTCGACAACCTATAAAATAGTCCAGAAAGTTATTTTTTTTTATCTCGCTTCAAAAAATGGACAAACTTTGTTTTTGTTAAAAACTCCTCAATTATAATATTTTATCATATTCTATATATCGTTTTTATAATACGAGAAGTATGTTCCTGACTGGAGCTCAGCCTTATTTACACCAAAATGCAAATCAATTTTCCATTTTGACGAGTATTCATATTAACTAAACCTTTCTTATTAAATTATTCACGTTTCTTTCTGTGATATTTCCAAAATCAAAAACAAATAATTCTTGTAAAATTTTATTGTATGATATAGGTAATATTATAAAGAATGAAAGTTTATCTACATAAATATAGAATTGTCAACAACTTTCTATAATCAAAAATATGAATAAAGGACGTAATCACGATATTTATTTACCTGTTTATGCATATAATTACATTCTTGTATATAAATAAACAGAAATATCCTTCACTGTAAACAAGAAAACAAATATTATCTTTTGAAACATTTTAAAACATCCGAAATACACTAAATCATAAATCTATGTCTGTCTATCTGAAATTTGCTGATAACTGCTATTCCTAGAACCATCTAGTGACCTCTGCTTGACTTCGTAAGAAGATAATGTACAAAAGGGAAAAAACAGGGAATTTATGATTTTTTATCACAAACGGATGCTGGGCATTTAGGTTAATCATTAAAACTTCAGATGGTTGATAACTCTCCCAGTAAGAATTGTTTTATTTTGTGACTTCTAGTCACTTCTTAATTAGTAACAATTATGATAAGATGACGTATGCATTATGAAATTTGATATGCACTTCTGCAATAATGTTAATATAAATATCACATATTATCAACATAGCGAAACATTTAAAATGTTTGGGTTAAAATATAGACATTCAATAGTATATAACGTAACCGATCTGTGAACCGAAGATTTGTCGTGGGTCGTGTTATAGTGAAATTCATATAACAAGAACACTTTGTCGTAAAACGATTTAGCAATTGCACCAATAAGCCAACAATGGTGACCCTAAGCGTGTGGTACATTATTATTGATTTAAGTATAAGGGATTGGCAACCACAAGCTTAGGGTCACCATTGTTGGCTTATTGGTGCAATTGCTAAATCATTTTACGACAAAGTGTTCTTATTATATGAATTTCACTATACACAACAATCCAGGGCTGCGTTCCAAATTCAAGAGTACCGAGTATTGGAATAGGAGTTAGATGAGAGTTTTGTTGGAGAAAAAAATTAAAATTAAATTAAAAAATTTACAAAACTACTTATAATTACCGGTGAAGTGGTCGTGTGCATTACGCGCTGTCTCTACATGTCCTGACTGATCTGAGGTTCCTCGGTTCGAATCTACCTGTTGGCTAAGTGCGTAATCGTTAAAATGTTAAACGTAGGTGGGGCTAGCTGTAGAAGGAGTCTTTCCGCTGCCGCATGGATTAAGTACACCAACTTTTCTAGTACTATCGGTCACGAAACGAGTACCTATGGTACTTGAGGCCTTGGCCCTACAAGGGCTGTTGTGCCATAGATGATAATGACTTATAATTACACCATTAATATCAAGCCCGTATTACAAGCGCACTTTTATAATAAAAGCGCCTTATGGAGCACTCTCCTCATAATATGTGTTTACTTATGATGTTTTCAACCAAAAGCATGTTTTCTTCCTCAAGAAGGCAAATTATTTTCATATGTTGAAAATTGTGAGCAACCCTGTTTGAAAATATTGTGGGGTAATTTCTGTACCCTCCTCTATAGTAGAGTAAGTAGAATATCACTTTGTAGTAAACTCTGGCACAATTCTATTTGCACGCACCGACTTCCTTAGCAATATCCCATAAAACTCGGCGATTACTAAGCACAATGTTTGGTAGCATGAACAAGTGCTTACTGGTGTTTAGTGAGGAGATGACTAGCAGTGATTTATCTCTGTCAATCGTTTATGGATTGTTCTATAGAGGAAAATATTTCAAATAACAGTTATAGAAACATTAATTGTATGCATCTTTTATTTGAAGTATTTTTCTCCAAAATAATCCATAAAGAGCTGAAAAGGTTTTCATAACAAATCGACAATCGGAAGTAATAGTTTTTAAAAAAAAAATCATCTAAATATAATTTTTTGAAAATTTTTATTATTACAAATATGGAAACATAAAATTCTCCAACTAATACACTTTTATTATATCTTTTATAGATTTAAAGATTAAGAAATTTAATATTGTGATAATTGGAATAAGACTACCTTTTTAGTTTTTGTTCTGTATTTTTTATTAATATGAGTTCTGAAAGATATTTTAATAATTTAATATATTGAATAATCTGTTGCAAAAAATCGCACACTCCAGAGTACGCCAGGGAAACCAGTTGTCAAATTCAAATGTTTATAATTGACAGATAAATGCCAGTGTTTCTGGGAAATACATTTAGTATTTTTCTTATTGAATTATTAATTAAATATTTAAAATTATATATGAAATGAAACTATCTTGAACATTTTAGATTAGGATAAGATTCCTTATAAAATGAACGAATAGATATAATTAGAAAGAGAAAGAAGAAATGTTGAATTCGATACTTATGTAACAAAACGGAAATAGCGAGAGATATTGTGCTAGTCATAACAGATTTTATATATACACAGAAAAAAAAAACATCTAAATTTTAGTTAAATTAACTAAATAAACTCATAATTTTTCAGCCTACTAATATGTTTCATTAAAATATCTAAGTTGATTTAGTTGAATTTTCTAAATTTATAATAACAAATTATAGTAAAATTAAATACAAAATTAGATGAAATAATTATATTTATATCGTAATAAGTATTGAACTAAATATAAATAAAGAAATTAATTAAATATGTTAATTTTCTATTTAATTTATCTAATTCATTAGATAAATTACCAAAAATTGTAGGACAAAAATAATGAAGCCAAATTATAATAAAATTAAATAAAATAAGTAATTAAAGTAACCATTTGCATATTTGAATTAAAGATTTTGTACAAAATATTTACTATCTATTTCGGATTAGTTAAAATGCTAAAGTAAGATTTGTTAATTATATGAAATTATTAGAGATATTGCCAAATAAAATAATATCTAAATATAATTAGACAAAATTTTAATTTTTTTTCTGTATACATCAACAAGAAATCAATTACTTATTGACAATCAACAATTCAATTAATCGAGTCGTTATTAACTTTGACATTCCAGCACATCAGTAGTCAATTGTTTAATCAACCATAAAGCCGTTCATTAATCAGTTAAGCGTGCGCCGTACTCCGACTGACAAGTCTCGTTAGTTAAATAAACTCCTCAGAATTAATTTACTATACGAGTATAAGCGATAAGAACTTACAAATAAGAAAGTGACGTCACAGTAAAAATTTGAAGAAATGAAATGTAAAATCTTATTAATAGTTATATTTATTTCACCATGCACTAAAATACCAAATTTACAGCAGAGGTAATAAATGCTGTCGAAGCTGTAAATGTGTGATTAATGCCGTGTTTAACACATTATTTTTTTGCCGATTTTAGAATTAATATTAATTTTATGATTATTTTTAATACCTACTTTGATGGTTATAGCCATTACTATGCATTTGATATACGGTTGTTATGCTTTTGTTGAACGGTTGCTATGTAAATAGAAACAACAGGCAGTAAAAGTTATATTTTACACACACATTCACATTATAAAGAATCTACAGAACATTTCAACTCCCTACTACTGCGACTACGAGTTTACATAAAAAAGTATTTTTAAATATTTTCTAAAAATTGATTCAACGGGACTAAAATTTAAAAAATCTGATGTGGCCAACACAGAACCTCCCGCTATTGAATTTTTATTAATTTAAATAAATACTTACGTATTTACTACCGCTGCAAACTGTTCCATTGCAGAAAACTATTGCTTTATTTACTATTTTCTTTCTAAAATGTCACTATTATTAATTTGAAGTGATTAGTTTTTTGACAGTGACATTAACTGTCAGTTACATTCATTTGAAATATGAACTGTGTAACAAACGAATTATTGTGTTTATCTTAGGCTTCGCGACTAATAAAAAAAATTATTTTTAAATTTGTGTAAAATATATAGAAAAAGTATTAATGTATTCCTGTAGAAAATTCAATAATCTTTAATTTTCATAAGACATAAAATGCGAAAAAATGGCATTTAATGGTATTTTTTGAAGAAAAACCATTATGAGCTTTAGGTAAAGTGCCATTTCCGGTTATCCGATTTACACCAAAATCTAATGGCTTCTTTTTATATTAGAATGGGATGGAAATACAAGGTTTCAGAATTTTCTGAATGATAGTATTTAAGTTAGAGTGAAGACAAAATCCCTACACATACACACATATACACACACACATACACACACATACACACATACAGACATCATCGTGAAAATGTTAAAAATGGATTCTAGGGAACTTAAAACGTGGTCATTTACTAAAATCTCGATATGAGATTTTTAGCACGATCCCTATACCTCCCTTACCAAGGCTAGCGGGAGGTAAAAAGTATGTGCTTATCTAAATTTATTTGTAAAAGCGATAATAATATTGCTATGTTATTTTCTCTATCCATTTTTAGGTCATTTCTTACCCCAAAAAGTAAAACATTTTATAATTTTCAAAAATACATATTTGTTTACAGTTTTAAAGTCTAATTTTAATATAAATAACCTATATTCTAATTTGCAACTAAGATGGAGGACCCCATTTTAAATTTTTAACCGATAATTTTTGGGTAAATAATTTTAAAGGGATTATGTAAATATCTACTCTAAATCTTAACAATTTTAATAACTTGTAAAGAATAAGACATAAGACACACCCAAATTCTCCTGCACCCTTATCCGTCATGGTTGGAGTTTTAAGTCGAGTAATAAATCAAAGATATATCTTCATCCAGAAAGAAACAAGTGCTCATCATTCATGCATAGGCGACGTGATCTGGAGACAAGCTTCTTCTGCTTGCAATGGTGTGGATGTCGATGCATTCATCAGGAGTGCATTCAGGAAAAATGTAAGCAAAATTAAAATAAGGAAAAGATTAGTACCAGTTTTATAATGAAGCGATCGTGCCTCCATTTTTTATTTCTAGGGGTGGGGGAGTAAGAATTTTTATGCCTTTTCATTAATATTTAATTTTGAACTGTTTTTCATTTATCACATCATTCATGCTAAAAATCGCATATCCTGATTTTAGTTAATAAGCAGTTTTAAGGACCGTAGAATCTGATTATAACATTTTTACGATGATGTCCGTATGTATGTGTGACAAGAGTAAAATTATGAGATTTATCAAATAAAAACAAATAAAACTTCAGTAATTCAAAATTCAATGGCACTCTGAAATATGTTGTAAATTACGAATTTTAATTAGAGTTTTTTTTTTTGTAAAATAAAAAGAAATTGTGATTAATTTTGTGTAGTTTTTAATTCTGAACAATATTTTTATTTACAACTTTTCTCTAAAATTAATAGGTCGGTAACTACAGCAAAATGGAAAATATTACATTGTGTACCCTATATTACGAATTCCAAGTAGACACTCGATATATACGAGGTGTGGCAATTAAAAAACAAGATTGATCTTAGAACATTGACAATGTATAAAATTACAGAAAACAAATATTGCCGCCTTCAATGTACTCTTCTCCCCGAACCTACAACGCCCGGTGCGAATATTCCATTGTTGGAAGCAATGTCTGCAGGTCTTCTTTGTTAGGTTGTTCATAAGCTCTGCCGCTTTTCTATACTACATCTCGGCCCCGAATTTGGAGCCTTTTAACGCAGAATTACAATTTGGGAATAAAAGCAAGTCACATGGCACTAAGTCATGTATAATAAAATATGCTTTATATTTTACATTCTTATGAAATATTAAATTATTATTTAAAAAATGTTTGTTAACTTAATAGGGTCCTCCACTATATTTTTTTTTATATTTTTTTACAAAACTTCATCTAAACTGAAAGTGATATGTAATTTTAGAAAGTCTTTATTGTTATTCGTTAAGACGTAATAATTTTTTTAATATTCTGTGATGTAGATATAGAGATGATTTTGTTCTCAAACAGTGGATCTCGCTAATAATTGAAGTCACATAAATTTATTTTTTTTGCACTTATAAAATGTATAAATATGATAAAATAACCCCTGTGGTCAATAAATGGAAATATGGGTGGATAATAAGTAATTGAATGTCATAATTAATAAAAATAATACGTATATATTATAGTCAAAGATTTGATTACCACTGGTAGCCTATGTCATTTAACATCTCTCTTAGGCTGGCCGCACACCAGTTTAGTCAATGTTAGACAAAACACGTAAAGACACGTTAAGACTCGTTTAGTCACGATGAACTTGTGCTTTTAAATGCAGTGCAACACACTGAATAGTCACAGCGGTGAAATGCGACTAAGAGTGCCTTTCTTTGTCTTTATCCCATGCCTTAACAAAATAGCGCATGCAGCATTTCATTTAGACACAGTTAATTGTCCGATGAACACAGCTGGGTAAAAATGTCTGACGAAAAATTAGTACTTTTGGTTCAAGAAAGGGAACCAATATATAATGCCACCTTAAAGGAGCATCATAACAAAAATATTGTAGATAAATTATGGGAGGAAATTGGAAAAGAAATTAATATTCCAGGTAAGTAGTTATCATATTTATTCAATTACGACATGAGTTTGGCATATTTTTTTATTGGTATTACCTATTTATTTATGTATTCAATTTGCCAGGGAACTTGTCTCAATCCTTCGGATGACGAAAAATAATTTTTAAACGCTTCTCTGATTTGCATCGCTTCATTTGTTGGACGGCTGTTACTAACTCTTGTAGAACTAATATTTAAATACGAGTTTGACTGTCCTAATAGAAAATTATCTTCAATAACATTTTGTTTTCGTTTGATATAGTTGTGTAGTACACAGGCTGCTAATACAATATTATCTACAGTTTCGGGGTTTATACTTATTTCACTTGCGAAGACTCTGAATCTGGCTCTTAAGATTCCGAATGCACATTCCACTATTCTTCTTGCGCGAGAATGTCGATAATTATATATTTTGTAGTGATCGGATGTTATATTTCGTCTAGAGTATGGACGCATTAAATTTTTATGTAATCTGTATGCTTCATCTGCCAAAAAAACATAGGGAATATTAAGTCCAGGACATGACGTGAATGGCCTCGGTTTTGGGAGATTTAATTCTTGGTTTAACAATTTTTTCCCGAACATTGATTCATTAAATACGCCACCGTCACTAGATCTACCATAGTCTCCCACGTCAACAAATAAAAAATAACCATCTGCATCTACAACTGCTTGCAATACAATAGAATGAAAATTTTTATAACAATAAAACATTGATCCCGCTTTAGGAGGTTTCTTAATTCTGATATGTTTTCCGTCAATGCAGCCTACGCAGTGAGGAAACTGCCATATTTTTTCAAATCTGTCAGCTATTTTTTCCCACTCTTCAGAAGTGTATTCATTTTTCATGTAATGTGGTTGAAGAACTTCCCATATTACTTTGCATGTTTCTTTCACAATAATCCCTATTGTTGACGCACCAACTCTGAACTCATAATGTAATTCTTGAAAAGTTGCCCCAGTAGCCAGATATCTACAAAAAAAAATTTTAGCTTCAGATTGCAAAACAAAATGGACCAATTTGAGAAATTCATATGCTAGACATATACGGAAACTAAGAGATAAACCTTCTGGTTCTGGTACCGATGATACAACAAAATGGTATTTGGCAGATACTATGTCTTTCCTAAAGGACTATATGAAACATCGCAAGTAAGTATAAAACAAATAATTCATAAATGAAATAATAATAATAATAATAATAATAATAATAATAATTTAGACAAAAAGGAAACACAAGTGGCGAAGATGACAGAGAAAGATCACAAATTGAAAACGTGCAAATCACAGAAGGACCAGAAAATACTGAAAATATTAATGATGAATTACTTAAAGGAAATGAAGAAAATTCAAAAGATAATAAAAGTAATGCAACTGATGAACCTGCACCTGCATTGAAGTCAGAGAATTCAGTTAAGAGCTATAAAAAACCACGAAAACATTCTCCTTCTGACAAAGTAGTAGAACCTATGATAAATTTCTTAAAAAGTAACACAAGAGATGCCAGTACAGAAAATCCTTTGCTTGATTTTGCCAAAAGTTTGCTTCCAGAATTTAAACAATTATCAGCACGACGGCAACGTGTTTTTAAACAAAAAACAATATCTCTTTTAAATGATTTATTAGATGAACAAGATGTAGAAAACAATTCTAATTTAACGTATATATCTACGCAAAATTTATATTCATCTTCTCTTTCATTAAATTCAAACTCGACTTCAAATTCGGTAGATACCGTTGTAGGATCTGATAATACAGACGGTGATTTAATTAATTTTATTCATATTAACCCCTAATGAAAAACAATGCTATTATTTGTATTGTCTACTCTTATTTTTTTATATTTTATTTGTAAACATGGAATATGATTTTATTTATTAGTACATATTTATATGTATACTTATACTTACCTTAAAGTTATGAATAAACGCGATTCAGCAGGAATGCTTCTCCTGTAATTAGTATCTTTTTTTTCTATTTTATCCTTCACAAGTTCTAGAAGATCATCAAATGTCCTCGGCATCATCCTAGTATAGTTTGAAAATTTTTCGTAGTCTGCTCTTAACTCCGCAATTAAATTTTCTAAATATCTATTTTCCTCTCTCTTGCGTATGTATGGATGAACCCAATATCTTCTATTTCCTCTATTTTTTAACCAGTTCCAAATTAAAACGGCACCTACATTGACAGCTCTCTCATCCGCCATTTTAATAATTGCTAAACGTGTTTAATTGGTGTGCGGCATCAATTTCTTTTAGTTTCTTTTATGTCTATACGATACCTAGTCGTGACTAATCTAATCGCGACTGATCGTGTTTTGTCTATTAATGCCTATCTGGTGTGCGGCCAGACTTACTTTCATACCAACGCTTGTAATCTGTCATGGCATCATAAATTTAAACTATTATTATTTGGTTTATATCTGTTGTTTTATTGTTGTTATTTTCTGTATTTATATACTTGCAAATGGATTCCGTATTTCAAAAAGGCGATAGCAGAAGGTTTGAAAGTAGTAAGAATTTGGAATAGAATAAATGTGTGACGTAGATATAGAGATGAGGATATGGTAATAAAAACTCGATTATTTTAGAAACTAATAACTATTTTTCAACTTTGATAGTCCTTAATATACAGTTTTAAGGTCTAGTTTTAATATAACTGACCCTTGTTCTAATTTGTTACTACGGTGGAGGACCCTATTGCATTCGATCTTTTTGTCAAAGCTACATCCTACATTCTTGGAAGAATTTATAACAATTTTTTTGTTACGGCTCTGTTATGGGCTTGGCCGCCTTTGAGTGACTAAGGGTGACACTCCAACACCAAGATGAAAGACAAAACACATTCATCCTTTGCTTGTTCTTGTTTGCCATTCATTTGTCTCAATGATCCACCACCAGCCTTGTGATTGAATGATGGACAACGCATTTGTCTTCTAGCGTTCAATTGTCTTCATTGTTTAGATACATATATTATGTTTGTTTGATTTGGAATTAATGTGGAAGGGTCACTGAACCAGTGAAGGAATTTGTATAATTGGTATTTAGGACTATTTTTAAATATTAGTATAGCGGAAGAAATATTTATGAGGTGAAAATAGTATTAGGAAAACAAGTGTTTATGTTGTTAGATATTTATTTAGAAAATTTATAACTTGATGCTCAATTCCTATGAGTTGAGATAGGCTAAAAATAGTGTCTATAAATATTTTTTTTACAAAATAATATTCAAAACATGGTAAATAATAAGTCATGATATATTTATTTATTTATTTATTTATTTTGTTTTGTTTCAGGATCATGGTGAAAAGGAAGTGGTAAGTAATTTTAAAGTTAATTGTGCCTTTAATATATTAGTAATATCATTACTTGATTCCATGAATTTTCGTTTCATACCTGTAGTGGTAGCACGCACTTTAGAATCCTATCGTAGAAAACGGGCGAATGCGATTTTAATTTTACGAATCTTGGTATAGTTTATACAGAATTCTACCGTTATGACTTTGACTTACTAAGCCTGTGGTAGATCGGACACAGCTTGATTGATATTTAATAAATAAATAAATATATATATATATATATATATATATATATATATATCATAAAGGCATATTACCCATTTCTGGGTGTGCCAATCTGCTTTATAGCAGATATCGGTAATGATGATGACATATTTGTACCGTGCGGGTGTTTACGAGGCGTCACCTCACGGGCACTCATTTCTGGCGTGGAGAGTGCACCACAGGGGTCGCTTTTGTACCATTTTAAAATTTGAAATATTTGGCGTCGGTCGGGATCGAACCTGGTACCCCCAGGTTCGCGACCAGACACTCAGGCACGAGGCCACGGGACCCCATTTAATGGAATCGCAAAATCAAATTACGTCTTTGACCACTGTTACAAATTAGGAAAAAATAAGATAAGATAACATACCGTGATCATAGTATTAAAATTAGGGAAAATATTATTAGCTGTAACGTACCATTCGCATTATTATACAAAGGTAAAAACAAATAAACGAATATATCATCATCTTTTATTCATATTTTCTAATATATAAAGGAGTTTTAAAATTTTTTAAATCGGTAGCAATACTTTAATTTTCGTAGTGAGAGCAACACTGTACAGGGTGTAAATCGAAAAACGAGACATAGGCGTTTAACATGGGAATTCAGTTTTTCTTTGCGCAAACATTACCTAATTATTTTATGCAAAAATGTTTCAAGTAAAAGTTATAGAGATTTATATTTTGCATCTAAATCATGTGGAACGATTATTCTAGATTTTCAAATAAACGTAGAAATGAATTATAAAGTTACACTTTTTACGAGTTTTTAGTCTAGGCGACCATGAATTTATGACAAAAAATAAACAAATGCATTGTTTTTAACTGTCAATTAAAACTAAAACATTTTACATTTTCGTTTCTTGTGTTAATTTACTACTCTAATGAAAATTTAGTTTTAAATGACAGTTAAAAACAATGCATTTGTTCATTTTTTGTCATAAATCCATGGCTGCCTAGACTAAAAACTGCAACTTTATAATTAATTTTTACGTTTATTTGAAGAGCTAGAATAATCGTTTCACATTATTTTATTGCAGAATTTAAATCTCTATAACTTTTACTTGAAACATTTTTGCATAAAATAATTAGGTAATGTTTGCGCAAAGCAAAACTGAATTCCCATGTTAAACGCCTGTCTCGTTTTTCGATTTACTTAAATGTGACCACCATTTGAAAAAGATTATAATGGCATTTTACCCGTCCGCAAGAAGCGAAAGAAATAGCTATTTAGAAATGTTTATAACTATTTAAAGGAAAATGAAGATGAAAATTCGGCACTAAGCTAAACATCTGAAATAACGAAAGTATCGTATAATACTGGTCGTGATATAACAAGTGGTGAATTATTTTCAAGAAAATATAATTCAACGCAAAATTTACACGATGTATCCTGAAAAAATGTGGCCGTCTGTACGTATACAGGCTGTTAATTAAAGAGCGAATCATAGGCGTTTAAATCACTTTTTCCTATTTAATTTTAGACAAAAATGTTATAAGTAAATGCTGTAGGTAGAGAATTAAATTCTACACATAAATCACTAATCAGATTGTATTTTACATATTTAATAGGCTGTAAATTCTAATTTGAAAACTGGAGTAATACTATCTTTTTAATTTATGTTTTGTATTTTTTATTAAAACCCAACGTTTCGGCACCATAAACTGGTGCCTTCTTCAGGGGAATTTCTCCTGTTCTGAAAGATATTTTAATGGTCTAATTTGAAATTTTACAAATATTACTCATATATATTGAGAGCCATGGAATTTAAACAAAAATACAAAGAAATGCAATCTGTATCATTACAAAATAAAGTACATCAAAATAGGAACACATTTAATACGTACCTGTCCTTTCCCAGCCATAAGTAAAGATTAATAGTTTATTCCGAAATTAAACCACGGTAACCACTAAAAATGGTTACGGTTTAACCGCGGTTCGACACCGCACTGGAGAAATGGACCAGCTAACAGTTAACCTCAACTTGACAAATTTAAAATAGTTGTTGAAACTACTACTGCTCATCTGCCCTGCGCCAAAATGTAACCATACCACAACCGCCGATCAAGCGCGGTTAGCGTGGTTACAGAAAAGTTACCAGCTTTCAGTAACCGCGTTCCGAAAATATAACCAGTTACTGAAAAAGTAACCGCTGTTAGCATGGTTCAATTTCGGAATACACTATATAGTTATTTTCGTAACAAGTTATGAAATATACCAAATATCATGCGAGTGTAAATTGACGCACGACGCGTAGCGGAGTGCAGGTCAATACACACTAGCTAAGATATTTGAATTTCATACAAGTTATGAACATTATTTTTTAGACGAGCATAAATAAATTTTACTTTTTTTTCAAAACTGAAATTTAGGTTCAAACGTACGGACAGTTGACAAATGAATAATGTATACATATAGCCAGAAAATAATGACATAGTAACCTAGCAACCGTGTCAACTATTACGATATGGAATATATCGTAACACTAATGTCATAAGTTCAACTTTCAGTGTTAGGATACTACGTTGATATGTTAAACTTATCACAATGGTCGTCTAAAAAATTCTTAACAGCAGACCTGCTAAAACGGTCATAAGGATAGATTTCTGTACAAACTATAGAATGCACTTTATAATTCTGTATTTGCTTTTTCTTTGGGGATTTTTTGGGTTTTATAAAATTAGAATTAAAATATTGTGACAGTTGTATATAATAAATATATAAATTGGCTTTGAAATAAATTGTGACAAAATAATGGCGTTAGTTTAATACTTACGCCTCGAATCGTACGCGAATATTTTGAGACACGTATACTACCAAATTTTCGCTTCGTGACGAAAAGCGGAAACAAAAGCCTCATTTGATAGAATTCTAAAGTGCATGCTGCCCCTACTGAACATTAAATATTTTAGTCAGGTAGCTTGAAATTTTTGAATCTCTTTGACATTCTGTCACACCTTTTCTCTTCGAGATGAATGAATAAATAAGTGAAAAGATTTAGATAAGACTATGACAATGGCTTGTTTAAGCACACCATTGTGGCTATACCGTTTTCAATGGGATAAATGTTAAGTTTTAAGTGGAAAATTAGAACTTGAAATTTATTTATTAGGCTTCTCTTCGAAATACTTGAATATAATTAATTTATGCAAATTGATAAACATGTAAAAGAAAAACATATACTTAGTTAAAGATGAGATGGTAAGACCGAGCCCACCTTATTTGAATATGAATTGAATTGACGACTCAATTTGATGATTATCAAGTTCACATTATTATACAAAGGTTAAAAACAAATAAACGAATATATCATCATCTTTTATTCATATTTTTTAATATGACAACTTTGTATATATTTTAGGCAGTGTCTTGGCTGCCAGCGCCGGTTCCCATATCTGCAGCCGGCTCAAGCTAAATAATTATTTATATTATAACCTATGCTAGAACTTTGTATTTTTATTTTTTCCTTATTTTGTTTTTAACATACTAATATTTATAAAATTAAAACACAAAATAAATACGATTTATAACAATGCCCACAAAAATAATGACAAATATAGAACAATCAATGTTCGCACCATATGTGACTTTAACCAATTCCATCTAAAAACGCTTGTTTAATCGCTTATATAGCTAACCAATTAAATACCAGAACATTCTACCTTCTACCATTATGTAAACACGCAGCTACAAGAAGTTCGTTATAAATGGTGAATTATAAAATTACTATGTAAAATCAGGTTTTTATAATTTCCTTCTTCCCTAAATTGTTAAGAAATCTTCAAATAAAAGTTAATAAAAAATGGTTATCTGCTTTATCATAGATATCGGTAATGATAATGACATATTTGTACCGTGCAGGCGCTTACCAGGCGTCACCTCACCGGCACTCATTGCAGGCGTGGAGAGTACACTACTGGGGTCACTTTTGTGCCATTTAAAATTCGAAATATTTGGCGTCGGTCGGGATCGAAACCGGATGGACCTAACTATACTTGTAAACTTCCTTATTTTGCATTTTAGGGAGAACAGACATTCTTCATAAAAAGTTTTATTTCGTCTAGCAAGTCCGCAGCAACTACCAAAATTTCGAAATAACATACAGGTGGTTACAATTTATTACACAATTTTTACAATACACAAAAACAAAGAAAACTTATTCTGCATATTGCTCGCCTAGTGTTACACATTTTTCAACGACTGCTCTAAACTTCTCGAACAATAGGGGAATGGTATCTCCATGTATGTCCGCTATAGCTTCTATAATGTGCTTTTGCTTCTTCAAATCTACTACACTGTCTGTTCTATCAAACTTCCTTACTAATTCTCGAACACAATTTACAGAAACATATACTCCCGATATTTCCTATTAAAAAGTTCAATTGCATAACGATATGATACTTCACGGTACCGTAGTATTTCACTAAATAAATTCTTTGCTCTAAAGACAACGTAATTGAAACATTGGCTAACAATTAGTTGACATGAAATTAATCATTTGAGTAAATTCTCAGACTGCGATAACCACGTTGGCAAAAATTATCTTCTGCTTCTTCATAGATCCTTTATACCCTTATAGGGTGTCGGATATAGTTTGCTACTACTCGTTCTTGACCCATTGTTTCCATGCTGTCCGGTCCTTTGCTAGTTTTTTTATTTCCTCCATATTTTTTCTTTTGCATATCTCTTCTATTCGTCCCTCCTATGTTTTTCTTGGTCTTCCCCTTGTTCTTTTCCCAGTCATTTTTGATTCTATCACTTTTTTAACTAGATTATCTTGCTCCTTTCTTCTGATATGTCCAAACCAATTCAGTAAAAAGCAAAAATTATAATAGTATAAATTTTGCTGTCTCGTTTTCTAACTATCCTGTATGTGATTTCGAAATTTTGGTAGTGGCTGCGGACTTGCTAGATGAAGCAAAACTTTTTATGAAGAATGACTGTTCTTCCTAAAATGCAAAATAATTAAGTTTACAATTATACTTAGGTCCATCCGGGGACGCACTGTATATTAGCATGTATTTTCTCTCCTATTGTATGTCTTCGCTTGTTCTGGTGATGGCTACTTATTAGCCAAAACTGGTCACATTTTTAATATAGAACAGTTTTTATTGTTTTTATTTAAAAAACCTTCCTTCTTCTTATTATCCACGTCACACTTGGGTCCCCCTTCATTATCTAAATAAAGAAAATGGCCATTTGTCGCTTTTTTTAATCACCTGTATATTGCAAAATCTAATGGGCAACTGCTAGATTTTCCACAACAGTTATAAGGTGTTACGTAATAAACACAAACACCCTCTTAAGTACAAGTGTAGCATCATCATCATAAGCACTGAGTAAAATGTCGCGATGATTTTTTATTTAATTTTTTAATTAGTTAATGTTGGAACTATTTAAATTCATATAGCTTGGAATACAGTAAATAAGCTGAACCATTTAAATACTTAACTTGTTACAAGATTAGGTCGACGTCCTACTATATTACATGCATGATTAAATAAGATTAATTTAAATAAACCCACAACGTTTAAACAACGACATGTCATAATGTTGAAGCGGAAACAAAATATGTAGACATAAATTATAGTATCCGTTTCAACTTTCTATAATACAATATATAACCATTCTTGTAAAGAAAATTAGTATTTACCTATGACCCAATAAAAAATAAATAAAACTAGCCTACTATATTAGAAAAATTAACTCTGTCGGGTCCAGCAACTAAACTATAAATATCGTAATAGGGTCCTCCACTATATTTTAAAAAAAAAAATTTACAAAACTTCATCTAAACTGAAAGTGATATGTAATTTTAGAAAGTCTTTATTGTTATTCGTTAAGTCGTAATATTTATTTTAATATTCTGTGACGTAAATATAGAGATGATTTTGTTCTCAAACAGTGGATTTCGCTAATAATAACTTGCGGACACTCACGTGACGAAGCAAATTAGCCAATCCGAACTTGGGGAGAAACTGTCAGATTGAAGGGCGGAGATTTGAAGTTTGTTTTGGTTTATAGCGTATTATGCGTTTAAAAAAAAATATAAAATAACTCAATACGCACTAAAAACTTTAATATGAAAACTGCCGAACTATGAAACCAAAACTCATAACCTCTGAACACGCTACCACAACAAACTTCAGAGTTGCGTTCCAAAACTCTACTACAGAGTACGAAATTACTCAAAATCGTTCCAAACTATTAACCTTACTCTCAGAGGGGGCTTGACATTAATGACAAATGTTGTAATTATAAGTAGTTTTGTTAATTTTTTAAAATTTAATATCATTTTTTTACTCAACAAAACTCATTCTTCCAAAACACACTACACTCTTAAATTACGGTACTCTTGAATTTGGAAAGCTGTCCAGCTCTCTGACCTTGGATATGACAGTTTCTCCCCAAGTTCTGATTGGCTAATTCGCTTCGTCACATGAGTGTCCGCAAGCTATTGAAGTCACATAAATGTATCTTTTTCAGCACTTATAAAAATGTATAAATGTTAAAGTAACCCTTGTAGTCAATAATTGCATATATGGGTGGATAATAAGTAATTTAATGTCATAATTAATAAAAATACTACGCATATATTATAGTCCAAGATTTGATTACCACTGGTAGCCTATGTCATTCAACATATCTTTTACTTTCATACCAACGCTTGTAATCTGTCATGGCATCATAAATTTAAACCAGTATTGTTTGGTGTATTTCTGTTGTTTTATTGTTGTTAGTTTCTGCATTTATATAGTTGCAAATGGATTCCGTATTTCAAAAAGGCGATAGCAGAAGGTTTAAAAATAGTAAAAATTTGGAATAGAATAAATGTGTGACGTAGATATAGAAATGAGGAAATAGTAATAAAAACTCGATTATTTTAAAAACTAATAACTATTTTTAAACTTTGATAGTCCTTAATATACAGTTTTAAGGTCTAGTTTTAATATAACTATTCCTTGTTCTAATTTGTTACTACGGTGGAGGACCCCATTATGACAAAGCGGCATATTGCTTACTTCTTGCATTGTAACACTAGATGTCAACGGGTCATTATTTACGCCGCTCTGTTAAAATGAAGACATGCTCTGCTTTGTCATAATTACGATATTTATACAGGTGTCAAAAAATAAGTGTCACAAATTATGAAGGCATCTAGTACTGACCAAAATGAGTAAAAAAAAGCTTAATCAACATGAGTCCGATCTTCAATAGTTTCCGAGATATAAGGCAATGAAAAATGAGATTTTTCGGTGTTTACCTCCGCTATCTCGAAAACTGTACGAGTTACGACGTTGATTAAAAGAGACTTTTTGTTTACTTTTCAAAGGTAATCTTCAATGTATTTTCGTTTTTTAAAAAAATCGAATAATTCTACTAAGACAAAAGTTGTGGCCGGCCTTGGCCAATATTCAGTTTTCAAATAACTTTTATATAAAATGTTATTGTTTATTTATAGTCTATTTACTGGCATAGACAAAATTTTGTTCGACCACTAATATTAGTCTGTTTTTCTTCGATTCTAATACAAAATGGCCTTTTTCTCAAAAACAATTGAAGATCGGACCCATGTTGATTAAACTTTTTTTACTCATTTTGGTCAGTACTATATGCCCTCATAATTTTTGACACCTGTATAGTATTCTTTAAATAAGAATGCCGTTGCGCAATAACAATTATATGGTTCTTGACGCTATACGTAAATGAAATAGTCTCCTTTTGCCACACTGGTTATAGAATCTGTTCATTCAGGCCTTGGGAAACAAAATTTGCTCTGACATTTCAAACAGTTATTTATTTGTAATTTGAAATTAAGTGCAAAACTTAACTAGAACTGTTTTAAATATCGCTGCCAGTGAAAATATAAAAAAGAAACAATTTTCGTCAGTTTTTGATGAACAAAGTAGAAGTAATGGAACATTCGCTATACTCACCTGATTTAACAATCTACGACTTTTTGTCTTAATAATGTAATTCATGGTTATTTTGAATCATTCCAAACAAAGATTGGTTGGAAGTTATTAAGAAGTAGAAGGAAATAATGGTGAAGTGTTTTATTATTGAAGAGAACTACTTTGATCATGTTTAAAATAAAATTCTAAAGCTTTTGCGTTATTCTTTCGCAAATCGTTCATTCTTTTTCTAATCGGAACAATTACAGGTGAAAATGGTACAAAAATACCAACCAAATAGAAAAAATGTATATGGCACCATATATAAATCCGCTGCTCTTTACTGAGATATCTTTTATAAACGTAGAATACGAAAAATTGTAATTTTTAAATTTGTGGATATTGGAATTATCTCGTTTTCGGAACTAAAAAAATCGTCATATAACAATTATATAGAGATCTGAGTAAAAATAGGAAAATCGTAGCCTACGGACCCTATTTGACCAATGACTATCTATGACTTTCAATAAACTCTTTAAACATCACTTAAAATGTTACCTCATAAATAAATGTTACTACAGTGTGGAAGAATACATGAATGATAACTAAAAATATGTATTTTGTATGTATTTATTGTAAAATTGTAAACTGACGTGTCAAATTTCTTCTTGTAAGATCGATTGACAAAATAAACCATTATTATTATTATTATTATATCTACTCATATATGTATTACAGTAAGTAAAAACGCCTAAAATACGTTTTTACACAATACATGACTGTAAAGAAATAGTATATTACGTATTAAAGCCGAAAAGTAGCATTTTGCTAGAGCTAGACAATAGGCTGTTGGGTAATTTTGACCTTATATACTAAAATGATATTTCGGACTTGGTACGTATATTTTCTTATTCAGCAACCATCAATAAATTGATAAACATAAACAGCAATAATAATATATTTAAGAATACAACTAAAAACAGAAAACCCCAAAAATTTAGGCATTGTTATAACCCATTACAAAAAATATCCAAAACTATATTTCAACAATTTTGAAAATATCTAAAATATAAAAATAGCTAATCTGATATTAAATTACCCTTACGAGGGATTCGAACCCGCGTCCATCGTTTCGTCAAAATTTTCAGGTTTTAAATAACAAAAAACCCGATCTGGTCGTCAACGTTCCCTTCTTTGACTTCTTTCGATCCATGGAATAGAAACAGCGGCTCTAATCAATCCTGAAAGAGGGCACCACACCATCAGGATATCATGGAAATCGGTGTTCTGCGAGAGAAGTCAAAGAAAGCGAACCTTAATGTCCACATCGGTTTTCAACCGACGTTTACATTGTTCTTATACACTATATGAGAATCTTCACATTATTATTATTATTTATTTTATTATTAAATCCATATTTTATAGTGCAAATTTATATAAATAACTTGAGGTTTATTTAAGCCAAATTACAATAATGTAAAACTGCTTTTAAAGAATATTTTTTTGGTGTGGGATTTGAACCCACAACCTGTAGTTTTGTAAACCAGTGTTCATGCATTTAGCCACCAGTGAATGTCATATAATGATTAACAAGAAAATATTTTTACAAATTTGTTTTAAATTTAAATGAGTTGTTATGGGCTGAGTTCCAAAACCCTACTCTAGAGTACGAAATTACTCAAAGTCGTTTCAAAACTAATAACCTTGCTCTCAGAGTTTACTCTTAATCTGTTCCAAAAGTGTTTATTCCAAAGTAATACTCTACTATCGAGGAGGGTTCAGAAATGACTTCACAATATTTTCAAACATGGATGCTCACGATTCTCAATAGATGAAAGTAATTTGCCTTCACGAGGAAGAAAACATGCGTTTAGATGAAAATAAACATAAGTAAACACATCGGCCTGTAAAACGAGCTAACTTTTATGATAAAAGCTCTTTTATGTAGCGTAGTTTCACATTATATTATGAGGAGAGTGCTTCATAAAATCCCTTTTATTATAAAAGTACGCTTGTAATACGGGCTTGATATTTATTTTCAATCTTTTACTCCAACACAATTCTCATTCGTTCCAAAACACACTACACTCTTAAATTACGTCATCATACTCTAACTCGTACTTCAATACTGTACTTTTGATTTTGGAATGCAGCCATTCAAATATATCATTTTTGTATACCTACTTAGTTGTAATTTGTACATAAAACTATATGACACTACTCTGTTCGTGTCTCTACCCATTTTTCAATTATTGAATACCTAATCCTACATAAACCAAGTTTTCTATTTTTAGATATGAACTGTCGACTAATCGCCGAGAGATAAGCAACGTACTGATTCAAATATTTATATCCAATTTCTGCATTTATATTATGCATGCACCTTTTATTTAAAGTTGAACCTCTATAACTTGAATTTCAATTTCAATATAAGAGAAAACATACCTATTGTACATCTTTTATTACGTAAAATAATTCTATAAAATTTTAAAATGTAATTATGCAAAATAAAGCAGTATATAAAGAATATAACATATGAAGTAAGTGCACCATATGTATTTGTACCTATTATATAGAAAAAAAATGCTTCATTGTTTCATACAAGAAAATCTAATTTGTTCCACTTAGTACAAAAGGTCCCGTCGCATTTCGGGGATTCCCAAACGAACCACGCTGCGTGCATGCGACGTGCACGGAGAAAAAAAATCGACGATATTGGCTATTGTACACGAAGATAATCCCAGAAGTGCCTTCATCTCTTAACGTGCAATATTGTGCCGAAAGAGTTCATTTTGACTGAAAATTCGAGTTATAGAGATAGCTGTGTTATTAGGACGTGTTGCTTCTAATTACAGAGATTTTCTAGTTACGGAAATTCGAATTAGAGAGATAAAAATACATAATGGAAATGGTGTCCTCCATCATAACAAAAAAATATAAAATGTACCCTTTGTACTCATTAAATAGCGATTAAATGTCATTTTTTCGCATTTTGTCATTATGAAAATTAAAGATTATTGAATTTTCTACAGGCATATATATATATATATATATATATATATATATATATATATATATATATATATATATATATATATATTTAAAAAAATAATCTTTTTTATAAATCCAAAAGCCTAAGATAAACACAATTCGTTTCTTACACAGTTCATATTTCAAATATATGTAACTAACAGATAAATGTCAATGTGAAAAAACCTGTTATTTCAAATTTATAATGGTGGCATTTTAAAAAGAAAATAGATAAAGCAACAATTATATACAAATAATAATATTATTATATATTAAATTAATAAAAATTAAATAGCGAGAGGTATTGTGTTGACTACATCAGATTTTTTTTTAAATAATTTGACAGGTGACCCATAATAATGAAAAACTATTTTCGGATATTGCCAAGTTAGTATTTCGATTCATTTTTGCGTTACTATCCAAAAATAGTTATTATTAAGGTACAAGTTAAAAATCTCTTAAACGAAAAATGATGACTGTGGTTTTCAAATTTAGAATCTGCTCGTTGGATAGTGTTTAAAAATATGAAATATGAAGTTTTGAAAATTATATTTTATTATAGTATATGTCACTAATTTTAAAAATATTAGTGTATATAAATTCAAAATATTATACTTATACTTTTGAATCGAAAACAAAACATATTAAAAAAAAATACCTAACATATTTTAAATATGCAGAATAGAAATTAAAAAAATATTTCATACAAAAAAAACCAAATTTTAATAATTTTAAAAATATGTAAAATATAAAAATAGTTTCATAATATTAAATTACCCCTTTGTGGGATTCGAACGCGTCTATCGTTTTCATTAAAAATTTTAGTTTCTAAATAACAAAAGGATCTGGTCGATGATTTTCTCGCCTTTGTTTCTTCCTGTCCAATGGAATAGAAACCCCGGTCCTAATAATCCCCTGAAAGGATTGGCCACCTCCCTCAGGGCATCATAGGATTCGTGTTCTGCCGGAAGAAGACAAGCGCGCGACATTCATCGACCAGATCCAATGATGTGTGTTAGTAATACAACTTCGAACATATTTGAGAAAAAAAAATCGAAATAAGGTAACAAATTATAATTTTCATCCTAAATTGGATACATGTGTATGAGTTTTTGGGACAATAATTAAAAAATTCTTGGAATAAAATTATTTAGCATACCAATTTTCAAAATTTTGAAACAAATAAATCAAATATTGGAAAGAAATTTTAGAAAATATTCATTTCAAAAGTCAACTTTTTACATATTTATAATAAATGAATCAATTTATATAATAATTTTCATTCTTTAATATTGTTCCATTGTTTCCCATTCTGTGTGGAATTTATTGAAGTTAGTTGCAATTCTAATTTTCATAAAATAATTAATAGCAGCGAAGAATACAATGAACATAAAAACATACACCCAATTAAATTATTCTATTCATCAATAGATGTCGCAGGTAGGTTATGCATTTAGCTTAAGGCAAGTTTCTACCTGCTTCTCATTTTATATTAATAAAACGATTCGATAATTTATGACGTCACGTCACCAATTTTGCTAAATTCATTTCTTAAAACAGTGTTTTAGTTAAAACAAGGCTTATGTTATCAGCCATTTATTTTGGAGCTGCGGGCATGGTGTCTAAATTTTGAAAAACAAACGCCATGGATCATGGATCTCCGTGACTCCCTCCATTTTTACATCTCGCTAAGAGAGGTATTGAGTTCATGCTAAAAATCGAATATCCAGTTTTAGTGAATAAGCACGATTTAAGGTCCATAAAATCCGATTATAACATTTTTACAATGATTTCTGTGTGTGTGTGTGTGTGTGTGTGTGTGTGTGTGTGTGTGTGTGTGTGTGTGTATTGCTGGATGTTGGAGGGACGTTTCCTCAAAAACTATAATACTAAAAGACCAATTTAACTGTGAACACTTTCATAAGAATCTATTGTTTATATCATTATTTTTATTTTTATGTATTTTTTTATTTTCGGAGCTGTGAATGAAGCTTTAGTAAGTAAATATCTCATTATGCATATTTTTTATCTCTTTTGTTTCAACTGAAAAAGTCTATTCAATATCTTTCATATAAATATCTTGTTTTTGTAGGTATTCATTCATTCGACGGTGATTTTGGTAAAATGCATTTTTTTCAATAACTAGTTAATTCGTTTAAGAATTTTTCACTATACTCTGTTTTTAAACTATAGACAAACTAGCAATTCTAGTGAGAAAATCAAAGCCTGTGATTGGCTGCTGCGCTATTTCGTGAAGCCGCATTTAACCAGACGAAATTTCAAGTTAACCTTCAAACGTAATTGAAACATCAAACTCTCACTAGTTATCAAATCACTTGTTGAATTTGCACGTGTTTTTTATTTCATTTCTCTTTTTGAACTTTTTGTGATCTTTCACGAATAAATATAAAAATTAAAAAAAGTTATATATAAATTTTTCATAAAGGAATTACAAAAAAATAATGCAATTAATTCATTTATAATTAAAAGTTATGTATTTATGATTTTATATGAATACATTAAGTAGATTATCTATAATAGTTTTGGGTAATGAAAATATAACCTGGAAAGTATAAATGCTGACCTTCATTTTAACATTTCAACTCCTCCGCCAAATAAATCTAGTGACTTTTTTTGGTAACTTGTAGCGGTGTAAATGTGACTTCGTCTAGTGCTGTCTATAGTTTAAAAACACGGTATAGTACCATTAAATAAATAAGGAGTATAATGTTGTTCTTTACTCAAGTTCTCAAGTGCTGGGTACTAGTGTATTTTTTCACAAAATCAATTATTGTTAAACTACGTATGCTTCATTTTTTATTATTTATATTTGATAACTCAATGTCGTAATAATTGGCTCATATTTCACGAACCGAAACTTTTTGCACTGTCATTTGTGAAAATAATGAAACGGTAGCTGAACAGTCTTAACATGATCACGAAAAATGACACATATGAACAAATTTCTTCATAAAACATGAATAAGTGGAAACTCGCCTTTAGTATATGTTTTCAGATCGTAAAAAATCCATAACATTTATAACCAAAGAGAATGTAGGTAACATGCTGACATCTAGCAGTGAATAGGACAACATTACTGTGTATTTTGCTCCCACCATACTCTGAGTTTGAACTTGTTGATGCGTTTTCTATTTGTTACTTGAGGCTTATTTATCTACGTTTTGTATTGTCTACCAGTTGAAACTAATTTTTAAAAATTAAATAAATTAATAAAATAAACATTCCCACTAAAATATCATATGATCTCAAGGTCACCCGGTTCAGTGATTGTTTCATTGTTTACCGACCAATAAATTTGAGGACTGTCCTATATTAGCAGCTTGAAAACAACTAAATATTTTCGTTGAAGTGAAATCATGACTTCAAAATTACGTGAACAAGATATAGAACAACGCAGCTATATTCGATATCTAGTGAAAATCGGTACAAATGGATTTGCAATCAGACAGAAAGTGAAAGAAATATACGGGGATAGTGCTATAAGCAAATCGTCTATTTATAAATGGGTGAAACGGTTTTCTGAGGGCAGGGAAGATGTATCAGATAATGGAAGATCAGGAAGACCAGCAACTAGCACTACAGATAAAAACATTGAAAAAATTAAAGAATTGCTAAATGAAAATGAAGGGATGACTTTACGTAAAATTTCAGATCGTTTGAACATTAGTAGAGGATCAACAAGCAGAATAATATCTGAAAATATAAGAGGAAAAATATATGAAAATACACCTTGTTTTATGTGTTTAGATAATGACAATAACACTTTAAATATAATACAAAAAACAGGCATTGAAATGCAGCAACTTATTTATATTATGCCTGAATTGGTAAGTCAATAAATATATGTATTGGTTCTGACCGAAAAATGGGCCATAAGCGTTTAAGAAGGGAAATCAGTTTTTCTTTGCGCAAACCTTACCTAATTATTTTATGCAAAATACTTCAAATAAATATTTTAGAGATTTGATTTAAATTCAAATCATTTAAAATGTTTATTCTAGCTCTTCATGTAAGTGGAAAACTGAATAAGAAGTTACTGTTTTTATAAGCTTTCATTTAGTCAAGGAAGCCATGGATTATGACAAAAAACAAACAAATGCGATGTTTTTAACTGTCAAACTAAATTTAGGCACGATTTCATAAAAAATAATCTATGATTTAATTTTACTTTCAAAGTAAATTTAAAAAAATTATCACACAGACGTATACAGGCGTCATCGTAAAACTAGTAAAATCGTAATCTAGGGACCGTAAAACGTGCTTATTCATTAAAAACACCACTGAATTTTTTGACCAAAGACAAAACCTTCCGTAGCAATGAATTTAATGTCACATGGAACATGGATACTGATTCAAGTTTGTTCATTCATTTAAATTTATTTTGCGAAGTAAAATTTAATCATAGATATTTTATGAAACCGGGTAGTAAACTAACATTTGACTAACATAAAAATGTAATAGTTATTTACATATAGAGGGTCGAAAGAAAAGGTTTACGCCCGCGTACGAAATTTAAAGCCCGACGCGTAGCGGAGGGCTTTTATTCGTCCAAGGGTGTAAACTTCTTTCGGCCCGAGGAATGTACAACGTTTTACGCACAACTGCAATCAAATGAAATGTTTTTAAATTATTTTTTAAATACATTTAAAGCTTGTTGCTATATAAAAATATTACGTGGTCAGGTGGCCATGTCACAAAACAATAAGGCGATGCGTTGCATTGCTAACTATTTGGTTATATGAATATTTTTTGAAATGTCAAACAATTTCTGAAGTAATTCCTTAAACAATTCTAATAAAATCTAGTGAAAATTTAGCGGAACTAATATCATTTTTTAAAAATAAGAGTCTTGATTACATTTCCAATTGTATTTTTGATGTTTTGTTTACCAGTAAGCGGGCTCTTTCTGTATTTTACCACCCGCATATGCTACTTTACCGCCCGCAGGGTGTAATCTTTCAGTTTCCGCCATGGTAACTACGATGTAAACAAACAATTTTAAAGCAGATGTGCGTAAACTATTTTAAATATAAACAACACCATTGTTTATTTTTTGTCATAATACATGGCTGCCTTGATTACAAGCTCATAAAAAACTGTAACTTTATAATTAATTTTGTCGCTGACATCAAGATCTAAAATAATCGTTTCGAATTATTTAGATGCAGAATTTAAATCTCTACTTTTTTTGAAGTATTTTTCATAAAGTAAACAGGTAACTTTTGCGCAAAGAAAAACTGATTTTAAACGCCTATGGCCCACTTTTCGAGTTACACCCTGTACATTTTTTTTTTCTTTAGATCGCAACAGATTCATATACGTCTATTCATATCTGTGATACGTGTAATACAGCGATCAGTTCATTTTATGCTTTTAAAAAAATGTGTTTGGAAAATTCGAAACGTTGGAAAAATTTTACAAAAACAGCTGATACAACTAAAAGCAACAAACCTAAAGAAGTAAAGCAAAAAAATGCAGAAAAATCTCCAAACAACCACAATAGAATAGAAAATAAAGATACAGAAGTTGAGCAAATAAGTATATTAGTCGAACCAGAATTTATTAAATGCGAACCATATTCTGATACAGAAGAAGAAATTGTTTCTGAAGAAAATGAAACAAATGATAAATTGAATGAAGAAATTACAAATAAACAAAGTAAAAGTAACACTGGAAAAAAGAAAAAAACATGGTCCGGTACCTGTACAGTTTGCAAAAGATCATTTACACAGAAATCTGTATTTCAAAAACATTTCAAACTGCATACAAGTGAAAGAAAATATAAGTGTGAAAAATGTGGTAAATTTTATACAACAAAATCACATTTAACACGGCATTTGAAGATTCATTTTAAAGAATTGAATTCGAGAAAAAAGTTTAGATGCGCGGGGTGTAATACTGGTTTTGTTAGGAAAATTAATCTGAAAAATCATTTGAAAAATACCTGTAAATACGTTACGGAAAATAGTGAAAGTAATTAACTTATTCTTCATTAGTTTATGTACACTTTTGTATATTATTTATCATAAACAATAAATTATAAATCTTCCTTATTGTTATTTACCAGCGTTAAATTAGCAACGGCCGTGCGACAAAATGTTTAGGAGTTCTGAATTCTATCTATCTTCTGATTGGTCAAAACTTGAAGCAAATTCACAACTGCTCAAAAAATATTCAATAATTTTTGTATATTATACTTCATTACACTTAAAAAATAGCGTTGCTTTAAATCATATACCTATTAACTAACTAGTTAATAGGTATATGCTTTAAATAGGAATATAAATTATGCCATTTGATTGGTCAAAATGTTAACCTAGTTCAGAAAAACGAAAAAAATATCACATCTGTCAATTATCAAATAAAATCGATAGAATAAGTGATATTAAACAAGATATTACTGTAATTTTTAACATTGTACATTTTACAGATAAAAATATTTTTGTTTCACGAATTTAAATTATTTATTTAATGCATGTAGAAACTATCGGCTCTCAAGCACCATCTGCTACTTGAAGTGAAGAATACGTATTTATTATAAACAATAATCATAAATGTTCGTTGTAGTTAATTAGCAGCATAAAGTTAGCAAGGGCCGTACGGCAAAATGTTCAGGACTTCTGCTCTAATGATAGCCACATGAATTTTATTTTGGCTCAAAATTAAACAAGTTCTCAACAGCACAAAATAAAATCATCACTAAACTGATAATTAACCACGTTTTTGTATTTAAGGGTGAATTAATATTGAAATATAATAAAAATTGTTGGAAAAAGTATCTGCGAGCTCTCAAGCTCCATCTGTTATTCATTACTGAAACGAAATATAGCAGGGACTTTTAATTTTATTTGTCTAACAATCGATTTGTATTACTCTGTTCACTTAAATCAAAAATTTGCTTGTAATCATAGGTTGACAAGTACATTTTGTTTAGTGAAGTCTTTTATATAAAAATTCACAATGCCTGACCATTTGGGAGATGATATGCGAAAATTAAAAGACGATAAAGAACCGGAGAAAGAAATTAGATGTAAGTATTCATTTTTAATTAAAATATTAAAGTTTTTTACATGTCATTGCCATGATTTGTTATTAATTTTAGCTCTCGATGAGGCTGACATTGCGTTATTGAAAACCTATGTAAGTTTTGCTAATAAAATAAAATATTTCAACTTTATTTCTTTGTCTAATAACGAGGTTATGTATAAAGGGCCAGGGTCAATACACGAAGAGCATAAAAGTTGTAGAGGAAGACATTCAGACTATTATCAAACGAGTAAACGAACTAACTGGAATAAAAGAATCTGATACTGGTCTCGCACCACCAGCTTTGTGGGATTTAGCAGCTGATAAACAAACTTTGCAGAATGAGCAGCCGTTACAGGTCGCCCGGTGCACAAAAATCATTAATGCTGATTCAGATGATCCCAAATACATCATTAATGTAAAACAGTTTGCTAAATTTGTAGTAGATCTTGCAGATTCAGTTGCTCCTACCGATATTGAAGAAGGCATGAGAGTTGGGTAAGATTTTACACATTTGTCAATTTGTATTTAATTTTTCACAATTTTTAAATTTACTTAAAGCACTAAAAAAAATCCATAATTTTTCCTTGCAATTTTATTTGAAAATATATTTTAATAAGCGATTTATGATTTTTTTAAATTTAAAGTAGAAATTGCCACGCGATAATATGGAAAATATTAAACCAAGTAAATAAATCGTATTCAAATTTGAATTTACTAATTTTATATATTTTTATTAATGAACTAAAAACAGTTATTTATGTAATAAGTGCATAAAGTATTAAAGTGTAACTTTGCTCATGAGCTGCATACAGTTTTTCTTTCTACATCTACAATAAAATGTTCGAAAAAAGTACTATGTATTATGTTCATTTTTTATTCGTAGACATTAAAAACGTACTTTTTCACGCTTTTAATGGATAAAAAATACTTTAAAAACGGCTTTTAAATAAAAAAATGTTTTTTACGGACGGAGAAAAAATTTAAAAAAGTATGGTTACTAGTAATTTTAACCAATAACATTAAAGGAATAATAATGTCAAATTACAGAATTAAAATTGATAAAAATTTCTTGAGGTCAAATATTTTTTTGAAACAATTTCGGATGTATAAAAAAAATATTTCTTCTAATCCAAGTAAAGAGTACATTTTTATAACATTCATAGAAATTAACGCACTCGCCTCCGAATCATACTTTAAAACTTCTTGTCTTCGTGAAATAAAAGAACACTTTATACTCTTGGGGCATAAATAAATGAACCTAAAAAATTTATGACAACAATATATTGTACCATCATATTCGGTTGTGCATTGTAAATTATTAATAGCATTAGTAAAGACTCATTTCTAAAATTAAGTATAAATTTTCTCGTTTCTATGAAATAAAATTTGATATACACATGTCCACAGACAGACATTATACGTCTGAAGGAATAAGATTTAGTGCAATCAAAATTCTTCCCTTAAATATAAAAACAAGGTTAAAATTTGGATCATGAACATGTTACTGATGTTAACCGGAAACAGAAAGTTCTGACAAATCAAATATGACAAATAAAATTTCGATTTTTCTTTCAATGTCGACTGTTTTTATTAGATAAAAATTATAACGTACCGTTTAAAATTTTTACGAGTGTTTATGAATTCGGGCATTAGACGTTTATTTAAAAAAAAAGTAGTTATTTTTTACTACATTAATAACTGTTTACACCAACGTAATTTACATTTTAAAACTTCTTTAAATTGACATCACATCGAAATGATGTCATATAAATTTGATATAAGTATGTTATTATTCTTTTAGTGTGGATCGTAACAAATATCAAATTCACATTCCTCTACCACCTAAAATCGATCCAACGGTCACTATGATGCAGGTTGAGGAAAAACCCGACGTTACTTACAGCGATGTAGGGGGCTGTAAAGAACAAATTGAAAAACTGAGAGAAGTTGTAGAAACTCCTCTTCTTCATGTAAGTTATTTACACCAAACAGTCCTCGCAGAAATTCACATCTTTCTTCTAGCCTGAGAAATTCGTTAAACTTGGCATCGAGCCCCCAAAAGGTGTGTTGCTTTTTGGCCCTCCCGGTACTGGAAAAACTCTTTGTGCCCGAGCGGTAGCCAATCGAACGGACGCTTGTTTTATCCGTGTTATCGGCTCAGAACTGGTGCAGAAATACGTAGGTGAAGGTGCTAGGATGGTTCGTGAGTTGTTCGAAATGGCGAGATCGAAGAAGGCTTGTTTGATCTTCTTTGATGAAATTGACGCCATTGGAGGGGCGAGATTCGATGATGGAGCTGGTGGCGACAATGAAGTAAGAAATGTTTATTTATGTACAACCTATTACTGGAAAATTGACATTTTGTGGATTATTTTCAATGGAAAAGTAATACTTTGAATCCCAAAATTAGTATTTTTCTTGACTTTATTCGTTTTTAAACTGAGTAGGAAACTGTACTCGTAATATGATTGACGTCTCTGATTTGGCAGAGTTCAACCATGTTTACATCCAAAAATAAATAAATTCCGCAGTTTAATATAACCTTTTTTAAATATTTTCTTTTTTGTAACGTTTTCAAAGTCCTAAACTTATAATTTTTGTAAACAATACTGTATTTCAGTTCATCATTTGTTTATTTCTAATATTATTTGTTTCAGTTTTACTCATGTTTTTAATTTATTTACCTCAAAAATATATTTTACCTTATTTCACGTAAGAGTATGGATATAAATTCTGCCCTTTGATTGGTCAGAATTCTATCCTAGTTCACAAAAGCGAAAAAAATATCATTTGTCAGCTGTCAATTATTAAATAAAATCGACAGAATTAAGTGATATTTAACAATGTTTCGATGAATTTTTAAATTTTCAGGATTCGTTCATTTTACAGATAAAAATATTTTTATTGTCAAAGTTTGATTACACGAATTTAAATTATTTATTTAATGCATGTAAAAACTGTCGGTTTTCAAGCGCCATCTGCTATTTTCTTACGTGAAATGAAGTATGAACCAATTTTTTCGAATTGTCAAAGCCAACTGTGACATTGATAAATAATAATTTAACTAAAATAAATAAAATATATATCATCACGGCATATTTCCCATTTCTGGGTGTGCCAGTATCTACAACACATGTAGACATCGGTAATGATGACGATATATTTTACCGTGTGGGCGCTTACCAGGCGTCACCTCACGGGCACTCATAGCTGGTGTGGAGAGTGCACCACAGGGGTCACTTTTGTGCCATTTAAAATAATAATAATTTAATTAAAATAATTTAACTAATCCAAAAATAATTGATTTATAATAATTTTGAAGACAATATTAATAAATATGGAATCAAAATAAACAAATGATGAACTGTAATTTTTTTCATTTGTTTCTTAATAATTTTCATTTTTTTCGTCCCAAAAAATTAATAATCCATCTTTTATTCATGTGTTAAACAAAAGAATGTAGACTTGTTATATATCATTGAAATGCTTATAAAATTAGCAAAAAGATGACTATTTTCAATAGTGATGGAACGAAAATTCGGCTATGATGCCGACTCCGGAATTCCGGTTTCGGCCGGATCGGATAGAAAATTCGGCCGAATCCATGTTTATTAAATATTATCTATATTTGGATATTATTTATTCATTTTATTTTATTATATGTATGTAACAAAAACATATTTATTATATTAATTAAAATAAAACACAAAAAACTTTTGTTTCATCGCTAATATTTATTTTAAAGTATTGCCATACTTTGCTATTTTTTATACACATTTTGAAATAATACGAAGTAATCTTTATACGCACAAGTCTCAACGTGAACTGTTCATTCTATTGTTATGTTTACTTATTACCTACTACGTTGCATTGGGGGCAGATGCCGACAAGTTACGATTTTTACCGAAAAATTACGAACGATCCGGCCGCCGGAATTCCGGTGATCCGGATAAATAAGAGGCCGAAATTCCGGGATCCGGTAATCCGGCCAAAGGTCGATCCGTTCCATCACTAATTTTCAACATAGGTTGTCATTTAAAAAATTATAAGTGTCTGTTATATCTCGAGAATTATTAATATTTCAAAAAATCTAATTACGCCATTTTATTTTACCTAAAAAACGATTCAAAATTTGTTAAAACAATTTATCTCTAACTACTAAAACAAATAAGATACGAGATATTTTCGAAATGAGCGAGAAACGAGTTTTTGCCTGTAGCTGAGAAACAAAAGAAGACCGAAAATTCCTGTGGTGACTATTAAACTTTTCTCAAAAAGTTGTCCCTGGAATGTGGAAACGATTTTGCTCTAATCATTAATATTTTCCGAGATGCCCTAAAAAAACATCGAAAATGAGACATTCTGTACATTTCATCGATTTCAATAATTATTTTACTTTTAAATTTGTAACAACATACACATGACATCCAGAAAGTTATTTTACAAATATGACGCGTTATATACTATTTTAATTCGAAAATATACTAGTCATGTTTATTTTTGTCTTTTAGGTGCAACGTACTATGTTAGAGTTAATCAACCAGCTCGATGGTTTTGACCCTCGAGGTAACATCAAAGTTCTGATGGCGACCAATCGTCCGGACACTCTCGATCCGGCATTGATGCGTCCAGGTCGTTTGGACAGAAAAGTAGAGTTCGGTCTTCCCGATTTAGAAGGCCGCACTCATATCTTCAAGATCCACGCTCGCAGTATGTCCGTAGAACGGGATATCCGTTTTGAATTACTGGCCAGACTGTGTCCCAACTCTACGGGGGCGGAAATTCGGTCTGTTTGCACTGAGGCTGGAATGTTTGCTATTCGAGCTCGTAGGAAGGTGGCTACGGAGAAAGATTTCTTGGAAGCAGTTAATAAAGTTATTAAGAGCTATGCTAAGTTCTCGGCAACGCCGAGGTATATGACTTATAATTAAGAGAGTGAAATGTTTTTTGTAATATTAAATTATAATTACCATAAGTGTGTTGTGTTTTTATTTATTATACAAGTATACAAAATCCCATCCTTATAATAATATATTTCTACAACATTTATAAAAAGCATCCTTCATTTTATTGGTTTTAATGAAAATATGAATTACCTTCCGTCACCTTTAGGTAAGGAAGGTATTGTCTTTGGTCAAAAAATTCGTTCGTGAGTTTTTAATGAATAAGCACGTTTTAGGGCCCCTAGAATACGAATTTACTATTTTTAAGATGATGTCTGTATGTGTGTGTCCGTGTGTGTATGTATATCCGTGTGTGACAAATTTTTCTCCGACGATAACTCCAATACTATAATTCTAAAAATTATAATTCTTTCGTATTCCTCTTCTTTACATCCATATGAAGAGCTGATTAGATTTTGGTTATAATTGATCCACCGGAAGTACCCTTATTTGAAGTTTTTAACAGTTTTTCTTGAAAAAACGCAGTTAAATATTATTTTTTGACATTTTGTTGTTATATATATTAAAGAGAATACTCTTCTCTATACAGTTTGATTATACATTTTCCTTCATATTCAATAGATGTAAATTTAAAGCATTATAAAGAAATTAATTTTCAAAAATTAGTCAGCTTTGCTATTTATCATGGAAACAGCTGACATAATTATTCAAAAAAATTTAATTGACAGATGTCAGTTGCAAGTGCAAAACCAAATATGGAAAAAAGTATAGGATCTAAAATTGGTATGTCATAGAGTTGCTCGCAAGTGACACGCAGAGAAAGGCCAAAGAGAAGATGGAAGGACATTACTTAGTGTAGTTTATGTTATAATTTCAAATGAACTTTTGGTATGGAATTTGTAAAAAATAGTATGTGTTTTTACATGATATTATATAGAATCTGTTCCAAGGACCTTTTGGTATGGGATTTGTACAAAATACATAGAATTGACGGAAGGTCTTGTGCTGGCCACAACAGATTTTTTTTGTTCGGTACTCGGTAAATCTACAAGCTGAAACTTTCTCCAATATAAAATTCAGAATTCAGTACATTTTAAATATGGTGAAAATTAAAGGCAACATTTGGCGATATTTCACAAATAAAAACAAAAGACAATAAAATACGTGTAGAGTGCAAATTTTGTGGTAAAAACTTTAAAAATGCAACTAGAATGATCAATTATTTAAATAAGAATTGCCTAAAAGTTACAAAAGAAGTGAAAAAATTATTTTCACAAAGTGTTACTAGTTCTACAAAGAGAAACGACAATACTTATTTGACTGAATTATCAGATTCTTCATCAAGCATACCAAGTATTTCAAATTCAACTGAAAAATGTTAAATTTCTAGAAATTTAAATGAAACTTTCATGAAAGTTTCAGTGAAATTTTTATGTGAAACCTTCATTGAAATTTATTGTGAAACATTTTATGAAATTTTCAGTGAAACTTTCAAAATAATAAGTTTCTGAAATTTGCACATCACTAGTCCCAAGCAATGCTTAACAATAATTTAACATGGGTAAACAGTTTTTTCAAATATATGTCTCTTAAAATTTTGTTGAGTATTTTATATATTTTTGAGCATATAATTTCGAATTTTTTGATACAAAAAATTTTAAATTTGTATTTTTGGTAACCGAGTCTTTCAATATTAATTGTAATATGCTATTTTTATAACGAGGAAAAGACTCTGTCAACATCTAAAATAGGTATAAAAAGAAAGGGGATTTATTTATAAGCCAAAGTATGTACAGTATCAGTATCAACTAAACACGCGCTTGCTATACATATATATCATATTTCATCAGCTACCCTTCAGAAATACCGCCAATCTCGTCAATGGATTGGAAGAATCTCGAACATTTAGAAGAGTAGGAGGAAACTTGTTCATAGAGTGAATTGAAAAATAAAGAATAGATGTAATTACATTTTTTTGTGTGTACCAGAAACGTTCCTACTTATACAGCCCAATATGGAATTGGCGAGAGGTATTGTGCTGGCCGCAACAGATTTTTTTTTCCTTCCGTCACCTTCAGGTAAGGAAGGTACTGTCTGGTCAAAAAATTCGGTGGTGATTTTTTAATGAATGAACATGTTTTAGAGTCCCTATAATACGATTTCACTACTTTTACGATTATTTCTGTGTGTGACAAAAATTTCTCCCGACTATAATTCCAATACTACAATGGGCTACTTGCGTGGTACTGAAAATCCAATTTCTGTCACTATATACGTAATGTTATATTGAAAACATATACAAAAATATAAATTTTATTTTAAAATAATTATTTGTTTTTTACTAAATTAAGAAAGAAAATTTTCTGTGACGTCTTTATATTTAACTGGGGAGGGGAAGCATGTTTAAGAATGTTATCAATAGATGGCATGGCGTACGAGAAAGTTTTAATTTGAATTTTAAATTACAAATAAACACATGGGTAGTTATTTGTAATTTAAAATATCGATACCAAAAAGATAAACTAAAATACTAACCTCCAAACTATTATTGAAACGTCAAACAGGTGATCTACATTACCCGCACAAACATACCATTACTATGGGACGGCACCACGCTGTGGCTTTACGACTATTCATTGGTGCGGCGTGATTCTACGTCATACATGGCGGGAATTCAAATAATCAAATTTCATTATTTTTTTCCTGGCTAATTAATGAAAATTTTGTCAAAAGAAAAAATACAGGTAGCAAGTTTTTACCTTCTCTTCAAAAATATTAAATAAAAAAAAGGTACGCAAGTAGCCCATTATAAAAATTAAAATTCTTTCGTATTTCTCTTCTTTACATACATATGAAGAGCTGTTTGTTATAATTGGTCAACCGGAAGTTCTCTTATTTGAAGTTCTTAACAGTTTTTCTTGAAAAAAAACTAGTTAAATATCATTTTTGTTATCTATTCGGTTTGATTATACATTTTCCTTGGTATTCAATAGATATAGAATTAAAGAATTATAAAGAGATTAACTTTTATAAATCAGCCAGCTTTGCTATAATCATAGCTGGGGTATTCCACCATAACAAAAAAATTTAAAAAAATTCAATTTAACATAAAGTATGGCTCAATAAATAATAGTTAAAACAATGATAACATTTTTTAAATAATTACTTTACGAGATATTTCACATTTGCTAAAAGGGAAAATTGACGTCATACAATTGTTATCTTTCTCTCGCAGCGTACTCAGAGCAGTGTGTGTGAGAAAGACAAGTATAGGGGAAATGTGACTTTACACTGATTTTTCGAAAATAAAATACTGTTAAACTAGGAACAAATAAGATTTTTTAATACTATGAATTGCTTCAAAACTGATAGAAGTTTTATTTAAAATAATAAAAAAAATTGAGTGGAATACCCCATTGTCAGTATTAAGTGCAATTTACATAGTGTATGTTCGTGTTATAATTTTATTGGATTTATAGAATCTTTTCTTTTCCAAGGAACTTTCGGTATGGAATTTGTAGAAAGTAGTATAGGTTAGTGTTACAATTTTACTGGATATATAGAATCTTTTCCAAGGAACTTTTAGTATGGGATTTTTATAAAATACATAGAATTGACGGAAGGTAATATGTTGGCGCTGGCCACATCGGATTTTTTAAATGTATGAAGACTTAAAGCATGTATTTGATTGAAGCTAAAAAAAAAAAAAACAAGAATTGTTTCTTAATAATCTATTAAACATCAGTAATAGTATTTTACAATAAATGAATTATATATTATACCTAATAATGCAAATATATGAAAACTTATAATGCTAATAAAAACATATAATATTATAACAATGACCATTACTTCCCTTATCATATTATTATTCTTTTTTTCTTGGTTCAAGACCTAAGACAATACCGTCCTTGGTAGCTATCATGAGTTGTTTCTTGTCAAATTTGGGCGGTATATTAGTTTGTTTTACAACTTTCAGATTAAATTTTGAGAGTAGGCATACCATAAGTATTTTAATTTCCAGAAGAGCAAATCGAGAACCTACAATATATTAAAAAAAATTGTTAGATCATCTCATAATTTCAACAATATTCATCAATTTACACACAGACTGGTTATACATATACTCTCAATCTCATCTAATTAAATATATTTATTTTTATAACTGCCGGAAATTAATGATTCTGAAACGAATGCAAATTTTGAAATTTACATGGAGTTTCAGAATCACGTATTCTGCAAACAATATTTTTTCTGCAATCGTAATCCATAAAAATAAGAAAAATTTCGAAATTAATTCTAAATTATTGCCATCTCAACTACTAGGTACTTGGCACGTACAGTATTTTTAAGCTATTATAACAACGGGATATTCTAATTAAGTAAAATTTATGGTTATGCTAAACATTAACCCAATAATATAATAAATCAACATTATTTTTTCTTCTAATAATAAATTTTATACAGGTGTCTCATTTTCGATGTCTTTTTAGGGTATTTCGGAAAATAATGACACAGTGTAAAATCGTTTGCACATTCCAGGGTCAACTTTTTGAGTCACCACAGGAATTTTCGATCTTTTGTTTCTGTGCCACAGGCAAGAACTCGTTTTTCGCTCATTTAGAAGATATCTCATATCTTAATTATTATGATATTTAGAGAAAAATTAATCTAGGTAATAATTTTTGTAACGTTTTATAGGTAAAATAAAATGGCTTAAATATATTTCTTTAAAATTTCATATTTCTCAATTCTTGAGATGTAACACAAACTTATGATTTTTTAAATGGCAACCTATATTGAAAATAGCATCATAATAAATAAGGTATTTTCGAAATGTGGTGACTATTAAACTTTTCTCAAAAAGTTGCCCCTGGAATGTGCTAACGATTTTGCTCTAATCATTAATATTACGCGAGATTTATTAAAAAAAAAAATATCGAAAATGAGACACCTGTAAATATAACTATACTGTTAACAAGAATCAGTTTTTCTGCCATTGACATCGCTTCAACTATCTTGTTCATGTTAGTTTTATTACGTTTTATATGTTTACAAGCAGGGCATCGAACCCGAACCAAAACCGGAACCAAACCGGAACATTTTAGGGAACCCAAACCGAAAACTGAACCTCAGATATATTTTTAATTGAATCTGAGTCGAAACCGAACCGTGTATTAAAATTCAGGTTCGGGGTTCAACTCCGGTTCAGGTTAATTTTTAGTTCGAAAAGTAAATACAGTCGATAATCGACGTGATTTTCGTGAAAATTGTGTTCGTTTCTTGCTGCGTTTTGCGTAAATTCCAGCTCTCATTTTACATTATTTCGAACCTGAACCGCGAACAAAACCGCAAATTTTATTAATGCTTGAACCAGAATCGCACCCGGATTCATCTTTCAAAAAACAAATTAACCTGAACCTAATCCGAACCCAGATTTTGCCGGGTTCGATGCCCTGTTTACAAGTTTTCTATTTCTATAAAGACTGACATAAATGAGTAAAAAAGCTTAATCAACATAGGTCTGATCTTCAACTGTTTCCGAGATAAACGAAAAGTCGAGGAAAAATTGACAATGATAGTGATCGCACAAAATTTTGTCTATGTCAGTAAATAGACTATAAAAAAAACAATAAAATTTTATTTGAAACATTTTTCTCAATTTCTAACAGCTACGAAGTTAGTTATATGAAAATTAAATATTGGCCAAGGTCGCCACAACTTTCAACTATTTGATTTTTTTAAAAAAAGAAGAACATATCCAAGATGATCTCTAAAAGGTAAACAAAAAGTCTTATTGAATTAAAGTCGTAACTCTTGTAGTTTTTAAGATAGTAGAGGTAAACCACTCATTTTTCACTGCCTCGGAAACTATTCAAGATCGGATCCATGTTGATTAAGCTTTTTTTACTCAATTTGGTCAGTTCTAAATGCCCTTAAATTTTTTTACACCTATGTTGAAACAGCCTGTATATTTCTTAAAATTTTAAATTTGTAATATTTCTCCTTACCTATGCAATTTCGAGGGCCTAACCCAAAAGGCATATAAGAATAGGGATTAATATTGTGTTTATTTTCATCGCCGTATCTATCTGGATCAAATTTCTGAGGGTTTGGGAAATATTTAGCATCCCTATGAATACAATATGTTGGGATCCATACGATATCATTTGGTTTCAATTCTACAGTTTTTTCTCCGGGTTTTACTGCTGGTATAGTGTATGGTTTTGTACATACGCGATTCAAGACGAAAACTGGCATCCATAATCTAAGGGTTTCTGAAATATTACATTATGAAAATTTTTATTAATTCATTTACTCATTCAACATTAATTTTTTTAAATAAAGAATTAGAAAACACGCGCCATGTTTCTCAAGATTTCAGCATCTGAATCAACATTTTGGTTATCATCAGATGCCGGCTGTGCCCATGTAGTTATCACATACGCGTTTCGCTGTTATTGCAGCTCATCAGTGTGGTGTAACTACCGTCTCTTTGCAGAGACAATTCAACAACTGGGCACGGCAAGAGATATACATGTTATATAAAATAGATGGCTTAAGAGGGAAATCTTGTGAAACATGGCGAGTGTTTTCTAATTCTTTATTAAATATTGTTTCACCTGGAGTTCGCTATTGTATTTTTATTTATCATTATTTTTTCTTACCGGCAATGCACAAATCTAAATACTGAAGCTTCAAGATTCCTTCATAAGTGATTTTCCCTTTGCTTTGCTCTAAATGTTCATCAATTTCTTGTTGTAATTTTGTTTGAATATCTACATTAACAGCAAGTTCATAAGATAATAATGTCATTATTGAAGAACTTGTCTCAAAACCAGCCAGAAAAAATACGAATACTTGTGCTGCTAACTCGTCGTCCGATAATTCTGAAAACAAAAAAAAAGTACCATTCAATTATTTTTTCTTTAACAAACAATATTGGCAATTTTGTATTTTTTCAAATATTTATTTCCCCATTTACGAGTATAATAATAATAAAAAAATAGAAATAGGCAATCACTGAATTGGAAATTTAAGCTTTGAAGTGGAATAAGCAACAAGCGACCAAATACAAACATGTCAAGAATTTCAATAATCTTTTAGTTAATCCTCATGGGCAGGAGGATTCTTTTCGAAAAGAAATTCGTATAGAAACGAATCTCAAGTTCTCAAGTGACCGACAAAAATGGTTCATTGTAAGCGAAGTTCGTTGTAAGTGGTGAACAGACACACAATGGGCTACTTGCGTACCTTTTTTATTTGATATTTTTGAAGAGCAGGTAAAAACTTTCTACCCGTATTTTTTCTTTAGACAAAATTTTCATTAATTAGCCAGGAAAAAAATAATGAAATTTGATTATTTGAATTCCCGCCATGTATGACGTAGAATTATGCCGCACCATGAATGGTCGTAAAGCCATAGCGTGTGTTTGCACGGGTAATGTAGATCTCCTGTTTGACGTTTCAACAATAGTTTGGAGGTCAGTATTTTAGTTTGTCTTTTTGGTATCGATATTTTAAAATACATGTAACTACCTATATGTTTATTTGTGAAGTAATTGATATATTTGAGAGCCCAGAGAGAGAAAAATGAACTAATGTCAAATTCAAATTTAAAGTTTCTCGCATATCGTGCCATCTATACGTTACATTTGTAAACATGGTTTCCTTCACCGGTTCAATATAATGACGTCACAGACAATTTTCTTTCTTAATTTACTAAAAAACAAATAATTTTTTAAAAATTAAATTTATATTTTTATATACGTTTGCAACGTAACATTACGTATATAGTGATAGAAATCGGATTTTCAGTACCATGCAAGTAGCCCATTGCAATTTGCAAAAGCGCATCTAGCGGGAGAGCATAGAATTAAAGGTTACTATGGTTACCACCTTAGACCAGGAATAGAGGGGAGACAGGGCATATTCACGCATATATTTCCAAATCATCTCTGCGATTTTGACCCTTATTGAATCAGCTGGAATAGCTAGTCGACCAGTTAAATATTGTTATGTTACAGTTGACCAAATCTAAATAAATACTTGATTATCCATAACATAAATAAAACAATTTAAAACTAAGAAAACTATGAATCAAACTAAAGACGTATGTATTCAAGAACGTCAGAAGTCAAAATAATGATTGATAACGACGGGTGACGCTTGTTAATTTTGAAAACTTATTCGTTCGACTGCACACGTATGTAACACATCTTGGTCGATTGGGCTATTGCAGCTGACTTTGACGTTTCAATAAGGTCGAAAGTCGCTATGATGATTTGGAAAGTCTTCTTACGGCGAAATACATAGCATGCCCTGTCTCCCCTCTATTCCTGGTCTAAGGTTACCACGTCCAAACAAAGACCTGTCATCAGCCATAGACCTCTATACTTCAGCCATCGTTTTAGTTGAATTATCGAATGATCTTCATTATTATCAAACAAAAAAATTTGCCCCACGCTTCTTGTGGCTTTAAACTCATTTTTATTGAACACAACGAACAAATCACAAAGAATTAGGTTAACATTGAATAACAGATTCAAACATAATGACAGATAGAATCAGAAGCGGGACGTAAGACAACGAGGGGAGGTTTGTTTGGCAGCATGATCTTCTATCTCTCTCTCTCTTGCCTACGACGTCAATTCTGTAAGTGTCTTATTACAAATATAGTTTCCTATTCCTTTTGTTTAATCATGCATGGCCCCAATTATTAAAGAAAAATAATAATACTTACGTTGTTTTATGGTAACATCTTTCCCATATTTAGATTCCTCAGTAGTTGCAAATCCTGCATCCTTTATGTCTCCCGACGCTTCTTCAAACTTCAACTTCCCTTTCCTTGCTTCCATCAACAACTGAATCATATCTGGTCTGAATATATTATTTTTCTCTCTTATATCTATTGCATCTGTCACCAAACTTTTGAAGAAATTCATTAAGTTTTCACTATACAGTCTGACCTTTAAAAAGTTCATAATATTGGGTATAGCCGTAAAAAGTATAAGTTTAAATGCTCTAATCCCTCCAAAGTTTCCTACATCTTGTCCTCGAAGATAGAATTCATTGTTGCGTTCTTTCATAGAGTCGCAAGTTACTCCAAAAGCACAAGTTGCAACAACGTCGTTTGCATAACGAGTGAAAATATCTTTCATGCTACAGATAGTTATTTGGCCGGAAGATTTTTCAAAATAGGAGGTGAACTGTTGTGCGCAGTCGCTCATTAAATTGAACATGACGCGCATCTTGATGCTTGTAAAAGCGGGGGACAAAATCGAACGCATTTGACGCCAGTGCTCCCCTAAATACGAATTAAAAAGTGAAAGTAATATGATCAATCAACTAAGAAACAAATAAACGTAAGTATTTGAACTATTACTATTACTGAGTATAACAATTTTCGTTTTCATAACATTGGTCTGGTTGATTAATAAGCAGTTGACTATTATTCGCGATGCAAGTTTAGACGTCAGCGCCGCTAGTGAACTTGCTTGGAGGGTATTGACATCTGTCAATCTCTTGTTTACTTTGTAATATTTTTGCGTAATCTCTCATATTTGAGTTATTGTTATCAATTTAAGTGTATTGCGATAAGAATATACAATACTTTTGTATATAAGCATCGTTTTCATTTATCTAGTATTGATATTGGAACTTTTATGGTAGGTATTTACTTACAAGGTTATGTAATAATTTCATTTTGATATTTTTATATCATTTCAGTTTCATTGGATATTCAATAACATCGTAGTTGTTATCATATTATTATTATAAACCTATGTTTATATAAAAATTAAAAAATAAAGCAAAATTACACAAAAATATGACAAAACAAACACGAGATTGACAGATCTCAACACCCAACAAAGAAGTTCACTATTTAGTCACTAGCGGCGCTGCCTTCTAAACTGGCATCGCGAATTGTTACTTCTCTGTCAATAGTGTCAATCGTTTATGGACTTTTTTGGAGAATAATTCTTGAAATAACAAATAACAGTTTTCGAAATAAGAATAATTATACGCATATTTTAATTGAAGTATTGTATTTTCTTTTTTATTAATAAACAATATTTTTTTTATAAATACAGTAAAAACATAATAACTATACAAATTTATTATATTTCAATTATTTTTATTAATATCAAAAGAAAATACAAAGTATTGTTATTATATCAATATTTTGATTATTGTAATCAATTATTTTCTCTTTATTTATTATAATGTTATTATTATTTTTTCGTAATACCATACTGTTACTATGGTATAACAGAATTAAAAACAACAGTGAAAATATAAAAATAATGGCCGCCGGTCGTTATTTTTTATAACAGTCGCCTACAATTAAGGATCAAGTATTTCTAGCATAATAGCACTGTAATACGAAATATAAAACAGATTTTTAAAAGTTCAACAATTTTTGTGTAAAAAAATTAAATAATTGCCCCAATGGGGAATTGAACCTCTTTCTGCAGTTGTGCTAACCAATGCGCTACGCTGACAGAAAATCTTTTCATATTGCATAATAAAAAAATAAACAATTATTTATTTGAAAAATTTTATAATTTATTGCAATTTATACAACAATATTAAAGTAATTAATATTAAATAATAATATACAAGATGTAATGTAATATCATATTCCATAATGGCTTAATATTCTGCCCAACACTTTTTATTTATACAGTTGCACAGTAAAATTTTTGAAAGAAGTCCGATCAGGGCCATCTACGAATTGTATCTATGAATTAAGATTTTGTGCTGTCAAATTTAGTAGTGTCGTTTACATAGTTTTTATGAGGTACACAAGATATTATGTACCCTCATAAAAACTAAGTAAAAGACACTACTAAATTTGGCAGCACCAAATCGTAATTCATAAATACAATTCGTAGATGGCCTTGATCGGACTTCTTTCAAAAATTTTACTGTACACAGTTTTTATGCAAAATAAAGCATTTTGATTTAATAAAACAAGAGGAGAGAAATAGTTATATAAAATCTTAAAACAATGGGCATGTAGGACAACTTTATAAAATACGTACATTTTCTATTTTTTTTTTAATACCTGTTTTGCTTTACTATTTTTTTCCATTTATAATTAAATTTTAAGTAGCATATGAAATATTTTTCGCTTCAGGGACTCGTCAAAAAAATACACACTTTATACAATAAAATAGCGGTTTCTAAACTTGATAAGCAATATTTTATTTCCTACCATTTCGAGAGAATAAATTTTCCTTTAAAACAGGCTCCTTTGATTCCGTAAAGAAATTTCTGTGGTCTGTAAATGAATCAAAATCTTTTATCATTATCTTTTTTACAAGATCCGTATCTTTGATAAACAGAACTGGTTTTTGGTACTCATACATTCCAAAATATCTAGAAGAAAAATTAAGTTATACATACTTCCATACATACATACATACACTGGCAAAATTAGCTATTAAAGAAGAACCCATTGGCTTTCATATTTGTGCTGTTAATTCTACACGTACAACAAATAAATGGCGCTATAACACCTAAATCTGTTTTTATAATCTCACTTCTAAGCATTCTAATTAATAATTTATAAATAATGGAAAATTTAGTTTTTAAATTAATTTGATTTTGTCGCCAAATTCAATCAAATAAATATTGGGCGAGTTTCTTTATTCAACAACTATTCATGCGCTGAATTCCGTCAGCAATTGAAAATGACGTCACGATGAATAACTGATGGATACGATGGATAGCCGCAACGACCGAATAAAGAAACGGATTGCTGAAAAGTGCGATGAATCTCATAACCTTAAATATCAACTGACAGTTAACCACCAGTACCAGTTCACAGAATGGGGTCATGCCACATTTTCTGTTTTATTTTTTTCCTGGAAGTCTACCGGTCACAGTATATGTAATAATATTTTTGTGTGCATTGTTTTGTAGATATAATTTTTTAAAAATAGGGGTCAATTTCAAATCTCAATGAGGACACGTGAGCGCATACCTCATGTATCTGAAAGATTCCAGTTCACCCTGGCGGACAAAATGTAAATTAAGATTGTTTATAAATAGCTTTTTTTGGGTTTTTTAAATAAATTCCACAAGTTGGAACTGCACAGTACTTCTTCACCATGTTTTATCATTATTATCATTATAAATATACAATTATTGCACTTTTATGTATTAAATTATATATCAAGCACACAAACCTGCAATTAAAAATAATATTTCTCTAATGAAATAAATAAATCTTTATGAAACAAAAAAGAATGAATAGAGCGCACTTTTCCTCTGACAGCTTTATAAATATTTGGTTAGTTTACACTGATCTTACGTTTAATTTCGCGTTTGAAGTTTGTGACATTGTGACCTTCATGTACGTGTGACTAGTGTCGTTGTGTGAGTAGCCGCTACATGACGTCACAGAAAATCGTAGCGCGAATATCTTTTAAGTAAATTATGAATGAAAAATATTATATTTTGAGATGTTGTATGTTGCAATATGGATAATAAGTGTAATAGATTCTATTTTTATAAAAAATATTAGCAACATTTTTTTTTGGCATGACCCCATTGTCGCTCTATTGCAATCATCAGATTTTTCATCGAATAATGTAGAATCTGATATGGAAGTCATAATGATAATAAAAATCTTCTACATCTATAACCATCTCCTTTCCGTTGTGAACGAGATATAATGGCCCATATTCTCACTTCTTGAAGTACTTAGTACTACTTCGGAAGTAGCGCTAGCTATTTCGATTTTTTAAATTTTATTTTATGAATAGACAAGAATAGGTGCCTTGCCTAATTTTTGTAAATTACTACGCTACTTAAAGAGGTAAGAATACGGACTAATGTTTCTTTATTTGAATCATGCATTTGTTTTTCTTTGCATAATCTTACACCCGCAAGCAAATGCAACTGTCAAAAATATAACCAAAAAACATTTCGTTAGACCCCCCACTGCATGCGATGAATTTACGATGGATAGTGCGCGGTAATTAGAATCGATATGATGAATTTCATTTGCAATTCAACAGTGAATAAAGAAACGATGTGATGAATTTACGATTAATGCGCACTACTCATCGATGAATAAAGAAACGCCTTATAAAATGTCGCAAAAATATGACTTTTTCCAATTCCCAGTTTTGCCGGTATGAATATAAGATATTAAGATTATAATTTACCTTACGTCGCCATATTTATAGTATAGATCTTGAATCCAGTCCCCAAAATATTCTCCCCTTAAAAATGGCCACATATTCCCCACAATAGGTAGGGGAGGTACTTGCAACACCCCTTGATCGCTCCAATATCGATTTATTTTATTGATTTTCCATATTGCAAATAGTAGCAAAGGAGTGAAAAATAGAATCACGTACAGAAACATTTTAATAACTGCAACGCACTATCTCAAATATAATGCGTTTAATGTACTCTAAACACTCTTATTAAGTCTAAAATATAGAAATTCTAAGAATTCATTTTGTGATAAGATCATAAATATTAGATAAAAGATGCATTAGCAAGAAACGTGGTATTATTTTATTTGAATTCTCAAAATCCCAATGAAATGCATTTATTTTTATAGATTATTATTCTTTATCTAAGAAGTTTCAATAACAAATTGCACTGCTCCGTCTGGATAAAATCAATAATTTTGATGTGACATAAATATCACTATGATTACATGTGATTGTGATTGGCTTAGAAATAGAGTAGTTATGAATTATAACTATATTATTTGCTTAGCAATAAAGGTAAAGGTCATCATAAAATATTAAGAAACAAAAGTATAATGTATGTACATAATATGTATAAATTCAAAGGTTTACTTAGTGCACACAGAGTTTTTTGTTGTTTCTAAAACTCTTTCGAATATTTGTTGTTATTGTCGTTACTGTTAATATTTATATATAATAAATAAAGCTATTTGTTATTGTTGCAACAAAAAATGATGGTCTACACTGAAATACTTTTCCACACTGATTGCAGAAACATATACAAACTCATTAATATTGACATAAAAGATTTCTCCAGACAGTAAGTAAGATAAGAAATATTTGTCCATTTTCATTGGAATGTTGCTCATTTCAATAAATTAATGGATGGTTTATGATGGATTTAATTAAGATTTAATTGGAATATTCTTTAGGAACCTTCATAGGATTCGATGTCGAATGATTTTTAGGCCTTAATGTTCCATTAGTTTATTTTAAATTCGTACAGATCGAACGTTTCGGGCAAATATTAGCCCATCATCAGCAAATTTTTTTAGCATGACCTGTCGTCAAAGTGAAAACTACGTCCGTTTTTATTTATCGTTCCTACTACGATTATCAATAAATTCTGGATATAATATGCATAGTGTTAAAAAAAAAACCCAATTCGGAGTAGGCGATGAACAAAGAAACGTATGTCAATTTTGAAGTATTTAATTATATCTCAATTTGACACGAGATATTGTCGAAAAGGTTATCTAAAGAAATAAAAGCTTTTCTTCTTGAATCCTTATTTTAAAAATAGAAATAAATTAGAAAACGGTGAATGGCAATCTTCTGTATCCTTCTTTATTATCTTTTCTCCATAAAATTACATTTTACGATCAATTTTGACAATTTGACTTCTGAATTGAATAACGATTAGAGGATCAGACATACGTTTCTTTTCTCTGTTCAAGTAATATGTAATACGAGTAGTATATTATGTGGCAAGTGTGTGAAGCTGAAATTTTTACATGAGGGTGCAAACAATCCGAATGTAAAATAGGCTTCACACCCGTGTTACATACTATACTTTTTCTACGACCTTGCAATAAAATATATTTTTTCTTCACATTGTTAAGCCTCATTTTCACCGAATGTCTTAATGCTTAATACATAAGGCTTAATGAATTATAACAATTTACTAGGATACCATTTCCAGCTATTTTGTTTAGTGACAATTCAACAGAAATGTCATATCTTTTTTCCGAATTACTTGTTGTTTAGTAGACTGTCATTGCAGCAGCAATTCTTCTTTTTTTAATATGTTATACCTATACACAATTTTCTGTATTTATATCGATACCGAAAAATTAATTAAAAGTTAATAATTATAAAATAGACTGAGAGTTGACAGTTCAGGTTAGAATTTTTCAATCATTTGTTTTTACGCATTGCTCTTAGTTCTTAAGCATTAAGCCTTATGCAAAGCTGGAAATGGTAGTAAACGTTGTCATATGATAAACATTTTTACGCATTGCGCTTAGTTATTAATTATTGCTCTTACGCATTAGGGCAATCGGTGGAAATGAGGCTTTATTCTTTTAACGTAAAGCCTCTGTATTATCGACTTGTGTAACCATGGTTACCAACATTACGGGTGTTTAACAGCTTTGTTTTATTAAAATACAATTCAGTTTATAATATTTAAAATAATGAACGGTGCGTGAAGTAACACTTCACGCACAGTGCGTGCAAAAAATCGAACTTCACACATAAAAATTGATACGTGAAGTACTCACTTCACGCACGGGAGTAGAAAAAATATATTTAGCATAGGATTTTGAAAAAGAAAAAAAAATTCTTTAATTTGCTTATGATGGGCTGATATTTGCCCGAAATGTTCGATTTGTACGTATTTAAAATAAACTAATGGAACATTAAGGCCTAAAAATTATTGGACAACAAATTTAGATTTGAAATTTACGATTTACCTTGTTGGTTTAGAGTGAATTTGGTTTGACATATATCTATGTGATGACAGTTTTATAACCTCTCAAAGAATAAAACTCAAAGATTACAATCATGCAAACAAATCAAAATTTATCTATAGTTTCACAAAAAGTGAGCATGATGATGATATACTTGTCATGAGACTATTTGTAAATTTATATTATACATACTTCATAACAATTTTATCTTTATGATGTTTATCACTTTTTCATATATCAATCTGTATTGTTCTACAGATATTAATAATATACATATATCTATATTTTGGGGATCCATTTCGACAAAACAAAATGGAAGGTTACGAGCAGTTTAATTGTTATTTGAAATTTTCATTCTCCCCGCCCAAATCTTCTTTTGAAATACTTTGAAATGATTGGACGCATTCACAAATTTACATTTAGAATATAAAATATGATGATATTTTAAATGTATATTCTAAATCTAAATCATAAATTTCTTAAATTGATTATGAACCAGTAAAGACAGATTTGTACAATTTATGTTTATAAATGTAAATTCGTAAATATAAGTTTGTAAATTAAATCCATCGTAAAACAGCCTTTAGTGTCACTTTCAAAGTAGGTGTTGGAAAAAAATATTTTATTGGATTAAGAAGTTTTCGAAATGTGCTTGCGATTAATTCTAAGAATTACCTACCTCATTTAGTAAAATTGCGCTGTCTGGACTTCATATGTAATGTGTTATTTATTAATAACGAAGATTTTACAAAAAAAAAAAATATTAACAAAGATAATGTTAATATTGCTTTACGGTTAGAAGGAGATCTTCATCACTGACTATTTTATATTGTGCCCTAGTTCTATAAAACAAATTGATACAATTGAAAGCAATTTGCAACAAATGGATATTAGTGTTGAGTTATAATCTTATGACCTTCATTGCTAAATATATTATACGTGTACATGCATATGTAAATAAATAATAATGATATTAAATCTATTTAAATTTTATTTGTTTCTTTTATGTTATTTACCTATATTAATCTATAACAATACTTGAGATAATTGCAGGTATAAATAAATAATTCGTAGTATCGATATTGTTTTTAAATGTTTTTATTGTATTTATTCATATTTATTTATTTATTTATTTTTTTATTTGTATTTCCATATGTATTGTATTCATCCAAGACAAGTTTTTAATTTTTTGACGATTTTCTCTCTGTGATATGTTATTTTTAACTATTTATTTATTTATTTATTCATATTTACTTATTTATTTTTTAATTGTCCGTGTTGTATGTTCCGTTATCCACATGTAGTTTCTTTTTTCGACTAGACCATTCTAGCCCTGAAGAAGACTATTGTATAGTCGAAACGTCGGCATGAATAAATTTTATTAATTGACTGCAAGTCCGAAGAATTCTTACTTTCCTGTATCTACCTTCCTAACACAGTCGAATATTGATTTTTCAACTTTATAAATATTGCTTATTTGTAGTGAAAGCCAAAAACCATGGAATTTAAACAAAATTATAAAGAAATGCGTATCGTTTGAACTGACAGAAATTCGATTATCAAATAAAAATTACAGATAATTACATTCTATACCAAAGTTACTAAAAATGTTTTGTTTTTATAATCTGCATCTAAATCTATGGAATGCCGTTTTAGCATTTATTCCCACATTTTAAAACAGTCATACAAATTAATGTATCGAAAAAATAAACTCTCATTAAAAAGAAAGATTTAAACTGATTGTTGAATTAAAATGTTTGTTGATAATATAATTACAAATTTTTCAAACAAACATTTTAAATCAATAGTCAACACACAACTTTCTTTTTAATATTAGTTTAATTTTATGTTTGTTCACTTTATATGATTGTAGTTAATCTCTAAACAAACGTAAAAATTCAAGTATCATAGAAATGAAGTAACATTTATATGAATGAATTAAATTGACTCTTTATTTTCACGACACATGAATTAAAACGACTGTTTATTTCTATGATACTTGAATTAAATTGTTTGTTTCATTCTATGATACGTGATTTAATATGATTATTGATAATTTTATAACAATCAATTTAAAAGGCACTGTCATATAAATTCATGTATCGTAAAAATAAACTCTTATTAAAATGAAAGATGTAAATTGATTGTTGTATTAAAATGTTTGTTGATAATATAATTACAAAATTTTCTAGAATTTGATAGAAAAATTTGTTATTGTATTATCAACAAACATTTCAATACAACAATTAATTTACATCTTTCATTTTAATAAGAGTTTATTTTTAGGATACATGAATTTATATGACAGTGCCTTTTAAATTGATTGTTATAAAATTATCAACAATCATATTAATGCACGTATCGTAGAATGAAACAAACAATTTAATTCAAGTATCACAGAAATAAACAATCGTTTTAATTCATGTGTCGTGAAAATACAGAGTCAATTTAATTCATTCATATAAATGTTATTTCATTTCTATGATACTTGAATTTTTACGTTTGTTTAGGGACTAACAACAATCATATAAATTGAATAAACATAAAATTAAACTAATGTTAAAAAGAAGGTTGTGTGTTGACTATTGATTTAAAATGTTTGTTTAAAAAAATTGTAATTATATTATCAACAAACATTTTAATTCAACAATCAGTTTAAATCTTTCTTTTTAATGAGAGTTTATTTTTTCGATATATTAATTTGTATGACTGTTTTAAAATATGGGAATAAATGCTAAAACGGCATTCCATATAAATCACTGCACAAATTTTATTTATTTTTATTTTGTAACCTGCACATAAGTTTACAGCTTACATAATTTAACCTTAAGCCTGTGGAAATGGAAATCAAATTCATGAAACGCGAGACACGTTATACTCTTGTTTTGCAAAAAGCCCATGGAATGTTTTTCTGGTAAGCACCTTCTGCGATGCTGCGGTACACTTATGTATGTATATCGTCATTACAAATTATATGTAAATATTAAAGGAATGTAAAGCTAATATACCTTAATACCTTCTCCTATACTCGTAATTGATAATAATATTACCTATAACCTTAAAATTAAGCGAAATTAAAATTAAATATGTATGTACGATTTCGAGAACAATTTTCTCATCTCCATAGTAATAAATTTTACGCGAGATCATGTGTGTTTTCGGAAGTCGAAATACGTATTTAGTTTTTATTTTCATTTAATATTAAGGTTAAGGATACTTTTAAATTTTATTATCAATTATATCGTCATCAGAAATGGGTAATAAGTCGTGATGATGATAAATTTATTTAATTTTATATTAAAATACCTACTGAAATTTAGAATTACTTTTAATGACGAAAGTGGATATTTTTATCTGCTGTGTATGTATTTAACAGTTGAGAGCTCATGTGACATTAGTACTGTTCTTAAAACTAACAGTTATCACTCGAAGACAATTCATCATTCTTTCGTTTCTTACCTTCATTTTTTATATTACCAACTGTAGTCGTGCCGTTATGGTTATACACAATAATTATGAATTATTCCGAGCAACAAAGAGAACGAAATCAACTTAATGGAAATTATACAGAGTGTTCAGAAAAATACCTAATTCGGAGTAGGCTATGAACATGTAGAAACGTCTGATCATTTTTCAATTAAAAATCATGTCAAAATTGATCGTGAAATGTGATTTTAAGGAGAAAAATAATACAGAAGGAAGAGAATATTGCCATTTACCGTTTTATAATTTATTTCTATTTCTAAAATTAGGATTCAAGAAGAAAAGCTTTGAATTATTTATATAACATTTTTGACAATTTCTCGGGTCAATTTGACATTTAATTAAATACTTTCAAATTGACAAACGTTTTTTTTTTGTTCATAGCCTACTCCGAGTTAGGATTTTTCTTGAAGATACTGTATAATTTAACAAATAATGTTATTAAATTTTTTTGAGAGTAAAGAAAAGTCCACAAACCACGAAGATTTGACAATCAGACCGGTGCTATAAAATGTCTAGGCCAGACCTATTGTAAAAAGATATATCTCAAAGAGAGGTGGATTACTCTTCTAGAATTGTACAACTGGTACATTTAATATTAATATTAGAAATTAGGTTAGTTTAGAACTCATCATGATTGGATCTATTAATAAAAATCTGATGTGGCCAACACAAAACGTCCCGCTATTTAATTTTTATTAATTTAAATATGTACCTACGTATTTACTAATGCCGCAAACTATATTAAGTTCCTTTGCATATAACTATTGTGAACCAAGTGATTAGTTTTTTGACAGTGAGATTTCTCTGTCAGTTACATACATTTGAAATATTAACTGTGTAACAAAGAAATCTTTAAATCATAGTTTTGAGACATATAAAAAAGATTATTTTTTAAATTTATATGTAAAATATATAGAAAAAAGAATTAATGTATACCTGTTGAAAATTCAAAAATCTTTAATTTTTATAATGACACAAAATGCGTACAAATAACATTTAATGGTATTTTTTTTAAGAAAAACCATTATGAGCTTCAAGTAAAGTGCCATTTCCGGTTATCCGATTTACACTAAAATCTAATGGTTTCTTTCCATATTAGAATAGGGTCGAAATACAAGGATTCAGAATTTTCTGAATGATAGTATTTGAGTTAGAACGGAGGTAAAATCCATACACATACACACACACACACACACACACACACACACACACACACACACACACACACACACACACACACACGCCCACACGTACAGACAGACATCATCGTGAAAAGGTGAAAATTGGATTCTAAGGACCTTAAAACGTGGTCATTTACTAAAATCTCGATATCCGATTTTAAGCACGGTCCCTATACCTCCCTTACCAAGGGTAGCGGGAGGTAAAAATGATTACTTTTGTTTCAATTGCAGTGTACAATCATATTTCTTAATAAATTTTATTACTTTCATAATTATTTTGTATCTACCTATCTACTTCAGAGGTGAAGTATCCGAGTGTGCCTAGCAACGCCTCTACTTTTCAGGCACTAGTGCTTTAAAAGAGACACTTTACACACTCTAAAGAGTGCGTAAAGTATGTACACGAAAAACTAATTATTTCTTATTAATAATAGTAACTTTTTTTATTACAAACCTCTCAACAGGATTAAATCCCAATTACTGAGTAGGTTTACATACACAAACATCCATGCGTTAGTGGGATTCAAAAAAGAAAATAGCTTTAGTAAATATCTAGGTACATATTTAAATTAATAAAAAATAATTGGCGGGAGGTATTGTGTTGGGCACCTCAGATTTTTTAGAAATAATATTGCTCTTGAGATAAAAAGGTTTTTGAAAATCGTTTCGAATCTATATTATCTACAATTTACTTCAATTTTCGAAACAGAAACGACATCGAAATATATTGAGACATCGTATCACACATAAGCTGTTCTATAAATTGAGAACGTATAAAAAACAAATGAATTGTAACACCTCGCAATACATTTACTTTCTATCAATTGGTTTCCCATTCTTCAGCTGTTTGTTAACTTGACGCTAGCGTTCTTTATTTGTTTCTGTCAAGAAGTAATGACGCCATTTTGCAGAATTCAACTCTTGGCACTTGCCATGTCAACGTTGAAGAGTGACTTTCTTCAGAGAACAGCAATTAAGATGGTTTTTGTACTATGTATAGTATTTCGTGCGTAAATAATAGTCTGGTCTGCAACTGTGCTACAGTTTGTTTCTTACTTTATACAAATACGGTCTTAGTTTTCGTAGAAGAAAGAATAGTAGTTTATGTTAGTGGCTTGATGCAAAGTGTTTATGAGTGTAAACGTACTGTAAATTTGAATCTAAGTGCATAAACTAAATATGTGTGGTATGTTTTAAGATAAAGTAAATAGAAGTTACATTTTAGCGGCAAATATTCCCCGACCACCCATATATTTTTTTTTTTAATTCAGGGTGATCCGTGATATACGTATTTAGCATTGGAAAACAGTTTTTTTCAAATATGATTCGTCCCGTAATACTTTATGCGGTACTTCGTACGTATAGAATAGATATAGATTCAGAGAATAAAATTTCTGGATGGCAAAATTTTTAATTTTACGCTTTTGGTGCCTCAGCAAACATGGATTTGTCCAAGCGATATGCTATTGTTCCAAAAACTTCGAGTAAACTGTCAAACCAAACAAATATGTAAAAAAAATTGATGTGGCCAGCACATTACCTTCCGTTAATTCTATGTATTTTACACAAACCCCTTACCGAAAGTTCCTTGGGAAACATTTATATATATATATATATATATATATATATATATATATATATATATATATATATATATATCTAGTAAAATTGTAACAGGAACATATACTATGTAAATTGCACTTGACACTGACATCTGTCAATTAGAATATATATATATATATATATATATATATATAGCTTCCATAGTTATAGCATAGCTGGCTGATTTATGAAAGTTAATCTCTTTAAAATTCTTTAACTCTGTATCTACTGAATATGTAGGAAAATGTGTAATCAACCGTATAGACAATCAAATGTTCTTTCATATTTATAATAATATAAAATGTCAAAAAATTATATTTAACTATGTTTTTTCAATAAAAACTGTTAAGAACTTGAAATAAATTTACTTACGGTTGTTCAATTATAACCAAAATCTAATCAGCTCTTCATATGGATGTAAAGAAGAGAAATATGAATTATAATTTTTAGAATTTTGGAATTTTTCTCTCTCTGTCTCTCTCTCTCTCTCTCTCTCTCTCTCTCACACACACACACACACACACACACACACACACACACATATACAGACATCATCGTAAAATTAGTAAAATCATATTCTCGGGGCCCTAAAACATGCTTGTTCATTAAAAAGTTACCACCGATTTTTTTGACCAAAGACAATACCTTGCTTACCTAAAAGTGACGGAAGGTATTTGATGGTTAATAAACGCTAATTTCTTAAAATACTTAATTTGTTTTTACCATGACTTCATGTTTAGTTTACTCGATTACTATATCCGCATTTAAAAATTTTAACAACGAAAAATTGGGTTTTTTTTCTAAATCTGTATGTTTTTACTTCCTCCATAAAGTTTTACAAAGGACAGATAATATCTATTTGAAAAAAAAATCCCCTGTTATACGCCGGTAGCGGATTACTGTATTCTGTTTTTAAACTGTAAATTTAAATTTTGCCTCTACTACTGTGATTGGCTAATTCTCACCCTTTTTTCCACACAAATATAAATATATATTTCTTCATTTTGATATAGTCGATTGACATAACTTTTTTAAATAAATTATTAATTCGCGTTTAAAAAGTCAATTTTGTTACATTATTTAAAAACAATGTAACAAAGTTAAACTTTTGTATTTGTGAAACTGGTAAATGGTAACTAAGTTAAAGTGTCAAACAGATCTATTCGAAGATCTATAATTTTAATTGTCATTCCTCATGTGCTTACTCTTCTTTACCTAAAACTTATTAAATAATAACAATACAAATGGAGTATTTGCATTAATAAGAAGATGCAAGCTATTTCTACGGTTACTAGAGACGATTACTACATTGTGCCGAATTCAGCACACTTCTTTAGTCTAATGATCGTTTCTAGTAACTACGGAAATAGATTGTATCTTTTTCTTGTTAATGTAATATTACCTAAATGTCTCTTTATTTTGTTATTTTTAGATAAGCTTCATTAGATAGAGTACAGTGCTGAATTCGGCTCAGTGTGTTCTAAACTTTTTTCACCTCTTTAATGTAGGCACAACTTACAATTGGTGCCGAAACTGATTCAGGTTGACAATAAATAAACCCTTCACTGATTGATATCAAGAAGTTTCATTACCCCTAATAATATTAATTATTTAAAATAAAGGCCGGGATTTAATACGTAAAAATATGTTTGTGTACAATAAAAAGGTGTTTTTCAAAATTTTCATAGAATCCAAATTTATGACTTTGTACAACACTTATCCCCAATTGTACCGCTGACACTAAAAGATTTATGATTTAGAATTTACATTGAAAATATCACCATATTTTATATTCTTGTAAATTTGTGAATGCGTTCAATCATTTCACAGTATTTCAAACTGATTTTGACGGGGAGAATGAAAATTTCAAGTGACAGTTAAACTGCTTGTAACCTTAGAATTTGATTTGAGAAATTTGTCGAAATGGATTACCAAAATATGGATACAAGTATAGATATTATTAATATCATCTGTAGAACAATACAGATTGATATATGAAAAAAGTGATGAACATCATAAATATAAAATTATTGTTATGAAGTATGTATAACATAAATTTACAAATAATCCCATGACATATCATTATCATGTTCATTTCTTGTTGAATTTATAAATAAATTTTGATTTGTTTACATGATTCTATTCTTTAAGGTTCTTTAAGTTATGTAAATGTCATTCGATTTATGTCAAACCACGTGACTCAATATAAGAAATTGATTGGACGCATTTCATATCTTTAAATTCATTATAAACCTATAAGGTAAATCGTAGATTTCAAATCTAAAATTTTAAATCAAAATTTATAAATTAAATCCATCATAAACCAGCCTTAGATGTTCCTTAAATTGAAAATATCATATCGAATCGAAATGTCAAATGAGTAATTGAATATTTCTGTCAAAATTTCAATTTGCATTTTTTTTTTTTTTTTTTTTTTTGTTTAAGCCTTGCTTAAAATTTAAGTGTCAGCAGTGCAAATGGCCATTCCAGCCATAAAGTAATTTACGATTAGCATTTATAGATTAATGAAATGAACCATAACCATACCATGCTTTAATCGCAATACATTTAACCAAATATCTATCAAACACGTTGACTAGTTTTATTAATTCCACGCATTTAATATTAAGTGTAGTGTGATGAATATATAAAAGAAGAAATTGTTCCTTGTATTGTATTTACGATGTGTATCCTTGACTTGTTACGTTTACCAAAACGTCGGGCGTCGTGTTCTTTATCGAGTGTTGCGGACATGTCTATGGTGAATTGGAGTCGGCGGAAAGCACCTAGGCGTCTTCTTCTGACAGTTTCCGATGATGAAAGCCTGGAGGATTACATCAAAGACTTCGAAGACGACAAGTAAGTTACCATTTTTAAATACAAGATATCATAATAGCTATTTATTTAACAAATTACAGTATGGTGGTGGTTTTTGCACAAGACACAAGACGTTACGTCGTGTGCGAAAATCTCCTCAATATTGCAACTAGATACAATTTTGACAGAAAATTTGTAAAAAAATCCGAAAATTATGGTTTTGATATTTCCTTTGCACTCATTTAATATTATGAGTATGAGGCTGATATTTTCTTAACAAGTGAAATTGTAACTGTGACATTAATAAAAATAAATATTTTTTTTTATTTACTGGGGTATTGTAATTGTACCTTTTTTACCTCTCGCTAAGAGAGGTATTGAATTGATTCTAAAAATCGCATATGCAGATTTCAGTGAATAAGCACGTGTGTGTGTGTGTGTGTGTGTGTGTGTGTGTGTGTGTGTGTGTGTGTGTGTGTGTGTGTGTGTGTAGGAAAAACGATTTCTCAAAAACTATAATACTTCAGACCTGTTGAACTAAATATTCCTCAATCTGACATTAATGGTAAGAGCTGAAAAGGTTTTGATAACAATTGGACAACCGGAAGTAGTAGTTTCTTAAAAAAAGTATTATTTTTTGAAGATTTATGTTATTACAAATATTGAAGAACATAAAATTCTTCATCTAATACACTTAAAAAAATTATTATATCTTCTATAGATTTAGAGATAAAGAAAATATAATATATAGAATAATCTGTTGCAATAAATCGTATGGGGTCCCGTGGCCGCGTGCCTGAGTGTCTGGTCGCGAACCTGGGGGTACCGGGTTCGATCCCGACAGACGCCAAATATTTCCAATTTTAAATGGCACAAAAGTGACTCCTGTGGTGCACTCTCCACGCCAGCTATGAGTGCCCGTGAGGTGACGCCTGGTAAGCGCCCACACGGTAAAATATATCGTCATCATTACCGATGTCTACATGTGTTGTAGATACTGGCACACCCAGAAATGGGTAATATGCCATGATGATATATTTATTTATATTTTAATAAATCGTACAGTCGTACCAAGGAAACCAGTTGTTAAATTCAAATGTTTGTAATTGACAGATAAATGTCATATTCTTATTGAATTATTAATTAAACATTTAAAATTGAAGGTAGATAACTTTATTAGTAGTAAGAGTAGGAATATCCTTAAGAAATACCGCCAATCCCGTCAATGAATTGGAACCATCTTGAACATTTTAGAAGAATAGAACAAGATTCCTTATAGAATGAAAGAATAGATAGAATTATTTGTGTGTACGAGGAATGTTAAATTCGATAATTATGTAACAAAATTGAAATGGCGAGAGGTATTGTGCTGACCAAAACATAATTTCTTTTTGAATATTTCTGCTTATATATAAAAATTTAGGAATATTGGTAAAAATACGATGTTAGAATTTAAATTGGTAAGCGAGATATGAATTTTTGAATGTCTGAAATTATTTCTAAGGGATCTGCATATCTTTTCATATATTTTATTAAATCGTCTTTACTTTGTTAAATTAATTACTACTAAATACAGAAATAAAGAAAAATTTGTAAAACAAATAAAATAATTTATTCAATTTTGACGTTTTAAACTGCCATTATTAACTCCATAGCAATAACTATAAGTAACACTTTATTCACAAGTGAATTAAATTTATTTAAATCACTCTCACAATTTTTTTTTAATTCACTCTGCAACAAATAATGCATTTAAAATAACATTAGGCACGATATTAACACTCACCATAGTATTTATCAGACATTATCAGCCATAAATCTTATATCAGCATTTGGGTCAATATTGCCTGTAATTTTTAATTGTTAGATTTTGGGGTTATTTAAATAAATACATTTAAAAAGTTCATTAGTAATCATTTTGACATTTTAATTAGGCTTACCATTAATGTTTTATTAATTTCTAAAATATTTTGTATTAAATATATTCTACAGAATCCATTGGGGTTCTCCACTTATTTTTTTTTATATATATTTTAAATGAAACTTCGTTTAAGACGGCTTTTAAAATCTGCCTACAAAATTTTTATTTCATCCTACTAATAATTATCTCCAACTTTTCTGTGACCATCTTCCAGGAATATAGAGCGGATACAAATTAATTTGAGATAATTGCACACGGAAATGAATGTGTCATGCTTCTATTAAAAATCTGTTATTTTAATTATAGCACATAGTAACAAGGTCTATTTGTAGCCGCTTAACAATGAGATGTCGTAATCAACCACAACAATTAACAAATTTCACTTTTTATGACTACAAAGCAGACAAAATAATAAGATAATTCCGGGAGAGATGCCACACCTTCTATAAAAGTCTAATAATTCTTACCTAAATAATAGTATAAATTCATTGCAATATTATATAGATGCAGTGATGTTTGCATATTATAAATGGCTATCGTAAACTACTCAGTTTTAAAAAGCCTTAACAACAATAAAAAAAAAAAATTGCAAAATGCCATCTATCCAGATAATGCTGGGTTGGATGACACAAATATGTAAATTATTTTATAAAAATAAAGAAACAACAAAATCCAAATACAAAAAGTACTAATTTGTCTTCTAAAACAATGATAAAGTAGATACTTAAAACAAAACAGTGTTATTTGTACCGAAAAATTTCTTGTGCATATGTCATTTCTTTCGATTTTGTGTTTTGTGGGTGAGATGACACGCTTTTAAATTTCGCAGCGATGCAAGCAATGTGCAAAAACAGCTGAAATCCACAAATGTAATCCTTATTCAAATAACGAAGTAAGAATCTTAAAATCGTTTTGATACTAATCATCATGAAACACAAGTATCGTATTTAACAAGGTGATTAAAACATAATCATTGATTAAGATTTTAATCAACTTTCATGAAACCGGGCATCACTCTTTGTAAAAGTAGTTACATATATTGTTTTTACCTCTCGCTAAGAGAGGTATTGGATTCATGCTAAAATTCGCATATCCAGATTTAAGGTCCCTAGAATCCGATTATAACATTTTTTAAATGATGTCTGTGTGTGTGTGTGTGTGTGTGTGTGTGTATGTATGTATGTATGTATGTATGTATCACGATTCCTCAAAAACTATAAGACTTAAAAAATATTCAACTGCAGTTTCCTCAATCTGACATTCCTGGGAAGAGCTGAAAAGGTTTTGGAAACAATTGAACAACCGGAAGTAGTAGTTTCTTAGAAAAATTCTTCTAAATATAATTTTTGGGAGTGTTTTTTATTAAATATTGAAGAACATAAAATTCTCCATCTAATACACTTAAAAATTTTATTACGCACAACTGTATTGTAATTGTTTGTTTACATTTTAGTTACTATGGCGGAAAATGAAAGATTACACCCTGCGGGCGGTAAAGTGTAAAGCAAAAGCCCGCCGGGCGGTAAAAAATATATACGAGTAATATTGATATATCACCATACCTTTTCATTGAAATATGCGAGAAACACGGTTTCGTTCAAATTTGTCACATTTTTTTCTGTCAACCAGGCTTGCAACACATCGTATTCGTTTTGATATCAGTCCTTTGACTTACAAGGACATAAATTCGCTAAAGCTTCATTAGCTTCTAGCAAAATTTTTTCAGAAATTTCAGTATCATATTCAGGTTGAAGCTCCATACTTGACATTTTTAATTATTTGTTTACACAAAACAAATGGTTACCAATACAACGCATCGCCTAAATGTTTCTTGGCATAGCCATCTGGCCATCTAATATTTTTTACATAGCAACAAGTTTTTAGTCATGCAATTAAAAATTACGTTTCATTTGGTTTCAGTTGTGCGTAAAACGTTGTACGTACCTCAGGCCGAAAGAGGTTTACGCCCTTGGACGAATAAAAGCCCTCCGCTTCGTCCGCAGGTGTAAACCCTTTCTTTCGGCCCTCTATACGTAAATAACTATTATATCTTGTATAGATTTAGAGATAAAGAGACTGTAATTTATAGAGTAAACTAATCGCAGAGGCTAAGGCACTAAGGAAACCAGTTGACAAATTCCAATGTTTATAACATAGTTTGTAAATGACACATGTCATTGTCAAATATCAACAGTTTTAGTGACATTCTGATAGCTTTTTCTGGGAAGTATATTTAATTTTTCTTATTGTTTTATCAATTAAATATTTGAAATTATAGGTAAAATTATGGTAAAATACATATATCCATCAGAAATACCGCCAATCTGGTTAATGAATTGAAACAATCTCTGACATTTAGAAACTTCCTCATACAATGAAAAATAGATATAATTAGAATTATATGTGTGCAGAAGACATGTTAAATACAATAAAAAACAATATTTGGGTAAAGTTCTGTAATATTTTGTTATAAAACGACGGTTCGAAAGCGAAGTGCAATACAATACTTATATAGCCTAATATGGAAATAGCGAGAGGTCTTGTGCTGGCCACAACAGATTTGTTATTTAGGTACACTTATAGCCGAGACAGACGACAAAAATTAATACCCATTAACGGTTAGATTTAGTATGCGCACGAGAGCTTGAGACTATTGACAGATGTCAAAATTGCGTCTATTAACTAACCAGAAAATATTGTACTGTACGAGTACAATACAATAAATAGCACGAGCTTACTACAGTCAATATTTTCTGGTTAGTTAATAGACGCAATTTTGACCTCTGTTAATAGTCTCAAGTTCTCGTGCGCATACTATATCTAACCGTTAATGGTCATTAATTTTTGTCGTCTGTCTCGGTTATAAAACACGCTTATTTAAGAGACAATAACTCCATAATTTATAGATAGGTACATAATCAAAAAGTAAAAAATTGATATGTAGAAAACGGTTGTTAGAGATATCAGCTTGTACTTTACGGCATTGGGTTTAAGAAAGTGTAAAGACTATTAATAATGGTTGAAGTAAGTAAGTATTGTTCACAACTTTTGAATTTTAATGGACTGCAATTTATGATATTAAATGGTACAAAAACTTTATTCACAGTAGGTGAAAATCATATTATTCGGTATTTCCGAGGTTACCCACTGTAAATAAAGAAAATGTCCTTCCGCGTTTTACGTTCCGGTGTCTAACTTTATATTATATTTAATAATTATTTAAATACCTACGTTTTTATAAATTACAATATTATCTTCATTATTACTAAATTAGGTATATAGTTTAATGTGAAAATTGTTCTTGTTTGTAACTTTGTTCTAAGAATAAATAACATTCTTATATTAATTAAAATTATCTTAATATAGTAGCCGTTTGTATATTTTTTTAATTCTATATAGAGAATAAAATAATCTTTAATATTTATAATAAGAAAACGTGAACTAATGATTAATAAATGCTTTTTTTTAGAAAAATTGTTAAAAGTAGCAAATAAGGGTACTTTCGGTTGACAAACATACCTACAGACATCATTGTAAAAATGTTAAAATCGGATTCTGGGGACATCAAAACGTGCTTATTCACTAAAATCTCTATATGCGATTTTTAGCACGATCCCTATACCTACCTCTCTTACCTAGGGTAGCGGGAGGGAAAAATAGTATTCGTAGAAAAGATAGTGCATATACGTGTAAAATGTCACTTTTAAGTTTTAACACATCTCATAAATAACTATTCTATTATTCTATTCTATTGTAAGTAGGCTGATATTGTTAGCATTTCTATAATAAAACAAAATCTATATGTAGAAATGATTTTCACTTATAACGGTGAACATATCGACGCGTACTTATTATTTGAAGTCACGTTTACATATGTGCAGACTAGGTTAAGCATCAAAGAATTTACTTGATATTGGAAAGTACAGACATAGGTAGGTACTTTCCAATGTTAATATGCACAAAAAGTATGATTGAGAACAATTTTCTTACTTGTAAAACACCTAGTAAGGCAGATGGAACAAGAAAGTGATCTACATTGATTTTTTTATTGACTGGATAACACCCTTATTCAGGAGTAATTGATCTAGATTTGTTAGAGAAATTTATGATTTATTACTAACTGAGAAATGAAAGGAAAATAAATGAAATATTTTCAGAAATAAATAAATTATAGACACATACAGTCACACGTTCGACGTTACCTTGAAAGCTTAAATACGGAAAATATAAATTTTTGGATGTTTAATATGAGTTATCATTGAAGACAAAATCGTCACCTGTCTCCCTTACCTACGGTATGTCGGGACGTAAAAAGAACAATATTAAATTAAATTTACTAATATTTTTTTATTTCTTGATGGTTCAAAATAATCAAAACAAATCATGAATCAGGAGCTTTTCATAGCTTTTAAGTTTACCCCCAATTTTTTATTTAAATATAAAATAGAGGTCTAAAATTAACCATATGAGTAATAAAAAGGAACTTCAGTGCCGAGGTGCATATTAAATTTTATATATAAAATCGAAAAATTGTAAAAATGAATATTTCTTTTATAAATAAAATAAAATAAATATATCATCACGGCATATTACCCATTTCTGGGTGTGCCAGTATCTACAACACATGTAGACATCGGTAGTAATTTCTTTTATAGGTTATATTTAAACATAATCTGTCAATCTGACATTCAATGTTCAATAGACAGTTGCAGAATTGACATCACATGCAAGAGAGAGATAGAAGATCATGCTGCCAAACAAACCTCCCCTCGTTGTCTTACGTCCCGCTCCCTGATTCTATCTGTCATTATGTTTGCATCTGTCGTTCAGTGTTAACCTAATTCTTTGTGATTTGTTCGTTTGTGTTCAATAAAAATGAGTTTAAAACCACAAGATGTGCGTGGAGCACCTTTTTTGCTTGATAATATTGAAGATCACTCGATTATTCCACTAAAATGATGGCTGGAGTGTACTGTCAATGGCTGCTGACAGGTCTTTGTTTGGTAGTGGTAACCATAGCAACCTTTAGTTCTATGCTTTGCCGCAAGATGCGCTCTTGCAAATTGCAATTTTGTAAGTGTCTATTGAAGTTATCGTAAAGAACACTCGAAATTATATGTTTTATTTCAAAGCTATTCATCGGAATTATTTAGTTCGTTCTTCGTGCACATATTTTTGTCATTTTACGTACAAATTTACTGTAGTAAATTATCTTACATGTACAATTATTAAAAGTTTGGCAACACCGCAATTGCATGAGATCGTGGAGTAATGGATTACTTTAGTGCTGATTTCTGAACTTTTAATGATAATTTATGTACTTTAACGACAATTTCAAATAATATGTTTGTAATTGATATGAGACTTGTCAAAATTGCTGTTTTTTACGTCAAAATTTGTGATCGTATAATGGCCGGTATTATAAACATACAATTAAATCTAGTTCCATAATTAATTTAATTATTCGAAACGCGTATTTTTGATAGTAATAATTTAAATGTCATAAGAACATGGAAATTGTTTCTAATTTTTAAATTTTATTATGAAATTATATTTAACTTCACCTCTATAACACCGGCCATAAAACGAAGTACGAAGTGATCCATTATTTTTTATATTTTGTTAGTTATATAACAAGTTACACAAACGTAAACCGGGTTGCATATAATGTGGGGAATAGTGTTACATAAATTTATCCATCATACTATGTAATCTTTTCTATTCTATTTCCGATTTCGTAACTATACAGAATTGCACATAAATAAAATTAACACTTAACAGCAATAGTAATTTCATACAAATTATCTTTTATTTATTTTGTTAACTATTTACGATTTTCCTACATCGGAAGAAAAGATACGTTTTATACTCTTTGTAACATTAAATTCGATTTACAGTTTTATTACCTGTGACAAATTGAAATTTTCCTGGAAATAATTACCAGGAAAGTGTGTTTTACGTGATTTGGAACCGTCAGTGGAGTGCATCTGATCGTGATTATCTAATTGACGAGGAATATCGAAGATCAGTTCACTGTAGACTACCGCTTGACTAGTTACCACCAGTAAAATAAGTTTCACTTTTGTGTTTAGTCTGTGTCTGTATTTTGTGTGTCAACAGTAACTAAATATTTAAATTGGTAAGTGAATTAAGTCGTTTTCCATTTCAAGATCAGCTACTTCGAATGAAATTTGTTTTATTTGTATGTCTAAGGTAAAATATCAGTTACTTTAGAAGCTATTTTTATGATTAAAATTGTTTTATAAAATGGATTATCCTGAAACATTGAACTCTGCTGCCCAATTGCAGAGCTGGCACATAAATTTTAATTTAGACTTAAAAAGAAATATAGCTCTTTATTAATGGGGTATTCCACCATAACAACAAAATTAAGAAAATTTCAATTTAACATAAAGTATGGCTCAATAAATAATAGTTAAAACAATGAAAACATTTTTTAAATAATTACTTTACGAGATATTTCACATTTGCTAAAAGGGAAAATTGACGTCATACAATTGTTATCCTTCTCTCGCAGCGTACTCAGAGCAGTGTGTGTGAGAAAGACAAGTATAGAAGAAATGTGACGTTACACTGATTTCTCGAAAATAAAATACTCTGAAACTAGGAACAATTAAGATTTTTTAATACTATGAATTGCTTCAAAATTGAATGAAGTTTTATTTAAAATAATAAAAAAAATTGAGTGGAATACCCCATTAAAGTCCAAGTTTTGATTGTCACTAACAGCCTATGGTATTCAACATATCTTTTGTTTTTCATACAAACGCACGTAGTATTTATCTGGCGTGTCATCATAAATTCAAATAAATATTATTTGGTTAATATTTGTTGCTTCGTTATTATTCATTTACAGTAGGGTAAAAAATAGTAAAAAAAAATAAATAGAGTAGATGTGAGACGTTGATGTTAAATACTCCTATAATTTAAAAACTATTAACTTTTTTTAAAAATAGTTTTAAGGTCTAGTTTATTTTGTCAAAATGTGTTAGTGATAGTTAGAAATGTAACAACAAATTAACACCTGCTTTAAATAAACTATTGAATTTTTACTTCCTTGTACTAAGTAAAGTATTGTAATCGCGAAAAATTTCGGTTTCCAGATTTCAACGGAAATATTCATTTTGACCATCCCTGAATCCATTTTGACTAATTTCGTCGTGACGTCTGTACGTATCTCGCATAACTGAAAAACGGGAAGCCGTAGAAAGTTAAAATTTTGTATTTAGGACTGTTATAACATCTAGTTGTGCACCTCCTTTTTGGTCAGTACATAACTTTCGGAAGTGGTACTTTACTTAAAGCCTATAATAGATTTTAATGAAAAACTATATTAAAATATAATACAAAACTTTTCAAATTTGATATATAAGACTTTTATATTAATGGGAATAAAATAGTAGATTTTAGTTAAAATGGTCTACCCAGAAGTGGTACTTTACTTGAAGCCTATAATAGATTTTAATGAAAAACTATATTAAAATATAATCCAAACCTTTTCAAATTTGGTATATGATACTTTTATATCAATGGGAATAACATAGTATATTTTAGTTAAAATGGTCTACCCAGTGGTACTTTACTTGAAGCCTATAATAGATTTTAATGAAAATAATGGGAATAACATAATAGATTTTGATTAAAACAGTCTAACTTGAAGTGATACTTTACTTGAAGTTGTTATCAGTTTTTCTTTAAAAAAATGCTTTTATTTTGATTTTAGAAATAAATGCTTCAAATAAAAGTTTTAGAGAATTGAATTCTGCGTATAAAACATAAAGTATGATTCAATTAGCTCTTTGTATAAGCGAGATATGTAAATTTAAAAATTATGTACTTTTTGGTTTCTGTAAGTTTGCTATTAATTAGGACAAAAAATAGCAAAAAAATAAAGAATTTAATGTCAATGTCAAATTATGTCAAATAAGTGCAATTTTATGATTGGGTCTGCTATAATACATATTTTAATTATTAACAAAATATGTATAGTTTAACAGGCGTACAAGGAAGTCATGTGGTGTCCACATCAGATATTTTATATATATTTTTTGAAAATATAAGCTATTAATGTAAGTACATATTTTACCTTCCAGAAATGCATTATACTTAAACTATGAATTTTTGAAAATTTTAATATAATTTAAATTTTATGTCGTCACTTAGCGATGCGGCAGCACTTCCCTCTAGTGGCTAAATCTGAAACTATCCAATAATTCACAACCATTTTTCCCTACAAGTATCTTTAATACATATTTATACTCACCATTTCAATCATTAAAAAATGCGTCCAACGAGCCTTTGTTTATTGATATTGAACGTTCTGTTCACGAAATAAATGTAAATTAAAATTGACATTTCTAATCTGTTTACAGAGTGCCATGAGAACTGAAATAAAATTGACAGATCAAAAAAATAAATACTTTAATTAATTATTATTCTATATTTCTGATGCGTATATGTAAAATATGTATCTATAATTTTAATATTTAATTATTAATAATAAAACAAGAAGTATTAAATGTATTTCCCAGAAAAAACCTTCAGTAATGTATCTGGATTTTTGACACTGACATTTTTCTATCAAATACAAACATTTTAATTTTTCAACTGGTTTCCATGGAGTTATTTGGGCTGTGAGATTCATTACAAAACCAAACCTATGGAAGATATAATAAAAATGTTGAATGTATTGGATAGAGAATTTTATATTCTTTAATTTTTGTAATAACATAAATTTCCATAAAACAATATTTAGAGGATTTTTTTTTAAGAAACTACTACTTCCAGTTATCCAATTGTTACCAAAACCTTTTCAACTATTCTCATTAATGTCGGATTAAGGAATACGTAGTTAAGTTGGTCTTCAGTCTTGCAGAATTTGAGAAACTGTCCCTCCACATACACACACACACACACACACACACACACACACACACATCATTGTACAAGTGTTAAAATCGGATTCTAGTGACCTTAAAATGTTCATATTCACTAAAATCTGGATATGGGACTCTTAGCGAGAGGTAAAAAAGTTAATAGTATTGGACTTAAAAAATAATAACAAAATTATAGGTACATTATTCAGAAGCTCTTGCATGTCTTCAAAGATTACTATTTTCTAGTAGTGATATACTGAAGCCTCAAGGAACAATTTACTTAAACTAATAGACTGTTATACACATGCAATATCTTCACGCAATATCTACTTTTTTACATTCATAATTTAATTTGGTGTTATGTTTTTCTACGCTCGAATTATTTTCTCTAATTGAAAAATTGCTTTTCTTGTATATTTTATAGACTAACATGCTACTTACATGAACATGAATGAGTAGAACATTCTTCATTGCAAATATAATAATAAATTCTCCCAATACATATTTTAAGAAAGTCGTAGGAATTCTAAAAGTTTTTTTGAATGCTCTAGCTCTACTTACATTTTATTGCAATAATTCTGGAAATCAATTTTATTCAGATCATTTAAAGCCGTTGTCATGCTAATTTAATTTTGTGCAAAGTGTATAACTTTCTTTTGAATTGCGAGGTTATTGAGATCCAAGCAATTTAACAGAAAACAAATCTTGGTTAAGATTAGACATGTAAACCACCTTTGAAAAAATTACACATACGTGTTTTTTGTTCGTACCATGATCCATTTCGCTGAATTTTTTTCTTTTTTGAAGATAATGACCCATGTACTAAGCGCATTATAATGCCGTAGGTATTACTCGTAATACTGGTAACACCACTAGATGGAAATCAAGAAAGTATTAAAAGAAGAAACACTTTATGCTTGCCTGGTTGACATTTCTAAACATTTTTAGCTGTTTATGTTTGGAAGTTAGAATATCGTTGTAATTGTAAAGTTCAACATAAACAAAAACATGTAGTACTTCGTTTCATGCTTCGGGCACAGGTCGGGTTCATGTACTACCGTTTCAAAACGATGCATAATATAAATTGTATGTTACAATTTATCACAAACATAATTTTAACCAAAGAATTTATTTTTTTGTGCTCTGAATTTCAGTAATGTAATAAAAATTGTATTTTTTACCTTCCGTCACCTTTAGGTAAGGAAGGTATTGTCTTTGGTCAAAAAATTCGGTGGTGAGTTTTTAATGAATAAGCACGTTTTAGGGTCCCTACAATACGATTATACCATTTTTAAGATGATGTCTGTATGTATGTATGTATGTATGTATGTATGTATGTATGTATGTGTGTGTGTGTATGTGTGTGTGTGTGTGTGTGTGTGTGTGTGTGTCCGTGTGTGACAAATTTTTCTCCGACGATAACTCCAATACTACAATTCTAAAATTATAATTCTTTCGTATTCCTCTTCTGTACAACCATATGAAAAGTTGACTAGATTTTGGTTATAATTGATCTACCGGAAGAACCCTTATTTGAAGTTTTTAACAGTTTTTCTTAAAAAAACGCAGTTAAATATTATTTTTTGACTTTTTGTTATTATACATATTATTAAAGAAAATACTCCTCTCTATACGGTTTGATTATACATTTTCCATTCAATAGATGTAGATTTAAAGCGTTATAAAGGAATTAATTTTCAAAAATTAGTCAGCTTTGCTATTTATCATGTAAACAACTGACAGGTATATTCAAAAAATTTTAATTGACAGATGTCAGTTGCAAGTGCAAAACCAAATATAGAAAGTATAGGATCTAAAATTGGTATGTCATAGTGTTCCTCGCAAGTGACATGCAGAGAAAGGCCAAAGAGAAGATGGAAAGACTGTATCGCAGAATACTTGAGAAAGAAAGGAATGTGTGAAGAAGATGCGTTGGGCAGGAATGAGTGGAAGAGAAGAGGAAACAGCGACCCCTAATAAAATAGGGGAAAGCTGAAGAAGAAATGAAGGAAGTGCCAAGTGCATTTTACTTAGTGTGTGTTTATGTGATAATTTGATTGGATTTGTAGAACTTTTTCAAATGAACTTTTGGTATGGAATTTGCAAAAAATAGTATGTGTTCGTGTTCGATTTTACATGATATTATATAGAATCTGTTCCATGGACCTTTTGGTATGGGATTTGTACAAAATACATCGAATTGACGGAAGGTCTTGTGCTGGCCACAACAGATTTTTTTATGTGAAATACCTTCATGTATATTTCATATAAATTAATAAAATAATTCATAAAAAAAAAACTACGTATAGCCCGGGACACGAAAGATGAACTATGGAAAATATGTTTAGCACAAATCACTGTCTAATATATGCGCTCCGTTTAAATCCACACGAAATAATTAATATACTTTCCGCATACATATTATAACATATAACAGTTGCCCAAATAAGTTTTAAAGCTACGCAGCACTGCAACAGTCATATTCACAATTAATCTGTGCAATTGGAATTGGTGTTCGTCTCAGTTCCTGTCTTGTTTACACTCGGATCATAGGCGTAGCCAAATGAGTTAGAAGCGGTTAGAAGGAAAACCCGAGGGAAAAACAATGTTATCCTCATTTAATCGCCACTTATATTAGAGTGCCCATTTTATAAGTTCCTGCCTTAAAGTTTAAAAATAGGCAAAACAGAATACATTTCATAAGTCACTTGATAAATATTAGTACTTTAAATCGGATAATCATAGTAGGTATAAGAGCAAACCAAATTTTTAAAAATCAAGTCACTTATGAAATATAACATGGGTTGCCTATTTTTAAACTTTAAGGCGGGATAAATGGGGCACCCAGTATACATAAATGTATGATGAAGTGAGTAATAATAAATAAAAAATAAAATATTAATATATAAATTTTAATAGTGATAAGTTACCATCTGACAATAAATGAAATATTTATTTACCTACTCATCGTAATCATTCTTCATTCATTCGCATATGTTATGTGCGTCATTCAATATAATCTATAATCCTTCCTCTATTCTATGTATATTGCGGAAGGTGAAGATAACAGCATGTTTCGCTAAAATCGATAATCATTCGAAAGTCGATACAATTTACGATTGGTGCTTCGATCTATTGCTATGCTATTGCGTTATCAGTGTTATGTAAAGATGTTCCGGTTTATAAACACTACTACATTTTTACTAGAATTTCTCCAATATCTGAAAATATTTTGGTGAATTTAGTAATATTTATTTAGGCATATTTTCTTCCGATATTATATAATTAACAAAATCCCATCTACAGGGTGATTGAAAAAATAGAGACAAATAGCTATTTTATTTATTATTAATATTAGATGTAAAAAGATACTGAATTTCATTTCTAGTTTCGCCGGAAGCGAAATCATCGTTGATTTTTACATGAAAATGGTTTATACATATATTAATATTCAGAAAGCATTTTAAATTAGATTTACAGTGGTGCCAAATAATTCAAATTTATCAAAATTATATTTTATATATTACTTCGTTTGACATGACATTTGTGCTTTCAGGTTCTTCAGGGTAGAGTGTGTTCTGCAAATCCTGAAATGCAATCATTTATAAGACTTTAAAATTTAATAATGCATGCTTTCCGGATTATTTCCACAAAGGATAATGAATGTATGTATTCAGTATGTAAAAGTTTTATATTTACGCATTATTTTTCAGCGATGTTAACATTGTAATTATAAATATGTACATAATTTCTTCAGTCCATACGTGCTACAATTAGGAAATAACTGTGTAAATGTAAATACTGAATTATGTAACTAAAGAAAATAGGAAACAATTCAATGATCGTTTAACATATTTGATTAAAATAGATATCCTTACAGGAAAAGTTTTATTGTGAGAATATACAGGTGAACACTAGAAACCGTAACAGGCGTTTAATATGGGGAAACAGGTTTACCAAATATTGCCAGTTACATAAAACGTTATGTACAGATTTAAAAATAGAAATAAAAAGAATAATAGTATATTATGTGGCAAGTGTGTGAAGCTGAAATTTTTACATGAGGGTGGAGATTGCGACTCGAGCTGAAGGCGAGTGTTGCAAACCACCCGAATGTTAAATAGGCTTCACACACTTGCCACATAATATACTTTTTCTACGACCTTGCAATAAAATATATTTTTTCTTCACATTGTCATTCTTTTAACGTAAAGCCTCTGTATTATCGACTTATGTAACCATGGTTACCAACGTTACGGGTGTTTAACAGCTTTGTTTTATTAAAATACAATTCAGTTTGTCAGTTTGTAATATTTAAAATAATGAACGGTGCGTGAAATGTTACTTAACGCACAGTGTGCAAAAAATCAAACTTCACACATAAAAATTGATACGTGAAGTACTCACTTGACGCATGGTAGTAGAAAAAATTGTTTTTGGGTGTCAAAATTTGGATGTACGAGTAAATTTAACTCAAAGACGTGATTTAGATATAGAATGTATTATTTCAAGAAATGAGAGTTTTTGACAGATTACTTAGGAGGATGTAAAAAATAAAATATCAAATTATAATGAAAGTGTACAAAAAACCAACTTCAAAATTAATCTTTAAATCTGAATGATTAGGTACTATTTAAATGCGAATAAAATACTACAAACCTTGTCAGGATTGCTTACCCATTAGGAGATAATTCTAACATTTTCAATTTGTTTATTTTTTATTCAAAAATAAATTAATCTAAATAACAAAAGCATCCTTTTGAAATTTGAAAAAAACTTCATAAATTAATATTTTTACCTTCCGTCACCTTTAGGTAAGGAAGGTATTTGTTTTTGGTCAAAAAATTCGATGGTGAGTTTTTATTGAATAAGCACGTTTCAGGGTCTGTAGAATATGATTTTATTAGTTTTACGATGATGTGTGTGTGTGTGTGTGTGTGTGTGTGTGTGTGTGTGTGTGTGTGTGTGTGACAAAATTTTCTCAAACTAACTCTAAGCGTTCTAAAAATTATAATTCTTTCGTATTTCTGTTCTTTACATCCATATGAAGAGTTGATGATAGCTGATTAGATTTTAGTTATAATTGGTTAACCGGAAGTTCCCCTATTTGAAGTTCTTAACAGTTTTTCTTCGCAATTAAATATCATTTTTTGCCTTTTATGTGATTATCATTATAAAAGAACATCTTATAGGTACGATTTGATTATACATTTTCCTTCATATTCAATAAATGTAGAGTTAAAAAATTATAAAGAGATTAACTTTCATAAAATCAGCCAGCTTTGCTATTATCATGGAAACAGCTGTTATATCTATTGAAAGATTTCACATTAAAGATGACAGTGTCAAGTGCAATTTACATAATGTACGTTCGTTTTATAATTTTATTGGATTTATAGAATCTTTTCCATGGAACTTTCGATATGGAATTTGTAGAAAATAGTTTATGTTCGGGTTACAATTTTATTGGATATTTAGGGCTGATATTTCCATCTTCGGATAAAGTGCTGAATAACTTATCTGTCGGATAAATTAACAATATCTCATCAAAAAATGACGTTCAATATAATTTACATCATTTATGTCATTCTTTTGAAGCGAGAGATGCATTCGGGCCGGGCCGGGCCGGGCTTTGAGGTTTGGATCGACTCGACAAAAAAATTAGCTAGCCCGGCTCGAAAATTGACTCGAAATTGGGTCGGGCTTCGGGCCGGGCCGGGCCAAAGCTCGAAATCGAGTGCATCTCTAGATGCGATATTTTATTATGTATCTGACGGATATTTATCTTGAACTTTATCTGGAGATGGCAATACCTGCCCATAGAATCTTTTCCAAGGAACTTTTGGTATAGGATTTTTACAAAATACAAAGAATTGACGGAAGGTAATGTGGTGGCCACATCAGATTTTTTTTAAAAAAAAACAAGGTACAAAATTAATTTAAAAAATAAAATATGGACAGCTTAAAAATATATGTACTCATATTACTCATATTATTAATTACAAATAAATACCCAAAATATTGAGTAGTTCTTATTGAAATATATGAAATTCGGATATTTCTGCACCTACGCCACATAAAAAAGGAAACTAATATAAAATATAGAATAAAAATATTCCCTGCTTTCTTCTTTCGAATTTGTCTTCATTAAACCTACCCAATAATTATATAAAGCTACCCAACAATTAAATGTTAATTCTTTGTAATTATGCAAACAGGACATAGAATTTTCCGATAGGTTAGTTATATAATATAGGTCAGTATAGAAGAAAGTGCATTCATCGCGTATTCTGATGCATATTGCACTTTATTACCCGCTTTAATTAAACACTAATTGCTGAATTAATGCACCCCGGACAGTATACTAACTGTACAAAAATTATTATTAATACATCACGCCCGGTGGCTTTAAACGCTGACTTATATAGCTTTGTTTGTTTTATAAATTCAAAGTTTTCGAATTTCAGTTACCGTTTTACAAATTAGTTAAATGTTACATATTTAACTAATTTGGAAAGGATAAGGAAGTAAATGTTTTATAGAACACATTTTATTTCAAATATACATACATACATACATACATACATACATACATACATACATAAAATCACGCGGTTCCCACTTAGTGGGTTAGCAAAAACCCCAAAACAATAAGAAAAGGGATGAAAGTAAGAGCTCCATTGAATCACTTAACTCTTTAAAAACATTCTTCTTTCGCCTTGTCCAAAATCATCATAACATTCATACAAGAACATATTAATGTGACCGATTTTCGGTAGCGAATAACCGCATCCGGACCACAATAATAGTTACGCAACATTCATCCTTCGCCACACATTCCTATCCATGCACACTTCTTTCACCTCAGCCACATTCATAAACGTATTCATACATAATAACATATTAAAGTGACCGATTTTCGGTAGCGAATAACCGCATCCGGACCACAATAATTACACAAAAATCATCTTTCGCTACACATTCCTGTACAAACATACTTCGTTCTTCTCGTCCACATAAAAGTTCAGCTGTCTCTCCATTCTCATAAAACATTCTTACTAACCATACATCTTCACACCACAATAATTACGAAACAATCATCCTACGCCACACATTCCTATCCAGGCAAACTTCTTTCGCCTCAGCCATATTCATAATCGTATTCATACATGCTTTTCTTCTCTTTCCACTCGGAAACTTACGCTCTTTCAAAACACTACCAATCACATCCATCCACTTACACACTGGACGGCCACGCAATCGAACACCCTCCACTTTACCAACATATGTATATGCGTTTTACAAGTCGTTCACTCATCATTCTCTCCACATGACCAAACCATCTCAACTGACTCACTCCAACTCTCTTAACTACATTCTTCCTAACCATACATTCTTCATACACCAAATTATTCCTCACGCGATCCCGTCTTGTATACCCACAAACACCACGTAAATACCTCATTTCCACAGCAGTCACTTTTCTTTTATGCTTTCTCGTCCATGCCCAACATTCACTTCCATACATCAAAGCAGGCACCAGCACTCCATTATATACACTTAACCGAGCTTCAGCTTATTTCAAATATCGTCGTCGTAAAGTCAAGAAACTTCTTATCTAAATATAATAGGTTTTTGAAAAATGCGAAAACGTCTTTACTTCAGAAATGTTAGATTGTAATATATGCTCTTTTAGTCGTTAATGTTTATAGAATGATAACAAAATGATGAAGGGTATAGTGTAACATACGATATGAAATTTTCAGCTTACATTTCCTATCATTTTCATATACCTACGAGTATCTATTTAATTTTTACTCTGTACACTTGTGCACTTTTACAAAACTTGTTACAGGGTTTTGCATCCGATGCGGAATTAGTTACGAGAACGAAGTAATCACGTAGGTAACTCAGAAATTTCATAAATAGAGATACAAGGTTTTGATTTTACAGCGACGATATATTTTATTTTGTCTACAACTAGCAATAATGTTGACATTTTTTCATTAATAACAGTGTGCGAAGTGGGTGAGTTTTTGTACTACTTTTTTGTTATCTAGACAATTTTGGATTTTGGAAATCTTTTTTTCGTGGATTTATTTCAATAAATTTAATTAAAATCCAATAAGTTACTATTGATTACGCCTAGACTTAATTTATTGAACTATTACTGTAAATTATTAAAAACAACAGCATTTACGTACTTTTTCATGTTACCTTGGTTACTTGTTGTTTTTTTGCTTTTTTTCACATTTTTATGTCAATGTATCACCTGAAGAAGGCACCAGTTTATGGTGCCGAAACGTTGGGTTTTAATAAAAAATACAGAACATAAGCTAAAAAGTTAGTTTTATTCCAATTACTACTGTAAACTTTATCTAGCCTTTCTATACCATCTAGAACCTAGAATATTCTACAATATAGAAATTGTGCACTACCGTATATACACGAGTACAGAGGTGTTATACGACGCGACTTTTATTTTAAAAACTATTTAACAATATTTTTTACAAAATTTGGTATCTAAAGTTTTTCCGATCTAATAGTTATTAATGTTTCAAGGCACTAAAGTTCTATTTTGCATCACGAATGTGGAATTTATTAGCCGAGACTCTCGAAAAATTGTGAAAATAAAAGGAATATTTATTTTATAGGTTATGTTTAAATATAATCTGACATTCAATGTTGCTAACCTCGGACATTGAAGTTATTGTAAAGAACACTCAATTACCTATGTGTTTTGTTTCAAACTTATTCATCGGAATTATTTAGATCGTACTTCTTGCAGATATTTTTGTCATTTTACATACAAATTAACTACTGTAAATCGTACACCTGCCCATATTATCTTACATGTACAGGAATTATCATAAGGTTGGTAACACTGCAGTTGCATGAAATTGTCGTATAATGGATTATTTTAATGCCGATTTCTGAGCTTCTAATAACAATTTTTGTGCACTTTAGTGGCGATTTCAAATAAAATATATTAAAGCAGTAGCACAGTCCTTAACTTTTTTATTTTAAATGGAATTCTATAGTTTTTATTATTCAGCTGAAAATTTTATAAATGAATCAAACAAAAACATTTTATTTAAGACCAACTGTATCCAGTTTTTTTGATATTTTGTCTAAACACGGAAATCTATTTTTCATGAATGAAATAGAATTTTTGTAATCTGTAAAAACAGTTTTATAAATAATACTTTTGTTTACAGTATTAAAAATTTACAATCTAAAAGTTTTGTGATTTTAGCTAAGCTTTACGTGGAATTTTTAAATTACAATTCAAAAAGTCACGCAGAATTCAAATTTACTTATAACTTGTTTTAGCTAAAAATGAAGATGTTACTACAGAACCTTTTAAACTACATTGTAAATAAATGAATAATTCGGCAACGTGTTCTTTAGTTGTGTTCGATGTCGCATTTTGGCATTTAGGATTTAGGTCTTCTTCACATAAATACAACTCCGAATAGCACACAAGTGACATCCATTGGGTTGTATTTGTATAGTAACACTTTAGAGTTTAGAACAACAAAAATGAATTATACAATTCGATTCAACTTGATGCTTGAGAGTAAATGTTAATACTATATTTCATAAAATAGAAGCTAAAAAGCTATTCTTTGACAGTCAACTTCAAGGCATACTCAGAAAAAAAAGAATTGAAATTTTGTCTAATTATAATTAGATATTATTTTATTAGGCAATATATCTAATAATTTAGTATAATTTAAGAATCTTAATTTAGCATTTTAACTAACTCGAAATAGATAATAAATATTTTGTAAAAAATCGTTAATTTAAATATTATTTTAATTATTTATTTTATTTAATTTTACAATATTTTGGCTTCATTATTTTTGTCCTACAATTTTCGGTGATTTATCTAATGAATTAGGTAAGTAAAAATTATAAATGTAGTCATTTAATCTAATTTTGTATTTAATTTCACTATAATTTGTTATTACAAATTTAGAAAATTTAAATAAATCAACTTAGATAATTTAATAAAAACACATTAGTAGGCTGAAAATTACAGATTTGTTTAGTTAATTTAACTACAATTTAGATTGTTATATTTTTCTGTGTAGTGTGCTCCTGAAAAACCCTATAATCTAATTGCTAAAATCCTAAATAATCACTAGATTTAGGGCATATAAATTTTGGATTTAGATATTAGGGTGATAAAAGTGCAACATCGGACACAGCCTATATCAGCAAAAACCATATTTTCTTCCTGTAAGCTAAACCTGCAATGAAAGATTACATAAGAATAACACCACACTGGTTTTCTCCCAATATTTGAAGGTCCTAAAAGATGTCTCCAAGTGTAGAATCGTATGATAAAAAAACAAATTTTGAAAACGAAGTGATGTCTTGTTTGTTTCCGTGTATTCTTCAATTGAAACGGAAGGTCATGGAACAATGACATTATTTTTCTCTATTATAAAATCCGCACAATGTTGATTATATGTTCCTTATTAAATCATTCTCGTAACTCTTTCAAACTGGACAATATTTCCTTCTTGCACTTTCTTAACAATCACCGAATTTCATCTCTGGAGATGACTCCCTCCCCCCGCGTTGCCCCACTTGACTGACCCACATTTCAATGTCAATGGCACGCCGCAGCCTTCTCGATCTCACCTGCAGTGTACACTCTACACTGAACTCGCGGAAAGCAGAAAGCAGACACACGACTCACGACTTTGGCGAAGCATACACAGCACAGTGCTCAGCGTGAACGTATATTGAGTATAATCAAATTCGCGCGTGTTTAGATCAGTAGCTTGAAGATACCGCGAGGAACTAAAAGACTCGTGAAGAAGAATAGAATTATTGTGGGTGTTGTGGACTGTGTTGTCAATTGATTAAAGTGAAGGTGCAATTTGGAGGAATTTGGTGAACGAGATATATTAATAAGGTTGGTATATTTATTTATATATAGTAGACATTAGTGACATTATAAATAATATATATATACAGGGTGTATCAAGATAATGGAACAGTGCATTTTATTCGTGTATGTGAAAAGATACAGAAAAAAGTGATTAAGATATTTTGTAAGGCATAGAGGGGGACATATTTTAGCATAAACTTTGTTATCTTAAATCCAGTGGTACTCAAACTATAGGGTAATATTATATTTTTTTAAATGGCATTATATATATTTTATTAACTCATTAAATAGAGAATTTTGTTCTGAATTCAACGATGTAATAATATCATACCCTTACATTGCGAAAAAATTGATAAAAATTAATTCAAAGTTAATATTTCATTTCTACTTCTATCTAAGTAATCTAAGCAAACATTCAATCAATAAAACAAAATAAAATTTATTTTAGTTTTATTACATGCAAGTAAGCTACGATTTTGGCAATAAATTCTACTTTTAAAATATTTTTTTTGTTTTATTGCTTGAATGTTTGCTCAGATTACTTAGATACAGTAGAAATGAAATACTAACTTTGAATTAATTTTTATCAAATTTTTTGCAATGTAAGGATATGATATTATTATATCGGTGAATTCAGAACAAAATCCTCTATTTAATGAGTTAATAAAATATATATAATGCCATTTAAAAAAATATAATATTGCCCTATAGTTTGAGTACCACTGGATTTATGATAATAAAGTTTATTTTAAAATGTGTCCCCCTCTATCCCTTACAAAATATCCTAATCACTTTTTTTTTAATCTTTTCACATACACGAATAAACGGCACTGTTCCATTATCTTGATACACCCTGTATATATATAAGAGAATTATTACATCGCCATACAAAAGATGGTGGTTAACAAAATAGGTATATTTTTACGAAGTTTATAGACTGAGTGACATATGATTTATTACATTACATGTTCACAATAAATGCTCGGAGCCTTAGGGCGTTCTTGAAGTAGTTATATATATCATACATCTTATTTTTCGGGACTTCTGCCAGCATTGTACTGAAGTTAAGTTCGTTATTGACGGCGTATTGGTCCAGGAAAGAAGCCCTGTAGGATGAGAATATGGGACACTGGAATAAAAAATGTATTATATGATTGGGTTCATGGTTGTTACAAATGTTGCAGATTTCTTCTCCCGAGAATTTGTGACATGTTCCTTCTTGATACAAATATAATATGTTGACATTTGTTGTGCGTAATTGACTGCATATTTTGAGGACAGCATAGGGAGTATTAATATCAAAGTAGTTGCAAGTTGTGTTGAAGGTTTTAAAGAAAGGATTATGAAGGGAGTTTGTGATGAATTCAGAGTCCCTTTGGAAGAGGTTTTCATTATATGCCAAAAGTATGTTGTCGAATTCTTGCTTGAGGAGTAGAGGATTTTGTTCTTCCCATATCCAGCTGAAGTTTGCTTTGTTAAGCATTAGTTCCAAATTTTTAGCCCAATTCCATTTAATTTGGTTTTCCTCGGTAATTGAGCGGTTGTCTCTTAGATTAAGCAATTTGTTGTAACATACTTTAACATGTCTGTCTTCTGGCATTAAAAGAATCTTGTACCACCAACGTAGCATTTTTTGTAATATAAAAAGTTCCAAGTTTGGTTCTTATTATATAATTTGGCGTTGTTCTTTGCCATGATAAAATATTTTTGAAAAATTGTGCTTGCGATCTTTCAATACTATTTCGTTGTGACTGATTTACACAAAAGTATCTTCAAATAATAAACCTTTTTGCACTATCGTTTTTTACATCCCGCTACCCTTGGTAAGTGAGGTATATGGATCGTGCTAAAAATCGCATATCGAGATTTTAGTAAATGGTCGCGTTTTAATATCCCTAAAATCCAATTTTAACATTTTTACAATGTCTGTTGTGATGGGGTCGCTTGGCCGTGTGCATATAGTGTCTGGTTGCCGTTCTGGTGACCCGGGTTCGATCCCGGCCAGTGCAGACTTTTAATTGCACTAAAGTGATCCCTATGGTGCACTCTCCACACCAGCTATGAGTGCCCGTGAGGTGTCGCCTAGTAATCGCCCACACGGTAAAATATATCATCATTACCGATGTGTACATGTGTTGTAGATACTAACACACCCAGTAATGAGTAATATGCCGTGATGATATATTTAGTTATTTATGTCTGTTCGTGTGTGTGTGTGTATATAAGGATTTTGTCAACGCTCTAACTCAAATACTATCATTCAAAAAATTTTGAAACTTTGTATTTCGACCCTATTCTAATATGGAAAGAAACCATTAGATTTTGGTGTAAATCGGATAATCGGAAATGGCACTTTACTTGAAGCTCATAATGGGTTTTCTTCAAAGCACATAATATGACTCTGGCTTTATCACTGATTTATCAAAATTTTTTGGCGGCCTGGGTTTGAATCTGATTGGATTCAATTTGAAAGCTCGGCAGGTAACGTCTAATAAGTACCATCTTGGGTACAGTCAAAAATTTGTGAATAAGAACAGATTGGCAGACCCTAAAAAGAGGAATATACCGTGATGATGTATAGGTATTTATTTACCCATAAATATCTTCCAATAGTAGTTTATATACAAATAATGTTATTATTAAGATAAACTATTGAAACTCGATTGAAACATTGAAATTCCAAAATAGGGACTTTCTAAATATACCTCAACATAATCTAAAAAGCATAAACTTACTCCCGCAAAATTCGGAACTGTATAAAACTGTTCTCATCCCCAGTGTATGTTTAGAGAAGTCGGAACGCCATTTTGAACTGTTTCTCCTGTGAATTACACGTCAAAATACGTCTGTTGCAAAAGGTCCCTTGTAAAGATCATTTGGATACAAAAGGTTTTATTCGGTTTTGAAGTGTGGAGAGCTAACTTTTTATAGGGTTACCTCAAAAAGATCTAGTGCTATTTTGTTGTGAAAGGCAGAGAATACGGTTGCGGCGAACGTGCGGCGATAGTCAAATTCGTTAAACGATAGATATCACGCTTTAATTCGCGGACCATATGAAATAATTAAACTCTAGTGAAACAAGGTAGTGTTGTGAATAAAGAAAGTGAAGTAAGAAGTACCTAGAAGCTCTAAATTAGAGTAAAAAAGTGTATACAGCGGTGAGACAGTAGCCAAGGACGTACATATAAACTGTAAGCAAGCGTAGTTTAGCGGCGGTAAGCTAGAACCTGCATACCAAGATAAAAATTTTAGTCAGGCCCGTACTCAGGAAAGTTGTGCAAATATGTCGGATAGAGATGATTACACGTCGGATGACAGTAAAAGAAAGAGAGAAAGTATAGATGGACAAGATATAACAAAACGAAGTAAAAAGACTATGAGAACACCGGACAAAAGTAACAAAGAAGGAAGTGATAAAATAGAATTAAGAGATTTAATGGAAATTATATTACAAATAAAGAACGATACAAAAGAGATAAAACAGGATCAGAAAGAATATAAAGAGGAACTACTACGAATGAAACAGATAAATGAACAACTGAAGGAAGAAAACATAGAGATAAAAAAAGAATTGAACGACATGAAAGAGAGAATCGAGAGATTAGATAAAGAAAAAATCAAAAATAATTTCGTGATTGTAGGGCTAAGAACAGACTCAATCAGCAGAAAAGACCTAAAAAACACCGTGGAAGACTTCATACACAAGAAAATTGGAGTTAATGTACAAGTGAAGGAAGCAATAAAGATAGGAGAGAAGACATGTAAGGTACAAATGGAAAATTTTCAAGATAAACAAAAAGTAATGGCGAATAAAAAGAACCTAAGAACCCTAAAGGACAAAATCTTCATAAACAACGAACTAACAAGAAATGAGCGCGAAATACAAAAGGAAATAAAAATGTTAGCAGAGAAAAATAAAAAGGCAGGAGATATATTGAAGATAGGCTATCAGAAAATAACAATAAATGGAAAGGAATGGAAATGGGACAAAACACAAAAGAAGATGATAGAGGTCAAAGAAGAAGGAGGTACTGCGTCAAAAAACTAAGGGAAAAACGAGGAAAATTGCAACAAAAAGGAAAGACGTCGCAAGCAAAGGAAAAGGATACGATAAGGAACAACAAAACACATATAATTAAGTACGGGATGGGCAAAATAAAAAATAGAGTAAATAAACCAGGGAAAATAATAAAATTTGGAACATGGAATGTAAAAAGTTTAACAGGAAAAGAATATGAATTAACAGAAGAACTGGCAAAAATGAATATGGATTACGTGGGTATAACAGAAACAAAGAGGAAAGGCAAAGGAATCACAAAGACACAAAATGGATATTGGATGTACTGGGTAGGAGTATCGGAAAAAGAAAACGCCAAGGCAGGGGTGGCAATTTTAATTAAAGAGGATAAGATGAAATATGTTTCGAAAGAAAACCTATTGAATGAAAGATTACTATCAATAAATGTTAAGGAAGGAGACGAAAACGAAGAATATACGCTAATTGTGGGCTATGGACCGAACGAGGACGCAAGAAAAGAAGAAAAAGATAACTTCTTTAAAGAACTACAAGAAATAGTAGACAGAAGTGAAAAGAGAGTAATAATAATGGGAGACCTTAACGGGAGGGTAGGAAATAAGAATGATGGAATAGAGTGGTGCTTAGGTAGGAATGGAGAGAATGTGACGAATACAAACGGGAAAAGAATAATAGAGTTTTGCCTAGAGAATGAGTTCAAAATCGGAAATACACACTTCAAGCACAAAGAAATACATAAAATAACAAGACAAGTTATAAGCAGAAATGAAAAATCGATTATAGATTATTTCCTAATTAACATAGACAGCTGGAATAGAGTAAAAGACATAAAAGTAAAAAGAGGACCAGAGATTGGGAGCGACCATTTCCTTGTAACAATGATACTAAAGCAAGAAGTAATCACAAAAAACGAAACCAAAAGAAAGATAGTAAATAAGAAAATAAAATGTCATGAACTTAGAAGACAAGAGATAGAAGAAAAATTTCAAAAGAACGTCAACGAGGAGTTTAAGAAAAAAGCAAAAGAAAAAGAAGGAAACATAGAAAAGAAATGGAAGAACTTCAAAAAGACAGTACTAGAGGCAGCAGAAAAAAGCTGTGGCACGACTAGAATAGTGAACAGAAACACAAACAAAACTAGATGGTGGTCGGAAAGGGTAAAAGTTACAGTGAAAGAAAAAAAGAACAAGTGGAATAAATATCTACAAACGAAAGAACCTACTGACTATGAAAAATATAAAGAACAAAGGAAAAAAGTAAAAAGAGTAATAAAGGAAGAAAAAGAAAAAGCATGGAGAGAATTTGGTGAAAAAATGAAAAACGCATACAATGAAAACCAGAAATTATTTTTTGGAACACTTAAAAATATAAGACAAAAGAAGACAGCAACAATTACGAACATTAAAGATAAGGAAGGAAAGACGATAGCAGAAGAAGACAGAATAATGGATAGATGGAGACAGTATTTCATAGAATTACTAGAGGGAAATGATACTAAAGATGAAGAACAACAAGAAAGCCATCGCACACGAACAAAGGAAACAGAAATAACACAAGAAGAAGAAATAAGCTTGAAAGAAATAATAGAAGCAATAAGAAAAACCAAAAGAGGAAAAGCTCCCGGACATGACAAAATAACAGCAGACATGCTGAAAGCACTACCCGAATCAGCACTACAGGAACTTAAAGACATAATGAATGAAGCGCTAAAAGGAATAACACCAGCAGAATGGCAAATAGGTATCATAACACCAATATTTAAAAAAGGAGATAGCAGAGAGTGCCGGAACTATAGAGGAATTACCCTAATAAGCACAGTGGCCAAAATATATGCAAGAATCCTGGAGAGTAGACTAAGAATAGAGCTGGAAGAATCTTTAGAGGAAACTCAATTTGGTTTTAGACCAAATAGAGGAGTAAATGATGCGATATTCATACTAAGACAAATAGGGGAAAAGGCAATAAAAGAAGGGAGAAACGTACATGTGTGCTTCATTGATCTAGAGAAAGCGTTTGATAGAATCAATAGAGAAGACATATGGAAAACGCTAAGAAAAAGGGGAATATCAAATACGTTAATAACAGGAATTCAGAGCCTATATTCAAACACTAAGAGCTATGTAAGAGTGAAACAAGAGACCTCCAATAAATTTGAAACTACAGCCGGAGTAAGGCAAGGATGCATTTTGAGCCCGCTTCTGTTTACGCTAATTCTTGACGAAGGAATAAAAGAGACAAAGAAAGAAGTAAAGAAATACTACATAGGAAATTGGAAATTGAGAAGAGTGGAAATAGCAGAATTATGCTATGCAGATGACATGGTCATCATAGCAGAAGACGAAAAAACCTTAATAAGGAATATAGAAATATATGATAAAGCGCTACAAAAATTAAACATGAAGATCAATAAAGAAAAAACGAAAACCATGATACTAGGAAGAAATGAACAACACCACACGATACAACTAAAAAATGAAAATCTACAGCAAGTCCAAAAATTTAAATACCTGGGGGCAATGATCTCAGAAGATGGAAGATTTGATGAAGAAATAAAAGAAAGAAGAACAACAGGAGGCAAAATATTTAATAGCATCAAACACAGCTTCTTAGGAAAGAAAGAAATACCGAAAGAGACCAGGGTACAAATATTTAAGAAAGTAGTGACACCTATACTCATACACGGAGCTGAAACATGGACATTAACGCAAAGACAAAAAGAAAAAATTACGGCTACCGAAATGAGATTCTTGAGAAAAATAGAGGGGAAAACAAGACTGGACAGAATTGAAAACACAACCTACAGACAAAACTTAAAAGTAAAAGCAATAGAAGATAAGATAGCAGAAGGACAGATGAGATGGTATGGGCATGTAGAAAGGATGGGAGAGGAGAGAATAGTTAAAAAAGTGTTTGAAGCAAAAATTGGAAGAAAGAAACCACGAGGACGACCAAGAAGAACGTGGCTGGAAGAAATAAAGGAGGCAGCGCAAAGAAGAGGTCTAACTTGGGAAGAAACGAAGACAGCAACACAAGATAGAGCAGAGTGGAAAGAAATATGGAGAAGACCAACAAATCAGAACTCAACCCCCTCCCCCGCAGGCCGGGGGAACGCCTTACACCCGTGAGGGTAGAAAGGTGCAGGATTAAGTAAGTAAGTAATACTACAGCTTGATACTATTGCCAATTGCCATTGTAAAGCGTGGATTACACAATGAAGTTTTTATTTTTAAGTGCCTTGAAAAGTGTCTTTATAAGTGACCTTATAAGTTTATTTACATGATTTGCGTGAATTAAAATTTTCTAGTGTCAAAATTTGAGTTATACATTATACTGTCATTAAATTTTCATCACTTGAATTTTTCGTATATAACCATCAAGATTTCAGTTGCTTCTCTACCCCATTTTGCAATTTTTCAGTTTAATATCGATCACTTATAACACTACTTGCAATACATCAAAAATTTAATCACAAATGACATTTGACTGTCAAACTTATAGAGACTTTTAAGAAAAAGTAGCGCATGTTTCAGTTTTTCTTTAAAAATTTTTCGTTAAAAGTCTATTCATTTGTCTCTATTGCATTCATGTCATTGTGCGAGAGAGAAAACTTTGCAAGTCACTTTAAAATAAAAACTGCATCTACACTATCAAGTTGTTATTTTCAATTGGTTCAGAACCTTCAGAACAACATAAAAATACATCGATTTCATTATTTATCATGTGTGGAATTGTCTTCAAAAAACGAATAAAATTTGCAAAATGAACAAGTTAGATTTTCACCTCTTGTTCCACCTAGGATCGATACATTTTTTTATAGGCTCTATAAGTCTCTTTATTTGCAATACGAAAAGCCGCAAATATGTAAAATGCAAGGGAAACTCGAAAATTATAATTATAAAGCAAAATGAATTTGTCTTCAACTTAAAATAATTTAAAAAGCAATACGAAAATTAAATTCCCATTATAAATATATGTTTTTGTTGTATACGTCCAATTGAGTATTTAACTGTATTATATGTGTTAAGTTCTTATAAATTTTACATAGTTCATAAACACAAACACATCATTTTCCCGTTACAGCTAGCTTGTACTCGTATGAAAAATATCACTAGTTTAGCACAATTTTATTACGAAGAAAATAAAGAAATTCCTGTTACTTTACTATGATTTATAAACCATATCAGTTTTTTGCAATACGTAAAAATTAGTTCGAATTATACATATTTATTTAATTTTATACGAAATTAGAAATGTTTTTAATTTATACTTGTACTAAATAATTATTCAGAAATTTCTTAATACTGTGTCAGCATTATTTTTAATAAAATAATTAAAAAGACACTAATTAATAAACAAAATTTTGCAATAATTTTGCAATAATAAATTAAATTGTAAATATTATGAATCATAAAAATACTGGTTAACGATTATACCTTTCCATATATTTATTTATTTGACAACATATGCAGAATATACAATAAAATACATAACAGACTGGTACCTATATCGGAATCGCAAGACGCCCCATAGTAATTTCAATGTTGAAATATATACTATCTCCCCTTATTATTTACAATTTTTTGTAGAGAAACAAATTGCATCTGGGTGGTGATTGTCCAAGGTGTTATTGACGGGGGATTAATGTGGGGGAGGGGGTTTGTACAGGGTGGAATAAATTCGCGTTCCTTATATGAAAAACTTTCTTATTATAAACATAACAGAAAATTGATGTAGGTCTTTATGGGCCAACTTTTTGCGACAACTTTAATAGGCACGTCACGTCTTTTGTTTTTGAGCCACAAGCTAAAACTTGTTATTTCGAAAATACCTAATATCTCGCTTATTATGAGAGATACAGAAAAATGTTTAGATATTTTTATAGTTTTTTACGTAGAATAACGTGGTGTAATTAGAAAACTTAATAATTCTCGAGATATAATACAAACATATTTTTTAACTGGGAATATATCGTCGCGTTCAAGGCAAAACGACACAAGCGCCATTTACATAATAAGCCAGGAGACACAAATAACTGTCTGCGCTTTTATACAAATATATTTTTAATGTCTTAACTGCATTAAAAGTAAGCAGATTTTTTAAAACACTTACTTTGACATCAATAACTCGGGCCATTTCACTCTGCATTCACCCATAAGAAACTACGTAGAAATGGAGCATATGTCATTTTAAGCCTGCGTAATAAAATTGTGATTGTCGCTTGCGCAACTTCAAAGTGAAATATCTACTTAAATAAATTTTTCATACTTATGCTACTGTGTTCAATAGATGGAGGTTACGCCAATCTATCGAAAGGTACCAAAATCGCAAATTACGATTTTTTGGCGCTTAGGCCGTTTTGCCTTGAACGCGACGATATGTTCAAAATAGTATCATCTTTTTACTTATTTTATAAGCTTTTCAACGATGTATAACAAGTCTACATTCTTTTGTTTTAAACTTAAATATCAATAATTTGAGGTGAAAAAAAAAAATGAAAAATCATTTGTTTATTTTTATATATATTTCAAAAAGTTGGCCCATAAAGACCTACATCAATTTTCTGTTGTATGCATAATAAGAAAGTTTTTCATATAAGGAAGTCGAATTTGTACATACATACATATTTTTTTTTTTTTCTAAAATAATTTCTGATTCTGCGTCTTATATTTTTCATACGGAAAAGATCTACTTATCCAAACTTCATCATTTCACCGTTAATCATCCACAGGAAAATAAAACGAAGTCTTGCAATTTTTGTTTCGCAAAAACGAAGAGAAATTTGAGAACCGTTTTCTTGTGCGTCTTTATAACTGCAATTATTATTCTGCGGTTTAACTATAGTTATTATGGATTTTTATTATGGGCAATAATGACATTGCATCAATCAAAATCAAGAATGCTACGCATTCTGGATGTTAATATGTAGTGGAGTACATACACTGTATGTTTAATTGGAGATTCATAGGTAGAAAATAGAAAAGCAATAGGATTATTATTACATAAATACATACCTACATAAGTTTATTTTAATACAACATGCCTAGCATTATGGCAAAAAGTTAATTGAATGAATTTATATGAAAATAAGGAAATACTTTAAGTACTGTTTACATTTACAGTAGGATCTCGCTAGAATTATTAAGAATAAGACATACATGTATTCAAATTTGATGATGTTAAAATTATTGATAAAATTATTAACAAATATCCTCGTTTGCTTAAAGAGACACTTCACATTAATATAAATAAAAACAAATGTGTCAATTTCCAAACAGACTTTAAACATAACCTTAAAATATATAACTTCATAGACAAACTAAAAAGTTGCTAACTACCACACGCATGACTTCATTACTTCCTGCTTTTCTTTTCATTATTTCATCAACTCCGAATTGATTCGGAGGTTTGTTGAAATGCTGTATCTTAAAATTTTATTATCGTAACTTATAAAGATCACTGTGTCTAAAGCCGGGATTATACGATGAAGTTTTTATTTTCAAGTGACTTGAAAAGTGTCTTTATAAGTGACCTTACAACCCAGGGCATCGAACCCGCCAAAAACTGGGTTCGGTTTAGGTTCAGGTTAATTTGTTTTTTGAAAGATGGGTTCGAGTGTGGTTCGGGTTCAAGCATTAATAAAATTTGCGGTTTTGTTCGCGGTTCAGGTTCGAAATAATGTAAAATGAGAGCCGGAATTTACGCAAAACGCAACAAGAAACGAACACAATTTTCACGAAAAGTCAGCCCAGATCGCAACGCAGACGCCTAAGACGTCGATTATCAGCTGTATTTACTTTTCTAACTAAAAATTAACCTGAACCGGAGTTGAACCCCTAACCTGAATTTTACTACACGGCTCGGTTTCGACTCAGGTTCAATTAAAAATATATCTGAGGTTCGGTTCTCGGTTTGGGTTCCCTAAAATGTTACGGTTTGGTTCCGGTTTTGGTTCGGTTCAGGTTTGGGTTCGAAGCCCTGCTTACAAGTATATTTACACGATCAAGTTATGCGTGAATTAAAATATCCAAGTGCCAAAAAATTGTCATTGAATTTTCATCACATGAATTTTTCGTTTATAGCCATCAAGATTTCAATTACTTCTCTACCCCATTTTGCCATTTTTCAGTTTAAAATTAATTACTATATAACACCAAACTTGCACACATCAGAAATATAAACGCTAATGACATTTGACAGTTACTTGACAGTCAAAACTTATAGGGACTTTTAAGAAAAAGTTGCGCATGTTCCAGTTTTTCTTTAAAAATTTTTCGTTAAAAGTCTATTTATCTGTCTTACTTACACTCACATCATTGTGCGAGAGAGAAAACTTTTCAAGTCCCTTAAAAAGAAAAACTTCATCATGTAATGCACGCTTAATACAATTTTAAGATTTTGTAACAAAATTCATCAGTGTATATTCACCATTAGGTAAGAAATATTTTATACTTTTTCTGTAAAACTGTTTTTTTTGCTAATATTATTGTAACAATAGCTGAAGATTGGCTTGACTTAAACCCGAAACGTCCGTAATAAAGAATTTTACAACATACGTAGACCGTTTAAGCCTTTGATTCAGCTTTAAAACCATATGGTAATAAATAAAACATCTTTTTGCCTCCCGCTACCCTTGGTAAGGGAGGTATAGGGATTGTGCTAAAATTGCATATCGAGATTTTAGTAAATGATTACGTTTTAATCTCCCTAGAATCCAATTTTAACATTTTTACGATGATGCGTTACAGATAAATTTAAAACTAATCTCTTTTTGTAAATCCCAGAGCCTATATTTTAAAGATATACACAATGTGTAAAAGTCACTGTTAAAAAACTAATTACTTCAAATTAGTGATGGTGGCATTTTAAAAAGAAAATAGTAAATAAAGCAATAATTATATGCAAAGGTACTTAATATAGTTTGCAGCATTATTAAATATGTAGGTATGCATTTAATAAATATTAAACAGCGGGAGGTATTGTGTTGGCCACATCGGATTTTTTTGAAAGTATTAATGAAATATTGTTTGTTTGGCAACTCTTAATCACCGCTTTAATAATTATATAAGTAACACAAATTTCTTTAATGTTGTTTTTTAAATACAATTATTTACTGTTCTACAGTTATTATTTTCATTTTACTCCAGTTATTTAGTTTTAATTATGAATTATTATTCCGGTAACTGTAGCCATAATCTGTTATCTGGTTAGGGTTTATGGTTTAATACTAACCTAAAACTAGGCGAATCTAAGCTAACAGTAATCGGAGAGTGAAGAGAAGAATGACAGAGTAAAAGTGATTGAGCATGGGAACTAGACACTGGAAAGGAAAGGAGTTCTCATGCTTCAATAGATGTGTGAATGCTGAATTATAATACTATGTGGATGTGGGTTAGGTGAATTTACTTTTGGTTTCTCACTTCCAAAAAAAAAAAATACAATGAACACGGTACATATATGTTGAGCAGAAAGGACGGACATTTTAAAAACGTCACAAAATTGATACTAGTTGCTTAAGAAAAAAATCTATTGACAGATTTGAGTTCGTAATGACATAGCATTTGGCAAAATCAAGTGTGCAAAACAACATCTTTCATGTGGTGTCCGTTATCATTAATGCATTTCTAGAGGTGTTCTACAAAGTTTGCAAACACGCTTTCCAACATTGCTCTGTGAATTTAAATTTGCAAATTGAAAAATATTCTAACGTGATCGGTGGCGCGAAGTTTGACAGACTTCTTTATTAGGTTTATTCGCACAACAGTTAGAAACCGACACAAACCGTTCTGAGCATGCGCATCAGTTTAAAAATGTTCGCATAACAGAAATTTTATATCTACGATTAAATATCATTTGTTTGTTCAGCAAAATATTTTAAGAAATTTTTAGTTTGTGGAATGCGCACTGGAACTTCTGGCTATTAACGGGTATTGTTGTTCCTACGTGCACTTGTACTAGCCAATGCGAGAAAAAAGGAATATTAACATTTATTATAAATTCTTCCAAACCACTAAATATTTGGTATATTGTCATGTAGCTCGTTGCGTGTAAATTTAAGAGAACCAAAAATTGACGTAGGAAATAAATTTTGAACAATAAAGTATTATGTGACAATGACAAATGCCAACAACAACAATCAACATAAGATAAAAACCTTTCTATTCACTCCAGAAGGTAGTAATAACAATAACCTCTCATTCTGATCGCAGAACCCAATAATTTCCAATCAGTTTGAAATCAGGTTCTAACTACACACGCCTATTGAAAAATTGGGAATTATGTAACAAGCTGAGAATAGTGAAATAACAAGTAAATAACTTTAATATAAACTCTTCTAAATTATAGTTTCAATATCAACATTTTAACTCTGTCATCTTTGTAAGTCAAAATTCTGTTTAGAAATAATAATCATTATTCTCTCATATCTCTGTTTAGTCTAGATGTCAACCGCGTAGACATTTATTGTTTTGACAATTAACTATATAAGTTATTGCCTAGACTACGTGAAATCTTGTTATTTTGCTATGAATGCTATTCCCTCGAACCCTTCATCAGATATGCCTGTTGAAGAGATAACCCTTTGTTTTAAGGCAGTCGAGATTAAGGGCTCAGACAGGTCAGACATGTAGTCTGTGTTTAGTTTTTTGGCGTTTTCCGCCAGTACTCATAATTAGATTACAATGTAACTGTAAGAGCATAGTTTTGTGTTAGTAGTTTAGTGTAATTAATAATAATGATTTAGTATTAATGTAATTATGTAAATAAAGTTAGTTAAAGTTTAGTAGCTTCAAGTATTGTGTGTGTCATCCATTTAAGATGTGTTCATCATCTATCATCAAGTGTTTAGTGATAGTGCGAGCGTAAGGGTATTCCTTCTCAGTTAAATGGTGGACAAACCAGCAAGCGTCCACCAGTGGGATAAAGAGAGATAAAGTTAAAGAGAACAAAGAGTAATCAGAATCATCTGACTCTCCCTCCCCCCTGTTACAATTAGTTGCATATTTTGTTGTGTCAACAAATCTAATATAGAGGTACGAGGTGCGTTTCGAATGTTTTGTGAATCTAGTGTTAGTACACAATAAGTTTGTTCAGGCCCGGACTGGGACTAAATTTCGGTTCGGGAGTTTTATCCTGACTGGCCCCCAAAAAAGCTAATTCAGCATATAATGTTTTACTAGAAAGAAAGCGACGATTCATTCTTTCAGTAGCCATGTCAAAAATTACATTGTGATAATTAAAACTTTAAATAAGTATCATAAAATTCAGTCCACCGGCCCATACCCGGACCGGCCCTTCGGGAAATGTCCCGAAGCTCCCTTTGGCCAGTCCGGGCCTGGGTTTGTTCCAACATACAGTTTGCGGTCATTCGTGTTTCGGTTTCGTGAACTATTTACTACGCATGCGCTAATAAAGTACTAATTTTGCACTGAATCAGAACTGCATTGTGGTGGAATGCAGAATAGTCCTCGGATCCTAAAGAAATTTTTAGTTTGTGGCATGCCGTATTTTGGAAACCAATGAAGCAAATCAATAGTAATTCTAATATATTTATGTACGATTGAAAATATGTACATTATTTTTACTAACCTTAATTTTATTAGATTCAAATACATATATTATTACTACATTCTCCTTAACACGGTTTCACTATTAATTTTAATGTAATTGCAACCTGACAGTGACATTTGTTTAAATATGTCAAAATTGTTATTTAAATATTGTTTTTGTTTGAGACATAGGCAAAATGATATATGAAAATAAATAATATTATTAATTTATATTTAAAGTTATTTAGAGTTATTTACTAAATGCTATTATCGTAGAATTGAAGATTGTACCATTATATTTCATTATTATTAGTAAAAGTTGCTGAAAAATTATATTCAACGAATTTTTTTCAAGAAAAACTGTTAAAAACTTGTGCAAGTGATACTTCCGGTTATCCGATATACACTGAAAACTAATCAGCTCTTCCCATATTAGTGTAGAATGGATATACAAAATTTCAAAATTTTCTGATTGATGGTATTTGAGTAATCGTGTCCACCAGATCCACACATCCACACACACATACATACCCACAGACATCATTGTAAAAATGTTAAAATCGGGTTCTGGGGACATCAAAACGTGCTTATTCACTAAAATCTCTATATGTGATTTTTAGTACGATCCCTATACCTCCCTTACCTAGGGTAGCGGGAGGTAAAAATTATAGAAATAAACGAACAATTAAAATCGCTGGAATCTCACAGACCCCTCGCCATCACTGCAGGGTTAAACAAAGAAGGTACATTATGCCAACTTTCGTTATCGTCAAGAAAAGGCAGGAAAGCAAAACAAAGTCGACTCCTGATTTTTTACAATGTGCATGGTTTTCTAAAGAAATAGGCTAACTAATATTAATACTATTTTGATTATGGACAAGATAGAAGTAATACTCGTATGTTTGGAAAGGAATGTGTGGCGATGATGATTATTGCAAGAATGCATGAATTTCGCAAATGTATTCACGAAAGAAGGTACGCGATTCGTTGTGCGTGCTGTTAAATTTTCCTCTTAAATTATTATTTTGCCACAATCAGTTTCACTGCATCTTCAACCATTAATTACAGAATATAAATATAAATTTTGTATCACTTTCAAAGTAAACTAATAACATAATCAATAAAACTTTCTTTCGTATGCTGTATTTACCTCTACACCATCTGTTGGTAACGAGGTCTTTCTTGCTATATTTCACACAAAACCGCAGATGCTAAACAGAAATCAAATTAGTTTAAAGCCATTAAAAATGGCGACCGAATAAGGAGAGGCACTTGCAAGATGACGCGATCACCATCACTTTCTCATTCACTAAATTCAGTGCTAACTGTATACGGTAATATAAATTTTACACGCTAATGTCACATACAAAATGTTTATTTCACACTTTAATTTAGAATGTCGTTAAGTTACGTGAAGAAAATTGGTTTACAAATAATATGAATTATAAAATTATCTTTAAACTTAATATTTACTACTTTTTTTTCAAATTATAAGTATAGTTGTGCCATTTAAAATTGGAAATATTTGGCGTCTGTCGGGATCGAACCCGGTTCCCCCAGGTTCGCGACCAGACACTCAGGCACGCGGCCCTGTGGTGCATTCTCCACGCCAGCTGTGAGTGCCCGTGAGGTGACGCCTGGTAAGCGCCCACACGGTAAAATATATCGTCATCATTACCGATGTCTACATGTGTTGTAGATACTGGCACACCCAGAAATGGGTAATATGCCGTAATGATATATTTATTTATTTTATTTTTAAAGTATTCGTGTAGCGTTGATTGACTAATTGAAGATTAAATGGATTGAAAATAATCAGATTAGCAGTAATAATAATTATGTGTATATGTACAATTTAAAACACTTTCCAAAAATATGTCAAATACTCTGTTGATAAAAATCTGTTGTGTCCAGCACAATACCTCTCTCCATTTCCGTCGTTTTATAACAAAAAAATCTGTTGTGGCCAGCACAAAACCTTCCGTCAATTCAATGTATTTTGTATATATCCCATACCAAAAGTACCTTGAAAAAGATTCTGTATATCCTATAAAATTGTAACACGAACACACTATTTTTTACAAATTCTATACCCAAAGTTCCTTTCCATATTTTATTAGGGGTCGCTGTTTCTTACTGTTCTCTTTTAATCATTCCTGTCCAACGCATCTTCTTCACACAATTCTTCCTCTCTCAAATCTTCTGCTACACAGTCCTTCCATCTTCTTCTCTTTGGAGGGACACTCTATCACATTCACACATAACTTTCTGACCCTATACTTTCAACTTTGGTTTTGCATTTGACACTGACATCTGTCAATTAAATTATTCTGAATAAATCTGTTGTTTCCATAATTTTAACAAAGCTGACTAATTTTTGAAAGTTAATCTCTCTTAATGTCTCTATAACTCTATATCTATTGAATATGAACGAAACTGTATAATCAAACCGTATAGAGAATAAGATATTCTTTCATAGTGATAATCACAAAATGTCGAAAAATAATATTTAACTGCGTTTTTTCAAGAAAAACTGTTAAAAACTTCAAATAAGGGTACTTCCGGTGGATCAATTATAACCAAAATCTAATCAGCTCTTCATATGGATGTAAAGAAGAGGAATACGAAAGAATTATAATTTTTAGAATTGTAGTATTGGAGTTATCGTCGGAGAAAAATTTGTCACACACGGACATACATACACACAAACGGACACACACACACACACACACACACACACACACACACACACACACACACATACAGACATCATCTTAAAAATAGTAAATTCGTATTGTAGGGACCCTAAAACGTGCTTATTCATTAAAAACTCACCAACGAATTTTTTGACCAAAGACAATACCTTCCTTTTACGGAAGGTAAAAAATTACAGAACTTTACCCAAATATTGTTTTTATTGTATTTAACATGTCTTGTGCACACATAAAATTCTAATTATATCTATTTTTCATTCTACCTATGAGGAAGTTCCCAAATGTCGGAGATTCTTCCAATGCATTATCATTGGTGATATTTTTATGGATATGTGAATGTTACCAATAATTTTAGATATTTAATTAATAAAACAATAAGATATATTAGTACTTCCCACAAAAGGCTTTCAGAATGTCACTAAATCTGCTGATTTTTGACACTGTTATTTATCTGTCATTATAAACTATGTTACAAATACCAATTTGAACAAAGTATAATAAAAATTTTAAATGTCTCAGATGATGTAGAATTTTCTTCAATATTAGTAATAAAAAAAATTTCAATAATATTTAGAAGAATTGTAACCAAAATCTTTTCAACTCTTCCCATAAATGTTTGATTGAGGAATTTATGTTTAAACTGGTCTTAAGTCTTACAGTTTTTGAGGAATTGTCCATCCAACGTCCACACGTACACACACACACACACACACACACACACACACACATGCACATACGCATACATACACACATGCATACACACGCATCATTGTAAAATGTTAATATCGGATTGTAGAGACCTTATAACGTGCTTATTTATTAAAATCTGGATATGCGATATTTAGCATAAATCCAGTCCCTCTCTTAGCGAGAGGTAAAAAAGGAGTGATATTATGTCTTCGGGTCATTGGACAATTCTTGTTATTTAATCCTACTTAAATATTTAAGTATATTACGTGTCTTTTAAAATTCTTAAAATATTTTCCATTTCTTTCTCAGATTTAAACTTTCTTTTATATTATAACCAAATTAGGGAACCATTAAAACAAATTGATATCAATAAACAAAGAAAAACTGCAAACTAATTTCGTTCCGAAAATTTAATTTCTCTTCCTGTTACAATTACAATACCTAAAACAAAACAATTATTTAAACAATTTATTGTCCCGCATTTCGTAACGAAGAAAGTAAACAATGATATCAATACCAGTAAACAATCCCAGTCACACATTTGTTGTGAAGTAGACTCTCTCTGTTCACGTACACTACGTCTACGTCTACCTTGAGATGCGCGTCGTACTTTCCTCTCGATTTCTCTCGTGAAGATCGAGGTCTGCTGTGCCCAGCGGCGACTAGATGTCTAATGTTTCCAGAACAGGTGAACCTGCCAAAGGCTGTGTGCCAGATCAGGAGTTGAATAATGGGTTTCACTTTGTTAATAGGACGATTAGAAAGAAATTAGTCGGAGATCTATTCATGGTTTATCTGTATTATCATTTTAATAAGTTTTAGTTTCTCTACTTGAATATTGAACAGGTATATTTTATTCTGGTGTGTTATTATATGTATTCAAATGATCATAATAATGAAAAGAATAAATCTATTTCCTTTTTACCTCTCGCTAAGAGAGGTATTGGAATCATGCTAAAAGTAGCATATCCAGATTTTAGTAGATAGGCACGTTTTAAGGTCCCTAGAATACAAGTACCTATAACATTTTACGATGATGTCCGTGTGTGTGTGTATATACGAGCCCTGCGCCGAAAGAATTCGCCCACATCTATTTATTATAATTATTCATATAAAAGGAAATTGTTTACACTTATTCAATTATTATTCCTAAACTTACTTTTATGTTATTAGAGTTAATTAATTGCTTACGTAAAATCATAATTAATAAATGTGTAGCTACCTTGTAAAGAGAAGGGATGTAGGCGCAGGGCTCGTATGTATGGATGTTGGAACCTCAGTTTCTCAAATACTATAAGACGAGGTATGTTTAACTGCGGTTTCCTCGATCTGACATTACTAAAAAGAGCTGATTAGATTTTGGTAAGAATTGGACAACCGGTATCTACATATTATTTTTTGAAAATTTGTTATTATATTAAAGAATATAAAAACTTCTATCCGACACATTTAAAATTTTTATTATACCTTCTATAGAGTTAGAGATAGAGAAATATAAATATGTAAAATAGTATGCTGTAATGAATCCCGCACTCCATGGAACACAAGTGGCATAATTAAAATGTTTGTAATTTACAAATAAATGTCAGTGTCAAAACACCAGAGACATTACTGAAGACCTTTTCTGGAAAGTACATTTAATATTTCTTATTTTATTATTAATTAAATATTTATAATTGTAGATACATATTACATATACATATACATATACATATACGACCCTTCAGAAATACCACTAATCTCATCAATAAAATGGAAGAATCCCGAACATTAGAAGAATAAGAGGAAACTTATTCATATAGAATGAATTAAAAAATATAAAAATATTAAAGAAGATATGTGTTTTCGTGTGTACCAGAAATGTTAAATATGTATGTCTTGTGCTGGCCCGTCAACAGATTTTTTGTAGAGGGATTCATTTCAACGTTTGGTTTTCGAAAATATAGACAAAAATAAATAAATAAAGATTTTCTACCAGCATGGCAATTACTCGTAATTACCCATTTTTGGGTATGCTAATCTGCATGTATTCGCAGATATCAACGATGACGATATAAACTGATTATTTGGCAAATCTACAAAATAAAAATCTGTTGTGGCCAGCATATTAGGCTAACATAAGTATTGTATTTAACATGTCTGGTACTCTCAAAAAATTCTAATTACATCTATTCTTTTTCTCCTACTGTTCTATTCTAAATGTTCGAGTTTCTTCCAAATCAATGACGAAATTGGCGGTATTTCTAAATGGTATATATTATACATAATAATTTTAAATATTTAATTAATAATAAAATAAGAAATATTTAATGTACTTCCCCGTTATTTACAAACATTTAAATTTTCAATTGGTTTCTATGGAATTCATTGGGCTGTGAGATTCATTACAACAGAATATTTTATATATTTACATTTCTTTATCTGTAAATCTATAAAGATATGTATAATAAAAATGCATCAGATAAAGATTTTTATACTTTAATATTTGTAATAACAAATTTTAAAAAGATATGTAGAAGATTTTTTTTAATGAACTACTATTTCCGGTTTTCCAATTGTTACCATTATCTAGTCAGCTTTTTCTATTAATAATATCTTTAAATAATACTTCAGCAGCGGGAACAGATGATATTCCTGCGATACTACTGAAGCATTGTTATAAGTCCGTAGTAGATCCTTTACTTAATTGTGTAAATTCTTCGATTTCAGAGGGCATATTTCCTGACATTCTAAAACTCGTAAAGGTAATTCCATTGCATAAAAAAGGATCCAAGGAACATACTACAAATTATAGACCGATAAGTTTAGTCTCTATCTTTCATAAACTTCTTGAAAAGATAATGCTAAATAGAATCCTACCTTTTCTAGATAAATTTAAAATTATTATTGGAGAACAACATGGCTTCCGTAAAGGTTACAGCACTACAACAGCTCTAGCCACCTTAATGCATAATATTTATGATAACCTAAATAACGATACAACTGTATATGGTATCTTTGTTGATTTGTCAAAAGCATTTGACTGTGTGGATCATGATAAATTGTTGGACATTTTATCTCTCTATGGATTGCGTGGTACATGTAACAAGTGGCTGCAATCTTACCTTTATGATAGAAAACAGGTAGTCTACTGTGAAAACAATAAATCAGATGTTAAATTGATAAAACATGGAGTTCCACAAGGGTCAATACTTGGTCCAATTTTATTTACTCTGTACGTTAATAATATAAATAATGTATTAGGCTCATATAATTTTGTTTCATATGCTGACGATACATCCATTATTGTTAAGGATGATGAAAATATTGCCCAGCATCTGTCAGTGATAATTCAGAATTTTTCAGACTGGTGTGCAAGTCTTAGTCTAACTTTCAATGCAAACAAATCTGCAATAGTTAAATTTTCTACCATTAAGCGCGATGCAAGCATCCTAACCCTGTGTAATAATCATTCAATTCCTCAAGTAACTCATCAAAAAGTGTTAGGTATCAATATTGCTGAAAACTTAAAATGGGATACCGAAATTGATAGTATTTGTACTAAACTTGCCCCCCTTTGCTTTGCCATTAAGAAGCTATCACACATAGTCGACTCTTCCGTAGTTAAAACTTTTTATTATGCAAAATTTTACAGTATCTTGTCATATGGTATAATTTTCTGGGGCTATTCACCTAATGTTACTAGAGTATTTATATTACAAAAACGTTGTATTAGAAATATGTATAATCTGTCTGCCAGATATACTTGTAAAAACATTTTTATCACAGAAGAAATTATGACTCTGCCATGTATATATTTATTTAAACTAATTTTATTCATTAGAAATAACAAAAATATATTATTAAGACATGTAAATCAGCATGACTATAACACTAGGGGAAAGAACAAATTTGTAACGCCTAGATATAGATTAAATGTAACTTTGCAAAATCCTTATGTATTAGGCATAAAATTATATAATCATTTACCTGACGAAATAAAAAACATTGACTCAGATTTAGTATTTAAAAAGCAACTGAAAATGTTTCTTATTAAAAAATGTTATTATTCTGTAGAAGAATTTATTCAAGACTGATTTATGTACAAATTATGTATATCAGTATTTATTGTATGCATTTGTATTTTTTATATGTATTTTATGACATACCATATATCAATGTTTTTGATCTTTTGGTGAATAAATATTATTATTATTATTATTATTATAATGTTAGATTGAGGAATCCGTAGTTAAACAGGTCTTCAATCTTAATAGTCTTATTGATTTTGAGAAATCGTTTATTCAACATACATACATACATACATACATACATACACACACACACACACACACACACACACACACATACATCATCATCATCATTATCATCATCATGAAAGTGTTAAAAACGGATTGTAGGGTCTTAAAACGTGTTTATTCATTAAAATCTGGACATACGATTTTTAAGATGAATCCAGTACCTCTCTTAGCGACAGGTAAAAATAGAAAATATTGATAAAAATAAATATTTAAATTGTTGTTTTTTTAATTCCTATAAAAATATGCATTCTAATATACATTATACATTGTGGAATGCATTATTTTAGTCGCACATCTTTTACATAATTAACATTTATTTAAGAATCACTTTTGTTCTTTGACACCATATTTCAAATATGCGCCTGAGTAAACGATTATAATTATATAAATAATTGTATAGGTAACACAGAAATGCTCAATGTCCTAAGGACATAATGAAGGCTATCCCTGCAATGGTCAGATTGAGGTGGACCAGATTTTTCTTTTTCTCACATAACATAAATATGTGTATGTATGTGTATTAATGATTATTCATATTCTATTTTACTTTATACGAGTATTATGCTGTTTTGGTTAATAATCTGTAATAATTTATTTAGCATAGACATATTACCTTCCGTCACCTTTAGGTAAGGAAGGTATTGTCTTTGGTCAAAAAATTCGGTGGTGAGTTTTTAATGAATAAGCACGTTTTAGGGTCCCCACAATACAAATTTACTATTTTTAAGATGATGTCTGTATGTATGTATGTATGTATGTATGTATGTATGTATGTATGTGTGTGTGTGTGTGTGTCCGTGTGTGCGTGTGTGTGTATGTGTGTCTGTGTGTGACAAATTTTTCTCCGACGATAACTCCAATACTACAATTCTAAAAATTATAATTCTTTCTTATTCCTCTTCTGTACATCCATATGAAGAGTTGATTAGATTTTGGTTATAATTGATCCACCGGAAGTACCCTTATTTGAAGTTTTTAACAGTTTTTCTTAATAAAAACGCAGTTAAATATTATTTTTTGACATTTTGTTATTATATATATTAAAGAAAATACTCTTCTCTATACAGTTTGATTATACATTTTCCTTCATATTCAATAGATGTAAATTTAAAGCATTATAAAGAAATTAATTTTCAAAAATTAGTCAGCTTTGCTATTTATCATGGAAACAGCTGACATAATTATTCAAAAAAAAATAATTGACAGATGTCAGTTGCAAGTGCAAAACCAAATATGGAAAAAAGTATAGGATCTAAAATTGGTATGTCATAGTGTTGCTCGCAAGTAACACGCAGAGAAAGGCCAAAGAGAAGATGGAAGGACATTACTTAGTGTAGTTTATGTTATAATATTATTGGATTTATAGAACCTTTTCAAATGAACTTTTGGTATGGAATTTGTAAAAAATAGTATATGTTCGTGTTCGATTTTTCATGATATTATATAGAATCTGTTCCAAGGACCTTTTGGTATGGGATTTGTACAAAATACATGGAATTGACGGAAGGTCTTGTGCTGGCCACAACAGATTTTTTTTCATATAATTCTGGGTTAATTCAAAATTACATTAAAATATGCAGAAGAAAAACATGAAAATATATTCTTTGCGATATAAACTTAAAAGTTGTATGCTTTTGTAGTAAGAAATAAACAGAGTACTTTGCATAATAAATGATAATGTAAGTGTTGCGTGCTCTGTAATGCGTGTAATACATTAGTACCTCCTTACAACTTGTAGATTGTGTACGTATCGCCTTACAAACAATACCAGGTACAACACAATGTATCAGCTATTTCCTCTTTGTAAACACGTAAGTTCAATTGATTGTTTACAATAGTACATTATGCTTAATTGAATAATTCAATTTCAGAAACATCTAAATGCCATTTATATGTTAAAATTATTTATAAAAAATGTTCTACGGGAAACAATAACAATCACCCCAATTCTGTAAAAAGTATCTAACATTGTAACTTGTTAGCAACGTTACTATGAAGTTACTCTGATAGCAACTATCCTAGTAACTGAATACATATTTCGTATTTTGTATTTATATGTTTAGGAACGTTACTACCAGAGTAACTAAACAAACTTAGTTACTAAGATAGCAGTGAAATGAGGAACATGAATTGTGGTGCGCATGCGTATTTCTTCTTCTGCGTATGTTCTAATCTGACAAGTAACATTTTTTAGTGTTTACAAGTGAACAAGTGTTACCTTTTTGCATCATGGCATATAACAAGCCTAGGGCTTCAAGAACAACCAACGAACTGTTGGAAATATTAATAGCTTATTTAGAAAACTACAAAATAATGCTCGAAATGAAAACACATAATCTGAAAACTAATGAGGTTAAATTGTTATGGGAAGAACAATTTTTTAATTTGTTTAAATAGGCGCTATACGGTGGGACAAGAGTTGTGATTGTTAAACTTTTGCAAACTTCTTTGTTCTTATTTACCTAACTAATGTTAGTAATCGTAACAAAGATTTTTACTCGTTTTACACCGGTGTCTTAATTAAATAGCATTTGCGCTCGAAACACACACAAGATTTTTTCTACAGTCGCCGCAATGGGGTTTCCCACCATAACAAAAATATCTGATGTGGACAACACATGACTTCTTTGTACGCCTGGCGTTACACTATCCGTATTTTGTTAATAATTAAAATATGTATTATTACAGACCCAATCATTAAATTGCACGTATTGGACATAATTTGACATTGACATTAAATTCCTTATTTTTTTGTTATTTTTTATCCTAATTCATAGCAAACTTAATTACAGAAACCAAAAAGTACATAATTTTTAAATTTACATTTCTCGCTTATACAGAGAGCTAATTTAATCATACTTGATATTTTCGACAGAGAACTCAATTTTCTAAAAGCATTTACTGTTAAATTCAAAATAACACCATTTTTTTTAAGAAAAACTGATAACAGCTTTAAGTAAAGTATCACTTCCGGTTAGATCATTTTAACTAAAATCTATTATGTTATTTCTATTAATATAAAAGTATAAAATACCAAATTTGAGAAGTTTTGGTTTATATTTTAATATAGTTTTTCATTAAAATCTATTATAGGCTTCAAGTAAAGTACCACTTCCGAAAGTTATGTAATGACCAAAAAGGGAGGTGCACAACTAGATGTTATAACAGTCCTAAATACAAAATTTTAACTTTCTACGGCTTCCCGTTTTTCAGTTATGCGAGATACTTACGTACGTAGAGACGTCACGCCGAAATTAGTCAAAATGGATTCAGGGATGCTCAAAATGGATATTTCCGTTGAAATCTGGAAACCGAAATTTTTCGCGATTACAATATTTCCTTTACTTCGTACAAGGAAGTAAAAATAATAAAATGTACACTTTATACTTATAGTACTACTCAGTAAATAACGATTATATTTTTACCTCCCGCTACCCTTGGTAAGGGAGGTATAGGAATCGTGCTAAAAATCTCATATCGAGATTTTAGTAAATGACCACGTTTTAAGTTCCCTAGAATCCATTTTTAACATTTTCACGATGATGTCTGTATGTATGTATGTGTGTATGTGTGTATGTGTGTGTGTATGTGTGTGTGTATGTGTGTGTGTATGTATGTGTGTATGTGTATGGATTTTGTCTTCACTCTAACTCAAATACTATCATTCATAAAATTCTGAAACCTTGTATTTCCATCCCATTCTAATATGAATAGAAGCCATTAGATTTTGGTGTAAATCGGATAACCGGAAATGGCACTTTACCTGAAGCTCATAATGGTTTTTCTTAAAAAAATACCATTAAATGCCATTTTTTCGCATTTTATGTCTTATGAAAATTAAAGATTATTGAATTTTCTACTGAAATACATTAATACTTTTTCTATATATTTTACACATAAATTTAAAAATATTTTTTTTTATTAGTCGCGAAGCCTAAGATAAACACAATAATTCGTTTGTTACACAGTTCATATTTCAAATGAATGTAACTGACAGTTAATGTCACTGTCAAAAAACTAATCACTTCAAATTAATAATAGTGACATTTTCAAAAAGAAAATAGTAAATAAAGCAATAGTTTTCTGCAATGGAACAGTTTGCAGCGGTAGTAAATACGTAAGTATGTATTTAAATTAATAAAAATTCAATAGCGGGAGGTTTTGTGTTGGCCACATCAGATTTTTTAATTTTAATTTATCGTTATTTACCATACTTCTTGAGCTATTGCTTCAATCTAATTTAAGCATTTTTACTTTCGTTTTTGTAAATGAATGCCCTATTTTATTTCTATATTCCTTTACACAGAACTACGACATTTTGTTTGATTATGTAATATAGCGCCAGAGAAGTCATATGTCAGATTGACTGGTGAGGTGGTAAATGTGTATGTAACTACAGCGCCCTTAGTTCTTGACTAAACGTTCCCATTATGAATGTAGACAAGTGACATTTCTCAACATTTTATAGTTAGAAATTCGGACACCGTTTTTCCTACTTTGTCGCGCATGAGCGGTAGTGATATTTTGCGTTGACAAAAGCGAGCGCAAATGCCTACTTTGTATATAGACTGTAGAAAAATGGTGGTCAAAAAAATAGTATACGCACCACCACAGAAAAAGTAAAATCACTACTTTTTAAGAAAGCAGTTTCATAATTAAATTACTCCCATTTGAACTTGTTTGGCATACAATGTAGGTACCTGTAGCTATTAGTTTACTATGTAACTAAGAATGATATTCACTATCTAAGTAAAAGAAACATAAAAATTGTAGTTACAAAGAAAAAATATCCAAATTCAACTTGAATGTTCGCCTTTATCTCTCCTCATGCCTTATACATTCAGTTTTATAGAACTTGAGGTCCGATGTCATTTTCAGCTGGTTTTGGGGAGAGCCATTTGTTTTCCGATATTTATGTTTCTAATCGCGAGAGACTTTACGTTTAATTCGGTCACCACCATTTGTGTAGACTTTTAGCCGCTCTGTTATAGGCAATTTCCCGGGGTGTACCATCTTGAAGGTTGTCTATACGTCACACATCACACCCCAAGATTGGAAATGAAGGACATAAATTAATTATTTACATCCGGTTGTATACATGTACAACAAATTATAGACTTCCAACACTTATAAGATAATTTTTTCTTCTTAACTGATTTACTTTCTTATTCAAATTTGCCCCACCTATTGCATCATGGGTTCTCATGTTTAATTAGTGCACATTCTAAGTTGCGAAAAGCGATGTGTATATTCTCTGCCCCCTGTGAACTTTCCGGGTGAACGACACTGGAACAATAGCCCCCGAGTGACGCGCGCTCATGCGCTGACATCCTGTGCCATTGTTACACAACTGCTGGTTACTGCTCTCGCATCATTTGCTTTTCGGAAACCGGAGTGTAACTTGACAGTGACAGCCATAACAAATAGAAGTGCAGATATAGTGATTTCAAAAGTATAAGTTGGCGAAACGTTATTAATTTGTAGTTAAAATAAAGTGTAGAGACTGTAATATAAAGTGAGGTTATCGTATTGTTGGATTTTGAAAACGAAACATAAATTATTGACAGTGCAGGACTTGTAGAACAGATAAAAGAATAATAATAGTGCTTAAAACATATGTGTTATTGTCTTTATCAATCAAAAAAACATATAAATTTAAACGGGTGTATTCTAGTATTGAATGTAATAACATTAAATACTAAATCTATAATAGTGACTGCAAAATAATAATACATATTATAGTGACTGTGATTGCGAATATGCAATAATACTGACTACAGAAAACGAAATATTTTTAGTCATTATTGAATTAGAAATTTATTTTATCATGCAATAGTCATTAGAGAAAACTATAATAGTGACTTCAGAATACGAATTTTTTAATAAAAACAAAACACGAGATCTTCTATTCCATGATAGTCGATACAATCCTCATCGTATAATATTCTGTGTACAATAAAAATACTTATAATTGATTTTCAACATTCTTAGTGACTATAGTGTGTTCGAGAACTTCTATACGGTAATATTGACTATAAATTAAAGAATCCAATATTACATTGAAGAATACTGGAGTTACTTTGACTATAAAATACAAATTATCGTCTTGTGATATTATCTGCAAAATGAGGAAAATGTTGTACTAAACATTTTAGTAGCTATAGTGTACAATATCTTCTAAACTACAACAACTATTTTACTATTTTACTGTTTATAGTAAATGTTTAATAATGAATAATAATACATTAAAATAGTGACTACAAAGTAAAAGATCTTTTGTATCTACTATAACAGGAGAATAGAATGTGTTGATTCTAGTTAATTCGAGATTTTATACTATAATAGTGACAGTGACAAAACTCGAATCTACATAATATATATTTTTTTTTTTTTCTAAATCTTTCTAGTAACTACAATATACGAGATCGTCTATTCTATGCCATAATAATGACTGCAGAATAAAAGATCTTCTGTAGGGAATATTTGTTCTAATATTATTTGTAAAAGCTATCACAATATAAAAGATCTATTATACTACGAATGAAACTGTAAAATAAGAGTTGTGCTTTAAAGCTATAATAGTGACTATAGTGCACAATAATTTTCGCTTTATGTGTTGCTACGTCCATTTTTTAAACGAAAAACTTTAAAATGAAACTAATAATAAATATTTTATAAAATTAAGCAAAAACCGATATCTGTTTAAAATTGAAATTAAATTACAGACTTATTTTAAACTGGAAATTCTAAAAAAAAGAATACGTAATAAAAAATGCAAAACAAATTAATTACCTACATGAGTGTGTCTAAATACATACTTATTTAAATTTGAAACAATTCACATTTAATTAGGATTTTCTTTTGAAATCTCAAATCTCTTGTTACTTTCATGATTTTTTAAATTATTTTATGAGAAAATGTGTCTATTTTTTTAAAAAAAACTGAAATGTAACTCATTAACGCATATTTCCAGTAAACATTATTACTATAACATTCTTTAACAATAAAGTGTAACTTTATAAAAACAACCTAACCTAGTTTCCCAGTTCTCTGACCTAAATAAAAAGTTAAAAAATTATTACATCTGTTTTCTTTAAAATAAGTGTATAAATCGTTTTGAAAATGGCGCTAAGTAAACCGCCCCTACAATGACTATACTCCGCCGTTTATTCAAATGCTTGTGTGTTTGTATCTGCATCGAAAAGGGCTCCTGGAGCCCTAAGAGTGACAAAATACCCCCCACTACTAAAATCACCGTCCAAAAACAAGTGAAAGATGAAAAATTTCGAAAACGAAGCGAGACCTTCAAACCAGAATGGTTGAAACAATGGACGATCAGTAAGGGCTGGATGCACGACCGTACACACATGTTGTCCATAGAAAGTAAAGTAGAAAAAAACACAGAAGTAGATGAATCTACTTCTAGTGTAGATAATGCTAGTGATCTACTATCTATAATAGATAATATAGAAGAAAGTTGTAGTAGTCAAGCTGACAAGAAGGTACAACAAGATTTGGATAAAATAGAAGTAGATAAAAGTGATATGTATTCTGAAGTAAGTGTCAACTATCGTACAAATTTTCCTGTGATCAAAAAGTCATTTGTTTTAGACTCAGATAGTAGTAAACAATCATATACTTTTAGTAAATACTTTAAAACTAAAGATAAAGAAATAAAATACAGTAAAATAGTTTTTCCAAATAGACAGTCATTATTTGAAACAAAAGAAAAACTAAATAATAAACCCGTAACAAAATATAAAACATTTGATGATCTCACTATTCTCGAAAACAAAACAGAATCGCCCAAACACAATATCCAACAAGATACCATCTACGAGTGCTCTGAAGATAGTTTCAGTTTGTACACCAACCCTATATACGAATCTAACTTCAATAGTGTTCAAATAGTTGACAGTAAATCCAATATGGAATCTCTTTACGATTACAGCAAGAACAATACATCTGAATATCAAAGAATTCTTAACAACGATCTCAACACGAATAAGCTAACCTCAAAAAATGAATTCGTACGTCCAAACCCTTTCAAGTCACTTAAATCAAGGTTATCGTCAGATAAATATATAATCAGACATGTACGGATAAGAATTATGTTAACCTTAAGACTGAAAAAGTTTCAAAGATTGTATAGAAAGAGATTGAAGAATAAAAAGTTTGTTAGAAGAAAAGAGAAGAAGGAAGAGGAAAGTGAAGTGATGAGGAGTGAAATAATGAAAGTGCATGATGAACAAAGAAGGATCGGGAATGGGAAGACGTCACTGAAAATACAAAACTTAAGGTAGATCTTATTCTTCTTTTTTTTTTCAAACAAATAAAATATGCCCTACTACTCGTACTACGAGTATACCACGTCTTTAAATAGGGTAAATTCAAATTACAAATTGCAGCATTAAAAATCTGTTGTGGCCAGCACAAGACCTCTCGCCATTTCCATATTAGGCTATATAAGTATTGTATTGCACTTCGCTTTCGAACCGTCGTTTTATAACAAAATATTATAGAACATTACCCAAATATTGTTTTTTATTATACTTAACATGTCTTCTGCACACATGTAATTCTAATTATAACTATTTTTCATTGTATGAGGAAGTTTCTAAATGTCAGAGATTGTTCCAATTCATTAACCAGATTGGCGATATTTCTGATGGATATATGCATTTTACCTATAATTTCAAATATTTAATTAATAAAACAATAAGAAAAATTAAATATACTTCCCAGTAAAAGCTATCAGAATGTCACTAAAACTGTTGATTTTTGACACTGACATGTGTCATTTACAAATTATGTTATAAACATTGGAATTTGTCAACTAGTTTCCTTAGTGCCTTAACCTCTGCGATTAGTTTACTGAATAAATTATAGTGTCTTTATCTCTAAATCTATACAAGATATAAAAATTTTAAGTGTATTAGATGGAGAATTTTATGTTCATCAATATTTAATAAAAAAAACCTCCCAAAAAATTATATTTAGAAGAATTTTTCTAAGAAACTACTACTTCCGGTTGTTCAATTGTTACCAAAACCTTTTCAGCTCTTCCCAGGAATGTCAGATTGAGGAAACTGCAGTTAAATATTTAATTCTTATAGTTTTTGCGGAATCGTGACTACAACATCCAGACATACATACATACATACATACATACACACACACACACATACACACACACACATCCACACACATCCACACACATCCACACACATACACACACACACACACACACACACACACACACACACACAGAGACATCATTTTAAAAATGTTATAATCGGATTCTAGGGACCTTAAATCGTGCTTATTCAATAAAATCTGGATATGCGCATTTTAGCATGAATCCAATACCTCTCTTAGCGAGAGGTAAAAAACAGAGAAAAAAATTGTTTAGCAATTTAAATACTCGTAATTATTGAAATGTTAATGTCACAATTAGGAATATGTTTAACTTTTTCACGGGGAGTAGAATTCGAGATCTTTGTTTCGAAAATCATGACAAAAAAAAATATTTTGCCATTAGAGAGAAAACATACAATATAATTCCTAGGGAGTTCATATATTTCAAGTTTGTATTTTTGTATATCTTTCAAAACTTTTTCTACTAATTTTAATATGGTATAAAAACAACTATTATATATTTATTATGTCCACTGAAAACTAGATTAGGCCTTATTTAAATTTAAAATTTGGAGTATGGTTAAGATGTTTTACTGGACTAGTTCAGTAAAATATGAAAAATTTGTATATATTCTTCTAGTTTAAAAACGGACTATGGGTTGTTTTATTGGGTTTTCCAATAATGCGCATGTAAGTAATTTATGATTCATACTAAAAATATGTGATCAAATTATATGATTTTGTAGTTACGAAATATTTATAATGATTTTGTTTTGATGGTATGTGACACAAATCAGTTAATAATTGCAATTGTAGTGCAATGAGGTCAATGTTCTTGTGATAATAATAATGTTTGTACTATTGTATTGCATTTCGTTATGGTTTTTATTCTTTTTACGAATGTAATTGGCATGTACCATTTATAATCAGATGGGTCAACAATGTTTGCCCTATTACAAATTTCTTGTAAAATGTTTAATAGGTAATTTATATGTAAAGAAACGATACTATTCTTTTAAAAGTTAAAACTAATAAAACAAATAAATATGTAGATACCTGCTTATATATTTAATTCTCAAAGTGTTGTGAAGTTACAATGTTGAATGTATGTACATGTATTGAAACGCGAATGACTATATGTATTATAAGACAAAATTGCTGTTTAATATAATGTTACACTGAAACATTGAAATTGCTCAGTGGGCGAAAAAACAGCCATAACTCGTTGAGGATGATGCTGAACGACCAAATACCGAAACTCGCGTTGTGGTCGTGTTTTTTAGGAATTGCCAGTTAGATTAGGTTGTAGTTTGTAGTTTGTATATTTTTTTAAAATACTAACTGCTTGGTGTTTTATTTTTAAAAACTGTTTAAAATTTTGATCCAATTGACAACTAAAAATCCATTTTTTTGTTATATATCAACATACTTCATTGATCAAAATTTTTAACCAGTTGTTAAAAATTAAGCACTGAATAGGCTCGATTATCAATACCATTTGCTTTGACTGAAACAAACACACTGCCTAACGACGAAAGGAAATATAAAACTTTTTTAAAACTTAATTGAGAAGCGTTTGAGTGTGTTATGTTTCTTTTAGTTAAAAAAAAATATACTGCCAAGTTTTTCTTATAATTGTAGCGGATACATTATCATCCATATTACATAATTTCATTAACCTCTTTACTATACATACTTCAAAAATGTAATATTAATAACATGGCAAATATTGATTCAAATACGTAGAATTATAACACAATAATAATCTGCTACTACACAATAGAGCACCGGATATGCGTGATACAGTTTTTGCTTTACTAGTCTCCCCCTCCTACAACAAAGTTCGTGAACCGATCATTATATTAAAACTTCTGCATACTGTAGTTGGATTTATATTTCATTAAGCCTAATGCCCATGTCACGTAACTACTAGATTAGTTTTTGAATATTTACTCCATTTTATACTCTATTAAAAACTTTAACTAATAATATTTAAAAAAAGAGCGTTTGCAATAGGTATACCTACAATTTTTTTAGTATATGTATTTGAATAGGTATTTTAATTTTGAATAGGTATGAATATAGCAGTTTTGTAATAATTTTACTTATAGTGTAACATGGGCATTAGATAGAGATTTCAACGATGGAGCAAGACAACAAAGTTGTACAAAAGCAATAGAAACTTGTTTAGTTAAATGGTATCCTCTACTTATAAAATGGAGTACTTCACCATAATAGAAAATAATAATATGTACATTTTCTACTTAAAGTACTACTCAATAAATAAATACTAAGATAAAGAAAACAATTTTAGCTGCCGTCACATTTAGATAAGAAAGGTATTGTAAAAATATGAATGATATTTAAATAGTATAGCGTAAATAAAAATTGTAACGAAAATAATTTAATTCAATTTATTAACAGAAACGATGTTGGCTGTACAAACGTTGAAATTACACTGAATGTTTATTTTTCACTTGTTGTTAAGTTGGTATTTGACAAATGATTGCTATTGGCAACCTAGTTGATTGATTTTGAAATTTTATTTTCTAACATAAGCAACTAGGATGATATACCGTGAGTATTTTTTAACGAGAAACATTGGGTTTGTCATATCCATGGTTACGACTTGACATTTGATTGACAGCAATGTATTTGCCCGTTCCATTTAAAATGAAACATAGGGAACAAATTTGACATTTGATAAGACGTCAATAGAGGTTAATTTTGTTTAAATAATTATACCTGCATTCTAAATTAAAATTAGTTGTAGAAAAAATATAGTGTGCACCTTGTGTCCGAGTGGTTTTCTGACTCTGCTAAATACAATATTTAAATATACATTCTAAGAAATATTGTCCGTGTAAAATAACCAAATCGGTTGGTTAAGTAATTTGGTGTTAATTTTAACACAAAAACAAGGATATTTTTCGTCTGCGTTAAAAATACGGTTTAATTAAATTTTGTCCGTGTTAATTAAAATAATTTTTAAAATTGTAACCACATATAGAGTAAATGAGACAAATTACTCAAAAATATGGTTACTTTCAATTATAAACAAATATTTGAGTAAGTTATACTCTACTTTAGGGTATATTTGCACAATATGGTGTTGGAATTACATTATATTTTGTTAAATGTATAATAACACCAAATGGTGTATATTTTATCCCGTATGAAGATACAAGTTTATTCCAGTTTAATACACGCAGCGAGACGGGCAACAGTAGTGTATTGTGCAACTCAACTTTGAGATATACCTACATCACAGATCACATTTGTTACAAAAGTATCATTACTTCAAATATCGATATACCCTGTGACATTAAAATTAATAGTGCTAAATGGATTTCGTATGGTTTTTTGTACAAACCAGGGTACTTCCTCGTATCAGAAATTGTTGAGTCTTTACCAATATTTCACCAAACATTATTACCATAGAAAACACTGTCATGTTTGTTACAAAATCTTGGAATACATTATATTTTGATGAAACTCTACAATAGGCATTTAAAATTGCAGAATTGAATGTATCTGGAATAGAACTAATATTTTTGAATACCGGTTTGTATAAAGAACCATACGAAATCCTCTCATGTTCCGATGATAATTATATTGTACCTAGACATATTTTTATACAGCACTGCCAATCAAAATGAAATTTTTATTTACCTTATTGAACACATATCTTGTTAAAACATGTTGAACATTTCTAAATGTAAAATTTTATCCTTCACCAGAAAATCACCAATTGTTTACCATTACAAATTACAAAATTCTATCTTACAGCGTGTAAATGAAATTAAAGATCTAGGTGTAACCTTTGATTTAAAACTTAATTTCAATATTCATGTGCAAAATATTGTTTCAGGTGCATATAAAATGCTTGGTTTCATTAAACGTAACTCCCAATCATTTACCAATATTCATGCAATTAAAGCTCTTTATTATAGTTTCGTTAGATCAAAACTTGAATACTGCAGCATAATTTGGAATCCTTTCTACTATAAATATGAAAATTTAATTGAATCGGTACAACGTAAATTTCTTAGATATTTATATTATAAAAAGAATAACATTTATCCTACTATTAATATCTCGTATGATGAATTGTTGCGCTTGTTCCAATTTTCTAAGCTTTCATATCGACGTCGTGCTCATTCATTAATTTTTCTGTATAAAATCATTCATAACTTAGTTGATGACTCCTATACTCTATCCATGATACGCTTCCATGTTCCTCCAATATCCACAAGACATACTAATTGTTTCCATCTGCCAATTGCGTCTTCTAACCTACTCCTAAAATCTCCTTTATATACTATGTGTTCCCTATACAATTCGATAAACAACAATGAACTAGATATTTTTGGTTGCTCTTTTATTAAATTTAAAAGAGACTGTTTCAATTATTGCTGTTAATTATTTCTTATTTTTACCTTCTTGATTTTTTTTCTCCTCGTTATAGCTTCTGGCTTAAACTGTTTTGGCATTATACTGTTCTATTATTATTATTATCATTATTATTATTATTTATGCTTTAATATGTTTTTGGAAAGTGAAACTTTGTAATTATTTGTATTTGATCTGTAATTGGGCCTTGGCCTGTTGATCTTTTCTCTCTAAATAAATAAATAAATAAATAAATAAATAAATAAAATTTACTCAAATACGAGTAAATGGATACACTGAGTGGTGGTCACAAATAACACGAAAATAAGTTTTCGTTCATACTGTACCGTGTTTATTGTACACATAAAACAGTATTAATAACTAAAAACGGTGAATTTTTTAAACTATTTAGTGTAAAAAAATAAGGTAATTAACTCGTACATTTAGTTAAAATACTATTTTCAGTGTAAATTTTAACACGCAGTATTATTTTTAACCAGAAATTTTGTGTTAAATTTTAAACCAATTTCCAGTGTACTTTTTAACCAAACAGATACTTTGTTAAAATTACACCTGATCTGGTGGACCTCCTGGAACCAATTTTAGTGTTAAAATTGTTTAAAAATTTCTTAGAGTGTAATACTTCTGTCAAATTCATTCCCTATGTGTCATTTTAAATGAGACAGACAAATACATTGCTGTCAATCAAATGTCAAATCATAACTTATAGGAAAATTCAACGGTTATCTGTCATATTGACAAGATGGCATTAGTAGTTAATTTTGTTTAAAGAATTATACTTGTTTTCTAAAAATTAAATTTAGATGTAGAAAAAAATACTGTGTGCACCTTGTGCGCGAAATATGTTTAGTTTTCTCGAGTGGTTTTCTGACTCCGCTAAATTTCTTACAATATTTAAATATAATACTTCTGTCAGATTCGTTCCCTATGTTTCACTTTAAATGGAACGGGAAAATACATTGCTGTCAATCAAATATCAAGTCGTAACCATGGATATGACAAACCCAGTGTTTCACGTTAAAAAATACTCACGGTATACTGTCTTTGGTCAAAAAATTCGGTGGTGAAGCACTGTTTAGGATCCCTAGGATACGATTTTACTAGTTTTACGATGATATCTGTATGTATGTATGTATGTATGTATGTATGTATGTATGTATGTATGTATGTATGCATATGTATGTATGTATGTATGTATGTATGTATGTATGTATGTATGTGAGTGCGTGTGTGTGTGTATGTGTATGTGTATGTGTGACAAATTATTACCGACGATAACTCCAATACATACTATAATTCTAAAAATTATAATCCTTTCGTATTTATCTTTTTTTTTTCTGAAAACACGCAGTTAAATATAGTTTTAACATTTTATGTAATATGACAAAATATCTTATTGTCTATTTGATTTGATTATACATTTTTCTTCTCATTGAATAGATATAGAGTTAAAAAATTATAAAGAGATTAACTTTCATAAATTAGCCTGCTTTGCTATAATCATCATATATTCAAATAATTCTAATTGACAGTCATCAGTGTCAAGTATTTATAGAATCTTTTCCAAGAAACTTTTGGTGTGGGATATGTACAAAACACTTAGAATTGAATGAAGGTATTATACTGGCCACATCATTTTTTTTTGTTTTGTTTGGGATAATTTGATCGGTCTTGCTTAGGCCTGTTCTACTATATCTCTTCCAATTTATTTTAATTTAATTAATATAGCTTCAAATAATAAAACTACGACGGCCGATGCCAAAGGAAAGACAAAAAAAATACAAGATGATGGTGGGTAAAACATCATATTACCGTTGATGCACAGAAAATTATTTTCATATTTCGAGTCAAGTGATCACGAAGATTTTTTTAAATTTACGAGAATGTCTGTACAACTTACAACAATTTGATCAGTTGCATGATATTCTGAAACCACGATTAAAGAAAACCTTTGCCAACTGATATTAAACTTGCTGTTACACTAAGGTTAGATAGTTAATTTGAAACAAATTATGGTTGTTATTTGTCCCCAAATATTTTTTTTTCTTTTTAAATCGTTGTATAATTTATTTATTTTGCCATACAGACTACTGTTTTCTTGTACATAATATATTACTATTAAATCCAACGTCATATCATTCATTTTCAATTTTTGACGTGACCTTCAATGTCGTCGGAAAAGATGGGAAATGACCAACTTGCGTTCCGACTCCGACAGCCGACGGCCGACAACGCCTACCGCCAAATTTCTGCGTAGTGCGCACGCATACGACATCCGACACCGACTAACGACTTATTGTAGAACAGGCCTTAGAGATTTTAATGATGCGTCAAGACAACAAAATTGTTTAGAAGTAATAGAGCTGTAGGTACACATTTAGTTAAATTGTTAACGTTATTGATAATAATTTTTTTATCAACCCACAACTTTTGCTGTTTGAAGCTTTCGCAAACGAAATTGCTAACCCTGAAAGAGACAAGGTTTTTCTTTTGATATGTACGGCTTGTGCTTCCAAATGTTTATGATGTGATTTTGTATATAAATAAACATGATGAGTGGCCTCGCGAATGGCGGCGTCAACAGGAATCACGCGTTGTTTGCAATGTCATCGGAAGTGTGGCTGTGGCTGCAACACAGCACAACGTGTCCCTCCGGATATACACCTTCATGTGATGTGATGTGTTGTGATGCCCGATACGTCCCCAGTGGCGTTACAACACTTCTTTTATATAGAATTATAAAACACTCGCCATGTTTCACAAGATTGCAGCATCAGAAACAAACTCTCATATAAGATACATGGCTTAAGAGATAAGATAACTCACCACATGTAGAGCCATCTATCGCAGAATCGTAGTAAAGCACTGGTTCTACATATGGGGTGGGATTCTGTAACTCATCCGTTGTCACTATAGAAACATTTTTTTATAAGATGATTGGTATATTTACGTCATACTTGTCAAATAAAATGAGATCTTCCATGTGACCATAGTGATAACGGTACCGTTTGATAACGGACGAGTTACAGAATCTCTTAAGCCATCTATCTTATATGAGATGTATCTCTGCTTTGCCCAGTTGGTGAATTGTCTCTGCAAAGAAACGGCAATTACAGAATTACACCACACTGATAAGCTGCTATAACATTAGATAGATGACTTAAGAGATAGGTAAATGTCACTGTCAAAAAACTAATCACTTCAAATTAATAATAGTGACATTTTAAAAAGAAAATAGTAAATAAATCAATAGTTTTATGCAATGGAACAGCTTGCAGCGTTAGTAAATACGTAAGTATGTATTTAAATTAATAAAAATGGATAGGAATGTGTGGCGAAGGATGATTGTTGCGTAACTATTATTGTGGTCCGGATGCGGTTATTTGCTACCGAAAATCGGTCACTTTAATATGTTCTTATGTATGAATGCTATGATGATTGTGGACAAGGCGAAAGAAGAATATTGTTAAAAAGTGAAGTGAGTAGGCTGAGCTCTTCCTTTTAACCCTTTTCTTATTGTTATTATTGTTTCCGGGTTTTTGCTAACCCACTCAGTGGGAAACACGTGATTTTATGTATGTATGTATGTATGTATGTATGTATGTATGTATGTGTGTATGTAAAAATTAAATAGCGGGAGGTTTTGTGTTGGCCACATCAGATTTTTTAAAATTTATGTTATTGCAAATATTCACATTAAATTATCTATCTGTTACATTTGATTTCTTTATTATGCTAGTATTTTCTATATATAAAATTAAATTTGTACGCCTCTGCATGTTACATATTCGCATCATTGGTTATTTATTGCTCAGTAGTGCGCATCTTTTATCAGTTCTACTAAACCTTCCAAACTATTCATGTACTAGTTATTGTTTCCGCGATAATATTGATTGGTAAGCGTATTAGTTTTTTGTCATAAACTTTGATTTATATTTCAGTTTTATTATTCATAAAACAATTTTATTTTACCTTGCTACGGTTGCAAAATCACAAATTTCAGTATGGTGTTTTAATTAAATACTTGTATGCTTTGTGTGTTTTGTTGATTTGAGTTTAATTATAATTGCAAACATGTCAAGTAAAGGTCAATATTGATGTTTGATAAGTGAATTTTATTTGATGGTGGGGTTTTCATGCATTTTTAATTTCATTTGTAATTATTTATTTGGAAAAAAAAATAATTTTGTAAGTACAAATCACATATCAAAAGTTCCGTTGAAAAGATTCTATATGTCCAGTGAAACTTTAACACGAACATATTCTATTTTCTACAAACATGTTTGTTTGTATCGTGATCTAACTCTCTCTTACATGTAACGTCAATTCTGAGTCTATTGGAAAAAAAATTGTGCTTCCTTGCGATTTCATGAATTTTTGGCACATCTAGTAATTTATGAATAGGTATTATTAGTTTGCAAAACTTTAAACTAAAATATCACAATTTTTATCGTTGCTAGGTATTAGGAATGACGAATTCCGATAATTTTGGTACCCGAGTACCCAAAACAACTACCCGGATAGTACCCTTTACCCGTTAATTGCCCAATACCCTTTAATTACCCGTTATCCTTTAAGTACATATATATAATTCTTTAATTTGTTAATTACCAGTAATCATTATATTAGCAGTTTACTTTTTAATAAAATAAAATAAATAATAAATAAATATATCATCACGGCATATTACCCATTTCTGGGTGTGCCAGTATCTAAACACATGTAGACATCGGTAATGATGACGATATATTTTACCGTGTGGGAGCTTACCAGGCGTCACCTCACGGGCACTTATAGTTAGTGTGGAGAGTGCACCACAGGGGTCACTTTTGTGCCATTTAAAATTGGAAATATTTGGCGTCTGTCGGGATCGAACCCGGTTCCCACAGGTTCGCGACCAGACACTCAGGCACGCATAAAAATAAAATAAAAAAATAAAATATTAAATAAAAAGTAATACAAATAAATAATATACCTACTGTATCTCTATAAAAAACAACATAAATTATATTAATTACGGTATGATAATAAAAAAAACTCATCTTTTAAATAGGTACAATTTTTCCGGCAGCTGAAAACTGTTCGGGTAATTAAAGGATATCGGGTAATTAACGGGCAGCGGGTATATTTCGGGTAATCGGGTAAGAGATTTTGTACCCGGGTACATTATTATGGGGTAGGTTCCGAGTATCCGGGTACCCATCGTCATTCCTACTAGATATATAGATATTTGTGTTTACTTAAGAAAAAAAGTAATAAGTAGATACCATTATTTTTACGTTAATAATAAGTACTTACCAACTAAGAGGCGTTTAGCCAAGGGGAGCATTTAATTGATACCGGTGCAAAAGGGCATAAAGTTAAACACTTAAGTGAAAACAGTTTAATGCTGGCATCAAATTACCAAACACGTGATATCATTTACATCATCAACATCTACATCTTTCACGATTATTACATTAGTACCACTCACAGTATTTAGCATTCACATCTTCCATCTCGCTTGGCTACATTCTCACACATAGTCATAGCATGTAGTGTTCCTCGAAGTGTAGAAAGCGTAGAGAACAGAACACCAGCATGTGCTACCTGCTCTTGAAAGCTGCTCTTCGCGCCTAGAAAGCAGAAGATTGCCAGGGCTTCGTTTTTAATTACGCACATACTCATTTACCTCGCGATGGAAAGAATTATTGAATTAGAAATGTAATTTGGAGAAATTTATTTCTTAATGGGTAATTTATACATGAATTAATTGTGGTCTTTGTTTTAGGAAGGTTTTAAATTCACTTTCTTGTTACTGTTTTGAATAGTGTTAATTACAGGTAATTTAGATCATAATTACTGTAATTGATCTCCAATTTTTGTGTTTACGTACGCTACTTAATTTTAATTACCTGATGATTTGAAATAACTTGAGAAAATATTATGTCAGTCACATGGATTTGAATCTAAGCGCAATACTTCGCTCTTCCAACTTAGCTATGGCCGATTTATCAGGATGGCCCCATAATCTTCCACGTGGCGTACTGTTATTGAATCTCTCATTCGAGGATGCTATTTTTTTATTCGTCACGTTATTCGATGTGGGGTTGCAATTACCACTACATTTAAACATCTGTGAACGCGTCGTAATTTATTCTTGGCCATATCGGACCAGGGGTGAGATCCCAAGGCTACGCTATGATAGCGTAGCGAAATATACCCCTTACGTTTCACCTTCCTTTTCCAATCAACCACCACGATTGTTACGGAAACGAAGTGTTATTTATCGCTACGCTGTCATAGCGTAGTCTTGGGATCCTACCCCTGTTTTTATAATTAGCGAAGAGTTACAAGTCCATATATTTGAAATAAATTGTGAAAAGATCATGTCACCCCCCGGGATTTGATCTTGGGACCTATACTTTGCCGAAGTACGCCAAGTGGTAAATCATTTGAACCATCATGATAGATCGGCATACTCAAGTATTGGTCCCAGGGTCAAATCCCGGGAGTTGATTATAATGAGGTCATGCAAAAAAAAAATAATTGTACCTTTTTTCTGTTTAAATCGAAAAAGGATAGTCTAATTCATCGATCAGTATGATTAAATTATTTTTTATTTATATTTTTTGTTGTATAAAATCGTTTTAAATTTTGATATTTTTAAAAAGTTGCAAAAACCAGCCATGTTTTGTCGTCACAACGTTACGAACCAAGTTCAGAATCATTTCAAACAGACATTTTATATGGACACATAATTTCTAAAAGAAAAATATACGATATATAAACCATAAATTTGGCGTGAAATTATCTACGTTATATCAGATGTTTCTTTCACTTTTAAATCTTTGAATTAGACGATAGAAGGTTGTAAACGCATGTGAGAAATTAAACATTTTGCAGAATATTATTTTATTCTCTATTTTGGCACGAAACAACGTTTCATCGACATGTTTACATTCATAAATTTTAGGTTATCTTTAAATGTCACTTTGAATTTTAAGACAATGGGAAAATCAAAATGGTCGTGCCTTACACTCTGTGACGTCATGAGACAAGGGACGAAGCGGGGGTCTAGCAGCCTCATTTTAAAGAATGTCATTTTCAATTACAATTTTTTCATGATTAAAGATTGATTTGAGGAAAAATAAAAAATACGGGTCTATTATTTTTCACTACTCTATCGATTAAAATTATATAAAAAAAAGTCGTACATGACCTCATTGTACCTGATGATATGTTGTTTCAATAAGAAATCAAAAATCACAAATACTATACAGGGTGTTAAAAAATAAGTGTCACAAATTATGAGGGCATATAGTACTGACCAAAATGAGTTAAAAAAGTGTAATCAACATGGGTCCGATCTTCAATAGTTTCCGAGATATAAGGCAATGAAAAATGAGTTTTTTCGGTGTTTGCCTTTGCTATTTCGAAAACTGTGAGTTACCACTTTGATTAAATGAGACATTTTGTTTACCTTTCAGAGGTCATCTTAGATGTGTTTTTGTTTTAAAAAAAAAAAAAAAAAAAATCAAATAATTGTTGAAGACAAAAGTTGTGGCACCCTTGGCCAATACTTAGTTTTCAAATAACTTCGTAACTATTAGAAAGTGAAAAAAATGTTTCTTATAAAATGTTATTGTTTGTTTATAGTCTATTTACTGGCATAGACAAAATTTTGTTCAACCACTATCTTAGTCAGTTTTTCTTCGATTCTAATACAAAATGGCCTCTTTCTCAAAGACAATTGAAGATCGGACCCATCTTGATTAAACTGTTTTTACTTATTTTGGCCAGTACTATATTCCCTCATAATTTGTTACACTTATTTTTAACTTTTTGTTCACCTTTCAAATGTCATCTTAGATAAATCGAATAATTGTACTAAGACAGATGTTATGGCGAACTTGGCCAATATTTAGTTTTCAAATAACTTTGTAACTATTAGAAAGTCAAAAAAATGTTTCATGTAATATTTTATTGTTTTTTATGGTCTATGATTATTATTTCTAAACAGAATTTTGACTTACAAAGATAACAAAGTTGAAATATTGATATTGGAACTATAACTTGAAGAGTTTATAATAAAATGATTAGCTTGTTATTGCTCCACCTTCACCTTGTTACAATTTCAATGAAAAATTGTGAATAAACTCAAATTTAAATTTTCAAATGTTAACAGTGTCAACAACAAGAAATCTTGTATCAGTCTTACCAATTTCAAGTATTTTTTTATTTCCAACTGAATCAGTTAATTTTGATCACTCTGTATAACCGGTGCAACTGGCCATTAATGAATCGAAGTTCTTTCAATAATTTGACCTATTTTCCCTAACTTGATAAAAATCCCATAATAATATATTACGAGAAAATTATCAATTAACTTTACCGTACACTGTCGTACTTTAGTGTGTGTGTATAACATCGCCATCTATATGGTAATCGCTGTGATGGGCATACCTGGTTGTAAATTGCCCGGTAAGTCACGGAACGGACCACGGACAGCAACAACACTGACACACATACTTGACCATAGCTTATCCATGCCGTATTAGATCACGTGTGAGATATGCGATGTACAGAAGAAACCTTTCCACTAATTCAGTAATTGCAATACCCTTACCAATGTCAAAAGAATATTACATAACTGACAACTGTTAAAAAAGAAAACAAGAATATATCAATAATGATTTCTTTAATATAAAATTATGAATTATTGACATACACCCTAGTCCTGTATATCAGAAGGAATATCTATATCGGTTTCAGAAGACATTAAGAACTCATGTTCAATGATGATATGCATGCACTGGCATAAACATTAAATTAAAAAATTTGTTGAGGCCAGTATAATACCTCTCGCCATTTCCATTTTATGTTATGTTTATAAGTATTGTATTGCACTTCGCTATCGAACCGTCATTTTATAACAAAAACATTACAGACCTTTACCCAAATATTGTTTTTATTGTATTTAACATGTCTTCTGCACACATACAATTCTAATTATATCTATTTTTCATTTCATGATATATAACCATGTTTTGATGTAATTTTTAATGTTCAGAGCTCGTACATTTTACAGATAAAAATATGTTTATTATTGACAAAGTTTGGTGTCACGAATTAAAATTTTTTGATTGATAGTATTTGACTAATCGTGTCAAAATTCTTATTAAAGTATCGTTTTTGATTGAATCTTAGGCTAGATGATGTATAAAAATAAATTATTTTATAAATTTATATTTAAATTTATTTACTAAATACTATTATCACAGATTATCTATACTACCGTATACAGATGCGACACTCGGCGATTTCGTTGGGGCAAATTTTCAACTGCGCAGGTTGTTTGCGCATGCCATATTTCGTTAATAAAATGGCGTTTTCTTAGTTTGCCTTTATAGTTTGCAAAATAAATATGAAATATAAAAGTCAGTGCAGTGAAAATAAAATGGAACACTTTTTTTCAAAATTTTGAAATTGTAGCCATACAATTTAATATCATTAAAAATATTGTAAAGTAAATTAAAGAAACTGAATTTATTCATCCTTGACAGGAAAGTTTATAAACAAGAACTTTAATACAATAAAAGGAAATAAACTATTATTATTATAACAAATAATAAGTAATGGCTCAATTGATTATTAGTTTTTTTATGTTATGTTGTCATTTAATGCACAGTGTAGCAGTTGATTTTTACATAGGTATTGTATTATTTAATTCTTTGTTTTTATATTAATAATATTTTTAAATAAAATTATATCTAATGACTATTTAGTAAAAAAAAAAAAAAAACATTAAAAAATAGAAACTTCTTTATACGGATTTGAACTCGCGACCTCACATAGATTCGGTGTTTGCACTAACCCTCGCTCTAACCAACTCGGCTACAAGCGAAGCTGTACTGTCCTCTTATTTGTAGGATTTTGAGGTAGTAAATTATTTCATTAAAAACATGGCCGCCAATAAAATTTTTTGGAGACACTAACTTCAAAGGTGCCGACAGAGAGTGTCACATCTGGTTACGATAGTATAGGTAATCTGTGCTATTATCGTAAAATTAAAGATTGTACCATTGTATAAATGACACTTCCGGTTATTCGATGTACTCTAAAAACTAATGAGCTCTTCCCATATTAGTGTAGAATGGGTATTCAAAATTTCAAAATTTTGTGATTGATAGTATTTGAGTAAAAATGTTAAAATTTCATTCTGGGGAAATCAAAACATGCTTATTCACTAAAATCTCTATATGCGATTTTTAGCACGATCCCTATAACTCCCTTACCTAGGGTAGCGTGAGGTAAAAATTTAATACATTTATTTTTACGGCAACACTTTGGTAAATTGATTTTGAAATATGAATTTTAAGTATTTTAAAATTATTTTAGCGGAATTAGATAAAGTTTTGTACATAATACGTTATGAAAACGTGATATTGTTTGTCTCACATAATTTACAAAACTCGCTTCGCTCGTTTTGGCAAATATTATTTTCATTAAACGATATCACTCTTTTCATAACTGATTATGTAAATAACCATTTACTTATTACACGCTTTTCATTCATCTGTACATCAGTGGTGATCAGTTTTTTTTTCTTCATTTTGTAATTACATACATTTTAAACGTTGCTGATGAGGATGAAATTATGAAAAGGATATACACATATAACCATACCTTTCAGGAGATTCGAACCTTGACCCTTGGGTCGTGAAATTAGTAGACATTGCCTGAGTTTTCATAGAAAATTTTAAGATGTTTTTTGGTGAATTATATTATGTCCAAAATTTGGAGCTCGAATATCATTCGAAAAAATTATTAACTTCAAAGGATAAAACCTCCTGGTGCAAATTCCCTTAATAGTAAAGTTTTGTACTAACTCTTCTATTAATTACATTATCGTGAGTACGGTAAACGATACATTTTGAAGCATGTACGATACTTTAATTTAACGTTATGTCGAGGTCGTACACATATACATATCTTATTTATGGTAACAGCTTAGAATATTGCTGATGTCGTGGGAATTTGATATATTTTATGTAATTTTTGAACTTTCTCCCAGTAATTTTGACGTTTCCTGGAAGTTTAATTTTTTTAGATATGTATTTACATTTTATTTTTACTAATAGGAATAATAATATTGGATAGTTATGTATTTATTTATGTTTCTACATATATGAAAATTTTATTGCAATGTTTTTATTATTTCATAGTGAATGTGTACTATTATTTACATTTTTTTAATTATTTATTATAAGAGGTTACAACAACAAAGATTATTGACCTCATCGGAACAATTTGGTAGCTAACAAGTATATATTACATTATAACTCATTATAAATATTTATGTTTTTTAGAAAATTCATCAGTAACGTCAGCACGCAATTTAGAAAATAGGCGAATGCGATTTTACGTTTACGAATCTTGGAATCGCCGTACATGATCCATTTCGTAAATGTGTAGTTGTAAATTAATATTACTTTATAGTGCTGCAAAAATAGTAAATTTAAATCAGATCATCCTGTACATCTAACATTTATGTACAATGGAAAATATATTATTTTTGCTAACCTTAATTTCATTAGAATTAAATATTTTACTATTATATTCTCCTTAACACGGTTTCATTATTAATTTTAATCTAATTGCTTCCTATCAGTGACATTTGTTTAAATATGTCAAAATTGTTATTAAAATTATGTTTTTGTTTGACGCATAGGCAAGATGTTATATGACAATAAATTATATATTCATATTTAAAGTTATTTACTAAATGTTATTATCGTAGAATTGAAGATTGAACCATTATATTCATTTTTAATTAGTAAAAGTTGCTAAAAAATTATATTCAATGATTTTTTTACAAGAAAAACTGTTAAAAGCTTGTAGTATATATGATACTTTCGGTTATCCGATATACACTAAAAACTAATGACCTATTCCCACATTAATTTAGAATGGATATACAAAATTTCAAATTTTTCTGATTGATAGTATGTATTTGAGTAATCGTGTCCACAAGATCCACACGCACACACACATACACACAGATACACACACACACACACACACACACACACAGATACACACACACCACACACATACATACATACATACTTACTTACAGACATACATACTTACAGACATCATTGTAAAAATGTTAAAATCGGATTCTGGGGACATCAAAACGTGCTTATTCACTAAAATCTCTATATGCGATTTTTAGCACGATCCCTATATCTCTCTTACCTAGAGTAGCGGGAGGTAAAATTGCCAAATTTTATTATTTATTAACAAAAATTAACAATATTAAATTTATCAAAATATAATTTCAAAGCAAAACCTAGTTTGCATTCAAACAAATATTTTTTTAAACAATCGTTCTTTACACATAATAGTGAAATTATATATTGAAATTTGAATATGACATTTCTTAAAACAGCATTTTAGTTAAAATAAGGCTTGTGCTACCAACCAATGTGTTTCACTAGATTTATGATTTACAGCTGAATAAATATTTTTTTATCTTTAGCGCTGCAAACATCAAATAGTAAATCTATAATTTATATCAAATATTTGCTTAAGTAATAGTCAAAATACTGTACTAACTCTTACTTCTCCTTTATAACACACCACCTATTATAAGTTCCTTACAATAACTTATTTATAAATGTATTAAATATAACTGTATATAAATTGATTTAAGATTTAAACGTTAAATCATTTCTTCCTATGAGAATATAAAATATTCCATCAATCTCAGTTTGACAGATAATATGTGAAAATAATGTTACACATAAAACATAGAAGTAAATTATATTTGAAGATCATAATTTTAAATCGTCTGACAGATGAGCGCCAATTCAAATACTCTAACGTCATTATGTTTTTTGATTGTTACAATTTATAATTATAAAAATCCGTTAGATAACACCATAAATCATGCAGATTAACATGAATATGTGCCACAGCATATTACCAAATAAATATATCTTTACGGATTAGCATTTATTATAATCGTAGCTTTATTATTTGAATAAAAAATTATATATAAAGTGGTCATTTTTAACTTGGCTGAAAATAGAATGTGTTGAAATAACTCTAAAATAAGATTCAAGAAGAAAACCTGTGACAGGATCTATTATTTAAAATTAGAATATGCTGGCCACATTAGACTCTATTTTATATCCTATTTCATTTTCAATTCCGCTATCGGAAGGAACCATCACCATCTCCTTCCGGTTTTTGACACATGGCGCTAAGAGAAATATCAACAGTACGTTCTCTCTCAGTCAAGTTCGAGGTTTCGAAGAGTGCGGTTGTTTCCACGGTCAAGCCTCATCAGTTACGCGAGATACGTGTAACATTGTTTGTATTAAAGTGCGTGCATAGTTACGGAACAATGTAATATGTGAAGTAACAAGGTGAGTAGGTTCGTCTCTTGACGAAACGTTTAAGTCTCTCGCGATGTTATAATATTTTACGCACATCTGCTTTAAAATTGTTTGTTTATATCGTAGTTACCATGGCGGAAACTGAAAGATTACACCCTGCGGGCGGTAAAGTAGCATATGCGGGCGGTAAAATACAGAAAGAGCCCGCTTACTGGTAAACAAAACATCAAAAATACAATTGGAAATGTAACCAAGGCTCTTATTTTTAAAAAATGATATTAGTTCTGCTAAATTTTCTTTCGACCCTCTATATGTAAATAACTATTATGTATTTCGCTTTAATTTTATCGAAGATATATTTATTATTTATTCACAAATAATAATAAAATCTGTTGCGGCCAGCACAATACCTCTCGCCATTTCCATTTTATGTTAAATAAGTATTGTATTGTAATAAATAAATAAGTAAATAAAATAAAGTAAATATAACATCACGGCATATTACCCATTACTGAATGTGCCAGTATCTACAATACATGTAGACTTCGGTAATGATGACGATATATTTTTACTTCACGGATACTCATAGCTGGTATAGAGAGTGCACCATAGGGATCACTTCTGTGCGATTAAAAGTCCGCACTGGCCGGGATCAAACCTGGATCACCAGATTGGCAACCTGACACTATACGCACACGGCCACGCGACCCTTTATACAATTCTATTTTTCATCGTACGAGGAAGTCCCTAAATGTTCCAGATTCTTCCATTTCATTAATAAGATTGACGGTATTTCTGATGGGCATAATGTATTTTACCTATAATTTTAAATATTTAATTAATAAAACTAAAACTATTGAGCATTGTAGTCGCTTCGCAATTCAAAAGTTCACTGGCTTATATTAAAAAATCTGTTGTGGCCAGCACAAGACCTCGCCATTTCCATATTAGGCTATATAAGTATTGTATTGCACTTTTCTCGATCGAACCGACGTTTTATAACAAAATATTACAGAACTTTACCCAAATATGGTTTTTTATTGTTTTTAACATGTCTTCTGCACAAATATAGATTCTAATTATATCTATTTTTCATAGTATAAGGAAGTTCCTATATAAGAGAGATTCTTCCAATTCATTAACCAGATTGGCGGAATTTCTGATGGATATATGCATTTTACCTATAATTTCAAATATTTAATTAATAAAACAATAAGAAAGATCAAATGTACTTCCCAGAAAAAACTATCAAAATGTCACTAAAACTGTTGATTTTTGACACTGAAATCTGTCATTTACAAATTATGTTATAAACATTTGAATTTGTCAACTGGTTTCCTTAGTGCAATTTCGCCTACTCGACTTATATCCCGATATTCTATATATTCTATCGACTTTATCTATACATTTATGGAAGATATAATAAAAAATTTAAATGTATCAGATATAGAATATTGTTCTTCAAAGTTAGCAACATGAAAAATTAAAAAAAATAATATTTAGAAGATTTTTTTTTTTAAAGCTACTACTTCCGGTTGTTCATTTGTTACCAAAACCTTTTCAGCTCTTCCCAGGAATGTCAGATTGAGGAATTCATAGTTAAACAGGTCTTATGTCTTATAGAATTTGAGGAATCGTCCGTCCAACGTCCAGCCATACACACACACACACACACACATCCACACATCCACACACACACACACACACACACACACACACACCATTGTAAAAATGATAAAATCGGATTCTAGTGACCTTGAAACGTGCTTATTCATTCAAATCTGGATATGTGATTTTTGGCATGATTCCAATACCTCTCTTAGCGAGAGGTAAAAAATCGCGTACTCCTACTTTTCGCTGTATTGGGTGGTATTGGGTCAGTCTTGATTACGAATTTGTATTTATATTCTATTTCAAATACATACTTGATTGTTCTTTCATTGTTCTGGAATATATTTCTAATTTAATAGTAAATTATACATAATGACGAACTTGCTCCTTATTAAAAAAATAGTGACATTATATTAACAACTCCAATATTCGTTTATTCATATTAACATAGCTAAAAATATGTTGTGACCAGCGCAATACCTCTCGCCATTTCCATTTTGTTACATAAGTATCGAATTTAACATTTCTTGTAGGTACGCACAAATAATTCTAATTATATCTATTCTTTCATACTATAAAGGAATCTTCTGCTACTTTTCTAAAATGTTCAAGATAGTTCCAATTCATTGACGAGATTGGCAGTATTTCTTAAGGATAATATGTACTATTACTATTAATATACATACTTTACATATTTATCCAAAAGAAAGGGGCCTACATTGAAAAATAATTTTTTGTTGCTATTGTTTTCTTTTCGTGCCTAGTCCGGAAACAGAAAAACGACACCTTGTATATTTCTATTATTTCGAACATAAGTACATTTATTTTCCAAGTATAAGTACGAGTAACACTATCCTACAAATAAGTACTATATTTATTACCGTACAAATATGCATAAACCTCTGTACATAGTGATAATATCTACACACATCTTTAGCTCTATTTACTACTTCGAGTATGCCTTTCGGCCTTCACACATTTCGCCAAGAACGTAGCGGTCCTTTTGACTGCATCGCGAATGCATAAATCTGCATTAAGCAGGCTCGATGTCCTGTAACGGCTCTTAAAACAAATCCTCGTAACTCGCTGGAGGTTTATATTCTTGTTCTCCAAGAACCGATAAAGAGAAAGAAAAAGGGTAAAGAATTGAGTTGCAAAAGAATGTACAGTAATCGAATAATAAAAAATATTTTAACGACTGATATTGATTGGAATAATACTACCTTTTTTTTTAGTTTAAGTTCTGTATTTATTATTTAAACCCAACGTTTCGGCACCTTAAACTGGTGCCTTCTTCAGAGGATACAATGACATAAATATGTGAAATAACAAAAACAACAAGTAACCAAGGTAACAAGAAATGTTCATAAATGTTACCTTTTTTATGTATACAATTTTCTAGACAATATATGCATGCCCGGCAATAACATGGACGGCGAGCTTACATCTTCTCAGGAAAAAATCTCCTTTTGCCAGAGGTAGCGATATTGAATTATACTCTCATTTTATATATTCGGTACCTTAAAAGGTAAAGATTTGTTTATCCATTATTAAATACAAATTTTGAAAAAATAATAGTCAGCAGAGTTTAATACAAGATTTACTAAATGGTTTTTTAGAATTTTATTTTATATATGTTAAAAGTAATTCCCTTCAACAATAATACACTTTACCATTATTTTCTTCCATTTCTTAAAAGCTCCCAAACAATCTTCTTTAGGAATGCTTTCAAAATAATTTGTGGGTACCTATATTTAAAAACTGTCAAATTAATTTTTGGTGATATCTTCCAAAATCGTCAAATTAATTACTGGGAGCTATAATGGCCATTTGCACCGCAACTTAAGTTTTAAAAATGTATTGCACCGTTTGCTAAGTTATGCTTAAGATGCACTTACTTTAAGCCTCAGATTTCTGTGGCTTAAGATCAGCTTTGACAATGGTTGTGATTGATTTCTTTGATGATGAATTTTACTAACTCTAGTTTTATCACAAACAAGATCAGTATTATTTTTTTAAAGGAGAATCTAAATATTAAACAATATGTCACATTTAATATCAGATTTTCCAATTATGAATACTTTGAGCTAACTTACGCCTACCAAAGTGCATAAATTTTATTACATAGTTCTAGAAAGTGCATCCCTATGCCTATGGTGGCGCCATAGTTACAGTATATAACCGCACCGCCTGCTCACATTTATTTCTAATTTTTATTCTTATTTAAATTATTCATTAATGAAACAAGCATTAATATTAATAATAATATACTTTGCAAGTTTTAAAAACTAAACTGTTAAAAAAATTTCAATGAAATGTCAAACTAACTGCCTTACTGAAATACTTAAATCAAAAATGTTGACTTTTTAACCAAATCCTAGTTTTAGCTAAGTAGAACTTAAAATTTACATGTGCAACAGAATAAAATTTAAAGTGAACCGTAACTTTAAGTAAAACTTAGCAAAGGAGAACTTAAGATTATATCGCTGCAAACGGCTATTAAAAACTTTAAAATTTATAAGATATTTCAAAATATCATAACATGTATCACAAGATTTCAGTCTCTGAATCATTTATAAGAGACTGGTTCACTCAACCAGAACCACAGACACTCTTCGCTCTTATTGGAGCTGTTCAGTGTGTTGTACTGATGCCTCTAAGAAGCATTGAGTAGGTTTAGTTCCGCATATAGTTACTTCTGTAGTCATTTTATCTTTCTGGATGTTTATCATCCGCTGGCTCAACCGATTCAGTGCCTCCTGAAGACGTCAGTACAACACACTGAAGAGCTCCATTAAGAACGAAACGCGTCTGTGGTTCTGATTGAATAAGTAAGTCTCTGATAAATGACCGAGAGGTTGATTCATAGACTGAAATCATGTGAAACAAATTAAGAGTTATTTCTAAATACAGTGGAATCCACTTGTAGTGAACTCGCTTATAATGTACACACGCTTATAATGAACGCATACACTGAGTCCCAACTAAATACATACTTCACCTAATGTAAATCAAAACACATTCAATGAACTCGTATATAGTGAACTTTCGGCTATAATAGACCAAATTGACTTCTTGCGTTCACTATATACGAACTCGACAACGACTTTTCTGCTATCTTTTGGTGAAATTTCAAAGTTATCATCTGGCCATACTGAATGAAGTTTGTGGTTGTAAAGCTTATGCCTATTCACAACAGACGAGGTACATATTCCACCATTTTCCATAATATGTATGTGTGCTAGTCTAGATTGTTGGTTCGCGTATTGTTTCAGTTTAGTATTTGAAAATCGGAGTTTTCCTAAATGGAAGCTGAAAATAAGAAACGGTGTTCTTTTACAACTAATAAAATAAATTTAATATTTAATAACGTTATTTTGAGTGCGAAGGAACAAATAAAGAAATATATATTCATCTAAATAAATTAGAAGTGACATTAGAAAATTATTTCCTGAAAAAGAAAGACGTTCAAACAAAAATTACTGATTATTTTAAAAAATAATAAAAAAATTGTTTTGTACATAGCTGCATTACCCTGCATGAAAATATATGTTAATAAAGTTTTAAAAAATAAAATATGTACTCTCTTTATAGTGAACCCTCGGTTATAGTGAACCAAATACCTGGTCCCTTGAAGTTCACTATAAGCGGATTCCACTGTATCTTATTAGAACTGTTTCACCAAATGTCGCCATCATATTGTACTTTTATTATTGTAAAATTTATTTCAGGCTGGCTTACAAACTGTCAAAAAAATGTTATTCTTAATTACTGTACGAGTAAACGCAATGTTAGTGGCCTGAATCGATTATTATCATTAAATTTAGATTGAATTCGACTGCTTCCTTATTTTTGTGTTCTTTAGTAATTAATTTGATACGGGAAAGAAGTTTTACTAAAAATAAATGAAAATATATGCGTAATGCAAAATGCATTATAATGGAGATACCCCTAGAATTAACTTTTTGAGAAGCATAACCAACTCGGATCCGTAACGTTACAGTACATATAGTTTGACATTCAAAAATTCATATCTCACTTACTATTTCGAATTTTAACATCGCGTTTGCAATATGGTAGAATACCCCATTCCAGTACTTACCTCGTGTTGCAAACTTCATCCTTATTATGACAAACTTACGTTAATTTATTTTGATGAGTATAATAGCCTCCTATATGAATTTCTTTTCTCTACGTAGTAATTATATGAGAATATCTTATTATTATATTTACCGTAATGATTGAGTAGTAAAATACACTTATGAGCGAATGCTTATTAGAATAATAGGAATAATCATTGAGTAAAAAAAGTATTTTGATGTATGGCTACCATAAAGTGAAAGGCTTACATTTGCGTCTTTCAAATTATACTTTGCCATAATTACAACATAACATAAAATAAATCATGTCTTTGATCCAAACAGACTATACTGTAATTAAGTATTTAATCACACTTGTGCGGTATAAGATGGCTACTTGTTCATTTCAAAAGATAGTTTGATTGATTTAGTTATAGTCTGTTGTAAAATATATTAGTTTGACATTAGTTGACGATATGAGAAGAATTTTATAAGGCTAAGAAATAACAAATTTATTTAATAAATTTATGGAGAAGTTGGCACAAGAACGTCTTGAATAACATGTTCAGAAACAGCTTTGTGTGTGTTCGTATTGAAAGGCCTCGCTTCAAGATATACTCACACTCAAAAGTACTATTACTAAACTAGAAACACAAATAAAAAAATTTGTTGTGACCAGCACAAAACCTTCCGTCAATTCTATGTATTTTATTAATAAATTGTTTCTTAAGCAAAAAGTTTCAATTTTGTGACGTTTTAAAAAGTCCGTCCTTTCTGCCCGATCCTGTACAACACTGTCTAGAAATTTATCTATACTTACTGCCTGCCGCCATGTTGATAGTAAGCTGACCGTCGCCAACATCATATTAATAATTAGTATTAGTCTGTTAACGGTCAACATTAGGTTCTTTCGCGAATTTATAGATACATAATTTCCAACATTGTTAATAAATAGAACCGATGGCGTTATTATTCAATGAACCATGTAAACCCACAGCATTAATAGGTATATTTACATTATAAACCTTTTTGTTTACCTTATAATTAGATAAAATGTGCAATAAAATACAAATCAATTACAGATAATAATGTTACAAACACAATTATTTATGTTTCCTCATTTATGGGCTTCCACAATTTACAAATTAGATTTTATGATACAGTCGAACATTGAACATAAGAGTATAAACAAAACAACATTTTGATTATTACAACTTAATCTAAAGTACAAAGTGCACGTTTAAGTTGATTGATGTTTAAACAGAAAAAAATCAAGATGTTGAAATGAATTATTGTAGGGTGACATTATTCTGTTAACAGGTGAGTTTTTGTAATTATTAGAATTGACTCTTGGAATATAAAATAGGTTATTATTTCTTTTGTTTACAAATAATACGCAAAGATGGAATTTTCAATAATAACTATTATAAATTATTTGAGTAAACGTGAAGATATAACTTAAATTAAATACAATAATAAACCTTTCTTCACATATTATATTATATTTTCAAAATGTACATTTCGATTGCATTGCAATCATCATCAGTTGTAGTACAATTATAGAATAAACATAATATTTATAAATATTTCAAAATTATTTCAAAAATTTTTTTATGTCAGTCACAATATTTTTATCATACTTGATAATTTACTATAAAATAAAAATAAGTAATAAAATAGTAAATTAGGATAATATTAATTTGAGAAATGATGTTTAACAATTGGGTTGACAAACTTTAGTAGTGTATTCTCAAAATTTATTAAACACCGATTTGTCGCCACTACAGAATAAACGTAATGCACAAGCGCTAAAGTTCCAAGCTTTGTGCTTAGTAGATAAGCGTAATTAACAGATAGAGATACATAATTGTCCTTGTTTTTTGTTCGAAATGTCACTCATATTTCGTTATACTTGCCGTGAACTGATGTATTTGAAATGGATACTGAAAATCACATTGTATACGAAGCCATAGTTCAAAGAGGACAAGCACACACAGAAAATTGTAGTTAAATTAACTAAAATTCTTTAATTTTCAGCCTACTAATATGTTTCCTTAAATTATCTAATTTGATTTAGTTAAATTTTTCTAAATTTGTAATAACAAATTATAGTAAAAATATATACGAAGTTAGATTAAATGACTACATATAGTATTGAACTAAACATAAATAAATAAATTAACTACATGTATATTTAAATGTTCTATTTACTTACAAAATATAGTAAAATTAAATAAAATAAGTAAATTAAAACTACCATTTGCCATTTGTATATTTAAATTAACGATTTTTTACAAAATATATATTATATATTTCGGATTAGTTAAAATACTAAATTAAGATTTATAAATTACACTAAATTGTTAGACATATTGCCTAATAAAATAATATCTAATTATAATTAGACAAAATTTCAAGTCTATTTTTTTCTGTGCAGTTGCATCAGTAATTTCAAAATTTATTACGGATCCTTCAAATGTAATAAACAAAAGTAAAAAGCGTCGCGAAACACCCAATAAATAGAAAACGTTTATTGCAAGGCGATTGGGATAATTTGCTTCGTGAAATGAGAATAAATGATAAAATCTTATTTTTCAATTACACAATAATAATAATAATAATAATAATAATAGTAATAATAATAATAATAATAATAATAATAATAATTTGATATAATTCTATCGAAAGCAGAATTAAAAAGAATAGTACACTTCGTCCCATTATTCTGTCGCTAAATTCACATACAAATTACAATCGATATTCTAGGAATTTTTTGACATTACAAGTGATATCAGTCAGATGTCGCTACTTTCGATTTACTAATTTAAACATTTGCTGGAATTGGTCCAAAAATTCTAACTGGCCATGGGCACTATGAATTACGCTTGCGTTTGTGTATAACTCACTATCCATTATGCATTAGTGCAGGAGCTGGGAATGAGGGTTTAGCTCTGTCAACATTACTTTCTTTCGCGAATATATAGAATAATTTCCAACACTGTTAATAAATAGAACCAGTAGCGTTATTGTTCAATGAACCATGCAAACTCGCAACATTAATAGGTATATTTACATTATAAACCTTTTTGTTTACCTTATAATCACATAAAATGTACAATAAAATACATATCAATTACAGGTAATAATGTTAACAGCACTAACTACAATTAGACTGACTATGGCTTATTGCGGTAAAGTTTCGAATTAAGCATATGTTTTTGGAATTTATCCTTTACACTTCCGTATCATTGATATTCTGATATCGTCCATCGAACCATTCCTGAGATATTTGCTTTACAAGCAATTACGTACGTTGCATAGAATTGAGAACTAAATACGAATACTTCAAGTCAACGTTTTACAACCATATGTACGTGACGTAATGATGTAAATACTTCAATACGTCGACACTACTAGTAGATGCGTTTATTATAATAATTAATATTGCCGAGAACAATTATTTAGACATTTAGAGCGATGGTCATTATTAAGAACATTTGTAGTTACCGTCAAATAAGTATATAAATTAATAAAAGTGGCATGTTCCAATATACAGATCAGTGCAATAACTTTAAATTTTCAAAAAGCACTGTCAACAAGACAACAACATAAAATAATTTTTTATTTATTTATTTATTTATTTATTTATTTAAACAATACACTGCCCTAACAGGCGAACCCAAAAAATGGACAGGAACAAATTATAACTACATAAGTATAATACAAGTACAAGAGTAAATATACAAAAAAGATTACAAACTAGAAATAGAAGTAAAGTTTAGTACAATTATTTGATTGAATTAAATTTAATTTAATTTAATTTAATTAGCTCTGTATAAAACATTTTTGTAAATAGATAAAGAATCAAAAAAAATATCAGTAAGATTTTCAATATTATTATAAAGTGTGAACATTTGCTGTAAAGGAGAATTCAAAAGCAGATTTGTGCGTGCAGGAAAGGGTTGGAAAGTTTGATTTTGTCTGGAATTGAAGGAAGGTACACGCATAGTAATTAAGGTTAATGTTAATGGATCATCTATTAAGTTATTTATTAGTTTATATAAGTGGATAAGTAGAGCATTGTTACGTCTATCAGATAATTTAGAGAAATTGAAATTTTGGAGTAAATATGCATACGATGTATTGTAATCAGGGTAGATATTATTGACTTTGAAATATAAATACCGTAGAAATTTCTTTTGAATGGACTCAATTAAACTGATATATACGTTATAGGACGGATTCCAAACAACTGAGCAATAGTCAAGCTTACTGCGTACCAATGTATAAAATAATAAGAGTATAGGTTCAATAGTATTGAAATTACGAGAGTTGCGAATTAAAAATCCAAGCATTCGATTTGCCGAAGCTACCACATTAGTTACATGTGGAATGAACGTAAGTTTAGTATCAAATGTTACGCCTAAATCTTTTATTTGGAAACAACAATTAAGTGGAATGTTTGAAAGAGTGTAAGAAAATGTAATGGGAAATTGTTTTCTAGAAAAAGTCATAATTTTGCATTTACTAATGTTAAGGTCAAGTTTATTTTTATTACACCAATCTGTGAGAATATTGAGATCATTTTGTAAAGATAAACAGTCGTTAAAACTAGAAATACTATTAAATAACTTCAAGTCGTCAGCATAAAGGAGTTTGTTATTCAGCATACGGGGAGGTAGATCGTTTATGAAAAGAAGGAATAGGAGGGGGCCTAGGTTGGAACCTTGAGGTACACCAGAGGACGCGGAAAAAGTATTTTTCCAGGACCATTAAGTAATATCTTTATTATATAACTTTTTTTTATTAAACAATACAACATATTACTCACGGGAGGACCAATCACAATCATCCATTTCTCAAAATTGCAATATTGTCGAGTGTGCTTAGGCTTAGAACAAAGTTCATATGTTATAATTGTTTTTCCAATGTCAAAATTATGAATTTATGTAAGTTAGTTGAATTAACAACATGAATTCAGATAGTGAGAATGAATAAATTTGTACGCCGCCAGATATTATAGAATATAGAAAATTATTCAAAACTGCAACGCGCAAAAATCTGAGGATTATAGAGCAAAAAAATTCACTCCCTACGAAATTAAAAAAATCATGGAAGCGCATGATAATATAGTTATTTTCGTAACAAGTTATGAAAAATACCAAATATCATGCGAGTGTAAATTGACGCACGACGCTTAGCGGAGTGCAAGTCAATACACACGAGCTAAGATATTTGTATTTCATACAAGTTATGAACATTATTTTTTAGACGACCTCTTCCTCAGATTTATTTTGTAGGTATTAGTTATGTTCTAACAGGTACATTCAATGCAAGATACATTTTAGTAATGTCTTATTGTCTTGTCGTTTCTCTCGCAGCGTTTCGATATAAAGTAATCATTAAGAAATTTCTCACAAATCTACTGCAATCCGAATCGTATTTCAAACTGTCCGCTACCGTTTTATAGGTTCGTATATCCGTAATAGGCGATGCTGGTATCTTCACCTGTTACTAACTCTCACTATGCTGTCTTTATAGTCAAGAACATTGATTCTGAAACTACGGTTTGGTCAACAGATGTAGTACAAGATTGGTAGGTGTCCTGGAACAGGACGCGAAACAAAAATCGTTCAACCACGAAGACTCAACTTTCATAAGACATTTATAACCTACAAATCGGTATTTCTTTTTAGAACGTTATCCTTTCAACGGAACTGCATGGCTTAGATCGTTTTGAGTTTATTTCATGATATTTTTTATAACCTACAAATTGACATTTCTTTTCAGAACATTACCCTTTCCACTGAACTGCATGACTTAAATCATGGGTGGTAGTATGAACAAGTGATTAAGGGAGATTAGCTAGGAGATGACTAGCAGTGTTTTAGCGCTGTCAATCGTTTATGGATTATTTTAGAGAAAAATACTTCAAATAGGAGTTATAGAAAAATTAATTCTACGCAACTTTTATTTGAAGTATTTTTCTCTAAAATAATCCATTAACGATTGTCAGCGCTAAAACACTGCTAGTCATCTCCTAATCACCATTCAGGCTACCACCCTTTGAGTTTATTTTTTTGAGTATGTTCAATATAACTCAGTTCAGTTAGAAAAAAAAGAATAACTTACTGAGTTTACCTCAAATTAGCTGAGACGAACTGAGGTTTTGACCAAAAACAGTACAACATTCAGGATTGTCTAAAAAGATGTTACCACTTATATGGTACTACATAATTTTAAATTTTTCTTTTTTCCCCTTCTCAAGGTAATGTTTTGAAACCACTGGTGTGTAGTAAAGACCTTGCTTTTCTTCCTTGACCCTGGTAAATGAACACGACTTATAGTCACCACGACATATGTATGTATACGGTTTACCGCATACGTGCTTTACTCATTAGCAGAAACGCGTAGATAATAATGAACATATATAGATAAAGCAATTAGCTGGATAAAGTTAGAGATATATGGTTATAGGGAATTTGTTCTACAGATTTAGAAGTAAAGGGTAATCTTTAGTAGATAAATTTGTTTTATCTATTTTATATTAGGTACTATAAGTTTAAAATGTTAATAAAATTGATACTAAACGAAAATGCAGTTTTCTTTAATGTTACTTGACTATAAAATTTATTTCTCATTTGAACAGTTAATTGATAGAGACATATAAGTAAGCATTAAGAATCCAGCGATAATGAAGTTCATTTGTCTGACGAATACCTCGGGTGATTTAGCAATACTTCCTATGTGATTTTATCTAAATTGTACGGGAGACTTTAGAATTCTATATTCGCTTTTTGTTTCGGGAATTTTCGGGTATTGTGCTATACTAAAGTATTATGACATTTGTATATATACAGTATGTCCCATTTAGAGATGCCACCATTGGGATCTCGAGAACTATAAGAGATACAATGTCGGTTAAATGGAACTTTTTCGGCGCTTTTGGGAGGCCATCTCACATGTGCTTTTGTTTTTCAAAAAATTCCCATAGGGCACTAGATAATGACGAAAAACTAAATATTGTTGATTTTTTCTCTTTCAAATTACTTCTAAACTATTAGTAATTGAGAAAAACATTTCAAATATAAAAGGTAGATATTTTTATTACCTAACCAGTGGCGTACGAAATAAATTTTTATATTCGTAAATTTTCGAGATATAACACAAACTTATATTTTTTTAAATGGAACCTATATTTGATTTTAGTCTCAAAAAATTTATTATTTTTTTCTCTTTTCAATGATGTAAGGGTTATTATGTTTTATATTTTTTTTTGCTCCTAAAATTTAATTTTTCTCTTTATTTTCCTGAATTTTCTTATTATTTCCCAAAAAAAAAACATTATTTTTATTAATTATATTGTATTTGATCGATAAAATTTATTTTATGCCTTTATTAATTAATATTTTCATTCTAGACTCATAATTACAAATTACACTATAATGTGCTAAGGGCGACCTGGCACAAATATTATAAAAATTAATTTGATACGAATTTTGAGCAAAATTTTCTAACGAAATAAATTATTTAAAGACAAGGAGTGTTTCTAAATAGAAATCTACTAATATTTTCAAAATAATTGTAAATTTAATACAAAATAAAGAAAAAATAATAATTTTGAAGGCAAAACAAATATAAAACATAATAACCCTTACATCATTGAAAAGAGAAAAAAATATTTATTTTTTTGAGACTAAAATCAGATATGGGTTCTATTTAAAAAATATAAGTTTGTGTTATATCTCGAAAATTTACAGATATAAAAATTTATTTCGTACGCCACTGGTTAGTTAATATAAATATCTATCTTTTATATTTGAAACGTTTTTCTCAATTAATAATAATTTAGATGTTATTTGGAAAAGAAAAAATCAACATAAATCAGTTTTTCGTCATTATCTAGTGCCCTATAAGAATTTTTGGAAAAACAAAAGCACATCTGAGATGGCCTCCCAAAGGCGCACAAAAAGTTCCATTTAACCGACATGTATCTCTTATAGTTCTCGAGATCCCAATGGTGGCACTTTTAAATGGGACATACTGTATATATATTGAGTTTGAATTCAATTGTGACAAAATTATGACGTTAGTTTAATATTTTCGCTTAGCGTTGTACGCTTGCAGGCGAATATTTTGAGATACGCATGCTACCAAATTTTCGCTTCATGGCGAAAAACGAAAACAAATGCCTCATTTGATAGAATAATTCTTAAGTGCGTGCTGTCACTACTGATTTACTTTTATTTAAAATTTAAATATCGATAAACGCTATTTGGTTTAAAAAGCAGCATCACAAACAAAGTTTTTTATAGTAGTGTTTGTGTCTCATTTTGGCTGATATCTAACGTAGGCTCAACTATACCGTGAGTATTTTTTAACGTGAAATATTGGATTTGTTACATCCATGGTTATAACTTGACATTTGATTGACAGCAATGTATTTACCTGTCCCATTTAAAATTAAACATAGGGATCGAATTTGACATTTGATGAGACGTCAAAAGAGGTTAATTTGGTCTAAATAATTATACCTGCTTTCTAAATTAAATTTAGTTGTAGCAAAATATTGTATGCACCTTTCGCCCTAGTAATTTTCTGACTTTGTTAAATTTCTTAAATATTTAAATATAATACTTCTGACAAATTAATTCCCTGTTTCATTTAAATGAGACAGACAAATACATTGCTGTCAATCAAATGATATGTCGTAACTTATAGGAAAATTATCTGTCATATTGACAAGATGTCATTACAGGTTAATAATTATACCTGTTTTCTAAAAATTAAATTTAGTTGTAGAAAAAATATTGTGTGCACCTTGTGCCCGAAATATGTTTAGTGCTCTCGAGTGGTTTTCTGACTTGGCTAAATTCTTACAATTTTTAATTATAATACTTCTGTCAACCTAGTTCCCTATGTTTCATTTTAAATGGGACAGGCAAATACACTGCTGTCAATCAAATATCGAGTCGTAACCATGGATATGACAAATTCAATGTTTCACCACAGAATACATTTATACAGAAGCGACACTCCTTGCCGGCACCATTGTTGTTGCGATTTTACGTTTATGACCTTGAACTTTAAATTTGTTGGCAAATTTACGCGCGAAATTTAAAAATTAGAACATAAAAGTACTAAAATTTTAATTTTATTAACGAACTAAAAAGAAATCAGATAAAATAAATCTCATACTTATATTTTTATTTAACGAATACCTGAATTTTACAAATTTATTACAATGCAGAATTTTCTTTGTCTTTGATGTGGGAAACAAACGTCAGATTCGATGAATATGTCCCATATATCCTCCTCCATCAAATCTTCTCTTCCACAAGCCTTGAGCCACATTTTGCACCTATATTTACTAAATGAATATACCTTTTACATGATATGGTAGTCGTTTTACATAACTTACATTTCTGGATCTTTCGGAAACGAAAAAAACTTACATTTCCCTTTCTCCATTCTTTAAATTTATTTATACAGTCTTTATATGAACAAACAAGTCCTCCCAATTCTACTTTCTTCATTTTATCCATTTAATTAGAAACTAACACCACTTCTAAAATTCACAAACAGTTCACAAAATGTCATATGTCAAAAGTGAGAAGACATGTTTGGTTTGCTTGAATTAGCCATAACCCTAAAATACATGGGCGTGTCAAGCTGAGAGAACATCTCTTTCAGAATACGTGAAATATAATGTTTTTCCTTATGATAATAATTTTTCCTATCGTTTGTTGAAAAAATAACATATTTGTTTTTATTAGAAAGCAATTTGTGTTTCTCAATATACTTTTATTATTGACCCCTAACGGAAAATGTTCACGTCGAGATAATGAAAAGAACAAAGAATCGTAAGATACGAAGATATGCTGAAACAATCCGATTTTATCCGATTAGCCCTTTAAATTTGTTGGCATACTCTTTCTCTCCCTAATTTTCGTTTCTCTCTCTGACTGTCGCTTCTGTATAGATGTTTATTCCGTGGTTTCACGTTAAAAAATACTCACATGTTTAAGTAATGCACTAGAAAAATGTGTAGTGTCCATTAAAATTTGTATATTTCATCATAATGTAATCTTCCGCTTTACCGTTATAAATGTAAATGAAACTGGAGCACACGCGTTACATGCCATGTATTATTTTAATGAAGCTACCGTTTATGATTCTCGTTCATGTACCGTATAGCTTCCGAGGCATATTGTTCACATTAACCATTGATTAAAGTAGTTCAAACCAACACTTCAACGATGCTACAAATATCAAGACTCTTGACTCATATTACATTACACACACATTAAGTATATAATGCATTTATTGTAATGCTATACTTGTCATTTTTTGCACTTTGTGTGTTACTGTATTAACAAAAGTAGTTATTGTTTGTAAAACATTTTATTCATTTCTATTTATACATATGTATATGCATTATATTCATTGTATTTATCTTTACCACTTACAAACAAAACATCAGATGAAAGAGTTCGCATGTGGAAAGAGACATTAATTGATTTTGGAGAGTTAGCAGCCGAACCTAAAGAGATACTTCCACCGGGGTGTACTCAACCTTGGAATATTTGGAGGTCTTTAAACCACCTTCGTTCAGGAGTCGGAAGATGTGGGTACAATATGGTAAAATGGGGATATCGCCTCGGTACAGATTCTTGTTCGTGTGGTAGCCAACAAACAATGGATCATTTGTTAGTATGTCCAGCAATGATGCATCCATGTCAAAAAAAGGATCTGTTTGAAGTTACGCCGAACGCTGTCGCATGTGCGCAATATTGGAGCAACTATTTATAATTATCTTTAAATATTTATTTACATATTTATTTTAATGTTGCTTTTTATTACTGTATTATTTCTAATTTATTTTATGGATTAGACTCGAATAAATAAATAAATAAATAAATTTATCTTTTATATATTATTAAGGTACTGTTGTTGAGTACTTTCAATTATTTATAAGATTTGTTAGATACAAGAACTGTTAAATAGTTCTGGGTAACTATAACCATTAAACTGTACGTTTGCTTTACTCAAGATTAGTTTTTCTTGCACTTCTTTGTGACTAATTAATTGATTATAACGACAAGTTTTACCGAAAGTAAATATTTAACGTTTATTTTTACGATGCTTTGAGAGCCCGTTAGGTGACGCCTTAGTAATCGTTCTCATCGGTGCAGATATTAGCGATGAAACAATAATATTTTTAACAAAATGTTAGTTAAGGATTAAAGGGAGGTTTAAAAGAAAAACCTAAAGTCTTATTCACACTGTTCTTTAATAAAAAAGTGAACCGGTTTCGGTTACTTTGTAACAATCCTCAGCACTGGTTTTTGACTACAATAGAAAGAAGCAATAGTCACACGACATAATTTTCAAAAAACCACAAACATATCATTTAAATTATTACATTAATGCCGGGTTTATGCAGGCAACTAAATTAAAAAATTAAATTGTAAATCTAAACTAAACAAGTAGGAACCATTGTTATCAATGACAACGTTTAAGCAACTAAACTGAAGAAATAAACTAATAAAACTAAATTAAGAAGTTGGTTATTTTCAACTTTTAGTTCAATTTTATAATTTCTTACTTTTGCGCCTGCATCCTTCGCGCACTTATGACAGATTTTAACACTTAACCTATGAAAATGTACGATGATCACAAAGTTTCTGCAGAAAAGAGCAACGAAATACTAATTCGACTTATTCAACAGATTTTTACCTTTATTTTTTATCCTATATAAATATAATGTATCGCAATTTCACTTATAAAAGTTAGATTATGCGAAATGTCAAACATAAAATTCTGAATATTAATTTACTGCATAAACGAAGTTATTTTAGTTTAGTTTCTTAATTTAGTGACTTAATTTAATTTCATAATTTACATGCTGCATAAACCCAGCATAATTCAGTATAAATGTTAAATTATAATTAAGTATAATAGTCTCTTTATATAATAAATTGTAAATGTAGTCACAAAAAAAAATAATTCAAATAATTTGAAATGTGATCATAAAAAAATAAATAATCAAAAAACATATAAAAAAATAAAACATAATATTTCTGCAGTTTTCAAGTGTAAGTAAAAAAAAGAAAAAGAAAATAAAATAATTTCACGTTATCGGCGTGGCCATTAAAAAGTTACGATCTAATCAATGTTGGGACACCTAAGTTTCATACACTAGTGGTTTACTAATAATAAAAAGTATCATCTTAAAAGATGACTTATAACCGTATAAATTGTTATACCAAATTTCATCCAAATCGAATAAAGCGTCCTGTTATTATAAGCAAAAATAATTTTTATTTCGAAGAACTTTGAAGCAGAATTTTGGCTAAATGGTACATTTTCCGGTAGAAGTAAGTTTGGTTAAATCGTCTTATTTTAGCCTCAGGAATCTGTAGTTAAGCCATGTCCTACTATTTGAGAGACACCCTGTATTTATAATGTTTATTTATTAACTTCAGTTCATCTTGATAACAGTAGCAATCAGTATTTTCCATTATTAATTATTCTGTCTGCCATTATGTACTTACAAACTGTTCATTATTATTTTAATCAATTTCACACATATTGTATGTCGTAGGCGTAGTGTTACATTTACATGTAATATAAATGAGCATAGCTGTTAACAAATTGATAAGAGTGTTTCCATTAAACACATTCCACGTCAGCTGGAGAGTATCTAATTTGTATCTGTACAGGAAAATTATGATTACTGATCACTGATGGTAGGCTTAATTATAGTTCCAACATTTTCCGCTGGCGCTGCTGACAGTAATGCTCATTAATATCTTAGATTCAATTTCATACTTCGTTATGAAGAAAAAAAAATATTGTATTTATTGGATTGAAATCTTCTAACCGTTTATTATATGGCATTCCTTAAGCTTTAAATTACTCGTATTATTTATAGATGTTAAATGCGTCAATAGTAAATAATAATAGTCAAAGTCTACGCGCACGCTTCCATTTATTGCAAATAGACACATGCAGCCCGATTCACAAAAAAGTTTAAGCTAATCCTCATTTTTGGATTAGTGAATTCTATTCTATTCCGGTATTTAAAATTTAATTTTCATGATATTATCAATAAAGGTAGATACTAGGAATAGATTGGACTATATTTTAAGTTATAAACTGTCAAAATTAGAGTAGAATTCGCTAATCCAAAAATGAGGATTCGCTTAAACCTTTTTGTCAATCGGGCTGTTACAGAATTGACATCATATGCAAGAGAGAGAGATAGAAGATCATGCTTCCAAACAAACCTCCCCTCGTTGTCTTACGTCCCGCTTCCTGATTCTATCTGTCATTATGTTTGCATCTGTCATTCAGTGTTCACCGAATTCTTTGTGATTTGTTCGTTGTGTTCAATAAAAATGAGTTTAAAACCACAAGATGTGCGTGGGACAATTTTTTTTGTTAGATAAAATTGAAGATCATTCGATTATTTAACTAAAACGATGGCTAAAGTGTAGAGGTCTATGGCTGATGACAGGTCTTTGTTTGTACGTGGTAACCATAGCAACCTTTAGTTCTATGCTTTCCCGCTAGATGCGCTCTTGCAAATTGCAATTGTGTCTATTGCAATTTAAAAAATCTATTGTGGCCAGTACAAGACCTCTCGTCATTTCCATATTAGGCTATATAAGTACATACTGTATTTAACATTTCTGGTACAAACACAAAAATTCTAATTACATCTATTTTTAATATATTTTTATCTTTTTAATTCATTCTATGACCAAGTTTCCTCTTACTTCTATAAATGTTCGAGATTCTCCAAATTCAATGACGAGATTGGCGGTATTTCTGATGCGTATATACAGTATGTCCCCGGATTGAGTTTACAAGAGGAAAAAAAATTTTATTTTTTATTTTACGAAAAAATGCCAAGGGAAGAAAAATTTTTGTTTGAATTAAAACGCATGTTTCAGTTATTAAAACTTTTAATTAATGTAAGGTTCTTTTATTATAACGTTTTTTCGTATTTTGTCCTCCTAATAATACAGTTATTACATAGAATCTAACATGATTTTAGTTAGCTTTGAAATATTGACAAATGATTATTAATTCTAATTTCAGATAAAAAAGAGTTAATTGAATAAATAACAAGTATTAGGATTTTCGCCGTTTTCTTTTTTCTGAAATTAGAATTAATAATCATTTGTCAATATTTCAAAGCTAACTAAAATCATGTTAGATTCAATGTAATAACTGTATTATTAGGAAGACAAAATACGAAAAAACGTTATAATAAAAGAACCTTACATTAATTAAAAGTTTTAATAACTGAAACATGCGTTTTAATTCAAGCAAAAATTTTTCTTCCCTTGGCATTTTTTCGTAAAATCAAAAATAAAAATTTTTTTTCGTCTTGTAAACTCAATCCGGGGACATACTGTATAATAAATGTATGTATCTATAATTTTGATGGGGTCCCGTGGCCGCGTACCAGAATGTCTGGTCGCGAACCTGGGGAACCAGGTTCGATCCCGACCGACGCCAAATATTTCCAATTTTAAATGGCACAAAAGTGACCCCGTGAGGTGATGCCCGGTAAGCGCCCACACGGTAAAATATATCGTCATCATTACCGATGTCTACATGTGTTGTAGATACTGGCACACCCAGAAATGGGTAATATGCCGTGATGATAAATTTATTTATTTTTCTATAATTTTGAATATTTAATTAATAATAAAATAAGAAATATTAAATGTACTTCCCAGAAAAAGCCTTCAGTAATGTATCTGGATTTTGTATAAAGACTTGTCTTTGAAACAGGGTTGGCAAAAATCCAGCGATGTTTAGAAAAACCCGACCCACTGGGTTTTTGATGAGTTTTTGGGCGGGTCAGTGGGTTTTATGAAAATTAAAACGATGGTATAGAACAGGAACGTACGAAAGTTTTTACGCATACTGAATGAAATTTCGACTTGTAGTAGTAAAAATGAGTTCTCCCAAATGTTGAGCTAGTAGTGGATGCTCAGCAAGAGAAAACAGGAGGTTGCAGAAAGCAAGCAGCTAAATGGAAAGAAGTTTATTATGTTTAAGTAGGAGTCACTCACTGTAAACATTGCAAATTGAAAATTAGTTGTAAAATTGAAAGAATTCGAAATCATCAATATGCGTTACAGAACGTAGTTTTTTATAAATAAATAAAATGTAAATTGGGAGCATGAAATTTTCAGGTTTTTCTCGTTAGCACATATTCTACCTCGAATTAATCAGAAATTATTCAACAAAAAAAAATTATGCTTCTGACACAATGTAGATTGGACTTTAAATTTATAAAAAACTATAATTTAAAGTATTTCTAATTTGTTGTTTTCTATGAATTAAATTAAAAGTGACAGAAGAGTATCTCGATTAATATTATTCATTAAGAAATTTTATTTCGATATTCTGTTAGTAATAAATGTTAAATAATAATTAAACCTTAGACATTCTTGTAGTTACAAACATTAAATATTATAATTCCGGAACAAACGTGCAATAATTTTAATAGTAAATCTTACCGCTCTATACACTTTGGGATCTAACATCTTTGATTCACGTCGATAATAGACGAACGAACACGACGTTAATCCGGCATCCTCTCACACCTCGAGGGGGTGATGAACAGTAAAATTGAAAAAGTTCCGACTTCCTCGGTTTTAACAATTAATTGCACTTTATTGAGTTGCTAATTATGTTTCCGTTTTTCTTTCATTTCATTAATCATACAATCTGTACCTATTAAGGGGGGGTTTCGAAAAAGCGACACGAAGTAATATCGGCCAAGCTATGAACTATTTCACGTTTGCTTATAATATTAACCAAGAGAGGGCGATAGAATGGTTCGGGTCTCTACTTAGGTTTGTGCCTGAGATAAAAGGATGAATGTAAACAAGAAGATACAGTTTCTTTAGGTCAAATTTTACCCAAGGCCTGGGGTTTTATGACTAGTAAATAAAAGCTTTTATAACCAGTGACAAAGCAACAGCAAACCATTCATTTTTGTAGCATTTCACTTTCAACGAATGATTTCTAGATATGTACGACAATTTTCCTTTTTAGGTTTGTGTATAGGCATGATTACTGTCCAGTTTCATAAATTTCTAAGTATTTAATTAATGATAAAATAAGTAATATTAAATGTACTTCTCAGAAAAAGCCTTCAGAAATGTCTCTGGATTTTTAACGCTGACATTTATGTCAATTACAAACATTTTAATTTTTCAACTGGTTTCCATGAGTTGTTAATACAGTGAATTATTTTATAAATTTATAATTCTCTATCTCTAAATCTATACGAGAAATAATAAAAGTGTTCAATGTATTGGATAGAGAATTTTATATTCTTTAACATTTGGTATTTTCTCTGTATGCAAAGTTAGCTGATGTTAAGTTTTTCTTTATTTAGATCAAATTTCAATAATTATAATACTTCTTTTATACCTCAAATTGTAGATAAAGGTGCATATTAACCAGGGTTGGAAAAAACATGATTTATTAAAAAAAAAAACAAAAATCATTGATTTTTTTAATTTTTAAAGTTCTAGTGGTGTTATTGTACTTTTTTAATTGTTTTAAAAGCAATATAAATATTTTATTTCATAAACGAAAACGAAATCTGTAATAAACCCCAAAAGATGGATTTGAATTTTTGCATAAATTTAGTATATACTTTTTTAAACAATACCTAAATAAAATATGTCAAAACATGTAATGAGTAATCTGTTAGAATTCGAATACAGTCCATATTTCTGTTGTTATTTATACTTTTGTAGTAAATAAATTCATTTTTATTACAATTTAAATCTTTTTTTCATCTGTGATAAAAATCAATGATTTTTTTTAAAAAATCAGTTGATTTATATCATGATTTAAATCAGGCCAACCCTGATATTAACACACATTAAATTTTGAAAAGCATGCATTGGACGATATCGAATTACATTAGTTTGAAGTTACTGTATCTCAAAATTTTTGTAAAAATGGGTCTCATTTTTTACATTTCATGCTGTAATATTTAAACGGTAAAACAAAAAAAAAATTCTTTTTGTAAAATAGAAATAATCACGGAATATCATTGTGCAAACCACGATTTTTTTGTTTAATTTTGAAGAAGTTATAGTGTCCTAAACTCTTTACTTCTGAAACAGATAATAAATAAGCACTCGTAGACAATATTTTTCCGTAACATATTTACTGCTACGAAAGTTAAGTAAATCTAATCTACTAAATTTTGAAATAAACTATAGTAATGTTAAACACGTTATCCAAGACATCTGTATGCATAGCAATAACATAAAATTAACAGTTAACGTAAAAATATGAATTATGGCAGTATTTTCTCTTCATCCTCCGTGACCAACATATCATTTATGTCGTACTGGTTGCTTACATTCCTTCTTGCTTGTAGATACGGTCGGCTGAACGTGCTCCGCTGGTTGCTGTGGGAGTCAGGCGCAGGAGATCCAGTTCCTGAGCAGGAGCAGCAGGGGGACGCCATGCCGGCCCTGGAACGCGACAAAATCCACCAGTCCGGTCCTGGTACGTCCAGCACCCTGGCCTTGCACTACGCAGCCGCTAGGGGGTGTTTGGATTGCGTGAGGTTGTTGGTTGATAGTACCACGGAATTAAGGTAGGATTTTGGAGATTTTTATTTTTTGTTCTGATTCAAGACCCGTGATTAATAGTTGGATGTCACAATTTCTTATCATTGCCCTATCCTTTAGTATATACATATTTGTACATAAAATCACGCGTGTCCCACTTAGTGGGTTAGCAAAAACCCGAAAACAATAGTAACAATAAGAAAAGGGATAAGAGTAAGGGCTCAACTGACTCACTTCACTCTTTAACAACATTCTTCTTTCGCCTTGTCCACAATCATCATAGCATTCATACATAAGAACATATTAAAGTGACCGATTTTCGGTAGCGAATAACCGCATCTGGACCACAATAATAGTTACGCAACAATCATCGTTCGCCACACATTCCTATCCATGCACACTTCTTTCCCCTCAGCCACATTCATAAACGTATAAGATCATATTAAAGTGACCGATTTTCGGTAGCGAATAACCGCATCCGGACCACAATAATAGTTACACAAAAATCATCCTTCGCCATACATTCCTGTACAAACATACTTCGTTCACCTCATCCACATAAAAGGTCAGCTATCTTTCCATTCTCATAAAACATTCTTACTAACCACACATCTTCCCTTAGCTCTATTTTGCTGCAGTTTTGAGACTAGCTTTAAGGGGTTATTAAATATTGTTTCTTGTCTGAGCAAATTTTTGTGACAATCTGCCCCTACCTTGGGTTTATTGTTTATTGACTTTCGGGTTAGTTGTCAAGGGTTATGAAAGAAATAACATACAAAATTTATCAATAAATTGATTTGGGACAGAGCAAAGCTAAAAATGAAGGTTGATAAAGAAAAACATTAATGAGATGTCAGTAATTCAAATTTAAGACACAATTTTAAAACTGAAAATTTCTGAATTTAACAATTTGTCAAGTGATTACAACAGTTAAAACTATTTTTTTCCTGATGAAGTTACAAAATGTGTAACAAAATATTGGAAATTAAATTAACTACTTTATGGAATAACAACAATATAATTCCTTACAATCACCGCCGAGATATCCGTTAATACATTTTATCTATCAACAAGTACGGCGTTACTTACTCCTAATAACAATATACATATATTTTATTGTGATATTCATAAAGTAGGTAAATCTTGCGCAACAATGACAATTTCAAATACGCTTAAAAATTTCATTAAATTTACTATTTGTTTATAGAGCATAAGTGCTTGTAAAATTATACCATAACACTGCAAAAAAAATCATTTTCAGTATTTAAAAGGCGGAAATGAACATTCATGGTAAATGTCACACACTTTCTCGTTTTACGATGGTAGGTAGGTTTAAGCTATTTTTAACCGTTTTCACATCATCTGCAGCGTGCTTCCTCTGGCTTTAGTAACCAAAGCATTATTAGCTATAAGTTTTCTTCACTTATATCTGGAGCATAAGGAAATACATTCATTCTGCTTATAATTTTACACACAGTAGTAAGAATTTAACTACAAGAAATTTGAGTGTCATTTTTATGTTTTTGTACTTAAAAAAAATGTTTTGCAGGGAATAAAGTCTGCGTTTTCTTCTTTTTACCTCTCGTTAAGAAAGGTATTGGATTCATGCTAAAAATCGCGTATCCAGATTTTAGTAAATAAGCATGATTTAAGGTCCTTACAATCCGATTTGTGTGTGTGTGTGTGTGTGTGTGTGAGAGAAAGAGAGATTGTGTGTGTGGATATGGGTGTGTGTGTGTGTGTATTGGAAGGACGATTCCTCAAAAACTATAAGACTTAAGACCTGAATACCTCAATCTGACATCCCTGGGAAGAGCTGAAAAGGTTTTGGTAACAATTGTACAACCGAAAGTAGTATTTTCTAAAAAAATTCTTCTAAATATTATTTTTTGAAAAATTTTGGTATTGCTAATATTGAAGAACATAAAATTCTACATCTGATACATTCAAAATTTTTATTATATATTCTATAAATTTAGAGATAAAAATGCTATAATATAAAGAATAACGGGATGTAATAAGTCGAGTACGCTAAAGTAAATTAAGGAAACCAGTTGACAAATTCAGATGTTTGTAAATGACAGATACATTTCACTTTCAAAAATCAACAGTTTTAATGATATTCTCAAAGCTTTTTCTGAGCAGTACATTTAATCTTTCTTATTGTTTTATTAATTAATATTTAATATTATAGGTAAAATGCATATATCCGTAAGAAATTCCGCCAATCTTGTTATTAATTTTTTTTTCTATATGTAGGTACATGTAGGTGGGCAAAATTAATTCTCCGATTTGATTTGTTTATAATTTAGAAATAAATGAATTTTTTTTTCACCTCTCGTTAAGAGAGATATTGGATTCATGCTAAAAATCGCATACCCAGATTTTAGTGAATAAGCACGTTTTAAGGTCACTATAATCCAGGGCATCGAACCCGAACCTGAACCGAACCAAAACCGGAACCAAACCGTAACATTTTAGGGAACCCAAACCGAGAACCGAACCTCAGATATATTTTTAATTGAACCTGAGTCGAAACCGAACCTAGTATTAAAATTCAGGTTCGGGGTTCAACACCAGTTCAGGTTAATTTTTAGTTCGAAAAGTAAATACAGCCGATAATCGCCGTCTTAGGCGTTTGCGTTGCTGTTTGGGCTGACTTTTCGTGAAAATTGTGTTCGTTTCTTGTTGCGTTTTGCGTAAATTCCGGCTCTAATTTTTACATTATTTCGAACCTGAACCGCGAACAAAACCGCAAATTTTATTAATGCTTGAACCAGAACCGCACCCGGACCCATCTTTCAAAAAACAAATTAACCTGAACCTAAACCGAACCAAGTTTTTGGCGGGTTCGATGCCCTGCTATAATCCGATTTTAACATTTTTACAATGATTGTGTGTGGATGTTGGAGGGACGGTTTCTCAAATTCTATAAGACTAAAGACCAATTTAACTATGTATTCTGACATTACTGGGAAGAGCTGAAAAGATTTTGGCAACAATTGTACAAAAGTATCAATTTTGTGATGTTCTAAAAAATGGCCGGCCTTTCTGCCCAACCCTGTATTTCTACAATATTAGGCTTAGCATGCAAAAAAATTTTCTCATAAAAATTTTGTGGCCCTTAATACTTTGGAGTTTAATGCCTAAACATTCGTTAAATTTCATAACGGTTCGTTATAATTTTTGACAAATAGATTCAAACTTGACAAATTACATTTCGATTTTTCTGTCAGTTTCGATTGTTTTTACTGGATAAAAATTATAACGAACCGTTTAAAATTTTATAAATGTTTATGAATACGGGCATAAATGTTACAATGATCGGTTTTGAGATTTGATTTGATAGTAACTGACTATTTTCCACCGTGTTAGTATCATTCGTAGAAGGTACTGCATAACGGTTCGACCGGAGCTATAAATCATCTTACTTCTCCATCACGTTGTCAACGTTGTAAACTATTCTGTAATCGATTAAATGTGACTGAAATGTTTGATTGCTTTACAATTAGTAATGGTGCAATGTAACACTATATTTTTACAGTAAATAAATTCCAGTAAGTATTTATTGATTTAGGAATAGATATATGATACCTACGTTTTTCATCATATGTAGTGCAGATGTTATTTAGAGACTGTTAAGAAAATATTACTGTTCTACATGGAGAGCATTAGATGATGTATTTTAGCATTTAAGAAGTTATGATGCTGTTCAAGGATTTTCTAATTAATGTTTAATAAATTGATCTCAAGGAAAACTGATCGCTAGATATTGGATCGTTTTAAATCTTTGCACCTCTCGTTACGAAAGGTATTGGATTCATACTAAAAATCACATATCCAGATCTTAGTGAATAAACACGTTTTAAGGTCACTAGAATCCGATTTTAACATTTTTACAATGATGTCTGAGTGCGTATTTGTGCATATGTGTGTGTGTGTGTGTGTGTGTGTGTGTGTGTGTGTGTGTGTGCCTGGATGTTGGAAGGACTGTTTCTCAAATTTTATAACACTAAAGACCAATTGAACTACGTACTCCTTAATCTGACATTAATGGTATTGACGCATTTTCTACATTTTTTAATAATTAATACTTACTTTAACATTATTGCATAAATTGTTTTTCCTTTTTTATTATGTATATTTTCAAATGTCAGCGTGGCGCATTGGTTAGCACAGCTGCCTCTGAAATTTCAGATTGGGATTCGATTCCCTATTAGGGTAATTATTTTTTTACACAAAAATTATTAAACTATTAAAAATCTTTATTGTCAATTATTTTCTCTTTATTTATTACAGTGTTATTGGGTCGAATTCAGCACTCTTCTTTAGCTTAGTGATCGTCTCTAGTAACCATGGAAATAGCTTGCATCCTTTTCTTATTAATGTGTTATTACATAAGTCTCTCTTTATTTTGTTATTTTTAGATAAGCTTCATTAGTTAAAGAAGAGTGCTGAATTTGGCCCATTATTTTTAATTGACTGTAATACAAAATATAAGACAGATCTTCAAAAGTTCAACAATTTTTATGTAAAAAATTAAATAATTAGCTTAAAGGAGAATCGAACCCCAATCTAAAATTTCAAAGGCAATTTTGCTAACCAATGCGCTTCGCTGATATATGAAAATCTTTTCATTTTGCATAATTAAAAAATTAAACAATTATTTCTTTGAAAATTTTGTAATTTATTGCAATTTATGCAATAATATTAAAGTAATTAATATTAAATAATGTACAAGATGTAATGTACTATTACCATGTTCAATGTAATGGTGTAATTTTCTGTCGAACACTTTTTATTTCCAAAAGTTGTTTTCCCACGTTAAACGTCTATGTCAAAGTTTGCTTAGGACACCCTTCATATTGTTCCTTGAAATGCATGCGATTGTCGTAACATTTATTATGCACGGTTAATATAATAAATAGAAAATGTATATTTTCTATAATATGCAGTTATTATTTGTTCTCTTTATTTGTGTACTGAACTGTAATATAAATTAAATTATTAATGCTTCTCCTTTCTAAAATTTGCTAATATTAACAAAACAACAATCAACAATTTACTATTCTCTGGAAATTTATTATAAAGATAGTGATTAGTTTACTGTTACATAATATAACAATTAGTGTACTCATCATATTTTATCTTACACAAAAGTAAAGTATATATTCTGAAGACTATAAATATTAATTATTGTCCTTGTAAATGGTCATACATAACTTAGTAAATTAATATTAGCAATTTTACACTATACAGTATTGGATTTAAAGAAATTCTCTTTTCATGTACATTTTGTAAAATAACTTTCTTCGAATAATTTTAAATATATTATTTGAAAAGAGTTATACAGGACAATCCGTCCAAAACTCATCATTTTACAATTCACCTAATCATTTTGAAAACCTTAAAGTATTAGAATAGTTATTAATCGGGCGTGTTCCATAACTCAATACTTAATTTGTAACAACTGGTTAAAGTAATTAACCAGTCTAGTATGGAGATATGTAATAAAAAATTGGATTCTGAATTGTTAAATCAATATTTTAACCAATTGTTAAAAATTAACCACTTTGTTACAGAATAGGCCTGTATAAGTGTTAAAAGTAATATTTTATTTTGTGAGAAAGAAGTTTGGACCACAACGCGAAGCGAAGTGGTCCAAACTTCCTTCTTACAAAATAAAAATCACTTTTAACGCGTATGTCGTACACTGTTATTTCTACAACACTGTTTTTTTTACCTTCCGTCACCTTTTAAGTAAGGAATATATTGTCTTTGGTGAAAAAATTCGATGATCAAATGAATAAGCACGTTTTAGGGTCTTTAGAATACGATTTCACTAGTTTTACGATGATTTCTGTATGTATGTATGTATGTATGTATGTATGTATGTATGTATGTATGTATGTGTGTGTGTGTGTATGTGTGTGTGTGTGTGACAAAAATTTCTTATTAGATTTTGGTTATAATTACCGGAAGTTCTCTTATTTGAAGTTCTTAACAGTTTTTCTTGAAAAAACGCAGTTTAATATCTTTTATTTGAATTTTATATGAAAGAATATCTTATTGTCTTATTTCAAAAATAAGAATTTGTTGTTCTATTCGTCATTACCAACGTAACAATTCACTTTTAACAGTCTTGTTAAAAGCAACAATAGATTTGTAGAAAAAAAAAACTGTTTACCATTGTTAAACGTCTGTGTCACGGATATAACTATCAAATACATCAATACGGGCGATTAATAATCATGACATTTTACATTTTTTCCGTTGACCGTGTCTTACTAAACAGGAGAAAATTTAGAATTCTATCAAATGTGGCATTTGTTTTCGCCTTTCTCCCTGAAGCAAAAATTTCGTAGCATGTGTGTCTCAAAAAAAAATCGCCTGCAGGCGTCCGACTCGGGGCGAAAGTATTAAACCAACGTCATTATTTTGCTACAATTCAATTCAGAGCCGATTTATATATGCTGCCTGCTACCAAGATTCGTAAAAGTAAAATAGCATTCGCCTGTTTTCTATGATATCCTTCTAAAGTGCATGCTGCCACTACAATTCATAAAATGAGTGATAAAATATCCTGACTCACTCTCTGTAAACAATTACCAACCCATTACTTCTCTTTCAACACTCTTAACAAATTTCTTAAGTTTAACAATTAGAGCATACAATATTTATTCTAAAGTTCTTATATTTAACTTATATTCGTCTTATAAATGTCATAGATTTCGACAAATGTACAGCAGCTGGTTCTTCTAACCATTAGCCACATAGAGTATTAACTTTGTATTTTCCTTTCACGTTACGAAATGTTCGTCAATTTTTATAGACAAACGCCGCCTTTTGTTATCCTCGAGAGGTGATTATAATTGCGTAGCCTTTGTTTATGATTTTGTTTATTTTAGTTTACTAAGAAAGTGTTAAGTTACATAATTATCTCGCGTTATTTGTTATAAATTATGAAGTGTGTAAACAATAAGACAGATGTACAGAAATTTCTACAGTGTGTTTCAAAATTGAACAAAAAAACTTCGTTTTAGAGATAATTGCATTTTAGTGTAATAAAGATTTACTGTATTCTAACAAGAATTACTAGTTTCCGCAATATAATATTTATAAATTTTAAAAGTTTATTTTAAAAAAATCTGTAACTATTGTTTTATTTACTATAACAATTTTTTTTTTAAAACGTTACCATTAATAATTTGAAATGATAGATTGCTTGACAGTGACATTTATCTACAAATTGCTTTCAACAAATGAAGGGCTCTACGGTATCCTGATCCTGTTGTGGCCAGCAAAAAACCTCTCGCCAATTCCATTTTATGTTATATAAGTATTGTACTGCACATACCTATCGAACCGTCATTTTGTAACAAAAAAAAATAGAGAAATTTACCAAATATTGTTTTTTATTGTATTTAACATGTCTTCTGCATAACTACAATTCTAATTATATCTATTTTTCATTGTATAAGAAAGTTCCTAAATGTCAGAGATTCTTCCAATTCATTAGCAAGATTGGCGGTATTTCTAATGGAGAAAAAGCTTTCAGAATGTAATTAAAACTTTTGATTTTATAGAAGATATAATAAAAATTTTAAATGTATCATATGTAGAATTTTATGTTCTTATCAATATTAGTAATATCCAAAAAAATAATATTTAGAAGATTTTTTTTAGAAACTACTACTTCCGGTTGTCCAATTGTTACCAAAACCTTTTCAGCTCTTCCCAGGAATGTCAGATTGAGGAATTCATAGTTAAACAAGTCTTAAGTCTTATAGTTTTTGAGGAATCATCCCTCCAACATCCAGCCACACACACATACACACATCCACACACACACATACAGACATCATTTCAAAAACTTTAAAATCGGATTCTAGTGACCTTGAAACGTGCTTATTCATTAAAATCTGGATTTGTAATTTTTAGCATGAATCCAATACGTAGGTAAATATATAATTATACTTTCTATCTACTGCATAGGTTATAGATAATAAAGTCAATATTTATTTTGCAATATTTCATTAGTTTGTCATTAACACGTATAGATATAAATTGAAAAACATTTATCATTAAATTTAAAATACGTTCTAACTTCCTTGGCAAATAACTCGTATGTTAACAAACAAATCATATATTTGAACAAGTAATAAGTGCTAAAATATGCATTTATCTGATCACTAATAGACTGTAGCGATTGCTTCATAATATCGCATGTATATTTTCGAAAAACCCATGCAATATATATTTTAAATACGTGTTCCTCATTTTGTAAAACGAACGCGTTCATCTGCTGACATTTGGCTTTTGGAAACACTTTCTAACTTATTTGATTCATAATCAAATGTCAAACTTTTAAAATAATTAATTATATCATAAATAATAAATATATGACGACGGAGAGCTTCTTATAAAATAGGAAACCAAAGCCTTATTCACAGCTCCGAAATTAAAAATAAAATTATACATAAAAATAAAATTAACGATATAAACAATAAATTCTTATGAAAATCTTCACAGCTCTCGAAAATAAAATTAAACATAAGATATAAACACAAGGATTTGCAAATGTTAAAGCTCATTTACAGCTATGAAAATAAGAAATATAAATAAAATTATAAATAAGACATTATGTTCGGTGTTCACAGCTTCGAAAATAAAACGTCATCTGTCATTAAATATATTCATAATTTACAAGCAATAATAATAACTTCATACATTTTAAAGCACTGTACGCAATCTTATATGCGAACCTTTGTCTTAAGACAGGTTTTTAAAATTATATTTAAATTGAAATCCTTTTGCCAGATCGTAAATTGACAGCTCAAATAACAAATGATATGTATGTGCTTATTTTTGTGTAAAATATTTGGCATTTGCAAATTCTTGTGTTTATGTCTTATGTTTAATTTTATTTTCGAGAGCTGTGAACACTTTCATAAGAATCTATTGTTTATATCGTTATTTTTATTTATATATTTAAAATTATTTGTTATTTTCGAAGCTGTGGATGAAGCTTTAAATATTTTATGACAGTTATGTACAGTAAAATTTTTGAAAGAAGTCCGATCAAAGCCATCTACGACTTGCATCTATGAATTAAGATTTTATGCAGCCAATTTAGTAGTGTTGTTTACATAGTTTTTATGAGGTACACAAGATATTATGTACCCTCATAAAATCTAAGTAAAAGACACTACTAAATTTGACAGCACAAAATCTTAATTCATAGATACAATTCGTAGATGGCTTTGATCGGACTTCTTTCAAAAATTTTACTGTTCATAACTGTCATTTGAGCTGTCAATTTATGTTCTGGCAAAATGATTTTAATTTAAATATAAATTTAAAAGGCTGTCTTAAGATAAAGGTTCGCATATATGATTGCGTATAGTGATTTAAAAGGTATGAAGTTGTTATTACTGCTTATTAATTATGAATATATTTAATGAGAGTTTATGTTAATTTACGTTTTATTTTCGAAGCAGTGAACACCAAACAAGTCATCTTTATAATTTTATTTATATTTCTTATTTTCCTAGCTGTGAATGGGCCTTTATTTACAACTTTATAAATATGTGACAAATTATTCTACGGTTGTTCTGTTCTGACAGATGTTGCAAAGTTGTCTTTGTTTTATTCAGGTCGTAAATTTTAGACCCGAGTTTCTATCTGATACAAACGTGATTATATCAACTGAGCAACATAATTTTGCGTTTAGCTACATATGGAAATATTTTCCAGATGCAATAATATTTTTTTACGTCTGTTAAAAAGTACACTTTTTTCATTAAAATGGATTTATAAAGTATGTCTCTTTTTAACACAAAGTATGAAAAAAAAAAATAACGCAAACGCGTGAAATAATGAAAGGTTATGGCACTTTTTTTCACTCTTTTATTGCATACAATTTTTATGTACTATCGGTTGTGAAATATATTTCACTCATAGGATTTGACGAACTCGCCTGCAGCTCGTTCGGTCGAACTTTCCTATTCGTGAAATAAAACTATACTTTTTACTCTTGTTGCATAAATAACTATTTTACGTCTGTTAAAAAAAGTACACTTTTTTCATTAAAATAGATTTATAAAGTATGTCTTTTTTAACACAATTAAAGTGTGAAAAAATTGCACTTTTTTTAACGCAAACGCGTGAAATATTGAAGCGTTACAGAACTTTTTTCACACTTTTATTACAGATGTAAAAAAGTTACAAGATGTGAAATAAGACTAAACTTGTTACTCTTGTTGCTTAAATAACTATTTTACCACCGGTAATAAAATTCGATATATTTTATGTTAAAATCTTGACAGAAGTAAAATATTTTGCCTCTAGAGAAAATATTCCAAAAACGAACTCTTTAGAGTTTATATTATTCTGCAGTTCAATTGTCTAATATATGTAGGTTACAGGGAGCATCGTACAACTTTCTGGATTTCGTAGGTAATAAATTTAGATCAGAAGTAGCATTAGTAATTTCTTGGAGTTCTGTTTGTATTCAATTTGTTGTTGACAAAAGTCTTTGTTATCAAGTATGAATATCAAAGACTATTAATATATTAAATTCATTGAATATTGTCAAAAATGACAATAGAATTTGTAACAAGCCTTTAATTCTTAAAAATTTTGGATTTTATTTTTCTACGGTATGTTCAGAAAAAAAACCTAATTCGGGGTAGATTATGTAGTCCAGGCAACGAAGACCGAAAAGAGCCAAATAGCGGAAATAATTCATGTAGAAGCCAATTTTGGCACAGTCATTACTATATATTTCATTTTAACCATTTTTCCATGAAATAAGAGAAGTATACAAAGCATTTATTTGAATGCAAATGTTAATCATTTATTATAATGTAAAATTAATAATAAAAAATTGATACTAGCACCAACGTAGTGGGTGAGGTCGTAATTAACTGACAAGGACGTTTAGACGATACATTAGTTTTAACATTGAGTAGCGGGTCCCGAATTGTCCCCGGAGGATAACGGGACCAACAGCCAGTGACGGGGAGCCCTGAACTCATTCCAACCGTTCTCCCCTTCTGTCTTTAGTCATCTCAAACGACGTACATTATTGCGATACCCAACCCCCCCCCCCCCCCCCTCCCCGACCACACACAATTCTTCCATTACATATTACATGTAGTAAAATTATTAATACGTGGGCTCTGCATAGTTCATTTATCATTAAAACTTGATTTTTAACGATAAAAATCATTTATTTTATAAAAATTATTTCCCCCCGTCTATATTTCTTTAATTATTGATCCTAGCGAAAATGTGTATAGGACCTATTCTATAGAGAATTTTATGTAGATTAATCTAATACATAAACATTTTTTCGCTAGAGGCAGTAGTTTTCGAGTTATTAACAAAAAACAGAAAAAAGGGACCTTTAGAGCCCCCCCCCCCCCTCCCTTAGCTTCACTCCCACCCATCAGTACTTTTAGTATTTTGTTGAGGACACCTTCCCCTATAACTGTGCCAAAATTGGCTTCTACATGAATTATTTCCGCTATTTTTCCTTCGTTGCCTGGACTAATGAACACAAAACGTATGTCTGATTATTATTCAATTTAAAAGTCAAGTTGTCAAAAATGATAGTGAAATGTAATTTTAAGGAGTAAAAATAAAAAGAAGGATACAGAATATTGCCATTCACCATTTTCTAATTTATTTATTTTTCTGAAATAAAGATTCAAGAATAAAAACTTTGATTTCTCTAGATAATATTTTTGACAATATGTATCCCGTATCAAATTGACATTCAATTAAATACTTTCAAATTGACATACGTTTTTTTTGTTCATAGCCTATTCCGAGTTAGGATTTTTTTTAACCACTACTATCGGTTGTGAAAAAATAGTATATGGAGAGAATGCTATTTTTTCATGGTCTCGGTGTTTCCAGATTGCACCTGGAGAAAAATTATGCATTGCTCTCTTTTGATGTATAATATTCTGTTACTTTTATATCAAACGTTTTCTAAGCAAATAAATTATTGAGTAGTTTAGTTGATTTAGGTATTAGTGAAATAATAGTATTTTGTTCTTTAATTTATTAAAAGTTATTTTATTTTGTGTGGTTGTAGGTAGATGTTAAAATATATGTTTGTATTAGACTGGAAATTATAATTATATGTCAGTCATTGATTAGTGATTACTTCATTAGTTAATTACATAGATGATAAGAAAAGTAAATTTATTAATACGAGTATTTCTTCATACCTTTTACTATATTATAATTTAATATTCATTTAAGATGACATGACACTTTATTTAATACTTCAGTAATGAGAAGTGATAAAATTTTATTTATTCAATAATGACTTTTGTACATAAAGCAGTAAATGAATTTGCATTAAAATGAAATATAAATGTCAAATGTAAATCAAAATGTCTTCTTTAATTTTAATCAAAAAAAGGCCTTTAAAGGTAGATAAAAATTAATGCTACTGAAAGATAAAAGAAAGGCAACTGTTATAATTCGTCCGAATGAGTTACAACCATTATAGGCGAGTAGAATATTTTATTTTATTTCATGTATGACTTCATGAAAAATTGCACTTTTCAGTCAGGATAGATTCACAAAATTTGACATTGTCAAAAATCAACAGTTTTACTAACATTATTGACAGCTTTTTCTGAGAAGTACATTTAATATTTCTTATTGAATAATTAATTAAATATTTAAAATTGTAGGTAGATATGTATAATAGTAATAGAGTACATACACATATTCTTAAGAAATACCTCCAATCTGTTCAATGAATTGGAACCATCTTGAACATTTTAGAAGAGAAGGACAAGATTTCTTATTGAATGAAAGAATAGATATAATTAGAATTATTTGTGTGTACAAGAAATGTTAAATTTGCTATTTATGTAATAAAACGGAAATGGCGAGAGGTATTATGCTGGCCACAACAGATTTTCATTTTTACTTTTGTCCCTATTTTACAGTTATCACGATGGTTTGGTCAAGCGAGCAATGAAATAATAAATACGATTTAACTTCTGTTTTTCTATCTAATATATTTTTTGTAACCTCTTTAATTCCTAAATTTATAGAACCGACTAAAACGAGTTCCATTCTGACATATATTTTATTAAATTTAAATTATATACTAGTTTAGCACCTACTAATCATAGTCATTTTCCATAATTTAATATGCCTATTCATTATTTAAATGATAGTACCCATTTAGTTTTCGAAAGTACACGAAAATTATTGTTAATACTTCTAGCAATTTAAATATGAAGTGAAATTACTGTTCAACTTTTAATATTTCGAACATCTGACCTAAAAACAACATATTGGTTGCTAGAACTATAAAACTAATTATTAATAATCATTCAGTGAAACAATCGAATTTAGCTGATTCACATCTAATGTCATATGGCAAAGAAAGTATCAGAACAAAAGATAACCTCAATAAAATATATAAATATGAAATATTTAAAACAGTTTTATATCTGAAAGTACAGCTAAGAATCTAACCTATTTCTAAATCTAGAAAAGATGAAAAGAAAGATAGAACTAATTTATAATTATAACAAAAACTACGAGCAATCTTTGTTGAAATTGTAATGATTGTTATTTACAAGTGATGTAACTTGTAACCAGATTGGTGAGAAGTTATTGCAAAGATGATAATTTAGCATTTAGTAACTTCTGTTACGACTGGTAATAAGCTTGGTAACTTTAACATTCACTATAATATGCAATTAAATTCTTTTTAAGAAAAGATTCTATTTGTGGTATCTTATAATTACAATATTGAATTCGTATTCTGATTTATGCCTAATATTTATTTACGTAAACTCTGCTTTCAATTTTGAGCATACAGGGTGTACGAAAAACTCGCCTTGCATGTCTATCTTGAAAATTATAAGAGATAAGTGTAAAATATATCAATTAGTGCGATTACAATACAAAATGAGCTTAAAATTACGTCATAAACTTAATATTGACAAAATTATTGCCACTTACAATTAGCTATAACAATTAAGAATATCTGGAACTACACATTCACATTCAATTTAGAAGACGTTTTATAAATAATAATATTTAAAATAGTGGAAAATCCCATTACTAAAATTAAAAATCTGATGTGGCCAGCACATAACCTCCCGCTGGGTAGATTTTCCTCTGCCCATATGTGGCAATTTTGCTTATTAACATACCGAGAGCGGTGAAAATGTGCCTCATCAAAGAAAAAGCATTAAAAAATCAGCATCAACTTCCTGGTGCTCTAAAACGCAATCTGTGTATATTCTTCGCCGTACATGATTCATTTCGTAAATGTGTAGTTGTAAACTAATATTTGACACTTTGAAAACACTTATTGACAGGTGTTTGATTTATAGTGCTACAAGCATAACAAACTTAAATAGGATCATCCTGTACATCTAATATTTATGTATGATGGAAAATATATTATTTTTACAAACCTTAATTTCATTAGAATCAAATATATTACTATTATATTCTCCTTAACACGGTTTCATTATTAATTTTAATGTAATTGCTTCCTGACAGTGACATTTGTTTAAATATGTCAAAATTGATATTAAAATATGTTTTTGTTTGACGCATAGACAAGATGATGTACAAAAATTATTTATTTTATAAATTATATTTAAAGTTAGTTAAAGTTATTTACTAAATGCTTTTATCATAGAATTGAAGATACCATTACATTCAATTCTTATTAGAAAAAGATGCTGAAAATTTATATTCAATGTATTTTTTTTCAAGAAAACTTGTTAAAAACTTGTATAAGTGATACTCCCAGTTATCCGATATACACTAATGAATAATGAGCTGTTTCCATATTACTTAGAATGGGTAATAATTTACAAAAACTGTAAGTTTATATCACTTTCATAATCTATAAATATTTAGATCATTTTTAGTAACATTTTATGCAAAACATAAATGAAATCTTCAAAACTACTTTTATTTTTACGTTTCATAACTATCGTGTGAATTAAAACATTTCTTCATTTTATCTGATATGGATTTATCTTTAAAAATTCTGAGGAATCTTGCATAATTTTCATGCAATTTATAGACGGGTTTAACGTCCTTGCAAAGAATTTTATGATATCGATTAAACCATAAAACCACAAGAATATTACGAGATAACATCAAAAAGAAATTGTAAGTTTATATCTTTGCTGACATTTCTCTCATTATGTATGCAAGAGAAGATAATTTTTTCCTGTTATTTATGCGAAAAAAGTTTAAAATCTGTACGGTATGAACATGTTCTTAATAGTACTTTCGCAAAATTAAGTTTCATTTGCATATTAGAAGATGTTATTCATGTTTGTAGAGCTAATATACATATTTATTTTATTTATTCATATTAAATAATACATATATATTTGTTTCTTGATTATTTATGTAAAACAGGGTAAAACGTATTCAAGTTTCGTACTAGAAACTTTTTTTAAAATTTTCTTTCCAGTGACGATGCTCAAATTTTACTGTCACTGTTATATTTCTAGTTATATCCATTAAAACAATAGTTATTTATGTATAAAAGTACTGAAGTTCTATTTTTTATCACGAATATGAAATATATTTGCCGAGGCCCTCAAAGCCGAGGAAAATAAACCATATGAGTGATAAAAAGGAACTTCGGTGTCGAGGTGTATATTAAATTTTATTTGAAATAGAAAAATTATGAAAATGTAAGAGACATTTATTTTATAGGTTAGGATAAATATAATCTGTCAGTCTGGCAGTCAATGCTGGTAACCTCGAACATTGAAGTTATCGTTAAGATTACTCAAAATTATGTTGTTATTATTATTATATATTAAAATATCCTTCAGAACTCATATTAATAATTAGAATAATACTACCTTTTTAGTTTAAGTTATGTATTTTTATTTAATACTAATGTTTCGGCCTCATACACTGCGGCTTCTTCAGGGGAAAAGAATATAAATGACAAATAAATAATTATAAAACAGAAACAAGTAACCAATGTTATACAAAAAAAAACATAATATATAATAAAATGTTATTTGGTAATTATGCAATTTACTAGGCATGAATACAGAAAACAGCAAACTTGCTGTTTTCCGAGAAAAATGCAAAACCCGGCATTAACTAGAACGGCGGGGATGCATCTTTGTAATTTATATTCTTTGCCACTGAAGAAGACCGCAGTGTATACGGCCGAAACGTTGGTATTAAATAAAAATACAGAACTTAAACTAAAAAGGTAATATTATTCAAAATTATGTATTTATCTCAAACTTATTCATCGGAATTAATTAATTCGTCTTTTTGTTAATATTTTTGTCATTCTACGTACAAATTTACTATTGTACTTCATACACCTGCCCAAATTATCTTACATGTACAGCAATGAGGTCATGCACGACCTTTTTTTATAACTTTAATCGATAGAGTAGTGAAAAATAATAGACCCGTATTTTTTATTTTTCCTCAAATCGATCTGTAATCATGAAAAAATTGTAATTGAAAATGACATTCTTTACAATGAGGCTGCTAGACCCCCGCTTCGTCCCTTGTCCAATGACGTCACAAAGTGAGATGAACGACCATTTTGATTTTCACACTGGTCTTAAACGTCAAAGTGACATTTAAAGATAACCTAAAATTTATGAAAGTAAATATGTCGATGGAACGTTGTTTCGTGCCAAAATAAAGAATAAAATAATATTCTGCAATATATTCAATGTCTCACATGCGTTTATAACCTTCTACCGTCTAAATCAAAGATTCAAAAGGGAAAGAAATATCTGATGTAACGTAGATAATTTCACGGCAAATGAAAATTATATTTATAAAAATTAATAGAACGATATTATATTAATATATTATAGCATATTCAAATATGTAATCCTCAATTTATAGTTTATATATATTTTTCTTTTAGAAATTATGTGTCTATATAAAATGTATGTTTGAAATGAGTCTGAACTTGGTTCGTAACGTTGTAACGACAAAACATGGCTGGTTTTTGCAACTTTTTAAAAATATCATACTTTAAAACGATTTTATACAACAAGAAATATGAATAAAAAATAATTTAATCGTACTGATCGATGAATTAGACTATCCTTTTTCGATTTAAACAGAAAAAAGGTACAATTATTTTTTTTGCATGACCTCATTATCATAAGGTTGACAACACTGCGACTGCATGAAATTATTTTGTGCCGATTTCTGTATTTACTTTTAATGACGGTTTTGGTGAACTTTAGTGACGATTTCAAATAAAGAATTTTTTTGTTTTTCAACTATGTATTATTTATTGATGTTCTTTTGTTTAAAACAGCAAAAATGCAGCAATTATTAATTTTGTAGGGTTAAAACATTGATTGTATGATGCATTAATCTGTTAGTTATAAAATATCGCATACATGTATATGTACCTACTCTTGTTAATCTAGTCAAAGTCAACTGTGCGTAACATTGAAATAAATAAAAAGAAATTCGGTATTACAGCTAAGTAACTGTTCGGTCTAGAGAAGGTTCATATTACATTTTACGGTTTTTGATTTCGCTTTCAATGTGAATAATGCATTTCTACCAAATTTCACACCAAACAGGCACGCAGCTACCTAACTGTCACATTGGCATATATTTCTGCATCTATTACTGTTGGAAATAAACGTTATTTCAAATAGAAATGCACTTTTTTACGGCCACAAACAATTTTTAACATAATTGCTTCAGAAAATATAATACGGCAAGATTAGTTTTCTCAGAATTTTCTTTATTTATATTACTCATATGATAAGCGTGTAATATTGGTTATAATTTCATTACTGGTGCATAACTTACAACCCTGGACATAACTATTAAATTAAGTTTAATATTAAATATAGTAGCTATATGTATCCCGTAATTATTTATGAAGTTTTAAAACGACGGAATAATGAGGTCATGCAAAAAAAAATAATTGTACCTTTTTTCTGTTTAAATCGAAAAAGAATAGTCTAATTCATCGATCAGTATGATTAAATTATTTTTTATTTATATTTTTTGTTGTATAAAATCGTTTTAAAGTATGGTATTTTTAAAAAGTTGCAAAAACCAGCCATGTTGTGTCGTCACAACGTTACGAACGAAGTTCAGACTCATTTCAAACAGACATTTTATATGGACACATAATTTCTAAAAGAAAAATATAGATAAACTATAAATTGAGGATTACATATCTAAATATGCTATATTATATTAATATAATACCGTTCTATTTATTTTTATAAATATAATTTTCATTTGGCGTGAAATTATCTACGTTACATCAGATGTTTCATTCACTTTTGAATATTTGAATTAAACGGTAGGAGGTTATAAACGCATATGAGACATTGAATATATTCCAGAATATTATTTTATTCTTTATTTTGGCACGAAACAACGTTCCATCGACATGTTTACTTTCATAAATTTTAGGTTATCTTTAAATGCCACTTTGACGTTTAAGACAATGTGAAAATCAAAATGGTCGTGCTTCTCACTCTGTGACGTCATTGGACAAGGGACGAAGCGGGGATCTTCAGCCGCATTTTAAAGAATGTCATTTTCAATTACAATTTTTTCATGATTAAAGATCGATTTGAGGAAAAATAAAAAATACGGGTCTATTATTTTTCACTACTCTATCGATTAAAATTATAAAAAAAAAGTCGTGCATGACCTCATTGTTCTGTTATCAGCACTTCAAAATTTAAAGCGAATGACAATTTTTGAAATTGCACTGATTTTATTTGATGTCGTAGCCAGTTTGTAAAATCCGACTTTTTATAAAACGTCTAGTCATTTTAAAACACGAGGCCAGATTGTCAAACCTTTGTTGACTTTCCGACATTTTACAATTTCGCCAGTCGTGTTAAAAAAACAATCACACGACAAACAGCGGAACAGTTTATTTGACTTCTATATTTCTCGAAAAATAACAATATAACCTAACCTAACTATGAGTTTTGTGTGTAATAGCTGAGACAGACGACGACTGCTAATGTTAATTAAACTCTAATTCTAAGGCTGTGTCCGATGTTGCATTTTTATCACCCTAATATCTAAATCCTAAATTTATATGTCGTAAATCTAGTGATTATTTAGGATTTTAGGAATTAGATTTAAGGGTTTTGCAGGAGCACACTATTCCTTGAAGTTGATGTGCACTAATTGAACAAATCATGTTCATTGCTATAATTTGTGCAAAATGTCAAATTTACTGTCAAAGAATAACTTCTTAGCTTTTATTTTATGAAATATAATGTTAATAATTAATCTGAAGCATCAAATTAAATCGAAATGTATATCTAAAGTGTTGCCATACAAACAAATGGATGTATATAGTGTGACATTCGGAGTGGTATTTATGTTAAGAAGACCTAAATCCTAAAAACTAAATGCCAAAATGCGATATCGGACACATCCTAAATTTAACATTTGGTATGTCATATTTAAATCATATTAATGACATTATAAACGTAATTTCAATTGTAATGATCATTAAGTCACGATGATGTTTTTAGGCTGTGTCCGATGTCGCATTTTGGCAATTAGTGTTTAGGATTTAGGTCATCTAACATAAATACAACTCCGAGTGACACACTAGTGACATCCATTGGATTGTATGGCAACACTTTAGAACAATAAAAATGAATTATACAATTTGATTCAATTTGATGCTTGAGAGTAAATGTTAATATTATATTTCATAAAATAGAAGTTAAGAAGCTATTCTTTGGCAGTAAATTTGACGTTTTTTACAAAATATAGCTACGAACATGACTTGTTTAATTAGTGCGCGACAACTTCAAGGCATAGTGTGCTCCTGCAAAACCCTAAAATCTAATTCTTAAAATCCTAAAGAATCACTAGATTTAGGGAATATAAATTTAGGATTTAGATATTAGGATGATAAAAGTGCAACATCGGACACAGCTTTAGAACATGATCGTAACCATTCGGTAATAATCGCCACACTGATACTGTCAAAATCTCATCATGGTACAGTATATTTATTTTGTTACCTGGCTTGTATTGTATATTTATTGGTATCAAAATATCTGATGTGGACATCACATGACTTCCTTGTACGCCTGTTACACTATACATATTTTGTTAATAATTAAAATATGTATAATAACACACCCAATCATAAAATTGTACGTATTTGACATTGACATTAAATTCTTTATTTTTTTGTTATTTCTTGTCCTAATTCATAGCAAACTTAATTACAGAAACCAAAAAGTACATAATGTTTAAATTTATATATTTCGCTTATACAAAGAACTAATTTAATCATACTTGACGTTTTCGACGCAAAATTCAATTGTCTAAAACTTTTATTTGAAGCATAAATTGTTAAATTCAAAATAACACCATTTTTTTTTCAAGAAAAACTGATATAGCTTCAAGTAAAGTATCACTTCCGGTTAGACTATTTTAATCAAAGTCTATTATGTTATTTCCATTGATATAAAAGTATTATATACCAAATTTGAAAAGTTTTGAATTATATTTTAATAGTTTTCCAATAAAATCTATTATAGGTTTCCAGTAAAGTACCACTTCCAAGTATACGATTTTAACTAAAATCTATTATGTTACTCCCCTTGATAAAAAAGTATTATATACCAAATTTGAAAAGTTTTGGATTATATTTTAATATAGTTTTTCATTAAAATCTACTATAGGCTTCAAGTAAAGTACCACTTCCGGGTAGACCATTTTTACTAAAATCCATTATGTTATTTCCATTGATATAAAAGTCTTATATACCAAGTTTGAAAAGTTTTGGATTATATTATAATATAGTTTTCCACTAAAATATATTATGGGCTTCAAGTAAAGTACCACTTCTGAAAGTTATGCAATAACCAAAAAGGGAGGTGCACAACTAGATGTTATAACAGTCCTAAATACAAAATTTTAACTTTCTACGGCTTCCCGTTTTTCAGTTATGCGAGATACGTACGTACGTACAGACGTCACGACGAAATTAGTCAAAATGGATTCAGGGATGGTCAAAATGGATATTTCCGTTGAAATCTGAAAACCGATTTTTTTCGCGATTACAATACTTCCTTTACTTCGTACAAGGAAGTAAAAAGGAATATGGAATGAAAAATTATTCAATGAGAGTAGATAAAATAACATTTGGATATGTGCATTTATTTATAACTAATAAATCTTTAATATCAAATTTTGCAATTCAATCAACGGTAACTATCAAGGACATCTATATATCAATCATCTTGTCTTTAGTTACAAGTCTCTCAGGTTGCAATAAATTCATCTCCTGTCCAATTTGAATCTTTTAGTCGTTAATAAGAAAACTGTGTTATAATGAGGCGTTACATCAGTGTCATCTTTGACTGTTAGCCGTGCTAGCATCTTTAGGCAAATTACTATTTACTCACCATAGTTCAAATGTCAGACACCGCTTCTCTGCATTTTCTGTTCTCCGTTATTGCAGAGAAATTATGAAGTTTTTGCGCTGATGCACCAAGAAAAAGATAATTGCAGAAGTAGAAGTTGTAAAGAATAATTTAACTACATAAAACTATTTTTCTAAAAGAAAAGGTGGTTGTAATTATGTAGAAGCTCATATGTACAAAAATTCATTGTTTCCGTAAAAACTTTTCCGTTTTTAACTGTTCGACGCATCAATTTCAAATTTTAAAACAAGTCGATATCTTTTTCCTTCGCGGTAAATCCTTTTAGCCATTTTTTGAGATTTTCAAATTTTTAATCCATATAACTTCATATGGGGTCTCGTGTGGTGTGCCTGAGTGCCTGGTCGTGAATCTGAGGATCCGGGTTCGATACCGACCGATACCAGTGTTACCAATTTCAAGTATTTTTCTGGTATTGCCAACTGAATCAGTTTTTTTATCACTTTGTAGTTTATCCGGTAAAAATGCATATGTCACTAGAATCAAATTTTGTAGTTTTTTTTTTTTTAATATCTTCTAACAAGTATGAAATAAAAATGGATTTTGATTTGAATTTTTATTTTCTTACGGATGGCGAAGTTAAATTTATTTTTTGTACTCGTAACCTTCAAAATGATATTTTTGCCCTCCTGAAGTGTAATGGGAACTTTACAATTGTATACACAGCAAGTGTAACCTACATTTTACGCTTACTGTGTTGTAACTTGTCTAACTATGCGGTAAAATAATCAAAATATACTGGACGTTTATGGGCATTTAGAAAAGAAATCATCTTTACTATAATAAAGTTCATGTAAAAAAGTACTACCTACTTAAGTTATTTTTTTACTTTAACATTTCCTATATTTAAAATTAATTTATATAAACCAAAATCACGGCAGCGACATCTGTCATTATTGTAAAAATCCGCCGTTACCGACATAGTCACCGATCGATATACCTGTCAAATTCGCGAGGCGAACATTGCTGAAATGTCAAATATCGACACCTACCTATTATTTATTACGAAGAAAAGATGAGCAAATAAATATATTATCAGTCATAAACAACGTCTATTATTACAAATAAATTTTTGCTAGAGGAAGTACTCTAATGAAAGTAAGTAAAATCAAATTTGGAAATTGACTTAACCACAGTATTTTAAACTAATCCTTTTCAGAAGTACAACCTATCTTATTAAAAAAAAGTGATTTTCATTATCGTCGGCCAAAAAATTTGATACAATTCTCGTGCGTGAAGTATTTTACAGCGCTCCAGCTAATAAACAAAGCTGAAACAAATATTTCTAGTAAAACAAATGATAATTGCCTACTAATTTTTACGTTCGCTTTAAAATAAAGATTTTGAATTAATGGTGTATTTTTTTAAATACCAGTGCATTGTACAAACCAAATGCGCGAAGATGTCTTCCACGCATTCGCGAAATGGGCTACTTGCGAACATTTTTTAATTTAATATTTTTGATGAGCAGGTAAAAACTTGCTACCCATATTTTTTCTCTTGACAAAATTTTTATTAATTAGCCAGAAAAAAATATAATGAAATTTGATTATTTGAATTACCGCCATGTATGACGTAGAATTACGCCGCACCAATGAATGGTCGTAAAGCCAAAGCGTTTGTTTGTACGGGTAATGTAGATCTCCTGTTTGACGTTTCAACAATAGTTTGGAGGTTAGTATTTTAGTTTGTCTTTTTGGTATCGATATTTTAAATTACATGTACTTAACTATCTGTGTGTTCATTTGTGAAGTAATTAATATACTTGAGAGACCAGAGAGAGAGAAAAATGTACTAATGTCAAATTCAAATTAAAACTTTCTCGCACGCCATGTCATCTATACATTTTTAAACATGGTTTCCTTCTCCAGTTCAATATAATGACGTCACAGAAAATTTTCTATCTTAATTTACTAAAAAATAAATATTTTTTTAAAAATAAAATTTATATTTTTATATATGTTTTCAAGGTAACATTACGTATATAGTGATAGAAATTGGATTTTCAGTACCACGCAAGTAGCCCATTGATGGCACTCGCTCCTTGTAGTCGCTAGTGCTTCAAAAATGCCCTCATGCTGGAACATAATAGTCTTCCCGCACTTAGTTCATAAATAACTATATCATGGTTGAATAGGTATCGATTTTTTTTCCAAAGACGCATTATTTAAATTCAATTCAAATTGTTATGTGTCTTCTGATTTCATTCTTTTTAAGTGTCATTTATTCTCTGACGGGTTTGTGCAGTTGGTACTTTCTTTTAATCACCAAAGTGTTTTGGTGTAAAACAGACTCCTAAACCACGCCCCAATTAAATATCAATTTTTTTTTCGCTATTTCAAATTGACTATAGTAACAATATTGTATTGTACTCTGTTACTGTCTAGTCTAGTTTTTTCTTGCAAATATTAAACTAGGTATTTCTTCACAATTTATATAATTAAAATGCATACAAATTTAGTTTAAATTTTGTTTCACTTGAATGGAAGATTAATTACAAATTCGTGAAATCATCGTTTCATAAGATCTGCATTTATCAGTTCTGATGATAGTTTGATGAACGGTTACCTACCTGAACGTAAATATTTTTTAGAAAGTGTGTAATATTGCACGCTTCTCCACAACATATTGACGTCTGAACGATATGATAAGTGTAACTGAAAGTCCGTTATTATTTTAAGTGATTTCATTGTTTGATTTAAATGTGAAAGTACAATGCATTGGATACTTCTACCGGACAGTTGTGAATTGAGGCAGTGAATGGAAGTAAAAATGCTCAATTAGGGCCGTAGAATAACTAACCTACATACATCGCCGAATTTTAGATTATACTTTCGGATTTTGCAATTGAATATGAAATAATATTCGACGAATTCATTACCGGGCATTACAAACAAAAATTATAATGTTTACGTAGGTAATGAACTATTAGATTTATGGCGAATTGCACCAACGTAAATTAAATATTAAACATGGTTTAAATTGACATTATTGCATCAGAATGAAATGTCAAATGAATTATAATACATTGCTGTCAAAATTTCGATGTGCATTTTTTTTGCTTAAACGTAGATTAAAATTTAAGTCTTGTTGGTGCAACTAGGCATTAGACCCGTTATTTTCATCTCTGATTAAGCTGTTGGTTAATTTAACTGTCGGTTATAAAAACAATGTGGCATCGAAAAATTGACACATGTGTAAATTTTATAACTTATGTTATAATAACGTTTTTCTTTTAAGTTTTTAACCCCCGGTTTTATAAAGAGCAGAATAAATTTACTTCCATATTAAATTTATTCAAACTAACAAATTGGAATCAATTTGACTCATTTTATGACATTTATAACATTACTATCAAAAATTCGATTGTCATTTGAAGGAATAAATTTTATTTACTTTGGAAGTAAATTTATTTGCCGTTTATAAAACCGGGCATCAGATGTTAACCAACTGTTTAACCGGTGATGAAAATACTGGGCCTTAATTTTCTTATTGACCACACCTTTATTCATTTTCTACACATAGCGGGTGTTTTTTTACCTCCCGCTACCCTAGGTAAGGGAGGTATAGGGATCGTGCTAAAAATCGGATATAGAGATTTTAGTGAATAAGCACGTTTTGATGTCCCAAGAATCCGATTTTAACATTTTTACAATGATGTCTGTAGGTATGTATGTATGTGTGTGTGTGGATCTTGTGGACACGATTACTCAAATACTATCAATCAGAAAAATTTGAAATTTTGTACACCCATTCTATACTAACATGAGAAGTGCTCATTAGTTTTTAGTGTATATCGGATAACCGGAAGTATTATTTATACAAGCTTTTAACAGTTTTTCTTGTAAAAAATTCATTAAATATAATTTTTTAGCAGCTTTTACTAATTAAAATTGAATATAATGGTACAATCTTCAATTCTACGATAATAACATTTAGCAAATAACTCTAAATAACTTTAAATATGAATATATAATATAATTTATTTTCATATATCACCTAGCCTATGCGTCAAACAAAAACATAATTTTAATGACAGTTTTGACATATTTAAACAAATGTCACTGATAGGAAGCAATTATATTAAAATTAATAATGAAACCGTGTTAAGGAGAATATAATAGTAAAATATTTAATTAAGGTTTGTAAAAATAATATATTTTCCATCATACATAAATGTTAGATGTACAGGATGATCTGATTTAAATTTGCTAATTGCTATTTTTGGAACACTATAAATTAATATCAATTTACAACTACACATTTACGAAATGGATCATGTACGGCGAAGAATTTACAAAGATTGCGATTGAGCACCTAGAAGATGATGCTGATTTTTATAAGAATGTGTGTGTGTGACGATTTTTCCTTAAAGCCTAATAAAATATGATCCAAAACTTCTCAAATTTGTTATTTAAAACTCATATATAATTTGAAACAACATATTAGATTTTAACCATATCGTCGGATTTCTGGTAAAAAGACTTAACCGCCAAAAAATGATAAAATGAGTTATGCACATAAACGGATACGTCTCTTCACGACGCATGCTCTAAACACAATATCTGAGCGCCAAAAAATTTATGTTAGAAGGTAATTCATTCTAAAGTTTCGTAAACGCCATCTGACACTATTTGATGCGCACAGAAATTTTATACGAAATGTCTTAAACGCCATTCTGTGTTAATGTAATGGGTGATGTTAACGAGTTGTGTTCCACAAAAGTTAATTTATTTTGATATTATTTATTAATCTGGTGTTTACAACTATATAAATATAAAAATTTAGGTATTAAGCTATATTGAACAAAAAAAAAAAAACATTTTTATTAAATATTTCATGATATATGCTTCAAAATGTTGCGAAAGTATGTTGAAAAATGTATAAAATATTAATCTCATCGATATAACACAATATCTTGTTAAATAAATCAATATTGTAAATAAAAACAAGTTTTTCCTGTTTATCTCAAAACTAGTCAAATGGCGGTTAAGTCTTTTTACCAGAAATCCGACGATATATGATAAATCGGATGTAGTACTTAATTTGGAGCTCTAACAGATTTTTGAGGAAAAACAATAAAACAATCCAAAATTTCGTATTACAGACTTTTCTATTTATTGATCAACAAATTAGATTTTATTTACAAAAGATTAACCGGAAATGATACTTTACTTAAAGCTCACTGCTATTTTAAACATGGAATTGGCGGGAGGTCATGTGTTGGCCACATCAGATTTTTTTTTCACGGTCTAAGAGAATAACATGAGAAATAATTTTTTTTGTCGATTGACATTAAAAGTAAAAGTGGTATTTAAATTCACCCCAAATTTTGTAATTTAATCTATAGATCTATAATTAATATTAAATATAATAACCATTTTCGCAATCACCCAGTATACATATTTAATATGCAGTAAACGTAGATACGTACGTATCTCAGTTTCATGTAAATTACTAACACCTCACAGTTTTAATAAATGTTGGGTTGCAATTACTAGTAAACGCGCATTTACAGTTAGCAAATAAGACATTAATTATCAAAGTATTTTCTGTATTTAAACACAGAAATTATGGCTAAATTACCATATTGTAATTTTAATTTTTGCTCAGTTTAGTGTCAGAAAGAAAATGTCTACAACGGTACGTAATTCTCTGTAAATTTACTTGTAGAACTGAAAGTGAGTAAGCAAATATTTAAACGTGATCTCAACAATGTTAATATTGTTAATAAGAATCTTTAACGGTCAATGTTAAGATCAACGGATATATTAAATAATCTTAAGAATAAATATTACAAAATTAATTACTTATTAGTAAGATCGCGTTTCATTAATGTAAAACATGAGTTCATGAGTCAATATTTTTTTCTATCTTTAAAAGGAACAGATTGTTAGCTCTTACTGCTACTTTTGTATGTACCTACCTATGATGTCTGTAACGTTGAAGGAAAAATAAAACATGCTCTCCAACTTTTTCAGCGGCTTACTAAGAGCTTGAAATTTACGCAAAAATTGACAAATGTAATGCAAGTGTTTCAAGCTCAATTTCTAGAACTTGACCAAGTTCTTAAAATTGACGAATAATGTAAGAAAGTGTTAACATAATATGCCTAACTTTTTTTTGACATTGGCAAATATTACTTTACAGCCGATTTTATTTTACGACCGTTAAGGGATATCGAGATATAAATATCAAAAACCATTCTTTCGTTTAACAGAAAAGAATTTCTCGTGCCTTCATTTTTTAATTTCATGAAGCATATCACACAAGCACTGTACAATTAAAAGATTACAACAAAAAATTCGAGATACATCATTCCATAATTTTTGCCAAGGAAGAAAAGTTATTCGACTAATGGCCAGTTGCACCTCTTAGGGCCAGTTTTACAATCTCCGGTTAAAATTTTAACTGTCAGTTAAATGAACAAAATTGAAACGAAACCAATTGTCAAATGATAAATTAATCATTGCTGTCAATAATCCGATTCAATATGATTAATTTAACTTACAATTAAAAATTTTACCAAATAAATAAATATATCATCACGGCATATTACCCATTTCTGGGTGTGCCAGTATCTACAACACCTGTAGACATCGGTAATGATGACGATATATTTTACCGTGTGGGCGCTTACCAGCCGTCACTTCACGGGCACTCATAGCTGGCGTGGAGAGTGCACCACAGGGGTCACTTTTGTGCCATTTAAAATTGGAAATATTTGGCGTCAGTCGGGATCGAACCCGGTTCCCCCAGGTTCGCGACCAGACACGCAGGCACGCGGCCACGGGACCCCATAAAAATTTTACCAGAGATTTTAAAACTGGCCTTTAGTTAAATTGTTAACCATTGGTTAAATTGACAATATCGAATCGAAACGAAATGTCAAATGAGTTATTAAACATTACTAACAAAATGTCGATACACACTAGCTATTCTTGTGCCTGGGGCGGAATATAATATTGCACCCCCCCCCCCCCCTTCATTTTTTGGAAAATATTAAAAAATGTAATCAAATAAGTTATTTTTATTAACCATACATTAAACACTAGGAAGTGTGTATTGCACTGTCCGCAAAAAAAAAATTAGTGAACTGTCGCACCTACGCAAAAATGGACCAGACGGAATCTAGCGGCCACTTCTCGAATCTTTTGAAAATTTTCAAGGTCAATGGTGTTTTAATGCAAGATAATATAGAGTTTCTTTACAATAAAGCAAATTTAATAAAAATTAAAATCAATATTTTATGAAGAAAAGAAGTAAAACACAATAAGATATCTAACCTAAAAATTTTAACTGCCAATATCTAATTTTACATTTTAATTTTTTAAACTGACAAAGCTGTTATTTAGCGTTAATAAACTATAATAAAATAATAACGAGGAGGAGAGCATGAGCATGAGAGTAACAATTAACAAATTTGACAAGTAAACACTAGTTAACCCTACATCAATAATTCAAAAATTCTATCATTGTTTCATTACATTACATAAAATGTGAAATAATTATTTCATTTTCATATTTATAATAAGAAAAATATCATTAATAACAAAATTTACTATAAAAGGACAAATCTCGTCCTTTCTTGGTTTAAAAAAGGACAAGGACAAAATATGCTCAAAAAAGGTCAGTTGGCAACCCTACTTGACTGTGTTGCACGCGAACTTTGATGAGACAATTCAATACAGCGCACAGAAATATTTGTTGTATTTAAGATTTTTTTTTGAGAATTAGCAAATGAAGAACTTATTTCGCCCCACCCTAGTTACGGCCCTGACTATAAACTGTACAACTGGCCATAAATTTATTGAAAAAAAATAAATACCTCACAAAATACTAAAGTGATAAATAAAATATGTCTGCTCTTTACATTTCATAATAATGATTATAATAATTTAAAAATAAGTTAGAATCGCCAATTACAGTCCAAGTAGTCACAAATCTAGATTTTATGACTTATTACAATTCAGCTATGTATATTGATGAAGGATTTGACTGAACAAATTTCAAAAACGTGTTGGGTTGAATTGTTAACATTTTTTGTTAGAAAGCACTTAGGCATAATATAAATAAATCTGACAGGTCCATTATAATGTTTATTTTATGCATGGATGTAAATATTATTAACACAAAACTTAAAGTTAGTATTATAATGAAGCAAATTGCAATAAATTAGCCTACACAAAAACTACTATATAATATATAGAGCACTGTTATTAAACTGTATATTAAATATAAATGATTGCAATTACTTTTTCTATAATCTACATAAACAGCCGCATAAATATTGCAATTATCGTACAAAAACTAGTCATTTCTAATCGCACTATCTCCATATTTCATCCTAATTTCTTGGAGAAAATTTCTAGCACTATCTACATACAACAATTTTGTTGCTATCATTTGTCTAGTAATCTATTACTTTCACGGCCAGCTCCGGTAATTTGAGAAACAATTAGAGCACGATTGTTTACACATTGTAATTAATTTGACAGAGTAAAGCATGGATTAAGAGATGCAGGAAATATGTTGATGAGACGTTGACGGACTATAAATTTTTAATGGAAAGAAATAGTTTTATGTTTCATAGTTTCAAGAGCAAGTTTGCTTTCTTTTTGTAATGGTTTTTAAAAGGAGTGTAATACTTAAGTGAAGTTCATTAGTTTTTATCGTGCAAAGATTTCTTTTACTAAATTAAACACTGTAAAAGTATTTCTTTTAGTTTTTCGCTCACTATACTAGGGTCCCACTAGAATTATTGAGGGTCACGTGGTTCGTATTTTTACCTCCCGCTACCCTACGTAAAGAGGTATAGGGATCGTGCTAAAAATTGCATATAGAGATTTTAGTGAATAAGCACGTTTTGATGTCCCCAAAATCAGATGTGTAGGTATGCATGTATGTGTGTATATATCCTGTATATATACACACATGTATCAAGATAATGGAACAATGCATTTTATTCGTGTATGTGAAAAGGTACAGAAAAAAGTGATTAAGATATTTTGTAAGGCATAGAGGGGGACACATTTTAGCATAAACTTTATTATCTTAAATCCAGTGGTACTCAAACTACAGGGCAATATTATATTTTTTTTAAGTGGCATTATATATATATATATATATATATATATATATATATATATATATATATATATATTATCATTGATTATATATACTATCGTTATATATAAAATCAATGATATGATTAACTCATTAAATAAAGAATTTTGTTCTGAATTCAGCGATATAATAATATCATACCTTTATATTGCAAAAAAATTGATAAAAATTAATTCAAAGTTAATATTTCATTTCTACTTTATCTAAGTAATCTGAGCAAACATTCAATCAATAAAACAAAATAAAATTTATTTTAATTTTATTACATTCAAGTAAGCTACGATTTTGGCAATAAATTAAACTTTTAAAATAATTATTTTGTTTTATTAATTGAATATTTGCTCAGATTACTTAGATACAGTAGAAATGATATACTAATTTTGAATTATTTTTTATAAATTTTTTCGCAATGTAAGAGTATGATATTATTATATCGTTGAATTCAGAACAAAATTCTCTATTTAATGAGTTAAGAGTCTTGACTTACAATCTTAGACCATGTACGGTTTTGCAAGTGTAAAGGGGGAAGATGTTCAGTAGGAGGGACCCTCGGAGGGACCCTTGCAGTAAGCCACGCCCAAATCCAAGCCAGACACCCGTAGCAGGTAGCCACAGGCCACCCGCCACAGTATAGTTTGCATTTTACGTGCAACAGTCGAGGCAATAGTTGTTATACGTATCTTGTTCCTGTATGTGTATAATAATTGCAACCAGGCGATTTAATATGTACAACTGCGGCAAAAAAAAAATGGAAACGCCTATTTTTTATTTTTGTAATTCTGTCTTTGCCAAGATATTCAAACAGACGGCGTCGTAAATTTTCTGTAATTATTTACATAAATGCCAATGTCACAGTCAATGAAAATAATTTGAAAGCACTAAAATGCCTCGACAATTTAATGAAAACGAAAAGACGAGAGCTATTTCAACTGTGATAGAAAAAAATTGTGCTCCCATAAAATATTAATTCTTTGTTTTTGTTTTTTTGGTTTATAATTTTGTATTTTTCATTATATTTTTTTCTCTTTTTCTGTTTTGATTAAATTATTTAATTAGTAAAATAAAAATTAAGTAAATAAAAACAGTTTTATGTATTTCTTAATGAAACGCCACTGCTTATGTGACATGATTTGTTGTCATTTTGACATGGAAGTCAAATTACAATGTTAAAAATTCATAAAAACAGCTAACTAGATAAACGTAGGTGTTTCCATTTTTTTTGGCCGCAATTGTACCTATTTTGTTGAACTTTTAAAATAATTTAGTAGTGAAAAATTTTAAAATATAAATACCAAAATAACAGTGTTTTTTTTTATTTATTAAACTGAAGACAAATTAACAATATTATAGTCATGTAGGAAATTATTAAAAAGAAAACTAAGCAAATGGAAAATTTTAAATTTATTTATCTGACTAAAAACTTTCATATTTTAATATACACTCTTAATAATCGAATATTACGAAAATACGCAAAAATATTTATTTTAAAAGTAGAGTTTTTGGGATTTTTGGCCAGATTTTAAAATAAAATTTGAGTTATTTCCCAGATTTCTCCCAAAAAAATAAAAGTCTTTCTCGAAAATTTTGTTAGAATGATCACAGAATTTTGTCATCTTATAAAAAAATATGAATGTAAGCCCAACACACAAACATTTAAGTTTATGATTCTTCCTGGAGCAGTCAAGAGTTGACATTGCTGTACAATCCAAATGTCAACCATTTAAGTTTTCACTTCGGACAATCTGAGGCACACATAATTTTTATATTTATTCGGACTTTGTATCTAGATATTTCATCTACATTAAATTTATTTTTTATGTATTTTAAGCATTTCATACATAGTCAACATTGATGTAAACTGTGTAGTTTCCGCGTAAATTAGGTGTACCGAGTTGTGAATAACGTTTTTCGCCTTTTTTTTGATTTTTTGGACCTATTTTCGGCGCGTTTTAGCGGCTGAACGGTTCGTCGTAGAAAAAAACTTTTTATATGACAAATGTAGGAAATTTTGTTTACTTTAATTTTGTATAGAATGATCTTTTCGGAAAAAAGCATAGTTTCCGAGTTATATGCAAAAAAAGTGCCAAAATTTACACGTTTTTTGCCAAAAAAATATGTTTCCGGGAAAAATCGGAATTGGCAAACCTCAGACTCGTGTTTAGCGAACCAAAAAACATAAAGGTACCAAATATCACGAATACTGAGAAACTTTCCCCTATTTTTCCTAAATGCCCCCGACTATTTTATTTGAAGCTCATAACAGTTTTTAATGAAAACCTATATTAAAACATAAACCAAAATTTTTGTATTTTAGTATTTAAGACATCAGATTTCGGCTAAAATTGATTAACCGGAAGTGTTACTTCACTTGCTCTGAACAGAATTTCGTGAAAAATATATTACGATATAATCTAACAATTTTTGTATTAATGAGAATGACATATTTTATTCTAAAATTGATAAACCGGAAGTGGTACTTTACTGGAAGCTCTAAATAAATTTCCTGAAAAAATATATTAAAATATGTTCCAAGGATTCTCAAACTTGGTATTTAAAACTCGTATATTATTTGAAACAACATATTAGAATTTAATTAAATGATAAACAGGTAGTACTTAATTTGAGGCTCTTAGATTTACATTACAATTTTACACATGGAATTGACGAGAGGTCATGTGCTGGTCACATCAATACACATACACAACAAACACAAAATTTCAAATTGTTCACGAGCATGAGGTTCGTTCCGTTCCCAGGGTTTGCCGTCCCCTCACGATAACAATCTTGGTGGGGCGGAGTTGCTTGCAGCTAGAAGCTTGACTTGCAGCTAGTGACATCTCGCGAGTAATTTTCGAAGTAAATATTACATTTCTAATGTTACTGTTTATAGCAAAACGCGTAGGAAATATGTATATATATTTATATTTATCTTTTACTTAGTGTATTATCTAAGGAGTTAAGTTGATTATTTTTTAAAATTACTTGCTTATGAAGTTTAAAATTGAGTAAAGAAAATTGCATATTTTCGCTTACTCATTTATTAATTATTTAATTAAGTTAAGGGAATTTGTACAATATGGCAACATACCACCATAGCCCTATTGCTATTCTTAGTGTTAAAAAAGTTTCAGATGTATATTCCAGATATTTTAGATGCAACAGTTATAATTGTTAGGTAGAATTTTTGACGTGCCGCGGTAGCAAGTCAAGCCCCTTAACATTTAAAAAAGTATTATATTGTCCTGTAGTTTGAGTACCACTGGATTTAAGATAATAAAGTTTATGATAAAATGTGTCCCCTTCTATCCCTTACACAATATCCTAATCATTTTTTTCTGTATCTTTTCACATACACGAATAAAAGGCACTGTTCCATTATCTTGATACACCCTGTATATATATATATATATATATATATATATATATATATATATATATATGTGTATGTGTGTGTGTGTGTGTGTGTTTGTGTGTGTATGTGTATCGTGTGGACACGAGTACTCAAATACTATCAATCAGAAAATTTTGAAATTTTGTATAGGTACCCATTCTATACTAATGTGGGAAGAGTTCATAGTTTTTAGTGTATATCGGATAACCGGAAGTATCATTTATACAAGCTTTTAACAGTTGTCATTGTAAAAAAAAATCGTTAAATATAATTCTTTAGCAAATTTTACTCAAAATGGAGTCTTAAGGTAAACTAAACATAAACTAAAGAAAAAACCCCTTAACCTTAATAATAATTTTAAAAACTATATACGTATTTCGAGAACTATGTTCTCATCATCAGTAGAAACTACAAAGTAAAAACAGAGAAGTTAAAATTACTCAGCATGTAAACCATGCCAGAGGTCAAAACAGCTCTGAACAGAGCAAATTAATCTTAACATTTATTATAAATTCTTCCAAACCATTAAATATTTGATATATTGTCATGTGTGTGTCGAGTGTAAATTTAAAAGAACCGGAAATAAACGCAGGAACTAAATTTTAAACAATAAATTAAGATTATAATTTCATTATGTAGCAATGAAAAATGCCAACAACAACAATCATCATAAGATAAAAACTTTTCTGTATACTTCTAGATGGTAGTAATAACAATAACCTTTAATTCTGTGTGCAGAACCCAAAAATTTCCAATCAGTTTGAAACCAGTTTCAAATTACGCACACGTACTGAAAATTAGCAGTTAGTTTTATATTTTGTTGGGCGAACAATAAATCATAAATAAATAAATAAATAAATAAATAAATAAATATATCATCACGGCATATTACCCATTTCTGGGTGTGCCAGTATCTACATCACATGTAGACATCGGTAATGATGGGCGCTTACCAGGCGTCACCTCACGGGCACTCATAGCTGGTGTGGAGAGTACACCACAGGGATCACTTTTGTGCCATTTAAAATTAGAAATATTTAGCGTCTGTCGGGATCGAACCCGGTTTCCCCAAGTTCGCGACCAGACACTCAGGCACGCGGCCAAGGGACCCACACAAATAAAATAAATCATAATGCATAAATACTCTGTTTAATTTCATATTTTTAGTTACAACGATGCCTACTTTAAAAAACTGATAAACTAAGTTCTAACTTAACTTAATTTCATATGACAGACAAACAATTTTAAAATAATGGTGTAAATTTTATTTTCCACGGCTAACTTGATTTTTTTATTCTCAATAATTCTAGCGTGACTCTCATTAATTTTGAAAGGCATATGAACTTCTTTCACGATATGCTCGCTTATTATTTTCAATATAGTTTCCTCAATGTAGAAATTATTATCATATTTTTGAGTGGGCCAATTTTTGAATTGCTTTACATTTGATGATATTCTAAAAGAAAGTGTCTTCCTATTCATACTTCCTAGTTTTAATATAACAAACATGAATGATATTAATAATTCATTCATTCAAAACAAATCCGGAAATAATAAAATTTAAATTGACTGATTTCACTAGTTTCTAAATGCGGTTTACGTTAACGTACATTATGTTCATTTCATTATTAATATGTGTAAATAGAATTTAATAAAGAATAAATGTATTTTAAATTCACAATGTTATAAGGTCTTAATCGAGAATTAACAACGCAAAAATGATTAAAAAATAATTATTGTATTTTCTATTACAGTAATGTCCGCTTATAACGAATTCGTTTACAATGAACTTCCGGTTGTTACGAACCAATCTGGAGAGTACGAACTAAAGTCCAATAAGAAGCGTGTAATTTTTTTTCTGCAAATAAAGGACTCGTTTATAACGCACTTTCGAATAAAACGAAACTCTTTTGAATATAGTATTTGAAAGGTTTTCGGTTATAGCGAACTTATAAATAGAAAATAAAGGACTATCCTGTATAAGTCATCTCAGATGCAATACTGGATCCGACCATTCCGTTCACTTGATGTTGAGTATTACCCAGTACGCTATTTTAAACAAACATGAGTGGTACAATTTCGAAAAAAAAAACGTAGATCTTTTACAATTCAGATTAATGCCCATATTCATAAACACTCGTAAAAACTTTAAACGCTTCTTTATAATTTTTATCCAATAAAAACAGTCGACATAGAAAGAAAAATTGAAATGCAATTTGTCAAGTTTAATTCTATTTGACAAAAATTATAACGAAGCATTTTGAAACTTTACGAGTTTTTATGAATATGGGCATAAATGTGATACAGTAAAACGACTACAAAGAGGCACAAAACAAAGTCAAATTTGTTCTAAAAATGAACTAAGTAAATCAACGGTAAGAATATTGACAATAGTAGTAACAATTCTAATTCTATACTAAACCCTCGACTAAACCGTTTAACATTTGATAATTTTTTGTTTAAATTCCGTAGTTATCGCTATGTGTGGGATGATTTTCGACTATTTATATATACTCTGCCGATAAAAAGCATTCAACAATAATTTTGTTTATTGATTCACATGAAGAATTTTAAGCTATTTAACTATATGAAGCTTTTTTACCTAAAACAGTTAAGGAAGCAGAAAGTTATAAAAAATTTGACATGTTAAAGTTCTATGTTTCGGTGTTCGAGTCACCACCTGTATGATTTTTTAAGTAAGATTTATTGTTACTACCATAATTATGTACCACCTTTCTTATGTGGTATGTATACACATTTTTATGTGTTTAGTGAAATAATTACAAACAGTTTATTCAAATACATTTTGCATTTCACCATTTACAACGAAGGTCGCTTACATCGATCCATTTTTGTCGGTATATACCTGCCAAAGTCCTTATTTATGTTTCATATTAACTCATTATTTATTTTATCTGGAAAAATAATATCCATTTTTTAAACTTCTGTTTCAAAGTTGTTATGGAGTCACTGATGCTTGTCTTGTGAACAAGTGACAATAATTAAACAGTTTCTATTTCTTCTAAAGATACAGATTACTCACGAACACTATAAAGGTACACGCAAACTGTATTAATAGTAGTATTTTGTATTTAATTTAGATAATGCACGCAATATTCAAACACAAACAGGAGATGTGATTGACAGACAATTAAAATGAGAAAAAAATACAAGCTATTAGTGAGTGAAATTCATACGCCTTTCAAATGTGATGATTTATGATTTTGAGATTATTTACACAAGTGTTATGTCCAGTTGCACCACAAATAATTAAAATTTATACTTGGTATAATCAGTCAATAAATTCAGTTTTCCACTGTAATTAAAAAAAGTATTCGATGGGAATTACAATCAATTTATTTGGCTAACTGAATAGAACCAAGTTTAATTTTTAAGCGTCGGTAGTGCAACATTAATTTAAATTTATAAAACTTGTGTAGAATATAATCATTTAATTTTAATAAGTTATAATAAAAATTAATTTTGAAATAATTCAGGATTTTTCAGCAGAAGGATATTTTGTATTTTGATGTAATAACCAAATTTTATTAAAGTTTTACCTTTGACTGCTTTTGGTTAAACAATATGTACGTACAGTGTGTTCAAAAAAAAAATCTAAATCGGAGTAGACTATGAACACAGATTCGTATGTCTGCGCATTATTCAATTCAAAAGTCTGTTGTCAAAAAAAAAAAAACTATGAATTTCTCAATCTGACATTCCTGGCAAGAGCTGAAAAGGTTTTGGTAACAATTGGATAACCGGAAGTAGTAGTTTCTTAAAAAAATATTTTAATATTATTTTTTGGAAATTTATGAACATGAAATTAAAGAATATAAAATTCTCTAACCAATACATTGAACATTTTTATTATATCTTCTATAGATTTAGAGATAGAGAATTATAAATATATAAAATAATCCCTTGTATAATGAATAAAACAGCCCATGGAAACCCAATTGAAACATTAAAATGTTTGTAATTAACATAAATGTCAGTGTCAAAAATCCAGAGACATTACTAAAGGCTTTTTCTGGGAAGTATATTTAATATTACTTATTTTATCATTAATTAAATATTTAAAATTATAGATATAGCTGCCACACGTTAAGTTGACACTGTCCTTGAATGCGGAAAACCTAAAATTCGTACTTGAACAAATCAAGATGTAATAGTAATTATAATATGCTATTTATATAACGAGGAAAAGACTCCGTCAACATCTCAAATTGGTATAATAATAAAGGGGATTCATTTATAATCCAGAGTATGTACAGTACCAGTGTTAACTAAACAAGCATTTGCTATACATATATTTCATCATATACCCTTCAGAAATACCGCCAACCTCGCCAATGAATTGAAAGAATCTCGAACATTTAGAAGAGTAAAAGGAAACTTGTTCATAGAATGAAATGAAAAATAAAGAATAGATGTAATTAGAACTTTCTGTGTGTACCAAAAATGTTAAATACAATACTAAATGGCGAGAGGTATTGTGCTGGCCACAACAGATTTTTTTTTTTTTTTTTTGAGATCTCTTGAAGAGGAAGAAATATAATCTCATTAAAGAAATTAGCGGATAAAAGCAAATTGACATACGAAGAAATCGGTAATATACTGTAACTCCGAAGATTTCAACGATAAGTGAGAGAACAAAACTTGAAACATATTTTGTACTCACTTCATTTTCTACATAAAATAAAAAATTAAAATCAATTTTGTTCATTCTAAATATTTTGTTTGAAGAAAAGCACACTAGCTATAATTAGAAACAAAGTCAAAATCGTGGTTAATTATTAGTTATTACTGTTAATTATTTGACAGGAGGTAGCTGAAAGCGGATTTTTTTTCATTATTGTAATCCTGATTTACATATTGACCAATCTAATTCGTTTTATTAATATTACTTACAACAATAATTATTCTTACAGATTGACAATTTGAAAGTAAGTGTTTATCTTCTTGTTTTATTTAATTTTGCGTAATATTTAATCAAGATCTGTAACTCACTCATAAATAATCGTATTTCTCGCTTCCATTTATATGTGAAGCATAGCACACTTACCATTAATTCCTGTTGAATACAAGAGAAAGTACTACAAAGAACAATTTTTGGATTCACAGTTTATGGCAAATGATTTGTGAAATAGTACGTCTAATTTCCATGTTTATTTACATAACAATCGATGGGTAACCGATATAACAGTTTATTAGCTCAACACTAAGACAAGAAAGTATTATATATGGTGGTTTTATTTCCTTTCTAAGTGCACGACATTTAAATAACAGTCTGTATAAATAAATATATTGTTTAACAAAGTGTTCATGTATGGTTTGTTTGTTCTTCCATAACTGCTTATTATTAATACATTTAAACGGAAGTAAAACTTTATTTTACCTATATAGAACATAACTGTTATTTTTTTTTTCTTATTTATAACATATGAGACATGTTTTTCAGCGACATTGACCATCACAAAAACCTGCCACTTAAAAATATCCATATATTTTCAGATTTGAGATATTTTGTATATCGAAACTATATTAAACTATGACATGTTTAGTTTGTTAACAACCTAAAGCGGGGTGCCATATTATGAAGAAATAAAACACTAGGTATTGTTTCACAATTTTAACAAAAACCTTTATTACGTAATTTCGTCAGTTACGCCATCATCAGAAGGAATGAACTGATTTATAAAACAGAGCTTAAAAGTATTTATACACACAAGGTTTAATTTAATATTATTGTGGGATGGGATTAGGGAATTTCCTTAATAACTATGTCGGTAAATGGAGAGTTTATTATTTCTAAATGTTCGTTCATTAATTTGGTACCTGAGTTTAGGGCTTCCTTGATTTCAAAAGATTCTAAGAAAGTAAGCCGTAAACCTTTCTTTATTATATATAAGTACTCGCGACTACGTCGAATAATTAAGAAAACAAATAGCGGGAATGCAGTCTAGGAGTATATTGGGCTCTAGTAAATAATTGTCACTCTTTACAATTAACCAAGCTTTCGGTTATTTATTTTAACCATCCTCAGGGTTCTAAAATATGTTTAAATTGTTACAAATAAAATACAATTTGTGATTTAACATACATATATTTCATATACGCATTAGAAATACCGCCAATCTCGTCAATGAAATTGAAAAAACTTGAACATTTAGAAGAGTAGGAGAAAACTTATTTATAGAATAAATTAAAAAATATAAAAATATATGATTAATAGATGTAATTAGATTTATTTATTGTTTTAGTATTTAGTCCTTATTTTCGCAAAATTAGTTTTCTCCGTGAATAAACTTAACCTTAATTCCTCTTTCGAATACCGTATTAAGTCCTGTTTTAAGCAGTCATTTCAATATTACTGAAAACTGTATTCTCATTTTAAAATTTTGCAATATCTGGAACACCCAATTTTAAATAATAAATTCGAAATTGAAAACAGAAATCTATTTCAAAATTAATTCAAATGCTTTCCTGTAAAATATTAATTTTGTGATTTAATACACTTTTATTCTGAGGTATACAGGGAATTTATTTTAACATGCAACATATGGTCAATCACTTCCATGGTTACTCACTATTGTCAAAAAATGACAGCAATGTAATATTTGTCCATTTTCAAATGCAACATACAATATTTGTAGTTTTGTACTAGCAAAACTAATTTGAAATAAATTAGCCTACATACGATTAACAAAAATCAAAACATGAATATTGCACATCTTAACAAAATTTAGTTTACAAAACTTCATAACTTTCATGTAATAAATGTTAAAAAAATACCCCCATTCACACTGATGCAATATTCTAGTCGATCGTTATAAGAATTGACACCATTTGTGATGTGTTCTAGAGGTATCTCCTGTGCTGCAATACTATTTATAATGTTGCATTTTAAAATGGACAAATATAACATTGCTGTAATTTTTTGACAATAGTAAATAACCATGGAAGTGATGAACCATAATGTTGCATTTTAAAATAAATTCTCTGTATGTACTTATATAGCCTAAGATGGAAATGGCTGGAGATCTTGTGTTGGCCACAACAGATTTTCTAATACTGTGTACAAAATTTATTAATTCATATATGTACCTCATCAGAAATAGTCTACTGTTTACAAATCTTAACCTAATTCTTCCTTTCCTGCTGCATTGTTGTTGTCCTGCTACTCTAAGCTCCCCTTCTTTCCCCCTCCACTATCCTACTGCCGGGCAACTGTTTCTTGCGGTGCGCACTGCTCAGTCCCGTTCTAACTGTCGGTTAAGATGCGCGCTTCTGTACCGGCTGTTGTAGCATGTGCACACCGTCGTATTTTGTAACAGTGTTTTGAACAATAGTGTTTACTAGTGAGTGATGGCCACTAGGAATGGGTCAGCAAGAAGAAGGAGCAGGATGCTAAATTCCAAAATAAGGTAGAAATTAATTTATTAGTTTTGGAAAGGCTGAAATTGTTTTAATTATTTTTAAATTGGCTTAAACTATTTTAAGGTTGCGTGAAATTGTCCTAACTATTTTTCAATTATGTTTAGTTTATTCAGGAATGCCTGAAATTGTTGTTTCGAATTATCTGCAAATAGTGTGACTTCCTGAAAGTTTTTGGGAGTCTGAAAATGTGTGAAATATTTTTGAAATAGCCTAAAATTACTTAAGGCTTCATAAAATTATTGTAAATATTTTCCAGCAGTATTAAATTTATTCAGGAATGCCTGAAATTGTATTAAATTCTTTTAAATTATCTTCAAATAGTGTGGGACTAAGTCAAATAATCTCTCAACTATTAAAATTAATTTAGGCCTGTTTACATGTAACTTTCTAATTATTTTAATATATTGTCGCATTATTAGGAATATTTCTGAACATTATTAAATGATTAAGGATTAATTAAAATTGTGCTAAATATAGTTCACAACTGTATTAAGTTCATTCATTTCTGTTTGAAACTAAATGCAGGTAAATTTTTAGATGATTATGTAGATTAGGTGTTAACAAATACTTGAAATCTGTCGTGTTGCATTTATTCTTACAAAACTGACGTTTCTGTTAAGTTATAGGTACTGGCTGGAGTTAAGTTTAACAAGGATTGTAGAAATTGCAATTTTTTTTGTTGTAATTTCTTCTTTAGCTAAAATATAATAAGAAAAGACAGAATGAGAGTGCGGAAACAGGTATTTATATAATATTTTGTAAAAACAAAGTCTAATTTTACCTATTTTGTAATGAAATGAACCCTGGATATGCTTGTTATTAAGACACAGTACACTTTTCAGAAAGAAATTATTAATAGTTATTTAAGGGAAAAATGCAACTTAACCTAAAATGATATGAAAACGTAAGAACACGAACATCGTTCATATTGAAAGTCGGTAATTAAAAAAATTCTGACGAAAACAATACCTAACGCACACTCATTTTCTAAGAAATTTTTAAAAAATCCTGACAAAAACAGTACCTAACGCACACTCATGTTTTAAAAAATCCTAACAAAAACAATACCTAACGCACTCATTTTTAAAAAAATCCTGACAAAAACAATACCTATTAAAACGAAGGAAAATAAGGGAAAAAAGACATAATTCTGCAAATATACATTAATTGAAACACTATTATTCGTATGGAAGCGTAAGTACGTACTTAAACATAGAAATATATGTGCTTGATCTAACCTAATTTTTTTTCAGAAAAAATGCCAAAGTCGCTATAAATATTGCTTTCCTCACCCAAATTTTTGTGGTATTTAATGTTTTTAATGGTTTAGCAACTATTTATAACCATCAATATAAATTTCTACAATCCTTGTTTAACTTAACTTTAGCCGTTATACTTTCTTCACAGGGCTGGTCTTATTTTTCCCAACCTAAAAAAAAGAAACTAAAAAAAATAATAAGAAACCTAATAAAACCCAAATTAGCTATTTATGTGTTTTGTTGTAAAATTATGGTGTTTTTCACACTAGACATGAAGATGTCATATGCAAAAAAATTTTGCAACGAATCACATACTAGGATTTTCGAGAGGTTTTCCTAAATTCGGTTAAATTTGACAAAAAGCAAATAATAAATTATCAATTAATTAGAATTGTCGCTTGTTGCATTAGTGTTAAAAAGTGACAAGCTATCGCTGATTGGCTAATTTGGAAACGTTTGGCATTAGTTTGAAAAAGTGGCAGATAAACGACCTAATGTGAAATAGAATGTCATTTTGAATGTCAAATCTAATTTATAATGTATAGTTTATACAAAAATATTATGTAACTTTAAAATCATAACAAATATCTAATAAAAAATACAAAAAAGCCCAATAAAACACAGAAAAATAGAATAAAAAAAAACTAGGACGTCAGTTTTTTTCAGCCCTGCTTCTTCTGGGTAAGATCGGATAGATTCTTAATTATAAAACCATGAACACTAGTAAACATTCATTTTTTATATAAAACTGATTTAAATGTTTATAACAGTTTCAGTGGGTCGAATTCAGCACTCTTCTTTAACTAAAGAAGCTTATCTAAAAATAACAAAATAAAGAGAGACATATGCATCGATGCATTAATAAGAGAAAGATGCAAGTTGTTTCCATGGTTACTAGAGACGATCACTACACTAGCGAAGAGTGCTGAATTCGGCCCAGTGTATTTCGGGATCATTTTATCCCGTATTGTGGTATTTGTCGGCTCCGGTGGCTCAATGGTTAGAGCAACGCCTCTTAGTCATGAGTGCGCTCGGGGTTCTGTTTTCGAATCCCACTAAGGCATGGATGTTTGTGTTTGTGAACCTACTCAGTAGTTGGGATTTAATCCTGTTGAGTTATTTTTTAATTTAAAAAAATAAATATATTATTACGGCATATTACCCATTGCTGGGTGTGCCAGTCTGCTTTGCACAGATATCTGTAATGATGATGGCGTCACCTCACGGTCATTCATGCTGACGTGGAGAGTGCACCACAGGGGTCACTTTTTTATGCCATTTAAAATTCGAAATATTTCGTTCGGGATCGAACCCGGTTCACCAGATTCGCTCCCTGACACTCAAGCATGCGGCCACGAGACCCCATAAAATGTCTAAATACATATTTACGATTTTGTGAAAAATATAAATTTCGTCATTTTTTTACATATACATACGAGGTTCAGTTAGATGGAAATATTTTAAATAAAATTTAAGAGTAAAATAATCCTCACTGCACAATTGGACGTGCTATAAATTAGATTACGGTCCAAGGTATAATTAGACTAGAGTAACAGTAGAAAAGATTCTGAAATTTTGATAATCATTTGCCTTCTGTCTTAAATTATCTCCTTTCCAAAAATATTAAATTATTTCAAAAGTTGCAGAAACTTTCAATTATTATATAATATTCTCGCTTAAAATTATGTTAATGTTTTACGACTGTATTTCATTAAGACAAAACTGCCTGAAATTATGCTAAACACATATTTTCTTTAAATTAATTTACGACTGTCTGAAACTAATTTAAATTCTTCTCGATTATATTATAATTTTGTAAGATTGTCTGAAACTGCGTAATGTAAAATACTTCCCTACAGTATTAAATTATTTCAGGAGTTCCTAGAACTGTTTTAATTCTTTCAATTGTTATAAAATGGTTTCGTATTGCCTCAAACTATTTTAAATTATTACAACTGAGTTAAATTAATATAAAATTGCCTCTAGAGTCGTTAGACCTCTTACATAACATCGAGGTTTACATGTTGAGTAATTTTTACTACTCTCAGAAAAAAGGGCTGTTAGGGCTTCTGATATTTCTCGATACCGTCGCTTGTACTTGTAGCACGTATTTATATAGTTATTTGCTTTTAATTTTAAAATTAGAGTTAATTTTTAAATGAAAAATTTTTATAAACGAGCGTGAAGCTGTCAAAATTTTAAATTTTCCCTGTGAATAAAATTTTTAAAACGTTAATTTTTAATTTTATTATCAATTAGACTCCATACTATTCAATTATTACGTATCAGCAGTCTTAAATCTTTGCAATTTCCGAGATTGTATCCTAAACATTGTTGTATTAGGCCAGTAAAGATGCGGAACACAGAACAGATTCTTTTTCAAATCAGAATTGCATTCCAATATACTCGTATATCCGCTATTGCACAGTTGAATTTTTCTTCTGGTGTTAAATATACATAATATTACTGATTACTGATCAAATGTTTGAGGGTTAAGTTCCGCACAATGTACTCGTATGTATTATTTTTCATCATTCATCATATTTTCAGCCTCTAATGATGTATGCCGAATACAACCATTTTATTTAAGCAAATGTTTATAAATATAATAATAATAATATCGAATTTTTAGTACGGATTTTCATAATTTATTCTATTATTATTGAATGGCTCATCTATACAAACATGTTTTATAAAAATTCGTGTCCATTTATATGTAGTTTATTCAGACGATTGAAAGCCAAAGTTATAACCCAAACATAATACCTACAGGGGTTGGGCAGAAAGGACGGACATTTTTTTAAATCGTCACAAAATTGATACTTTTTCTTTAAGAAAAAAATTATTGACAAATTTAAGTTCGTAATGTCATACCATTTGACAATATCAAGTGTAGAAAACAACACCGTGCATGTGGTGCCCTGGAAATGAGGCGATCGGGAAAGAGAGGGCGAACAACGTCCATTAATGCTCTGACTGTGTGGGCTGTCGCCCCATCCTGCTGAAACCACACATGTCGAATAGGAACACGGTTTCTTCGTAATTCAGACAAAAAGAAGTTGTGTATCATCTCTATATAGCGCTCCGAGTTCACGGTAACAACAGTGCCATTATCATCGTCGAAAAAATATGGGCCGATTACGATAGTTTTGTTCACAGCGCGGCCAAACCGTTACTTTGGGGTCTTTCGTGAAATTTTCTCGGATCTTCGGAAGCTATTCGCGTAGAAGTCACCCAAATTGGCGGAGAGATGTTGGAAAGAGTGTTTGCAAACTTCGCAGAACGCCTCCAGAAATGCATTAATGATAACGGGTACTACATGCAATATGTTGTTTCCCAAACTTCATTTTGACAAATGCTATGCCATTACGAACTCAAATATGTCAATAAATTTTTTCTTAACCAAAAAGTATCAATTTTTTGACGTTTTAAAAGCGTCCATCCTTTCTGACCAAGCTGTATAAGCCCGTTTGCTACCCATTGTTGAATTGCTTCAGCACTTATGTGCAGTGATGCCGTTTTGTTATGTACGCATAATGTAAGTCCCATTAACTTCCTTAATTGAAGCTGCGTTGAACAAATGGTAATCTATGAATATGAGCTTTTTTTGAATAAAATGTGTTATTTTGTGCATTTAACGTAAGAAAATAACGTTGGCTGGTTGGTTATTATAGGGAAGTAAATTCCGCCCTACAATTCTAAAATTTTTATAATAATTATAAAAATTATAATTCTTTCGTATTCCTCTTCTTTACATCCATATGAAGAGCTGATTAGGTTTTCGTTATCATTGATTCACAGGAAATACTCTTATTTGAAGTTTTTAACAGTTTTTCTTAAAAAAAAGCGCAGTTACATATAATTTTTTGACATTTTATGTTATAAATTTAGAGAAAATGCTCTTTTCTATACATTTGCCTTTATATTCAACAGATATAGAGTTAAAGAGTTATAAAGAGATTAACTTTCAAAAATCAGTCAGCTTTGATATTTATCGGGGAAACAGCCGATATATTCAAAAAATTCTAATTGACAGATGTCAGTGTCAAGGCAAAACTACAAATGGAAAGAATAGGGTCAGAAAGTGTCATAGGGTGGAATTCAGTGGGTTGTATTAAGGTCTGTATTAAATCTTGTATTAAGTATATGGCAACATTGTAATATTTTCCACATGTATGAATGAGATTCAATTGTGATTTAGAAATTTTACCCCATGGAAAAGTAATACAGATATCCTTTAGTCAAATGAAGAAGTATTATTGTAAATGGAAAGTGTAAAAGGAAACTCATTATTGCAAAATTAGGTTAGAAATATGTCAAATTTTATGTGTCAAATATTTCATACCTGAATGTTAATGAGCCTGAGGCTGAACCTCGCCGTTGATTATATGTCAATCAGAAAACATAAAGTCAAATCTTTATTTAATAAATAATTATTAAGAAATACTCATATTCACATTTGTACAGAACTTATTCTAACAAATATATAAATGTATTATCGGTTTATTACTGATTTCCAGGTGTGCCAGTTCATTCTTATTTCGACAGTGAAAACCTGTACCGTTCTTTACTCCTACCATATTATTATTTTTTAATTGTTGTAAAAGGGAGAATTTATTTTTTCAAAAAAGTATACATTTAATATTCTCCGGTATTAAATTAAAATTATTATTATTAAAGTATTAATTGCATAAATATCAATTTTTCCAAAACTTTTAAGTAATTAAAATTAACATACATACATTAGAAATAAGAAACCTATAAAGTTAAATTTATTGAGTAATTATATACGGAAATTGGGGCATGTAAAAATATAATAAATATGAGTTTAAATTTAATTATTGCATTAATAAAATGAATACAAATGAATTAGAAAATATCGTTCCGTTTTTCCGTCTTAATTTAATTTATAGCAATATGTCATGTTTTTTTTTTATTAAATTTGTAACAATATATTAAGTGTAAAATAATAAATTACATGCAATAAAAAAGAAATTGGAAAGTGTCTGGCACAATTTGCACTAAAAACGAAAATAAGTGCGTGATTTATATTAGCTAATTAGTTATTAATATTTTTAGAAATTGTAGTTATTAGGTTATAACACACAATACATAATTACAACTTTTAACGCCATTTAAAATTTTAATTATCCTGTGCATAATTCAATTTTTAATTGAAAATCTTTTATCGTTTTCTATCATTTAATTAAAAAATGCAAAAGCATTCCGTTAAATATCTCACATACCAAAGGTTGAAATTTATATCTTTCTAACTGCAAATATTGTGTACCTCAAGACGAGTACTGTTTAATGGGATTTTACTGATTAATTTTCGACTACATGTCGTAAATTAAAATGATCCAAATTGAGAAACAGTTAAGAAGGATGTATTGAAAGTTCTACTTTAATAAATAAGAGATCATTGCTGCAATTTATATTTGAGTACGGGAAAAACCAGATGGTACTTTTTCAAATCCAGAAATTTGTGTTTTTAATTGTAAAATTTGTCTTTTTTTCGGTTCTGTCCAAATTCCGACAAATCCTTTTCAAATATAACTATACCTAACTGAGAATTCCTAATTGGTAAATAGTGTTTTTTGGGTAATTAATGAGTAGTGAAATTTTATATTCATTTTGTGTGATTGTCCCGGAATGATTGGGCCCTAAAAAAATCCATGTTTTCCACCTTAGTCTTCCGGAAGCATCGCCATCTTGAAAAAAATGATGTAAATAATCATTTTTTTTAATATTTCTTCACCAGTAGATATTAGAGTAAAAATAGTTATTAGGTATCAGTTTTGCAGAAGACGAAATTCTCTGCAACTCTGATCTAGAACATTTTGTCTCTTGCCAATAGATGGCACTTAAATTCATTAGGGGTAGATTGTATTGAAAGTAGGTTAACCCTCGAGTTGCATTAACCCAGGGTTACGTGCACAAACAGAGAGTTACCAGCCTGTTTGACATCTAAACTTGAGTCAAGAAAATAACTCGCCTTTTTGCAGGGGTTAACCAACGAACAGCAAATTGCATATGGCCGACAGTTGTCATTTCATGTGTCGTATTTAACACAGGAAAGGAAAGTATTCAGAAATAGTTATTTACATTCGAGTGTAAGTTGTATTTTACAGTTACTAGAGAACTTCTTCTAGCGAAAATTTATTTGTAATAATAGACGTTGTTTATGACTGATAATATATTTATTTGCTCATCTTTTCTTCGTAATAAATAATAGGTAGGTGTCGATATTTGACATTTCAGCAATGTTCACCTCGCGTATTTGACAGGTATATCGATCGGTGACTATGTCGGTAACGGCGGATTTTTACAATAATGACAGGTGTCGCTGCCGTGATTTTGATTTATATAGATTAATTTTAAATATAGGAAATGTTAAAGTAAAAAAACAACTTATGTAGGTAGTACTTTTTTACATGAACTTTATTATAGTAAAGATGATTTCTTTTCTAAATGCCCATAAACGTCCAGTGTATTTTGATTATTGTACCGCATAGTTATAAAAGTTACAACACAGTAAGCGTAAAATGTAGGTTACACTTGCTGTGTATACAATTGTAAAGTTCCCATTACACTTCAGGAGGGCAAACATTACTTTTTTGTGTTAAATATGACCCGAGAAATAACAACTGCCGACTATATGTAATTTGCTATTCGCGAGTTAAAATCGGTGAGTTTTTTAACACAAGGTTAGCTGTCAAACATGCTGGTAACTCTCTGTTTGTGTACGTAACCCTAGGTTAACGTAACTCAAGGGTTAACCTACTTTCATGCAATCTGCCCTAGATGTTATCAAAAAATTAAATTCTGCTAAATCTAATTTTTGAAAATAACTTCCATGTATGAAACAATACTGAATTGTGGTTTACACTTCTTTAGAGCACTTTTCTATTTTCTTTCAAATGGCAAAGCTCATTTTTTTCTCTTTTACATTTCGAATTATTATAACAGCTTTTCAACGATGTATAACTTACCTACTTTTTTTTTTGGCAGCTATTATCACATTACGAAGGCAACAATAATTAATATTGTATTTTTGCTGTCTAAAACAAAAGAACATTATGTGAATGATACACCTGTATAGAAAAAAATAGTATTATTTTATACTAGCAAGTTAATTAATTGCAAAAATTGAATTAAGTAAATTTTAACAATATCTAATAGTTTTAAGTGCTGTAGCTCGCTATCTATTGGTTATAGAAAAAAAAATGTTTTAGATCAAAGTATAAAAGATCAGCTTATAACATCCTTCTTCTTCTTGTCGTTATTCCCGCCTCGGTGCGGGGCCCGCCTTGCTGCATTTCGTCCTCCACCTTATCGGGTCTGCGGCGTCAGTGGGGGCGGACGCCCATGGGTCGTATTTCCTCTCGGTTGCAGTCCATCCACTGCTTTTCTGGGATCGGGGCGACTCCGAGAGTCCGAGAGTCTTCCAGACGTTTTCGGTGATGATATGGGCCAGTCGTGTTATCCCCAGCGACCTACGGAGCAAACGCATTTCTATTGTGTGAAGCGTCTGCTCATAGCATCCGAATGTGATAAATGATAAATACAAGTAGCTGTACTTATTTTTATTTATTTATTTATTTTTTTACGGCAAATAACATATTGTCGGTCTACGGGAATCGAACACGCGAAGCATGTTTCGGGTGATTGCACTGTGCTAACCCGCTAGGCCCCCAAGCTAACTATGTATCAGCTAATTAAAAATTTAAAACGATTCCTTATTAACTAATAAAACAAGTGTTTTCTAGTAAAAAAAAGTTTGAAAAGAACTTGTACCGAATGACGAATTTAGCAAAAAAATCTAGAACAGGCTTTATTATATTCATTAGGGCGTAAATCGAAGTTGTAATGGGGTCCTATACCATAGTCATATTTTAACTATCTGCAATAAGAAGACAAAAATATACATAAATTAATGAGTATTAGTGAAAATTTTTTTTTTAAATATTGACTAGGTCACAAACTATAAGCGATTGAAGCTGATTACTAATTGGGTATGACGCGTTAGGTACTAAAAATTTGATTGGTCGCGTGATTTTAAAAAGGAGATTCACCTCAAAAGAATATGAAATGTCATGTAGTTCTATAACCCAACAAAACATTTAACAATTTTGTGTTTGATGAATTTATTTAATTATAACATCTAGTATTGATTTGTAATATTAATTAAATTAATAATAATATTAATTAAATTAATATTGAAACTTCAAAACAGCCAACACTAGCGCCATCCGTCGTCATACTTTGTGTAATAATATTGTCAAACTGTTTCAATCTTCTATAATTTATTAGGAAAAAAATGCTTATTATTTATGTTATTTATACTTAATAATAATTTCTTCATGAATATAACGTATAAGTTTTTATATACAAACATTTCAGCTATGCAAATATGAAAAAAATTGTTCCCTCTATAACTAACAGTTTGTCCCATTGTTGGTCGATCACTTGTTAGTACCTGCTACGTCACGCACAAATTCTTGAACTTTAAAAATTCATATCTCGCTTATTACGTAAAATTTTTAAGTCGCGTTTGCACTAAAATTCTTATTTTATCCTGTTCTTACAGAAAAAAAAATAAAATAAAAATGGTATAGGACCCCATTCCTTAGTCACACAGTTCAAATTTAAAATGTATGTAACCGACAAATATACATATCACTGTCAAAAAACCTAACACTTCAAATTATTAATGGTAACGTTGTAAAAAGAAAATTGTAATACTAAATAAAACAATATAGTTACGAAAGCAAAGGAACATAATATAGTTTCCAGCATCAATAAATATATAAGTATGAATTTAAATTAATAAAAGTAAAAAAAAAAAAATACTCGATTTAGTTTCACAAGAAAAGTGTATTTTTACTTTATTGTACAATTTCGCCAGTTGTGGCATCATCGGAAGTACTGGCGGGAGGTATAGTGTTCAACAGATTTTTTAAACTTGAATGCTTGAATTCCTTTTCGTAAATAATCTGTTGCAGTAACTCCTTTATTAATTATAATTTCGTATTCAGGTTGCTCTACATTCTACATAAATGCATTACCACCTCTGACAAATTGCAGTGTTCCTGTCTCTTGCTACGCTTTTGTATTTTACATTTTCACAAATTAATATTCATTATCTGCTGACAGGTAGTGTTGAAGTGTTGCATTGCTAACTTCATCTCGTCACTCCACTCGTCTAGTAGGCGTGTAGATGTGCTCTTGTTTTCCCGCTGCGCAGTGAAAGTGCGTGCGCATGTGCAAACAGAAGACGCGTGCCATGAAAAGAAAGTCGAATGAAAATCTCACATGAGATAAATATGGAAATTGTCTCGAGCGGAGAGAAACTTTCTTTATATGCTTGTTGGAATGGAATTAATATGGTTTAATTCTTTATAAAGTGTGAAATTTACTCGCAAATGGTAATGGAGTGGTAGCTTTCTTGGTAAATATTTAATAATATACTGGACTAGGATCTGACAATAAAGTAATAGGACTGGTTCGAAAAAAAAAAAACTTTCATTTGTTTTTTTAACCAACTACAATGTTATCAACATCAAAGTATTTACCTGGTTACAACACATACTTCTTTTAACGGTGTACTGCTCATAGCATCTTTAAAACTCATCTTCTGAGATGTTTAAAACCCTTATAGATACTCGACAATATTTTAAAACCCATTTTATCTAAATTGAAAGCGATCTATACTTATACCGTGAGTTTCAGCAAAGATGCAATATTTACTAATCTGTCATTAATGTATTAATTACTGTGGATATCAGTTACACATACTGTATCGTTCTAGATAAAATGCAACATAGGTTGCTAATGTTAAATGAACCTGTTATAATAATAATACTCATTTATAAATAATCTTAAGAAAGTAATAAGGGCAGTATCTTAATTCTTGGTGATTTTAAAAATGACAACATCGAGGATAACATTAAAATTCATCGTTCCCGAAGGAAAAATAATCGGACAAGCAAACTTTTTCATTTTACATCCCTTGACGACAAAAATTTACATTATCTCTAATTTATTTTTATTTTTTTATTATTATTGACTTTTCATCTTTTTACATGTTATTTATTTATGTTTTTTATAAAATACGACGATCAACTCTGATAAATTTATTTGTTCCTCATGGATGGTTGCTACTAAAACCTCATGTAATTAGACAATTTCTTGCCCAGAAGAAGACTAACGTATTAGTCGAACCGTTGGCTTGAAATAAATAATTTCACTGCAGACTGCTTGTCCGATTATTTCTCCTTCGGGAACCCTCACCCATTCCTCAGTCGATTATCGCTCAAGTTCATTAAAATTTATCGTCTTAATAATTTAAATACAGAAGTTTTGCTAATATTTAATTCATTTGCCAAAACTTTTGTAGATAGCTATTTTTTTTCTTCTGTTGCATGTTGTAAATTATTTTTTTGCCCTCCTGAAGTGTAATGGGAACTTTACAATTATATATACAGCAAGTATAACCTACTTTTTATGCTTACTGTGTTGTAACTTGTCTCACTATGCGGTAAAATAATTAAAATACACTGGACGTTTATGGGCATTTAGAAACGAAATCATCTTTACTATAATAAAGTTCATGTAAAAAAAACATAAGTTATTTTTTTACTTTAACATTTCCTATATTTAAAATTAATTTATATAAACCAACATCACGGTAGCGACATCTGTCATTATTGTAAAAATCCGCCGTTACCGACATAGTCACCGATCGATATACCTGTCAAATACGCGAGGCGAACTTTGCTGAAATGCCAAATATCGACACCTACCTATTATTTATTACGAAGAAAACATGAACAAATAAATATATTATCAGTCATAAATAACGTCTATTACTACAAATTAAAAATTTTCGCTAGAAGTATTCGAATGAAGGCAAGTAAAATCAAATTTGGAAATTGACTTAACCCCAATATTTTAAACTAACCCTTTTCAGAAGTACAACCTATCTCATTAAAAAAAAGTGATTTTCATTATCGTCGGCCAAAAAGTTTGATACAATTCTCGTGCGTGAAGTATTTTACAGCGCTCCAACTAATAAGGCGCTCGCCTTCTGTCGCGCTGTAAAATATAACTTACACGCACTCGAATGTAAATAACTATTATTTTCTTCAGTTCGCCCTGTTTTTGTTTTTGCCCTTTTCGTATAATTCTTATCTAAACATACATCACTTTTAAATTTTGTTAATATTAGCAAACATATTACAAACATTTTTCAAACTATAACTAGCATTGTAACAAGCAACCATTCGATTTTTTCTTCTTTAGTATATACATCTTTAAAGCGTGATGTTGCATTTTATCTAAAACGGTGCAGTATGATGTATAGTATCTATAGTAATCTATTAATGATAGAATAGTAAATATTGCATCTTAGCTGAAACTCACGATAAAAAATATTAATTTTTTTAATATTCTGTGACGTAAGATAATTTTGTTCGCTGCGAATTTGAGTCACATAAATTGATCTATTTCAGCACTTATAAAAACATATAAATATGCTTAAACTACATTTCGTGGTCAACTATTTAAATTAGATAATATACATAAATAAAGCAATTTTATAAATTAATTAATAAAAAACTTGGTACATTACCTTCCATGTTTTATTTGCTACTGGCAGTGTATGTCATTCAACATACTTAAGGCATATGGTTCCTATCTGGCATCACATGCCATCATAAATTCTATATATATATATATATATATATATATATATATATATATATTTAATCTGTAACCCTTTTAGAAGGTACCTTTCTGTGTAAGGGTGCCGGGCGCACCGAATCGTAAATGGCATTTACCTTGCCTTAAAATTTAAATGGATACCTACTTCAGTTTTTAAAACGTTCTTTTTATTTATTAAATGACTAAATTCAAAAACTCGACGAACCATTTAACAACTATATAAAAAGAAAAACTCTTTTAGGAAGTATTTACGGACGTTGAAGAGTGCAAAAACCTGAATACAAAATTATCCAACTTAACTTTTTCTTTCAAATAGTATTAAACTTTTTATTTGCTGCTCGTGGACCGTATAAAATAAAACTTTCTTAAATTCGAGCTGAAATTAAAGAGCAATGTCACTGTTACACTGACCGTGATATAGTGTAAAAATAAAACAGTCTTAAATTGCATTTTAATGTCTATACAGTTCGTGCGTTTCGTGATAAAAGAATACAGAATTTTACATTTCAAATAGGATGAACGGGAAGAATGTTTTAACGGTTCTGTAATTATTTTATGGGTATTCATAGTTTTGAAGAATATTGCTCTGAATATTGCAATGAGCAGGATTATTGTGAAAGAGGACATTCTATTTTTTTTCTGTTAATGTAGAAACATTGTTTACTGCTATTTTGTATAATGGAATCTAACATCATCCTACTATATATACCTAGATAGTATATTTTTTTAAATTGTTTACATATAAGTTAATAATTAAGGAGTAAATTTTTGAAAATTTTATATATTAGTGTAGGTATATGAAAAAGTAAGATATAGGTATTTTTATTTTTTCTATAAAGTATAATTTATTGTTAAAAGATATAATTAAATATTAAACACTACCGGAAGTACCTACGTATGCGGCCGTAGAATATGCATGTGATTGTTATACCATGTTTCCATGATGCAGAAAGAGACAAAATATAATTGAAGCGCTTAACATAAAACACGATGTATAAAAATAGAAGATCTGACACCTCCTCAATTTTTGTTGACATATTGACGGTACCGATTAGTAGGCCGAGATTCTAATACACATCTCTACCTCTCGGTAATTTTTCAGATGTCGGCCGTGCCCAGCTAGTGCTAGTAACCACGGACGCGTTTCGCTCTTGTTAAATCTCATTAGTGTTTTTATAATAACATAAATCATAAAAAGTATTTTTCGAAGAAAAACTATTTTGAGCTTCAGGTAAAGTGCCCTATCCGGTTATCCGATTTACACCAAAATCTAATGGCTTCTAACCATTATAAAATAGAGTCGAAATACAAGATTTCAAATTTTGTGATTGCTAGTATTTGAGTTGAGCGTTAAGAAGATAAATTACAAGTGATTTCTTTTTTATAATATGTAATATAATATTAATTTATTCAAGTTCGTGAATCACCTGTTTGTTAAATTGAAAATCATGCAAATTTTTATCTTCAATTACATTCAGCGGCGTATAAAATTAAATTTCCCATGCTTATGTACATTTAATGGCGAAGATATTAATTTTCTAAATATGTTATGATTGAAATTAATAGAAAATCATATTTATTTGAAAACTGAAAGTCCATTTACACAATTTCCTGTAAATATGAACTCGTATAAAGTGTGAAAAATATAGAAAGAAATGCAATATTTGCGTTTTTACAATTTACGGTATAATTATTCCAGAACTGTAACATATATTCTGTAATATTTATAATTAACATAACTATATTTCACAATTTGCGAATAAAAGGAAAAGTAACATACACAAATATTTTAATGATATGTTTTCTTTGTTTTCGAACCATAAATAATTACAATTTCTATTGTAAGCAAATTAGTACAATTCAAATTTCTACCACGTGTGACAATTTATTAGAGCAATTACGAAATTGTTGTATTTAGTAAGTATTGAGTGCAATAATAATTATATAAACTTTTTAATTTCGATTGAATGTATGAGTACAAAAAATACATACTTTTTGTGCATAGAACAGGTTCTTATATAGGAGAGAGGCAACTTAAAGATATAATTATAAACTATAAATTAATATATGAATTGATGTCGGCTACTAAGGAAATGGGATTTCTGCAAATTATTAAATAATTAATAGTAATATTAATAAATAATAAATACACACACACATATGTTCGATTTCTGATTATTAACCTACGAGGGTTGTCCCAAAAGTGGGATTCGTTCAAAGGGAAAATGCCAAAAATTCGAAAAGACAACTATACCTTTTCAAATTCAAATTGAGACATAACAATTTCAAATTGAGATTAAACAACTTCAAATTTATACTAAACAATTTCAAATTGAGACTAGATAATTTCAAATTGAGACTAAACAATTTCAAATTGAGAATGAACAACTTCAAATTTAGACTAAACAGTTTCAAATTGAGAATAAATAATAAAACAGAACTACGGACCCAATAAATATTGTTATTGAAAAAAATAGTTCTCAAAGTTTTTTCCTTTACTTAAGAATAAATGATTTCATCTCAAATATCTAAATTAGAACTATCTATTATATATTGTAATAATTAAGATTTGTTAATTTGTTTGAATAACTTAAATTATTTTACAATTATTTATGCATTAAAAAGGAAGATCAATTTCATTCAATGCATCAGGAATAAATCTTTGAATATGAGCGACATATCGCGCACAACTATTAACTATTCTTCCGTATATTTTCCAGCCTTTGCAAACGATATTCTGTTTGGGTAATATTTGCTCAGTCTTCACCAATTAAAATATTGGGCATTTGAATTCTGTATTTGAAATTATTTATTCTCAATTTGAAATTGTTTAGTCTCAATTTGAAGTTGAACAGTCCGTCGGGTCGGATTTCAGCAATAGAGCAACGTGCGTATATTCGCATCGAAACAGTGCGCGGTAAAAAAATGCCAGAAATTCATGCTGCGTTAAAAGAAGCGTATGTGCGTCTGGTAGGTTTAATGACTGTGAATCTTAGCACAGTACCGAAGTGGCACACGAAGTCGAACAAGCATCGAAGACGATCCGCGCGTGGTGGCTGTTTACTTTAAACACCACAAATCGAATTCCGAAGGGTACTGGTGTCACTGGAGCGTACTACAAAAACTTTCTTCAAAATCTCTTGCGCCCAAAAAATTCGTAAACTGCGTCCAGGAATGTTGCAGGGGGTGTGTTTTTCGACGCGGAAGAGCTCCGAAGAGAAATGACCCGACAGATTCGAATGCTCAATAAAAACGGGACGCTGAACGTCGGGGATTATGTTGAAAGCCTGTACTCTGTACTCGTATCTTCTTCAATAAATATTTTTCGAGTTAGAGCTTAGAGCCAACTGTGCATTACTTTTGGGACAACCCTCGTATGTCGTATTTTATCACATCTTTTATTAATAATTACAAATGTGACATTTTAGACATTTATTAATTGATGATATTTATTAATCATCATTATTGGTGAATTCTGTCTTTGGACAGGTCTCAGCGGAAATGCTGCCTCCACATCAGTTTGTCTTGCGCCTCTCTCTTCCTTGATATCTGTTAACATTCAAAATTTTGTTTTTCCTCTTTCCCTTCTCCCATATATTTTCCCCTGAAAATAATTTCCTGAATACAATCTCTCTTTAAAATAAGTCCGATCTTCTTCAACCGTCGCCACAACTCATTCCATCACTTTTCAAGTATTTTTTCTCCTTTCTTATGTCAATGTTTCACGTACCTACAGCATAATACTCCATAAAGCATTTTGCAAATCTTTTTCGAAGTTCCGTATTAATGTACCTTTCTGTTAATATAGGGTTGGGCAGAAAGGACGGGCGTTTTTTAAATGTCACAAAATTGATACTTTTTGCTTAAGACAAAATTTATTGACAGATTTGAGTTTATAATAGCATAGCATTTTACAAAATCAACTGTGGAAAAACAACTTTTATTTGAAATATTTTTGTCTAAAATTAATTATTGTAGTTTTTTTTTAAAATACCTCGTAGTACAATTTAGTTGAAATACTATGTAAAGTTACCGCCTTCTCGAGGTGTGGATAAAAAAGAAGAACATTTGTATTTTTATAAACACATATTCAATGTATTGGAACATTTCGGAAGCTGGAAAACTTCCATCATCAGCCAATCTTTAATATTGAAAACTTTTACATCAGGGCATTCACGAACAATCCTCATGACAGGTGTGGCCAGAAATACGTCGTCGGAAAAATGTATTACATGTGAAAAACGTTATGAATAGTTAAATTTGGCAGGGCTGATTCCAGCCCCAAAACCTCCCAACATCGAAATTTAGGAAACAACTAGGAATGCAAATAGTCCTTCCTCCAAACATAACCCTGAGGGAATCCAACCAGCATCCAGAAAAAGACAAAGGACAATCAAAAAGAACACATTAACAACACGATGAATTTTGATACAAAAACATTAACGAAAACACATGGCTAAACGCCATTTTTTTTCTGTGAAATTCCCTCAGGGTAATGTTTGGAGGGAGGACTATTTGCATCCCTAGTTGTTTCCTAAATTTCGATGTTGGGAGGTTTTGGGGCTGGAATCAGCCCTGCCAAATTTAACTATTCATAACGTTTTTCACATGTAATACATTTTTCGACGACGTATTTCTGGCCACACCTGTCATGAGGATTGTTCGTGAATGCCCTGATGTAAAAGTTTTCAATATTAAAGATTGGCTGATGATGGAAGTTTTCCAGCTTCCGAAACGTTCCAATACATTGAATATGTGTTTATAAAAATACAAATGTTCTTCTTTTTTACCCTCACCTCGAGAAGGCGGTAACTTTACACATTATTTCAACTAAAATTAATTATGAAATTTTGCGGAAGCAAAAACTGATTCCTATGTAAAACACCTATGGCCTGCTTTTTAATTAATATACTGTAAATTCTCATAAATACTTGAATTACATTTTCTTTTATACTCTATAGCGAGCAAAAGTCGTAACGATATATTCATGAATTTTTCTAACGTAAAAAAGCAAAAATGTTTGTAAATATCCTGTAAACTAAAAAAAATTACAGCAATGAAAAAATTAGCACAAATATCATATGAGTTTTTATTATTGCCATAAAAATAAATACAATCATTATAGAACATTCCTATTTTTTATATTAATACAGTAGCAGATCTATACAACCGTTACTTCTTAGCTTCTGCAAACCTTCTTCAGTCTGTATGGCAGACATTGTTAAACTGGTTCTTAAGTCTTCGAATTCATCAAATAGACTCACTTTTTATTCGTTAGTCTCATCAAATACCAAACTAATTTTCACCTTTAATTACGAAAATGTCTGCTAACAACTAACAGTATAAATCCAATAAAAATTCTTTGCAATACTAACTAATTAATATAGTGAAAAGTAATTTGTATTTTGGTGTGATAATTTTAATTAGCTACATTAAATTAATTGTCAAGAATGAATAATTCTTTATAGAAAATGTTAATTAATATTTGCCAAAATGTATCAAAATTTTTTTGCAGAGGACTTACTAAATTGATAATAAAATTTAAAATTACCCCCTAACTTTAAAATTAAGTGAAATTAAAAACTATACAGGCAAATAAAAACTTGAAATGTCCCAAATATCTACAGTATTGGCCATAAAGATAGCAACTTTTAAAAAATTTCTATTTCTCTGAAGTGAACATAAGAATATTGAAAATAAATTACATAAAGAATAACCTCTTAAAATAAGTTTATTTTATGTTAAAATAATTTATATTAAATTTATAGAATTTATTTAATTTGCATAATTCTTACTTTTGTCTGGACATAAAAATAGCAACTACATAATGAATGTCTTTATTTTCTCAATTTCAACGTTTATATCGTATTATAATTGTTTAAAAAATATAAATTAGTACTTCAAAATTATGGGTCGTAATAAGACTTTGACTAAAGAATTTCGCAATTTAATAATTAAATCATATGAAAATGGTGCTTCGCGGAATAAAATGTCGAAGAACTTTAATTTGCATAAATCTACAATAGAACGAATAATAATCCATTTTCGAAGGAAGGGTAATATTGAGCCTTCTACAATTTCTAGTAGACAAAAAAAAACATCAAACCGAAACGACAGAATGATAAAACACATATCGTTAAAAATCCGTTGTTATCATCAAAGAAAATTTTAGGCTTTCTACTAAGTAATGTTAAAGATAAAATAAGACAGGGAAGAATAATATTAGTTGCCGGAGAACTTTATAGTCGTCGGCCTGCAAAGAAACCACTTCTTTCGAAGAAGAACGTGAAGGTCCGATTATTTTTTTGCAGAAAATCATGTAAACTGGACAACTGACATGTGGAAAAGAGTATTATTTAGTGATGAACTAAGATAAATTGATAGAAATGTAATAACAAAATTACTTGAATTCATGATGAAACGAGAAGAAGTAATAAATTCTCGTGGTTCCAGTTATTACACTAAGGGCCAATTTTATCACCTCTGGTTAAAATTTTAACTACCAGTTAAATAAACAAAGCCGAAACGAAATGAACTGTCAAATGACAAATTTATAATTGCTGTCAATAATCCGATTTAATATTGTTTGTTTAATTGGCAGTTAAAATTTTAACGAGATATGGTAAGATTGGGCCTTAATATTAGAAAATTTAGTTTTTATATTAATTTTATAAAAGTTGCTATTTTTATTTTTATGTCCAAATAAAAAATATTTTTTTGCACATAAATCAATTTTTAAGAATAAAAGAAGTATTTCGAACTTTCATTGTCCTTATTTTTCTTTGAGTTACACAAAGTTTCGATTGATAAAATCTCCAATTTTTATCAAGTGAATCAATTTTTGTTAAGATAATGTAAATTATTTTAATGTAAATTAAACTTGGTTCAAGACACTAATACTTCAGTAATTTATTTCTGAAATCCCAGTTTTTACATTAGAGCAATTGAATTTTTTTTAAGTTGCTATCTTTATGGCCAATACTGTATTTTACACAGGGGCATCATCAATCTATTTTAAATTTTTTAATGCATTACCATTGTGCCATAATATAATAAAATGTACTTTCTTTGTTTGAAGAAATTTGTATTCTCTATTTCAGAATTAGAATGGCATATTCTAGCACGCTTATTAATGCTAAAAAGAGCTTCATTCTTAAATCATTTTGGTAGCATTTTGTTATTTTGGATTAGTATGACTGCAAAAAAATACACAAAATATCTTAACAACGGGCACGATAAAAACACTAATTATTAACCAATACCATTCTAACTATTCTATGGTAGAAATGATTAAGCAGAAGACTTACGTCATCAAATAGTATTCCTAAAGTAATGACGTCATATACTACTACGTTTACATGCGATATTAATTTATAAGGCGCGAGCAATCATGTAACTATGTTGGTCTTTCTTGACAAGCGGATATGGGGGTCCGTGACAGAATAACAGCTAGTAATTATGTACATAGATGTCAAAAAAGTCATCATTTTTCATTCTTCATGATTTTCCAATTTCATGTGGTTTATTTAACTCTCCAAGTAAAGTCCGCACTCCTGGTAACAAAAAACACGTGAACTAGCTGTTATTCTGACACGGGCCCACATATCTTCTTGTCAAGAAAGACCCACCAAGTCACTTGACTGCTCGCGCCCTTTTCTAGAAATAAAAATGCCTCTTCCAACTTTTTCCGAAATCTTACCCAGCCCTGGTTAGGGAAGAATATTTTGAAAAGCAGCAACCCTTTTATTCCTATTACAATTAACTATAATTTAAACTGGACTAATAAATTAGACATTCAAACTACATAATCTTAAAAATATTTTTTAGGTCTGATATACAGATCATATAATTATCAGTGAAAGGCAAAATTAAATTACATTTTTAGGTAAATAAATAACATAGTACGTACATGATTTAAGCTCAGTTGTTACTATTACCTTTACTATTGGTTCAAATGCAATTAAATTTAGAAAAATAACGTCATTACTCTTGTGAAATACAAGTAGTTCTTCGAGCAATATTGTTATCTGACAATAAGTATTACAAATTAAACTTGCATTGTTATAGTTTTTTTATAATTAGATTTACTTGTGAAATACCAAATACAAGAATGTAGGACGAAAAGTATTTATTTTCTACGACCGGTAGTTCAAACGTGGTTTTAATAAACCTTGGCCTAAACATCGATTTTAAATTTGTATACTCGGGTTACAAACGCCGGTTATTTTACAGTGTTGCTAGTTGCTATTGTTAATAAAACCAAACATCCGTAAAACTGCGTTTGTATTACAGACATGTATGTTTTGATTGTACTTTTTCTAAATCCGCATTAGATTTAGAGATAAAAATCTGTTGTGGCCAACTCTAAACCTCCCGCCAGTATTTCTAATGATACCGCAACTGACGAAGTTGTACAATAAAGTAAAAATATACTTCTCTTGTGAAACTAACCGAGTGTTATTTTTTTCATCTTTTATTAATTGAAATACATACCTACATATTTATTAATACCGTACACTATATTATGTTGCTTTACATTCGTATAATATAACTATTGTTTTATGTAACATTACAATTTTCTTTTTAAAACTTTTCCATAATAATTTGAAATGACAAGTTCTTTTACAGTGACATATGAAATCTGAACTGTATAACTAAGGAATTGTGTTTATCTTTAAATTTTAGGCTCCGGGATTTATAAAATAGATTACTTTATATATTTATCTATAAAATATACAGAAAAAGTACGAATGCATACCTGTACAAAATTTAATAACCTTTAATTCTTATGATAACATAAATCGCGAAAAAAAATATATATTGAGTCCCGGGAGTAAAAATTGAACTTGCTTTGTTTTTGTGTGAAGATAGAATTTTTCATCGCCTAGACCCTAGATGAAAAATCTGTTGTGGCCAGCACAAGACCTCTCGCCATTTCCATATTAGGCTATATAAGTATTGTATTGCACTTCGCATTCGAACCGTCGTTTTATAACAAAATATTACAGAACTTTACCCAAATATTGTTTTTTATTGTATTTAACATGTCTTCTGCACACATATAATTCTAATTATATCTATTCCAATTCATTAACCAGATTTGCGGTATTTCTGATGGATATATGCATTTTACCACAATTTTACCTATAATTTCAAATATTTAATTAATAAAACAATAAGAAAAATTAAATATACTTCCCAGAAAAAGCTATCAGAATGTCACTAAAAATGTTGATATTTGACAATGACATGTGTCATGTTATAAACATTGGAATTTGTCAACTGGTTTCCTTAGTGCCTTGGCCTCTGCGATTAGTGTACTCTATAAATTATAGTGTCTTTATCTCTAAATCTATACAAGATATAATAAAAATTTTAAGTGTATTAGATGGAGAATTTTATGTTCTTCAATATTTAATAAAAAAAAATTCCAAAAAATTATATTTAGAATTTTTTTTTTAAGAAAGTACTACTTCCGGTTGTTCAATTGTTACCAAAACCTTTTCAGCTCGTCCCAGGAATGTCAGATTGAAGAAACTGCAGTTAAATATTTTTTAAGTCTTATAGTTTTTGAGGAATCGTCCCTCCAACATCCATACACACACACACACACACATACACACATCCACACACACACACAGACATCATCGTAAAAATGTTATAATCGGGTTCTAGGGACCTTAAATCGTGCTTATTCACAAAAATCTGGATATGCGAATTTTAGCATGATTCCAATACCTCTCTTAGCGAGAGGTAAAAAGTTACCAGTTAGGATTGTTATGATTCATTTTATCTTGTACAGCCCATATTTCGTTTTTTACTTCCTTGTACGAAGTAAAGGAAGTATTATAATCGCGAAAAATTTCGGTTTCCAGATTTCAACGGAAATATGCATTTTGACCATCCCTGAATCCATTTTGACTAATTTCGTCGTGACGTCTGTACGTACGTATCACTGAAAAACAGGAAGCCGTAGAAAGTTAAAATTTTGAATTTAGGACTGTTATAGCATCTAGTTGTGCACCTCCCTTTTTGGTCATTATGTAACTTTCGGAAGTGGTACTTTACTTGAAGCCTATAATAGATTTTAATGAAAAACTATATTAAAATATAATCCAAAACTTTTCAAATTTGGTATAGAATACTTTTATATCAATGGAAATAACATAATAGGTTTTAGTAAAAAGGGGCTAACCGGAAGTTATATATTACCTGAAGCTGTTAAAAGTTTTTCTTTTAAAAAAATGGTTTAATTTTGATTTTAGAAATTAATGCTTCAAATAAAAGTTTTAGAGAATTAAATTCTGCGTCTTTTTTTATAAGCGAGATATGTATACACAGATTTTTCACACTTGACCGTTACGTCTTAGTTTGATGTTCGTATATTAGATAAACGTATCGAATACAGATTTTAGGAAAACATAAGTAGACACGCCTATAGATCACTTGCTTACCTATCTATCTTTTTTATTGTGATAAAGTCTATTAATATTGACTAATTTATTTTTAGCGAAATTCAAATAAAATTATAACTAAAACTGGTTGAATTTCTTCGCCACTAAAGGTACTGAGATGCCAGTATTTTAAAAAAAGTCTTCTCTCATTTACATTTAAATTTCGTTATTAATAACACTTTCGCGACAAGCTTCAAGTTTATTTTCCTATTTCTACTTTTCTATGCAAATAGACCTAATTCATCTATTTGCAGCAGGTAATTCCACTCCTGTAAGTGTGAATTGGCACACTTTCATTGGCCTAATATATTCAACGACGAGTTATAAGATCTGAAAAAACGTTTGTCATTTCTTCTGTAAACAACTCATTACAATTATTACCGTGGAAACTGAACAGTAATTTATGAACTTTCTTGAAAGCAAATTGCAACTAACCTCACTTCTGTTCTTCAATCCATGTCAACTGCTGTTCATTTTGTTTGTTTGTGTTTTTCTATATGTACCGTGTTGTAAATTGGTGATATCCTCAAATTATGGGTAGGTAAATGGTTGATTAAATCGTTTATGGATCAATAGAGACGAGTGTAATTATTTTAAGTAATGTTTGTTTGTTATTATGGTAAGTAATGAACTTGCACATTCAGGAAGTTGTGAAATGGATAAAATAATGTCAATCAAGTAAAATTACTAGTTGAGATAAATAATCAGTGGTAATTAAATCATAAAACTGTTCATTGGGAACATTTAGCATTATATTACACAGTGAAATATTTTATTTTTCAATATTAATTTACTATTTAGGTATTTTTACCTCCAGCTACCCTAGGTAAGGGAGGTATAGAGATCATGCTAAAAATCGCATATAGAGATTTTAGTGAATAAACACGTTTTGATGTCCTCAGAATCAGATTTTAACATTTTTAATGTATGTGTTCCTGTGTCAATCGTGTGGACACGATTACTTAAATACTAGCAATCAAAAAAATTTAAAATTTTGTATACCCATTCTATACTAATTTGGGAAGAGTTCATTAGTTTTTAGTATATATATCGGATAACCGTATCACTTATACAAGCTTTTAACAGAAAAAATATATTGAATATAATTTTTCAGCAACTTTTACTAATAAAAATTAAATATAATGGCACAATCTTCAATTCTACGATAATAGCATTTAGTAAATAACTTGAAATAACTTTATATTATATTATAAAATAATTTATTTTTGTACATCACTTTGCCTCTGCGTCAAACAAAAACAATACTTTAATAACAAATTTGACATATTTAAACAAATGTCACTGTCACGCAGCAATTTTCATTAAAATTAATAATGAAACCGTGTTAAGAAGAATTTAGTAGTTTAAATATGATTCTAATGAAATTAAGGTTTGTAAAAATAATATATTTTTCATCATACATAAATATTAGATATACAGGATAATTCGATTCAAATTTATAAAATAATTCATTTTTATACATCATCATGTTGCCATGCGTCAAACAAAAACATAATAAAAAATAAATAAAATATCAAAAAATTTACTGTACATATATAATGGAAATGGCGAGAGGTATTGTGCTGCAATAATAAACCTTTTTTCACAAAATATTATATTACAATATGTACATTTCGACTGCAAAGCAAAGCATTCATCGTCAGTTGTACAATTGATATTTTAATTTATATCTTCACGTAACTCAATCACTTAATCTAGTGCTATAAAAACATAATACTTTAATGACAATTTTGACATATTTAAACACTGTCGGTAAAATTAAAATTAATAATGAAACCGTGTTAAGGGGAATATAGTAATAATATATTTGATTCTAATGAAATTAAGGTTTGTAAAAATAATATATTTTCCAGCATACATAAATATTAGTTGTACTATTGAATTGCTTCATTGTCTTCCTGGGTACGGTTTTAAAAAGACTTCGTATAAAGATTATGATTTTTGTCAAGTTTTTCTATTAGTTTTGTCAATATTTATGAAATTTATTTTGTGTATGATATATTTGTTAATTTTAAAATAAAGATTGTTATGAGTGAATGTAAAAATATTTCAACATACAGATTTGCGTGGTTAAATACCCAGCTGGAGATTATGACTGGCCACATCAGATTTTTTTAATTCAAGATCTACCTATAGGTATGTGTAAGTATAGAGAATGTTCAGACAACGTGTTGAACATGGGGATCTCGAGATGCATAAGAGATTTGAAGTCGATTCACCGTATTATATATTTATTACTTTTTTCAATTTAATGCATCGATCGTGCAGAAAACGTAATAAGCACTGTGGTCAGTAAGTGCTCTCCTACTGGTATCGTCAACCGTTAGGAAGCACTTACTGCCCTTAATACTTAAATAACTATATTTTAAATATGTCATTACCTACTATGATGTCTGTATAAAAATATTATAATTCACTGAAATACACAAGGTACAGTAAAATTTTTGAAAGATGTCCGATCAAGGCCATCTACGAATTGCATCTATGAATTAAGATTTTATGCTGTCAAATTTAGTAGTGTCGTTTACATAGTTTTTATGAGGCACACAAGATATTATGTACCCTCATAAAAACTAAGAAAAAGACAATACTAAATTTGACATCACAAAATCTTAATTCATACATACAATTCGTAGATGGCCTTAATCGGACTTCTTTCAAAAATTTTACTGTAGGTACATTACAAAAATTTGTGAATTAAATTAGGAAATTAGCAATGAAAATAACCAAATTATTTTTTCATTTTATTTTTCAATTGGTTTAATGCAGCATTAATTGTTTTTACTTTTACTTTTTTAATAATTGTTGCATAAATAGATAATACGTTGTTGGACAGCTAAAAATTTAATGTGCTATAACTGATATAGACGTATTACAACAATCCACTCACCCGCGCCTCTTGTTGCATACTTTAATCATTTATATAGTTCTTAAAACTCCATTAAATTACAGTAATATATATTTAAATCGTAAATGTGTGTTCTTCGTGTTAATGTGTCATAAAAGAATAACATTTTTGCTGAACAAAAACTGTATAGCACCAACTTTTTATTCCTATTTTTCTAGACATTATAGAACATCTCTTAATAATCTAGAATTGCATTATGTTGTAACTGAACAATCAGAAAATAGTAAAAAAGTAAAGTGAAAACCAGAGGAAGATGTTCACAGGAAGTGAACAATATCTTCTACTTACCCACTCTATAGTACTTATAGTAGTTTAGTCTTATTTTCTTTACGTAATATAATGACAGACTTGAATTTCATAACCGACGTTTATAATTTTATATTTGTTGTGTACAGGATGATTCTCGGATACGCCCAATATGGTTTATTAAATTGTGAACTGAAAAAGTCTGCCGCATTTTATAGAATTATTGAATGAGATCAATACGTTTACGGGAAAAGAACTACTTGTATAATGAAAGTTATTTAACAACACTGATGTATTATTAATTATTAATATTAGTACCTCCTCGTATATGGACTTCTAAATTATTATGAATTATATACCGTGAGTATTTTTTAACGTGAAATATTGGGTTTGTCATATCCATGGTTATGACATGACATTTGATTAACAGCAATGTATTTGCCCGTTCCATTTAAAATGAAACATAGGGAACGAATTTGACATTAGATAAGACGTCAATAGAGGTTAATTTTGTTTAAATAATTATACCTGCATTCTAAATTAAAATTAATTGTAGAAAAAATATAGTGTGCACCTTTTGCCCGAGTGGTTTTCTGACTCGGCTAAATTTCTTACAATAGTTAAATATAATACTCCTGTCAAATTCATTCCCCATGTGTCATTTTAATTGAGACAAACAAATACATTGCTGTCAATCAAATGTCAAATCATAACTTATAGGAAAATTCAATGGTTATCTGTCATATTTACAAGATGTCAATAGAGTTTAATTTTGTTTAAATAATTATACCTGTTTTCTAAAAATTAAATTTAGATGTAGAAAAAATACTGTGTGCACCTTGTGCCCGAAATATGTTTAGTGCTCTCGAGTGGTTTTCTGACTCCGCTAAATTTCTTACAATATATAAATATAATACTTCTGTCAGATTCGATCCTTATGTTTCATTTTAAATGGAACGGGCAAATACATTGCTGTCAATCAAATATCAAGTCGTAACCATGGATATGCCATACCCAATGTTTCACGTTAAAAAATACTCACGGTATACAGGCAGTGTCCATATTTTGAAGACGACCACCATTGGGATTGGGATCTCAGAAACTATGGCTGGTAGTGCGAGCTCGGTTTTAACTAAAACGCTGTTTTAAGAAATGTCAAATTCAAATTTCAATATTTAATTTCACCCTTATGTTTAAAGAACGATATTTTTAAAAATATTTGTTTGAATACAAACTATGTTCTGCTTAAAAATCATATTTTGATAAATTTGATATTATTTATATTTATTATTAAATAATGAAATTTGACATTTCTTAAAACAGTGTTTTAGTTAAAACCGAGCTCGCACTACCAGCCATTATGTCTTCGAAACAAATAAATATTTTGTGAAAAATTCTTGGACTTCACCAGGATTTGAACCTAGGACCTTTGTATTGGCGATATGAATCCCTTTGAAGTCAATGAATTTTTCACCTGTCTTATTCCTAGTCTATATTCAAGTATACCCTCCTTTCGGAGCATTGAGTACTTAATAGACAGCGCTACACATTTGGTGGTTTAGGAGTCACACCCAGTAACTATATATTCAAGTGTTTTTATACAGTTTTTATTATAAAATTCAGAACCGTGAACGATTCAGTTATTTAAATACGAACAATTTTGTGTAAAATTCATGAACTTCAACGGGATTTAAACCCAGGACCTTCATATTGCCGCTATTAAATCCTTCTTAAGTCAATGAATTTTTCACTTGGTTAAATAAAACATGATGCGTCTTTGAGAGGCTTTTGTTTTGCCAAAAATTCTGGCTATATAGTAGAATGAAGAATTGTGTCCAAATATTCAAATAACTTAAAAAATTGGTAATTTAGAAAATTATTTCAAATAAATAGTTGGATAGTTTTATTATTAAAATATAAGACGGGTTATTTTGTTTTGCCCTTAAACTATTAAGTTTTTTCATGAAATTTCTTGTGTTCATTCTTACTTGACTTTATTGCTAAAAACCGTGACCAAGTCGAGGACCAGGTATTCAAACTCGTATAACAAAATCACTGAATGATATTATTATTGTTTTTTGTTAAAAATATAGGTACTCTTTCACTTTCATAATAAGTAAATATTTTTTTAGACGACCATTGTGATAAGTATGACATATCAACGTAGTATCCTAACACTGAAAGTTGAACTTATCACATTAGTGTTACGATATATTTCATATAGTTGACACGGTTGCTAGGTTACTATGTCATTATTTTCTGGTGATATGTATACATTATTCATTTGTCAGCTGTCCGTACGCTTGAACCTAAATTTCAGTTTTGAAAAAAAGCAAAATTCATTTATGCTCGTTTAAAAAATAATGTTCATAACTTGTATGAAATACAAATATCTTAGCTCGTATGTATTGACTTGCACTCCGCTACGCGTCGTGCGTCAATTTCTACTCGCATGATATTTGGTATTTTTCATAACTTGTTACGAAAATAACTATTAGACGACCATTGTAATAAGTATGACATATCAACTTAGTATCCTAACACTGAAAGTTGAACTTATCACATTAGTGTTACGATATATTTCATATCGTAATAGTTGACACGGTTGCTAGTTTGCTAGGTTACTATGTCATTATTTCTGGCTATATGTATACATTATTCATTTGTCAGCTGTCAGTACGTTTGAACCTAAATATCAGTTTTAAAAAAAAAGTTGAATTTATTTATGCTCGTCTAAAAAATAATGTTCATAACTTGTATGAAATTCAAATATCTTAGCTCGTGTGTATTGACTTGCACTCCGCTACGCGTCGTGCGTCAATTTACACTCGAATGATATTTGGTATATTTCATAACTTGTTACGAAAATAACTATTTCGTAATACCATACTGTTATTATGACATAACAGGTCTAAAAACAAAAATAAGAAGATAAAAATAACGGCCTAGGCCGTTATTTTTTATAACAGTCAGGATCATATTGTTTCTAGGAAAATAACAGCATATTGATGGCTGTTGTCTAAGATAATATATAAATTAACAAAAAAAGTTGTTCAGTATGAATTTTATTATTCCTAAATGTTTAAATTTTATGTTATTACGAAAAATATTGAACGCCACACGGCCGATATGCAAATAACGAACTCGACTGATTATAAACCTCAGTCGCGTCCGTTATTTGCCTCATATCGGCCTAGCTAATGACGTTAATAACTATTACAATACTGGTACTAGATATCTACAGTTAATACTAATAGTATTTTGTAATAACGAAACAAGGTACCTATATTGTTATAACTTAATTTTTTTTATAAAGTTATATGTAACGTTATGTAACGATTTTTTTTTTTTATAACATGAAATAACTTAACGTTTTGTTAGCTTTATCCCTGCTATTTACAGACCGCTTCCAATTTAGATAATGTTTCATAAAGATTTTTTTTTAATTATGAAGGATTCCATAGGACGTAATTGACGTCGTAATTTTTGTTAGAATGCTCACGATATATACTATAGGTAAAACTTGTACAGTGTAAATTCGTCCTGGCAATTAGCCATTTACAAACGCGGAAATATAAACTCTTTCTCTGATAGTTCTTCATTCTTTGGTGGAATCCGTAATTGCAGTTAATGACGCAGAAGGTATTTGTTTGCAAAGATTTACTTTTCAAAACATACATGTTTGAAAATTTCTCTTTTACTTTATTTTGATATATGATAATTAGTATTCACAAGCCATACAAACATAACCATATTTGATTCTAGTGACACTTACTATTTTAATTAATTTGCTCACTGAGATTTTCTTGACATTTTTCCACATTTTATAGAAATTCCTTTATTGCTCCACATATTCAACTTTCCCGCTCTTTGCAGCGCCTTTGTGGTAGAAAGTGGTACTAGTTTAACATGTTTCCTTTGCAGTGCGAACACACAGATGGACAACGATGTTACTCCGGTGTACCTAGCCGCTCAGGAAGGACATCTGGAAGTCCTGAAGTTCCTGGTTCTTGAGGCAGGGGGGTCCTTGTACGTCAGAGCAAAAGATGGGATGGCGCCACTGCATGCAGCTAGTCAGATGGGATGCCTAAATTGCGTCAAGTGGATGGTGAGGAGATTTTTTAAATTTAATTGTACTTAAGCGCAACTGTTATGGTCATATGCAGACTATCAATTACATAAGCAGCAGTCATAGCTCAGATGGTAAGAGCATTACTTCGACAAAGTTTTAAAAGCTCGGGTCCAAATCCCAGTGGCTGGCATGATCTTTTCACAATTTATTTCTAATTCAGTATAGCTAACCTTATGATTAACATTCGAACAATAGTTATTTGTATACCAAGGGCCCAATTCTCAATTTTCACTGAAGTGATATTCAGTGAATTTTTTTCACTTTATCACTTGAAGTTTTTCTGAATTGCAAAGTGATCTGATATAAATGACCGAAGAAGTGCGATATTCTATGTATTTACCGTACGTTAACAATATTGGTTGCACATAATAAGAAATTACGAATTTGGTGCACGTGTTTACTGACATTTAACAAATAATATTATGACAATGACAACTGATATGATATAAATTTATCATTTCATATCATATCACAATGGTGAAAATTGAGAATTAGGCCCCAAGTGTTTAAATGTTTCTTTTCGTACCAAAACAAAAATTACAGCCTCACACTGAATAGTTGATTGCAACGTTCCCAGTTCACTTAACACTTTATTGCGCATTTGCGTAATAGCGTTAAAAATATAATTTTTCTTGAAACTGCAACCTTTTACGTTCGATTTCTCAACAATATTAAGTTTAAAAAAATCAAATTATTATACGTAAAAAATCTGATGTGGCCAAAACAAAACCTCTCGCTATTTAATTTTTATTAATTTAAATACATACATATTAACTAATGCTGCAAACTGTTCCATTGCATATAACTATTGCTTTATTTACTATTTTCTTTTTAAAATGTCACTATTATTAATTTGAAGTCATTTACATTCATTTGAAATATGAACTGTGTAACAAAGGAATTGTGTTTATCTTAGGCTTCGGGATGTATAAAAAAATTGATTTTTAAATTTATCTGTAAAATATATAGAAAAAGTATTAATGTATTCCTGTAAAAAATTCAATAATCTTTAATTTTCATAATGACACAAAATGCGAAAAAATAGCATTTAATGAAATTTTTGAAAAAAAAACCATTATGAGCTTCAGGTCAAGTGCCATTTCCGGTTATCCGATTTACACCAAAATGTAATGGTTTCTTTCCGTATTAGAATAGGGTAGAAATACAAGGTTTCAGAATTTTCGGAATGATAGTATTTGAGTCAAAGCGAAGACAAAATCCATACACATACACACACACACACACACACACACACACACACACACACACACACACACACATGCATACATACATACATACATACATACATACATACATACATACATACATACATACACACACACACATACATACACACACATACATACACACACATACATACACATACATATATACACACACACACACACACACACATACATACATACATACAGACATCAGCGTGAAAATGTTAAAATTGGATTCTAGGGACCGTAAAACGTGGTCATTTACTAAAATCTCGATATGTGATTTTTAGCACGATCCCTATACCTCCCTTACCAAGGATAGTGGGAGGTAAAAACAGTATAAAAATTATATGAACATTTTTTCTTTATGTTTTATAATAAGCGAGATATGAGGTATTTTCAAAATAAGCTAAAATCAAGTTTTAGCCTGTAGCTTAAAAAGAAAACACAATCGAATAAATATAATAATAATATAATAAGAAAATTTTTCATATAAGGAACTCGAATTTGTTCCAACCTCTACTATATCTTGAACACACTTCAATATTTTAATAAAGTTCTAATTCATTTTACTTTAATAAAATAGCATTAGAAACAAAAGAAAATTAATGGATAAAAATTGTCTATATGAATATTAATATATAATTTATTTATGGATAATCACTTATACAGTATAAAAATGTATAACCTTTTCATCTACCGTTTTCATAATATTCTGAAATTGATTATCAACAAAATTTATCATTTTTACAATCTTCATATATTTATGTAAAAACTGAATTAAAAAGAGAACTATTTCAATATAAACTAACAATTAAATTCTAGTAAATAAAGATTTTTTTCGGCCTAGTTAGTAAGAAGAATAATCTAGTTTGACTGTAGAAATAAATAATTGCGGACTGCATTACAATTTATAAATTAGAAAATAGTGTTTAATGTTTAGTTAAAAGTAGATGAATGGCTGTGTTCCACATATCGCTTGCACATCAACAAGTAATTAGAGAAAAAGAGGATAACATCAAATGAATGAATTAACTTTCGTTCGTGCTCAATTCTCAATATGCAAGAAGCAAAAGAGTAGAGAAGTAATGTTTTTTTTAGAAAAAAAATGCATCTTTTATAGACGTACGTATCTTAGTAAAATATACCTTCACCTACTTAGGCTGTATGTGGTATTTAATAATTTGCCATTTATTCTAACATAGTAATCATTAAACATATATGTTTATTACGCTATTCGTTAAGAATATATCATTACATTATTTATTCACTATACATTTAATGTCGCTTTCTTCTTTGCAGATCCAAGATCAAGGAGTAGATCCCAATCTTCGAGATGGCGATGGAGCCACTCCGCTCCACTTCGCAGCTTCCAGAGGCCACCTGGATACTGTACGCTGGTTGCTTCGTCATGGTGCAAGGCTGTCTTTGGATAAATACGGCAAAAGCCCTATCAACGACGCCGCTGAAAATCAACAGGTGGAGGTAAGAAAAAAAATCTTTCTACATTGCTAATACCAGGCGGTGTCTTCTTATTTTATAAACCATAGGAGATATAATGGTAAAATTTTCTTATGGCTGTAAATTCTGCCCTATTAATTTTAGAACAAAACATTAAATACAAAAAATATTCAGACTTTAAAACTGCAATATAACAGTCGCCTACAATTATGGATCAAGTGTTCCTACAAAAATAACAGCATCCGCGTCCGTTATTTGTCTCATAGCGGCCTAATGACGTTAATAACTATATATTAGTAGTCAAGATACATTAACCAAGTTAATGGAACAATATTAATAATTAAATATCAATGAATAAATTCTTATCCAGGGATGGTAACCATAATAAATATCGGTTTGGGTTACGGTTTCGGTCATCGTGAAAATAAAAATTCGGTTTTGATTTGGGTTTCGGTAAACAGCAATCGGTTTTGGTATACCGGTTTTACTAAAAGGGTTTTGGTTTTGCAAAAGTAATTTACGAGAATAATAATATTATTGTTTTTGATTGAACAATTAATTATTATAATGATGTAAAAAGTGTCCACAAACACGTGTACAAAGTTTTATAACAATCAATTTTAATGGGAAGTAAATATTCAAAATATTCTAATTTCCCATGTTAAATGCCGATTGAGGTACTACGTTGAAAATGGAAATACGTCTCGAGTCTCGACAAAAAAAAAATGTTTATACTTTTTTATACATAAGTATTTTAATAATAAAAATTCACAATATTTAACAACTAACAAGAGACCTGTATATAATGCAGTTAACCGATAAATAAAAAAGGGTTTTGCTTTCGATTCCGGTTTTGTATCTGTTTCGAATTTCGGTATACACTTTAGTTCTAAAATTAAGAGGGCAAAATTTACAGCCATATGAAAATAGACACCCGGTGTTATATTGTACATTAAAGGAGAGAAACATCGATTTTCACACCTTGACATTAAATTTTCTCAAATTTCATTTCTAGAATTTTGAGTTCTTCATCGATTTCTTTTTAATCTATATTAAACAACTGAACTGTCAAAATAATATAAACTCCCTACGGTTTATTTCTAACTTACTTTCTCTCTAGAGGTATAATGTTTTACTTCTGTCATGATTTTAGCTTAAGACCTTAAGATATCACGATTTCTACTAACGGCAATGAAAAAAAATATTTTTTTTCGCTAACCTTACGTTGTTGATGCCATTATGTCATTATTTTTGTAAAAAAAAGTAGCCTGTTTAGGTATGAAAGATACATAGACATTATTTATACAAATAATAGCAGATTAAAAAGATTAAATTCCGAAATAAATTCATTAATAAAAATAAATCTAAAACGAAAACAGTAAGGTTAGTATTTTTTTTATTAAACTTATTTTTACATAAAAGTAGCTTTCAACATAAAATAGTGCGCCCATAAAGTAGATGGCTTTACTTTGTTAGATAAATAAGAAAAATATGCAATAATTACGTTCTCAGAATATGATGCGGCTTTTTGTTCCTTTTTTTAATCTATAAACCGTCTACAGTGTGTCCCATTTAGAGGTGCCACCATTAGGATCTCGAGAACTATAAGAGATGCGATGTCGGTTAAATGGAACTTTTTGTGTGCCTTTGGGAGGCCATCTCAGATGTGCTTTTATTTTTTCAAAAATACTCATAGGGCACTAGATAATGACGAAAAACTGAATATTGTTGATTTTTTCATTTTCAAATAACTTCTAATCTATTAATAATTGAGAAAAAAGTTTCAAATATAAAAGATAGATATTTTTATTAACTAATCAGTGGCGTGCGAAATAAATTTTTATATCCGTGAATTTTTGAGATTAACACAAACTTATATATTTTTTTTAAATGGAACCCATATCTGATTTTAGTCTCAAAAAAAATAAATATTTTTTTCTCTTTTCAACGATGTAAGGGTTATTATGTTTTATATTTGTTTTACTCCTAAAATTTAATTTTTCTCTTTATTTTCCTGAATTTTCTTATTATTTCCCAAAAAAACATTATTATTTTTATTAATTATATTGTATTTGATTAAAATAAAAATTTATTTCGTACGCCACTGGTTAGTTAATAAACATATCTATCTTTTATATTTGAAACGTTTTTCTCAATTACTAATAGTTTAGAAGTTATTTGAAAAAGAAAAAAATCAACAATATTCAGTTTTTCGACATTATCTAGTGCCCTATAAGAATTTTTGGAAAAACAAAAGCACATCTGAGATGGCCTGCCAAAGGCGAACTAAAAGTTCCATTTAACCGACATCGTATCTCTTATAGTTCTCGAAATCCCAATGGTGGCACCTCTAAATGGGACACACTGTATAGCAATTCTCATAAACTTGTCTCGATTTTTGAGGTAACATTTCAAGAGTAGTAATATTTGCTGATTCTATCAGGTGGCGTACTAGACATATTAAATGATTCTACATCACTATCACTGGCCATTTTTTATTTTTAATATGTATAATTCTTGCAAATTTATCTCCAAAATGTATGTATACTGTTGAGTTTTGACATTTACAAAATATAATACATATTTATAAAACATTTGCGGTTGTCGTCGTTGTCCTGGTAGAAACAAATTCATTGTTGCGTCATATTGACATGTCTGTTTTCATGAAATTTTTAAATTTGTACAGATAAAATAAGTTGAATGTTATAATGCTCCATTTTAAATTTATGATGGAATTCTTTAGTTAAACGGTTGTCGAAAAATATTGTTTCATTCATACAACAAATGCTTATTTGGGACTCGTTCCAAAATCATGCAGTTTTTGTATTAATGAAACAAATAACTATAAATGGCCCCTAGGCGTTCAATATTTTTGCACAGTTTTTGTTTTTGAACAATATTTTTGTCTGGAGTGTATATTGAACGTTATCTTTTCAAGAATTTTTTTTCCTAAATATCTAAATTCTGAAATAATATTATTGATGGGGTGTATACTCAACGCCCGAATATTCGAAACAAGAATATTCAAAATTAGATTATTTATGCAGAGAATTATTCAAATCTCGAATTTCTACAACAGAAAATAGATGCACACTCGGTCCGAGTTTTCAAATCATGAGTTTTCTGCATTAGGTTAGGTTTTTGTTGTTATATTTATCTAAATTTGAATTATTCTGTGAATGCATATTCTGCTTTTGAATATTCGGGCTTTGAAGGCGTTCCCTTATTGATGTATTGACTTATACTTTGTATAGTTTAGTGTAAATATACTTAGTAATAGACCTTGAATTTGATTGCATTAGAATTCGTTTTAATTCTGTATTTATTTGAAGTTATAACTTACGTGACATTATTAAATTTTCATTACATTGATTATGCAAATTTTATAGTCATTTCAAAATTTAAAATTATTAACAATAACATCCTGTTTATAAGAAATAAATCATTCTCTTTATTACAAACAAGCAAAGAGCTAAGCAATAAATCTTTGCATTTTTAAACATCTGATAACTGAGTATTTTCATTTTAATTTAGTACAAGAACGGAAACATAGCCTAAAAATTATAACTCTTAAAATATTCTGAAAGTGACAGAGATATCTTTCCGTCGGTATATTTACTATTTAAAATGCGTTTATACTATGTTCCGTAATGCAACAATGGAATAAGGTAGGTATAGTAAATTATTTATGCAATAACATGTGCTATAGATTCGAAATTGTTCACATTCTTAATTTAATTTGATAGCTTAGTTTTACAACTTTATTCCACGATTTGCATAATTTTCTCAACAGATTTTCCAATTGACACATTTGTGGTGTCAGATACCGTTGTTTGCGCATGGTCAGTAAAAATACAGAGTGCATATGGTTTCTATAAACTATAAAGGAACAGTAGCTCAGCAAGCGTCAGTTGGCTCGCCATTGTAACAGTAGTGTAACATCTGACGCGATATATATGAGACTTAGAAATCATCAACATCATCATTTAGATTTTCTACCAAAAGAACATAAATACGTGTTTACTTGGTTGTAGTTGCATGGTTGTTAGCGGAAAGTTCAAATTTTAATAGGATCTAGAATAGAAACAAATTTGGGGAACATCATATAAAATTAAATTGAATGAAGATGATGTGCTTGTTAGTTTGAATTATTGTAGTCTGTAATCTCGAGTAATGATAAGAAAAAATATAAATATAATATAATTGTTCTAGAAATGGAATTAGAACAAAAAGGCAAATATGTAATGTTTATAATAATGCCGAATTCAAATTTTTAAACCGCGTTATCCTATCTTTAAAGACGTCAGAGTGGTAGATGAAAAAATAATAATTTGTAGGTAATCGTTGACAAAAATAATTTTTCCTACAACTGTGTTAAAGTACAAACTTTATGCACTCATTTACAATTTATAAAGTCTAACTTTTCAAGCACTAGTGCGTGAAAAGTAAATACGTTGTTAGGCAACGGTTAACTAAACTAACAATAGTACTTTTTATCGCGTGCTAATTTCCGCATGAGGCGCAACGCAAAGTACTACTTTACACACTTGTTACATAAATAACTATTAAAATCATCGAAATATTACTTAATACTATGCCACGACGAATGCAAACTGTTACAAGTAGTAAAAGTTATTAGGCTAAATATTAAATACATAATATTGCAATTTTTTTAACGTAACAATTTCGTTCTGTTATACTTTTTGTGTAGGAGATACTGGAAAAGAGTTATTGTCAAAAAACTTAATTTGGCCGCCATTTTTTCAATATGGCGGAGCACGCGGCAGTGTCCATACGTCGCAAACATATACCTATTAACTAATATATTGCTAATGCTCGCATCTTTCCCATAAGAGTAGGTGAAGGAAACACTGTGAAATGGAAATATCATTTCTGCATAAGTCTATCTCTCACAAACACCCAACCGGCAATTATGCGTATGCTCGGAAATCTTTACTACTATTGGCTAACGCTGACAGCGTCGCTGGCTGCGTTCCAAAATCCCACTCTTAGAGTACGAAATTATAATAGTCGTTCAAAACTAATAACTTTACTCTCAGAGTTTACTCAATCTGTTCCAAAACAGCCAGAGTTTATTCCAAAGTGATGTTCTACTTACTCTACTAACGAGGAGGGTATAGAAATTACTCCACAATATTTTCAAACGTAGATGCTCACGATTCTCAACATATGAAAGTAATTTGCCTTCTTGAGGAAGAAAACATGATTTTGAATGAAAATAAACGTAAGTAAATACGTTGGCGTGTATTACGAACATACTTTTATAATAAAAGCGCTTTTATGGAGCGTACTTTCACATTATATTGAGGAGAATGCTCCATAAAAGCGCTTTTATTACGGGCTTGACATTAATGTTGTAATTATGAGTAGTTTTGTTAGTTTTATAAAATTATTTTTAATTTAGTTTCAATTTTTTACTTCAACAAAACTGTCATTCGTTCCAAAACACAACACATCATACTCTACGCCAAAACTCGGCATTCTTGGTTTTGGAACGCTGCCCTGGTGATGCAGCGAGCACGTGGTTTGACTTTGACGTTTGATTTCATTTCTTTTTGTAGTTGCACGTCGAAACCATTTGCATACTACAGTAAAATTTTTGAAAGAAGTCCGATCAAGGCCATCTACGAATTGTATCTATGAATTAAGATTTTGTGCTGTCAAATTTAGTAGTGTCTTTTACATAGTTTTTATGAGAGTACATAATATCTTGTGTACCTCATAAAAACTATGTAAACGACAATACTAAATTTGACAGCATAAAATCTTAATTCATAGATACCATTCGTAGATGGCCTTGATCGGACTTCTTTCAAAAATTTTACTGTAACCAGATTGTATTCCTAATATATTTACAGTACAACAAAGTAAATTATTTAATTCAAATTTAGCACTAGAATATGTCAATGTTTTGTATTATTACTAATATTTATATTCAAATTTACATACAAAATAAATAGTAGGTACATTGTTTAATTTCTCAAATTTAAATTTAAAATTTCTCGCGCTAGTCGTTAATAAACAGAACTCTGTGATTCGCAAAAAGTGATCATGGTTTCCTCGTTAGCCAATAGTAGTCAAGGTTTCCAAGCATGCGCATAATTCGCGGTTGGGTGTTTGTGTGAGATAGACTTATGCAGAAATTATATTTCCATTTCACAGTGTTTCCTTCAAGAAAAACAAAGGATCCGCAATATATTAGTTAATAGGTATATGGTCGCAAATAGTGCGGGACACCAATCTTGACCTGAGGGGAAAGGAAAAGAAACGCTCATAGCGTGATATTCCATAGGCGTCGTTAAATAACAATTATACTTATACAGTAACTTTGTGCTTCTAACCCATTTGTGTACGCTTATGACCCGAGTGTAAGCAAGACAGGAACTGATACGAACAGCAGTTGCACAGATCAATTGCCCATATAAAAAAGGCTGCGTAGGTTTAAAACTTGTTTGGCAACTGCTATTAGATAGATGAGGAAAGTAAATGAATTGTATTTCTTTTGGATTTAAACGGAGCGCATATATTACACCGTGATTTGTACAACATATTTTCCATCATCTTTCGTGTCCCGGACTATACTAAACTGCCAATTTGCAAAACTCTTGCATTTTTTCCAGGCAAAACTACCTATTGCTTGGCCTATGTTGCGTAGAATCATAATAATGAAAGAAATGGGCTTATAAGGATCATGGATAATTTTTAAATAAACGACGAAAGAAATTATGAAAAATTCAATGACACCGCAGGAGTTTGAATTTTTCATAATTGATTTCGTCGTTTATTTAAAAATGGGGTCCTATACCATTTTTCTTTTATTTTTTTTCCTGTAAGAACAGGATAAAATAAGAACTTCAGTGCAAACGCGACTTAAAAATTTTACGTAATAAGCGAGATATGAATTTTTAAAGTTTAAGAATTTGTGCGTGACGTAGCAGGTACTAACAAGTGATCGACAAACAATGGGACAAACTGTTAGTTTTACTGGAAACAATTTTTTTCATGTTTGCATAGCTGAAATGTTTTTATATAAAAACTTATACGTTATATTCACGAAGAAATTATTATTAAGTATAAATAGCATAAATAATAAGCATTTAACAAGGATTTCTTCCTAATAAATTACAGAACATTGAAACAGTTTGACAATATTATTACACAAAGTATGACGACGGATGGCGCTAATGTTTGCCTGTTTTGGAGTTTCAATATTAATTTAATTAATATTATTATTAATTTAATTCATATTACAAATTGATTTAATTATAAATACATGATTATTGTTAATATTACTAGATGTTATAATTAAACAAATTCATCAAACACAAAATTGTTAAATGTTTTGTTAGGTTAAAGAACAACATGACATTTCATATTCTTTCAAAGGTGACCGCTGAAGACGCGCGAATCTTCTTTTTAAAATCAGGCGACCAATCAAATTCTTAGTACCTAACGCGTCATACCCAATTAGTAATCAGCTTCAATCGCTTGTAGTTTGTGACCTAGTTAATATTTAAAGAAAATTTTTTCACTAATACTCGTTAATTTATGTATATTTTCGTCTTCTTATTTAAGATAGTTAAAATATGAATATGGTATAGGACCCCATTCTCCATGATCCTTAAGCCCATTTCTTTCCTTATAAACTTCAGATAGGGTCACAATTAATTAATTTCTAGAATCATCATAATATATGTATAATGTTCAAGATAAAATGTCCAACATTAGGATGTCGATTAATTAGACAAAAATTGCCTCATTAGGAACCCATTTTAGCGGTGTACTATTTATCCGAAAAGATTGTATAGGTCAGTAATAAAGCCTAAAATGTAAATTTTACAGTTTTCTTTAGGCTACTTTTTTATGCTCTTTCAAGGTTGAAGTTCACTAAACTCGGATAAAAACATTCATAAACATAACTGAATTTTATTTAACTAAATTTATTTACAGATATTTTATTTATTGTTTACAGTGTCTAAATGTCCTTGTCCAACACGGAGCAACCCCCGACTATAACGACTCCGATCGCAGTTTGAAACATCCTTGCTCTTGCACCAAGAAATCTGATTCTCAAAGCAGAGTATGTACTTTCACAGCATGTTTTATCTATTTTTAGATACGGTACACGTGTACATTTAACATATTATGCAAACAAATTGTTATATTATTTGTCTTAGAGTTCTCACAATAGCGAATGCAACAACTGCAAGAATGGCTCGGAGCCATTTTATCTGCATCCTCCTAGTCTAACTTCCCAAACATCTAGAAACTCGATCGAGGCGCCCCATGCTCCTCAGGATGGACTCTATATCAACCCTATGAACAACCACAGACACAGGTGAAGAAAATTACCATCATATATGATATGCTATTATAAATGTTTCCAATGGGGTATTCTACCACTCTTTTTCTGAAACTATCTTTTGCTTAAATCATAATAGTTATTTGTGCTGCTAGGTAGGAAAGTTGTACTATTCCAGTCCGAAGGATATGTATACAGCCGAGACGTAGTCGAGGCTGGATACTTCCTGTGTAGCACACAATATTTTTTTATCCTACACAACAAAACATAATAAACCGAAGATTGGAAATTTTGACATTTAACTTAACCTTAAATTAAATCATGTATCAAAAAAGAAATGCTACCGACACAAACAACAAAAATATGTCAGATATTGTTTAAACACATTTTGAAAGCATTTTGGCATAACTCTTATTCATATATTTAGAGCAGTAGACGCCATCTGTTAGTACGAGTAGAAACTATTTTTTCTTCCCTAGGTATGCAAATGTCAACTTTCGTGCGCCCTAACACGCAGGAAAATGTTATTTTCAATAAGTGTAGGATAAAAATATATTTTTCCTACAACCGTGCATAAAATACATACTTTACGAACTTTTTACAATGTATAAAGTTCGTAAAGTATATATTTCGCGTGAAAAGTAAATACGTTGCTAGGCAACATGCACATTCAGTTAATTTACTTGTCAATTAACACTAACAATATTTGAAGATGCCTGATACTCACACTCAGTATTATTAGAAGTAGCACTAACATTTCGATTGTAGGAAAAATATTGTATGCAACTCATGTATAAATAGTATTTTTTATAAACAATTCTTTCTTCCTAGGAATATCGCTCAATTGCAGCTGTAGACACGTGTTTCGCTCTTATTAGAGCTCATCAGTACAGCATATAAGAGCGAAACTCGTGTCTACAGCTGCAATTGAGCGATATCCCTAGGAAGAAAGAATTGTTTACAAATTTTGCGCTCAAGAAATATTGTTGTTTTAGTATTTTTTATCTCGTGCTAATTTCGCACTCGTCCAAAAAAGTGCTACTTAACACGATACAAAAATATCTATTTCCTACAACCGTGCGTAAAGTACATACTTTATACACTCTTTACAACGTGTAAAGTGTAACTATTCAAACAATAGTGTGTGAAAAGTTATTTTCAAGCAGTAATGCGTGAAAAGTAAATACGGTTACAGTTAATTTACTTGTGAACTAACACTAACAATATTTGAAGATGTCTGTACACTCATACTTAAGGGCGCGATAAAATGATGCTTTTGTATAACTTCCTACAGATTTTGATATATAAGAATAATTTATTACCAAATTATATATTAATTTAAAGGTAAACATATGGAGATTGACATGAAGGTTTCAGTTCTTTTATATAATCAATAAATTATTAGTAAATTAAAGAAAATTATAGAAGTGTTCAAAACAAGATTTTTCAAAACCACTTTATCTTATTTAGAATGCATTTTCAACCAGAATTTTACCTTTATGTCCTGGAGATAAATGAATACTTTAGTATTATTTAAAATTTATAAGTGAATTTGGTCCAGATTTTCTTATTCGTAGGATATTTAATATCGTCCATAAGCTTGCAATGCTATTTTAGTTCAGCGTTTTGCCGGTCACAACTGTGGCGCTGATGTGTTCTCAAAACTAATTTCCTTTTTAGAGAGATAGAGACGGACAGAGAAACTGGCAGAGTGGCAGAGATTGAGAATTGAGATAAGGCCGAGAACATAGTTTTACAGGTATATCGGCAAATCAAGAATGATATACTTTCAGTTTGTTATATCTGTAACATTTATGTCACCAATTATATATGCGACGCAGTTTGTTCCATTAACAAAACTGTAGTACACAAATATATTTTAATATGATAGGTAAATAAAAATATATAAAAAAAAAATTTTCCGCCTCATAGGTATTTATATATTTTTCTAAACATGAAACAATATATAATAATAAAATTTCAATCGGTTTTTCGACATTTCGGTACGTAGATGTATAAAAAAACGGACACATCTCATTTGACAATTTATTTTTACGTATACATTATGTAATATAATAATATAATATATTAATATTATTTACATTTTTCTCCGACTCTTAATAATTTCTGGTAACAAACAGTTTTTATAAAAATTTACTAATTTTTCTTCCATTTTGTCATTCCAGAATTTTATGTCCCTTTCTATAATTTCAATAAATAAATCAGATGCGTCATTTTTGTATAAGACAAAATAACATTTTGTCTTCTTTGTTATGTGCAACTGTCCCTGGATCTATAAATAAATAATATATAGACTAGTTATTTTTCTTCAACTGATTTCTAACAATATACCTGATAGTAATAATTGTGAGATTTTATAATACTTTTTATATATTTTAAGTATATAACTATTTTTCATGCATAATAAGTATTATCAACGCCTCATCGTATAGTTATTTTGGTACATCGGCCCATAAATCTGATAAACCGAATGAAATAGTATCATTTGTAGTAAGGACAGTATATTCCAAAGAACAGCTTTATGAACATTGGAAATTTATAATCTGTCGATTATTATTGAGGTAAGAAATCGAAAGGGAAAACACAGGTTTCATTTACCGGACAAACAATTCTTTTATCTGTATAATTAGATTATTTTCTCATTAAGGTCATATTGTACTATACTCGTCTTACATATTACTAGGCTTAGGATTATAAAATTCATATATTGGTAAACCAAAAGCCGCATCTCTCTATCTCAATACAGTAAAATCCGAGTCCGAGGTAAAATCTTACGTTACCAGGAATGTTAAATATCTCATGTCATCAATGTCATATTGCAAGTTCAATTTTGGCTCCGCCCAAAAGGAAATAAGGTTTGGTACATGATTTATTTTCATGGAAAATCTAGCAGATGACTACTAGCGCCTTCATAGAGCGTACGACGGTTGTTATCATAAGTTACGCTTTTAACCGCGCCCTTAATATTATGACTACGTTGGCATGTATTTTTGCATTTTATGTCTGTTGTTGATTTACGTGATTTATCAATATTGCCATAAAGAAAAGCTATCCAAAAGTGCTAAAATAATGGTCTTGTTTGATGCAGAAAAAGCGACTTGAATTACCTATAAACGAATTATTATTGCATAATGCACTTGAAGAATACTGTAATTTTATATTATTCTATATTTCATACTGGTAACACGATGTGGATGACAGTGCTAATGCTAATAAGTGTAACCATCTTTAGTTGTTACTTTACGCACTAAAAAAAGTGAAAGGAGAATTATGTTGAATAATGTTTACAGCGATGATGTTCCAGTTTTTTTGTAGCATTTTATAAAAACATCTGCTTTAACGTAATTTCTTCAAAATTTGTAAAAATACCATTAGTAAAATAAAAATAAATAACTAAAAATTTCAACTGGATAGGGATAGATAATCTATGGTCGCCATCTACCTTTTATTTTATGGAATACTCATGTTTGTTATTGTACAAAATCAGGCGGGAAATTTAATTCACAAGTTGTTCGCCCTGAACTACATTTGATAAAAAAATATATTAAATAAATTAATTTTGAAGTTTTTTGTTATTATTTTTTAGTGTAATTTACATTATTATTTAGTTCTTTATCTGGAATTCCATTATAATAGAATACCCCATTGTTGTAGAATATTTCTAATTGTTGAATGTTTAAATGTTGCATGTTTGTGTTTGTTATTGTAACCCCAGCACTTCCAGTAGCTCTGGCAGTTGCTCCGGTGACAGCGTGAACGGTGAGTCCTTCTTCCTGCACAACCCGCAGGAGGTCATCTACAACAGAGTGCGGGATCTGTTTGAGGCTAGCACCAATCAGACCAATCAGCAGAAACATCAGCCTCTGTCCGCACTCACAGGTAGGAATTTTCTTTTTAAAAAATGCTCAGTTCCGTAAAAGTTTATGTATTTCTTCGCTATATATAAAGAAATCGTTCATTTTCATAATATAACTTTAGCACTGTAACAAGCACTGTAGCATTACGTTAAAATAAAAATAAAGTTTTAAAGTAATTTTAATTAAAATCTTAAAGTAAGCCTGATTATGAAAACGGCCCTAAGTAATTTAAGATAGAAAAAAAAAAAAAAAACGTATATATAGGCCAAGTTTTGATTACCACCGGTAACCTATGACATCTTTTTTCATCTTTACTAATAAATTATTACATGCAGTGCACAGATTTATTAAAAAGTACTCTTGCTCTTTCTTGCACTTTAACTGTAAACTAACAACCCAATTCTCAAAAAAGTTTGATTTTTTCTAAAAATTAAAATATCTCGAAACTACTGCGTATATCAAGTTTTAGCAAGAATATATTTTTTGTGTATTTTTGTACTGTATGTAATATTTTCTTAGTAAAATTGAAAAAAATATTAAAAGGTAAAAAAATAACGCTGAAAAACGATCAAGTCTTCCCCATATGAGACACCTCTGGTTGAGATTCAGAAACAAAAGAAACGTATAAACATACATCTATTTCAGTAGTATCATCATACCAAGTTTTAAAATTTTAGTGCAACTAGTACCAGAGATATTGGGCGAGTTTGTTTATTCACTGCTGAATTGCAGATGAAATTCATCATACCGTTTCTAATTAGCGCACACCATCCATCGTAAATTCATCGCATACATCGGCTTTGACTACCGATAGATTTTACGATTTCCGATGGATCGGTAGTGGGGGGTCTAACGAAGGATATATTTTTGAAATTTGCGTTTGTTTCATGCTTGCGGGTGTAAGATTATGCAAAGAAAACCAAATACATGATTCAAATAAGAAAACATTATATCTCGTTCACAACGGAAAGTTGATGGTTATAGATGTAGATGATTTTTATTATCATTATGACTTCCATATTAGATCCTTCATTGTTTGATGAAGAATCTGATGATTGCAATAGAGCGACGGTCCTTTTAACTACATATAAAAATTTCCATATCTGTTAATTGGTGTTGGTGGTTAACTGTCAGTTGATATTTAAGAGGAATACCCACCCGTGCAAAATAAAGCAAAAAATATGTTCTAGCTAGGGTCACGAAATTTACACTATTTTTGGTCCGAATTGACTAATTTTTTTTTTAATAAAAAGCTAAAGGATGCCTTCATGTCTGTCTAGTGCCATTTTTTTTAATTTTTATTTTTTTATTCGATTTATAAGGCTTTGAATTTAGTATACTTTTGCTACCATATATTACAAAAACTAGAATGAAAATAAAAAAATTGTTACTATACAGACCTAGTACAGACTTTTATCTTTCGAGTAAAAGAAAAAAATTATACATTTTTTTAAAATTAGTCTCTGTTTTATTGGTTAAACAAAACCCCTTTTCTATGTAAAAGTTGCTACTGCTAACTAGCGCCACAAGCGGAATTTATTAGTATCAACCTTAAGCCACGCCTAATACAGTCTGTGAAAGATATTCACTCGCTAGTCTCTTCTGTATGCTTTACAAGAAAAATAATTTTATAATAATGGGCAATCGGAAAGGAAATAAATCTAGACTGAATTTGTCTGCCAGACGAAAAAAAGCGTACGAATTTACACGAATACAATAGGTAAGTACAAAATTTGTTATAACTTTTATTAATTAAAGAGAATTGAATTTTGTTAATTTCTTTTTTTTTTTTTTCAAATGAAGCATACGTTACTCAGAATAACACTTAATATCGTTTGTTTATTTAATAGATACAGAAAATTTGATCCATCCATATTCATCAAAAATTGTAAAATTAACAGATTCTAGAACAACTAAATCCGACAATTCGATGTAAGTTTAAAAAGCTTATAGTAAATAAAATACGAATAGGCAGTTAAAATATACTATATATATATACTATACTACTCGTATAATTTTTTAAACAATAACTGTAATCAATCAATACCACGTTAGCAGAATGAAAATATGGAAGAAAAATTGGTCAAACTTTATATGTATTGTTTATTGACTGAGTTAGTAGATTCAATGTTATAAGCGGAATGTGAATAATCCTAGCTATACAGGTTGTTAAAAATAAGTGTCACAAATTATGAGGGCATATAGTACTGACCAAAATGAGAAAAAAAAAGCTTAAACATCTAGATTGGTGGTATTTCTGACGGATATATGCATTTTATCTACAATTTAAGTATTTAATTAATAAAACAATAAGAAAGATTAAATGTACCTACTTCCCAGAAAAAGCTTTCAGCGTGTCACTAAAACTGTTGATTTTTGACACTGACATCTGTCATTTACAAACTATGTTATAAACAGTACTATGTTACCTTATAAACATTTGAATTTGTCAGCTGGTTTCCTTAATGCCTTAGGCTCTACGATGTATTACCTTAGATTATTGTATATTTAGTATAGTGTCTTTATCTCTAAATCTATTTAAGATATAATAAAAATTTTAAGTGTATTAAATAGAGAATTTTATGTTCTTCAATATTTGTAGGAACAAAAATTTCCAAAAAATTATATTATGTTCGAAATAATACTATAACCATTGCTTTATTTAATATTTTTTTTTAAATGTCACTATTATTAGTTTGAAGTGAATAGGACTTGTACATTTACTTGTCAGTTACATACATTTGCAATATGAACTGCGTAACAAAGGAAATGTGTTTATCTTAGGCCCCGGGATTTATAATAAACATTAACTGTTGCTTTATTTACTATTTTTTTTTAAATGTCACTATTATTAGTTTGAAGTGAATAGGACTTTGACAGTGACATTTACTTGTCAGTTACATACATTCGAAATATGAACTGCGTAACAAAGGAAATATGTTTATCTTAGGCCCCGGGATTTATAATAAACATTAATTTTTAAATTTAACTGTAAAATATATAGAAAAAGTATTAATGTATACCTGTAGAAAATTCAATCATCTTTAAAAGTGAAAAAATGGCATTTAATGGTATTTTTTGAAGAAAAATCATTATGAGCTTTAAGTAAAGTGCCATTTTCGGTTGTCCGATTTACACCAAAATCTAATGGTTTCTTTCCATATTAGAATAGGGTCGAAATACAAGGTTTCAGAATTTTCTGAATGATAGTATTTGACATACACACACACCCACACACACAGACATCATCGTGAAAATGTTAAAATTAGATTCTAGTGACCTTGAAACGTGGCCATTTACTAAAATCTCGATATGCTATTTTAGCACGATCCCTATACCTCCCTTGATACCAAACGTTTTCAGCTCTTCCCAATAATGTCAGATTAAAGAAGTTAAATTAAAAAAAATTAAGATACCATCCGTTCAACATCCACGCACACACATACACACACACACACACACACACACACACACACAGAGAGAGAGAGAGAGATCATTGTAAAAATGTTAAAATCAGATTCTAGTGACCTTAAAACGTGCTTGTTCACTAAAATCTGGATATGAGATTTTTAACATGAATCCAATACCTACCTCTCTTAGCGAGAGGTAACAAGTGCTCAGCCTGGCTCAGTTCTCTATTTTATAAATATTAACGTTGGGGTTCTCCCCCTGCGAATGCGCTTGACCTTGAAAATTACGAAAGCTGTAGAATACAGAACCCAGGCTGTTTACTATTTTGACTGTACCAGACATATCACGTGGTACTACTAGGTTGAAATTGTTCACGCCCACAGTGCTACCCCTCGCACACCCGACCCTTCCCTCAGAATAAACCTAGTAGAGTAGGGATTCCTCTTAAGGTTAGGAGATTCATCGCACTTGTCGTACTTTTCAGCAATCCGTTTCTTTATTCGGTCGCAGCGGCTATCCATCGGATCCATCAGCTATTCATCGTGACGTCATTTTCAATTTCTGATGGAATTCAGCGCATGAATAATTAATTGTTGAATAAAGAAACTCGCCCATATTAATAAAAATGTGTCTGGTAAGGTGCATTTTCAAAGGGATGTAACACTGTACGAAACGTTTCTGGATATACCTTGATATAAAATTTTTTACTCAAAATAACCCCCAATATACGATTTTATTTAGTACACTAGTCCTGAATCACCTGTATAATGAGGTAAAATGTAGTAACATTTCAACGTACTGCGGAAGTGCGCATGTGTAGTTAATTAAGCTTCATTGTTCATTCCAATAGAAGTCAAGCCGTCTCTTCATAAATCCTTTATAGGTTTATCTTTAAGTTGACATTTTACAGCTGCTTGAAATATTAATCTCGGACGTTTATTTCGAATATTAAAAAGAGATTTACTAAATTCAAGCGGCTTTAAAGGTCAAGATACACGTAGTCATAATGCTTAAATCCCTGATTGACAATGGCTACAACTTTTAAATCAACACTGTACTCAATAATTCTTCTTTAGTGAAAGTAGAAGTCCACTCCAGCAGCAGCGGAGCTGCCTCCGACTCCAATCTAAGCTCTAGCGACCTTTCCGAGCGTTCTGGAGACCACGAGCACGACTACGAGGACATCTACATGGCACGCGAGGAGTCTAAGGAACGAGCTGCAGGTGTCAGATCTAGAAGTCGAGATTCTGGAAGTCATAGTAGGTCTGGATCTGCTAGTTCCAGCAATTCTGGGTGCGTCGTGGTTAAGTTGGAGAAAGATAAGAAGAATGGGTTCTTGCCCAAGGCGCAGAAGTATGAAAAGCCCAAGAAAGAAGATAAGAACTCACAGGTAAAAAGGATTTATTTTTAATATTTTCCTTTACTTCGTACAAGAAAGTAAAAAACATCGTAAATGAGACATTCTATCTATACACACATTCAGATTTATAACTTAAATAAATAAATAAATAAATATATCATCACGGCATATTACCCATTTCTGGGTGTGCCAGTATCTACAACACATGTAGATATCGGTAATGATGACGATATATTTTACCGTGTGGGCGCTTACCAGGCGTCACCTCACGGGCACTCATAGCTGGTGTGGAGAGTGCACCACAGGGGTCACTTTTGTGCCATTTAAAATTGGAAATGTTTGGCGTCTGTCGGGATCGAACCCGGTTCCCCCAGGTTCGCGACCAGACACTCAGGCACGCGGCCACGGGATAGATTTATAACTTTTGTACAAAAATTCACCAAATACGTAATAATAATAATCATTTGTTTTTAAGTTTAAAAAAAACTATTACGCGGGAGTTTGAAATACATGGAATAATCTTTTTCTGAAATATTATCAAATTCTTTTTATTATATTATAGCTCGATTCTCGGAAAAAATATAAACTAATTCTCATTTTTGTATTAGCGAATTCTACTCTAATTTTGACATTTCATATCTTAAAATATAGTCTAATCTATTCCTAGTATCTACCTTTTTTGATAATATTTTGAAGATTAAATTTTGAATACCTGAATAAAATTGAATTCACTAATCCAAAAGTGAGGATTAGCTTAAACTTTTTTGAAAATCAGGCTGTGAATCATCTTGGTAAATAACTGTTTTATTTAAGGATATCTGCACCTTCTTATACCTCTTTTAATTAACCCTAACAAAATAATCTTCCCAGGAGAGCGGTCTAAGCAGCTCACCATCAGACCTGTGCTCCGAAGAGGAAATCGAAAAACAGAAACTCGCTGCTCGTCATTCTTTGCAGCCTCCAAAGAAAGCTCCCCAAGATAACAAGTTGAAACGTGTCGTGTCCGTTCCCGTCGACATTTGCCCGCCTCCACCTCCACCGCCGCCACCAGTCGGTGCTGCCTCTAACGGTGAAAATGAGAAGCAGCCTGAAACAGTGGAAGTTGTAGAGGAGCCGACGGTCAAGCCGTCAGACGTCATCAGAGGCATGGTTAGGAGTATGTCGACGATTAGCGGTGAGTGAGAAAGAGGTTTTTCTGTAATAATTTTTATTAAAATTAATACATAACATATACATTTCATTTTTTAAATAACAACCTATAATTATTTTTCTAAAATATAAACGATGTAAAAGTTTGTATATCAAATATATGAAAAAATTCGAATAAAATAATAAAATTGGCCAATATTAGGTATTATTTTTATTAAAATATTCTAGGTGGCTATGTGAAAATTAAATTTAAAAGTTAATTAATTAATTTAAAAAAACATATTAGAGAAGTAACAATTAAATTTCAATTTTATTTCGTTGTTTTTCATTGTTACATTTTGTTTATTTTCACCACCTAGCATAATTGAATAAACATAATTTCTAATAGTATTCAATTATCTTTTTTTCTCAAATTCTTTCATATATTTGATATAGAAACTTTTACATCGTAGAAAAGAGAAAAAAATGGTGGTTTATATTTTAGTAAAACAATGGGGTATTCTAATGTAGTAAAATTTAAGGTAAAAAATGTTATAACATTGTGAATTATGTTTTAAAATGACCAAATAATGAAAAAAAAATCAATTTTTTTTTTCCTAACATGAGTATTCTTGTATTTTATTTTACCGCTGAACAGGTATCACGTGGGTTGTGACGTACGAGGGACTCATGACATCTAAAAAAATTTGTGCATGACTATACCATATACAGGAAACAGCTGTTCCGCCATTGATGCATTGTAAGTTGTCTTGATCGTGTTAGTTGTATGACGTTTATATGTTTACAAATTTTCAACTTTTCTAATTTGGTTCTTATAATAGTTATTACTGTTAATACAAGTTTTCATTACGGAAAATTCACTTTGATAACGTAAACAAAATTGAAATACTTAGAAAACAAGCGACAACTAACCAAACAAACATAAAATGCCGAATGACAGATAGACTGCCGCGCCAAGTGTTGTGATTGTACCTATGTTTCATGCCCCGCCATTTAAATGTCATGAGTCCCTCATACGTCACATCCGGTAAAATTCAAATTTTCAAAGAATATTTAAAAATTCATATCTCGCTCAAATTAAATAAAAAAGAACTCAAAATTTTTGATTTGTAATACATATACGTGAAAGTTTCAGAAATTTTTTTTTTAAAAAATCATTAGAATACCCCATTATGAGTTGCTATTTAAAAATAAAAGTTGATAGTCGTATCTTGTAAACCTGCCTTTATAAAAAAAATATATATTAAATAGTATATTTAAAATCCAAAACTCGCCCTGTAAGTAATAGAACATCCCCTATACGCACCTTATTTGGCAATATGCAACTATTGGTTATTTTTTTGACTGAAGAAGAGATTGATGTTGCAGTAGTGCAAATGATTATTTTGAAAACATTAAATAAATATAATCATCACGGCATATTATTCATTGCTGAGTGTGCCAATCAGTTTAGTACGCAGATATCGATAATGATGATGACATATTCTTACCGTATGGGCATTTATCAGGCGTCCCCGCATGGGCACTCATTGCGATCGGGATCGAACCCGGGTCTTCAGATTCGTGACCAGACACCCATGCACACGGCCACGAGACCCCATTCCAAAAGAACTTTCTAAAAAATATTATATTCTTCGCGACCCTCTTATAACATCAGCTTAATTAATTTTTGAAAAATCAGAGTATGAAATCTGCAATTTTATATAAAACTCGTACCCCCATTGAGAAAAACTGTCACGCCACTGAAGTACGTTAAGGAATATATAGGAATGACAAAGGTTTTTCAACTTTTTATTATTTTGTTTAAAATCGCAAACCTTTTACAAAATTACTTTCAATTACAAAGAGAGATAAAACCTTGTTGCTCACAATGTGACACGTCCAGAACCAGAATGGACCGATATTGCGCCATAAACCAGAAACTTCAATAAATGGATGGTTTTAATGGAAAAACTCATATTTATAATGTATTTCTATTTTTTTTTTTTTACTTATGTACGTACGTGTAAATATTTTTGAAATTAATGTACGTATAATTTAAAACAATATAAACATTTTTGAGTTATATTTCCTGTTAAGATTTAATGCTAATTTTATTATTGAATGTTTTTTGTTTATGTTTGTATAAAAAGAAACTATTTAAAATACCCACACAACTGAAATGCATATGTAAATGTTTAATTAATGATTTAAATAATAAATTGTTCCCATTGTTTCATTTAAAATGTCTACAGCCCAATTAAAATTTTAATTGTCAACTTTAATTTTGACATGATAGAAGAAAATACACGCTCTAAATACTTTTACTTTTTGTCTTAAATGTATAACGGTTCAAAAGAATAATTATAGGACTCATAAAACATAAAGGCACGCTCATAATAGCAGCACGATTTATTATGATACATATAAGATATGAACTTCATTATGGTTATAATTAATATAGAAATCTGAATAGGCATGGAGCTTATATAAAAGTAATTAAACACATTCATTTGCTCTACAAAAGAAGTAGGTTGACATTAGGTTAATATATTTCCAAGAAAAAATATTAAAAATATTTAAAAATCTGAAAAACGTCATAAATCAATAATTTGTTTTTCAAAATTGTTATTTAATAATATTTGTAAATATTAAATAATTTCCGAGAAAATGAAATAATGTGAGAAAAATAAAATCAATTTAAAATAAGTACTTATCAAATAAAAATTAATAAACTTCCTATTATGTATTTTAAAAATTAAAAAAAACCTGTATTATTTCTAATAATAATAATAATAATAATAATAATAATAATAATGTAGACACAATACATGTATAGGAAACGGCAAATTTTCAATTACAAAAACAAAATATAAAAGTCGTTACACAAATAATATATTTAAATTACAAGACATACCTAAACTCATTTAGATTATAAAAACAATGTTGTAGAAGGAATAGTTTCATATCTCTTTTAAATTTCTTTTCAGTATCTACGGATTAAGTGATTCCAGTAATTTGTTAAATATTTGTAAACCAACTCTGTCGGGAGAATTTTTAACGACTTTTAATTTAGATATTGGTTCATCAAAATTGTTTTTATTTCTAGTGTTGTGATCGTGAATATAAATAATGGGATCTTCCTTATAGTAACAAATTAGAAAATGGGTCAGTAGGCCTTGAAACTGTGCTATCAAGGTTTGAAAAAAGTTATTATTTTTAAAAATATTTGAATTCACACATCTACTCTATTTAAATTTCTTATTATTTTTAAGCCTTCCTGCTGCCACGCACCGTTTAGGAATACATAATCCAGTCTCAAGTAAATGAATGGTGAAAATAAAGAAACAACGAAAGTAAAACAAAAAAAAATGTTTGAATATATGGTGCCTCCAATGCCACACCAGATAGAAACCACATGCATTTGTATGAAAGAGATAAATATGGCAATCAAAACTTGGTCTATAATATATGCAGTTTTTTAATAATTATTTTATGGAATAGGGGTTTCCAAGGTTTTTCATTTTTTAATATATTAATCTCTGCATAAAAATATTACACAAGAAAAAAATTATTAAAGTTTCAATAAGTGAGGACCGAGGAAATCTTCACCGCGTGTGACGTCAACTACACCAAATACCAACGCGAATATGGTGGAGGTGAGACACGCCATTAGAATTTGTCAGTGTCCAGCACGTTACAAACATGGCTGATACTGAATTTTAAGCGTTCGATTGAAATTCATTAAGTTTCATTTTGGTATTGGGGTAATAAAAATCATAAAAATAACTATTATATTCACCTTAATATTACTTATACAGGATGAACATTGATATCCAGTATTTTGTTAAAAAGTCGTAGAATTTGGAAACCCCTGTATCTTATTTATTTGCATATTTCCCATTATTGATCATGAAAGTTATTTTAAAAATATTTATGTATACGACCTCAATTATTAAAGTACCTTACCTTAGCATTGAAATCGCTATAGTTTCTTCCTGTATATCTAGTACGAAAAGTATTATTTTACTGGATAGACCAGGGGTGGACAAACTGTTTTGCGCGAGGGTTACATGAATGTTTGTAACATGATTTAGCGGGCCGCATGTGACTAAAATAAAGATATCCCAGAGAAAAAAGAAAAATCTTGCAAAACATAAAAGACTTGTAAAGAAAAAGTATGTGTATTTTTTTGGTATTAAAAATTAAACAAGCCAACAAAACATTTAAATAACAATATAACGCGAGCCGCACAAAATAACGTGAAAGGCCGCAGTTGTCCACCCTAGACTAACTCTGTAATGGTATATTCTATAACTAGTATGGAATAGATAATTTCCGCGCGAGCGAGAAGTTTGTACGGTTTCGCAAGTGGAAGAAAATATTTTCCTCGCAACTTGACATTTTTGCTAAAAATAATAAAATATTATTGATATGTTACAAAAGCAACAATTTGTTATTTAACTTTCCTGTAAAAAAAAACTTCAAAAAGCGTAAAACAAGACGTATTAATTAGTTTTCGTAAAAATTTCTTTTATAATTTGACTGTTGAGGCAGTTGAAGTGACAAAATCAAGAGCGCCGAAGATTGCCGAACGCAATGAGTGGACCAATCGCATTCGTTCTTTCATTGCGTTCGGTAAACTCCGACGCTCAAGCGCTGTAACGTGCTGAACTTGACCAATGCATCAAGCAAAACCAACTTCATTCTGAAAATAATTGCATTTTCCCATGTATTTTAAATGGGCGAATTGAAAAACTAGCGGGCTATGACTGCTTGTTACAGTGTTACAGAATATTCTCATTAAGTAACAGTTTTCAGTTACAGAATGTGTGATTTTCATAGTAGTGTTAGAGAAAATAGTTTTCCGCACCATTTTGTCTGCTTTAAAACTAAAATAATTACACATAAGAGTAAAAATATTACACTTTCATTAAAAATTGTCTGCTACATGTCTGTTTTCTGGTCAGTTGCAAATTTTTGAAAGAATTAATTAATTTCGCTACATGTTTATTTGCAAATTTAGCTATAAAGCATATATTACTAGTCCTATATTTAAATTTCTCCAAAAATATCAACTCCATTTTCACTTTTTGCACGCAAATCCACATAACAAACCACCGAAAAATTTATTCCCCGACATAACAAAAATCCAATTATGATAATCACACGAATCTAGATTTCACTCTTACGAGTTATACTTACCAATTAAACCTGAAACTATCTGCTCTCCCCTCTCTTACAGCTGCCAAGCGGCTGAATTCAAGTTGCTCAGACCTGACGATCATCAGTCTGAACACGGAAGGAGACGAAGAAAAGACGGGACCTAACCTAGTCAACAAACAACGTGTGTTGCCGTTCATTCCACCCAGTTTTCCGGGGAGTGGTGATTCCAATTGTTTGATTAAACCGTCTGAATATCTTCGCAGTATTAGTGATAAAAGATCTAGTGTGTCCTCAAGCAGATGTTCGGATTACGATGACCAGTGTATAATTGTTGAAGAGAAGAAAGAAGAAATCAAAACGGCTCCACCGCCACCTCCTTTGCCAACTGGCACTTTAACAATTAAAGAAGAAAATAAAGAAACTAATAAAAAGCAACAACAACCACTTTCGGCTATAAGTATCCACGATTTAAATTCAGTGCAGTTGAGAAGAACTGACAAGATGATTGCTTCTAAAACTTTTTCGGCACCCACTAGAAGCATGAGTCTGCAATGTCTTCAAAGTGATAACTATTTAGCGCAGAAGAATGACCTAATTTCTGAACTGAAAATGTCGAAAGATATAACTGGAATTAAGAAATTGAAAGTGGAAAGGGCGAAAGTCGAAGTGCAACACGAAAAAGAAATGGTGACAGAAATTACAAAACAATTTACCGCCACCAATTTCGTGGAAAAAGTAAGTATATTTTTTATTTGGTTTAACTGTACACCATTAATAATTGACACACTTTTATATTTTAATGATATTTCTATTTATTTTAATGTATTTTTTTATATGTAACTGTTTTATTAAAGAAATGCAGTTATATATAGACCCACGCGATCGGTCACCGTTAGTGTCATTCACTTATATCACTCAAAGTAGTCACGATATTTGTTTAGCACTTAACAGTTGTTTATTCTTGTACCTAATGGAAATAATTACACAAACGCTGCAATTACTTATTATAATTATTTATTTGCACATTCAACACAATTGTATGCCAATCTGTGTTAATATCAAAAGATTTCTAATAGACGATTTATAACAGCGTTTAATGAAATTGACTTTTTTGTACTTTTGTCAATGAATGAATGATTGATGAAGCAATTATTTATTTTCTTTTTATAATCGAGTACATATTAAGTGTTCAATTATATTGATTAATATAGGTGGTCATTTGAAATTTACGCGATCTAACAATGGATTTTGAATTGAGGTTACATTTATTTTTACCTCCCGCTACCCTAGGTAAGGGAGGTATAGGGATCGTGCTAAAAATCACATATAGAGATTTTAGTGAATAAGCACGTTTTGATGTCCCTAGAACCCGATTTTAACATTTTTACAATGATGTCTGTGGGTATGTATGTGTGTGTGGATCTGGTGGACACGATTACTCAAATACTATCAATCAGAAAATTTTGAAATTTTGTATATTCATTCTACACTAATGTGGGAAGAGCTGATTAGTTTTCAGTGTATATCGGATAACGGGAAGTATCACTTGTACAAGTTTTTAAAAGTTTTTCTTAAAAAAAATTCATTGAATATAAATTTTCAGCAACTTTTACTAATAATAGTGAAATATAATGGTACAATCTTCAATTCTACGATAATAGCATTTAGTAAATAACTCTGAATAACTTTAAATATAAATTTATAATATAATTTATTTTCATATATCATTTTGCCTATGCCTCAAACAAAAACAATATTTTAATAACAATTTGACATATTTAAACAAATGTCACTGTCAGGTTGCAATTACATTAAAATTAATAGTGAAACCGTGTTAAGGAGAATGTAGATATATGTATTTGAATCTAATAAAATTAAGGTTAGTAAAAATAAAATATTTTCAATCGTACATAAATATTAGAATTACTATTGATTTGCTTCATTGGCTTCCAGAATACGGGTTTGAAAAGACTTTGTGTCAAGATGCAAGTACTGTTTTGATTTTTGTTAAGTGTTTCTATTATTTTTGTCAATATTTGTGAAATTTATTTTGTGTATGATATATTTGTTAAATGTAAAATAAAAATTATTATGAGTGAATGTAAAAATATTTGAACACAATGATTGCTTTACTTATACTGCATGGTTAAATACCCAGCGGGAAGTTATGGGCTGGCCACATCAGATTTTTTAATATGGTCTCCATGAATTTCAATACACATATTCCATTGATGTTCCTGTGCTTTTATGCCATCTGGGAAATCCGTACTCTGGAGCTTCTCAAAATAACTGTTTACTGTAACTTTCATTTTGTCATCCAAAGAAAATCACTGACCGTCAATATTTTTTTTTCAATTTTGGTAGAATTCCGATGGAGACAAATCTGTAGAATACGCAGGATAGGGAAAACAATTTGTATTTTAATTTAGCCATTTTTGCCTTAACGTGATGAAAATTGATTTTTTTTTTTGACATTCCTACTCTTTTTTTTTTAGAATTTAGACCTTCGGCGTGAGGTATTCTACCGATTTTTTTTAAATATTTATTTCTGATAATATATAAAAATCTACGATTATTGTGAAAACGCGATGTTAAAATTTGAAATAGTAAACAAGATATGAATTTTTGAATTACGATTACCCATCTTTTTTCTAACCGCACAGATACAAACTTGATTAGGTATTGGGTCATTCTGCCAATAACAAAATAATTATTTATTTTCATAACATTACTGCCTATTTGAACTTAAACATATCTAATTTTTTTCGAGCAATAATCAGTAAGTCTTTTGGAATGTTGTTTCAATAAGTTATTGTCAATTTAAAGAATATTTATGTGAACGGCGCAAGGGAATATAAATACATTTTTCTTTTTGTTTAGATTCCAGATAAGGACACTATAGGTAATGTAATTCCAGTATGGAAACGTCAGATGTTAGCAAAAAAAGCTGCAGAACGAGCTCGTAGAGAACTTGAGGAACAACTATTTAAAGAAGCCGAAGAAAAGCGATTGCAGTCTATACCACAATGGAAACGGCAACTCATGTTAAAGAAAGAAGAGACTGAGAATAAAATGAAGTAAGTAAAAAAAGTATTTCTTTATACTTGTTGTCAAATAAGTACGGACTGGAGATTTCCACACTGTTGTCAATTATCGGCAATATTGAAGATGCTAAGTCATGAAAAAAAAGTTGAGCATCAGACCTTACTAATTTGACGGCGAATATAGTAGGAACAAGCATTGTTTAAATGTAAATGACAACAGCACACAATAATAAAAAATACAAGTTTTCCCTACAATTTAGGATCTTTAATTTGACTGTCGTATAAAATATCTATGAATATTTTTCCAAAAAAAGATTTTGGTAAGCGAACATGTTAAGAATAAATAAATATATCATCACGGCATATTACCCATTTCTGGGTGTGCCAGTATCTACAACACATGTAGACATCGGTAATGATGACGATATATTAACATGTTAAGAGAATTTAAATATTTAGGAAATAAAATAAATAAGCATAATAACATGGTATTCAGTTGTTATTTTATGAATCCATCATTTATTAAAAAATAAAAAAACGTCCGATCTTGTTTGGTTTTTATAGGAATTTTGCATGTACTCGGCGAAAATTATAAAAATGAATAAGGAAATGATGTTTAAAACATATAGTTAGATACATTTTTCAAGTTTTGATAATAAAATTTTAAATTCGTACAGAAATATTTTCAAATTCAAAGGGGAGACTATAAATAATTTTTGTAAAATTATAAATGTACTCATATTATCGCTTTCGAACGATATAGTGTCATAAACCAGAAACTGCAATAAATGGACTTGTTTTAAAAATAATTTGTTATTATTTATAACAACTCATATCTAACATAAATAAAAAGATAAATACAATTTACATTATCATACCTACACATCTATTACAAATTAAATACACTGCTCACAATGTTATGAAATTTTGTATACAAAGTATCATGTGAGATGATTAATAATTTATATTATGTGTGAACACCGTTCTATTTAATTTTCCGCAATTAAAAATTATCACACAGTGTGACAATGTTTATAATAACCGTTTTAAATGTATATTACACCGACGGTTAACAGTATTTAATTGTATTTACTTCCTGTCACGACAATATGAAAATAATAATTATACTCCATGCTCAACAAAAATTAAAAACAAAAATGAGTCAACAGTAAATATTAGTTGTCTATTTTTATTCAAAAGAGTACAAAATAATAAGTGAAAACAAAATTTATAAATTGAAAAAATTAAGTTTATATTTATTCATCGATTATGAGAACAAGAAATATGAATAAAATTTACTATAAATTTATCTCAGAATGAAGGCCATCGATCTTAACCAAATTTAGTGTATATAATAGTAAAATTAATTTCCATGTATTGTAATATTTACTAAGATTTACGTAAGATTTACGTAAGATGTGAAAATCCTGTAAGCATTCTAACCAAATTCTTACAAAATTTTGGAAAACAACTCAAATTTTATTTTAAAATCTGGCGAAAGACCCCAAAAACAGTTTTAAAACCGGTAATAAGTGCACGATATATTCCCGTTGTTATTTAAATATTGTTGTTAGACTTTCAAAAACTCAATTTAGCAGTTGTACACGTTGTAACGCTGTCATTACGGTTTTTCAAAATTATGATGCAAATGTAAGTAATATTTTATTTACTTATATATAAATAAATATGGCAGCAGGAATAAGACACGCCAAAATGGCGAGTTTGGAACTAAAGTATCTTTTTGATAGATAAAAGGCATTTACGAAAATTCTACCGGTGAACTGTTGCCGGTATATATCGGTAAATAGCTGTTCATCAGGTTACAGCTACCGGGATAGATATTTTAAGAACGCAAGTGGTAAACAGGATAGATTATTTATAACCTCTGAAAAGCAGTTGAAAGATGAAACAGATTTGAAATTTGACGTACTTAAACGTTATCTCGTCTCATCTTCTGTATTATCATAATTAACTTCTGAAACCTACTTCCGATTCCAACTTCGCTTGGTATCTCTACCTTTTTAGAGGTTATATTCTTCATTTATCGCATTTACCGGCTGAATTAATTACTCGATCCACAAATCATTGATTTGGTAGATATGGTACAATTTTCGAACACGGTAACTATTAACCACTTGTGTTTTCGAACGCAAGTCGGTAGTTGTGGTATGTAACTGTAGAATTTTCGTAAATGCCTATTGTGATGTTTCTCGGTCTAGTATTAATAACGTAACGTAAACCCGAATTAACGTGACGTCACGTTCGGCCCTCCCCGAGTTTACCCGGATGACCGCGACGCGGATCCGCCTTGTTCACTGCCTAGGAAAGTGTGCAAGGTGCGCTGATAGAAGTTTTCACTTCAAAAATGTAGTAAGGAAATGGCTAAGAACTCCATTTTGGAAATAACTAGAGCATCTTTAAATTTAGATACATTTACAAAATTCAAGATCAAAATTATGAAAATTCTACATCGTTTTGCAACAAATTTACACGTCTACATTTTTTAATTAAAGACGAAATATTTAATACACTATTACACGCTCAACTAATAAAGTACTAGCACTGTTAAGAAAAAATGATTATATTATTGTTATATAATAGAGCAACAATATACACCCCAAAGGTAGAAGATGCTCGAACCGTCAAACCACTCGATGGCGACGACATTTGGCGCCAAACGACCGCCCAGGAAGCATCCGACGCCATTAAACCCAACGGCGATTTCTGCAACAAGGAAAACAAGCCGGAAATAGTCGTAGAACCTCCCACTCCCAGAGACGAAGATTTCCGCAAAGATGAACATATAATACCTTGGAGAGCGCAACTCAGAAAAACAAACAGTAAACTTAACCTCCTTGATTAAACTCAGTATTTATTTTTAAGGATATCATTCTGGTCGATTTTAAATTAAATTGTATATTTGTATAAGTGTATATATCATATATTGTTAACTATATTGTTGAATATTGATTATAAGTCTACCAATTGCTCATTTAATGGGGAAACAATAGTTTTAATACCGAATATTTGGTGTGGTTAATTAAGAAAGTATTATTACACTATGCTTCTGTTATGCACATATTATATTATTTTATGAATATATTTTATTTACATGTTAAATAAAATTTGTATAATAGATGTAAAATATATTAATTTATGTAACCATTATTACGATTGTAACATTGAGTTGCAGCCCTTCTGAGATTCTATATTGATGCGCAGTGTATATTCCTGAAATATATTTGTAACTTTATTAAAAATAGAAATGAAGTCTTTATTTTTAAAGTCTGTAATCTCAAATATTGATGAAAGCCTAAATAATAAAAATAAAGTTTATTTAATTTTTCATCGAAGATAAATAATAATTGTGTTCAATATTTTCCGTATAAGATAATTAAAAATGCTTTAATCAATAAATTCTTTATAATATTGCACAACATTGAAATACAGGTAAGAAAAATAGTATGAAATTGTATATTACGATATAATTATTACTGAAATTCATCTAAACAACATTGAAAGAATAATAAATTACTTTAATTACTATTTATTTTTATAATGGAGTAATGTGACTAAATTTTTATTTTTACATATCCGTATTCTTTTAAATCTAATATTAAAAATTTAGAGAAGGGGTATGGTGACGTCATTATGGCCTGAGCATGATAGACAAAGACAGACAATATGTTTGTAGTGGTTATATTCCCCGTCAAACAAATATGGACTGATGCTCAATTTTTTCCTTTTTCTCCACCCTGTCCCTTGCCTTGCGGTGTTGCCGCTTCTTCAGGACCTAGCATTTTCAACATGACCAATGGAATTGATAACGGTGTAGAAATCTCCACTCCATATTTATTTGACGGCAAGTATAGTGGTAGAAATATATTATATACTCAGGCCGTACGTACAGACATCGCCGTATCTCTTTTTCATTACATTCAATAGGCAATTTCAGTTCAATCGATTTAAGAAAAATTAGCTCCACAAAGAAAACAGTTTTGAGATACAATTCATTCGTGACGTCACAATATTTTTTTTAAAAAACGGGGTCCATAGCTCGCTTATTAATAGTTTTTTACCGGATATTCACCAATAGTTGCATTTTTGTCATTTTGTATCAGATAAAATTATAAAAAAATGGTAGAATAGCCCATTGCACAATCATTACATATTACGAAATAATGTTTAATTTTTATTATTATTATAATGAGAAGTTATAGCGGTTAATTTTACATTTTATTAAACCATATAATTGAAAATCTATTATGGTCACAAACTTTATTCCAGTCAGTTTTGGTTTGGTATGCACTATTTGTTGAGGAGCACTGGAACATAACTTTCGTATTTATTGGCGACGTAGTGGGAACACTGCACTCAGTAGCTGTCAGCTAAACAGCTGGCAGGCAGTGTACTTTTTGTACGTAGTGTGCTTTTGTTACATTCTATTGCGCAACTTTAGAAATTAGTTTAAATTATTAGTTGTATTTAATTGTATATTTATTTGTAATTAAGTGATAAAACAATTCCAACATGACTTCACCCTGGGCCAAAATACAACAAGTAGAACCAACTAACCTTCAAGACATCATGTCAGAGCAAGTAGCTATAGATTTACAAACCAAAGAAGATAAAAAATATGCAGATTCTTTGAAAGAATATCAAAGCATTGTTGATGGATTATCAGATAATGCTACAGCTGATATTCCAGAAGAAGGCACCACAGATTCTGATGCAGTTATAGCAATGATGCTGCAAAAACAATTCGACAGAGAATACGACGATATTCTCAAAAAATCTGAGGATAAATTCAATGGAACTTCAAAAGTTTCCATATCGTTCAGCAATTATAGAAGATCAGACTACTGCGGTGACGACAGTGAATCAGAAGAAGAAATCGTCGATATTATCGACAGAAAAGATTGGGACCGTTTCGATAATGTCGAAAAAAGTATTGCCCTAATCCCACGATGTGGTTATAGGAAACAGGAAGATGGTAATATGGTTACAAAACATGATATAACATTGTCCGGCCGGAAAAATGCTTGTAAATTTATGTCTTTCCCTCCGGAATTTCAAACTGGAGATGGTGCAGGTTTCGATTTACAACTTTCAAATAAAGTTTTCAACAGTTTGAAGGCGCATTCTAACAAAGAACAATCAAGAAGGCATAGGATGCACGATAAAAAAGAAGATCACGCTACTGCTGAGCTTGGCATAGACGAATTTACTCGTTTATTACTTTATAAACTCATAAACAACCAATTATTGGAGCGCATAAATGGTATAATTAGTACCGGAAAAGAAGCAGTAATTCTGCACGCAGAAAGTGACCCATCTTACACAGAATGTGTATTGCCGAAAGAATGCGTTATTAAAGTATTCAAAACAACTCTAAGCGAATTCAAACAACGTGATAAATACATTAAAGATGATCACCGCTTCAAAGACCGCTTCGGTAAACAAAATTCCCGTAAAATGGTCCAACTCTGGGCCGAAAAAGAAATGCACAATCTAGTAAGACTCCACAAAATCGGCATTCCTTGTCCTGAAGTTGTAGCACTGAAAAAACATGTCCTCGTGATGTCTTTTATTGGAACAGAACATAGACCTGCTCCGAAACTCAAAGATGCTAATGTGAAACCTGTGGATTGGATTATGGCGTACGAACAAGTTGTTGAGGCTATGAAAATAATGTACACTGAGGCGAAATTAATTCATGCTGATTTGTCTGAGTATAATATATTGTGGCATGATGGGAAATGCTGGTTTATAGATGTGAGTCAGTCTGTGGAACCTTCGCACCCAAATGCGTTCCACTTTTTGTTCAGGGACTGCACAAACATTGCCACTGTGAGTATAATTTTTTTTTTTGTACGTATTAGCTCTGCTTAAATAAATTTCAGAATTTGCGCAATTAATCCCAATTACAATGTATTACATTCTATACTTTTATTTATTGCAAGTTTTTGATAATATTTTGCGTATATATCTACAACATAAATACTTTTCTCAATACTTTCATATTTTAAAGTATTTTTTTTTTTTTAATTAATATTAAGTTTGTAGTACCAATTTTTTCCCAAGTACAAAGTACCTCCATTTGCCTGATTGTACGATAATACAAATGAATAGGTGTCAGTTTTTCTTAAATATTTTATTTGCTAATTATTGCACAACATTACCTTTATATTATATTAATTTTGAAAAAAAAATTGAAATTTTAATATACCTATATGAAGAAAATTATTAAAATATATTATTAAAAACACTCGTAAAAACATTATTTTCTAAAGTAGTGGATAGAGCCCAGAACCGGGACCGTTGTTGAAAAATTAAATTTCCGACCATGTATCTTTACCTGCCCCAGCAAAGTTTATACATTGTTAGTATATTTCTAACTAACTATCGATTGAAAAACCGGGCCTAAACATTTCAACAATAACTTAACCTTACTCCCAAAACTCAGCCCGAGTTTTCCAAGGGTGAGTTTTATGCGGTTTAGGTAACGTTGAGGTGTATTTAGAGAAATTCAGGCCTATTCTGTAACAAAGTGGTTAATTTTTACTAACTGGTTAAAAAAAATATTCAATAGGGATTGATTTGACAATTAAAAATCCAATTTTTTGTTATATATCAACATACTTGATTGGTGAATTTTTTTAACCAGTTAAAAATTAACCACTGAGTTACAGAATAATTCCGCGTGCGGGACCGACAACACTTTCAAATTTTAATACGCTTTGAAAAATAATTAACAATACAAAATTAAATTAATCGGCGTCATGTAGCAAAATATGTTGCAACCGAAAAATTCTTATTAGATTCTACATTAAGGCCAAACTTCGTCGTAACTATCGGTTGCCTGTTACAGTGTGTTCACAAGGTGGCCTGGAAAAATTTAGGGCCTAAATTTATTTAGACGAATAAAATTATTAACTGAAATTGTAAATATACCATAATTTCGGTATGTTGAGTACACCATATTTTCAGTTTTTTATTTCAAATTATTGCGCAATATTATCTATTATTAATTTTGAAATAAAATATTTACCTAATTAAATTGTAAATATTCAAAGAAAAAAGTTAAAATATTTTATTAAAACATTAATTTCTAATACTTGTTGAATATTTAGCAATACGAAATTCATGTTTTTATCTGAATTAATTTTTATATGCACAAAATTATCTGTAATAAAATTATATAGATATGGAATTAAATACTCAAAGTTCACCTTTCCTGTATATCTATCCTGTTTTTTTTTATTATATGAAACATTTCATTTCTCTGTTCTAGTTTTTCACAAAACGCGGCGTTCCAGAAGTTAAGGACCCCCGCGATTTGTTCCGAGAAATCACCGGCTGTGATTTCTACGACAAAAACTCTCTCCCGAATTGTGTGAACAAAATCAAGCCCAAACCACATCTTGTCGACCGGCCAGAGATGCAGAACCCCAGCAGATTCGATTACGAGTGGGAAAATTCTCAATTTCCCGAAATTGCTAGTAAAATCGTGGCAAAAACCGAAAAAGTGCAGCTAGTTGATACGCCTGTTGCTTAGATAGAATCGGTCGGTAAGAATTCAAAATTATTTTTTGATTTTATATTTTTTGGTGCCTTTTGTTCTTATTTTGAAATCGTTTATTGTCGAATTGGAAAAATAGCAATTGATATTTTTTGTGGTTATAAGTCGAGTTTTTTTAATTTTTGATCATGAATGTAGTGTTATATTTTCAGTTGGAATTGAGTTGAAATAAATAATATTTAATTAAAATGTTTACTGCATTAAAACATACAATGTATAATAATATAAGACAATATACTGCCTGTCACAATAAAAAAATCAACACATTTGTAAAGTAGGAGGGTTTACAGGTATATTCCCAAACTCAAATGCTGCTGCTTCATAACATTTAACCTCTTTCTCACTTAAGTCTTCCAATTTTGAGTAGATTGTAGGATCATCTTGTCTTCGATCTTGACTATAAATCACTGTAGATTGTGTAGATCCAAATATACTTTTACTTTCTGATGAACTACTGCCTTGGCTTTGAGCCAAAATAGAATTTTGTGCAAAAGGAGTTGAAAAAGGCGGTGATGATGTTTGATTTTGTTGAAATATATTTTGTTTGAAAATGTTATCTGTGTTTTGTTTGAAGGGATCGCTAGTCGCTTGTTTAAATGGATCTACAACTACTGTGTTTTGTTTGAATGGGTCTGCAACTACTGTGTTTTGTTTAAATGGGTCTGCAACTACTGTGTTTTGTTTAAATGGGTCTGCAACTACTGTGTTTTGTTTAAATGGGTCTGCAACTACTGTGTTTTGTTTAAATGTATCCACAACTGTAGTGTTTTGTTTAAATGGGTCTACAACTACCGTGTTTTGTTTAAATGGGTCTGCTACTGCAGTGTTTTGTTTAAATGGATTGTTTTGATCTATAACGTTATTTTGGGAAAACGGACTATTTGTAAAAATATTTCCCGCATTATTTACTTGTGCAAATTGATTACTAAATATATTTCCCGTGTTGGTAAAATTTTGATTCGCTTGTTGAAAAATATTTCCACTTTGTGTAAAATTTTGTTGGGGATTTCCAAAAATTGAGTTTCCCCCTCCAAAAATATTTGTGGGACTGCTTGCTTGATTTTGATTAAAAATGGAAGCGCTTGTTGTTGGAACACTAGCAATATTGCCAAAAATATTTTTGTTTTGAGCGAAAGAAAAATTATTAGCTGTACTTGAAGTTGGTTGATTTTGAAAAAGATTAGTTTGTGTGTTTTGAAATACGGAGGGTTGACTAGCGGGGTTACTACCAAAAATACTGTTTGATGCGGTTGCAAATATGTTTGTGTTTTGTGTTTCTTGAGATGTTGAATTAAATAAATCTTTTAATAAATTTGTTGCTTCAGGTGTAGGGTTTTGAAGAGATCTCATTTTCATTTTTGTTTCGTTTAGAAGCTGCATTAATTGTTGTTTCTGTAAATACAAGCATGTAATGAAATTAAATTTAAAAAAATAAGTAGTATAGAATAAACAAAGGACTAATGGCCCGTTTCACCAATATTTTAATTGGGAATCAAAGAAAAATTAAATTAAAATCAACTTTTTATACGTATAAAATATATCATAAGGGATGAATTTAATTTTTGTTTAATTTCCATAAATTTTGTAACATACTATTTTTCTGCTGAGCACTCTAATGTCCCGTTTTTCAGTTGCCGTTTGAACTTCAAATCAGTTGAACCTTGAGCTTGAACTATTTTTTGTTTATGTGTGTGTGTGTGATCTTGTTGTTTGGATAATATCGGAGTATTATCCAATCAAAAAACAAGATCAAACTGCACCTGTCTTCCCGTTACTATTTTCTTAGTGAATGAAGTTTAGTTCAGTTGAAATTCAACCAAATGTCATTATATTGAAGATGTGCTGTGTAATTTGCGCTCTCATTCAATTTTTTTTTTTTTTTTCATTTGTCATTTTGACACTCCGTTACTCCTCGCTGACACATAAGAAAGATATTTAAGTATTATTGTTGAAGTAAAAATGGAAATAATAAGAAACCAATACATTTTTACCCTGAAGAAATAGATATTTTGATGGATATATCAAAAAAAAGAAAAAACTATTAAGGAATGTAGAAAGACGGATAAAATAGGGACAAAGAAAAGTGTTGGGAAGAAATTACTAATAAATTTAACTTTCGAAATTCTGTAGTATTTAAAAAGAAATATGAAAATTAAAAGAAAGGCTCAAAATAAAAATTTGTAAACGAAAAGTATTTTTTTTTAATCTACCAGTGGCAGTCTTATTCAATTTGTATTTGTAATAAAACACAAGAATTGTAGCAAGAAAAAACGAATCTTAAAAGTAACATTTGTTTAGATGTCACCACTGAATTCCTGAATATTCATTGATATATTAATGTATTTTAAATAGTTTTATTGGTCAATTAGTACTAGAATTTATTTGGCACAATTTCCTGTAGTATTCGCATCTCATTTCTTCAATCGTTATCTTACAAATTAATCAAAATCATCCCGTTAACCTTTGACTAGTCGCGTGGGGTCTATCAGGCCCCACAGCAATTTCAAGTGTAAATAATTTTTATATTGTTAATTATTTCATATTGGAGCTTTCGTCTATTCCTTCGATCTCTTATTATTGTTCTACACGCAGCATTTTATAATTCTACATTTATTAGTAAAATCGAAATTACGGTTTATTTGCATCCATGTACAAGCTGGGGCCTGTCAAACCCCACGCGAGTAGTTATGTAGAGAAAATTTTACACAGCGGTACTTTCTCTAATTTCTACAAAAATAGGTTCTGTCTTGTATTTCCGTAAAAATACTTTGATTACTGATTTTTAGTTGTTCACTTATACTCATCATGGCGTGTAAACATCCTCTAACAGACGCCGAATTAGAACGATTATTGTTTGAAAATTACAGTGAGAGTGTTGACGAACAGTTTGAGAAAAAAAGTGACGCATGGAGTGATCATGAAAGTGTTAGTGATTCAGTTTTAGAAGAAAGTGAATCTGATCACCATTCTTCAGATATTGACGATGATGATTTCTTTTTTGGAAAAGATAAAGTTACAAAATGGAGAAAAATCCTCCTTCTGCATCCAAAACGAGAAAACAGAATATAATTACTCATTTACCTTTATTATTTATTTATGCAAAAAAATTTGTATGTTATTAGTGCTGCACAGTTATTGGGACTTGTCCTGTTGTGCGGCCTTCTTCTTATAAATTAATGTAAATAAATAACGCCCGAGATTGGTCAACAAAACAAATATGTATGCCAGCAAAACGCCTGTTCAGATCATTGAATAAATAATTACATTTTCTGTGTATTATTATAATTTCATTTTTTTGCAATATTTTTTTTTGTGTTAATTAATTTTTTCGATTCATATCCAACAAATAAATAGGTATTAATGATTCATAATTATTAGAAATACATATTTTTAGTTTTAATTCATATTTAAACAACATGCGTATATTTTATGAGTGCAAAAAGTTACTGGGGCCTTTCAAGCCCCACGCGAGCAGTTATGTATGTAACTCTCACTACTAGTTAAAGGTTAAACAAACTGAATTATTGCAGCATTTTTGGTATCCTACCTTGGCCCAGGTATTCAATAAATTTAACAATATCTCCATCATCTTATGATTCTATTTATAATACCTTATTGTAACTCCAATACATATGACAAAATATCAATATGTCAACAAAATATGTCAAATTTAATAATTGAATTACAAAATTACTTTCAAAATATTTCACTGAACCAAAAATTCGATACTTAGCTTGAAATGTTGGCGGTTCAAGTTCATGTCAAATTTTGAGCTAAGTTCAAGGTTTAAACCAGACTGAAAAACACTTGAAACCCTGAATTTAAACAAAATTTCTGGTTTAAACATTGACTGAAAAAACCAGGCATCAGTGTCTACAGAGCAAATAACTTTTTTCCAAAAGTAGAGGTAAACATTCAGGTAGGCGATATATCATTTTTAAACAACTTACATATTGGTTGATGGTTCCATTTTTCTCTGTTTCTAATGTTTCCAATCTCACTTCTTCGAATGACTTGTCTTCAAACCCGGGAAAGCATGGTTTAGCGGGAAAAGGCCCATAGCACGTAAAAGGCCACTGATGGCCATGTTCTGCTTTATCCATATCATTGCTAACAGATTTTAATATTAAATTTGGGTCTATATCTTGTTTTTTTCTCATAACTGAGCCATTATTGTCTGAAAGTAAAAAACATTACAATATTTAAAGGTTAGAAAACATTGCCATATCAAACCGTTATAACTGTGTTCATTTTTGCAGTTTTCTCCAAATCTACATGTCCCGCGTAAGAAATATTTGCAAATAACCATTTTGGTAGGTTTTTAAAGATAAATAAATATATTTTAGAAATGAAATGACATTTTATAAATAAATATGAAGTTTGGAGACAGTGCTACCAACAATTGAATAAACGAAATAATTATTAGTATTTGGTGTAGATGGCAACAGTTGTTACGGGGAAACCAGTGGCAACCAAAATGAAAAAAATATAAAAAGTGTATTTGATAAAATATAATACATAAGATTATTTTATTAAAGAACAAAATATTTATGGCGTACTGCAAGGTGGTTTACAATATCCTATAAGTTGTAATCGTTTTATAAAAGGATAACTGGTTAGTCCAAAAATTGATGCAATAAATCCAGTTAATATTAAAATAAGAGTATATGGAAAAGGTTCTGTAACAAAAAATATAAATTATACTTTGTATTTGACCTTATAGATGTTCATAATGAAGCTCCCAAAAAAAAAAAAAATGCATACTTAGCAAAGTTTTTTTCCACTTTACATCGCAATAACTCCGTAACGGAGTGACGATAAATTTACAAAAAAAAGTCCCTTCGGTTTTTGACCCTATACTTATTTTTATAATGCGGAGTTAACGCAATACGGATTCCACGAATATAATTCTGAGCTGAAGAGCAGTAGAAAAGAAATCTGTTGTGGTCCAGCACAACTTCTTTCGCCATTTCCATATTAGGCTATGTAAGTATTATACATATTTGACATTTCTGACCTTCATGCTCGTGTATTAATAGCTATCATTATTTACTCGTTGCATAATATACTATTCTATTTTCTATTTATTACCTTTATATTTTATGAAAATATTATCATTTCTGCATTTTGTGCAATTTCGTACACTGCACGTATAATATCCTTCATATCCTTTATCAAAATCCTTCATAGTTAGCGTAGACATTGAAATATTTCTTTTTTGAAACTTCTTATTAACTCTGCTTGCATTCAAGGTCCATTCTATTTGAGAACTAAAGCAGTATTTACAATGCAGCGTAGCAGTATCTCCCTTCTTAATTTCGGTACGATTTGTCGAAGGTTGAATTATGATGGGACGAAATTCTTCTGCTAGTTCACTCCAAGATTTTCCTTTAAGATTTGTTGGTGTGGTGCATTTTGGGTAGGGTTGAACTAGTAGGTTACTAAATAGTGTAGTGTCAATTATTTCGCATAAGTTTTCTGTGCAGTTCCATGGATTGTTAGAAAGATAGATTTCTTTCAAAGACGGAATTGATTTAATGTTTATTTGTAATGTTTTTAAATTATTGTTGCTTATATCCATATATTTTAAATTTGGCATTTGCAAAAACAAATTATTTGGCAGTTTATTAATGTAATTAAAACTTAAATCCATTCTTTTTAATGCATTATTATGAACAAAACTATTATCGGCTATTAATTTGATTTGATTATTGTTTATTTTAATTTCTTCCAAAAATGTTAAATTGGAAAATATATCATTTTGTAAAATAGATATTTTGTTATTATTTAAACCAAGTTTTTTTAAATTTGGTGTTTTAGAAAAAGTTTTATTAGGTATTATTTTTATTTTATTATATTGTAAATCTATTTCTTCTAAAGAAGTGAGATTAAAAAAACAATTATTTTCTATAAAATTTATTTTATTGACTGCAATAGTGATTTCTTTTAAATGAAGCAAATTTGAAAATAATTTTGATTCTAAAATTTCTATTTCGTTTTCATCAATATAAACTAATTCTAAATTTAATGTTGCAGAAAATATATTTTTAGGTAATTTTTTAATTTTGTTGTTGGATAAATTTATATATTTTAATGCAGTATTATTAACAAAAGAGTTTTCTTCGACTGTTATTATTTTATTTGAATGAAAATTAAGGTTTACTAAATTATTTAAATTTGCGAAAAGGGAATTTTGAATAGTTTCTATTTCATTATTTGCAAGATATATTTCTTTTAAATTTGGAGTTTCTTTAAATAAATTATCAGGTAATATTTTTAATGTATTATTTGCTATTATAATAATTTCTAATCCAATATTATTATAAAATATATTTGGATGTAGTAAACTTATTTTATTATTATCCAAAAAGATAATTTTCAAATTAGTTAGATTAGCAAAAATATCTTTTCCAAGATAACTAATTTTGTTATTGGATAACCGAATTTCTTGCATATTGGTATTTTGAAATAATTTTTCTGGTATATTTTGAATTTCATTATTACTTAATTCCAATTGTAATAATTTTCTTGTGTTATTAAAAATGTTCTCATCTATTTTACTTATAATGTTGTCTCTGATACTCAATACTTTCAAATTTTGGAAATTTGAAAAAATATTATTTTGCAAATTTGATATTCCATTATGGTAGATATATAAATTTGTTAAATTTGGCAAATGTTTATATAAATTGAAAGGCATATTATTTATTTTATTACTGTTTAAATCAATTTTTTTTAAAGCAAAATTATTAGAAAAAGCAACATTTTCAATTGTATGTATTTGATTTGCTTGAATTTGCAATTTTTCGAGTTTAGTTAAATTTGAAAATAATTTATTTTGTAAAATCATAATATTGTTGTTATGAATAAATAATTCTTTTAAATTAGGCGTACCTTTAAATAAATTTGTTGATAATTTTTTTAATTCATTGTTATCCAAATTCAAAATCTTTAAATTAAAATTATTATTAAAACATTTTTCTTCTACCTGATTGAGTTTATTATGTCGAATACTTAAAACAGATAAATTTTGGAGATTAAAAAATAAATTATTTTGCAAAATTGTAAGTTCGTTAAAACTTAAAGTTATTATTTGTATATTCGGAGTTCCAGAAAATATATTTGTAGGTAAAAATTTTATTTGGTTATCTTTTAAAAATAGATATTTTAAATTAATATTGTTGTAAAAACAATCATCTTCAATATTTGATATTTTATTACTACCAAAATTAATTGAAATCAAATATTCTAAATCTCGGAATAGATATTTTTGAAGAGACGTTATTTGGTTATTAGAAAATCTAATATTTTTTATCATTGGTGTACCTTTAAAAAGATTTGTAGGAATATCTTTAATTTTATTATTATCGAATAAAATTTCTTCTAAAGCAATATTATTGTCCAACAAATTGTATTCAATAATATTTATTTTATTAGCAGTAAAATTAATCGTTTTCAAAAACTTTAAATTTGAAAATAAATCATTTTGGATGTAAGCCAATTCATTATTACCAAGTTTAATTTGCTCTAAGTTTATTGCATCTAAAAATATTTCAGACGGAAGTTCTTGAATTTGATTATCGCTTAAATTTATTTCCATTAAATCAACCATATTTTTGAAAGCGTGTTTCTTTATATTTTTTATCAAACATTTTTTTAATATAATTTTTTCGACGTTGTTATATTTTGCGAAATAATTGTCGTGGAGGACTTCAATTTTTTTCCCTAAAAAAAAATAAAAAAAAACCCCAATACACAAAGATAAAAGACAAAGTTACAAAAATACGATCTACTATTTATTACACAAAGAATTTACTCGTAAAAGAGTTACACTTTACGCACTTGTTACATAAATAGGTAACTATTATATTGTGCACCTTTATTTTACTGTGAAAAAATCGTTTTTACTTGGCATATAATAGTTATTTATGTAACAAGTGCCGTTGTGGAGAGTGCACCACAGGGGTCACTTAGGCATGCGGCCACGGCATGTTGCCTAGCAACGTATTTACTTTCACACACTTGTGCATGAAAAGTACTTTTTCATGCTAGCGTTTTATAACAACTTTTTGGTTGTCGTTTTCGTTGTTAAATAAAATACTTTTAAGCACTAGTGCTTAAAAGTATTTCATGTAGCAACGAATAGATGAACCAGACGTCTGCCTTTTTAATTTTGAAAAATTCAAAATGTTGATATTTGATAATAAATGATCTGTTTTAAAACGCTATTACAAAAAATCTTGTATGTAATACATTGCGAAATGAGTGTCGTGTCTAAAACGCACTATCATTTCGCAACTTAGTACATAAATAACTATTTCATGCACTAGTGTTTGAAAAGCAATTACAGTAGAGTCGCGATTTAGTGAATACTCTATTGAGTGAACTACCCGATAGAGTGAACACTCAAATTTTATTATTGCGTCGCGATATTGTGAACAGCAGTAAACCCCGATACAGTAAACTGGTATTTCCGTTTCATATTTGTCCAGGGATACCCCTAAATATCTGGTTTTCATATTGCCGATTGTACATTCACATCATCGGTAAGTTACGTAGTATTACATCCATATTTCAGTGGTAAATTTCGACACAGAGAGACGTTAATTTTTATTTTCCAATTTTTTCGATGAAGATATCACAAAAACGAAAATGTTTGAGTTTAAAAGAGAAAAATGAAGTGCTAAAATGTTTGAGTAAAGGAGAATGTGTGACCGTGGTTGCTAAAAGGTATGGAATAGCAAAATCTACAGTGTGTGCAATAAAAAAGAAAAAAGTTATGATTTTGAAGAGAGTTACACAAAATTTGAAGGGTTCAGGAAAAACAAAGTCCTTAAAAGCGTCTACATATCCGAGAATGGAAAAAGCTTTGTACAAATATTTTCTGAAGTTGAGAGAAAGAAATGTACCTGTTAGTGGATTAATGCTGCAAGAAAAAGCTAGGACTTTGTAGAAATCAATTGACGAGACTTCATCATTTACTGCTAGCAATGGGTGGCTAAACAGATTCAAAAAACGTTATGATATACGACTTCTACAGATAAGTGGAGAAAAGTTGTCTTCCCAACCTGAATTACTTGATCCGTTTAAAGAAAAGTTAAGAGAAATGATTGACGACCTGAGGAAAACGGAGATGAAGTAGAATATTGCAGTTTGCTCGTATTACATAATTTGAGACAAAGATTAGTACAAATTAACTTGAACAAAAAGCGCAAGCAATCCAAAATAACTTCATTTTTCTTGCCTAAATAACCCTTTATATAAATACATATTTTCTTATTCCATATAATGTATTAAGTACTATATACGTACTATATAACTCTGTTGATTTAGCTAAAATAAATGTTTTTTTCCTGTATAAAAGTCATCTAAACAAGAACCCCGAAAAAGTAAACACCCCTAAAGAGTGAACTGGCTTGGCCGTAATTAGTTCACTAAATCGCGACTCTACTGTATTTATCATTTATTAACAGTGATAACACACTATGATTAAAAGCTGTAGATTCCTGTAAAATGCAAAGCTTATCACGAAATTAGAGATACATACCTGTTATATTTACCACATGCTGATCCAAGTTAATTTCAGAAAACACAATTTTAATGAAAAATATTAACCAAATTACTTTTTTCATATTTTCTTTATATTTTAAATAATAAACTTTGTTTCATTCTCAAACTTCTCTTTGTTACTATATTCATAATGTGATGAGGTTCATTTGTCATGCGAGTATGACATTTAAATTAAACTTCCTTCTTAGTTATCTATAAAACCACATTTTTGATAAAAGAATGTTTTTATTTTTAACTCTGTAGACTGATAAGTTACCTACGGTTTTATAATGTTATTGTGAAATAAATATGGACGAAATTAAATTTTTATACTACAAGTATGAAAACCACATTTGATAAAAATAATTTAATTTTTATCTCAATATCAAAAGATAATCATTTACGTTTTTAAAATATCGCGGAAATAAATAAGGAAAACAATAGTTATTTTTAACTAGGCACTAAAATACCAAATTTACAGCAGACCCAGCAGAGGCTGCTGTCGAAGCTGTAAATCTGTGTTTAGTGCCTTGTTGAACACATTATTTTTTTGCGGATTTTAGAATTAATATTAATTTACAGCCCGATTTTCAAAAAAGTTTAAGTTAATCCTCATTTTTTGATTAGTGAATTCTTTTCCGGTATTTAAAATTTAATCTTCAAAATATCAAAAAATCTCTTGTGGCCAGCACAGTACCTCTCGCCAATTTCATATTAGGCTATAAATGTAGATATATTTATGATAATAAAGACGTGTCGATTTTACAAGAAGTGACATTACCGGCCTACTCTTATTGGTTTGCCCTAAGAAGTACATGAACCGGACAGCGTAATGTAAAGTTTAATGCAAAGTTATAATGCTAATGCTGAGGTAAATGCATAAGTTTACAGCTTACATAAACCAGCCTTAAGAAATAATAATAATTATTATTAATAATAATAATAATAATAATAATATTAAACAGTTGTATTACACTCGCGGTTAAAATGAATGTTTAACTCGTGGGATTAATACGCTTCCGCTCCGCAGTCACGCGCTTAAACATTCTTTTAATCTGCATTTTAATAAATAACTATTCTGTGTGCGGTGCGAGTATAAATCCACTTACATGTTTCGTGCTTTACTTGTTGTTCATAAAGTGACGTGACTGAAAATGATTTACATATACCGTAATTTCAATAAATAGAACGGGTTTTGTAAAAAATCCTCATTTATAAAAATATATACAATTACTTTAAGGCCTGTATTTCATTATAATTTATATCACATATATGCTATATAAAAAATAAAAACAGTAATATAGTACTATTTTATCGTTGATGAAATCTATAAAACATATCTCAAATATAAATATTTTAAGGCATATATTTCATAACAAATTATAATTTCATGCTTCAGAATCACCTTGGACTAATCCAGTCTCAGCAGGGCCATCAGATTCTCCAGATTCCTGTAAAAAATATCAATATTATTTAAGAATGAGTTTCCGACCGTGGTAATTTATTCTGTTCAATATGAATGATATTTCTAATATGAGACTATAAATAAATCATGAAAATATCTGAAAAGTTTTATTTTTAAAATTATGCTTTTGTTATTTATTATATATTAAATAAAATAATAAATGGATTTAAGGTTTCGATATTACATAAATAATGTTAAAATTAGTCGTTTTGAGAGGTCTTTCGCTTTCGGAGAAATGTTTAAATAGTGATAACCTTAATAACATGCTTATTGCTAATTCACAACATAAACTTACATATTTGAATAACAATTAATAAAGTGTTCAAATGAAAATGTAGAGTTTGCGCGTTTAGAGAAAAAACGTATCAGCTCAGTTGTACTACCCAACCTACAAATGTTGACTGTACAATATCACTCGCAATAATAAACAACAAAAATCGAAAGCAATAAAACTAAAAGCATTTATTGCACAAAACAAAATTACATGGGGTCATGCCAAAAAAAAAAATGTTGTTAATATTTTTATAAAAATAGAATCTATGAGACTTATTATCCATATTGCAACATAAAACATCACAAAATATAATACTTTTCATTCATAATTTACTTAAAAGATATTCGCGGTACGATTTTCTGTGACGTCATGTATCGGCTACTCACACAACGCCACTAGTCACACGTACATGAAGGTCACAATGTCACAAACTTCAAACGCGAAGTTAAACTAACCAAATATTTATAAAGCTGTCAAAGGAAAAGTGCGCTCTATTCAATCTTTTTTGTTTCATAAAGATTTAATTATTTCATTAGAGAAAAAATATTTTTAATTGCAGGTTTGTGTGCTTGATATATAATTTAATACATAAAAGTGCAATAATTGTATATTTATAATGATAAAACATGGTGAAGAAGAACTGTGCAGTTCCAACTTGTGGAAACAATTTATTTAAAAACCCCAAAAAAAAACATTTATAAGCAATCTTAATTTACATTTTGTCCGCCAGGGTGAACTGGAATCTTCAGATACATGACGTATGCGCTCACGTGACCTCATTGTGTTTTAAAATTGACCCCTATTTTTAAAAAATTATATCTACAAAACAATGTACACAAATGGCGTGAAAATATTATATATACATATACTGTGACCGGTAGACTTCCAGGAAAAAATAAAACAGAAAATGTGGCAAGACCCCATTACAAAAATTAATTTTAAAAAAATACCTGTACGCTATACAGCTGCTATTTGTTAAGTTAAAACATCGTAATATCCTACTTTCACAAGTTGGACTCGCCCGGACGAATTTTGCTCTCTGCGCTTGTTTTTTCTCTGAGCTCGCGAACTCTACTTTTCCTTCTAATGTTTTCATTCACGTGTGGAATTTTTTCCACGCGCAGTGTTTCAAGATTCCAGTTGTCATTTTTGATAAAAAGAAAATATGTTAGAAAACTTGTTAAATCGCACTTTCATAGAAAAAAGTAATTATTTCCATTTTTTTCTACTGCCATCCATACTTACTTTATCTTTACAACACCTACAACATATAAAAGAGACTACAGAGCCTATTGTAGAAATAATTCCGACAATCCACTTAACAGGTACTCGCACACGATGGGTGCGATAGGTCGTTGTAGTTTCTGTATCTGAAAGAGAATAATAATATCCTTATAGAAATTTCAATGAAACGAAAATTATTTTGATAGAAATAGTAATATACGATGGGCCGTTTTTATATTCCCGGACTAAGCAGTTTTCAATATTAATATAATTTTTCATTATATTGGTTTATAATCATATGTACCTTGGTAACCTGTGTGACAGTTTACAAAACAATTACAGCAATATTAGTTCTAATATCTGTCACGCAAGGTGACCTGTTGCTCCACGACAATGCCACGCCCACAAGTCAAGACTTTCAAAAGCTGCCGTTGCTGAATGTGGCTTCGTAGAAATTGACCACCCGCCTTATAGTTCAGATCTAGCCCCCTGTGACTCTTTTTTTGTCTCCAAATCTAAAAAATCACTAACGTCCAGTTGCACTGCTAACGCTTAAATTTTAATTGTTCTTTAAATTGACAATATCGTATCGAAACGAAACTTCAAATGAGTAATAGAATATTGTTGTCAAAATTTCGATTCGATTTTTTTATTTAAGCCTAGCTTAAAATTTAAGTGACAGCGGTGCAACTGGGCATAAGGGGAACAAAATTTAGGGACGATAACGAACTTTCAGCGGCTGTTAAAAGGCATTTTGCGGCCAAAACTAAGGAATATGTTTTAATGGATTAAAGACGTTATTGGAACGATGTATTACTTGTATCCAAAAGCAAGGGGTCTATATTGACATAGTATATTATGTGGCAAGTGTGTGAAGCTGAAATTTTTACATGAGGGTGGAGATTGCGACACGAGCCAAAGGCGAGTGTTGCAAACCACCCGAATGTAAAATAGACTTCACACACGTGTTACATACTATACTTTTTCTACGACCTTGCAATAAAATATATTTTTTCTTCACATTGTCATTCTTTTAACGTAAAGCCCCTGTATTATCGACTTGTGTAACCATGGTTACCAACGTTACAGGTGTTTAACAGCTTTGTTTTATTAAAATATAATTCAGTTTGTAATATTTAAAATAATGAACGGTGCGTGAAATGTTACTTCACGCACTGTGTGCAAAAAATCAAACTTCACACATAAAAATTGATACGTGAAGTACTCACTTCACGCACGGGAGTAGAAAAAATAATTATTGTTGCTGTTCTAGAATTTTCTTTTCATACTTAGTCCGGGAATATAAAAATGACCTCTCGTACCTATCAAGGCACTGAAGATCTAGTTTTTATTACGTATTTGGAAAATAAACCATATGAGTTGTAAAAAGGAACTTCATTGCCGAGGTGCATATTTAATTTTATTTGAAATCGAAAAATTGGAAAAGAATATTTATATTTATAGGTTAATTTATATATCTATAGTCTCACACTCACTCAATGTTGCTTATCTCGGACATTTGAAGTTATAATACAAATTTTTTTGTTTTATTTCAAACTTATTCTTCGTCGAAATTATTACTTTGTTCTTCTTGCACATATTTTTTGTCATTTTACATACAAATTTATTATTGTTATTATTTATTTATTATTAATAATAATTATTTATTATTGTAAGCGCCCACACTGTAAAATATATCGTCATCATTACCGATGTCTACATGTGTTGTAGATAATGGTACACCCAGAAATGGGTAATATGCCGTGATGATATATTTATTTATTATTATTATTATTATTAAGTATTAATTATTATCAATTATTATTTAGTATTAATTATTATCAGTTATTTATTATTATTATTAATTATACATAGTTATAATCTTACAAGTACAATAATTATCATAAGATTACATTTACTTGAATTCGTCGTGTAATGGATTACTTTAGTGCCGACTGCATAGAGCAAAACAAAAAACGAAAACAGCCGAACACGCTTCGTTTTTTATCGGCGCCAACTAAATGTTATAGACAAATGACAATAATTGTGTTATCTCCAAATTTAAAATTAATACAATTATGAGGATTATTTGTTTTCTAAATATAACCAGAATCCACAATAACCTAACGCACAAAACTGTCATAAGAAATTTCTAATGCTGGTATGTATTTCTCGTGTGATTATGTTGAAGCTGTGATAAACGATAAGAGCGGCGATACAAGCGAAGCATTGCGAACGAATGTATAGATTTAAATATAGGTGTTTATATTGAAGCAGTGCCCAAAACTAAGCTTAGTAGCTGAGCAGCGATAAGAGCGTCGAGAAGGAAATGATTGTATTTCTACGCTCTTATTGAGGCAAGACACGAGAGATGGACGTACAAAAAAGCTCGAGTTACAGACGCTTAAAGTTAAATTTTGTGTATTTTCAATAATACAAAATGGAGAAGTTTAGCGATTTTTTTTTATTTATTTATTCCATGGCAAATGCCTTGAAAAATGATGTAACGTTTTATTTTTTTCAAAAACGCTCAGATTTTCCGGAAAAGCCGATTTTAAGCTGTGATGACGTCGGTAGAGGCTTGGTGCAACGTACGTCGATTGATACATTGACGCACGCGGTTACGGTTAAGGTAAGCGCTTTTACGCTTTGTTACGACCTACGTTCAAGTGGTTCGATTTCACCGTTCTGTCTGAGTTTGCGCATAACTGACTTGTGACGTACTTAGAGTTTCCCAAAAAAATATTAATTATAAATAAATGGAGCAATAATTTTAATTCAGCAGTCATTTGTGTTATATTTGTGAGAAAATAGTATGTTATGTAGAATTTTTACCTTGCTAAACTTCCCCATTTAGATGAAAAATCTTGTAATTTCAAACGGCTGTAACTCGAGATCCGATAAAGTAAAAAATTATGCCCGGCATGAAAAGAAAGAGAATTTCATGCTGAATTTAGACTTTCATCGTCCATTATTTTATCTTTAACCGTATGTGAGTGGTGCATGAATATATGAGAAATGAGCTAAATAATTTAATTCATTTCTCATATTTTCATGCACCACTCATACACGATTAAAGATAGAATAACGAACGATGAAAGTCAAAATTCAGCATGAAATTTTCTTCCTTTTTCATGTCAGGCCTGATTTTTTTACATCATCGGTTCTCGAGTTACAGCCGTTTGAAGTTACAAGATTTTTCATCGAAATTATGTATTATTTCTCATATTTACATTCACCACTCATACACGGTTAAATATATACTAATGGACGATGAAAGTCTAAATTCAGCATGAAATTCTCTTTCTTTTCACGAGATAGATACATGATTTTTATGATCGGATTTCGAGTTACAGCCGTTTGAAATTGCAAGATTATTCATCGAAATTTTGTGTATTTTCAATAATACAAAATTTCGTTGAAAAATCATGTAACTTCAAACGGCTGTAACTCGAGATCCGATCATAAAAATCATGTACCTATCACGTAAAAAGAAAGAGAATTTCATGCTGAATTTAGACTTTCATGGTTCTTTATTCTACCTTTAACCGTGTAGGAGAGGTGCATAAAAATATGAGAAATGAAATAAATTATTTAGCTCATTTCCATTATTATATCTTTAACCATGTGTGTGGTGCATGAATATATGAGAAATGTGCTAAATAATTTATTTCATTTCTCATATTTTTATGCACCACTCATACACGGTTAAAGGTAGAATGACGAACCATGAACGTCTAAATTCAGCATGAAATTCTTTTTCTTTTCATGCCAGGCATGATTTTTTTTACTTTATCGGATCTCGAGTTACAGCCGTTTGAAATTACCAGATTTTTTATCGAAATTTTGTGTATTTTCAATAGTATAAAATTTCGATGAAAAATCATGTAACTTCAAACGGCTGTAACTCGAGATCCGATGATGTAAAACATCAAACCTGACATTTCATTCCATTCGGATTCAGACTTTCATCACAGATTATCTATACTACCGTATACAGATGCGACACTCGGCGATTTCGTTGGGGCAAATTTTCAACTGCGCAGGTTGTTTGCGCATGCCATATTTCGTTAATAAAATGGCGTGTTCTTAGTTTGCCGTTATAGTTTGCAAAATAAATATGAAATATAAAAGTCAGTGCCATGAAAATAAAATGGAACACTTTTTTTCAAAATTTTGAAATTGTAGCCATACAATTTAATATCATTAAAAATATTGTAAAGTAAATTAAAGAAAATGAATTTACCCATCCTTGACAGGAAAGTTTATAAATAAGAACTTTAATACAAGAAAAGGAAAAAAAACTATTATACAAATAACAAATAATAAGAAATGGTTTAATTGATTCTTAGTTTTTTTTTATGTTATGTTGTCATTTAATGCATAGTGTAGCAGTTGATTTTTACATATTATTATAAATAATAGGTATTGTATTATTTAATTCTTTGTTTTTATATTAGTAATATATTTTAATAAAATGATATCTAATGACTATTTAGTAAAAAAAAAAACATTGAAAAATAGAAACTTCTTTATACGGATTTGAACTCGTGACCTCACATAGACTCGGTGTTTGCTCTAACCAACTCGGCTACAAGCCAAGCTGTACTGTCCTCATATTTGTAGGATTTCGAGGTAGGAAATTATTTCATTAAAAATATGGTCGCCAATAAAATTTTTTGGAAACACTAACTTCAAAGGTACCGACAGAGATTGTCGCATCTGGTTACGATAGTATAGGTAATCTGTGCTTTCATCGTCCGTTATTCTATCTTCAACTGTGTAGGAGTGGTGCAAGAAAATATGAGAAATGAACTAAATTATTTACCAATATTAGGCGTGGTATTTGATTGTTTTGGAATATTTAATGTAGGTATATTCTAGATTTAGATGATGTTAAATACCTTGCATGTCAATGATTGTGTAATATGTAGAACCTGCTCTTATAGCTTTTATCATAGCTTCAACATATTCACACCCTAAGCCGAACTTTGCCGAGAGTACTTGAACACTTAAAGGTGTGTCCACATTATGCCGAATGATACCGATCGGCAAAGCCGAATAGGAATGGACGTCCCGATCGGCCTTGCCGACGAACCGAATCCAAACCGAATATGATCGGACCTGATCAAAGAAAGCCGAACCGAATGGTGTAGTGTGGACGTGCTGAATGTGCCGATCGGCCTCTACAGGCATAGGTACTCATTGCGGGTAATATTGTTGTCTTGCGTAGTGTATTCTTTAACTATTTTATTTTATTTACGTTTTACATTAGTTAAGAGTGATATATTCATTGTTTTCGACTAGTGAACAACAAATTGTGAGCACTATGGAGTGGAATGAAGAGCAGACTTAAAACTTTATAAATATGTATCGTGCCCGCCCGTTATTGTGAGATATTTCAAATTCCGATCATAAAATTAAAAACTAGAGACACGATGCACTCACAGAAATAGGCTCTTCAACCACATTAAAATTTAGCATATTTGGTACTAATTTTCAATAATACGCTTAAAAACAATGTCGAAAAATATAACACTTTATTTAAAAAATATGTATTACGCCTGTAATTTATTATTAAATGTATATTTTTTTACCTCCAAATCGACTGTGACGTCATACCGCCTTGTGACAGAAAGAGATTGCGCGCGCATAATATGGGCGTTTGCATATAGTCATCTGTTCTGTTACTATTTCTTAATATTATATTAGAATATTTAAATACAACTTTACACATAAATACAAATATCAAACAATTCACAACGTAAAAACATCAGCTTTCATGTGTCAACTTGTTTAAATGTTTAAAAGTTTGACTGAATAGTTCCGCAATTCTACACGGGCGACGTTGTTCTGTCATCAGGCGGTATGACGTCACACCGTAAATTTCAATTTTGTATAGTATCTTTTCCAATTAATTACATGCTTAATTATATCACAATACAGATGAAAATATGAAAAATATTCATATATTAACGTCTATTTTCGAAAAATAAATTTAAAAAAAATTGGTTGAAGAGCCTATTGCCGTCATCACTCATATTCTAGGAACTTAGTTATTCCCAAGTCGAGTTAATCGCACACACTACCGTTCGGGTGTTCGGGACGTCCACACTGCTGAAGCAATGTGGATGTCATGCCCATCCGAACGTGCCGCCCGGTACAGGCCGATCGGCATCATTCGGCATAATGTTGACGCACCTTTAGCGTACCTAGGGTATATTCCAAAAATAAAATATAATAACCAAAACCATGGTTTCGGTTACCGACTGGTTCTAGTCACATGACTATTATTATTGAAACGGTTCGGTTTCATTCGCGGGTGATTCGCGGAAATCCTAAAATTTTCTTTCAAAACATTATGTTTATCGTCTTTCATAATCCTAAATTATGGAGTGGAAAATTAAAACACGTACAATGTAAACCGTAGAAAATAGATGCAAACATCAAAGAGTCAATAAATAGTATCTAGCCACACTAACCTATAAAATCTGACATCTTATGAAAAAGGACAGAAGATGTTAACCGGCAAAACCGAGGAAAAATCATGGTTGTGTTGGTGCGCTTCGGTTGCAACCATTTTAACCGGAACCATGATTCATAAATGTACAATTTTTACCATTTGATATTATTGGAATACATTTGGTTAACCACGGTTAAAATTTGTTATTTTTGGAATATACCCCTAGTGTAGATGGTCTGTGACCTAATGGGAAATGTGTGCAATGCAACTTGTGTGAACTGCTTCTTCGTATGTACGAAATGCTCTGATTTATACTTCTTATACTTACATTTTGGAAGATTTAGTTCAGGAAAATTGTATGTACGTGGTGAATTATCTGAAATAAATATAATATGTTTAGATGATTTTTAACAGTGAATATCTGTAACTTATAGTGTTTTTATTCACTAAAATGTCAAATTCGTTCCCCATGTTTCATTTTAAATGAGACAGACAAATGCATTGCTGTCAATCTAATGTCAAATAGTAACCATGGATATGACAAATCCAATGTTTCACGTTAAAAAATACTCACGGTATAATTTATGTGATATATTTGTGTATGTAGTTATTTATACATAAGTAAATAAAATATTATTTACATTTGTGTTTGTATTAACAGCGTTACAACACAACGTGGTTACATCACAATCGCTAAATTGATTTTTTTTAAATCTAAAAATGACATTTAAATGACAACGGAAATAAATCGCGCACTTATTACTGATTTTAAAACTACAGTTAAGTTGTTTCCCAGCTTTCTCCCAAAAAAAATTAAATTCTTTCTTGAAATTTTGTTTTAGAATTTGGTTAAAATAAGGGATTTGTTAACTACTGGATGGAGCGAGTGAATCTTTACCATGTACCCGGCCAGATCGACAGGTATAGTCATACATAATGGGGTCATACCACATTTTCCAATTTATTTTTTTTCTGGAAGTATACTTAAAACCACTCACAGAAATATATATTTTATGTCACATAAGTTTTTAGTTTTACAGAAATAATTTTTTAAAGTTTATATTAAATTTCAAATGACGTCATGGTTTTGCGACCGTGACCGTAGTCTCTCCTATCGAATAAAAATGGAACTACGTTTGACGTTTATGTTATTTGACTTGAAAGCAAACGTGACAGCAAGTTATTTTGTATTCGTGCTTTTGTTTTTATTGTATATTGAATAATTTGATTATGGAAATTAATCTTGAGGTTTAGAAATACGAACAAAAACTTTATTTTTGCTTCTCAACGAGATGTTCTCGCAAGACGGCACAGAACAATATTATACAACCATGGTAATATCTAAATCACACATAATTTGTATTTATTAGAACATTTCGTTATTTGTACTTACATTTAAACAAAAACAACTTATTGCAAAGATATTTACTTTGAAAATGTTGGTTATGTTCGAAAAATGTGACATCTCTGCGCTGCGCTGACATTCATGTACAGTACGTGTACGAGTACATGTGTGCGTGACTATCAATGTATGTGTGTACAAAACCATGACGTCACAAAATAAGACTCAAAATGTTTAGAAAGAAAATCATGAATGAAAAGTATAAGAATATTACATATTTTTCATGTATACATGTATAAAATTATTTAATTTTTTTAATTATATAAAAAAAATCAATATATTTTTTTTTTGGTATGACCCCATTCCGATTTGTTGTCTTTGGTAGCACTTCTCATCGCTGGCATCGCTGACCTCCGAAGTTTGACGAACACAATGAATGGCCGAATGTAATTGGTCCAGCAATTGCATTCGGCAATCATCGGCACGCAGCGGTGCTCATCGCTGCCGGGTAAAGTTACTAGATATATAAAGTACCGCAATTCATTGTACCAATGTGTTAGAGAGAGAAGAACGTTTTTTAGACACAATATGGCGGAATCAGACCAATCAGGGTCTAGTTGTAGTTGGCTGTGCCTATAAAAGTCACTACATCTGGGGACTTTAGCGTCAATGCTGTCATCATGTCAAACGACCTGAAGAAAATTAACCTTAATTGTACTTATTTTTTTATTATTTTCTTTATAATTTTGATCAGTTATGTTTTGTATTTATATGTATGCATATTATAAAAATTATGAATATAAAATCAATATTAATTAATTACCTTCATAGATTTATTTCACTGCCGATTATTTTTCTTTGTAATAACGCACTCGTTTCAAGATAATCCATTTTAAATTTGGCGCCGAAGCTCGACACAATATGGCGGCCAATTGCGGTACTTTATATATCTAGTGACTTTACTGCCGGGGTGCTGAACGCGCCCTTTGTTTCCGTTACTTGTTAAATCTTTTGTTTGACAGGTTTGACAGATAGCCAATAGGGGGATCGATTTTGATTGGTCGGCGCGAATTTGCCCAAATATGGTGAATATGATGTCGACAAAGTGACATTTTCAGATTTTTACGCGAATTATACGTGAATTGACGGTAATTATATTATATTTATATTTTAGATAGTGCAAATAATTAAATTACACATGTATTTGTATACATATTTATAACTCAAAGTAATATATACATATTTTTTAACATCACATCTTTTTTAGGTTAACTGTTAAAATTATTAAAAATGTATTAGATGCCTGGTGGCGTGGCGGTTGGTTGTGAAAACAGTTCTTTGAAAGGATTTAAAATGAAAATAAATATTTTGTTTCCATTTAATATGCTCTTTCATTAATTGTTTATCGAATTTTATTTAGTTATCACATCATATGAATTCAAATTTCAAATATGGCGGCGTTTGGCCACACTATGTATATATAGTCACTATAGAATTATGAATTATCTATATCTTTCTCACTCACACTTTCTTTCGGGAAATGTGTGCAATGCAATTTGTGTAAAATGCTTCTTCGGATGTACATAATGCTCTGATTTATACTTCTTATACTTACATTTTGGAAGATTTAGTTCAGGAAAATTGTATGTACGTGGTGAATTATCTGAAATCAATATAATATGTTTAGATGATTTTCAACAGTGAATATCTATAACTTATAGTGTTTTTATTCACTAAAATGTCAAATTCGTTCCCCATGTTTCATTTTAAATGGGACAGACAAATGCATTGCTGTCAATCTAATGTCAAATAGTAACCATGGATATGACAAATCCAATGTTTCAAGTTAAAAAATACTCACGCTATATTTATGTATGTAGTTATTTATACATAAGTAAATAAAATATTATTTACATTTGTGTTTGTATTAACAGCGTTACAACACAACGTGGTTACATCACAATTAGTAGAGATGATCGCGAATTAAGATTGAATGATGTTTGTCGAAAACATTTTCGGAAAGAAGATATTATTACCGAATGGAAATCTGGAAGCGTACGGTTCTATCAATTTATTTAGTTTTTCCAATTTTAAATTCTAACAATGTATTCATTCAGGTTTCCATTAAATATATAAATTTATATTAAAAATAAATTCATTGTGAATTTCATTTTTTATATTTTATGTAAAAATAGTTTGCTGTGATAGGGTCGTTCTCACGTAGCGCATCTAGCGGTTTATTCAAGGAAACACGTATCAAGCGGACCATCAGAAACAATGAAAAACATGACAAGTGACATAACCAATATATTTTAAATCGTGATCTGAGGGGTTTTTAACACATACAAGAGCTACAAAAGACGATAAACTCAGAAAACATAAACTCAATAATTGTCTGAATCGTTCCAATTCAAAATGGCAAATAATGCCAAAATTCGCACCAACTGCGCTAACAAGTGGTAGTATCCTCCATTTACGATGCGTTGTTGCCAGATCCACGCTAGATTTATTTTCGCAAAAAAAAATACTCTATTGGAAAAATACTACCTTTTTTTTAGTTTATGTTCTGTATTTATTAATTTATACCCAACGTTTCGGCACCATAAACTGGTGCCTTCGTCAGGGGATACATTGACATTAATTTTTTAATTAACAAAAATAACAAGTAACCAAGGTAACAAGAAATATTCATAAATGTTACCTTTTTTATGTATACAATTTTCTAGACAATGTAAGCATGCCCGGCAATAACATGGACGGCGAACATGCATCTTCTCAGGAAAAAATCTCCTTTTGCCAGAGGAAAAACCGTCCCAAAAATTGGCAGAGAAGTGATCTGTATAACTCAGAGACGCTTTATCGGTAGCGAATTACCGCAGCCGTACTCTTAATAAACAGATGTTAGAAAAAGTTTATAAAAATTGTATACATATTACAAATTACAACATATTTAATATTGGAAGCCATGCACGACTAAGTTCTAATCCGTCACAATGATTGAGATTGATATTTCTTGTTTTATAAATCTTAGAACTTAGTCGCGCATGGCTTCCAATATTAAATATGTTGTAATTTGTAATATGTATACAATTTTTATAAACTTTTTCTAACATCTGTTTATTAAGAGTACGGCTGCGGTATTTCGCTACCGATAAAGCGTCTCTGAGTTATACAGATCACTTCTCTGCCAGTTTTTGGGACGGTTTTTCCTCTGGCAAAAGGAGATTTTTTCCTGAGAAGATGCATGTTCGCCGTCCATGTTATTGCCGGGCATGCATACATTGTCTAGAAAATTGTATACATAAAAAAGGTAACATTTATGAATATTTCTTGTTACATTGGTTACTTGTTATTTTTGTTAATTAAAAAATTAATGTCAATGTATCCCCTGAAGAAGGCACCAGTTTATGGTGCCGAAACGTTGGGTATAAATTAATAAATACAGAACATAAACTAAAAAAAAGGTAGTATTTTTCCAATTGATAATATGAGTTCTGAAAGATATTTTAATAATTTAAAAATACTCTAGTCAAATGACATAATTTTTTATTGTTAATAAATAAATAATTAAGTAAATCCGATTATAAGTGGTCTTAAGTAACATCTAAATTTAAGTTATTAATTTACATGTTAACATTATTTTATTTTAGTTAAAAAAAAATCTACATTTTATTATGACTTACAGAGTACTGATCGTACTACCTTAGTGTTCACTTCGAACGTGCGGTCTTAAGCACACACATTTTTTTTGTAACTCAAAATAAACGAAATATTTTTAATGCCAGACTTTCGCCGATCATCCTGTATTTAGGATGTAGCATTTATTCTTTACCTTAACCTATTAATACGTACCTGAATTCATACGAGTAAAATGTCGATTGAAAGAATCAAAATTAGGCAAAATACTCTGGAAACGGAAATTCGCTGAAAATGCAGTAACATTAATTTCCAAACATCTTGAACAATTCTTTACTTGGCAACTATAGATTCCAACGTCGCTGAGCCTGAATTGATAAATATTCAAGGTAGAAGTAGTTGAATATTTGTTCTTATTTTCTTTGGTTTTCCAAGGATCATATGTTTTATAGTTGAACTTCCAAGACAAGGAATTTTGAGTACACGTGTGGCAAGTAAGAGAAACATTCTTGGCATAAGGATTGGTTTCAACATTGGATTCAACTGAAGGAACATCAAAATCTATTACTTTTTTCCAGGTTATGTCTTCCATGATTTTAGGAGATGAACATAGAGGGTAATTACATTAAAGAATTTGTTGACATAAACGTGCATAAACTCGCACAAAATGGAATTACAATGCCAAGGATTGGCATATAGTAGAAGAGTATTTAAACTTGTTATATTATCAATAAATTTTATATCCAAAGTTTTAAGATCATTATGATATAACATTAATGTAGACAACGAAGGAACATTTTTAAATGCATTTATTTCTATTTGATAAATGTTATTATCCGCTAGGTTAATAGTAGTTAACTGTGATAAATTAGCGAATAAATTTTTCTGTATAGTTACAATATTATTATCTGATGCATAAAATTCTTTTAATTTCGGTGTAAATGAAAGTAAACTATTTGCTAAACGCGTTATATGGTTGGAAGATATATCTATAACACCTATATTAGAAAATTTTTCAAATGTGTTTTCTGCAATATAAAAAATAAAGTTATTTTTCAAGTACAACGAAGTTACATTTGTATCACAGTCTTTCGGAAAAGATGATTCGTTAAATTTGCCATATTTAAAACCTGAAACAAAAAATAATAGTTAGAAAACATACTATTAATATAACAAATGTCATAATTTTGTTAACAAATTTTCTAAAAAAAAAATACAATAGGCCCATAAACCATAACAAAATAGTAATTAAGGTACCAAGGGTTGTTATAAGGACAATAATGCCTGAGGTCAATAGTGTACTGTCGAGGGCCTCTGGCCCGAGGCTAGTACGTTGACCGAAGGCATTATTGTCGTTTAACACCCGTGGTGCCTTCAACGTTTTATGTCTTACTAGAAATTCTTAATAAACATTTTGTCTGACTAGAGTGTTTCAAACAAAAATAATAAATCACAAAATTTTAATACAATTTGCAAAGTAACCTGTGAATGCGGGTATCTAGGTAATATTTTGTTTCTGTAAATAAAGCATTTTTTCAAACAAAAAATATATTTCTTGTGGTATTTTTCTGTCAATATGGACGAGCAATGTTATTGCTAAGAATAAGAAGTATGCTGGTTTGTATTTGTGATGAAACAAATATGATTATAAACGACTACAATTCACAATGCTTCTTAACCTTAACTATTACTTACTCAATACAGTCCTAATGTTGAGGTTGTTATAAAACAATAACATACTAGTAAGACATAAAATAATAAAATGTACACTTACTACTCAATAAATAACGATTAAGATAAAAAACATTTTTTTAATAATTACTTTGCGAGATATTTAAATGTATTGCCAGGCCACAGATGACGTCACACTATTGTTATCTTTCTTTGTGAGAAATATAGCTATAGGTTTCTTTAAAAATCAAATACAGTTATACAAAAAACATATTACTTTTTGATACCACGAATTGCTTTAAAATTAAACGAAATTTTATTTAAAATTTAAAAAAAAAAATGGTTTATGAGCCCAATATTATATTGCAATACACCGCTCACACCGCACACTATGATTGCAAGAAAGCACCGCCCGCACCCGCAAACCGCTTTGAAACCCGCTAGTGTGATACGGGTTTTAAAAAAATGGGTTATGGGCCCATTATTATATTGCAATACACTGCTCACACCGCACACTATGATTGCAAGAAAGCACCGCCCGCACCCGCAAACCGCTTTGAAACCCGCTAGTGTGATACGGGCTTTAAATACATGGTTTATGGGCCCATTATTATATTGCAATACACTGCTCACACCGCACACTATGATTGCAAGAAAGCACCACCCGCACCCGCAAACCGCTTTGAAATCCGCTAGTGTGATACGGGCTTTACAGGAGAGAGTTATTTTGGATTATACCGGTTCCTTTTTTTCAATGTGTACATAGGACATCAGGTTTTTTGCACATTGTTGCCCCCCGTTTTGATTGATAACAAATTGGTTGTATTATCAATAGAGAAAGATAAGAATTTTCTGCATCAAATGACACCAAATACAAGTAATTATATAATATTTTAGTCTCAAATTAATTTTTTAAAATTATTCAATTTAATAGCAATAGCCATAGAGCCTTAGCTTGAAGAAAAAAATAAACAAATGTTAAATGTTAAAAACAATTTTGACAAATGTCGAACTTTTGTGTACTTTTTGTTAAAATGCCATGGCTATTGCTATTAATACGAATTGAATAAATTTAGTAATTAATTTGTGACAAAAATATTACGTAATTTATATTTTATGTATTTGTTGCAAAAAAAATTTTATTTTCCTATTGCGCCACAACTTTGTTCATCAAATCGTAAAGTAGGGACCCTAAAATGTGCTTATTCATTAAAAACTCACCATCGAATTTTTTGCGCCCTTCCTGTTTAATTTTGCATTTATTTATTTATTAAAATCATTGAACAAAACATGTTTACCCAATTTACACACTCTTCTGAAATTGGCAATAATAATACCTATTAGTTCATGTTCATGTGAGCGATCATTCAGTGTTAAAACGATTAAAATCGTATATTAGATCCACGATGAACCAGGAGCGACTTAGCGCAATAGTCCTAATATCAATAGGCTATTCCACAGTAATCAAAAATAGTAAAAGTTTATTGAAAATAAGAATGATAATAGTTAAAGGATAAGGAAAACCATATTTCTTTTATTATAAATTATTCCTTCTAGAAGACATGGGGAGTTTTGCTTTTGATGATGCAGGACATGTGCACGAGTATTTGAGCAAATAGGATCCAAGTACGACCTCCGATTTTGAAAAGCCACGCCCTAACTAAGAATATACTTCTTCGGGTGTGTCGGATCTGTTCGGTTGCTATTCGGGTGACGTTCTAATTTCTTTAATTTTATAAAATGAGAAAAAAGTGAAATAAATTAAGTGAAATAATTTATTTTATCTCTAATAATGAATTATAATATTACAATTTAAATATACATTATTTTGTAATTTGTTTAACAATTTTTCGTGGTTTGTGAACCACTGTTTGTTTACTTCTGGTATATCCACATTACCTACGTCACAAAGCAGATTTAAAATTCGGACCTTAATATCTCGCTTACTTGGAGGAATTTTTAACTCGGACTTTCACATGTGATCTTATATTTTTATGTATTTCAGGAATTTTTTTAAAAAAAATTAAAATTGTACCCCCTTCCACTGTGGGAAGAGCTCATTAGTTTTTAGTGTATATCGGATAACCGGAAGTATCATTTATACAAGCTTTTAACAGTTTTTCTTGAAAAAAAATACTTTGAATATAATTTTTCAGCAACTTTTACTAATAAAAATTGAATATAATGGTACAATCTTCAATTCTACGATAATAGCATTTAGTAAATAACTTGAAATAACTTTAAATATTAAATTATAAAATAATTTATTTTTGTACATCATCTTTCCTATGCGTCAAACAAAAACAATGGTTTAATAACAATTTTGACATATTTAAACAAATGTCACTGTCAGGAAGCAATTACATTAAAATTAATAATAGAACCGTGTTAAGAAGATTGTATTGAGTCTAATGGAATTAAGGATAGTAAAAATAATATATTTTCCATCATACATAAATATTAGATGCAGGTGATCCGATATAAATTTGATGTTTACAGCACTAAAAATCATGGATCATGTAAAGCAATAGATATATGCAAAGGAACTTAATATAGTTTGCAGGATTAGTAAATATGTAGGTATGTATTTAAATTAATAAAAATTTATAAAACGGGAGGTATTGTGTTGACCACATCAGATTTTTCTATAATAGTACATTTTATGTTTCTTGTTTATGTAGAGCTTTTTTTTATAATAAAATTATATATATATATATATATATATATATATATATATATATATATATATATATAGGGTGTCTCTTAAATAGGGGGACATGGCTTAACCACAGATTCCTGAGGCTAAAATAAGACGATTTAACCAAACTTGCTTCTACCGGAAAGTGTACCATTTAGCCAGAATTCTGCTTCAAAGTTCTTCGAAAAAAAATTAATTTTGCTTATAATAATCGGACGCTTTATTCGATTTGGATGAAATTTGGTATGACAATTTATATGGTTATAAGTCATCTTTTAAGGTGATACTTGTTATTATTAGTAAACCACTAGTGTATGAAACTTAGGTCTCCCAACATTAACTAGACCGTAACTTTTTAATGGCAATGCCAAAAACGTGAAATTATTTTTCTTCAGAAAGATACATTCAATAGTAAACTTTTCTCTCTCTGTGTAATTTGTGATATCTGTTACGGTTCACATAGAAAAAAATAAAATCTGAGTGTCTGCACTGCTAAATTTTTAAAATAAATTTAATCTAGCAGTCTATCCAAATGTCAAACAAGTAATTTTTAATGACAGTAACGAGTTGCCAATCTTTACAACTTGTTTAGGAGTAAGCTGAGATATGTAATCGTCTTATTTATAATAATGGTAGTAAAATACTATTAGGCCGAACACACGGATGTTACTAATTTTAGAATATTGCGAAGAAAATTTTTGACAACCCGTAAAACAATTGTTACTGTCATTAAAAATTACTTGTTTGACATTTGGATAGACTGCTAGATTAAATTTATTTTAAAAATTTAGCAGTGCAGACACTAAGATTTTTTTTTTTTTTTGTGTGAACCGTAACAGATATCACAAATTACACAGAGAGACAAAAGTTTACTATTGAATGTATCTTTCTGAAGAAGAATAATTTCACGTTTTCGGCATTGCCATTAAAAAGTTACGGTCTAATTAATGTTGGGAGACCTAAGTTTCATACACTAGTGGTTCACTAATAATAACAAGTATCACCTTAAAAGATGACCTATAACCATATAAACTGTCATATCAAATTTCATCCAAATCGAATAAAGCGTTCGATTATTATAAGCAAAATAATTTTTTTTTTTTCGAAGAACTTTGAAGCAGATTTCTTGCTAAATGGTACACTTTCCGGTAGAAGCAAGTTTGGTTAAATCGTCTTATTTTAGCCTCAGGAATCTGTGGTTAAGCCATGTCCCCCTATTTAAGAGACAACCTGTATATAAGTGCGCCCTATTGCGCCCTCCCTGTTAAAAATTCCTAGTGACGCCCCTGCCTTGTTCGAAGTTGAACAGTTTTTCTTGAAAGAAACGTAGTTAAATATCATTTTCGACTTTTGTGTGATTATCAATATGAAAGAATATCTTATTGACTATATGGTTTGATTATACATTTTCCTTTATATTCAATAGGTAGGGTTAAAGAATTATAAAGAGACTAATAGGACAATTCTGAACAAATCTGTAAGACTTACAGATCTGTAAATCTGTAAAAACCTGACAAAAACGAATCTATTTTTGTTGATTAATATAAAATTATATATTAGGGTGGCAACTTTCGTTGCGATTTTGTTCGTTTATTTACAGATTTATAGATCTGTAAGACTTACAGATTTGTTCAGAATAGACGCGTAACTTTCATAAATTAGAAAGCTTTGTTATAATCATGGAAACAGCTGATATATTCAAATAATTCTAATTGACAGATGTCAGTGTCAAGTGCAATTTACATATTGTAATGTTATCATGTTTTTATTTTATTGGATTATTTTTCCAAGCAACTTTCTGTATGGAATTTGTAGAAAATAGTTTATGTTCGTGTTAAAATCGTACTGGATATATAGAATCTTTTCCAAGGAACTTTTGGTATAGAATTTGCACAAAATACATAGAATTGACGGAAGGTATTGTACTGACCACATCAGATTTTCTTTTTCATTTGTTATAATTTTTCGTGAAACTAATTTTTCAAAATGATAAATAAGTAAAATTTATGCCTATTACAGTTAATCCATTGTTAAAATAATAAGTAGTAATCAAGTAATAATATTTGATAATGCATTGCACTATTATTACACAAGAGAAAAATTCAAGGAAAAGATTATTTTATACTTTTCCGCGAATTAAACTAGCGCAAATATTTGAAGATTGTCTATTTTTAGTACTTCTGTTTACTTATTTTGCAGCGTGTATATTGGCTGCAAAAATCAATGTATGTGTTGCAAGAGTTTATTGAACAAAAAAGTCATTTGTAGTTTTCATATAAAAAAATCTGATGTGGCCAACACATGACCTCCCGCCAATTCCATATTTAAAATAGCAGTGAGCTTTAAGTAAAGTATCATTACCGGTTAATCGTTTGTAAATAAAATCTAATTTGTTGTCCAATAAATAGAAAAGTCTGTAATACGAAATTTTGGATTGTTTTATTGTTTTTCCTCAAAAATTTGTTAGAGCTCCAAATTAAGTACTACATCCGATTTATCATATATGGTTAAAATGTAATATATGAGTTTTAAATACCAAATTTGAGAAATTTTGGATCATATTTTAATAGGCTTTAAGGAAAAATCGTCACACACGTACATTCTTATAAAAATCAGCATCATCTTCTAGGTGCTCTAAAACGCAATCTTTGTAAATTCTTCGCCGTACATAATCCATTTCGTAAATGTGTAGTTGTAAATTAATATTAATTTATAGTGCTACAAAAATAGCAATTAGCAAATTTAAATCAGATCATCCTGTTCATCTAACATTTATGTATGATGGAAAATATATTATTTTTACAAACCTTAATAAAATATTTTACTATTATATTCTCATTAACACGGTTTTATTATTAATTTTAATATAATTGCTGCCTGGCAGTGACATTTGTTTAAATATGTCAAACCTGTCATTAAAATATGATTTTGTTTGACGCATAGGCTAGGTGATACATGGAAATAAATTATATTATATATTCATATTTAAAGTTATTTAGAGTTATTTACTAAATGTTATTATCGTAGAATTGAAGATTAAACCATTATATTCCATTTTAATTAGTAAAAGTTGCTAAAAAATTATATTCAATGAATTTTTTACAAGAAAAACTGTTAAAAGCTTGTATAAATGATACTTCCGGTTATTCGATATGCACTAAAAACTAATGAGCTCTTCCCATATTAGTATAGAATGGGTATACAAAATTTCAAATTTTTCTGATTGATAGTATTTGAGTAATCGTGTCCACATGATCCACACACACACACAGACACACACATCAAAACGTGCTTATTATATAAAATCTCTATATGCTATTTTTAGCACGATCCCTATACCTCCCTTACCTAGGGTAGCGGGAGGTAAAAAAATTAAAAGCGGAATATATTTAATAAGTCTATCTTAGATGAACCTACTATTCGTAAATACTTGAACCGGTGTTTTTCCTTGTAAAAATGTTATTAAAATAAATTGAAAAACAAAAAAACAAACATACTGTTGTAAAGAGAAAAAAACACTCTGTCGAATGGTAGAATAAAATTAATAGGTTCCCATTTAAAAAAATTACGCGGACAAGCGTAACTCAAAAACAATTGAAAAAAAATAAAATTCAAGTATTTTCAAATGTAGATCAAAATTTCTTAAAAAAACTTTTGTATTGAACATAATTTCCTAAAATGAATATTAAAGACAATAAATCGCCGTCTCCATACTCTTAACTAACCCTGTATATATAAATATCATTGTCTAATATATATAAAATTTCGCTCACTTTCTTACGGTCTTGTAAATACCATTAAACTTACGTTGGCAACATGTGTAAATTTCAGGATTAATCCTGAAACAACTGATCGAGTGTCCAGCGTCCTTGAGTCGGTAACACAGAAATCTACACATGTTGCCAACGTAAGTTTAATTGTAAATTTTATATATCGCAATGAAATTTTATATACGACATCGTGAAATTTTTTATATATTAGACAATGATATTTATATATATTGCAATGAAAATTTCTATTTATCACAATAAAAATTGTATATATCGTCATCGTAAAATATTATATATAGCGAAATTTTATATATATTGGGCATAATATACAGTCATACAAAAAAGTCTCCGTACGACAGTAGTTTTAATGTATTTTAAGAAAAATAGCAGTGTAAAACCCAATATATTTAATTTTCTTTTAATCCAAAATGAAACGCAGTATATTACGTTATTATAAATATAAAATAAACAAATAATTTATTTATACTATGGGGTAAACATTGAAAGTATTCATAATTTCATGACAAAAAAGTCTCCGTACGATAACCAAAACATTTAAATAATAAACCATTTATTTACGTTTCATAAAGAAATATAATATTTGGAGGGTTTTCCTTTGGTTTTTCTACCAGTAACTAAGCGATGAGTCATTGAATCTACCAAATTTTTGGTTACCTATGGCATTATATTCTGCCATTTTACTTGTAATTAATTTGAAATTATTTTTTGCTTTATATTCTTAGTTATTTTAAGAATTTTCCGCACTTTCTCAATCTGGTTAAAGCATACTTTTAATATTATATAGTACTCATTCTCTTATAGACGCGAATTATTTGTCGAATTTTTCTGATGCATGAAATTAAAATTGTCTGTTAACGCCCTATCTTTCGGCACTTTGTTTTAAATTTGCTTTTAGAATATCAAGGTATCCCTTGCTATCCATTGTTGCAATAATTGCTAATTTTCGTACACCCGCTGAGAAGATATAGCCTCTAGACATAATGCTGTCACCGCCGTAGGAATAGTCATAATAAACATCTATCAATAATTTTAATTTATGATTTTATAAGACATCTAAAATTATAATCTATCAATATTTATAAATAAATACCTTCATAATACATTTTCCCAAAAGTATTGCAAACCTTGTTCTGCACTATGTAGGAATTCGACTTTCCATTGGAAAAAGAAATGAAAACTATTAAAAACAAGAAAATAAAAAGTTTCATCTTGCCACTTGTTACACTGAAAACTTCGGGCGGAGTGGAGTGCTTATCTACGTCTTCTTCTATCGTAACTATCGATTCGCACATGTTCAGTGTACAAATCAAAACTGGTGGGGATCGTGTAAATTAAACGAACAATATTTAACAATAAGCAAAAATTAGAAAAGGAAATAGTTAAATAACTATAAAATAGGATATATGAGCTAACTTCATAAAAGACAAATTATTGCTTTCTTAAATTGATTGATGAAAATATCAAGTAATAAAAAATAATTTTATATTAAACCTGTTGTTTTCTTTTTTCAAGATGTATTGTAAATCGAAAAGTGGGACATAGGCGTATAACTTGGGAAATCAGTCTTTCTTTACGAAAATGTTACCTAATTACTTTATACAAAATCACTTCAAATAAAAGTTATAGGGATTTAAATGAGCCTGTTTCACATTTTTCAAAAACTATTTTAAATGAAAGTTTATGGAATGATTTTCTTAGTAATAATTTTTATTTTAATAATTTGTTGTTATTTGTGGAAATAATTAAATAAAAAGATTGGCGTCCTGAAAAACTACCCCCCACTCCTGTGACGTAGAATCACATACATTACATCATTAATAGCCAATAGGAAAATAGTTTTTCCATCACCTACGTTTATTCATATTATTTATATAAATAAACGTAGGCTAAAGTTTGTCACATGTTAATAACAATATCTTTTAATTTGACATTTGACGCTGACATTGCTCATTGTAAATGAATAATAAAGTAAGGCTTATTCAAATTACACTCAAGCTAAATCGGACAATTAATCGAAGGTCGATCGCTGGAGGATAGCTGAATTTATATCAGAACGATTGTTTTACTGCTACCGAAATAAGGGGTGTTAAAGAGTTGAGGTAAAATAAAATATAAAAACTGAATTTATTATATAAATTGATAATATATTTTACTTTAAAGTTCTGGTCGTGATTCTTATTTGACACTTGTTTGACAACTTTGACAATACACTTGACACCTTAGAACCGCTGAAGATGTATGTACTCTGACGTCACATTCTGTTTCAGATCACGTGACTTATTCAAAATTTTATCCAAATTTCAAAAATTAATTGTAAAATATCTAAAGGATATTTCGCGATATTTTCAAATTTGAGGCTCTTTAAAGAACAATATCTTTTCAAATTTAATACTTAGAAGTCATATAAAAATTCTTGCAACAGCCCTATTCTGCATCTAAATCATGGGAAACGATTATTCTAGCTCTTAATAGAAACCTAAAAATTAATTATAAATTTACAATTTTTATGAAATTTAGTCTAGGCAGCCAAGGATTTATGATAAACAATAAATAAATACGTTGGGTGGTAGTATGAACAAGTGATTAAAAGATAAAAATACTTCAAATAGCAGTTATAGAAAAATTAATTGTACATAACTTTTATTTGTATTTTTCTCTAAAATAATCCATAAACGATTGACAGCGCTAAAACGGCTAAAACACTGCTAGTCATCTCCTGGCTAATCACCCTTAATCACTTGTTCTATACTACCACCCGTTGTGTTTAATTGTCAATTATAACAAAATATTGATTATAGTATGTTAGTATGTAGTAAATTAACACAAAACACAAAAAGGTAAGTGTTTTAGTTCTAATTGACAGTTGAAAACAACGCATTTGTTTATTTTTTGTCATAAATCCATGGCTACCTAGGCTATAAAAGTTAATAAAAATTGTAAATTTATAATTAATTTTTACATTTATATGAAGAGACCCACCGAGGTGGCCTGGTGTTAACACACTAGCTTCACGTGCCAGCGGTTTTGGGTTCGAATCCTGGGTAAGGTATGGAAGTTTCTGTGCATCCCTTTCATCATCTCATATACATCAATATAATATGTACAAATGAAATGTAATAAAATTGCAATGAATATTGAATCGCCGCCATCATCAATTGTAATAACTTGAACTAAAAAGTTGATACACAATAAAGAATTATTATACAGTGAGTATTTTTTAACGTGAAACATTGGGTTTGTCACATCCATGGTTACGACTTGACATTTGATTGACAGCAATGTATTTGCCTGTTCCATTTAAAATGAAACATAGGGAACGAATATGACATTTGATAAGACGTCAATAGAGGTTAATTTTGTTTAAATAATTATACCTGCATTCTAAATTAAAATTAATTGTAGAAAAAATATAGTGTGCATCTTGTGCGCGAGTGGTTTTCTGACTCGGCTAAATTTCTTACAATATTTAAACATAATACTTCTGCCAAATTCATTCCCCATGTGTCATTTTAAATGAGACAGACAAATATATTGCTGTCAATCAAATGTCAAATCATAACTTATAGGAAAATTCAACGGTTATCTGTCATATTGACAAGATGTCATTAGAGGTTAATTTTGTTTAAATAATTATACCTGTTTTCTAAAATTAAATTTAGATGTAGAAAAAATACTGTGTGCACCTTGTGCGCGAAACATGTTTGGTTCTCTCGAGTGGTTTTCTGACTCCGCTAATTTTCTTACAATATTTAAAAATAATATACTTCTGTCAGATTCATTCCCTATGTTTCATTTTAAATGGAACGGGCAAATACATTGCTGTCAATCAAATATCAAGTCGTAACCATGGATGTGACAAACTCAATGTTTCACGTTAAAAAATATTCACGGTATATAAAATAATTAGGAAATGTTTGCGCAAAGAAAAACTGAATTACTATGGGAAATCAGTTTTTCGTTGAATGTTGCCCCGGTTTAACTGACAACAATGATAGAATGATATCAATAGAAAGATACATTTCTGCAGAAAATGACACCAAATATATGTAAATTATGTAATATATTTGTCGCATAAATTATTTTTTTTAATTTAATCAATTTCTTAATAACAGATAGCCATGGCTTTTGAACAAAAAAGAAAGAAAGATGTTTGATTTTTATCTTATCAATTCGTTAACTATGATTTTTCAGTTTTCATTTTTACCTTCCGTCATCTTTAGGTAAGTAAAGTATTACCTTTGGTCAAAAAATACGGTATGGATTGGGGGATTACACCATTTTTACCTCCCTCTACCCTAGGTAAGGGAGGTATAGGGATCGTGCTAAAAATCGGATATAGAGATTTTAGTGAATAAGCACGTTTTGATGTCCCCAGAATCTGATTTTAACATTTTTACAATGATGTCTGTAGGTATGTATGTGTGTGTGTCTGTATCTTGTGGACACGATTACTCAAATATAATATCAATCATAAATATCATAAATATTAGATATACAAGATAATTCGATTTAAGTTTGAGATTGCAGCATTATATATCAAACAGCACTCAATAAGAACGTGATTTCAAAGTGTCAAATAATAATTTGCAACTACACATTTACGAAATGGATAATGTACGGAGAAGAAGATTGCGTTTTAGAGCATAAGGAAGTTGGTGATGATTTTGACAATAATGTGTGTGACGATTTTTCCTTAAAATATATTAATGATCCAAAATTTCGCAAAGTTGGTATTTAATACTCTTATATAATTTGAAACAACATATTAGATTTTGACTATATATGATAAACGGGATGTAGTACTTAATTTGAAGCTTAAACAGATTTTTCAGGAAAAACATAATAAAAAATAAAATATAATCCAAAATTTCGTATTACAAACCGTTCTATTTATGGGAACAAAGTAGATTTTATGGGAACAAAGTAGATTTTGTTTACAAACGATCAATCGGAAGTGAAACTTTACTTAAAGGTCATGTGCTGGCCACATCAGATTTTTTTTTATAATTTCATCTGAAAATATTAGAAAAACTAAGGCTATTGATGAAAATCCGGTGAAAAAATTCCTATTAATAAGCAAGTTATAGTCTCCCGAATTTTGAAAAGATTGACGTGACGTCACATTTATGTGTTTTTATATCAAACTGTTTTCATCATGGACCTAAATGTTCTTGAAATATATGCTATTTTAAGTTATATTTACATAAAATAAATGAATATTATAACACTGTATAAGTCTACATACTTTATAATTACAGGTGTATTTAAATTATTAAGTTTAATGCAAGAAATTTATGTTAAAATAAAAACTGTTTGGAAACTGTAGTACAGGAATGTTAGCCCCTCCTTTCGAATTTGAATTTCTTAACTTCCATTGGTAGTAATCCCCACCTCCTAACACGCTATTTGTAATGCATGTATAAACGGTTTCTCGGTCGCCAATCAAAATATTCTCATATTAGTGTGGAAGCGCTATAACAAAAAACCCTTTATTTCCGAAATATCTCAATGGGGTCCTATACCATAGTCATATTTTAACTATCTTAAATAAATATACATAAATTAATGAGTATTAGTGAAAAAATTTTCTTTAAATATTGACTTGGTCACAAACTATAAGCGATTGAAGCTGATCACTAATTGGGTATGACGCGTTAGGTACTAAGAATTTGATTGGTCGCCTGATTTTAAAAAGGAGATTCGCGCGCCTTCAACGGTCACCTTTGAGTCAGCTTTAAAAGAATATGAAATGTCATGTTGTTCTATAACCTAACAAATCTCTTTTAATTTATCTGGATGGCATATATCTGTAGCTCTTCTTAATAAGAAGATATATGCCATCCAGATAAATTAAAAGAAGAGATGAGTGAAATTAAAAATATTTTTATGAAGAATGGATATTCTGTGTCTTTTATTGAAAAATGTCTTAAAGCAAATAGAACAACAAACAGTGAAGAAGAAAGGAACGTATTATATGCATCGCTTCCTTATGTTAAAAACGTAACGGACAAGATTGGTAGAATTCTTCGTAAGAAGAACATGAAGATTTCGTTTTCACCATATGTTAAACTTCGACATATGTTGAAACAAGTGAAAGACATCATCCCTCTTCAATCATCAGGGATTTACAGAATTCCATGTGTCTGCGGGAGAGTTTACATCGGCCAGACTGGTAGAACTGTCTCTACAAGATTGAGCGAACATCATCGATCGATCAGATTGAACCAGCCTGAGAAATCCTTCGTTGCAGAACATGCCTTGGAAGAATTCCACCAAATTAAATTTGAAGATACTAAAATTATTGCAAGACCTTCTCGACTTAACAACAGATTAATTAGAGAAGCCATTGAGATTTATAAAACAAGAAATATCAATCTCAATCATTGTGACGGATTAGAGCTTAGTCGCGCATGGCTTCCAATATTAAATATGTTGTAATTTGTAATATGTATACAATTTTTATAAACTTTTTCTAACATCTGTTTACAAAGAGTACGGCTGCGGTATTTCGCTACCGATAAAGCGTCTCTGAGTTATACAGATCACTTCTCTGCCAGTTTTTGGGACGGTTTTTCCTCTGGCAAAAGGAGATTTTTTCCTGAGAAGATGCATGTTCGCCGTCCATGTTATTGCCGGGCATGCATATATTGTCTGGAAAATTGTATACATAAAAAAGGTAACATTTATGAATATTTCTTGTTACCTTGGTTAATTGTTATTATTGTTTTTTAACATATTTATGTCAATGTATCCCCTGAAGAAGGCACCAGTTTATGGTGCCGAAACGTTGGGTTAAAATTAATAAATACGGAACATAAACTAAAAAAAAGGTAGTATTTTTCCAATTTATGAATATTGAAATTAAAATAAATTGAATTATTATATTTTTTTAATTTGTAAAGAAAATTAAATTTGAAATATATATATTTATCTTCGAGTTCATTTTTCTTATTGTCATATTGTGTATTTTTATTGTATATAAATGAGCTTATTGAGTTTATACGTCAAAAATTTATCTTTGGAAGCCAAAGTACGTCAAATCGATTAATTTAAGTGGATTCATAATGTGGATCCTTATACATTAACATTTTTTTGACGAGGATTATAAATGCCTTTTAAAAATCAGTATGAAATCAATAATTGATTACCTATCTAATTTTTAAACCTTTGTGAGAAACAGACACAAATATATATACCGTTTGTCCACGGATCGAGTTCCAAAGAGGAAAAACTTTTATTTTTTATTTTACAAAAAAATGTATTCTTGATAAAAGTTTTTGGATGTCCCGAAACGGCCAATTCAGTTTTAACATTTTCAAATTTTCTTTTAGGTTCAGATAAAAATCGAAAATTGGTCATTTTAGTTGAAAATTATTCTAAGTCCCAAAAATTAAGTTTGCGTTGTCATGGTAATTGCCGTTATTTATTTATTTTCATTAACTGTCAGTTATAAAAATCACCTCTATTTGATATGTAAATATCGGGAAACCTTTGATTAAATTCTTCAACAACTCGACTGATCGCTTTTATCGTTACCCTAGCTTTGAATTAGGTAAATTCGTTCGTCTTTTGACATTTTCAACGATTATGGTTGATTTTTATAACTGACAGTTAATGAAAATAAATAAATAAAGGCAATTACCATGACAACGCAAAACTTATTTTTTGGGACTTAAAATAATTTTCAACTAAAACGACCAATTTTCGATTTTTATCTGAAACTAAAAGAAAATTTGAAAATGTTAAAACTGAATTGGCCGTTTCGGGTCATCCAAAAACTTTTATCAGGAATACATTTTTTTGTAAAATAAAAAATAAAAAATTTTTCCTCTTTGGAACTCGATCCGTGGACATAATGCACATACAGGGTGTCTCTTAAATAGGGGGACATGGCTTAACCACAGATTCCTGAGGCTAAAATAAGACGATTTAACCAAACTTGCTTCTACCGGAAAGTGTACCGTTTAGCCAGAATTCTGCTTCAAAGTTCTTCGAAAAAAAAAATTATTTTGCTTATAATAATCGGACGCTTAATTCGATTTGGATGAAATTTGATATGACAGTTTATATGGTTATAGGTCATCTTTTAAGGTGATACTTGTTATTATTAGTGAACAACTAGTGTATGAAACTTAGGTCTCCCAACATTCATTAGACCGTAACTTTTTAATGGCAATGCCGAAAACGTGAAATTATTTTTCTTCAGAAAGATACATTCAATAGTAAACTTTTCTCTCTCTGTGTAATTTGTGATCTCTGTTACGGTTCACACAGAAAAAAATAAAATCTTAGTGTCTGCACTGCTAAATTTTTAAAATAAATTTAATCTAGCAGTCTATCCAAATGTCAAACAAGTAATTTTTAATGACAGTAACAATTGTTTTACGGGTTGTCAAAAATTTTCTTCGCAATATTCTAAAATTAGTAACATCCGTGTGTTCGGCTTAATAGTATTTTAGTACCATTATTATAAATAAGACGATTACATATCTTAGCTTTTACTCCTAAACAAGTTGTAAAGATTGACAACTCGTTACTGTCATTAAAAATTACTTGTTTGACATTTGGATAGACTGCTAGATTAAATTTATTTTAAAAATTTAGCAGTGCAGACACTCAGATTTTATTTTTTTCTGTGTGAACCGTAACAGATATCACAAATTACACAGAGAGAGAGAAAAGTTTACTATTGAATGTATCTTTCTGAAGAAAAATAATTTCACATTTTCGGCAATGCCATTAAAAAGTTACGGTCTAATTAATGTTGGGAGACCTAAGTTTCATACACTAGTAGTTTACTAATAATAACAATTATCACCTTAAAAGATAACCATATAAACTGTCAAGCCAAATTTCATCCAAATCGAATAAAGCGTCCGAATATTATAAGCAAAATTAATTTTTATTCGAAGAACTTTGAAGCAGAATTCTGGCTAAATGGTACACTTTCCGGTAGAAGCAAGTTTGGTTAAATCGTCTTATTTCAGCCTCAGGAATCTGTGGTTAAGCCATGTCCCCCTATTTAAGAGACACCCTGTATATATATTTCTAGTGCTCGGAATACCAGTGGATCCATATGACCACCCGCCCACCCGTATTTTAGTGAATTCGGGTCGGAACCGATTCTTCACCCATAAGACCGTATTACCCGTAAGAACTACTCTCATATTACCCGTAAGACGTATTATTACGTTGCTATCTGTTTAAATAATCATACCGTTGAAAAATAATTTTATTTAATTAAGATAATTTATTTGATTAAACACTTCACATAGGTAATACAATTAATATTAAAAGATAAGTTAGTAATTTGTACAATAATAAGACAAGTAAAACATATCTCGTTTTATAAGACAGATACCATTACGGGTAATATGGGTTTGTGGTTCTTACGGGTAATATGGGTCTGTGGTTCTTATGGGTGAAAAATCGGTTCCGACCCGTATTCCATTTGATCCGGGTGGGTGGTTATTTCCTATATAACTAGCCTATATATTTCTGTTACTAAAAAAAAAACTTGATTCAAAATTTGTAATTCTGTCATTTATATAATAGTTTTTCATGTTTTTTATACATATTATTAAAGAAAATTACATATATTTAAACTTTATATGCAATAAAAGTATACACAAAAAAATAGGATTGGGTTAGTTTTAATTTAATAACCTGGAATTCATTAAATAATAAGAATGTCCTGACTTATTTTTTACGGAAAACACTCCTCATATACTCACTTTTACACATTCTAATTAGTTTTTCCCAAGTAAAACAATAGTGCCGTAAAAACACAATAAAAGCTTACGGCACGATATTTCTCCGTAAGACACAATGCAAACTGAAGGTTTGGTTGTCCAAGATCAGCTGGTGGCCGCCATGTTGAAACGTCACGTGCAGGTGCCCTATTATGGACTGGAGATTTCTACACTGTTGCCAATTCAGGGGCAATGTTGAAAATGCTAAGCTATGAAGTAGCGGCAACACCGCAGGGCAAAGGACAGAGTGTGGAGAAGGGAAAACGTTGAACATCAGTCCATAATCATTTGACGGCGAGTATAGTGATTTAGGAGTAGAATTAAACTATCTGTAATTTTTATTTGAAAACCGAAGTAAGTTTATGTGTTAGAAAGTAAAACAACATGATATTCATTAATAATAACTAGTTTTACAGTTTTATTTATTAATTTTATGCTCAAATTCATTTGGCAACACAGACAAGGTACACCACAGAGATACACAAGCTGTACTCTTGGCAATCTTCTTTGGGCCCTACAAGCAAATGTGAAAGTCACGTGGCTGTCTGCGCCTCATTTCTCAAAATCATTTTAGCTGTCAGGCCCTGCTCTGACATAACCTATTTCTATTTATTGTCTAAATGACATGTCAAGTAGTATTCCTATTCCGCCTTCACCTGGTGTGGGATAAAAAGATCCCAGAATTGTTTTGCCAACTAAACTCCATCTAAACTCTGGTGTACTGTAAATTATTAGTCGGTTTGGTGAACAAACCATGATTTCATAGGCGCCAACTACGGAGAAATTAAGAGAAATGCAAAAGTTTTGATTTGAATAAGGCAATATTATTGAATCCTTTTTAGACATCCTCAACTTTATAATAAAAATATACAGTACTTGCAATTCATTATTTTTGATAACATTTTCTTTAAACACATGTAAATTCAAACATAACCTATATTTCAGGTACGTTTGAAAATATGTTGAAAAAATCTTTAAATTTACTTTATACAAGCAGACATTTACAAATTAAAAAATCATGGAATATACATGAAAGGAATGTGTCTCATACTCTCGACGAGAATAAATATCAACAAGAACAAAATCACACTAATTCAAAAAAAGAGTTATCCGAAGAACAACAAAATAAGCTATATTTCGTTAAAGATGATCCTAATGTTTTTGGAACACTGAGAACAGGCGCTAAAGGCTTAACAAATGAAAACTATTTGGAAGACGAAGGAGACAAACAGGAAGAAAAATTGCTTCAAAATCCAGTTCCATATTCGAAAAAATTGAGTACTAAACAATATGCTGAAATGATAAAAACACATCTCCGTAAAAGGCAAATAAAGGAGGCCATAGATTTGTTAGAAGTAAGAATGATTCAAGAAGATAAAGTAAAACCAGAGAGTTATATTTATAATTTAGTATTAGGGGGCTGTGGAAGAGTAGGATATACCAAAAAAGCTTTTAAATTATTTAATGATATGAAAAAAAGAGGCTTATCCCCCACAAATGGAACCTACACAGCTTTATTTAACGCCTGTTCCAATAGTCCATGGATCGAAGATGGTTTGAGTAGAGCTTCAAAACTTCGCGAATTAATACAGGAAAAAAGCGTGATATTAAATGAAACAAACTATAACGCAATGATAAAGGCGTTTGGTCGATGCGGAGATCTTAAAACAGCATTTTGTTTAGTAGACGAAATGATACAGAATAATATTTTACTAAAAGGAGACACTTTAAATTTTCTTTTACACTCTTGCATCAGCGACAAAGACGCCGGATGTAGACATGCTTTACTTGTATGGAGGAAATTTCATCAGAAAAATATCAAACCTGATATTTATAGTTTTAATTTGATATTGCGGTGTGTTAGGGATTGTAGTATAGGTGATGTCGAAACTATGAATAATTTATTACAATCTCCTGAATTTAAATTGCCAGGACAAAATAATAATCTGCAATTAAATACATCAAAAAATGATGTCAATACATTAACTCCAAAGGAAAGTATTATATCTTTAGTTGAAAATAAAAAAGAAAATTCAGTTGGACAATATTGGCCAAACTTATTAGCCCCTATTCCAAATTTAGGAAACCTTATTCAACTTAAAGAAATCACGCGGGCAGAAGATCGACTTTTGTTAGTCGGAGGTTTAACAGGATATTTAGAAAATATGAAACAATGTAGTGTTAAACCTGATATTAAAACATTTACCCAACTGTTGGATTGTATCCCCAGTACATTATCTGCAGAAAAAGTTTTATTATCGGCCATGAAGAAAGAAGGAATTAAATTTGATGTAGATTTCTTAAACATGCTCATTAAGAAACGAAGCATGCGTCTTGACTATGAAAACGCAAAGGTAAGAATTTATATCAGGGATTTGTTAACTACTGGATGGAGCAAGTGTATATCGATATATGTATTTCTTGTGTACCCAGCTAGATTAAGAGAGAACACAGGAAGTGTGAGTGAGAAAGATGTAGATAATTCCACTTTAGACAAGTGAATTTGATATTCATGTCTGTCATATTCACATCTGTCAAATTCACGTCAAGAATTAATTGTGTTTAAGTATATTTGATCATGAAACGTGAAATAAGTACGAATACATCTAATGCAACGCTAAATTAGAACACCTATAAGAATATAAGTCGCTTATTTGTCAAATTATTTTTTTGAAGAAATCATAATTTTAATCATAACTTACTAATGAAACGACACAGCACCGTTCATCACATATTTTGATACACAATTTTCAACACAACACCTTCGAACCATTCTCATATATTAAAATAATTATATTTCAATAATGATATCAAGAATAACCTAAAATCTGTCAAACCTGTCAAACAAAAGATTTGACAAGTAACGGAAACAAAGACAACAAATCGGAATTATGTATGACTATCTCTGTCGATCTGGCCGGGTACATGGTAAAGATTCACTCGCTCCATCCAGTAGTTAACAAATCCCTGATTTATATACATTCTTTACAATAAAATTAATATTTTATTTTGAAGGATGTAGTGACAACTTTATTTAAGCCACCAAAACTTAGGCCAGATTTAATTACTTATGGAGTATTGGCCTTAGGATGTGAAACGAAAGAACAAGCAGAAAATTTAATAGAAGAAATGACAAATGCTGGATATAGGTAAAAATATAATATGTACTCTTATATTATGGCGCTATATCATTCGATTTTGGTCGCTATTGTAAGCAACAAGTTTTGTCAAAAACCAAATAGCACGAAAAATGAGGTAATTCTACAAAAACCAAATTAAACCTCCCCTGCATTTGAAAATAATTTTGTAAGGAGTTTGAGATTATTTTAACAAAAAAAATGCAGAATTTAAATGTATTTTTTTAATCTTACGGGAAATAGACAATTCCCGCATTAGTGTGGGAAATAATTAAAATATTTTTTTGTTCTCATGATCGCTTAAAAATAACATGTATAGCCGTCGAAGAATGTAGTAACTTCTCAAAAATTTAGGCCCATACTCTCATTTCTTGAAGTAGTTCTACTTCCCAAAATCGGTACTTTAATATTAAAAATTAGAGAAATAAAAATAAATTAAAATAGCACTTATTTCAAAGGTTTCATTTACAGAAATATGAAACCTGATCTTATCTATTCATAAAATAAAATTTAAAAAATCGAAATAGCGGAAGTAGCACTACTTAAAATTTTTGTAACAAATACTAGAAATTAGTGATTCTGAAACAAATCCAATTTGCATGAAGCTTCACGTTTTCACAAGTGCTGCAAATAAGATTTTTTTCTGCAGTCGTTCAAAAAAATAAGAAAAATTACAAAATGTATTTCAAATTTTTGACATATTTGCTACTTGTACGGCTATCCGTAATATTTTCCTCAATTAAATTATGAAATTCATTGTTGGTATTTCCGAAATAATTCATACAATTTTCCAGTATACCGGGTGTCTACTTTTTTCCCGAACATAGGAAATTCAATGGTAAATTTGATTTGGCGATATTTCTTTATCTATTAATTTTAGAATAAAATTATTTAGATTGAAAAACTGCATCGATTGAGTATAAAGTTTGTTGCTAATTGTTTCTCATCCACGAGTTACAGGCAAAAGAAAATACACGATTTAAGGCAGTTATCAGAGTGCGATGAAAAAATAAAAAGAAAACAATATCTGTTTCTTATTTGTGACATATCTCTATTTTATTATTATTATTAGAATAATAGGAAGGCAATTTAGAATAATAAAAAATATCAAAATTACTATTAGTGACCTTGGGAAGGCTCGGCGTGAGCGGCCATCTTGGATCAAAGGTGCAAAAATGAGTTTTTCGCTATTATCTCAAAAACAGTGGACGTATTAAATGCACAATAATGTTTATCTTTAATCGTGTCCAAATTTTAGAAGAAAAAAGGAAAACTAAGCCGATTTGCATTTTCCAAATTTTAGTGAAATTTTATACGTTTAAATTGTTAATAAATCGTTCATTGCTCATCAGAGCAAAAATCGTTTAACATGACATGAAGGAGAATTCCAAGCAGAATTAAAATTTTTAAACCGGGGTTCCATATTTTTAACCGGGTCAGAGTGGTTGATGAATTTGTGGGAAAGAGTTGAAAAAAATTATTTAAAAATCATTGAAGTATTAAAAACTTAATATTGTGTATATTTTGAGTGATTAAATTTTCTTTCATAAATTGTTGTTCTGGTTACCTATTTTAGAACATAACTCTTTGAGAGTTTATCCTAGATAAAAAAATGTAAGAACCCTTTTTGTAGAAAAAGTTCCGAGTTTTAATTTTGTATTCTTGTAAAATTTTGATACGGGTCACTGTTTTCGAGATAGTAGAAAAAATTCATTTTTTGCACCTTTGATCCAAGATGACGGCTCACGCCGAGCCTCCTCCTATGTTCGAAAAAAAAGTAGACATCCGGTATAGAAACTTATTTTTATTGTAGTTAATATATGTATTTGCAATTTTTCAGCTTAAATATAGAAATATTAGGTGCTATGTTGAAACAAGCATGTATTAAAATGAATTTTATATATGTATTAGAATTAATGGAACTTGCTAACAAACACAAAATAAAACCAAATAAAATTTTTATACAACATTTGGAAGATCTATATAAAAGATCTAAACGTGAATCCAAAGAACCGGTAGGAATCAACACATTTACCAATTTTAATTTTATAACAAATTATACTTTTAGAAAGGAAAATTTTTCACGAATGGTTTTCGATTATTCAGAATGCGTTACAAAATCTGGTTACAAGAAGTAGAAATGGATAAATCTGAAGAAATTCATCCATGGGAACAATTCCGAAAACCAACAGAAACTAACGTGAAAAACTACAAAGATCCAGTAGAACACTTCAAACCTAGAATAGCATCAAGATATAGACAGAAAACTGGAACACGTGTTCAATAAATTGTAAGAATTTTTTCCTTTTTATTTATTTTATACCAAATCCTCATCATACAATTACCAATTATATTTTAATGTGGTGTAGTTTACGATTAAGTTCCTCAAATTTGAGAATTTTTCTGATGAAGAAATCTCCGTAACGGTTGGCGACCTTGGTATCCGCAATATGAATCATGTCGTTATCGATGTAGAAATCAACCTGCACAAATATACAAATTTAGAGTCAAAATAAGTTTTAAATAATAATATACGCAACAAGTGCAGAAAATGGGACTTTTTGAATGAGTAGTCTGTTGCAAAAAAAGCCCCTTTCTGCACGAGTTTCCTACACTATTTTCTACTACCATATCTTGCAACTGTAACAAACAAAATAACAAAAATAAGACATTTTATACATGTCGAAAACTAGGACAAAAAAGTGCTACCTTCAACACGAAAATGAGTTCAAATAAGGGCTCTAAAGTCTAAAATACCTACTACTCGAGAATGAGCCGATTTCACATTTTAAATGAAAGTTTATGCAATATTTTTGATAGTAATAAACAAAAATAATAATATATTTTCGTAAATAATTAATTAAAAAGATAGGCGCGAAAAATACGAGATGAAAAACAACAGATTATATATGATAAGCTGTATGAACTTTGATGTCACATTCTGTTTCAGATCAAGTGACTTTTTCAAAATATTACAAAAAATTTCAATAATTAACTGTGCTATTTCAAATTTGAGGCTATTTAAATATTTTTTATTAAATTTTGATGTTTTAAACTGTCATTATTAACTCCATAGCAACAACTATAAGTAACATTTTATTCACAAGTGTATTCATGTTTTTTATTCAATTTTGACGATTTAAACTGTCATTATTAACTCCATAGCAACAACTATAAGTAATACTTTTTTCACAAGTGAATTAAATTTTTTTAAATCATTCTCACATTTTTTTAATTCACTCTGCAACAAATAATGCATTTAAAATAACATCAGGCACGAAATTAACACTTACCATAGTTTTTAACAGACATTATCAGCCATTTTCATTATTTTTCACGGCACAAATGACAGACAATAAAGCTTTTTAAATAGATGACTAGACATCTATCAGCGACAATTGTCATGCACAGCCTACTAACTGATTAGTTTTTTTATTTTGTCAAAATTAAATATAATGGTTTTTACTATTATTTCGTCAAAATTGAATAAAATTTTGTACAAACCACGTGCGCTAAAAATGTTTATTCATTCGAAGAAATTAACTCACTCGCCCTAACTGGCTCGTGAGCTAAACTTTCTTCTCATGAATAAACATTACCTTAGCTCACTTTGTGTGTAAATATCTATTAAATCACTCTCACAAAATTTTAACTCACTGTGCAACAAATAATGCATTTAAAATTACATCAGGCACGAAAATAACACTCACCACAGTATTTATCAGACTTATCAGCCATTTTCATTATTTTTCACGACACAAATGACAGACAATAAATCTTTAAATGGATGACTTGACGTCTATCATCGACGACTAACTGATTAATTTTTTATTTTGTCAAAATTAAATATTATAATGGTTTTTATTATTATTTCGTCAAAATTGAATAAAATATTATATAAACCAGGTGAGCTAAGAAAGTTTATTCACTCGAAGAACTTTCTTCTCATGAATAAACATTATCTTAGCTCACTTGGTGTATTAAAATTTAGGACTTAGGCTTATAAAAATTCTTGCAACAGCCCTATTTTATTATAATGGTTATATATAGTTGCAAAACGAATTAAAACACATTCCACAATTTGAAATTTTATAAATATTGCTCATTTGTAGTTATAGCACTATAGTCTGGAAGTTCGATTTTGATTAAATATGGATTATAAAAACAAAATATTTTTAGAGACTTAGGTGTAGAATATAATTATCTGTAATTTTTATTTGAAACTTGAATTTCTGACAGTTCAAAAGATATGCACCCCAATTTGTGTTTTAATGTGATATTTTATCGAAAAGTATAATATTGTCTTAAAAACCATTTATAGCGTTCATTTAGTGAAATAGAAAAATAGAAAAGGTAAAATTTGACTTAATTTTTGAAAAAAAAAAAAATTATGCAAATATCTACTTCCGCGCTCTAATTTTGTGCTTATTTATTAAATTTTGGCAAAAAGAACACATTGGAACAAAAAAATTGAATTTCAAGAGTAGTAGGTATTTCAGAATACAGCCCAAATAAGCTAACTTTTTTGAATAAATAATTGTCCTTACCTCTGATCCGGATTGGAACTTTCCCTCGAGTCCAGAAGCTCCTTTGGTCCACACCACATTCTTCATCTTGTGTTTGAAGCAGAGCAAATGGATCAACAGAGTTCTCATCTCTTTATCGAGATCCCATTTTGAGTTATCGGCATTACGTTGAGTCTGGCCCATAAAAGTAGCCAGTTTGCTCAATGGGAGTGTTGTATACAGTTTTAAATAACTTCTAATTGTCGGAAGCATCCGTTGCTGTTGAACTTCATCCATAAAGACTTGCGTTTGATGTTTAATGGCCTCTTTAGTGTAATCTTCTGGAGGTGCGTCTGCAGGAGGAGGCACGGGGGACAAAAATTTCGGACATGCATAAAGGAAACAGTTTTCGAATTCTGTCAAGTCGCCATATTGCATCTTATACATCTTTTCATGGTAGTTCTTTTCGCGTAAAACTTGCTGAATTGATTCGTCAATACATTGAGGGTGCAAAACTAAACAAATAGCCAATAGATTGTACATTTGATCAGTTTGTTTGTTAATTTGGTCGTTTTGATAACTGCGAGAGCTGAATAATTGTTTAGTGCGTTGGATGTATAATAAAATTGAACTAAATGTGCGAATAGCATCAGAATATCTTCTCATCATCATATATGCGAAACCTACGTAGTATGAAGTCGAAATTTGGCACGCGGGTACATGAGAATACTGAGATTTTTTATGCAATTCAATATTTTCTAAAACTTTAATAGCTTGGTAATAATCTCCCAAAAGAGAATGCAAGCGCAATAATCCAACAAGTGAGAAATATCCCAACATTTTGTATAAAGAATGGCGCCCGAATTCTCCCGCAACAGAATCGGGATCGCCACCACTGGCGTAAACTTCCAATTGTCGTTTAATATTGGATTTATCCACCAATGAATGCAATACATTCAGAATGCACAATACATTCCAAACTTTGTTGTTAGCGTTTAGAGTTTCTAACTCTTCTGGATTTTTCTTTTGCAATCTAGCCCGGTATTGCGCAAAAGACTGAAACTGATAAACGAATTCATCTACGAGTTCCCAAAGCCATTGGTCAGGCAATTCCAGCGGGACTGGATTTTCAGCGCTCAAAATATAGTTAAACAAATCGCAATAATTAAAGAATGAGTTAAAGCGTTGCTCTAAAGTCGGTCCACCTTGAATTCTAGCGTAAATGTGGCGAAAGTACAATTCTTTGTACAATATCATGAATACCTAATAAACAAAAAAATAAGTTACCTTGACTTTCATGACGTAATTGTACAAAGTGCATTAGATTATAACCACACATCAGCCACACATTTTAAAGCATATCGATTGAAACGCAAATGATCTGGTAGTGTTCTCATATAAAATATTTACAAAGATAAGATAAAACTAAGAAAATCAATAAGTAAATATATGGGAAACACAAAGCGGAAGACATTCATTTACGAGTGAATCATGGAGCAATACAAAAACAGTGTTAAGAATTTCCTACAAGATGGGCTTCAATCCGGATCAGAAATGATTGAAAGAGGATCGAGCAGTAAGTGAACAAATAAACGAAAAGTCTTCAACCCCTGAATATTCAAAATGCATGCACAGAATCAGTCAAATTTCAAATATTCAACCGCACCGGCAGAATCGCCCGAATCATTCAAAAACCGAATACGTTTGCATGGCCAAGCGGAGGTCTTTTTAGGTTATGAATATTCGGGCGTTGATTATGCACCCCATATAAACTTACCGGATCATGATCAACAACAATCGCAACTTCACTCTCATCGGGCCAGGGCCGTTTTTCAAAATACTGTTCTGTGAGTTTCGGGAAAGAATTTTCGTACAAATTCTGAATATCAAAGATTAATCCTTCACTTATAACATTTCGGAAGTAAGTTAAGAATTTCTTAACCATTTCAGGCATTTTATAATACTGCCTGTCATATTCAATGTCCAGGTGTGGGTCCCCCGTATGGGGCTCATAGTCGGCCCCATAGGTGTAGTCAAACCCCTGCAAAATAATTGGAATTCATATTTATATTTCGTCGTTACCACATGGTTTCCGTGAAATACAGAAACAGATGGTTATGTTTAATTCAAGTATTTTGTATATAAAAATGAAGTAACAATACCTGTTCATATTCCTCCGAATACATTTTGGATAAATTTTCTGTCTTCTGCATTTAAATTGAAGAAATTATTACTTGTGTCAACGAACCAGTGTAGAACTTTTTCTACACTAAAGTGCCGCCATATTGCTGCGTTTCGTTGAGTTCGAGATTTCTTCTTATTTTTCCTCGTGAACTACTTCAGTGGCAGATGAAAGGGTTTTTCGTTTTAGGTAATAATAATATTTACAACAATTTTTCTCAATAACAACTTAATAGAATTACATGGAAATATCGCGATATATTTAAAAATAAGTAATACTTAAAATATTACTAAATAAGATATTTTCTGTGCATTTATTTGAAAAGAGCCCCTGCCCCTATTCCATTTTAAGCTCGCGCCGCCTCTGTTAAACATCAAGGACAAATCTGTCAGTCAAGATTAGAAACAGAGTAGATTTTTCCTTGAAATATAAATGTTTTAAAGTTGTAGATCTGAAACGTTTTAAACATAAGCTAGAAAAGTACAATATTGCTGCTCTTATAATTGTGTAATTTCAATAATACTCATGTTTAGTGGTAAGAAAATCATTTGTTTTAAAATATGACAAATCAATACCTACCGAAAATATTTAGCAAATTTCAATGAATGTCATAATGTAATGGTTTGGTTTTTTACACAATCATTTTCGACAGTGTTCAGAAATCTTCTAAATTTTGAAACTCCTGCAACTAAAGTCCTAGAAGTTAAGCCGGATGTCTACTCTACAAGAGATGTTTGTTACCGAGAAGATGGTTTGGTTCTTTACGAACCATCAAAGAATTCGAAAAGGGATAAATTGCAGTATGAAGTGGTACTGCACCGACCATACACGGAATCCATGAATATGGCATTTAGGTAAGTAATATTTTTATGTGTGAAAAACTAGTGGTGTACATACATAAAATCACGCTTATCCCACTTAGTGGGTTAACATAAACCCAAAAATTGTAACAATAAGGATAAGAATAAGAGCTCATCTGAGTCACTCCATTCTCTTAAGAACACACATTTTTTTCTCGTCAGCTACACTCATAATTGTATTCATACATGTTTTTTTTTTTTTATTTTCACCTTAGTTACTCTCCTTTTATGCTTTTTCGTTCATGCCCAGTATTCACTTCCACAAAACAAAACAGGCACTAGTACTCCATTATATGCACTTAATCGAGCCTCTCTTACAGTGATGTAATGTTTTATTATAGTTTGTACAGATCTGCGACCAAAGAAGAGGCAGAATTACGGTTTATAACATATAAGGATAAAGTTCCACAGTTTGTAGATGCGAACAAAGACGTAATTAATATTTTTATCTGTTACACGATCTGAACTTTTATTCTAAATTTATTTTTAGATGTGCACTACGTATGGATTACAAAAAATATGTGATGAGCTAACTGTACACCCTACGTGGACTTTAGCACATTTGGCAGCTCATTTAGGATTATCAGAGTCATTTAATAACCCTATAATAAGTAATTATTTAAATAGTTCAGATTCCGTGACAGGAATGTCGCCCTTACAAGTTGCAGTCTCTTCTAATAATATAAAAACTGTAGACATGTTAGTTAATTCTCAGTCGTCTTTAGAACATTTGGATCATAATGACAATAGCGTATATCACTACGCCTCAAGTACCAATAAAGATATTATTATGGTAAGTGAAAATAAAAGTTGTCCGATTCAGTATAAGTAGGGTTTCTCATTTTTCGAGAATTATATTGTTTTAATTTTCTGAGAATTCTGAAGAAATTTGAGAAATGTACATAATTTACACTGATAATTAAGTTTAATGTTTTATTTTCCGTGAGCGACTTCGAATTTTTAAAATTTATTTTAATTTATGAATGGACAAAAACAGATATACTTTTTAAAAAAAAATTAAACCTATAACATTTCAAATAAGTGGTATTAAGATTAAAGTTGATATTTCGCAGTTGTAGTAGTTAATTTTGTGGCACTAGCGTTACTTCAAGAGATAATTATCTTAGAATAATAATAGTAATAATAATAATAATAATAATAATTATAGTCATATAAGTATCCAGTTTGGTTTCGTTATTACCTCATTTCCGTTTAGACTTAGAGCTGTTTGAGGACATAAATTTACAAATTATTATCTTCGTACTTTTAACTTTCCGTCACCTTTAGGTAAGGAAGTTATTGTCTTTGGTCAAAAAATTCGGCGGTGAGTTTTAATCAATAAGCATGTTTTAGGCTCTCTAGAATACAATTTTAATAGTTTTACAATGATGTCTGTATGTGTGTGTGACAAAAATTTCTCCGACTATAACTCATGTTTTATTTAAACTTCTTTTCTATATGTTTTAATCACTTTTTTTATAAATGATAAAATATATTACACACTTTCAAAATCCGCGTAATTTCCCGGGCTTGATGACGCAACCGAACCCAGCTCTCTTTTATTGGCCGACACTATAAGTAGGCTTTTCCACCATCAATCCAGTGACTGCCAGATTGTTTCACTGGTGTATTTGGTTATGGGATTATGCGGCTACACGCTATTATTTTTACAAATACTTAAACTGTACAATATACTAAATTTAAGATAAGTAAAAGAAAGGAAAATAAGAACAAAATGAAATTTTCAAATTTAACAGTCGCACAACATTGACAAATGGTTTAGAACCTCTGATAACAACAGCCAAGGCAGCAGTTGCTGAGAAAGAAAGCACGATATAATGTCGTAAGGCGGGAAACGCTGGATACCAAATATTTGGCTTTTTTATTTCCATAAGTGCGCTTTGTAAAAAGCCAAAGATTAAGATGGTTAGGGCATCTGGTCAGAATGTCAGAAGAAAGAAACCCAAAAAAGATCTTCAAATGGACACCAACAAGAGCAAGATCAAGAGGAAGGCCAAGAAAGAAATGGTTAGACAATGTATCAGCAGACTTAAAAACTCTAAAAACCAACAATTGGAAGCAGTTATCCGAGGACAGGCCCAAGTGGAGAAGACTAGTAGAGCAGGCGAAGACCCACCAAGGGTTGTAAGCCGAAAGAAGAAGAAGAAGATTTCCATAAGAAGCTGTTTTTTTAAAAAAGAAAAATTAACGAATTTCTGAATTTAAAAATACTGTAACATATAAAAAATCGTGGAATCCCCATTATAATTTATAATAATAATAATAATAATAATAATAATAATAATAATAATAATAATAATAATATAACATCATTTTTCCGCTAAATTAATTTTAAAATTGAAAAGGAAAAAGCTTTTAGATTCAGAGTGCCTGACAAAAAATATGTCACTTCAATCAAAAATAAAACATTTCTCAAATTTCTTGGGAAATTTTAGTAAATATCTCGAGATATGAGAAAACAAATTTCTTGCTAATTTCTGGAGAAATGTAATCCCAGACTTTATTTACAGGCTTTAAGTAAAGGATCAGCTCGTTGTTTAAATTCTCGTAATAAAAACGGGCATACTCCGTTACACATGGCTTGCATGGCAAATAAACCCGACTGTGTTAAAGCCCTTCTTTTAGCTGGAGCAGACGTTAATCTCACTTGTACCAAGGCATCATCTTGTGCGGAGGGCCCACCAGGGTATGTAGGCGATTTTATGCAAGACCATCCGAATAAACTTTACCAACAAGATATGAAATTTGGTGGGACGCCTCTGCACTGGTCTTGCAGTCGTGTAGTAATTGAATCTTTAATCCAGAAAAATTGCAATATAAACGCACTTAATTTCGATCAACGCACTGCATTGCATATCATGGTAATGAGAAATCGTCTTGAATGCGTGGTAGCACTTTTGAGCAATGGAGCCGACCCAAATTTTGGCGATATGGACGGGAACACTCCCTTGCATTTAGCAATCAAAGAAGGAAATTCATCTATCATACAATCATTAATTGTGTTTGGAGCAAAATTAGATCTTCTTAATAATGACGGCGCAACAGTTCGCCATCTTATAACCCAAGATCAAGCCCCGAAAATTCTTTACTTCCTTCATGCTGTTGGAGCACCACGTTGTTCCCAAGATATGAACGGTTGTACCGAAGCTTGTGCGTGGAACGGGACCTATGGTGGAATTCCGCCACCACCTGTAATCGGACCAGCGAACAGAGATGTGTTGAATCAAATGTTGAGTGTGGCTGGAATGGAAGTATGTGCGGAAAAGCATGGAAATAAGAAACCAGTTGGAGGAAGGTTGTTGTGTTTAGATGGGGGCGGTATTAGAGGATTGGTACTTGTGCAGATGTTGCTGGAATTGGAGAGGATTGTGGAAAGGCCGATTGTGAATTGCTTCGACTGGATTGCAGGTAAGAATTCATCATTTTAAGTTACATATACAACCAATTTGGACTTTGTATAATTTTAACGTGAAAAATTTTGGGGGTTATCCATTTAAAAAAATCTGCATTTATTTATGGCCTATTGTCTATTATTGAATTTTTATATAAATTATATACATAATTATTTCTTCCCGTATAATTGTGTTATTGGCGCAAATTTCTTTTCTATATGTTTTATCACTTTTTTTATAAACGCTAAAATATATTACACTCTTTCAAAACGCGAGGATTTTTCCGGGCTTGATGCGTACCGAACCCGGCTCTCTTTTATTGACCGACATTGTAAGTAGGCGTTCCAATCATCAAACTAGTGATTGCCAGACTGTTCCACTGGAGTATTTGATTATGGTGGTTATACGGCTACACAGTATTATTTTTACAAATACTTAAATGCCAATAAACTATAACTACAATATACTAAATTTAAGATAAAAGAATAGAATATAAGAACAAAATGAAATGGTTTAGAACCTCTGATAACAGCAGCCAATACAGCAGGTGCTGAGAGAGAATGCGCAATATAATGCCACTGCTCTCCACCACTGGGTTCGCTTAGGCCACGTTCAGAGAGAAAGCAGGTTTCCCGCTTCAGCGTAACAAGCGCGTGAAAAACCGGTTAAGCCGAAGCAGGCTGGCACAGGTTATGTCCACACAGAAAACAGGCCATACTGCTCGTAATGTCAAGTGTTTTTGGTTTTACTATATTTTTTAAAAATTGAAGTGAATTGAAATAAGGCCATTTAGATTTGAAAATTTTGTCCGCCGAATCCCCCGATCGTGGCTCTGGAATTTTCCAATTTCGACCGAAAACTGGTCCCTTAAATATTTCCATTTCTTCTTTAAAATATTTTCTAAATAAGTTAAATGTATTTATGTAATTAATAAAACAGAAATCGTATTTTCAGGTGATATTTATGTCTCATACCTTCACATTTTATATTGATAGAAATATCTCCCCATAATTTTTCTATAATTTTTCTATTAGAATGACATTTGTAAAATTTGTTCCAAATTGCTTCCCTTTTTGTACTTCCAATATTAGAATATCCATATCAATGTTCTTTCTGAACACATTTTGTGCTTGTTTACTTTAACCTGCTCAATAAGAATATTGGTAAGCGAGTAAATCGGAAACAGGTAATCTGCTTTCTCTCTGAACATACCCTTCGTAAGGCGGGAATCGGTGGATACCAAATATTTACCATTTTTTTTTTCTTCCATAAAAAGCCGAATTTTAAAATAAGAAAAATTAAGGAATTTTTAAATTTAAAAATACTATAAACATATAAAGAAATCAAAAAATTGTGGAATCCCCCATTAGAAATAATTGACGAAATTAGTAAGAAAAGTAAAAGAACCTGATTTAAAGTGACCTCCGCTTGACCTCGTCCACAGTCCACGCATTCGGTTTTAGAATGATTTGGGCGAAGCGCTTTTTGGCGATTCGCGATCCTGTTTTTGAATATTCGGGATTTGAATGATTTTGTAAATGCATATTCTGGTTTTGAATATTCGGGCGTTGAAAACATTCCCTACATTTTTAAAACTCGTCAGTCTGTTTTGATTACAGAAATAATTTGAGTATATTGACTTGTGTTAATTTCTCTGTTTTATATGCCGTCTCTTAATTAAAAATACACAAAAGTTTCCGGATTATTCGGACTGATTCGGACTTTCGATCATACACACTTCATCTCATTTAGAGTGGATAAACGGTTTTTCAGTGTTCCTGAACAAGAAAGTAAAAATGCAATCGTGTTTTTTTTTGTAAAAAAGAAAAAATAAAGGTAGTATTAGTTTATAAATGTTAAGCTTTTTGTTTTTTCTTAATTCATATTAATATGACAGCAGTTTATAAAAAAAATTAAAGTAAAGAATTAAAAAAAAGTACTAAATAGGTATATTTTCCCTTTTTTCTGTTTAGCTGATTTAAACAAGATTTATAAACTAATCTGCAATTTACATATTTTACTTTTTACTAGTTAAATTTATAATCTAGTACTAACTTATGAAATTTACATATTTTAGGATTTACTAAAAATATATTTACGCTTAACATAGGACAAGCTATTTTTTTTTTTTTAATTTAGATTTCAAATAAATAATAAAACATTGAGTATTACATTAAACTGAATTTTTAGAAATTTAGAAGTAAACTAAAATATTATTACAAATTAATTAGAAAGTAAGGGGCTAATAAATTTTATAAAATAATATTAAAAAGTATTTAAAATGAAGGCATTGAAAGCTTGGCGTATAATATGGGCTTCTTGTTATAATAGTTTATCCTAAAAGCAAATATCAATTTTCATATTTAAATTAATTTGTACAAAGTTAAAAAAAAAAAAAAATTGCTTTAATGTTGATAAATAAGTATAATAAGGAATTTACTATATTCATTATAGATTTGGTCGTATATTAAACGTTAATAAAAAGTATTTTAATTTATTAAAACGTATCTAGGACGAACTATATTCAAGAGAGGCTCGTATAGTTAAAATTATAATATTTTTTTTGTCCTTTAGGAACAAGTACCGGCGGAATTCTAGCTCTCGGTTTGGCATCCGGCAAAAATTTAACAGAAATCCTCTGTTTATACTTCCGTATGAAGGAGCATACTTTTATTGGTAGTCGTCCATATCCCAGTGAGGCTTTAGAAAACATTCTGAAAGAATGTTTCGGGTCTGATACTGTCATGGCTGACATCAGACATCCAAAATTGTTGATCACTGGTGTTCTAGCTGACAGAAAACCCGTAGATCTGCATCTTTTCCGTAACTATGAAAGCCCCAGTGATATCTTACAAGTGGAACACAATAGCCCGTACGAATTACCGCCTCCTCCAGAAGAGCAGCTTTTATGGCATGTTGGAAGAGCTACAGGAGCAGCACCGTCATATTTTAGGGCATTTGATCGTTTTCTTGATGGAGGATTAATTGCGAATAACCCAACACTTGATGCTATAACAGAAATCCACGAACATAATCTTGCCCTGAGAGCCAAAGGACGTGAAGATGAAATAATTCCGCTGAAAGTTATCGTTTCGTTGGGTACTGGTGTTGTTCCAGTTACGCAGGTAATTAAATTAAATATCTTGACATTATATTTATTTGCATTTATATTCTACGGAAAAAGTAACATGTATTTATTTTTTCCGTGCTGGCACTCTTATTATAATACTGTATAAATGTTGTTAATATAAAATTCTATGGATTTTTCTCAAAAATTTCGTTATGTGATGGTTTGTAACGAATATATCGTTAAATAGAGCTGTTCAAATAATTTTATTTGTCTCAAGTACTGAATTTTAAAAGATATTGTTCTTTAAAGAGTCTCCAATTTCAATTTTTTTTAAAACAGAATGTGACATCAGAGAATATGCAAATCAACATGTGACAAACTATCGCCTATTTTATGTATATAAACAACGTAAACTGTTTTCCTATGGGCTAAAAATATTACTTTAATTTAAAATACTTTTAAAAAAATGTGAAACAGGCTCATTCAGAATTAAATTCTCTAGAGCAAATAAAAAATATATGTTCTTATTTAAAAGTTAGGTGCAATATTTTGAGAATTTCTGATATAAATTTATTTTTGCTGATATTACCAATTTTTTAAATTAAAATTGCACAATTTTACTTATTTAATCAAACAAATAAATAAGTTAAACCTGCACATTACTTTAAGATGGAAAATATTTTTTGATAATCATGCGGGAAATAAATGTTTCAAACTCAAAATCAGTGTGGAAAATGTCCTGTTCCAGCACTAGTGCGGGAAATAATTGAAACAAGATCGTTGTTTTGTTGATTGAAAGAAAATTATCATTATCGCTTAAAATTACATACATAACCAGTCAAATATGAGACGATATTTCAAAAATTTAAAATACCTACATTCCGTACTTTTACTTATCTTTGGACGTTTGCACAAAAAAATATCGTTTGCAACACATGCGGGAAAACTGATTCTGAAATTCAGTGCAAATTTTAAAACTCGATACGTTCGTTTGGGAAACTTATAGTTTCAGAATTACTATCTTCCCGCACTTGTTATAAAAATAACTATTTTCTACAACCGGGCGTAAAGTGTACTTTACGCATTCTTTGCAATGTGTAAAGTGTCAATTTTCAAACACTAGTGCGAGAATAGTATATTGTATAACTAGTGCTGAAAGTTGGATATTTCACACAAACGTAAAGTTTGAGCCACGAGCCGAAGGCGAGTAGTTTAATCACGTGAGTGTGAAATACCCTTTCAGCACGTGTTGTACACGATATTTTTCCGACGACTACAAAAAATAAAACAATATAAAATTTTTATAAAAATATTAAAACAGATTGGCAGGTAGCACAAGCCCTGTTTTAACTAAAACGCTGTTTTAAGAAATGTCAGATTTCATTATTTAATAACAAAAATAAATAGTATCAAATTTATCAAAATATGATTTTAAAGCAGAACATAGTTTGTATTCAAATAAATATTTTTAAAAAAATCGTTCTTTAAACATAAAGGTGAAATTAAATATTGAAATTTGAATTTGACATTTCTTAAAACAGTGTTTTAGTTAAAACAGGGCTTGTGCTACCAGCCATTATGTTTACATCATTGCTATCAGAATTCACCAAAAATTATGTTAAAATCTGATAAATCAGGCTATAAAATTTTTACATATAAATTTTTAGGTTAGTTCGCTCAGTTATCGCAGCGTGTGATAAAATCATAACACACAGTTGCGGACGCATCTGATTGGCTAACGAGCTTTCATTTCACACAGCTTTGGTAGTGATGTGCAATGACCAACTTTCAGTAATAGTTTAGCGTGTGAATTTATGTACTTTTCATAGTGGTCGTCGGAAAAAGTACTTTTCAAGCACTAACATTTCGATTATAGGGAAAATATTCTGTGCAACTTGTGTGTAAATAGTATATTTTATCTCGTGCTAATTTCAGCATTACGTCGCATTCAACTAAAAAAGTACTACTTTACACACTTCTGCTGCAACACAGTATTTATAATTTAAATACTTTTTATGCTTGTGTTTATTTATTCTAACTTTTACTTTATTTTTGAATGTATAACTTGTTTTCATCTATAGCAATAAAATAATTTTTATTATTATTACAGCTGAAAGAAATCGATGTTTTCCGACCAGAAAGTATATGGGACAGTGCAAAACTTGTAATCGGCATATCAGCCATCGGTGCGCTTCTTGTAGATCAAGTAAGTAAGCATAATTTTAGATTTTTTGTAAAATGTTTGAGAAATTTTGGTAATTTAGGCGACTGCAAGCGATGGCCGAGTAGTAGATCGCGCTCGAGCCTGGTGTTCCATGATTGGAGTTCCATATTATCGCTTTTCTCCTCAAATGTCCGAAGAGATAGTTATGGACGAAAAGTCCGATGAAAAACTAGTCAGAATGCTGTGGGAAACTAAGGTTTACATGTTCCAAAACATTGATTCCATGAAAGAATTAGCTGTTTTATTAAATAATTAATAAAATTATTATTAGGGCACCAATTTTGTTTAGATTAAGTAATTTTTGTATGTCTCGTGAAATTGATGTCTTGAAATTTTTTTATCTTGCAGTTATACGTGGAGCTATTGAACTTGAATGTTAATTAAATTGTTTTTAAATATTTATTGTTATGGAAATGTAAGGAAATATTAAATGTATACGTAATGTTTCTATAATAATTTTTTAATTGCGTCCTACTGTACATTTTACACTAAAATAAATTTACTATACATCATATCCGTACAAAGTACCTTCGTAGTATGCTTTCTGCATGTCCCCTGAATTTCTTCTAATCCTTCTACCAACTGGTTCTAAATCCGCGTAACATTTAGGAAACACTCTCTCTACAGCTTCTATAGCTTGCTCTTTAGTGACATTTCTTACAGCTAATACAGAATACATCGCTTTGGTTTTAACGCAATGCTCATGTTGCTGTTTAACTCTAAGCGGAGATGCGTCCCCTTGCGCCCAAGCGCTTAAAAAGCTACAATGAGTTAGATTTGCTGCTCTAATTTCGGTACAAGCTAAATGATCAATGTTTTTAAAGTCTAATTTGTTGTTGCAATAATCAAACATGTGGATCATTTCGTGAGTTAAGATTCCTTGGACAATTCCTTCGCTTCGGGCAGTGTTTTGGCAAATAACGACTTGGTTTACTAATGGATCGTATCCTCCACTTACTGAAGTATCGCAATATTCGCAAGAAATGTGTCTTCGAATATCAATTGCACAACCGGAACTTTTTAAAGCTCCCATCATGAGTTTTACGATTGGGCTGTTTTTAACACATTTATAAACGTTACGTTCGCATTTCATTTTGTCTATATCTTCTTTTCCTTCACCTCCAAATAAAACATTTCTCCAACCTGGTTTATGTTTCTCACCCCGTCTTTCCGGATACAAATCATAACCCCATTGTTTCTCATCTTGAACAAGATTGTGACTTTTATTTTCCTCATTTTTTGTTTCATTTGGTTTGATGTTATCGTTAACCGAAGTTCCTGCGATGGTCATCGTAATTTTTATTATAAATTAATAATTTATAAAATTAGAAAAGTTTTACAAAATTTTGGGGTTATAAAGTATGACAATGACAAGCATGCAGTGTTGCCAACTACCAGAAATAAAATTTCCGGTTTTTTATTTTTTACCTCCAGCCATACCGTAGGTAAAGGAGGTAATGTTTTCGGTTCAAAAATTCGAAAGTTTTTAGTGAATAAACTCGAATTAGGGTCCCCACAACACGTTTTTACTAATTTTACAATGATGTCTGTGTGTGTATATGTGACGATTTTTTCTTCCACGATAACTCGTATAAAACTTCCAAAAATTTCTATTTTCCATATTTAAACTTTCTGCATTAATAGAAAAAAGTTGATTAAATTTTGGATAAAATTGGTATACTTTACTTGAAGCCAATAACAGTTTTTAATGAAAAACTATATTAAAATATAATCAAAAACTTTTCAATTTTAGTATTTAAGACATTTAAGACTTTCATATCAAAGGGAATAGCATATTAGATTTTGGCTAAAATTGATAAACCGTAAGTAATACGTTACTTGAAGCTCTGAATAGGTTTTTGTAAAAAATATATTATAAATATAATCTAAAACTTTTCTAATTTGGTATTTAAAACTCGTATATAATTTGAAACAACATAGTAGATTTTGACTACATATGATAAACCGGAATTGGAACTTAATTTGGAGAAATTTTCGAGGAAAAATATAATAAAATATAATCCTGAATTTTGTATTATTTATTGGAATAACAAATTAGATTTTTTTTTACAAACACTCAACCGGAAGTGCTACTTAAAGGTCATTGCTATTTTAAACATGTAATTGGCGGGAGGACATGTGATAGCCACATAATATTTTTTAGTTATTATTCATTAAATATGTTTTTGTGCAGATTATTATGTACATAGGTATAATTGTGTATTCTCTGATAACTTTGACAAAAAAAAATATTGTCATTATAAATTATCAACCAAACGGCCATTCCCTTCATTATTTCCAATTGGCAACTCTGCAAACATGTGAAAACTGTTTAGTAATAAAATAAAAAATAAAAATCCCTATATAAATTATGTTTTTACTGGATATTCGATTGAAATGGATTTAAAAACAAATATATATCTACTCATATTAATACATTATGTTACATTATTTGTAAAACATTAAATATTTTATGCTTATTTGTTGAAATATTTTTATATTGAACCCACTACTTCGTTCCGCAAATGACAGTTTCTTTCCGCAAAGGATTTGATTGGTTGAAGTATCAACGGTTGCAGAAGTTGTTTGTAAATTTGAAAAGTGGCAGTTTGTGCAAGTTCGTACGACGTACGCGACAGATAATTTTAAAATAGCTTTAAAATTAACGGAACAAATGTTAATTTTTTAGTCCGCGATTATTGTAAGAGAAATGTATTTTCAGGTAAGTTAATTTGCAAATTATATCACTTAAATATACGCTTATTAAATGATTTTGAAGGTTGCAGTCACACCTCCAAATCTAAATCAAGTGACTAAAAAAGCACAACCTGCAACACCTCTAGAAGATGTTGCAGTTTTAAAACTAGCTCCATTTACTCCAAGCCCGAAGATTTTCTTCGAAAATGTTCCTGTTGGCGAGGTAGACGTTAAAAAGTTAATTATTCAGAATCCAAATGCGGTCAGAAATAAGGTAAAACTAATTTCAAGTGATGTTGTTTCGCAAAATGAAAAGAATTCTTTATTGATTGAATATTTTGTTGCAGTTGACAATCACTAAGTTGCCCCCAGCTGATCGCTATGTTTCACTCAGCTGGAATGAGGCAGAAGTTGAAGCAAATGAAGAAATTGTTTTGGAGCTGACATGGGCCCCAACAGAAGAAGGAAGTTGGAGAGAAGTTATAATAGTAAGAGACTGGAAGAATGTAGACCGAAATGTAGCCATTATCCTCAAATCTGTTCAAAGAAAGGTACGATTAATTAATTAGTTTCAACCGTTATTACCTTGTATGAAACAGAAAAATTAACGTATTTATAACTTATAAATTAATATTTATGAAGTAAAAAGTCAATATTTTGTTTTTAATCTATATATTGATTTCTTTTTCATATATAAATGCGAGATTGTGTCACGAAATGTTGTCTTTAAAATAGATAAATTGAATTATTTTCTATTTTTAGATATTTTTATATGATCATACAAATCAACATAATGTTTATTATTTTATTTGTTTTATCGTATTTCGTTTTGCATAACTGATGTTATTAATGGAGCCCTTAGACATTCAATAATATTATACAATAATATTGATGCAGTACGGTTCATTAAATTTTATAATAATTCATTTAAACTGTAACTTGTTTTTTAATTTACGACGTTATTTCTCCCGCATTATTGATGTTTAAAATCTATATTTTAAACTAGTCGAAAGAAATTTGTAGATATTTCTCATCATTTGCGTAGGTTTTATAATTTGTTGTTGATAAAAAATCAAATAACGTAATAAGAGTGAATGTAATGTGTTAATTTTCTTAATTCTTGATATTACACTGTTTAATGTTAGTTATTAAATTATGCAAATTACATATGTTGCATGTTAATTTAGGGAAAGAAACGTGTTACGAAACCATCAATTAAATCGAAACCAACCGTTGTTGCTGTACCAGCCGTTAAAAAATTCCGTTCCCCCAAAAACACTAGAAAGAAACGCTCTCCTTTCAAAGTATCTGAACCTATTCTAGAACAAATTTGCATGCCTAAATCATACAAATGCGATAATTGTGAAAACAATATTCATATCACAACTTGCAGTCCTTTGAAAAAGAAGAACAAATGTATAAGAGAATCCAATAAAGAAAATTCACCAGTAGTTCTGTTTCAACCGAAAGTAGAAAATTTCTCACCAATTTATCAACAAAAGGTCGATAATGTTTCGTTTAGTAAATTGTCATTTTCCGAAAAAATTAATAGAATGAATAATTCGTCAGTTTTTTCATCACCTACGAACATTAATTTTAAATGTGAAAATATATTGCAAACACCTTTAAGAAGAGAAACATATATAAAGAATAGCCAAGATGATTTCGACGATAGTCTGGAATTAGAAAAAAAGTTGGATAAAATAGAATTGTCACCAGAAGTGCCGCAATATGCTGAAACTTTTATCAAAAAATTAAATTTAGATATGTCTCCCGAAATATCTGTTTTGAACAATACTAAGAATAAAAGTGCTGACAATTATTTAATACAAAAATTATTATCGGATTCGTTTGCATTTTCTGCTTCTACTGTAACGAAAAAGGCATCATGTTTTCAATTTACTTTAAATGATACTGGATTAGCAGACGATTGTTTTCATCCTAATAATTGCTCAACTGAAACAAAAAATCTTGAAAAAATAGCAAGAAATAATTCATCAACACCCAAAGAATTATTTAAAGGAAACAATACTTTCGAAATATCCCCTGCAAGAAAAAATAGTCCTAATTTAAGCGGAGATACTTACAATATTAGGAGTCCTAATTTAAGTTCTACTAGTACCTACGCTTTATCTCCAGATGATATTCATAGTAGAATAAGAGAAGTAATAGACAAAGAACAGATAAGTACGTCATCTCCTCTACTGCAGCCATCAACTAATCAGTTCCATGCGGCATCGAATTATTTAAATTTCAGTGGTGTAAATGTTAAAAACGCCTTATTTTGTATTACGGAAGAAGAGCAACCTTCAGATATATCTATTAAAAACGTTAGCATATCCAGTAATTTAAGTAACCCTGGAACCAAAAGAAAACAAGACCCACCAGAAATGGTTTTTACTGTCTCACCACCCAAACGAGCTTTTATTAAACCTAAATCTCCAAAAACTAACAAGAACGTTAGCTCAACATGGAGTAAAAAGCTAGAAAAAACAGAAAAAATTCGAAGAAGATCTGTGTCGACATTGAAGCTAAACTTAAGTAAAATTTCTTCAAAATCTAACACTTCAAATATCAGCAATTCTTCTGTAAATATTACTCAATCAAATTGCAGTATCGATCCATTTTTGATTGCAGCTATGTACGACTCCAACACATCTGTAAATTCAAATTTGGATCCGTTTATTTCATCGTCTTTATACTACGATGAAACATGGCTAGACAAACAAACTCAAGAACTCAAAAAATGGTTGAATGCTTTATTGACACCTCCTTCTGAATTAGTAGCCGCTGCAGAAGTTAAAAAAGTTGATGTGGCTAAATTATGGCAGGATTGCGTGAAGCAAGATTTAATTTATGCTCCTACAAAAGAAAAGGTATCTTCGAAATATCACACAAATCACAAATTGGAGATTTTAAGGAAATCGGCAAAGAATTTGTTTCATTCTTTAGAAATGAGAAATGTTTTGTCAAAAGTTACTATTGTTATAGAAAACAAGCAGCTGTGTATGAGAGAAGATAAAAATTTACATTTGGATGTTGGCTTACAATCACATATATTAACTTTATTATTATGTTACAACCCTTTATGGCTGAGAATTGGTTTGGAAACCATTTACAACGAACCAATTCCTTTAGATTCTAATTCAGATGTTATTGGTTTAAGTACTTTTATAATGCTGAGATTTTTTCGCTGTCCCGACCTCATGCCGAAAAACAAACAACAAGTTTCGTATATTAAATACCTTCCGACTTATTCAGCAGCTGTTAAAAAATTCACTTTGAAGAAGTTTTTAATGCTCGTCTACTTTTTAGATCAAGCCAAGAATAAGAAATTAATTTCTCATGATCCTTGCCTATTTTGCCGTGACGCCCCAGTTAAAGAGAGCAAGGAGTTATTACTGTCTTTTTCTCGCGAACTTTTATCAGCTGTAGGCGATATTACCCGATTTTTGAGACGTTTGGGGTATGAAGTATCTCATAAACAATGTTACATAGAAGAGTTTGATTATGCTGTTAAAAATTTGGGTGTGGATTTGAGAGATGGTATAAGATTAACAAAAGTTATGGAAACTATTTTATTGAGAAACGATTTGACCACTCAGTTAAGAGGTCCGGCAATATCGAGATTACAAAAAATACATAATGTAAAACTCGCTCTTGATAGTTTAAATTCTGCAGGTTATACTATCGCAGGTGATATTACAGCTAAAGATATTGTAGATGGCAACAGAGAAAAAACGCTTTCTTTGCTGTGGCAAATAATTTACAAATTCCAAGCTCCAAGATTTTCTGCAGCTGCCACCAAAATACAAATTTGGTGGACGAGTTTAAGTATCGTAATCAAAAGAAGAATCTTAGATCGCCCTAGAAAACTCCGAAACAATGCTGCTATTAAAATTCAACAATATTATCGATCATGGAAACTAATGCAAAAAGAAAGATCCCAATTTTTGACAATAAAGAAGTCGGCAATAACTATCCAAAGATTTGTTCGATCCATGTTCTTACTAAAACGAGACAGATTACAATATTTAATAAAAAGACAAGCAGTTATTATAATACAACAAAGGTACAGGGCTCAAAATCTTATGAAAATTGAAAGAAATAGTTATTTGGAAATGAAAAAATCTGCCATTTTTATACAACAAAATTACCGAGCTAAATTAGCAATGAAACAATCTAAAGAACAATATTTGAAATTAAAAGAAACTACTGTAAAAATCCAAAGAATATTTAGATCAAAGCAAATTACGAAACAAGAGCGACTAAACTTTTTAGAACAACGAACAGCTGTTGTCACAATTCAACAACAATTTAGAGCAACATTATTAATGAAAAAAGAAAGGAATGCTTATTTACAAACCCGAAATACAATTATAAAATTACAACAAAGATTTAGGGCTACTATTCTTATGAGACAAATAAGACATACTTATATGGAACAAAGAAAAAGTACAGTTTTAATACAACAAAAATATAGAGCGACAACACTTATGAAACAAATGAGAAAATCTTTCTTAGAGCAAAAACAAGCTGCCATAATAATCCAGCAAAGGTTTAGAGCAAATCTAGCTATGAAACAAGCCCGTAAAACATATTTAGAACAAAGAAATGCTGCTCAAATTATCCAAAACAAATTTAGATCGTATTTAGCAATGAAAAATAGTCGTCAAAGATATTTAAAATTAAAACAAGCAACAGTCGTGATCCAGCAACAATTTAGAGCAAATAGAGCCATGCAAATTGCCCGTGCGGAATATTTAGAACAACGAAAATCAGCCGTTAATATTCAACGTAAATTTAGAGCACATTTGGAAATGAAAAAATGCAGAGAAAATTATTTAACAATGAGACGTGCGATTATTGCTATTCAGCAAAGATTTAGAGCAAACGTAGCTATGAAAAAAGTAAGACAAAATTATTTGTTGCAAAGAAAAACAGCTTTAATTATTCAGACAAAACTTAGATCATACATTCAAATGAAGATTTGCAGAGAATATTATTTAAAATTAAGACAATCAACTGTTTTCATTCAGCGACAATTTAGAGCAAATCTAGCTATGAAAATTGCCCGTAAAACTTATTCAGAAAAAATAAGAGCAGTTAACCTTATTCAACAAAAAATAAGGGCTCATTTAGCAATGAAAAAATGTAAAAAAGAATATTTAACTTTAAGAAATACTGCTATTTATGTACAGCAAACATTTAGAGCTAATGTCGAAATGAAACTACGAAGAGAATCATATTTAAAACTTAAGCATTCCACTACATTAATCCAGCAAAGATTTAGAGCAACTAGAGCAATGAAAGTTGCTAGACATGAATACATACAACAAAGAAATGCTGCTATATACATTCAGCGAAAATTCAGAGCTTATTCAGAAATGAAATCATGCCGACAAAATTATTTGGAAATGAGGGAAGCTGTTCTTAACGTACAAGAAAGATTTAGAGCAAATCAAGCCATGAAACAAGTTAGAAATAATTATTTAAAACAACGGAACTCTGCAGTTATAATTCAGCGTTATTATAGATCTTATCAACAGACCAAACAGTGTAAAGAAAGCTATTTAGCATTAAAAGAGGCCACTCTAGTTATTCAGAACAGATTTAGAGCAAATAGAGCAATGAAAATTGCAAGAAATGATTATTTAAAACAAAAGAAATCTGCTTTAACAATTCAAAAACATTTTAGGTCATTTGTGCATACGAAACAATGCAAAGAAAACTATTTAAGATTAAAACAAGCTACTCTAGTTATCCAACAAAGATATAGAGCAAATAGAGCAATGAAAACAGCTAGACAAAATTACTTGCAACAAAAACATGCTGCATTGTATATACAACAACAATATAGAGCGCGTATCAATATGAAAAAATGTCGTGAGGATTATTTGAATCTTAAACAAGCTGTTCTAACTCTCCAGACAAGATTTAGGGCAAACCTCGCTATGAAAAATGACAGAGCCAACTATTTACATCAACGGAAAGCTGCTATTTTTATTCAAAGAAGTTATAGACAGTACAGATTTGCTAAAAAGTGTCATGAACAATATTTAAAACTCAAACAAGCGATAATGGTTATCCAACAACGATTTAGAGCAAGTAGAGCCATGAAGCATGCTCGGGAAAACTACTTAGAGCAAAGAAATGCCGCATTGTTAATCCAGCAAAAATATAGGGCTTATTTACTAATGAAAAACTGCAGAAAAAATTATTTACGTTTAAGAAGATCCGCAATTTTGGTTCAGAATAAATTTAGAGCAAATAGAGCAATGAAACAATGTAGACAAGAATTTTTATGGAAAAAAGAGGCAGCAATAAAAATACAAAGATACTTCAGAGCGTATCGTCGAAAGTCTATGGTTTTGAAACAGAAAATAACCATTACGGCTGTGATAAGAATTCAGTGTTGGGTGCGAAGGTATTTAGCGAAAAAGAAGTTAGAAGTTCTTCGGGAAAATTCCAAAAATACCGAAGAAATGAGAGAGAAAAGGAGACTTAATAATGCTGCCACGAAAATAATAGTAAGTACATAATGGATAAATATAAATAAAATATTAGTTTTTTTATCGATATTTTTGGATAAAACATCTATGCAAAATTTTTAATATTTTTAAATCCCAATTAATAGTAACTTTTGAGAATGGGGTTCGTGACCAAATTTTTTTTAAATATAGTTTTAAAATAATACTTACGTTTTAAATTTGTTAAATATTAATAGAATTCAAGAAAAACGGCATTAAATATGTTGTGACGTCACGTGTGCCAAGGAATACAAGCAATCAATGAGCGTGAAGAGATATGACTGTACCTATCTTTTTCGTTCTCATTGGTATTACTTGGCACTGGTGACGTCACAACATATTTAATGCTTTTTTTCTAAAATTCTATTAATATTTAACAAATTAAAAAGAAAAAAAACAGGTGTTATTTTTAACTCTACATATATTAATAATATAGTAATATTTTCTCTAAATTTGATTCCATTTTGGGATTAGATAATAGTAATTTTTTATATCGCAATTTTGTTATTTTTAGGCCATATGGCGCGGATATAAAACAAGAAAAATGATGAGCAAGAAAATGGCAGTTATTCTTCAAAGAAGCGTATCTGCGACCAATAACGCTGCTCCAGAATTATCTGTTGGTAAAAGAAATCGTGAAGCCATTGATATTCTCATGTACCAGACCAGTATGAAGGAGATTATCCGTGCCTTAACTATATTAGGTCAGTAAAGTGTCTATATTCGTGTGAATGGGGGATTCTACGATTTTTTTTATATGTTATAGTATTTTGAAATTCAAATATTCCCTAATTTTTCTTTTAAAATTCAGCTTATGAAAGAAAAAAAAAAGGCAAATATTTGGTATCCAGCGTTTTTCGCCTTACGGAGTAAGTGAGCCCAGTGGTGGAGAGCAATAGCATTATAAATGGGGTATTCCACTTTTTTTTTTTAAATTTTAAATAAAACCATTCAGTTTTGAAGCAATTCATAGTATTAAAAAATCTTAATTGCTACTAGTTTAACAGTATTTTATTTTCAAGTAATCAGTGTAACGTCACATTCCGTCTATACTTGTCTTTCTCACACACACTGCTCTGAGTACGCTACGAGAGAAAGATAACAATGGGGTCATACAAAAAAAAATATATATTGATTTTTTTTATATAATTTAAAAAAATACGTAATTTTATACATATATACATGAAAAATATTTAATATTCTTATACTTTTCATTCATGATTTTGTTTCTAAACATTTTGAGTCATGTACTCGTGCACGTACTGTACATGAATGTCAGCGCAGAGTTGTCACATTTTTCGAACATAACCAACATTTTCAAAGTAAATATCTTTGCAACAAGTTGTTTTTGTTTAAATGTAAGTACAAATAACGAAATGTTCTAATAAATATAAGTAAATACAAATTATGTGTGATTTAGATATTATCATGGTTGCATAATATTATTCTGTGCCGTCTTGCGAGAACATCTCGTTGAGAAGCAAAAATAAAGTTTTTGTTCGTATTCCTAAATCTCGAGATATAAGGGAAAGATGGTATAATGCAATAAATACTCCAAAAATTTTAAAGGGTAGTCTTGCTTATGTTTGTGAAGATCATTTCAACGTAAGTAGAACTTAATAAAAAAACAATTTTCGTTGATATGCATTTGTTTATTGTATAAAATAGCTTGAAGAAGATGCCGAAAATTAATTTTCTGCAAATTATTTGAATTCGCTTCTTCAAAATTAATTTCCATAATTAAATTATTTAATATACAATAAAAACAAAAGCACGAGTACAAAATCTTTGAATATATACATCTGGAAGTAGCTACCAACAAAAATCGTGTACCAAAGAAGATTGACAAGGATGGAGATACAATTGAGACCAATCCATTTTCCCCTTAGAAAAATAACCTTCGCACACTTTTACAGGCGCGCTCGTGTGGTGCTCGTGGTTTTCCGTTCCGCCTCGTTGAAAACGGCAGTCTCAATTAGCAGGAGATCTTTGTCCAACTAACGCTTATACATAATTCTATCCTTCTCAATCTACTTTGAGCCAACAAAGTCTTAAGGAACATATAGTGTACGCTACTTCCATCTACGTTAGTAGATATGTATATTCAAAGTACAAAATAACATGCTGTCACGTTTGCTTTCAAGTCAAATAACATAAACGTCAAACGTAGTTCCATTTTTATTCGATAGGAGGGACTACGGTCACGGTCGCAAAACGGTGACGTCATTTGAAATTTAATATAAACTTTAAAAAATGATTTCTGTAAAACTAGAAACTTATGTGACATAAAATATATATTTTTATAAGTGGTTTTAAGTATATTTTCAGAAAAAAAAAAAAAAAATTGGAAAATGTGGTATGACCCCATTGTATGACGTCAATTTCCCTTCTTAGCAAATGTGAAATATCTCGTAAAGTAATTATTTAAAAAATGTTTTCATTGTTTTAACTATTATTTATTGAGCCATACTTTAAGTTAAATTGAATTTTTTTTATGGTGGAATACCCCATTGTTCAGTAATGGTATGGTTATGTACTAAAATCGTTTATTAATAAAGAATCATGCATTAATAGGGGTCATTAATGAATGATCATTTTACTGGGCTGTTGTTGCTATTTACATAGCAACCCCCACCTCCCCCCCCTATGGTACACTTAGATGAAAACATCCGAACTTTTATAGAGAAATCAGGCTTCTGTCCGGACTTTTGAATTTTACCCTAACCTAATTGTGTGAATTTATTTTCTAGACTTTACGACTCGGCTTTTCCCCAACCTCTGCGTAGAGGTCTGCGACGAGATAACCGAGCGTTTGTACATTCTCTTGTGCTACACCAACCGTTCTGTACCTGACATGGATGTTTCGATCCTCTGTGTCAGTGTTCTCATCAATTTGTATAAATTTCCGCCAACTTCTAGCGCTGTTTGGAAAGTATGATGTCACAGCTCTATTCCCACTAGCGGTAGTTCATTGAAATATTGATGGTTTGTTGCAGGCACAATACCTTGAGAGACTGCTTTCATTACTTTTGCATTGGAGTGACAAAGATGGACTTTTGTTTCCGTACGTCTGCACTTTGATATGGCTGTTCATGCATAAGAATGAATACTATGAGGTAAGGAAAGAATTTCGATCATTTTTATGTGTTAGCGTTAATAAAACAATAATGGTTTCCAAGTTTTTTCATTTTTTAATAGGTTAATCTGTACATAAAAATATTAGACTCGTATTTTGTATTTTCGCCAAAAAGTTTCTAATACACTAGAAAAAAATTAAAGTTTTAATAAATGAGAACCGAGAAATACGACGTCGCGTATGACGTCCTCAGCAATGTACACATGTTTGTAGACATCTTTTACGTTATTTTAATAATTAATTGTCCAAAATTAATTAGAAATAATTAAAGTCTTAGTTCTACTTGTACTTTCAGATGAAATTATAAAAAAAATGGTGGAAACCCCCATTTCCCTATTATGGGTTTCCACCATTATCAAAATAATGAAAAATAACATTAGTACACTAAAATATATTACAATACATTCATGAAAGCACTAACTAAATGTTTAAATATGTTTCCATTTTTTTTTAAAATGCATGAAAACATTTTACCATATACCTATTAACTAATATATTGCTAATGGTCGTATCTTTCCCATAAGAGAAGGTGAAGGAAACACTGTGAAATGGAAATATCATTTCTGCATAAGTTTATCTCACACAAACACCCAACCGGCAATTATGCGTAAGCTCGGAAATCTTGATTACTATTGGCTAACGCTGACAGCGTCGCTGGCTGGGCTGCGTTCCAAAATCCACAATATTTTCAAATGTAGTTGCTCACGATTCTCAACATATGAAAGTAATTTGTCTTCTTAAGGAAGAAAACATGCTTTTGGTTGAAAATAAACATAAGTAAATACGTTGGCGTGTATTACGAGCATACTTTTATAATAAAAGCGCTTTTATGGAGCGTATTTTCACATTATATTGAGGAGAGTGCTCCATAAAAGCGCTTTTATTACGGGCTTGACATTAATGTTGTACTTATAAGTAGTTTTGTTAGTTTTATAAAATTATTTTTAATTTAGTTTCAATTTTTTACTTCAACAAAACTCTCATTCGTTTCAAAACACAACACTTCATACTCTACGCCAAAACTTGGTATTCCTGGTTTTGGAACGCTGCCCTGGTGATGCAGCGCGCACATAGTTGGGTGTTTGTGTGAGATAGACTTATGCAGAAATGATATTTCCATTTCACAGTGTTTCCTTCAAGAAAAGCAAAGGATCCGCAATATATTAGTTAATAGGTATATGCATTTTACTATGTTTGAAACGCTGCCAAATTTGTGACGTAAACGCCCGGCACGGTTTTACAGTTTAGTAGTAATAGATGGCAGCACATTCAAATTGTAACATTATAGTATGTTCGAAAATTCAACCGCGGTTATCGTGGTAATTTTACATGGTAACTGAAAGATTACGGTTCTCGCGGTAATCAGTCGAACGCATTGGTAATTCATGGTTATTAATAGCTGTCAAAATCATTTTAATATACATCGCAAAATACTTTTGTTCGATACTTCTTGTTTTTGGTATCATGGTAGGGTAGTTGTTTTTAGATAAATTTATAATAAGTGACGATAGTAGTTCCGATGAAGATGAAAGAGGTCATTTACATATATTTGTATAGGTACATACCACTAATAATTAATTTCATACTTTTAAGTTTTCAATAACAGAACATGCATACAAAATTATTTGTGTTTACATCAAAAGTTAGGTTAGACTACAAATTACCACAAAAACCGTGCTCTGAGCACGGTAACGGCGGTAACTAAAATTTACCACACATTTCAGTTACCGCGTTCGAAAATAGTACTGGTAACCTGAAAAAATTTACCGGTAACGTTGTGGTTCAATTTTCGAACATAGTATACATTTAAAAGTATTTGAGGTGAATAGTTATTTTAAAATAATTAAAATTGCAAATACAATTATTATTGTTTACCTTATCGTATATTAGTGAAGCATTTCCTATATTTTATAGACTTTTATATCTCGTCCATCTATTGAGCGTTAGCAAAAAATCGGCGGGAGCGTACGCAGTCATTGTGGCGGTAAAAATTAGCCGTTTAAACGAGATATGAAAAATACTGTTATCAAAAATTTTCTTACACGAAACCTGTTATAATAAAAATGTTTTCTTTATTCTAATATATATAACTTTTCATGAAGAATAACATATAAAAAAATTTAAAATTAGTGGAAACTCCCATTAATTGTAATACTGATTTTATCTTTAGGTAATAAAAAGCGAAGAAAATGTTGATAAAATCCTGAAGAAAACATATCAACAATGCGAGCGAAGACAGAAAATGTTAGCAAAAATGCGAAACGCCCCTGTAGCAATCCCTGCTAAAGGACATAAAGATGTCCTTCCTGTCTTGAAGCCTGACTGGGGAATTATCAATATTCATAAGCCTCGTGTATTTAAGAATCCTGTCTTTGCTATCAAGTGCCTACTTAGAAAACTAAACTTGTAATTTTATTTAATTTGTTAATTTTAAGCGAATAAATGTTATTTAATTTTATATTTTATATGACACAGCATTAAACAATAATATATTTAATATGTTTAAACGCTTTTAGCTACGTTATTTTTATTAAACATTAAATAAGTACATGTGTAAATAACAGTTATTATTTATTGATTATCCCACGGAAATTTATAGGTAAGTGTAAAAGAAAAATTCAATTTATTTATGTGTTAAAGTCTAATAAATAATGAAATCTGTTCGATTTTTAGTATCTAATAAAATATTTATACCATGTAATCTTTTATTTATTGTATTTAAAAGTTTATTTGATATCTATTTCGTTTCATATACTAGCGTTCAGGTTGGTTTGAACCTATGAACACGAATAAAAACTGTTTAGTTAATTAGTGTAAGTTAATCGTGCGCAAGTGTTCCGTGCAATTACAGTGTGAATTTTGTTTATGTTTATATGATGATTCAAAGTGTTTATTGTACCTGGTAATTTGGAATAGCTGTTTTATTATTTTGACTGTTCAGTGTTCATTTACGAAAAGATTGGACAAATCAACTTATAAAGGTAAGAATATCTAGTTAGAATTTTTACCTTCCCACCCTCCGTCATCCTTAGGTAAGGAACGTATTGTCTGTAACCAAAAAAATTTGGTGGTGTTTTTAATTAATAAGCACGTTTTATGGTCCTTAGAATACGATTTTACTAGTTTTACGATTATGTGTGTATCTGTGTCAGACAAAAAATTCTCTGACGAAAATTTCAACACTACAATTCTAAAAATTATAATTCTTTCGTATTTCTCGTCTTTACATTTATATGAAGAGCTGATTAGATTTTGGTTGAAATTGGTCAACCGGAAGTTCCCTTATTTGAAGTTCAAAGAATATCTTATTGTCTATACGGTTTGTTTGCACATTTTCTTTCATATTCAATAGATATAGAGTTAACGAATTATAAAGAGATTAACTTTCATAAATCAGCCAGCTTTGATATAATCATGGAAACAGCTGATATATTCAAATAATTCTAACTCAGATGTTAGTGTCAAGTGCAATTTACATAGTGTATTTTCGTGTTATAATTTTATTTGATTTATAGAATCTTTTCCAAGGAACTTTCGATATGGAATTTGTAGAAAATAGTACACGTTCGTGTTACAATTATATATAGAAACTTTTCCAAGGAACCTTTGGTATGGAATTTGTACAAAATACGTAGAATTTCTAAATATTATATTTTGAAAATTTGTTATTACAAATATTAAAGAATATAAAAATCTCTATCCAATACATTTAAAATTTTTATTATTCGCGATTCAAATTAAGCAAACTCTACCTGGTGGACAAAGTTTTAACTAAAAAATGTCTAAAATATATTATTTCTTTTCCTTCACAGAAATTTTCTAGTGATTGCAGGCTATTTAAAACATCCTTTCACATAAGTTTCATATTTTTAAACTTTTTCAAAAAGCGTTAAATTCATTATATCAGTGACAGATTGACAGCTCGTACAGTATTGTGACGTCACAACACTGATACATAATGGCGGGAAAAGTTAATTTGAATCGCCAATACAGAGAATTTATTTTAAAATGCAACATTATGGTTCATCACTTCCATGGTTACTCACTATTGTCAAAAAATGACAGCAATGTAATATTTGTCCATTTTAAAATGCAACATTATAAATAGTATTGCAGCACAGGAGATACATCCAGAACACGTCACAAATGGTGTCAATTCTTATTACGACCGACTAGAATATTGCCTTAGTGTGAATGGGAGTATTTTTTAACATTTATTACATGAAAGATGATTTTTTGTAAGCTAAAGTTTGTTAAGATGTGCAACATTCATATTTTGATTTTTTTGTTAATCGTATGTAGGCTAATTTCTTGGAAATTAGTTTTGATAATACAAAACTACACACTTTGTATGTTGCATTTTAAAATGGACAAATATTACATTGCTGTCATTTTTTGACAATAGCGAGTAACCATGGAAGTGATTGACCATATGTTGCATGTTAAAATAAATTCCCTGTATCTTCTATAGAGTTAGACATAAGAAATATAAATATGTATATAAAATAATATGTTGTAAATGAATCTCGCAGCCCATGGAAAATAAGTGGAAAAATTAAAATGTTTATGTTAATATCTCTTATTTTATTATTAATTAAATATTTATAATTATAGATAAGTACATATATTACATATATCTTTCAGAAATACCACCAATCTAATCAATGAATTGGAAGAATCTCGAACATTCGAGGATAAGAGGAAACTTTTCATAGAATGAATTAAAACATATGTATAGAAGATATGTGTTTTTGTGTGTACCAGAAATGTTAAATATGTACAATACTTATATAGCCTAATATGGAAATGGCGAGAGGTCTTGTGCTGACTTTTAGAATTGTAGTATTGGAGTTATCGTCGGATAAATTTTGGTCACACACAGACACATCGTAAAACTAGTAAAATCGTATTCTAGGGTCCCTAAAACGCGATTATTCAATAAAAACTCACCATCGAATTTTTTGACCAACGACAAATATAATTTTGTTCTACGTTTGACTGCCATTAGTTGAATTTTCGGTTTGTTATTACTGATAAATTATTCCTTTATTTCTGATCATTTTTTGTGTAAAACATTTTTCTTTAAAGTCATTAGTTCGCCCAAAAAGGCTTAGTTGTTTTAAAGGAAATACTACAGTTTATATTGAAATAAAATTACAAACAATTATTAGAACAATTAATTTGTTCAAGTAACGACGATTTCATTTACTGAAATGCAATAAATACAAAGCGTTTTACAATCTTTAAAATAATAACATTTGTTATTTCTGGTTATTTTATTTCTTTTAAAAGTATTAATAAATTTCCCGAATGTTTCTTAATATAAATTTCCACGGCAGAAAAGAACAATAGAGTAAAACCTTTTAAATTTAAAATTCTTGGCTTTTACGTCGACTGTAAGAATATTATATATGAGGTCATTCGTTCTATCTTAGCCGACGACAATTTCAAAAACTACGGCCCCTGAAAAATGATGAGATATAATTCAGTCTCTGGAGACGGTAGGAGGGAAACGGGACGAATTTTATTTGCGGACGTATACGTCTGCATGGCCAGCATGTCCAATGTCCATCTAGTGCTCTCAAAACTTGGAAACATAGTTATACTACTCCGATGAACACTACATACTCGATAATATTGCATAACATATGAGAACATTCATCGATATTTCACAATTCACATTTTAAACTTTACTTGGTATTTTATATTGCATGCCAGTTACAGAAATTCTCAAGTATTATTGAGAAAGAAATACGAGAACTCTACATTTGTGGATAATATATGTCTTTACTTACTTGTACCATAAACTATTAATGTATTATTATAATGTAAATAAACTCTAAAATAATTTTTGAACTCCCGTTTTCTGACAATTTTAATGATTGGTTACCAAAAGATTAATAGATTACCAATAGTTATTTACATTATACGTACGGTAGGTGTTAGTGTTATTTTACAACGCGAGGTTTTATATTGAAGCACGACACGTAGCGGAGTGCTGCAGTAAAAACCGAGCGTTGTACAAATACCTAACGCAAACATTATGTATTAATTTTTTTGGCCGAGATATCTATTAAAAAATTAAAATATGTATTTTCTATAAATTTTGCTTGTTAACCTTAAACCATTGTTGTCATCAAGCTAGCTGCATTAAGAAGATTCACACTATAAATACATTGTTCAATTAATTAACGACTTTGATTTATGTACAGAGTTCAATATTTATGCTTTTTTGAGAGGTTGGGACATAGACCAAGAGTTTGCACTTTGATTATTTAATTTATTTAAGAATGTCTATGCTGGAAGAAAATTAAGGTTAGGTAGATTAGTTTCTACATATATCTAGTTATGTTATTACAAATATTAGAGAATATAAAATTCTTTATCCGATATATTGAACATTTTTATTATATCTTCTATAGATTTAGAGATAGAGAATTTTAAATATATAAAATAATCCGTTGTAATAAAACTCACAGCCCAAATAACTCCATGGAAACCAGTTGAAAAACTAAAATGTTTGTAAATTGCGGGCATGAGTATTGTGCCATAAGTTAATTTACGTTAAGGTATATATACAGTATGTCCCATTTAGAAGTGCCACCATTGGGATCTCGAGAACTATAAGAGATACGATGACGGTTAAATGGAACTTTTTGTGCGCCTTTAGGAGGCCATCTCAGATGTGCTTTTGTTTTTCCAAATATTCTCATAGGGCACTAGATAATGACGAAAAACTGATTATTGTTGATTTTTTCTTTTTCAAATAACTTCTAAACTATTAGTAATTGAGAAAAACGTTTCAAATATAAAAGATAGATATTTTTATTAACTAACCAGTGGAGGCCATCTCAGATGTGCTTTTGTTTTTTCAAATATTCTCATAGGGCATTAGATAATGACGAAAAACTGAATATTGTTGATTTTTTTCTTTTGTAAATAACTTCTAAACTATTAGTAATTGAGAAAAACGTTTCAAATATAAAAGATAGATCTTTTTATTAACTAACCAGTGGCGTACAAAATAATTTTTTTTATCCATAAATTTTCGAGATATAACACAAACTTATATTTTTTTAAATGGAACCCATATCTGATTTTTGTTTGTGTTATATCTCGAAAATTTACGGATATAAAAATTTGTTTCGTACGCCACTGGGTAGATAATAAAAATATCTATCTTTTATTTTTGAAACGTTTTTCTCAATTACCAATAGTTTAAAAGTTATCTGAAAAAGAAAAAATCAACAATAATCAGTTTTTCGCCATTATCTAGTGCCCTATGAAAATTTTTGGAAAAATAAAAGCACATCTGAGATGGCCTCATAAAGGCGAACAAAAAGTTCCATTTAACCGACATCGTATCTCTTATAGTTCTCGAGATCCCAATGGTGGCACTTCTAAATGGGACATACTGTATTTAGAAAATTTTCGTGCAAAAAATGTCTAAATTTTTGGGCACAAAGTATGCACTATAAAGCTACAATGTTGAGTTTTAAATATATGTATTTATAAAATTAAATAATTGGTGTTTAAATTGATATACAAACTACAACACTTTTTTTGGGTACCAATTATATTTAATGTAGGGTTGAAATTTTAGTGCACGAATATTAGTTTTAGTGGCGAATAACAAGTATTTGGAGCTCAAATCTATATGACTTTGGTGCTTGGTTTTTATTTGAAATCTTTTGTAATTCAATAGGTGCCATGCGAAATGGCCAACCATTCAGTTAAACAATCACGCTATTCCTTACAATCTTTGAATACCATCATTACAAGTTGCAGTATCAGCAACCTTTGGCAATCTCGTTGAAGCAAGTGTTCGTCACGCACGAATTTCACAGCTTGACGCCCTCGGAGTCTCTCACGTCTATTTTTAGACAATTCTCGCCGCGCCGAGAGCACGCCAGCCTTGTGGGTTGCAGTCACATGAGATATGATCGATAAACGATCATTCCAAGAATGCAAAGCTGCTTGCGTGCTATCGTTTGTCAGACCACAATGGAGATTGCGCCAGCAATGAAATAGTGATAAATGATAGCAGCAAGGGAAGTAATTTATTACTTTTGAATGATTTCAAATCAATTAAGGAAGGGTTTTTGGAATAAAGTTATAGAAAAATGAATTAAAATGAAAAACTAGTTATAATTTTAATACAGCTGCCTATTTTTTTTGCCCCCGTTTGAAAGCTTAATAATATGAAAAAAAAAAACATTTTTTTCACTACTACCCTACGAACCCACTATTATGTACCTTTATTTGACATGAGAAATTGTTTTTCATTACCGCTGGCTTGTAACTATGATAACCTAGATCAATAATAATTTATTATTAACCTAGGTCTATAATACAAACTGTCACTTTTCAATCAAATTCAAGCCTCCAAATCCGAATATTATTTAACTCATTAAACTCAAGAAAGGTGTTAAGTATATAATTTAAATTTACCGCTTAATTTTAAATTGACCTACGCTGCCGCCCCGCCTCGCCTGGCCGCTGTGCTGTTTTAGTGAAAATGTGAAACGTGTAGATGTAGTATTGAATAAATCACTATTTTTTTTTGTATTTTTTGGTAAATACATTTCAATAGATTTATTTAAAAATAATAAAAAACTAATAAGGCTGCTGACTGTAACAGCACAAAGTGTTTTTATTAAATAATTAAATCAAATACAAAGCAAGGCCCATAAGTGAGGTTATCAAACCAACGAAATGAGCGAAACGTCAGATGAAAACAAAAGCAGCCTACTTTGTTTTTGTGAATATTAACATATAAGTAACGTAATTATTTATGTCAAAATGCTTGTTATTATCAATAAAAAAAATTCAAATAGGATTTATGTGCTAGCAGTGAAAAAAATAGTATATAAACCACGGTTGAGAAGATCATTATTGACCAGGCGCCTTGTATCCCTCGGGTTTCGTTGGGTCAATAATGATTATCTTCTCAACCTTGGCGTATAATATACTATTACAAGCCGCTTTATAGCGATACTTAAAAAAAAATGATTTTTACCTCCCGCTACCCTTGGTAAGGGAGGTATAGGGATCGAGCTAAAAATCACATATCGAGATTTTAGTAAATGACCACGTTTTAAGGTCCCTAGAATCCAATTTTAACATTTTTACGATGATGTCTGTATGTGTGTGTGTATGTATGTGTGTATGTATGTGTGTGTATATGTGTAGGGATTTTGTCTTCGCTCTAACTCAAATACTATCATTCAGAAAATTCTGAAACTTTGTATTCCTATCCTATTCTAATATGAAAAGAAGACATTAGATTTTGGTGTAAATCGAATAACCGGAAATGGCACGAAGCTCATAATGGTTTTTCTTCAAAAAATATCATTAAATGCCATTTTTTCGCATTTTATGTTTTATGAAAATTAAAGATTATTGAATTTTCTACAGGAATACATTACTACTTTTTCTATATATTTTGCAGATAAATTTAAAAATAATTTTTTTTATTAGTCCTGAAGCCATTTGTGTGCATTATTTTGTAGATATAATTTTTAAAAATAGGGGTCAATTTCAAATCTCAATGAGGTCACGTGAGCGCATACGTCATGTATCTGAACGATTTCAGTTCACCCTGGTGGACAAAATGTAAATTAAGATTGTTTATAAATAGTATTTTTGGGTTTTTTAATAAATTGTTTCCACAAGTTGGAACTGCACAGTTCTTCTTCACCAGCTGAGTGCCCGTGAGGTGACGCCTGGTAAGCGCCCACACGGTAAAATATATCGTCATCATACCGATGTGTACATGTGTTGTAGATACTGGCACACCCAGAAATGGGTAATATGCCGTGATGATATATTTATTTATTTTATTTATGTTTTATCATTATTATCATTATAAATATACAATTATTGCACTTTTATGTATTAAATTATATTTCAAGCACACAAACCTGCAATTAAAAATATTTCTCTAATGAAATAAATAAATCTTTATGAAACAAAAAGATTGAATAGAGCGCACTTCCTCTGACAGCTTTATAAATATTTGGTTAGTTTACTCTGATCTTACGTTTAATTTCGCGTTTGAAGTTTGTGACATTGTGACCTTCATGTACGTGTTACTAGTGTCGTTGTGTGAGTAGCCGATACATGACGTCACAGAAAATCGTAGCGCGAATATCTTTTAAGTAAATTATGAATGAAAAGTATTATATTTTTGGGATGTTCTATGTTGCAATATAGATAATAAGTGTCTTTTATAAAAATATTAGCAACATTTTTTTTTTGGCATGACCCCATTCTAGCATTTAAAGCACATTAAAAAAAATATTACTGTAATTAAAAAACTTGGGATTAATTAAAAGAAGTAAATTTCTAATTTGATCGCACTTTAGATTCATTTTAGGATTTTTTTTTTGTTTCGTAATGGTGATTTACATACAAGAGTTGATGTATGTTTGAAAAAGATAATTGGAGCAAACAATGGCGTCCTTCAACAAGGCTGTGCATCCGAAAATCGCCTGCGGTTGAGTTAAGTAAATATGTCGGTTATTCACTGTAAAGTTGGGTCATAAAAGCCTGTCTTGTCAGCCCAATTACTTCAAATTCCGCTCGCAAATTTGTTTGCATACCGCTGCGCACAACTCTAAATGCCCTAACGGGATACATTGTAAATTGAAATTAATCCATTTTCAAATTCAATAAAGACAACGCACAAAGTTAATGAATGACCGGATACATAGATGGAAACATTTTTGGCGGGAGGAATTCATAACTTTCCTTTTAACAAGGGTCGCGACGAGCATAGCAGATCCGGGGGAATTGTGGACAGCTACGATTCGTCGATAAGTTTAATTCAATTGTGAACTGTACATGTACAACAACGAAAGGAATATCCCGGTTCCGACGCAATAATGAGCTGTCACTTTAGAGCAGTAGAGTCTCGTGAAGCCTTCTAATGAATGAGTTGCAGGGGGAATTAGTTAACATTTTCAATTGGTTATCAAAAAATTACGAAACCTGTATAATAGAAAAAAAATCTGTTGTGGCCAGCACAAGACCTTCCGTCAATTCCATGTATTTTGTACAAATTCCATACCAAAAGGTCCTTGGAACAGATTCTATATAATATCATGTAAAATCGAACACGAACACAAACTATTTTTTACAAATTCCATACCAAAAGTTCATTTAAAAAGGTTCTATAAATCCAATAAAATTATAACATAAACTACACTAAGTAATGTCCTTCCATCTTCTCTTTGGTCTTTCTCTGCGTGTCACTTGCGAGCAACACTATGACATACCAATTTTAGATCCTATATACTTTTTTTCCATATTTGGTTTTGCACTTGCAACTGACATCCGTCAATTAAATTTTTTTGAATAATTATGTCAGCTGTTTCCATGATAAATAACAAAGCTAACTAATTTTTGAAAATTAATTTCTTTATAATGCTTTAACTCTACATCTATTGAATATGAAGGAAAATGAATAATCAAACCATATAGAGAAGAGTATTTTCTTTAATAAATATAATAACAAAATGTCAAAAAATAATATTTAACTGCGTTTTTTTAAGAAAAACTGTAAAAAACTTCAAATAAGGGTACTTCCGGTGGATCAATTATAACCAAAATCTAATCAACTCTTCATATGGATGTACAGAAGAGGAATACGAAAGAATTATAATTTTTAGAATTGTAGTATTGGAGTTATCGTCGGAGAAAAAATTGTCACACACGGACACACATACACACACACGCACACACACACACACACACACACACACACACACACACACACATACATACAGACATCATCTTAAAAATAGTAAATTCGTATTGTAGGGACCCTAAAACGTGCTTATTCATTAAAAACTCACTACCGAATTTTTTGACCAAAGACAATACCTTCCTTACCTAAAGGTGACGGAAGGTAAAAATCTGATGTGGCCAACACAAAACCTCCCGCTATTTAATTATTATTAATTTAAATACATACTTACGTATTTAATAACGCTGCAAACTGTTCCATTGCAGAAAACTATTGCTTTATTTACTATTTTCTTTTTAAAATGTCATTATTATTAATTTGAAGTGATTAGTTTTTTGACAGTGACATTTACTGTCAGTTACATTCATTTGAAATATGAACTGTGTAACAAAAGAATGGGGTCCTATACCACTTTTCTTTTATTTTTTTTCCTGTAAGAACAGGATAAAATAAGAACTTCAGTGCAAACGCGACTTAAAAATTTTACGTAATGAGCGAGATATGAATTTTTAAAGTTTAAGAATTTGTGCGTGACGTAGCAGGTACTAACTAGTGATCGACAAACAATGGGACAAGCTGTTAGTTATACTGGAAACAATTTTTTCATGTTTGCATAGCTGAAATGTTTTTATATAAAAACTTGTACGTTATATTTACGAAGAAATTATTATTAAGTATAAATAACATAAATAATAAGCATTTAACAAGGATTTCTTCCTAATAAATTACAGAACATTGAAACAGTTTGACAATATTATTACACAAAGTATGACGACGGATGGCGCTAATGTTTGCCTGTTTTGAAGTTTCAATATTAATTTAATTAATATTATTATTAATTTAATTCATATTACAAATTGATTTATTTATAAATACATGATTATTGTTAATATTACTAGATGTTATAATTAAACAAATTCATCAAACACAAAATTGTTAAATGTTTTGTTAGGTTATAGAACATCATGACATTTCATATTCTTTCAAAGGTGACCGCTACAGACGCGCGAATCTTCTTTTTAAAATCAGGCGACCAATCAAATTCTTAGTACCTAACACGTCATACCCAATTAGTAATCAGCTTCAATCGCTTGTAGTTTGTGACCTAGTTAATATTTAAAGAAAATTTTTTCACTAATACTCATTAATTTATGTATATTTTCGTCTTCTTATTTAAGATAGTTAAAATATGACTATGGTATAGGACCCTATTATTGTGTTTATCTTAGACTTCGCGACTAATAAAAAAAAATATTTTTAAATTTATCTGTAAAATATATAGAAAAAGTATTAATGTATTCCAGTACAAAATTCAATAATCTTTAATTTTCATAAGACATAAAATGCGAAAAAATGGCATTTTTTGAAGAAAAACCATTATGAGCTTCAGGTAAAGTACCATTTCCGGTTATCCGATTTACACCAAAATTTAATGGCTTCTTTTCATATTAGAATGGGATGGAAATACAAGGTTTCAGAATTTTCTGAATGATAGTACCTGAGTTAGAGTGAAGACAAAATCCCTACACATACACACACACATACACACACATACACACACACATACACACATAGACACATACATACATCATCGTGAAAATGTTAAAATTGGATTCCAGGGACCTTAAAACGTGGTCATTTACTAAAATCTCGATATGTAATTTTTAGCACGATCCCTATACCTCCCTTACCAAGGGTAGCGGGAGGTAAAAAATCTGTTGTGGCCAGCACAAAACCTTCCGTCAATTCGTTGTATTTTGTATAAATCTCATACCAAAAGTTCCTTAAAAAAGATTTTACATATCCTGTAAAATAGTAACACGAACATACTATTTTTTACAAGTTCCAGACCGAAAGTTCCTTTGAAAAGATTATATAAATCCAATAAAATTATAACACAAACGTACATTACGTAAATTGTACTTGACACTTCCTCTTTCTTCAGCTTTTTCCTATTTTATTAGAGGTCGCTGTTTCTTACTCTTCTACTCATTCCTGTCCAACGCATCTTCTTCACATAGTTCTTCTTCTCCCAAATTTTCTGCTACACAATTCTTCCATCTTTTCTTTGGCCTTCCTTGTACTCCCGGCATTGAAAATTCTAATCTTGAGGCGAGGCTGCAATTGTAAGTCACTTACGAGAAACATTCTGTTATTTATACCACTTTCTGATCCTATACTTTACGTCTTTGGTTTTGCACTTGACACTGACATCTGTCAATTAGAATTCTTTGAATACATCAGCTGTTTCCATAATTTTAGCAAAGCTGACTGATTTTTGAAAGTTAATCTCTCTATAACTCTATATCTATTGAATATGAAGGAAAATGTATAATCAAACCGTCTTAGAGAAGATATTCTTTCACATTGATAATCACATAAAATGTCGAAAAATGATATTTAACTGTTAAGAACTTCAAATAAGGGTACTTCCGGTTGACCAATTATAACCAAAATCTAATCAGCTCTTCATATGGTTGTAAGGAAGAGGAATGCGAAAAAATCATAATTTTTAGAATTGTAGTATTGGAGTTATCGTCGGAGAAAAATTTGTCACACATACACGGACACCCACACGGACACACACACACACACACACACACACACACACACACAGACACACACACACACACACATACAGACATCATCGTAAAATCAATAAAATCGTATTGTAGGGATCCTAAAAGGTGCTTATTCATTTAAAACTTATCATCGAATTTTTTGACCAAAGACAATACCTTCCTTACCTAAAGGTGACGGCAGGTAAAAATTGAAACAATTATGTATTTATTTCAAAATATTTATAATTTAATTCCAATTTATGCAATAATAATAAAGTAATTAATTTTAAATAACGTACTGGATGTAATGCACTAATATCATGTTCAATGTAATGGCTTAATTTTCTGCCGGACACTTTTTATTTACAAAAAACTGTTTTTCTGTGTTAAACGCCAATGTCAAAGTTTGCTTTGGACACCAGTATAGGTACTCATAATATGGCTTTGTCTCTATCTGGCTAACTTACCTTTTGTTGAAAGTATGGCACTGAATGCAGAGTTCACGTTGGTCATGTCCCCTAATTAAGGTTTTAGTTAAAAGGCTGTCGGCTGCATCGTTGTAATTAAATTTTTAACTAGGCGCGTACACAATCCGGCTTCTTCTGGCCCCGTAATAATTATGAACTCTGGCGGGAACTTCATTACTGAAACATTCGACAATGTGTTTGTCGTTTTGTTTTTGTTTCTGTCTGTATTATTTTATTAATTACAGGATCTCCCGTGCTTCGCCACTTTAGAATTCCTCCTAAATTTTTAGCTTATATTTTAATTATTACTTACAGCACGGAAATTTACAAATTTTAATTAAATTATTGTAGAGGCTGAGGGGAACATTTGACGAGTTATAGAAAAATTGAAGAGGAACAAAAAGTTATAATTGTTTACATATCAATTTTATACATGATTATCAATTCTTTACTTTCCGTTTTCTGCGTGATATTAGTAATATTTTCAATTGAAGACCTTGGGAGAAAAAGGTAATAAGCCACAATTTATCAGAAATTGACTTAAGCATGTAATATTATTTACAACAACGATATATGCCACCAAAATTTTTATTTCACAAATATCTCAATAGATATCAGAATTGTGTTGTGTTGACATTTTTATCCAAACGAAATATTACTCGTTATATAGAGCAATAAGGTTATAAGCCACCATAAATTCAAAATGGAGACGAGACAGCTAAGAGAAAACTTAATTTTTCTAGTAATCAAAGTGACTGTGAAAGTGATATTTACGATTCAGATGACAGTATCAAAGATAAAGATTACAGGGTAAGTAATAAATTGAGCAATTCATCAAAATTATCAAATTTATCGGTGTAAGTTCAATTTTTTTGTGGCATAAATCGTTTTTGACTTGAAAATGTGTTTTCAGCAACAATGGTAAATTTGCTTCGATGTATTCTCTTATTTCAAATTAAAATTGTATAATGTAATGTTAAAACTATTTGTTTGTTTAGAATAGTACTTTACTTACTTTCGAAAAAGTTGATTGTTATAATTTTTAATTTATGGCTTATATCACTATTCTTTCAATTTTTTTGTTGCAAAATTATGAAGAAACTGTTTCTAATAACAAAGACGTTTCTGAAAATGCCAATAAAGCGAAAAAAGTGTCGAGCAACTTGAGTAGGTATTATACTTATTAATTTTATGTTATACAATAACAATTTTTATTGTTTTTTTTTAAATATATCTTAAGAATGACACTTATTTTGTAAAATAAATATAAAATTTTTTTCAATAAAACCAATATAAGCCACAAATTATATATCACTATTTTCGTACTAAATGGTATAAGCATAACTTTATTAAAGAATATTTTAATTATATCATATTTAAAATGGTATTTAAAAGATTCATGCTCCAAAATTATTCAATTATACTTACTAGAAACTACTATAATTATTGGATTAAAGAAATAATGGTCACAGCTATTTACGGAAGTTTTTGAAATTTTTAAACAGCAATAACTCGAAAGTAACAATTTGTGGCATATGACCATTTTCTCCCAAGGTCTTCAATTTATGTTAAGTTTGTTGGTTATATTTTCCACTGCTGTACTGCTGTCCCAATGCATGAGTACGAAAATATCTTTTTCTTCTATTTTATCATTACAGAGTAGCCAAATTATGGTTGTATTTAAAATCGAAGTTATCATATTAATAAAAAATATATTAAGTAACGGTAAAAAATCTGTTGTGGCCAGCACAAAACCTTCCGTCAATTCTATGTGTTTTGTACAAATCCCATACCAGAACCAGAAGTTCCTTAGAAAAAATTCTATATATCCAGTAAAACTGTAATACGAACATATATAGTTTGTACAGAAATCTACCGTTGGCTTTGACTTACTAAGCCTGTGGTAGACCGGACACAGCTGGATAAAGCTTGTCGCTTAGGGTCGGACTGCAAAAGATTTCAATTTGCAAATCTCTGTATGCATTACACATTTCAAAATTGATATTTAACGGATTCGTATAATCAAATTACGTCTTTGATCATTGTTTCAATCAGAGCTGTACACAAGTACAAGAAAAAAGGATTTAAGTACAAGTACAAGTACTTTGCTGAAAAATGTACTTAAGTACAATTACTTTCATTTTAAAAGTATTTAAGTACAAGTACAGTACTTGTACTTGCAATTTCAGGAATAAGTACAAGTACATATAAAAAATACGAAAAATGAAAAAAAAAACATTTAGTTTATTTTTCTTTGACTTTCTTTATGAAACATAAATAAATGGTTTATTATTTAAATGTTTTCGTCTTTTTGTCATGAAATTATGAATAGTTTCAATGTTTACCCCATAAAATAAATAAAATAACTACAATATTTGTTTATTTTTTATTTATAATAAAGTAACATAATGCTTTTCATTTTGGATTAAAAGAAAATTTAATATATTGGATTTTAGAATGCTATTTTTCCTAAAATAGATTGAAACTATTGTCGTACAGAGCCTTTATGACTGTATATCTAATAATTCATTGCAAAATATTTAGAGCCTGTACATTCACGGAAATGAGTATTTTTTCTACGGAACTGCGGGTTTCAAACAAAAAACTAACTTTAAACACAAATTGTTAATTAATTTTTATAGATATTTATAGATAGTACAAGTACATTACACACCACATTTAGTAAAACGTTTTATTTAATTTACGAAGAAAATAAACGGCTAAGAACAACTAATAGCATTGCATACATCCGCAGTTTGAATTGCAAATGAAGTGAATTTATAACTTAAAAAATAGAGGGCATTGCTTAGTTTGAGAATTTGAGACAAACTGAATATATATTTTTTTTTGCTGCGTAATTTTGCAGATTGAAACGTGCAAAACAAAAGTACTTGTCCATGTACTTGTGAACACACAAGTACAATTCCAAAAATATTGGAATTAAGTACAAGTACAATTACAATTACACATTGAAAAATTGTACTTAAATACAAGTACAAGTACAATAAAAATGCATTTAAGTACAGTTTAAAGTACATGTACTTAAGTACATGCACAGCTCTGGTTTCAATTTAGGAATAAATAAGATTAGTTGAAACTTACCGTAACCATAGTATTAAAATTAGGGAAAATAAGATTAACAAACGTATATAAATGAGTTTTCAAAATTTTAAAATCAGTAGTAATACTTTATTTTTCGTACTGAAAGCAGCAATATACAAACTTTTTTGTTACGCCATGTATGTTATACGTATATTGTTATGTGCAATATTTTATGAATGTTTATTTTAATAAATGACAAATTATTACGCAGTGTATAATTTTAAGTAAGTTTTTTTTACTCCATCCGTATATCAAGCTTAAATCCCTAACAGTAGACCTGCTGAGAGAGGGCCATAACGATAGATTTCTGGTCAAACTATACTATTTTCTATAAATTCCATACCGAGAGTTTATTGGAAAAGATTCTATAAATCCAATACAATTATAACACTTGACGCTAACATCTCTCAATTAGAATTATTTGAATATATCAGTTGTTTCCATGATTATAGGAAAGCTGGCTGATTTATGAAAGTAAGGGCCGTGATATCCACCTCCTATTAAAGTTCCTAATAAATTTATTCTACTATTAAATATTTTTTGTGTATTTCCACCTACAAATAAAATTTATCTTCCTACTAAATTTAGTTATTAGCAGAATAAACTAATAGGAACTTTGAGGTGCTGGTAACTATTTTGAAAAGAAAATAAATGTGTGTAAAAATGGATTTACAACAATTAAGAATTAGATAATCTCATAGAAGCACAGGAGGCAGAAGATAAGATTATGAAATTGCGACGTACTTATACAGTACGAGTTAGAATGGACAATTTTGAAAAGTAGGACGACACAGAATTTATTAATAGATTTCGGTTGTCTCGTGAAACTGTGTTATATATTCCAAATTTATTACGCCTAAATCGAACATAAAAGTGTCAGGTAGGTATATTTTTATTTTATTTAGGGCCGTGTTTATGAGCTAAAAATTCCAAATTCTAAGTTACAGCAATAAAAAATTTTGATTACAATGAGTAAACTTGAGTATAATAGTGATTATAGGTACTTGATTACAACAATATCTATACTTGGTAACAATTGATTACAACAATAACTGAATTTGATTACAAGAAAGATTAAATTGATTAGAACAATTATTCAGTTTTTTTATTCTATATTATATTTGCATATTTTATACAAATATCAACTAACAATCTGGTTTCATTTTGCGATAAATTAGCTGTTGGTATTGGTACTTTTTTCGAATCCATATTGACACTACAATTATATAATTCATAATCCGCACTTAAAATAAATCTTGAAATAACAAACATAACCAAATATGAGTAAATATACGTCAACTCAGGTTGTGAAAACGAAAGTAACTAGTTTGCGAGCTACCAACTTTAAAATATTTTCTTTATTATTCTAGTAACTATCTAATAGCTATCTGGCAAATAAATTGTGCTTGGTATACATAATAAATTTATTTAGCTACTAATATATTTATCCTTCAGATAGCTATGAAGAACTTTAATAGGAGGTGAATATCACGGCCCTTAATCTCTTTAATTCTTTAACTCTATCTATTGAATATGAAGGGAAATGTATAATCAAACCGTAGACAATAAGATAATTAACCTATTCCTGTGTTTTTTCTATAGTCGAAGAATCGTATTTGCAATCAGTAATTAAATCGACAAAGCTTTCTCCTTAATTAAAATAAAACGTAATAAAAATATTTGTTCTCATTAATCTAGTAATAAAGAAATGCCAATTTTCTGAAATCTGTTCGACAATAGAAATGTCATCTGTGCTATTTTACGCGTTCAATTATTAGTTGTTTTAATCCCATCTGAATTGTAGCAGAAATAAATGGCTTTACGTCAGATAATCCGGCGTAGAAGTTTCTGCCAAATTAGAAATTAATGCAAATTATTGCATTGTTAGAACGGCGCTTTTAATGCACCAGCAAGCCTTTGTTCTTGCACAATGGATTTATTACACTTATTTTTCTTCTGCCCGTGAAAAATATCTCGAATTTTTCACACACGTACATTTTGTGGGTTCGAGGCTTATTTACGTGGTGTGGTGCCTCGTGTCTGGCGGCTACACATGTTCGTTTATAGAAATTTTCCTTTTGGATGTTTTTCAATCATTCTTTTTCATAAATGAAATATTGTTCTTGATAAAAATCTGACAGTAAACACACACAAATTTACTAGAATTATGTTTAAATAGTAAACAATCAATATTATTTGTATTTAGGTTAAATCTTATCACGAAAAATTACTGTATTTCATGAGAAAATATTGTTATATTTTCAAGTTGATTATATTAAATATATTTATTTTATTTTTTCATACCTTTATTCCAAGTTAATCAAATGTATTATTATGGTATTCATCTCTAAATTTTATTATTATTAATTAGAATTTATTTTAATTTTAAAAGTGCTATTGCTTGTTAAAAATAATTGAACAAATGTGTGATATGCCAGTCGAATATTTTTGCCAGTAAAGATAACTATTTACATTTATTTATTGTTGTACTTAAGTATACTTAGTTTCTTGTAAGAAAATAGCGTTAGCTAGGAAAACAAAATCTGCCCTCTGATTGGTCAGAATGCACACCTACTTCATAGAATCTAAAAATCTGTTGTGGCCAGCACAAGAACTCTCGCCATTTCCATTTTATGTTATATAAGTATTGTATTGCACTTCGCTATCGGACCGTCATTTTATAACAAAATTTTTATTGTATTTAACATATCTCCTGCACACAAACAATTCTAATTATATCTATTTTTCATTGTATGAGGAAGTTTCTAAATGTCAGAGATTCTTCAAATTCATTAACAAGATTGGTGGTATTTCTAATAGATATATGCATGTTACCTATAATTTTAAATATTTAATTAATAAAACAATAAAAGAGATGAAATATACTTCCCAGAAAAAGCTTTCAGAATGTAACTAAAGCCTCATTTCCACCGAATGTCTTAATGCTTAATACATAAGGCTTAATGAATTATAACAATTTACTAGGATACCATTTCCAGCTATTTTGTTTAGTGACAATTCAACAGAAATGTCATATCTTTTTTCCGAATTACTTGTTGTTTAGTAGACTGCCATTGCAGCAGCAATTCTTCTTTTTTTAATATGTTATACCTATACACAATTCTCTGTATTTATATCGATACCGAAAAATTAATTAAAAGTTTATAATTATAAAATAGACTGAGAGTTGACAGTTCAGGTTAGAATTTTTCAATCATTTGTTTTTACGTATTGCTCTTAGTTCTTAAGCATTAAGCCTTATGCAAAGCTGGAAATGGTAGTAAACGTTGTCATATGATAAACATTTTTACGCATTGCGCTTAGTTATTAATTATTGCTCTTACGCATTAGGACAATCGGTGGAAATGAGGCTTAAAACTGACATTTGTCATTTACAAACTATGTTATAAACATTTGAATTTGTCAACTGGTTTCCTTAGTGAAGTTTAGTCTACTCGACTTATTACATCCCGTAATTCTATATATTATAGCGTCTTTATCTCTAAATTTATAAAAGATATAATAAAAAATTTAAATGTATCAAATGCAGAATTTTATATTCTTCAATATTAGTAATATCAAAAATTTTCGAAAAAATAATATTTAGAAGAATTTTTTTTAGAAACTACTACTTCCGGTTGTCCAATTGTTACCAAAACCTTTTCAGCTCTTCCCAGAAATATCAGATTGAGATATCCATAGTTAAACAGGTATTAACTCTTATAGGTTTTGAGGAATCGTCCTTCCAACATAGACACACACACACACACACACACACACACACACACACACACATAACACACACACACACAGACATCATTGTAAAAATATTAAAATCGGATTATAGGGACCTTAAATCGTGCTTATTCTCTAAAATCTGGATACGCAATTTTTAGCATGAATCCAATACCTCTCTTAACGACAAGTAAAAAAGTTTCTTTTGTCAACTGTCATGCAATTATCAAAAAAAAATCGACAGAATTAAGATTTTGTTATTTTTAATATTCAATTTTACAAATAAAAATAGTTTAATTTCACGAATTTAAACTATTCTATTTAATGCATGTAAAAATGGCAGACACTCAGGCGCCATTATGCTATTTTCTTGAAATGAAGTATAGTAAATATTAATAAAATTTCAAAATTATAAATAAATAATAAAATTTTGATAAAATCACTCATTTGTTAGTCTTTTTGTTCTAATTGCAAGACTAAATCTGTTAAATTGTTACTTAATTGTAAAAATTAGAGGGGGCAATTGCCCCCTTTGCCTCTCCTTGAATACGCCACTGTGTACGAACGTATTTTATTTATAAAAAATGAACATTTTCTAGGAATACTCTGGGGTTGAATGCTATATTTTTTATTTGAGAAATTTACATTTCCTGGTATCCATAATAAATTGAAGTTTCCTTGAAAACATTTTCCGCAGAACTATTAATATTGTTTTTTTGCTTGCTGTCTATTTTTTCATGATCCATTCCGTTCCGTTATCAAAGTGTTCATACAGGACGTTTTAACCGATATTAAATGTAAATCCTTTTAATATGAAAACACCGTTAATAATGTGTGACGTCTCGTCCATAGCCATCTGTTCTGTGTGTTGAGCACGAGTGGGGGTAAATAGACCATTGGGCAGGGCAGGAACCACAATATAAATCTTCCAAAAATGGATAGACACTATTACTCAATGGTATTATTAGGACTCTGAAGGAGTATATTATCAGAATAACAGGAATTTATTGAGAAGTACAGAGTGATCAAAAATAACTGATTCAGTTAAATAAACGAATAGTCTAAACATGAACATTTGTCACATGAACTAATATACCTATAAAACTACTATATACTGCTGATGCCCTATCTCTCACTTAAGAGAAGTCTGCTACAAACATTATTGTCTATCCTTGTCAGTTAGTGTAAGAATTAAAAATAGCGCGCAAAATTTGAAAAGTAAGAAAATATGATTTATTATCAAAATTTTATATATGTTAGAATATTTCGATAAATATTTGCAATTTTAAAAGTAAAATAAGTATACATAAAATACCTTCATTAAATTGAAAATTTATAAGTTCAAGAACAAAATTTCGAAAAATAAATGACCTGTTCAAGATTACAATTACAGTTTGCGGTGAGAATTGAATGTTAATATTATTATTGTTAGAAAAAAGGTATACCTGGAAAAGATTAAGAATATATTACAAAGAAAGAATTAAAGTTTAAAATTTTGGAAAAGAAAATACCTTTTCAAATTAGAAAAGTATTCATCACATTTTAAATGAAGGATTAAATATTAAAATTCCACAGCAAATTAAGAAGGGGAATGCCCGCTTAATATTAAGATGTCATTGAGCAAATCGGATTAAACATGATTACTCCACATTCAATTAAATAGTCATTTTCATAAAGTTTAAAAATTCTCAAGAAGGATTTTCAAATTTTATTTAACCATTTTCTTATGATATGCACAATTATTTATTTTTGCCAAACTTGTGAAATAAAACAGTAATCGATAGTAAAATTGTAGAAATTTGGACAAGGTTGTAGAGAATAAAACAGCAATTTTGTTAAATAATTTTAATTAGACTTAAAAAAAAAACATTCATTCTACATATATTCTAATATTACATTTTAAAACTTAATACTTTTGATTTTTAAAAATAATTAACCTATTGTATTTATTTCGAAGTTGTCTTTTTCCGAAAGTAATTTACACTCATAGCGAAGTCTTATCTTAATATAAAGTGGTATTATAATTTTCACCATTTGGGTTAAATGATTATCAAAAATATTTTGACCCATTATATGTTTTAATATTTCAGGCTTATTAAATACATTGTAGATACATTTAGAAAAAATATCATTGCACAGAATTTTCGTAAAATTTTTAGTACTCATTTTATTAATGCATTGTCTAAATATTATCTCAGCTGTCTTACAAATGAAAATAACGTCTTTTGATGGAAATAAATATTTCCCTCTATTTTTTAGTTTTATTAAAGCATACATGTACTTTCACTTTTTAAATATTGCGCACAAAAAGTACAAAATTTCAAAGATATAACTTTTTTCACTACATACCCTGAAATGTATTCTATTATGTTTTCAATATAAGGATTTAAATTCCACATTGATTTTAAATAGTCGTGGTCAAATTCGTCAATTTTAAAGTCTTTTCCCCACAAACTTCAATTCATACAACAAAGAATGAAATTTTATTTTCTTCCCGCTAGAACGTTCTACGCACTACGCCAATAAGATCAAAGTAAATTCGTGCACTTGCGCAGAGGTATTCTTACAGACAAGTGCAGATATATATCTCTACTCTCGTTCAATGTTGGTCTCACAAATCTCACTCCCACCAGCAGTATATAGTAGTTTTATAAGTATATTCATGAACTGTCAATTCGGTTTGATATCTAACCTTAAATTTTGATTTCTCACATATCTGCACTTATTTATATTGTTTACAATTTCATTCGTTTCTTCATATATAAAATGTAAAGAAGCTTTGTTTACAAGTCACTGATCTCTCAGGGTAGGAATGGGAAATACTGGAAATAGCCCCGAAGTTGGAATGTGATAGGTTGGAAAGTATAGCCTGAGTATAGCTCAGATTGGAAAGTGTCAACTTTCCTACCTCAGCTATACTCATGCTATACCGACCTCTCGGAAAATGAAGTTAACAGTAATTAACTTCTCAACTGTTTAAAAGTGGAAATCGTCATATTACTAACCGATTGTGAATAATAGTATATTATACGCCAAGGTTGAGAAGATAATCATTGTTGACCCAGCGCCAATATTGTAACCCGAGGGCGAAGGGATACTAGGCGCCTGGTCAATAATGATCTTCTCAACCGTGGTTTATATACTATTTTTTTCACTACTAGCACATAAATCCTATTTGAATTTTTTTATTGATAATAACAATCATTTTGACATGGATAATTACGTTACTTATTTGTTAATATTCACAAAAACAAAGTAGGCTGCATTTGGTTTTATCTGTACGTTTCGCTCATTTCGCTGGTTTGATAACCTCACTTATGGGCCTTGATTTGTATTTGATTTAATTATTTAATAAAAACACTTTGTGCTGTTACAGCCAGCAGTCTTATTAGTTTATTATTATTTTTAAATAAATATATTGAAATGTACCTACAAATACAAAAAAAAAATAGTGATTTATTCATTACTACATCTACACATGTTTCACATTTTTACCAAAACAGCACAGGGGCCAGGCGAGGCGGCAGCGTAGGTTAATTTAAAATTAAGCGGCAAATTTAAATTATATACTTAACACCTTTCTTGAGTTGAATGAGTTAAATATTTGGAATTGGAGGCTTGAGTTTGATGGAAAAGTGACAGTTTGCATTATAGACCTAGGTTAATAATAAAATATTATTAACCTAGGGTACCATGGTTACAAGCAAGCGGTAGTGAAAAACAATTTCTCATGTCAAATAAAGGTAAATAATAGTGGGTTCCTAGGCTAGTAGTGAAAAAAATACATTTCAGTTGTTGTTCATGTTAAAAATTATTTTTTAGAAGACCATTGTGATAAGTATGACATATCAACGTAGTATCCTAACACTGAAAATTGAACTTATGACATTAGTGTTACGATATATTTCATATCGTAATAGTTGACACGGTTGCAGGTTACTATGTCATTATTTTCTAGCTATATGTATACATTATTCATTTGTCAGCTGTCCGCACGTTTGAACCTAAATTTCAGTTTTGTAAAAAAAGTAAAATTTATTTAAGCTCGTCTAAAAAATAATGTTCATAACTTGTATGAAATACAAATATCTTAGCTCGTGTGTATTGACTTGCACTCCGCTACGCGTCGTGCGTCAATTTACACTCGCATGATATTTGGTATTTTCCATAATTTGTTACGAAAATAACTATATTTAGTGATATTGCCAACCAATCACCGAATTTTTTTTGTTAGCATGTCAAATTACGCACATGTCTTTGTGCGTGTCGAACTTTTGTCTCCTTTTTCGGGGTCTTCCTGTCGAATGTTTGACATTTCTGGAGTGAAACGTAGAAGTGGAAAATGGAGGAAAAGCGTCCTGGCTAAGGAAAACGCACGCCATACAATCTTTGAAAAATTCATGAATTTTTTATCGAGCTACTAGCAATTTAATGCACAATTCGAGACTGACGAGCGAGAGCAGTCTTGGTCTCTGGTGAACGCAAAGCGGTGCTTAAGGCTCCTTTACACATCTACAAAAAAATACTATTGAATATAAGAAGGAAGTTTCACCATCACAGGAATTTTATATGCGAAGTATGAAAAAAGAGTTGACAAAATGCGGAATAAATAAAACGAAAGAACAAGTAACAAGTATATATTTTTATTTGAAGTATGATAAAAACATGAAATATGGTCGTATATCAAAGAAATGTTGTTAGGGCTGTTTTCACAATAAGGCTCACTTTAGAATTACTCTAAGACTTTCTCTTTATTTTAAAGTTATAGTACTCGCTAAAGTGCTACAGTTATATTATGAAAACGAACACAACTTTAATATTAATTTAAAGTGTTAAAGTGAAGATAAAGTTTATTATAAAAACGGTCCACTGAATTCAATATCGTTGTGCTAAGTTAGAACAATACTAAGACAACATAAAAAATCTGTTGTGGCCAGCACAAAACCTTCCGTCAATTCCCACACCAAAAGTTCCTTGAAAAAGATTCTGTATATCCTGTGAAATTGTAACACGAACACACTGCTTTTTTCCAAATTCCATACCTAAAGTTCCTTTCCCTATTTTATTAGGGATCGCTGTTTCTTACTCTTCTCTTTTACTCATTCCTGTCCAACGCATCTTCTTCACACAATTCTTCCTCCCTCAAATCTTCACACACAGTCCTTCCATCTTCTCTTTGGCCTTTCTCGTACTTCCGGCATTGAAAATTCCAATCTTGAGGCGAGGCTGCAACTGTAAGTCATTTGTGAGGGACACTCTATCACATTCACGTATAACTTTCTGACCCTACACTTTCAACTTTGATTTTTCGTTTGACACTGACATCTGTCAATTAAAATTTTTTGAATATATCTGCTGTTTCCATAATTTTAGCAAAGCTGACTGGTTTTTGAAAGTTAATCTCTCTTAATGTCTCTATATCTATTGAATATGTTGATAATCACAAAATGTCGAAAAATGATATTTAACTGCGTTTTTTCAAGAAAAACTGTTAAAAACTTCAAATAAGGCTACTTCCGGTGGATCAATTAAAACCAAAATCTAATCAGCTCTTTATATGGATGTAAAGAAGAGGAATACGAAAGAATTATAATTTTTAGAATTGTAGTATTGGAGTTATCGTCGGAGAAAATTTTGTCACACACGGCAACACACACACACACACACACACACACACACACACACACACACACACATACATACAGACATAATCTTAAAAATAGTAAATTCGTATTCTAGGGACTCTAAAACGTGCTTATTCATTAGAAACTCACCAACGAATTTTTTGACCAAAGACTATAGGTACCTTCCTTACCTAAAGGTGATGGAAGGTAAAAATGCCAATTTCAAATAAGTACTTTAAAGTACTATACTGTAACAAAGAAAGAAAATCTAATGTGGCCAGCGCATTACCTTTCGTCAATTTTATGTATTTTGTGCAAATGCCATACTAAAAGTTCCTTGGAAAAGATTCTATATATCCAGAAAAAATGTAACGAGAACCTATACTATTTTCTACAAATTTCATATCGAAAGTTCATTGGAAATGAGTCTACAAATCCAATAAAATTTTATCACGGATATACACTACGCAAAATGCACTTGTCAACTGAAATTATTTGTTTATATCACCAGTTTCTATGATTATAGCAAAGCTGGCTGATTTATGAAAGTTAATCTCTTTATAATTCTTTAACTCTATATCTATTGAATATGAAGGAAAATGTATAATCAAACCTTATAGACAATAAGATGTTCTTTCAAATTGATAATCACAAAAAATGTCAAAAATGATATTTAACTGTGTTATTTCAAGAAAAAGTGTTAAGAACTTCTAATAAGGAAACTTGCAGTTGACCAATTATAACCAAAATCTAATCAGCTCTTCATATGGATGTAAAGAAGAAAAATTCGAAACAATTATAATTTTTAGAATTGTAGTATTTGAATTATCGTTGGAGAAATAAACACTATATTTTGGTAAAATTGGTTTATTTTGAATAAAAGTCAGTGCAAAAGAAAAATATATATGAGATAAGTAGTACAATTTACAATAAATAAACATAATTTAAGTGACACACAAAAATAACTTAACGCTCATAATAGCAGAAATTAAAATGTTAAAGAAAAAATTTGAGCAAGACAAGGATAACTTAGAATTTTGATTTTTTTTTTTGGAAAATTAACAAACTTTTACAAAATTCAAATGCACTGTTTTTAAGCCTACATAAAGATTTAACAAATTTTGGAAAATATTTTGTTTACCTTTATCAATAATAAAAATAAGTTTGTTTAAAACTGTAAAACGCAGTTATCTTGAAATTAACTTTTTAATAGAATTGTTCTAGTACAGCGTTATACAAAACATTGAAACGTTAATAAACGTATGACCCATTAAAAAGAATTTTGTGTGAGTTATTTTTTAATGTAAGTAAATTTTATCAGATATTTTTATGGTACTGCAAATATTTATGAAGTAAAATGTAAATAATCGTTTCAGAATATTCACGGTTTGTTATTATAATTGTTGTAAATAAACAAATTGTTTAGTTGTGGGGATTTTATAATTAAAATTAAATGTAGCCTTTGAAGATTTATGTTTATTATTTGAATAATTCAGTTCATTAAATTTGCAAGTAAATATTTATAAACATAATTCTGCAACATAAATACGAGAAATAATTAAAACATTTTAAAATCATTATGTAAGTATCTTCAGGGAATATATTTAAATTATATAGGCTGTTAGGCTGTCGGTTTTCCGATTCTCACCATTGAGGTCTCGGTTATCTTTCAAGTATAAAAGAGGTAACAAATTTTAATACTTTTAAGCCAAAAATTAAAAATTTACTTAACAGAGAAATGCTTCTACGGTCTGAATGAATTTTATAACGAATGACATGTAATTTTTATTGTATGTGTATAGTATTATATTTTAAATGTCGCTTCCTATAAAATGTAAATATTTTCTACAGGATTAAAATATATTATTATTATTATTATTATTATTATTATTATCATCTTAATATATACAAAGTCGGTTAAATAGGGGCAATGAACCGGTTTCACATTTTTTTGAAAAGCATTTTAAATGAAAGTTTATGCAATATTTTTCATAGTAATAAAAAAATAATAACATTTTATTGTTATTTTTGTAAATAATTAAATAAAAAGATTGGCGCCATAAATAGCTATGAAAAACAACCCCCTCTAGGTAAACAGTTTACGTTATTTATATAAATAAAAGTAGGCGATAATTTAACACATGTTAAACTATATGTACTCTGATGCATCGACCTTTAAACTAATGGACCAAGTGTCTCCTATTCTTTTATTGTTAAAATAATGCTCCAACATAAAAGGATAGAAATATATATTCTGTCCTTCAACAATACGGAAGTTCTCAGTTAAAGCATACTGCGCATACGTTCGTACTCATTGTGCATCTTTTTCAGCTATATGTAAACCTCTATACACTGCTCTCTATCACTAACTAGTTGTCAAAATCTACATTTGACGTTTCGTGACTGTGTATTATTTACTTGTTTGGAGAATATTTACAATTATTTCTGTCAATACATACGTATATGTGTTGTGAGGTGTGTATGCGACAAAATAATGGGGAAACGGTATATATATGAATTTCATATGTAAGTTCTTATTAATTATTACTTGTCCACTATAATATAATATATTGTATTCAAAATATATATTAAAACTAATTATGCACAAAAAAAATCTTTACTCTTAGCGATAATGCAACAAGTTAAAGACAAATCAATTTTTTTATTTTGCCGCGTTTTCTTAACTTCCGTACTGTTGAAGGATAGAGATACTGTGTCTGCACCGTTATGGCGGGACAAGCGTTTTGCTCGTACGCTGCGTCTATTAGTTTAAAGGTCGATGCTCTGATGTCACATTCTGTTTCAGATCACGTGATTATTTCAAAATATACAAATTTCAATATTTAATTGTAAAATATGTAATGGATATTTCGTGATATTTTCAAATTTGAGACTCTTTAAAGAACAATATATTTTAAAATTTAGTACTTGGAAGTTATATAAAAATTCTTCCAATAACCCTATTAGTAGATATAGCGAACCATTTTAAAGATTTATTTGTTTTTTTGGAAAATGCTTAAAGATCATTAGATAAATACAAAAATTTATTTGCTGATTTTTATTTTTGCAAATAATGTGAAATAATGGAATTTTGGTTTGCACTTTTAATTTTTTGCTGAACGATAATACTCAATTTTTTTTATCGCTGCAGATTTCTGGTTATGAGGTCAAAGTTATAATTTTTGTATAAACGCCATATTGGAAAATTACACCATTGAAAAGAGATTTTTCGGAACTTTTTATCGTTTGTTCGAGGATTACGCTAAAATTATTGAAAATAATAAAATCAGATTGGCCGAAAATAAAATTGGCACTATCGTTTTATGGTCGTATTATTGTCAAAACTGTAGGTTTAAATCTGTAGAAAAATTTTTGCTGATTAATATAAACTTATTCATAAAAGTGACAGCTTTCGTTGCGATTTTGTTTATGTACTATTTACAGATTTAAGACTTCGTTTTGACCATACGGCCATTAAATAGTTTCTTAACTGTTATTAGAAATTAAATTGTAAAAGTTAAGTTAGTTAGAACTTAGTTAATCTATTTCTTAAAGTATTGTTGTGAGTAATAATATGGAATTAACCGGAGAACATTTTCAAATTATGACTTATAATTTAACAACTTTGGCAGTTTTTGTCATTCTGAAATTAATTTGACAGGTTTTAATTTCTCCAGTAATAAGTTTGATTTCGCGTTGGCAGTTTTGAACTCACCAGAAAGTTATTTGATGGTTTTAAGTCTTCCAGAAATTAGTTAGAAAGCATTCGAAAAAAGTTTGGTTGGAAGTTTTTAAACTCTTTAAAAGCTCCCAAAAGAAAGAATGGTTAAATGTATTACCGAATGAAACTCCTTTGGACAAATTCTAAATAAAATTCGAAAAAATATGAACACTGTGTCTTATTTTCAATATTTCTAGGGAGGACTCTTGTTTTAGATAGGAAAAATATTATATAAAATTTAAAATAGTGGAAGCAAATATTTTAAAGAAAATTTTCTTTCTAGAATACACTAAATTGCTTGCTAGAGAAAACTTCTGAATATAATTCCACAGTGTCACTCAAACTGAAACCTATTCCTTCTGCTCTCTTTTACGAAATAATTGGATCAGTCTGGAAGTCTCTTACTTCAAAACTATTTTCATCAGTCATCATATATTATAATTAAATACATTTTTATCTATTTTTCAGGAGAATTATTCATGTCTTGTTAAAAAGTTTTTGCGAAACTTGTGGAAGTATAAGTTGGAGATTTGAAATAGTTTAATTGAATGAATTTCTTTTAATTCATTAATAAGAATCTTTCTTCATTTTTAATTTTCTATTTAAATTTTGAAATTAAATATTTATTTCTTACTTCTTTTTTAAAAGAGTTCGTTCATACTTTATTCTTTTTTATTGTTAATATATTTATCTTTTCATTGCAATTTCAGTAACAGACTGACTTTTTAAAACCAATTTGAACTTGGCCGTCATATGATTTCAGCAGGATGGAGCCATCTGTTATACATACAGCACGAGAAATAATAACTTTATTGCAAGCCAAATTTTTCGGTTGTATTATTTCTCGGATCAATTGGCCACCGAGGTTTTGCGCTTTTTTCTCTGGGGCTATTGGAAAGGAAAGAGTTTATTAGGTTACATATTTTTTAAAATATTTTTTAATCATTCTATAAGTTTCCTCCTACTCTTCTAAATGTCCGAGATTCTTTAAATTCATTGACGAGATTGGAAGTATTTTTGATGCGTATACCGTGAGTATTTTATAACGTGAAACATTGGGTTTGTCATGTCCATGGTTACGATTTGACATTTGATTGACAGCAATGTATTTGCGTGTCCCATTTAAAATGAAACATAGGGAACGAATTTGACAGATGTATTATATTATGTAAGAAATTTAGCTAAGTCAGAAAACCACTCGAGAGCACTAAACATATTTCGGGCACACAATATTTTTTTTGCAACTAAATTTAATTTTTAGAAAACAGGTATAATTATTTAAACAAAATTAACCTCTAATGACGTCTTGTCAATATGACAGATAACCACTGAATTTTCCTATAAGTTACGACTACGACTTGACATTTGATTGACAGTAATATATTTGCCTGTGTCATTGAAAACATAGGGAATGAATTTGACAGAGTATTATATTTAAATATTGTAAGAAATTTGGCCAAGTTAGAAAATCACTCGAGCACAAGGTACACTAGAAAGCAGGTATAATTATTTAAACAAAATTAACCTCTACTGACGTCTTATCAAATGTCAAATTCGTTCCCTATGTTTCATTTTAAATGGGACACGCAAATACATTGCTGTCAATCAAATGTCGAATCGTAACCATGGATATGACAAACCCAATGTTTCACGTTAAAAAATACTCACGGTATGTAATATATGTATCTACAATTTTAAATATAAATAAATAAATAAATATATCATCACGGCATATTACCCATTTCTGGGTGTGCCAGTATCTACAACACATGTAGACATCGGTAATGATGACATTATATTTTAGCGTGTGGGCGCTTACCAGGCGTCACCTCACGGGCACTCATAGCTGGTGTGGAGAGTGTACCACAGGGGTCACTTTTGTGCCATTTAAAATTGGAAATATTTGGCGTCTGTCGGGATCGAATCCGGTTCCCCTAGGTTCGCGACCAGACATTCAGGCAAATAATTAATAATTAAGAATAGAATAAAAAATATTAAATGTAAACATTTTCATTCTTCAACTGATATCCATGGAGTTATATGGGCTGTGAATTATTTTACATATTTATAATTCTCTATCTCTAAATCTATAGAATATATAATAAAAATGTTCAATGTATTGGATAGAGAATTTCATATTCTTTAATAATTGTAATAACATAAATTTCCAAAATATAAAACTTACAATATTTTTTTAAAGAAACTACTACTTCCAGTTGTCCAATTCTTACCAAAATCTTTTAAGCTCTTCCCATTAATATCAGATTAAGGAATACGTAGTTAAATTTGGTCTTTATTATTATAGATTTTGAGAAACCTTGTTTTAAACATCCAGTCACATACACACACACACACACACACACACACACACACACACACACACACACAAACACACATACACAATATTGTAAAAATGTTAAAATCTGATTCTATCGACCTCAAAATATGCTTATTCACTAAAATCTGGATATGCGATTTTTAGCATATCTTTTAGCGAGAGGTAAAAAGCCTACTTTTAATAGATTTGTAAAAAAAATGTGTTTATGCACGGATGTATCATAATTTGACAATTATACACGAATTTCTTTGACATAAACGTCATTTTTTAGCCCGCGGGCCTCATTATAGCCCGCCGGGCTATAATGAAACGTCAAACCAAATTATAACCTACAATTTAAACAGGCAATATGAAAAGTTTTTATTACAAATCGAAATTTTTTATATTCTTTAATGAAAAATGAAAATTAATTTTGTGATATTTAATTATTTATATATAAAGCACGGAGATGAACAAAATAAAACTCAAATGACATAACTAATAAACAAACAATAAACTGTTGTTCTCCGCTTTCATAGTAGCACTAGATACTGGATGTACGAGGACAAATTTTTCTAACATTCATAATTTGAAAATTTTCGTCCGTGCATAAAGTTTTGTATGTACCACGTGCGTAACTTGCTTTTATGGCCTTGGATGTGTTTTTATCCACCGCAAGCCATAAAAGGCTCCTTATGCACTTAATACATAAATAACTATTACGAACAAAATTGTCACAATAGACTACATCCGGTAGACGTAATGAATACTGATACATTTGTATATAAATGGTTAAAATAAAGCACACTGTCTTATTTGGTTAAAATATACTTTTATTGACTATCGATTTCGCCTTTTTAGGGGCATCTTCAGGTCTATAAGCTGAAAAAGGGGTTTTATATGTAAGTATGATTGAATATAAATTTAATATTACAATTGTTATTGTTTTTTTAGGAAAAATTATTCAAGAGAAAAAAACATGTGTTTGAAAAAGTTAGGTTATGATAAGTAAAAGCAATAATCACAAACTGTATTTATTATTATTTATTATATAATAAATACAGTTTGTGATTATTGCTTTTACTTATCATAACCTAACTTTTTCAAACACATGTTTTTTTCTCTTGAATAATTTTTCCTAAAAAAACAATAACAATTGTAATATTAAATTTATATTCAATCAAACTTACATATAAAACCCCTTTTTCAGCTTATAGACCTGAAGATGCCTCTAAAAAGGCGAAATCGATAGTCAATAAAAGTATATTTTAACCAAATAAGACAGTGTGCTTTATTTTAACCATTTATATACAAACATGCATACTGAGCTGGAGCCTTTTATAAACTTAACTGATACATTTATTAATATATGTATATTAATAATATCATCCCACTATCATCCTACAAACCTTCCACTATTAACCTCTACTTTAACCTCCTTATCCCTTGTTGAAAAACACATTGTTTTCCCACTTCGACCTTGCGGCATATTTGCATATCTTGACCTCCGGTTGTCAAGCGTCCTCGCGGAGCCTTGCGAGTTAATCTGGAGCCTGGTGCTAGTACAGCACAGCCACTGTGGCGCAGAGCTAACCTCGTTATCAGCCGTGTTTGCGTATTCAGATGGGGCGCTCGTCTTGCAGACAAGATACACGGCCAGCCAACTCCCCATACGTCGATTCCTCACCCGGGAAGCCCGAATCAATTCCACGTGTCCACGGGAACGAAATATAACACAGGAACTCTAATTGTATAGAAAAACTATTACAAGATTGGAATTTTCGCGATTTGGAAACCAGTTTTGACTCTGGATTTTAAATAAAATAAATAAACGGCATATTACCCATTACTGGGTGTGCCAGTATTTACAACACATGTATTGGTAATGATGACATTATATTTTACAGTGTGGGCACAGAATAGACATTCATACAGAAGTGAAACTCCCTGTCGGCACCATTGTTGTTGCGATTTGATGTTTATGAGCTTGAACTTTAAATTTGTTGGCAAATTTACGCGCGAAATTTAAATTGTTTTAAATGGTAAAGGAAAAATTAGAACACAAAAGTACTAAAATTTTAATTTTATTAACGAATTAAAAAGAAATCAGATAAAATAAACAGATAATTATATTTTTATTAAACAAATACGTGAATTTTACAAATTCTTTACAATGCAGAATTTTTTATATCTTTGATGTGGGAAACACAAACGTCAGACTCGATGAATATGTCCCAAATATCCTTCTCCATCAAATCTTCTCTTCCACAGGCCTTGAGCCACATTTTACACCTATATTTGTTAAATTAATATACATTTTGCATGATATGGAAGTCGTTTTGCATTATTTACATTTCTGTATCTTTCGGAAACGAAAAAAACTTACAGTTCACTTTCTACATTTTTTAAATCTAATTATACAGTTTTTATATGAACAAACAAGTCCCCCCGATTCTATCTTCTTCGTTTTTTTTCCATTTTATTAGAAATTAACACCACTTCTAAAATTCACAAACAGTTCACAAAATTACATATGTCAAAAGTGAGAAGACGTGTTTGGTTTGCTTGAATTAGCCATAACCCTAAAATACATGGGCGTGACAAGCTGAGACAACAGCTCCTCCAGAATATGTGAAATATAATGATTTTCTTTATGATAACGATTTTTCCTATCGTTTGTTGAAAAAATAACATGTTTGTTCGTATTAGAAATCAATTTGTGTTTCTCAATATACTTTTATTATTGACCCCTAACAGAGAATTTTCTCGTCGAGATAATGAAAAGAACAAAGAATCGTAAAATACGAAGATATGCCAAAATAATCCGATTTTATCCGATTAGCCCTTTAAATTTGTTGGCATACTCTTTCTCTCTCTAATTTTCGTTTCTCTCTCTGACTGTCGCTTCTGTATGAATGTCTATTCTGTGGTGTGGGCGCTTACCAGGCGTCACCTCACTGGCACTCATAGCTGGTGTGGAGAGTGCACCACATGGACCATTTAGAAGTCTGCATTGGCCGAGATCAAACCCGGGTTATCAGATTGGCAACCAGACACTATACGCACACGGCCACGTAACCCCATATGAATTTTAGAATTTGAATATGTAATGCAGGATTTAAGTTGCAGAATAGAATAATTTATGTAATTGTTCATATTTATTTCATGTAATGTGCAGGTTACAACGAGAGACGTACTCGAGTGTTGCATTACTGAAAAATCTGATGTGGCCAGTACATTACCTTCCGTCAATTTTATGTATTTTGTACAAATCCCATACCAAAGTTCTTTGGAAAGATTCTATACCGTGAGTATTTTTTAACGTGAAACACTGGGTTTGTCATATCCATGGTTACGACTTGATAATTGATTGATAGCAATGTATTTACCCGTTCCATTTAAAATGAAACATAGGGAACGAATTAGACATTTGATAAGTCATCAATAGAGATTAATTTTGTTTCAATAATTATACCTGCATTCTAAATTAAAATTAGTTGTAGAAAAAATATAGTGTGTACCTTGTGCCCGAATTTTATATATGGAAAGTTACAACATTCAATGTTAATTAGAGACTATATAATACTAATATCTACTTTTATTACAAGTCCTCGATAGTATAGTGGTCAGTATCCCCGCCTGTCACGCGGGAGACCGGGGTTCGATTCCCCGTCGGGGAGGTTTTTATTTCGCCTTGTACAGAAAATATTTATAATGAAAGTAAAAATTCGCCCGAGCAGGGACTTGAACCCTGGACCCTTGGATTAAAAGTCCAATGCTCTACCGACTGAGCTACCCGGGCTCTATAAGGTCGTTATTTACATCACGTGACATGACCTCTGTACAAGTGTACAAATGTTAAAATTAGGTTCCACCGAGATTTGAACTCGGATCGCTGGATTCAAAGTCCAGAGTGCTAACCATTACACCATGGAACCACCATACCGAATTACTCACCAATAATAGGTTTTATTGTTAGGCATATAAGATACAGTGAGTATTTTTTAACGTGAAACATTGAGTTCGTCATATCCATGGTTACGATTTGACCTTTGATTGACAGCAATGTATTTGCCCGTTCCATTTAAAATGAAACATAGGGAACGAATTTGACATTTGATAAGACGTCAATAGAGGTTAATTTTGTTTAAATAATTATACCTGCATTCTAAATTAAAATTAGTTGTAGAAAAAATATAGTGTGCACCTTGTGCCCGAGTGGTTTTCTGACTCGGCTAAATTTCTTACAATATTTAAATATAATACTTCTGTGAAATTCATTCCCCATGTGTCATTTTAAATGAGACAGACAAATACATTGCTGTCAATCAAATGTCAAATCATAACTTATAGGAAAATTCAACGGTTATCTGCCATATTGACAAGATGCATTTGAGGTTAATTTTGTTTAAATAATTATACCTGTTTTCTAAAAATTAAATTTAGATGTAGAAAAAATACTGTGTGCGCTTGTGCCTGAAATATGTTTAGTGCTCTCGAGTGGTTTTCTGACTCCGCTAAATTTCTTACAATATTTAATATAATATTTCTGTCAGATTCGTTCCCTATGTTTCATTTTAAATGGAACGGGCAAATACATTGCTGTCAATGTCAAGTCGTAACCGTGGATATGACGAACCCAATGTTTCACGTTAAAAAATACTCACGGTATCTTATATACGTAACAATAAAACCTGGTGAGTAATTTGGTATGGCGGTCATGTCCCGTGATGTAAATAGCGACCTTATAGAGCCCGGGTAGCTCAGTCGGTAGAGCATTGGACTTTTAATCCAAGGGTCCAGGGTTCAAGTCCCTGCTCGGGCGAATTTTTACTTTCATTATAAATATTTTCTGTACAAGGCGAAATAAAAACCTCCCCGACGGGGAATCGAACCCCGGTCTCCCGCGTGACAGGCGGGGATACTGACCACTATACTATCGAGGACTTGTAATAAAAGTAGATATTAGTATTATATAGTCTCTAATTAACATTGAATGTTGTAACTTTCCATATATAAAATTCGGGCACAAGGTACACACTATATTTTTTCTACAACTAATTTTAATTTAGAATGCAGGTATAATTATTGAAACAAAATTAATCTCTATTGATGACTTATCAAATGTCTAATTCGTTCCCTATGTTTCATTTTAAATGGAACGGGTAAATACATTGCTGTCAATCAAATGTCAAGTCGTAACCATAGATATGACAAACCCAATGTTTCACGTTAAAAAATACTCACGGTATATCCAGTAAAATTGTTACATGAACATATACTATTTTCTACAAATTCCACGCCGAAAGTTCCTTGGAAAAGATTCTATAAATGCAATAAAATTATAACACAAACATACACTATGTAAATTGCACATGACACTGGCATCTGTCAATTAGAATTATTTGAATATATCAATTGTTTCAATGATTATAGCACAGCTGGCTGATTATGAAAATTAATCTCTTTATAATTCTTCAACTCTATATCTATTGAATATGAAGGAAAATATGCAGTCAAACCGTATAGACAATAAGATAATTTTTCATATTGATAATCTCATAAAATGTCAGAAACGATATTTAACTGCGGTCTTTTAAGAAAAACTGTTACGAACTTCAAATAAGGGAACTTTCGATTGACCAATTATAACCAAAATATACAGCTCTTCATATGGACGTAAAGATGAAGAATACAAAAGAATTATAATTTTTAGAATTACAGTATTGGAGTAATCGTTGGAGAAAAATTTGTCCCACATGGACACACATATAGACACAGACATCATTAAAACTAGTAAAATCGTATTCTAGGGATTCTAAAACGTGCTTATTCATTAAAAACAAAAACTAATTTTTTGACCGAAAGCAATTTTGTAATTATTCATTTTTCTGAGGACGATTCAGAAAAAAATATTGTTTAAAACATATGCGGAAAGCGTGATTCTGAAACTCTGTGCAAATTCCAAAAACTTGCATTAGGTACAGAATCATTAATTTCTCGCACTCATTTCAAAAATAACTATTTTCTAGTATTTAGAAAAAAGACGCCACAGGAGAAATTTTTTCATTCAAGGTCAAATGCCTTATAATTGTACAATAAAACTAAAATAAATTGCCAGAGAACGGGACATTTTAGAAAAGTGAATATATTTAACGGATTGTTGATGTATAAACTGTATAAATCTAAAAACAGTAAAATATTATTGTTATACAGGTTGCCGGCCAACAATATCTGCAGAATTCCTTACATTATCACTTAATTAGAAGTTAATGTTATCTTTTAAATTAGAGTTCTCAGCCGAAGCCATTACATTTGTTTTTGTTTCCAACTAAATTCAAAATACAAAAATACTACATAGGTAAACTATAAACACAAGGAAAAAAATAAAAGAATTAAAGACTCACTGCCCTACGTATCAAACTCGCAAACCTGCCCTACCCTGACAAGCCGCCACTAGGCTATAAATTTTTATTGGTTTGATTAATTAAAACTCAATTTTTGTAAGTAACATTTATTGATGAATTAAATATACATAGAAAATTAAAGTAATTAAGCAGATTTTATACCTTCCGTCACCTTTAGGTAAGGAAGGTATTGTCTTTGGTCAAAAAAATCGGTGATGAGTTTTTAATGAATAAGCACGTTTTAGGGTCCCTACAATACGAATTTACTATTTTTAAGATGATGTCTGTATGTATGTGTGTGTGTGTGTCCGTGTGTGTGTGTGTGTGTGTGTGTGTGTGTGTGTGTGTGTGAATCCGTGTGTGACAAATTTTTCTCCGACGATAACTCCAATACTACAATTCTAAAAATTATAATTCTTTCGTATTCCTCTTCTTTACATCCATATGAAGAGCTGATTAGATTTTGGTTATAATTGATCCATCGGAAGTACCCTTATTTGAAGTTTTTAACAGTTTTTCTTGAAAAAACGCAGTTAAATATTATTTTTCGACATTTTGTGATTATCAATATGAAAGAATATCTTATTCTCTATAAGGTTTGATTATACAGTTTCGTTCATATTCAATAGATATACAATTATAGACATTAAGAGAGATTAACTTTCAAAAATTAGTCAGCTTTGTTAAAATTATGGAAACAACAGATATATTCAGAAAAATTTAATTGACAGATGTCAGTGTCAAATGCAAAACCAAAGTTGAAAGTACAGGGTCAGAAAGTTATGTGTGAATGTGATAGAGTGTCCCTCCAAAGAGAAGAAGATGGAAGGACTGTGTAGCAGAAGATTTGAGAGAGGAAGAATTGTGTGAAGAAGATGCGTTGGACAGGAATGATTAAAAGAGAAGAGTAAGAAACAGCGACCCCTAATAAAATAGGGAAAGGAACTTTCGGTATAGAATTTGTAAAAAATAGTGTGTTCGTGTTACAATTTTATAGGATATACAGAATCTTTTTCAAGGAAATTTTGGTATGGGATATATACAAAATACATCGAATTGACGGAAGGTTTTGTGCTGGCCACAACAGAGTTTTATATTTATCCACGCGCGAACTACCACACGAGCGCATCCGTAACGGGACAATTTTGTGTTCGCTTGGGAACACGGGACAGTTCCGTTCAAAACGAGACGTATGGTCACGTTATGAATGGTCCATGTTCTAATTTGTTACTGTGGTAGAGAACCCCATTACATACGAGTACTATTGCAATCAGATGTAAAGTAATGTAATATGCTTTTAGGAAAATGAAATAATGTGCGTTCATCATTGCAACAAGCGATAAAAAATCAAATAACCGTAATAGAAAAATACCAGAGCGATATCCTCATCATATGCCAGCGCTATGGCAGTTATTAACACCCTTCAACTCATAGCGTCACGTTGCCTGACCAACAACTACATTCTTCGGGACATTTTACACGTCCTAGATTCAAAACGGAACTCGAACTAGATGTGTTTCTTGTCTTACTTATTTGTCACCTATTCATTATTTTCCCTGTTAATTTTAATCATGCAATTTATTTGTTGTAGACGGAAAATATCTCGGAGTGTTCGTGAAAACGCGATGTTAAAATTCGAAATAGTAAGCGGGATATGAATTTTTGAATGTCTGAAATTATTTGTGACGTAAGTTGCCCGAGTTGGTTATGCTTTTTAAACTGTTAATTCTAGATCTATCTGCGTTGTCTGCATTAGGCATATATTTTCATTTATTGTTGTTAAAACTTCTTTCCCTCTGTCACTTTTATTAATAATAAATATACAAATAATGAAAATGTTTAAATGTTTAAAATAAATAAAATATTTATTTAAAATTATTATTATTTCAAGTTGTCATGAAATATTTCGAGAATGTCGCTAGCAGTGTTGCTATAGATATTCATTTGAATTTAAACAAAAACAACGAAAAGCAGGTCTAGATCGTAGATCAACCGAATTCATCCGAAATTTTACGGTAATAATCGATTCTGGTCAGTGACGTTGCGTTTATATTTATAATAATTAGGCATTTATATTATAGTGAAGAAGAATAGGCAGAAGACTTACCTCATGAACCTGAAAACCTTATAAAATGAAGTATAACTTGTAGAAATTATTGGATGTTATTTATTTTATTATTTTTAAATAACGGAGAAAAAAATACTAGTACTAAGAAATGTATACATATATTAATGAAATTTACAAGTATTTCTAAGTGAATCTCTATTCATTTTACGGAATATAAAATTATTTGAAATAATTATAATTGATTTTTATATAATACGTTGGCACTTGGTTGTCACTTTTTTTATCGTTAAGTATTTGTGACTTGTGCTACAGCATTACTTATTTGTTTTAATAAGTAATATATTATAATATATCCATAATCATGCCTAAAGCTTTAACAAAACAATTTCAGAAACTAACTATGAATATCGTGAACTATTTCAATGGGAAGTGGCCAACGGTGGGCCATTGATTCCGTTGAAAGTCGTTCGAAAGGTAATTTTTTTAAATATTTTTTTATCAAACTTTAATTAATTTATGTTTTTCTTTAAAAAGCAACAGATGCCCTACAAATAAGCAAATCAGTTGTGACTTGTCAGCAAGATTTCTGGAAAAGTTGAAAGAAGCATTTTTATTTCTAGAATAGGGCGTGAGCAGTCAAGTTACTTTGTTGGTCTTTCTTGACAAACAGATAAGAGGACCCGTGTCAGAATGAGAGCTAGTAATCATGTACATAACTTACAAATGTCATGAATTTTCATTCAAAATTTCAATATTTTCTAAGTTTACATGGATTCTTTACCCAGGATTGTACAATTTACTCGGTGAGTTAAATAAACCACTTGAAATTAGAAAATCATGAAATTTGGAATGAAAATTGATTACATTTGACATATCTATGTACATAATTATTAGCTGTCATTTCGTCACGGGTTTTTTTATTTATGAAACTTTTCAAATGAACTTTTGGTATGGAATTTGTAAAAAAATAGTATGTTTTCGTGTTCGATTTTCCATGATATTATATAGAAACTGATCCAAGGTCCTTTTGGTATGGGATTTGTACAAAATACATCGAATTGATGGAAGGTCTTGTGCTGGCCACAACAGATTTTTTTGTTTAAACATAGTTTAATATTCTTCGTAATACCATACTGTTACTATGATATAACAGGACTAAAAACAAAAGTGAAAAGATAAAAATAACGGCCACCGCCTACAATCAAGGATCAAGTGTTCCTAGAAAAATAACAGCATTTTGATAGACCGTTGTCAATGAGAATTTATAAATCAACAAAAAAGTTGTTCAGTATGACAGAAAGAGAAGATTATTTTATTATTCCTAAATGTTTAAATTTTATGTTATTACGAAAAATCTTGAACGCCACACGGCCGATATGCAAATAAAGAACTCGACTGATTATAAACCTCGGCTTTCGCCTCGGTTTACAAACGTTATCCGTATCCGTTATTTGCCTCATATCGGCCTAATGACGTTAATAACTATAAATGACAGCGGTGCAACTGGGCCTAAGAAATTTGTAGAAAACTGATTCATTATAAAAACAAAAACTGTTTACCAAAGTGTCTTATTGTATATTTTCATGAAAGTTACTAAACATGTAGGCACGAATCTTATTCCTCTTATGGTAGATCACGCTCCTAGCTTTATGTTCCATGTGCACGTAACCTCAACTCAAGCATCACGCACGTTCACGCGCACACCCACGCACTTCAATTTTTATTAGCGATTGTCGAATTCATGGCCCACTCGTGTACAAAATTCCCGCACCTTACTTTCACGCAAGGAGAATTTGATGAGTATGTTTACTGAAATATTGCTTCCTCTGCATCTCAAGATTGATAATTTATTGATGAAACTAGTTTAAGAACATTTTATTATCAGGATTAAAAGTTTGCTGCTTAAGAAAGTTTTGTACAGAAATAAGTTTTTCATACTTTCTGCAAGGGAATTTACATTTTTAAGCGGAAAATGAATTGCTAGTTATATATTGTTATATTCTTTGAAATTTTTTAACATGTTTACGTTAAAGGATAAAATTAGTGCGAAGGAAGTTGTTTCATAATTTCTTAGAAGAATTTATATTACTTTGCATAGAAGTTATTTTATAGTACACTTTACTAATAATAAACTTTAATAAAAAGTAATCTACTTGGTTACTAGCAGTGTTGGGTCAGATAATGATTTTCGTTATCTGGATAACAGATAAAAGATAAATTTTTGCAATATATTTAGATAAGGATAACAGATACTTTACAAGTTATCTAGATAAAAATATTAGATAACAGATAAGATACCTGAAAAGTAAGCAACCATGATTTCTTACATAACTTTCTTTAATTTTTTATGCTTGATTGATACGATGTGTGAAAAGGAAACAAAAAATATTCAATGTACATATTTATTTAATAAGATACAAAACAAAGATAGACACTATTCTAAAAATATCTATGTACATATTTTTTTATAATAGTAAATTATTGTTTTTTAAAAACAGTACTTTCTCAAAATTAGTATCAGATAGGCGATTGCGTCTTGGTGTGAGAATTTGCCCGCCTACACTGAAAAGCCTTTCAACGGGACCGGATAAACACTGTTTTATATTATTTACCTGCATAAAATTAAGTAGATAAATATGCCAGTAAATGAATATTTTCATAAATAATGTTGCTCACTATTGCTCACGAATCACGATCACACGTCACTCATAAGTAAGTTTACGCAGGCAGACACACCGGCGACGGAGAACACACGACACGGCACACGGCACTATGCGATGCGATAGGTTGTGCTTGTCCTAACTTGATAAATAGTATTTTGATTTGAGTATAGATGGAGCTAACATAAATAATGGTTATTTTATCTTTCTTCTGCATGTTATAAAACAGATAAGATAATAGATATTAATTTTAAAAATATTTAGATATTAGATAAAAGATACTAACTACGTTATCTAGATAAAATTTTAGACAGTGTTGGATAAGCACAACACTGGTTACTAGTATTTTAATATTAAAATTTTTTACCTCTCTTTAAGAGAGGTATTGATTCGTGCTAAAAATCGCATATCCAGATTTTATTAAATAAGCACGTTTTAAGGTCACTAGAATCCGATTTTAACATTTTTACAATGATGTGTGTATGTGTGTGTGGATGTTAGAGGGCAGTTTCTCAAATTCTATAAGACTAAAGACCAATTTTACTATGTATTCCTTAATCTGACATTAATGTGAAGAGCTGAAGAGGTTTTGGTAACAATTGGACAACTGGAAGGAGTAGTTTCTTAAAAAAATCTTTTAAATATTATTTTTGGAAATTTATATAATTACAAATATTAAATAATATAAAATTCTCTATCCGATGCATTGGACATTTTTATTATATCTTCTATAGATGTAGAGATAGAGATTTATAAATATATAAAATAATTCGTTGTAATGATTTTCATAGCCCAAATGAAAACTAGTTGAAAAATTAAAATGTTTGTAATTGACAGAAAAATGTCAGTGTTAAAAATCCAAATACATTACTGAATGCTTTTTCTGGAAAGTGTATTTAATATTTATTTTATTATTAATTAAATATTTAAAATTATAAATACATATACGCATCAGAAATACCGCCAATCTCGTCAATGAATATGATGAATCACGAACATTTAGAAAAGTAGGAGAAACTTATTTATAGAATGAATTAAAAAATATAAAAATATATTAATAACAGATGTAATTAAAAGTTTTGTGTGTACCAGAAATGTTAAATACAATATGTACTTATATAGCCTAATATGGAAATGGCGAGAGGTCTTGTGCTAGCCACAACAGTTTTTTTTATACGAAGTTATATATGTTTTAAGTGAAAATGAAGAGCAACTGAGAAGTATGATAGAGAGAATACACGTAGTGCCGAGAGCAATGAGTTTGTATATTTGGGTAGCATGATGTGTTTGTATACAGGGTGTTCTGAAAATGAGTGAAAAGCTTCAGGTAGAACGATTCTTTGATTAATTCTGAGTCGATAATCCTAATGCAAAAAATTTGTACGGCCCTTCGTAAAACTGCACGAAGCCATCAAACTTGTAAATGTGCAACTAGAACTAAGTGATTTTTTAACAATCTTTTACGTAATATCATTGCTCTTTACATTCTAGAAGAATTGTGTAAAATTTGATGTACGTAGCTAAACGTTTGATACCAAATCTTTAAAATTTTAACTTTTCTAAAGTAGAATTTTTTAAATTTGAATACGTACGACAACCATGTATAAAACAGTTTTTTGTTTGAAACAGAAATTATAAATAAAATTTTGGCGTTTATCAGTTATGTCTGAAAACCGATGGATATCAGTTTGAACATTTATTATAAATTGACTTTATTTGCAAGTTATTGACTATTATAATTATAATTATTATTTTTGTTATTTTTAATACAACATAAATACTCAAAATATCGTTTACATTGAATTTTTTTAAATTAATAAAGCAAAGCTGGTATCTTAAGTAAATAAATTCAATTCCCAATTTGAATTTCCACTGAATGTACCTGTCAAAATAATGTTGACATAAAATTCATACTAATTTGCATAGCTACCTGATAACTACTATAACAGTTTGATTCGGTGTTGCCAAATTTACATTTCTTTTAAGTAGCTCGTGTGGCTTTACGAAGGGCCGTACAATGTTTTTGCATTAGGATTATCGACTCAGAATTAATCAAAGAATCGTTCTACCTGAAGCTTTTCACCCATTTTCAGAACACTCTGTATATGTATAGTTGTTTCTTATAAATGAATAAAAATATCTTACTGTGCTCGTTAAAGCCGAGTTAGTTCATTTACCATCAATCAAAATAATATATCAAAATAACTGCAACTAACAAAACACAAATATATTGCATGATATTACAAATACTATATTCGTTCATCTTGTTGGAATTGTTAATGTCATACAACTGAGTGAAAAATGTAAAGTATATTATCATGTTTCATTCCGACGACATATCGTAATTGGTACAAGTTGGTAACTCGTGCAATGAAACAAAGACATTGATATCTGTCTGGTGCACGCTGCAATTTCGAGTCAACATTTACGTTGCTAAGCAAGGCCGTATCCAAGGGGGGGGATTTGGGGGTTCAAACCCCCCCTGAAATGTAAAATAAAATACTAAAAAATTTAAAGAAGTCTAACCAAGATGTAAGCGCTATCTTAGCACGCGTCCCAAACTGCGAGTATAACATTCCCAATTGCTTTTTACAATTAAATAAAGATATACGTAAAGGCCAAAATATTGTTTTATTTTAGGAAGTGTCTACTGTACTGTCCAGACAGAGCCGCAATAAAAAATTGTGAACTGTCGCACCTGAACGGAATCTAGCGGACAGTTCTAGCGGCCACTTCTCGAATCTACCTAAAAACCACTGTCTACCAATTAAGAATTGTGAGTTAGGTATTGTTTTGGGTTTGGTTCACTAATTTTTTTTTTTTTGCTGCTCTGTCTGGACAGTACAGTAGACACTCCCTTTATTTTATTATTTCCCCGAGAATTGTATACCGGGTGTTTTTTTAAAGGTGTACATAGAAGATTAATATGGGAAATCAGTTTTTTGGAAACTGTTGCGCCCCGTTTTGACTGACAACGGCAGTTATGGTATCAGTAGAAAGATAAAAATTGTATCAAATGACAACAAATAAATGTAAATTATGTAATATTTTAGTCCCATAAATTAATTATTAAATTTGTCATTTGATGCAGAAATTTTTTATCTTTCTTTTGATACCACAACCATAGTTATCAGTCAAAACAAGGATAACAGTCTGCAAAAAACTGTCCATGTTAATCTCCTTGAAAAATAATATAATTATATAACCAGAACCCCCTCCGAAATGAAATCCTGGATACGGGCCTGTTGCTAAGTTTCTAGGATTTCGGAGTTAAACTGTGTTGACTTTGCTCAACAATTATCAGTAAGGTCTGCATCCAAATTTCAAGGAGCAGATCTATTTACGAGGAAGAAATATTTTAAAGTAATAAAATATGCTTGATATGGTTCAACAGCCTGTATTGCAAAGAATTTTTATTTTTGGCCACATTAAAGACTTGTTTATTTTGGCATTCGATGGTTATAAAATAATTCAATTACTATTTGAAACAACTTAAAACATAACATTGTATTCTCTCTTATTGTAGTCTCTGGTTGGTCTGATGATGGCTACTAAGTAGCCGAAACTGGTCACATTTTTAATATAGAACAATTTGATTAAGAGATTTATGATTTTTATTTAAAAAACCCTTCTCCTCCTTATAAATATCCTTGATTAAAGTCTGTTAATTTTAAGAACTTGGCCAAGTCTCACAAATTAAACTTAAAATTGTGCAATAAATTTGTAATATTTTTTTTTTACTCCTATGCTTTAATATACATATATTTATTAAGTACATGTCATATGTATTTGAATAACACCCATTATGATTCTGATTTTCATTATGATACTGATTTTCATTATGATACAGATTATCATAATGATTCAGATTTTCTTTTCATTATGATACATATTATCCATTATGTTACAGATTTTCTTTACATTATGATACAGATTAATTTATAACTAATTTATTGGTTCATATTTTATTTTTTTAATTATTATAAATAGCCATAGAAAAAAATAGTGTATGCAACTCATGTATAATAACTTAATATAAACCCGTTGCATAATATACTATTATCTTTAATCGTGTCGAAATTTTTGCACCTTTAATCAAAGATGGCGGCTAGCGCCTCCCCCTTCCGGTCGAAAACAATACACGTATATTAAAATAATTTCTACCTTACCTCTTGCAAGGTAAAAATATGTACTGACTGGATTTGATTTTTACTTAACAAATATGCATTCATTTTCTTTTTTTATTGGAACCTATCAGAGTTATTGTATAACTATATAATTGTATAATAATGCAAAAATAAAAAGAATACTTGATTTTCCACAAATTTTATTTACTAAAGTTATCATCAGACTATACAAAGAAATCAGTTTTGTGTGCTTAAATAGGGTAGATTATATATTTAGAAGGGGAAAGTCTCTTATTTCTATCTGTTCATGGTAATTACTTTGAATTAGCAATTTTTTTAATCTCTAGGTGTTCCAGAATGTGCACGAATGCATACTGAGAAGGGGAGAGTCACTTACTTCTAACTATTCATTTACAATATTTTTCTTCGAATTTACGCTTTTCTAATTTCTAGATTTTCCAAAATCTTCAATTTACCTCCTTTATTCGCTATATGTAATATGTCAAACTGTTCTGGAAAGTCGAAACAACGTTGTTACTTTAGTAAATAAAATTTATAAAAACTCAAGTATTCTTTTTATTTTTATGTTATTATTTGTAAAATATATTCCACAAGGAACCGACAACAAATACCATCAAGAGTTATTTTATTTCATTTTTGCTACCCATAAAATCTGAGATTTTTCACTATATCTAAAAGTGAAAACATGATAAATGCAATACACTTACAGTCCGATTCACAAAAAAGGTTAAACTAATCCTCATTTTTGGATTAGCGAATTCTACTCTAATTTTAACAGTTTATTTCGTAAAATTTAGTCTAATCTATTACTAGTATCTACCTTTTTTGATAATATTATGAAGATTAAATTTATATACCGGAATAGAATAGAATTCACTAATCCAAAAATAAGGATTAGCTTAAACTTTTTTGTGAATCGGGCTGTTAAATAACAAAAAAAGTTAAAAAATTGTAGATCCTCTCAATATTTCATATTTGAATCAACAATGCCAATCATTTCTATATTTCTTTGTCACTTGTTGTGAAATAAGAAAAATGAAAGCCGTTTTTTTCCTCAGGTGTATCCAAAATACTTCTGTATAGAAGTTTTTTAATTGGAATAATAATCAAAAAGTTGGCCGTTTGTTAAGACTCTTTTCATTAATCAATAAATACGGAATTGGCGAAAGGTAATGTGCTACTCAGATAATGTTCATGAACATAAATTCAACTCAAAATGCACAAATATAAAGTGACGTTGTAAATTGATGTATTGCAAAAAGCAATTATTTTACATTTCAAAATTATTTTAATTCCAGCGATCAATTTTAAATAGAAAATTTATTTGTATGCAATATTTACGCTTTATACATGAATAACTGGAAAACTAATAAAATTTTAATCAACATTTTATATTTCTGGAACAAAGAGTTCTATTTCCATTTCCTGCTTTTGGCTTTGTAACTCTGCGTCGTTGATTGTGCCTCCATTTATTACCTGATCCAGATATTAATTCGAGATTTTATGTACCGTCACTGTCACTTATCTACATCACCCCTTAAAGAAGTGCCTGGTTCTCTTTACTCTGCCGCCCTCTTAAAAGATATCATTGCAGATTTATTGCCGTAATAAACGACTCTGCATTAAATTTTTTATTTAACTTTCCAAAGCACGGATGTACTTTCTTTCAAGAAGAAAGAGTAAGATGTTTATTTAGTTTCAAAGTTAATGTTTTTGAAGCAAATTGTTATTATAGGAATTTTGATAAGAAAAGTTGTCTTAACCAATTTATAATAGGATAGTTAGGGATTTCATGGCCGACTATCATAGGCTGGAACTTTTTCGGGTTTCTGGGCCAAAAACCCGGAGAAGTTCCAGCCTAGGTTAGTTAGTCTTTAATATATGTGACAATTTTTGATTACCATTGTTGCCAAGGCAGTACAATGCAACCACTATAACTGGTCATCAATGATGAAATAATTAAGGGGTTTGAAATTTAATACGTTTAAGTGCCACTTTTATTTAATTTTATAACTAGTATTTTGTAGAATCTTCTCTTCTTAATATTCATATTCCTTTTAATTTAAACACGTGTTAAACATTCACGATACGTCGACATATCGACATACTACATATTTTTATCCAGCGTTTTCCAACCTTTTTTATTGTAGCGACCCCTTTTAGACTTCAAAAATTCTATGTGTCCCCTAAACCCCTCCCCGCCTCTCTAACCCCCCCCCCCCTTCAGTAGTTTTTGATCCCTAATAATTAATAAATTTCTTTTCGCGCCCCTTAGAAAAAATTTCGTGCGCCCCACTGGTTGGAATACAATGTAAATTTTATCAATATTGTGAACTTACACCTTTATCATAAAATTAAATTTAGCTTTGACTCCATATTTTTCGAAAAATTAGAGTGCCATGAAAGAAATAAATTTTGTTACGCTTTGATCATTATTCTCTTATTCACTTATTTCTTTCATGGTATAGTTTTCCATTTCTACCTGAGCAGTAGTCTATAAAAATTTTTCATAGGCAACAAAAGCACATGTTAAGATGGCCTCCCAAAGACGTACCAGATGCTCGATTTAACTCGTCGTTTCTCTTATAGTTTCCGAAATCCCAATGGTGGCAATCGAAATTCAGACGTGTATATCCAACAATAAAATGAGAAAAACCAATTTCCATAATAGGGGTTTCCAAGTTTTTTCATTTTTTAATATGTTAATCTCTATATAAAAATATTAGACCCGTGTTTTTTATTTTGGCCGAAAAGCGTCTAATAAGCCAGAAAAAAATTATTAAAGTTTCTATAAATGAGGATCGAGAAAATCATCGGTGCGTGTGACGTCAGGTAAAACTTGAGTACTTATAGTAATTTTGGAGATAATTAAATATTATTTTTCAATTTTTTTGTGGTGGTGATGAAATACTGTTTCGTACTGGGTTGCTCTAATTCCTCAGCAAATAATCCAAAGAAAATATGTATATGTAACGGTTCCAAAAAATGAAGAAACACGTGCAAGTTGTAATGACTAAATATAAATATTCCGTATTATAATGGAGTTAAATCTAAACATATAATAATTTACTAATTTAATTATTTGTGTATTCAGTTTACAGCCAGAAAGCAAAAACGCTGCTCCTGATTTTTGTCCTAACCTGTTAAAATTAAAAAATTAGCACATGTTTAACTTTCTAATAATAAATTAAATTATTGGTAAAATGATGTTTTATTTAACACAAAAAAATAACAAACAACTATGAAACTATTTATTTGATTTCATAAATTAATTTGGGGAATACTGCAATTTTACAAAATGTTGTTGCCTCCTCCAACTACTGACACAGTTCTTTTTCGACTGTCTGCTTTCACAAATTCAGGATCCATATTCTAAAGAAAGTGAACAGTTTTAACATAAACAGCATTATTGGTTATTTACTTCATTTACTTGTTTTTTCAAAAGATTCTTCAAAAAACTAACAGGAAATTCAGTAAAAATTTCTTGTAACCTTAAATTTCGTCAAAATAACATTTGTTCTGGGTCGCTCAAATGTCATGTCAAAACCAGCGCGAACATGATCTGTGCGCTCGAAAAGCCATTAGTTAATCAGAATTTTCAGAGTGCCGTTGACGTCACAAAGATGACCGATACTGAATTTTATGCACTCAATTTAAATGCATTACATTTCATTTTGATTTTAGAGTAATAAAAATAAGCAAATTAACGATTTTATTCATCTTAATATTACTTATACATGATGAACTCTGATATCCAATAAGTATTTCTTAAAAAGCTGTAGCCTTGGAAACCCCTATTGATGATGATAAAAGTTTTACTTATGATTATATTTTATTTTCGAAATCCGAGAATCAGAGAAAAAGTTTATTAACACCATCGCGTTTCCAAAATTAGCTCCATTAACATATCCCCATTTGATATTATCTTGCACAATCAAATTTACACCACTGTATTATAAATTAGAATCGGTCACGTTAGCTCCCGTATTCCCTTACACTCACTCACACTAATACTGAGTGGAATCGATGAAGCAATCTGCTATGAGAGCAGCAAAACGAACATGTAAGGTTCCGGACGAAATCAAAAGAGACATTCAGCGAATGAAGGCGGCAGTGGGTGGGTCCAGCCCTGTATGCAGCTGGCAGTGGGCTACCCCGACCCTGGAAATGCTACCAGATTCGTTCCGGAAACACTAGGTGTGAAGGGAATAGAAATGGATGTGTTTTGTTGCAGGAATTAAAAATAGTTCAAAGGAAGAATTTGTGAAGCACTGATTCAGGAATTGGTTTATAATTTTCTTTCTTGTGAATTCACAGTTTTAATCAACCTCTTCTGCAAAATGTCTGTTCCCTACGAAGGAATTTCAAATACCTTAGGTGATATTTTCCTGAAATAACAATTGCTGTTACTGTTTGAATTACGTCACGTGGTTGTGTGATTTAGGTGACTGGTTGTGATTCGGACGACTCAGATTCAATTCCGACACGATTTATAATATTACTATAAGTTGTTTCATTCTCCTTGAAAAGCGTGTATGAAATATAGAAAATGTTAAAGTAAAAAAATAGCTTATGTAGGTAGTACTTTTTTACATGAACTTTATTATAATAAAGATGATTTCTTTTCTAAATGCCCATAAACGCCCAGTGTATTTTGATTATTTTACCGCATAGTTAAAGAAGTTACAACACAGTAAGCGTAAAATGTAGGTTACACTTGCTGTGTATACAATTGTAAAGTTCCCATTACACTTCAGGAGGGCAAAAATAATATTACATTATATATGTCACATATCAAATCAATTTCAACATCAAAAATATTAATTACATCCTTCAATAATTACGATCTTTATACATTTATTCATAGACCCTACAGAGTCAATTTTTTTGACTGTAGCCAGCTTTTTTTTTTTTTAAATTATTTATAAAAACTTTTCGAACATGCTTAGGGTAGCCGCATTTGCACCGTTAGCATTTCAATTCCTTAAATTGACAATATCGCACCGAAAGGAAATGCCAATTGAGAAATTGAATATTTCTATCAAAATTTCGATTCGTAGTTTTTCTTTAAACCTTGTTTAAATTTTTTAATTTAATTGCTACATTGTTTTTATAACCTATGGTTAAGTTAACCGGCAGAGATGAAAATATCGAGCCTAAGCCGTGCACATTACACTAGAATTATACAGAAAAAAAAATCAGGTAGGCCGTGGAAAATAAAATTTGTGCTAAAATTTTAAACAGTTATTTATTATTTAAAATTAATAATGCGATTCTGCAATTTTATGTAATGCTACAGAAACATAAAAGTGAACAAAATAGCAACAATTTTTGTTTACTAATGCATTTTTTATCTTATGACATTAAAAAATGATGCACTTTTGTGGAGAGTTATAGTTAAATAGTGGTATAGAAAATTACAGTATCGCACCGTTAGCTGAGAATAATCGTAATCAAAAATAATAAAAGTTTATTGAAAATATGAATGATAATTATTGTTAAAGTATAAGGAAAATTCAATTTTTTTATATTATAAATTACTCTCTAAAAAATAGGGGGTGCTTATATTTCGAAGAAAGCGTTAATCCGAACACTCAAAATTGATTTCCAAATGTTTTGCAAATTTCCCAGAGCTGATTAACACTGGTTGATCTAGTTTTGATGATTTGCCTCTTCATTTTATTCTATAGAAATTCAATATGGTTCAAATGATGAAACGGTAGACAGTGGTAAACAAAATACAAAATGTTCTGTTTTAATGTGTTTTATAACTTTTATTAAACTTATTTGAGGGAAACAATCTGATGGACCTATATTTTCGAATAGTAGGTACTGTATGTACTGATTGAAATGGTCTAGACCAGGATTACAACAAGCTCTATCAAAACAAAATTTAAAACTTTTCCTGAAAGCTCTCTTGAAATCCATTAAAGGCAAGTTAAACAAGTGGAAGGCAGCTGACCTTTCGAACATTTATTGAGTTTAAAAATAAATTTTATCGAATAGAATGTAACGCAAACAATAATATTACAACGATTATTTACATATTTAATATTAGTATTTCAGTTGGCATTTATCAAATATTTGCTCTACTTTTTGTATAAAATTAATATTAGTTTTTCGCAATATGCTATTGAAATAACAATAACACATATAATATTATTATATATTGTATTTACTCAACGCTGAGTGTTATAAGTGGATTTTGTAATATGTTCCCTATTTTTTTATTTTTCAAAAAATTAATAATAAGAAAAAATCTGATGTGGCCAGCACATTATCTTTCGTCAATTCTAAATATGTTGTACAAATCCCATACCAAAAGTTCCTTGGAAAGGATTCTATATATCCAGTAATATTGTAACACGAACATATAATATTTTCTACAAATTCCATACCGAGAGTTCCTTGGAAAAGATTCTGTAAAATAAAATTATAACACGAAAATTCACTATATAAATTGCACTTGACACTGACATCTGTCAATTAGAATTATTTGAATATATCAGCTGTTTTCATGATTATAACAAAGCTGGCTGATTTATGAAAGTTAATCTCTTTATAATTCTTAAACTCTATTATTATTGATAAACTCAAAAAATGTCAAAAAATTATATTTAACTGCGTTCTTTCAAGAAAAATTAAGAACTTCAAATAAGGGAACTTTGGGTTGACCAATTTAACCAAAATCTAGTCAGTTCTGCATATGGATGAAAAGAAAAGGAATACGAAAGAATTATATATACATATATAAAATCACACGTATCCCACTTAGTGGGTTAGCAAAAACCCGAAAACAATATGAACAATAGGAAAAGGGATAACAGTAAGAACTCAGCTGACTCACTTCACTCTTTAACAACATAAGAACATATTAAAGTGACCGATTTTCGGTAGCGAATAACCGCATCCGGACCACAATAATAGTTACACAACAATCATCCTTCGCCACACATTCCTATCCATGAACACTTCTTTCACCTCAGCCACATTCACAAACGTATTCATACATAAGAGTAGAGGAACATATTAAAGTCACCGATTTTCGGTAGCGAATAACCGCATCCAGACCACAATAATAGTTACACAAAAAATCATCTTTTGCCACACATTCCTGTACAAACATACTTCGTTCACATCGTCCACATAAAAGTTCAGCTGTCTCTCCATTCTCATAAAACATTCTTACTAACCATACATCTTCATACCACAATATTTACAAAACAATCATCCTTCGAAACACATTCCTATCCAGGCACACTTCTTTCGCCTCAGCCACATTCATAATCGTATTCATACATGCTCTTCTTCTCTTTCCACTCGGAAACTTACGCTCCTTCAAAACACTACCAATCACATCCATCCACTTACACACTGGACGGCCACGAAATCGAACACCCTCAACATATATGCGTTTTACAAATCGTTCACTCATCATTCTCTCCACATGACCAAACCATCTCAACTGAAAGAATTATAATTTTTAGAATTGTAGTGTTGAAATTATGGTCAGAGCAATTTTTGTCACACACTGACACACACACACACACACACACACACACACACACAAACACACACACACAGACATACACATACAGACATCATCGTAAAACTAGTAAAATCGTATTCTAGAAACCCTAATACGTGCTTATTCATTAAAAACCGAATTTTTTGACCAAAGACAATATCTTCCTTACCTAAAGGTGATGGAAGGTAATTTTTGTTGATATCCAGGGGCTGTTATGTCGACAGGATAGAATGGAGATTATATTTCGTAAAAGATGGTAGATAGTATTACTCGCTTTACTACGTACATGTCAAATTAGAACGAGCAAATGGAGCTGTCTACAACATTCATTTCGTTATGTAATTATAGTTGTCAGATATGACATTGACCTAGTACATTGCACAATTGCATTTAATATCCCCTGCTAGTTATTTTCACACTGATAAATAAGGATATAATTATGTGCATAGTTAATAATAGCTGTAACTGCTAACTTTACAAGATAATATCGTTTTTCTATTATCGTACTTAAATCGCACAAATGAAATTATAATAATTGAAAATATAAATTAGTTTTTATACTAGAGTTTTATAACAACTTTTGATTGTCATTTTCGTTGCTAAATGAAATACTTTTAAGCACTAGTGCTTAAAAATGACAGTTTAATACGTAAAAGTGATGAAATGAAATGAAAGGGATGAAATTTGGTATGGCAGTTCATATGGTTATGTCATCTTTTAAGGTGATACTTGTTATTATTAGTGAACCACTAGTGTATGAAACTTAGGTGTCCCAACATTGATTAGACCGTAAGTTTTTAATGGACACGCCGATAACATAAAATTATTTTTTTTCAGAAAGATACATTTAATAGTAAACTTTTTTCTCTCTGTTTAATTTGTGATATCTGTTACGGTTCAGACAGAAAAAATAAAACCTGAGTGACTGCATCGTGAATTTTTTTAAAATAAATTTAATCTAGCAGTCTATCCAAATGTCAAACAAATAATTTCTAATGACAGTAACAATTGTTATGGATTGTCAAAAAATTCCTTCGCAATATTCAGAAACTAGTAACATCCGTTTATTCGGCCTAATAGTATTTTACTACCATTATTAAAAATTAGACGAATAAATATGTTAGCTTACTCCTAAACAAGTTGTGAAGATTGACAACTCGTTACTGTCATTAAAAATTAGATGTTTGGCATTTGGACAGACTGCTAGATTAAATTTATTTTTAAAAAATTCACGATGCAAGTCACTCAGGTTTTATTTTTTCTGTCTGAACCGTAACAGATATCACAAATTAAACAGAGAAAGAGAGAAAAGTTTACTATTGAATGTATCTTTTTGAAAAAAAAAAAAAATCATGTTATCGGCGTGGCCATTAAAAAGTTACGGTGTATTTAAAGTTGGTACACTTAAGTTTCATACACTATAGTGGTTCACTAATAATAACAAGTATCACCTTAAAAGATTACATAACCATATGAACTGTCATACCAAATTTCATCCAATTCGTATAAAGCGTTCTGTTATAAAGCAAAATTAATTTTTTTTCGAAGAACTTTGAAGCAAAATTTTTGCTAAATGGTACACTTACCGGTAGAAGCAAGTTTAGTTAAATCGTCTTATTTTAGCCTCAGGAATCTGTGGTTAAGCCATGTCCCCCTATTTAAGAGACACCTGTATATTATCTCTAAGGTAGTTTGATGAAATTTATTTATGTTTACGAGCTTTAGAACTTGTATGTTCTTAATATTCTAATGTAGTTTAAAATACCGTTATTGTATGATGTGCAAATAGTATGAATGTATATAGAATCCTTACGATTCGATAATCGGCAAAGTTTCCGAATGTGAAACTAAAGGCAATGTATACGTCCCTTGTAAGTAGAAATCATGATATTGCTAGAAAATCGTATTTGAAGTTCTCTATAGGAGTTGCTGTCGTATAAAGAAGGATTTTATTCTTTTATTCTTGAATCTACTACAGTATCAAATGTGATTTAGTTTTTCATATGTGTCTTTCTTTGCCCAACTATTACACAAATTTCAAATTTTATAAAAATAAAATGAATAATAAATTCTATTCTTGACGAGATCTTTGTCATTTCACAAAGATTTGCGTTTTTATTAACAAATAAATAAAAATAGACAGATTGCTAACAGGTTTGCTTAAATATTATTATAAGAGTGATACAACATTTAATATAATGTGACGCTTCTTTTAATAGTTAAATGAGGTTAGATAAAAAAATAGAGAATTTTCATATCAAAAAGAAATAATTTATTATTAATATACTAATGTTATATACATTCCAGTGTCCAAATATCTTTTTTTACCTCTCACTAAAAGAGGTTTGGATTTATGGTAAAAATCGCATATTCGGATATTAGTGAATAAGCACGTTTTAAGGTCACTAGAATCCGATTTTAACTTTTTTACAATGACATCTCTCTCTCTCTCTATGAGTGTGTGTGTGTGTGTGTGTGTGTGTGTGTGTGTGTGTGTGTGTTTCTCAAATTCTATAAGACTAAAGAAAAGACTTTGATACCAGTTGGATAACCGGAAGTAGTAGTTCCTTAAAAAATCTTCTAAATATATTTTGGAAATTTATGTTATTACAAATAGTAATGAATACAGGGTGTTCTGAAAATGGGTGAAAAGCTTCAGGTAGAACGATTCTTTGATTCATTCTGAGTCAATAATTCTAATGCAAAAAAATTGTACGGCTCTTCGTAAAGCCGCACGAAACCATCAAACTTGTAAATGTGCAACTAGAACTAAGCGATTTTAAAAAAATCTTTTACGTAATATCATTGCTCTTTACATTCTAGAAGAATTGTGTAAAATTTGATGTACGTAGCTAAACGTTTGATATCAAATCTTTAAAATTTTAACTCTTCTAAAGTAGAATTTTTTATATTTGAACACGTACGACAACCATGTATAAAACAGTTTTTTGTTTGAAATAGAAATTATAAATAATTTGTCAAATTTTGACGTTTATCAGTTGATGTTTGATTTTATAATTTATTTCTTTTTGTATGGTGAATGAAACATTGGATAATTTCAATGTATACCTTCAACGAATACGCTGATATGTTTGTTTATGGTATATGGATTTTGCAACGGGAATGCGAACTTAGCAAAAGAAGAATATGAAGCACGATACCCAAACCGGCGGCACCCATGTTCGAACACATTTGGAAAATTAGATCAGCGACTTCGCGAATCTTATTATTGTCTATTATAATTATAATTATTTTTGTTATTTTTATTACTACATAAATACTCAAAATATCGTTTAAATTGAATTTTTTTTAATTAATAAAGCAAAGCTGGTATCTTAGGTAAATAAATTCAATTCCCAATTTGAATTTCCACTGAGTGTACCTATGTGAAAATAATGTTGACATAAAATTCATACTGATTTGCATAGCTACCTGATAACTACTATAACAGTTTGATTCGGTGTTGTCAAATTTACATTTCTTTTAAGTAGCTCGTGTGGCTTTACGAAGGGCCGTACAATTTTTTTGCATAAGGATTATCGCCTCAGAATTAATCAAAGAATCGTTCTACCTGAAGCTTTTCACCCATTTTTAGAACACCCTGTATAATAATCTCTATTTCGATACATAGAACTTTTTTATTATATCTTCTACAAATTTGCAGAATTATAAGTATATAAAATAATCCGTTGTAATGAATATCACAATCCAAATAAATCCATGGAAACCAGTCGAAAAATTAAATTCCATTCACAGGCCCCCTAGACCCCCCCGTAAATACGCCACTGTTTTGACACACTGAATGACATTGGTTATCTGCATGAGTATTAAAGTTGTCTATTCGCATTTTAAAATATTTGTTTTTATGAAGAACTCAATTTTATAAATACATTTTTATTTGGCAATACGAATCGGCATCCGTTTGTGTTATTTGAAAATATAAATGATTAAAAATTTTATTCCTGAAATAGATTCTATTTATCTGTATTTTTATAATGATAACAAATATTTCCATGTTGATATAAACGTTCGCAGTGGCAACATGCATTTTAAAATATGAAAATCATCGTGCTAAATTCATCCTACTTGGTAATTTGTGTTTTTAGCTTTCCCGGCCGAGTGCATTTCAATAGGACTGTTTACATTATATCGTAATTGAAACAGATGCACACGGGTTTATGCGGTATATATTTGTCAGTCTCAAAACAAATGAATAATTGTACGTAGTCGTTTTTTTTTTTTTTGAAACACGTGCATATTTTTAATACTTTCAAACAAATGTATTGTCAACATAGAATGCACATTTAACGTGTACATTAAATATTAATTCAGATTTTGGTTTTTAACAATTCGGGCAAAAATTAACACCATTTGTCATTATTTCTATAATTGATACAATTAATATTGTGGAATGCATGTATTGTGTTTAAATTATTAACAATTAATGGAAATATTTAAATATTTCATGCAGATATAATTTCATATTTGTTTCATGTATGTTAAACATTTGAAATTACAACTCTGTACATACATATTAATAAAATAAAATAAAGTTCTGAATAAACGTTATTCTAATATCCTTGGTGTATAAAATATCTAATATTGTTTTTCGACTCCCATATCAGTAAATAGTAAATTACCTTTTACACACTATCCGTCAAACAGGTAAATGCATTCTTATACGCAGAGTGTTACGTAATGAAAGTTACTAGTGTTACGTAATATATATAACCTAACAGTTATAGGGAAATTTCCATTTATCCCTAGAATCATGTTACCTACAAAACAATTAATTTGACGCTTCACAGACAATTAACCTACGATTAACTGTCATAATGGTGACATAACCTCTTTTTGCAAAAATAAAATTAAACACAAATTCATAAATTTCAGTAAAATGGTATGGTCGAAGAATAAAGTATAGTACATTGCTCGAGTCTCCATTCGCACGCAATATGCTTCTTACAATTCTCGCAATGTAATATACTATTAAAATAATACATACACTCAGATTTAATTAAAAAAGTAAAAATTGAAATTTAATAATTAAAAGAGAATTTTAATGATGTGATATATTGACTGCAGGTCAAATTAATAAATACTAATATGCTGTGAAAATGGGCATTTCAAAGTAAATAATTTTAATTATTTTGTTTTGATAATAGTTTGTGTATAACATAATGTTATAATTTTAATTAAAAATACGAAAATGTCATTTTCAATATACGAGTATAAATAAATAGGTCATAGGTAAACAATATTTATAAATATACAACGTAATAATATTATAACAATATTGTAAATATGTATGTACATAAATAAATTTAACAAAACATATATATATATATATATATATATATATATATATATATATATATATATATATATATATATATATATATATGTTGGCAAATGTAAATAAAATGTGTTAGACGCTTCCTAGTTTAACAAATAATAAATGAATATCTGCTCATGGATTGTGATTGTTGGACGTCCGAATTATCAAAGTTCACTGCAGGGGTCACTTTTGTAATATTATCAGAATTTTAAACATTAAAGCATTCATAAATTTTTAATTTTTAATATATGATCGCTATATTTCTAAGAAAATTATCCATCCTTTAGCATTTTTTAAATAAATAAATAAATCAATATATCATCACGGCATATTACCCATTTCTGGGTGTGCCAATATCTACAACACATGTAGACATCGGTAATTTTTAAATTTAATTTTTTAAGTTCTAGAAAATTATTAAAAGTGGTTTGTTGAATTGGTTCTTAAACCCGCATTTAATAAATAAGCTTTATGCTAAAAATCTGTGATATTTTATTATAGGTATTTGAGTGTGACCCATAAAAATAAAAAAATTATCTATCAAGGCATTAAAGTTCTATTACGGGCCTCGGCAAATAAACCATATGAGTGATAATAGTTATTTACATTCGAGTGCGTGTAAGTTTTATTTTACAGCGCGACAGTTTCGTTTAGCTGGAGCGCTGTAAAATACTTCACGCACGAGAATTGTATCAAACTTTTTGGCCGACGATAATGAAAATCACTTTTTTTAATGAGATAGGTTGTACTTCTAAAAACGGACAGTTAAAATACTGGAGTTGTCAATTTTCAAATTTGATTTTACTTACCTTCAGTAGAGTTCTTCTTCTAGTGATAATTTATTTATAATAATATATTATATATTTATTTGCTCATGTTTTCTTCGCAATAAATAATAGGTAGGTCTCGATATTTGACATTTGAGCAGTGTTCACCCCGCGTATTTGACAGCTGTATCGATCGGTGACAATGTCGGTAATGGAATGGCGGATTTTTACAATAATGACAGATGTCGCTACCGTGATTTTGGTTTATATAAATTAGTTTTAAATATAGGAAATGTTAAAGTTAAAAAATAACAAGTAGGTAATACTTTTTTACATGAACTTTGTTATAGTAAAGATGATTTTTTTCTCTAAATGCCCATAAACGTCCAGTGTTTTTTGATTATTTTATCGCATAGTTAGACAAGTTACAACACAGTAAGCGTAAAAAGTAGGTTACATTTGCTATGTATACAATTGTAAAGTTCCCATTACACTTCAGGAGGAAAAAAAATTAATTTCAGTGTTTATTAAATTTTATTCAATTTTGACATTTTAAACTGTCATTATTAACTCCATAGCAACAACTACAAGTAACACTTTTTTCACATGTGAATTAAATTTTTTTTAAATCACTCTCACAAAATTTGAAGTCACTCTGCAACAAATAATGCATTTAAAATAACATCAGGTACGAAAATAACACTTACCATAATATTTATCAGACATTATCAGCCATTTTCATTATTTTTCACGGCACAAATGACAGACAATAAAGCATTTTAAATACATGACCTGACGTCTATCAGCGACGATTGCCATGCTCAGCCTAACTGATTAGTTTTTCGTTTTGTCAAAATTAGATATTATAATGGTTTTTATTAGTATTTCGTCAAAATTCAATAAAATATTGTACAAACCACGTGAGCTAAAAATGTTTATTCACTCGAAGAAATTGACTCCCTCGCCCTAAAGGGCTCGTGAGCTAAACTTTCTTCTAATGAATAAACATTACCTTAGCTAGGTGTGTAAATATCTATTATTTGAAATCGACAATTTGTTATAATGAAAGGAATATTTATTTTTATAGGTTATGTTATCGCAAAGAACTCATAAAATTATGTGTTTTATTTTTATCTGAAACTTCTTCATTGGAATTATTTATTTCTTTCTTCTCGCACATATTTTTTCCCATTTTACGTATAAATTTACTATTGTACACCATACACCCGCTCACATTATCTTACATGTAAAATAAATATCATAATGTTGGTAACACTGCATTTGCATGAAATCATCGTATATTGGATTACTTTAATGGTGATTTCTGAACTTCTAATGCTGATTTTTGTGCCTTTTAGTGACGATTTCAAACATTTTTTTCATTTTGTATTTGTTTTATCTTCATCAGTAAACAATCCTAGCACTTATAGGCGTTCAGACTTTCGTTCTTTACGTCGACTTGAGTTCCATCTCAGTAGATGGAGCATAAAGCGTAACGCCCCGTAGAATTACCGTACACTTGTGTGGCTTTATATGGGGCAGGAATCCTGCTGAAGCAGGAGCTGGAACGCAGACTACGCACTGACGCGGATATTAGCCACAATGGCTTAACAATTCTCCTTTCCAGGTGAAAATTTTCGGTGAGCATTTTTATCTGTCAGAAAAAATGTTACAGATGATGTATTTAATAATCGAAACATGCTCTGTTTATAATAATACATTTGTAAGACTATAATTCATTAAACCATAAACCAATAAGAATTAATGATTTTTCTTAGTTACCACGTATTACAGCGGTTATTATTAAGTAACCATAGTGAACGAATATACAGATCTCTGTATATTCGAATATACCTATATACCGATTTTTCAACTTGACCGTTGCGTCATTAATTGCTGAACAGCAAAACAACAAGTAATTGTATGTTTATCTCTGTCTTACTTATGGTTTCTTACATTCTGTCTTCGATACGTATATCTAATATACGAACATCAAACTATGACGTAACGGTCAAGGTTAGGTTAGGTTAGTGCGAAAAATCGGTGTTTACCTTCGTATATTCACTTATAGGTGCGTTTGGTTATTTTATTCTATGTACTCAAAGTTGTCAGTGTCATTTTGTATTTTATGTACACAGTGTATAGAGTACGATCTTTTTTTCAAACAAAATACCTAATACATAAATAAATCTGAGTTTTGAGCTTTAAGTAGACATCTAACATAACACTGACAGCTCCGAATGCACCGAAACGAATAATTAAACGCACTTATTATTATTAAAGCCTTATTGAAATAAAAATTTGAGTGTAAACATTTAGTTATTTAATCACAAGTTCAGAAACTGCGTTGATACTACTGCGAGTTTATTTAAAAATACGAGTATTTTAATGTAAAACAAAATATTACAATATTACATAGCAATATTTAAAAAGATAGGTTATATGGCGTACAGTTTGACGTTTCATGCAGAAGAAATTAGATTTCATGCCTATGTGAAATTTACTGTGTACTTTTATTCATGATATAGTCTACCTATATTCAACTTGACAATAGAAAATTCTAGACATACTAAACGAGTTGTCTTTTGGAATTGCCGCTCTCGCATCATTGAAGCTTTCAGCTGCGCTTCGAGCTTCAAATTTCATGCTCGTGCGACAATATAGCATTTTGCACTCTTAGCACACAAATAACTATTTCCCAATTTCCCTATTGCCGTTTAGAAAAGTTCTTTATTTTAATATCCGTTTAAATTAGGAAAAGTATCATTTTTCCACACTCAGTGTACAAAAATATTTCGGAAAATATTATTTATCCGCAGTCAGTATGGAAAAGTATTTTCCGGACTCATTTTTACCTCTCGGTAAGAGAGGTATTGGATTCATGCTAAAAGTCGCATATCCAGATTTTACTGAATAAGCACGATTTAAGGTCACTAGAATCCGATTATAACATCTTTAAAATTATATCTGTGTCTGTGTATGGATGTGTGTTTGTTTGTATGTGTGTGTGTATGCCTGGATGTTGTAGACACGATTCCTCAAAAATTATAAGACTTAAGAACTCTTTACCAATGGATTCCTCAATCTGACATTCCTGGGAAGAGCTGAAAAGGTTTTGGTAATAATTGAACAACCGGAAGTAGTAGTTTCTTAGAAAAATTATTCTGAATATAATTTTTTGGGAATTATTTTTATTAAATATTGAAGAACATAAAATTCACCATCTAATACATTTAAAATTTTTATTATATCTTGTATAAATTTAGAGATAAAGACATTGTAATATATAGAGTAATCTATTCGCAGAGGCCAAGGCACTAAGGAAACCAGTTGACAAATTCCAAAGTTTATAACATAGTTTGTAAATTACTTATGTCAGTGCCAAAAATCAACAGTTTTAGTGACATTCTGATAGCTTTTTCTGGGAAGTATATTTAATCTTTTTTATTGTTTTATTAATTAAATATTTGAAATTATAGGTAAAATATCAGAAATACCGCCAATCTGGTTAATGAATTGGAAGAATCTCTCACATTTAGAAACTTCCTCATACAATGAAAAATAGATATAATTAGAATTATATGTGTGTAGAAGACATGTTAAATACAATAAAAACAATATTTGGGTAAAGTTTTGTAATTTTTTGTTATAAAACGACGGTTCGAAAGCGAAGTGCAATACAATACTTATATAGCCTAATATAGAATGGCGAGAGGTCTTGTGCACAACAGATCTTTTGTTATCAAATGGATTTGTATATTTTAAATATTAAGCGTAACATTTTTACACCGTTCTAAACGGTAGTAGAAAAATTTTGTGTGCAACTAAAAATTTCAATATTTAATACCTAATGTTTTAAAAATGATTCAAAAGTTATAAAATTCTAGATGTGGAAACCAAATATGTAATATTTAATTTTATGAACACAGGTTGTCTAGAAAGTACAAGTACCAAAGTATTTCAATTTATACGTAGAACGGTTGCAAGTGTTTAGCATTGCATTTAAATAAAATTAATAGAAATAATTAATATTAATAAAATAAGTTGCAGCTGTCGTTATTATTTCGTGAAAACATTTTTATCGAATAACTTTGAACATAAAAATGGCTCAGGTCCTTTGAATATAAATGATTAAATACTGCACAAACGTTTTAATTTTATGTGCCAAAACTACCGTAAGTTTATTTTCCTTTGATTACTGAAACAGGCTTGAATTGCAGAAAATTATCCTGAATTTGCATTGAGTTTATTTTACGATATCAGTCCGTTTGTTTTATTTTTTGCAAAATACATATTGATGATGGCGTAGCCTTTATGAAAAACGTCCCATGTTTGATCACATATCTAGATATTTACTTCAATTGCGGTCATAGCTGAAAAAATGTTTTCCTTTGAAGTGGCGAACATCAAAGAAAACACAACTGTGGACAAACGCAGCGCTGTTTCGCAAACGCGAATGGGATTTATCAGATTCTAATAGATAGAAAGAATATTAAGGGATAATCAGAATAGCTATAGCGGAAGGAAGAAGAGAAGTTGACATTTATAGCTATGAAGTGAAATATGTGGTCGCGATAACGTTAAAAGGCGTTAATGTTTTACTTGTGGTTGTAAAGATATTTACCAACCGTTAAGCTCTTTAACTTTGCATTATATTCTGTCGTAAGGAAATGCTTTATAGGGAGAAACTATTTCATTTTAATAGTGCTATATTATTATTTATACCGGATGTCTACTTGGAATCCGTAATATAGGGAATACAATGTTATATTTTTCATTTTGCTGTAGTTTCTGACCTATTAATTTTAGAGATAAGTTGTAAATAAAAAATGTTGTTCATAATTAAAAATTACACAATATGGGATTGAAATTAATCACAATTTCTTTTTATTTTACAAAAAAAGAAAAACGTAAATTAAAATTCACAATTTATATTTTATTTGTTTTTGTTTGACATTTAACTTTAGAAATATTATTATTATTATTGTCATTATTAGTTTTGAATGTTATAATAATATACCATTCATGAATTATTTTGTACTTTCTTTTAGTGTTTAATTATACTTGTTTTAATAATTATATTATACACCAAGGTTGTGAAGAGTATGATTATTGACCCTCGGGATTATAATTCGCGAGGGCAATAATGCTCTTCATAACCGTGGTATATATACTATTTTTTTCACTACTAGCACGTAATTTTAATAATTATTTATGAAATTAATCCCACCATAACGTCATTTTACTTTTAAATGTGATGTCACAATTGATGCATAGTTGGCCTAGTAAAATTGTTTATTAAAACAAAAACTGAAATTTTATCATTTCATTGTGACAGTTTCATAACTTATCAAGTACTTGTTTATAATAGTAATTTATTTATTCACTTAATTTGTGGTTCTACCTGGTTCTAACCATAATTGTTGTCTCTGTTGTATTGAGCAGTGTTAGCTAACAATAACCTAAAACAAAAGTCATTATTAATAGAAAAAATTAAATTTTCGTTTACTTACTGTAGTGTTCGGGTTCGGGACAGGTTTAGATTAAAAAGCATCACATGATTTAACAAACTTTATTCGACTCTGGGCTCGTCACTCTCCGAATGCTATGCTTACACTGCTTACACATATGTGCTCATTGACGGGTTGTATCATCTAATTGTGATTGCACGGTTCAAGCATTTGTATTATTTATTGTTAAATCACAAATATTATTTAAAAGTATTATTTTTAAATACTGTTTTTCTTACATTGAATAAGCGAAATTGACATGAAAGAAATATCAAGTATTTAATATGTTCTCGGCGCGAAAAACAAATATTCAAATTAATCCGAATTTTTAATATTGAATTAAGCTGTTTAAACAACCATTTAAATGCATAAAATATTAATAAATAAAGTCTCTTGGTTATACTTAAACTTGCTATAAACATTTCCGATTTAAAACTGTCACAGAATTATCAAAAAATGTAAATTTATTCATTATTAACTTATTATCGGTTAATAATGAAAAATTATATACCGGTAACCATGGACGGGTTAAGAAATTCAATTTCACGGCACTCTATTCGGTCAATAAAGTACCTCTATGTAGCTAGTAGTGAAAAAAATTATTTATTGACAAGAGTAGAATTATGAGATCTGTCAAATAAAAAATCTGATGTGGCCAGCACATGACCTCCCGCTAATACCATGTTTAAAATAGCAGTGAGCTTTAAGTAAAGTATAACATCCGGTTGATCGTTTGTAAATAAAATCTAATTTGTTGTCCAATAAATAGAAAAGTCTGTAATACGAAATGTTGGATTATGTTTTATTGTTTTTTCTCAAAAATCTGTTAGAACTCCAAATTAAGTACTACTTACATCCGATTTATCATATATGGTCAAAATCTAATATGTTGTTTCAAATTGAGTTTGAAATATCAAATTTGAGAAGTTTTGGATCGTATTTTAATAAATTTTAAGGAAAAGTCGTTAAACGTTAAATCAGCATCAACTTCCAGGTGCTCTAAAACGCAATCTGTGTAAATTCTTTATCGTACATGATCCATTTCGTAAATGTGTGTTTGTAAATTAATATTTATTTATGATTTTTACCTCCCGCTACCCTTGGTAAGGGAGGTATAGGGATCGTGCTAAAAATTACTTATCGAGATTTTAGTAAATGACCACGTTTTAAGGTCCCTAGAATCCAATTCTAACATTTTCACGATGATGTCTGTATGTGTGTATGTGTGTGTGTGTGTGTGTGTGTGTGTGTGTATGTGTGTATGTGTGTGTGTATGTGTAGCGATTTTGTCTTCACTCTAACTCAAATACTATCATTCAGAAAATTCTGAAACCTTGTATTTCCATCCCGTTCTAATATGAAAAGAAGCCATTAGATTTTGGTGTAAATCGCATAACCGAAAATGGCACTTTACCTGAAGCTCATAATGGTTTTTCTTCAAAAAATACCATTAAATGCCATTTTTTCGCATTTTATGTCTTATGAAAATTAAAGATTATTGAATTTTCCACTGGAATACATTAATATTTTTTCTATATATTTTACAGATAAATTTAAAAATAATTGTTTTATTAGTCGCGAAGCCTAAGATAAACACAATTCCTTTGTTACACAGTTCATATTTCAATGAATGTAACTGACAGTAAATGTCACTGTCACAAAACTAATCACTTCAAATTAATAATAGTGACATTTTTAAAAGAAATTAGTAAATAAAGCAATAGTTTTCTGCAATGGAACAGTTTGCAGCGTTAGTAAATACGTAAGTATGTATTTAAATTAATAAAATTTCAATAGCGGGAGATTTTGTGTTGGCCACATCAGATTTTTTTATTTGGCTGCTTACTAGTGCTGTTACAATTTGTCGGTTTTCTAATTACTACCTCTAGTTAATGTCCACCTATTAAGTAGCTATGCTGTACTGATGAGCTCTAATAAGAGCGAAACACGTGTCTACAGTTGCTATTGAGCGATTACGCTACGAACAACATTTTACTAAGTTTATATATCGTATTCATTACAAACTCGTTGCATAATATAATAAATAATAACAATAGAAATAGAAATCTTGTCTTCAGAATATATTTTTTAATTGAAAATGTACATTTCAACTGTCATGTAGTTATCATCAGTTGTACAAATACATAATTATTATAAATATCTGATAAATATGTCAAATTAATTTCAAATATTTTATGTCAATGTCACAAATTAATATCCTACTATAATAATTTAATTAAAAATATGAACATGATAATTATTAAAATCGTTGAATTGGATAATATTTGTGTTGGGATTGGTGGTTACTAATTGGTTTTATAAATTTTAGTAAAGTATTCTGTAGAAGTGACAAGTCAGTGTTTAATAAGTTGTGTAAATGTTTTTTCATCTCTATAACTTCCAATATGTTAAGATTTTTTTGGTAATTTATTTTTAAATATTTATCATTATCTGAGGAGAAGTTATGACCTGTGTCACGATGGTGAGTTTATAACCATGATAAGATTGACAAGTGTGAAAAAATGATATGAAATGATTATTTTTCTCACTCTTATTTATGTTTTAACTGTAAGAATGACTACTTTATGGACTCAAATAAATGAAATAAGTAATTTTGATTGTAACAGATTAACAAAAAACGAAAAAATTACTTATTTTTTTTAACTCCCGCTACCCAAGGGAGGTATAGGGATCGTGCTAAAAATTGCATATAAATATTTTAGTGAATAAGCACGTTTTTGTTGTTCCCAGAATCCGATTTTAACATTTTTACAATGATATCTGCACGTATGTGTGCGTGTATATGTGAGTATGTGTGTGTGGATCCTGTGAACACGATTGCTCAAATACCATCAATCAGAAAATTTTGAAATTTTGTATACCGATTCTATAATAATGCGGGAAGAGATTAGTTTTTAGTGTATATTGGATAACCGGAAGTATCACTTATACAAGCTTTTAATGATTTTTCTAGAAGAAAATACTTTGAATATAATTTTTCAGCAACTTTTACTAATAAGAATTGAATATAATGGTAGAATCTTCAATTTTGCGATAATAGTATTTAGTAAATAATTTATTTTTATACATCATTTTGCCTATGAGTCAAACAAAAATGATACTTTAATTACTCTAATAACAATTTTGACATATTTAAACAAATGTCACTGTCAGGAAGAAATTAAATTAAAATTAATAATGAAACCGTGTAAGGAGAATTTGATTCTAATGAAATTAAGGTTTATAAAAATAATTTATTTTCCATCATACATAAATATTATATGTACTATTGATTTGCTTCATTGAGCACTATTTTGAATTTTTGTTGTTTTTCAATATTTGTGAAATTTATTTTATGTATCAGCGGGAGGTTATGAACTGGTCACATCAGATTTTTTCGATTGTAATGATAAAGTTATTACGTTTGTATTCCTTAATTTACTAATCTTTTAAATTTAAAATCCATTTCTTGCCCCACTTTCAAAATATGGAGCGATTGCTTGAGGAAGAGTGCAATGATAAATGAAGAGAGAATTTTAAATGTTGGAATGGAATAATTACAACGTTCAGTAATGGCATAAATACCGAGTAAAATGAATGGATAATACTTCTGTCTCATTAATCGTCTCTAGTTGAATGGAGAATTTCTGTTCTAATAGAACGAGGAAATACCGGATGAACCTTTGGCAGTATATCACCAGGACATTGGATGCGCTACTAGAAAATAACGAGAAACATTTTATGTACAAGAAAATGAGAGAGTAAGCCTGAATAGAATAATAAATCGTACAGTTTTGATTGGAAATCAATGTATAAACCTATTTAATTTGTATTGTCATATATAGTCCGGGACACGAATGATGAACTATGGAAAATATGATAGCGCAAATCATGTCTAATATATGCGCTCCGTTTAAATTCTCACGAAATACATTTAATTTACTTTCCGCATACCTAATATAACATATAACAGTTGCCCAAATAAGTTTTAAAGCTAAGCAGCTTTTGTTATATTGGCAATTGATCTGTGCAATTGGTGTTCATATCACTTCTTGTCTTGTTTACACTCGGATCATTAGCTTACAGAAATAAGTTACAAGAACAAAGTTATTGTAATAATTATTATTTGACGACGTCTATGGAATATCACGATATGAGCATTTCTTGCCCTTACTCCTCAAACTACGAAACCTAGGGAAAAGAAAACTGCAGGGTCTATTGAATATAGTCGTCTAGGCATTTTGTAAAACGACGGACATCTTACTTAGTTCGTATATTTCGCTAAATATAACAAAAATAACCTAATCTAACGCACAAAAGTCAAGCTTGGAAAATTCAGACCGAGTTTTCTGTTTTGGGTTAAGTTGTTGCTATATTTAACGAAATATACAAGCGATGTAAGTGTTCATCGTTTTATAAAACGCTTAGACGATTAGCCTTAAGCCTGAACGCCAAGTAAAAGAAGGTTTGATGTAATCATGCCATATTTCACCCGCGGTTTATTAAATGACGGGTTTTGCTAATACGATTTTACTAGTTTTACTATGATGTCTGTATATGTGAGTGTGTCTGTTTGTGTGCCTGTGCGTGTGTGTGGGTGTGTATGTGTGACAAAAATTTCTCCGACGATAACTCCAACACCATAATTCTTTCGTACACCTCTTCTATACATCCGTATGAAGAGCTGACTAGATTTTGGATATAATTGGCCAATTTTGTTTTTTTTTTAAAAAAAAATCTCTTAACAGGATCCCAATTACTGAGTAGGTTCGCATATACAAACATCAATGCCTTAGTGGGGTTCGAACTTAGAACCCCGAGCGTACTCATGACTAAGAGGCGTTGCTCTAACCATTGTGCCACCGGATCTGACAAGTTTTGATTTGAAGTTTTTGCAAAATGCACTTAAATATAATTTTTTGACATTTTATGTTATTATAAATATGAAAGAATATTTTATTCATTAGATACAGAGTTAAAAAATTATAAATAGATTAACTTTCATAAATCAGCCACTGAAGCAATAAAGCTATAACCATGGAAACTGCTGATATATTTAAATAATTTTATTCAATTTTGACGTTTTAAACTATCATTATTAACTCCATAGTAACAACAATAAGGAACACTTTTTTCACATGTGAATTAAAAAAATTTTTAAATCACTCTCACAAAATTTTAACTCACTCTGCAACAAATAATGCATTTAAAATAACATCAGGTACGAAAATAACACTTACCATAATATTTATCACACATTATCAGCCATTTTCATTATTTTTCACGGCACAAATGACAGACAATAAAGCATTTTAAATACATGACTTGACGTCTATCAGCGACGATTGTCATACTCAGCCTACTAACTGATCAGTTTTTTATTTTCTCAAAATTAAATATTTTAATAGTTTTTATTAGTATTTCGTCAAAATTGAATAAAATATTGTACAAACCACGTGAGCTAAGAATGTTTATTCACTCGAAGATATTAACTCACTCGCCCTTACGGGTTCTTGAGCTAAACTTTCTTCTCATGAATAAACATTACCTTAGCTCACTTGGTGTGTAAATATCTATTAATTGACATGCCAGTGTCAAGTACAATTGTTCGTATTACAATTTTACTAGATATATAGAATCTTTTCCAAGAAACTTTCGGTATGGGATTTGTACAAAATACATAGAATTGACGGAAGGTAATGTGCTGGCTACAATTTTTTTTACACTATAACATAATTAAAGAACATAAGCAGTAGATTGGTATCATTGAACACATTTAAAAATGCCATTTTTCTTTTCTACAGTTTGGCGAGAGTGCAATTTGTTGTTTGGTATATTTGGTATATTTTAAACGCCTGTACGTGCTCCAAAACGAACATGTGAGGAACATTATCGTGATAAATGTTATATCGCTTACATTCAAGGCTCTGAATTAAATATATCTTCACCACTTTTGCAGTTATAAGATGAAGCTCGTTATTGCATTCGCAATGAGGTGACGTATGCTACTTTTCAAATATTTTCATTTCATATGAGAATTATATTACGACCGTTTTCAAAATAAATTGAGAATTTTAAGGAGAAGGAATAGAGGAAAAATAGTTAAGAAGGAAATCTGTAAATGCAATTTATCTGACGTATTTTACTTTAATTCTTTCAAACAAAGTTTAGTTTGAAAATTAATCGTTTCCTTTCAGTTCTCATGTTGTAGCCTTTAGCCATTTAACAGATGTTTAGAATCTTGTTTGAGATAGTTATATTTATTTTCTTTTTCTAAAAATAGAAAAATGAAATTAATTATAATATTCAATTTATAAAATAAATATGTGTAAGATGTAAGAGAAACGCAGTTTATGTACCTACATAAAATATGTAGGGGTTCGATCCCGACAGACGCCAAATATTTTCAATATTAAATGGCACAAAATTGACCCCTGTGGTACACTCTCCACACCAGCTATGAGTGCCCGTGAGGTGACGCCTGGTAAGCGCCCACACGCTAAAATATATCGTCATCTTTACCGATGTCTACATGTGTTGTAGATACTGGCACACCCAGAAATGGGTAATATGCCCTGATGATATATTTATTTATTTTTATTTACATAAAATATGTTAGTTTAATTATTTTTTAAAAGTATTTGTGGTTAAGAAAGGGGGTTCTACCATAGCAAAAAAATGACTCATCTAGACCTTAAAACTGTATGATAGAGACTACCAAAGTTTAAAAACAGTTTTTAAAATATTCGAGTTTTTCAAATCTTTCAGGATCACCCCTCTGAAATACGGAATCCATTTTTAAGTAAATGAATGCAGTAAATAACGAAAGTAGGTACACCAAATATTACATATTTGAAATTATAAATATAAAGCCACGCTAGATATAATTATAAACCACTTATGTTTGTATGGAAATGAGAGATATGTTGAAATACACAAACTGTTATAATGGCATTCAAATTTTGTACTAATGCCCATATTCATAAACACTCGTAAAGTTTCAAAACGGTCCGTTATAAATTTTGACAAATAGAATCAAACTTGACAAATAAAATTTCGATTTTTCTTTCAATGTCGACTGTTTTTATTGGATAAAAATTATAACGAACCGTTTCAAATTTTTACGAGTATTCATGAATACGGGCATAAAAGTGAAATCATTCTAACTTTAAAATCCAAGTCTAAATTCACAAAATAAGTTTTAAATTTGGGTTTTTCGACAAACGAACCAATCAGAAGTTTAGATTTTCTGGAGAGTTTTAACAGGTTTAATTGTTCCTAGAATGCGCGGTATATTAAGTAGTTGTGTTTGTATATATTGTAAAGTAATATTGATAATGTAATTCTATCACAAGCCTCCGTGGCGCAATGGCTAGCGCGTTCGGCTGTTAACCGAAAGGTTGGTGGTTCGAGCCCACCCGGGGGCGGTTCTCTTTTCCTTGAGAACTGCTTTACTTTAGCAGCAAAACAAAATGTTCCGGTACCGGGAATCGAACCCGAGCCTCCTGGGTGAGAGCCAGGTATCCTAGCCACTAGACCATACCGGATGATGTAAGGACGATACATCTCAAAATATTTTGTCTTTTATTAAAATGTTATTTATAGAAAAGGCTGGAATGATGATTGTGTATTAAATGTAATAAGCATCGGTGGTTCAGTGGTAGAATGCTCGCCTGCCACGCGGGCGGCCCGGGTTCGATTCCCGGCCGATGCACACTTTTTTTTAATTGTTCATGTAGTTGACAAAAGATAATATACAATATCATATTGGTTTAGTTACAGTTAATACTCAACATCCGGTATGGTCTAGTGGCTAGGATACCTGGCTTTCACCCAGGAGGCTCGGGTTCGATTCCCGGTACCGGAATATTTTTGTATATTCTTATATACTACTATACTTTTTCTTCGACCATAATTTTACTGAAATTTATGAATTTGTGTTTAATTTTATTTTTGCAAAAAGAGGTTATGTCACCGTTATGACATTTAATTGAAGGTTAATTGTCTGTGAAGCGTCAAATTAATTGTAATTTTGCAAACATGATTCTAGGGTTAAATGGAAATTTCCCTATAACTGTTAGGTTATATATATACCGTGAGTAATTTTTAACGTGAAACATTGGGTTTGTCATGTCCATGGTTACGACTTGATATTTGATTGACAGCAATGTATTTGCCCGTTCC